>CM055618.1:1486915-2901698 GCA_029379385.1 Quillaja saponaria
TTTGCACATTGAGTCCATGTGACTCACACTTTTCTCTACTATTTTTTTCTAGTATCAAGAAAACACATGTCATTGTGTTAGGATTTGCTACCTACCGATATTGCTGCGGTAAGGTATATCTTGGAGTCACATATTTGAAGCTGAAACGGCGATACTTGCAATCACCTAGGGCATTGCGTGTTACTGTGTATTTTGAATTATTTGTGGTGTTTTGATGTATGATTAGAAGTTGAACTCCCTAGCATATTGTGATATTGTAAGGCTACTAGTAATTTGTAAATAGGTTATTTACATTATGGGGCATGTTCCACTTTACAGGGAACCTTTGTCAAATTTTTAGTAATATTTTACGTTTAATAATAGGTGCATGATTTTGTTTTAATTTAGTAAAGTTTTTCTTGGTTTTAACTGTAATTGGCTTTTGAGTCATTTATGTGTGGTAAATGAAGATTCAAGATTACGGGAGTTTGGTAATCCATTCTTCTGTCCAAGCATACCTTTATTTGAGGGTGTGATAAAAGTTATGATTCTCTAACATACTATCATTGGCCTTATATGATAAATGAGCATGAAATTCGTTTATGTTTGTTTAAACATGATGACACGTAGTGGTTGTGGTGTTAGTTATTGAGATATTAGAATATTGACGTCGATCAGGAGTTAATCAAATTTTAGACATTTTGATCAGAAATTAAGTCATAAGGAACTATGAATTAATTTAGTTGAAATATTAAATTTCACAATAGTAGCCTCTGTAAGAGGCAAACCTTTCAGTTAGTTTAAGTAAACAAAAGAATGATTTGTTCTGATTGTGTAATGATTAACAGCAGTTGAATTCCTTGTTTCCCCAATATTATTAATTTATTTGATCAATTATACAGAATCACTTTTTTTACACTTGGAATATCATTAGGTTTAGATCAAGAAGGAGTAACATTCCGAAAACTACTTTGCATAACCAATGAAGTATAATGAGATTTTAGTCATACCTTTTGAATTTATTAATGTTTCATTAACTTTTATAAATCATGAAAGTAAGAAATAAGGGGTAACATGGGGTAATATTTGTGTGGTTTTGCAAACATTTAAAAAAAAAAAAAAAAAAAAAAAGCTTTTGGTTAAAATTTTTAATAAAATGAGTTTAATGTTTAAAATCTATAGGGTTGAATGGGTATGTTTTGATGTTTCTAAAAATACCTAAATGAAATTAGTTGTAAGGGAATGAGTAAAACTTGATTATTTCAATTCTTGGGAGGTTAAGTATTATTCGAGTTTAAATAAAAATTCCTAAACATGAACAAAGAGTGGTTAATTAATGTGGTGAATTGAGGATTGGATGAAGGTATGTAATGAGTATCAAAAAAGGATGATTATTTGAGATAAAGTGTTGGAAAGTGAGGAGTTAAGTAATTTTTGAAATGGTGCAGGGCCAAATTTTGTGGGTTAGAGAAATTCAGTATTTTGAGCTTCTTTGGGGCTGAATTAAATTAGGAGCTCAAAAGAAAAATGTATCGTAGGGTCTTTAGAAGATTTCTACAAATTTTGTTACCTGATTCTAAGTATATTGATAGTTAGAGCTATTGGTCTGAGGCTAGGTTAATGCAGAATTTTTAGTAAGCTTCAGTCGGTCCGGGAGACTTTAGTCATAGGTTGTGGTTTAATTTAGCCCAAGACCTCTAAATAAAAGTTATTCCTAACATAAAAAAGAGTAAATCTAGAGTGGTTTAGGTCATAATTCTATGATGTGTGTATTTTGGAGGTATTAGAAATTATGACTTGTGATTTTCAGGGTCCTACTTATACTTGTTTTGGAAAAATTGATGTTGGGGGTCTTAAAAGTTGAATTATGAATAGTGCTGAATATGAAATATTTCTAACATCTTGAAAAGCTATACTGGAAAGTTTTATAACTTATTTATCAAGTATGAGAATTCTATAAGCATTAAAATTATAGATTGGAAACTAGAAAGTGGGCAGTGCCCTGATTTTATTCATGTGAAGAATTAAATAAGCTCAAGGCTAATTTTTAAGAAAATTTTCTAAATAATAAAGATAGTTAATGTTCTGAAGATAGTGTTTAGACTTGGTTTTATTAAATTTGGTTAAGTATGTAAGTGAAAATAAACGTATATCTAAGAAGGTTGTAAAAATACATAAAAGAAGTAAATTTTAAATAATTAATTGTACTAATATATACATCCAAATAATATATATGATACATATCTACAAAGATATACTTGTATATTAATAAATCCAATAAACGGAATTAGATTTCTTTTTCCCTATAGAAAGTTATGTTTAATTAACTAAGGTAAAATAAGAGTTGCAAAAATACTGCATTTTTATAGAATTTAATGCAACTTCAAAGAAGAAATTGTATTTATAATAAATATAAAAATTAAAAATGATATACCATTATAAATCTACATATGTCTAGTATTTAATAAATTTTACAAAACTGGATTTGAAAATTTCTAGAAGATATGATTGTTTGAGTGAATACTGGTTCAAATCCCAAGTTTGGACAGTTTTTATATTTCTAACTCCCTAGTATTTATATTTTTCTACTATGTTTTTCTACCCTATGATTGTCAAGACATCTAAAATATCTCTTTATTATCAACCTTACCACATAAAGTACAATTCATATTACTTGACATGCAATGGCTTAATAGAAAACTTTCATAAACAAACCTATATAAGCTTAATAATTAAAAGATTATAACAATAACATTTATGAACTAAGTATTATTTAGAAATATAAATTTCAGTTCTAGACCCTAATGTGGGCTTGATTAAACGCTTGAACACAAGTGTAATTGACAAATGAAATTGGTTAAAGGTGAGTGGTTAATTATACCCTTTGGTTGCTAGATTAGTGTATTTGATTGTTTGATATATTTATGTATATATAGATATATATATGTTAAATAGAGGTGAATAAGGGTATATTTCTGTGATTAAGCTATATGAATTATGTTTACTGTCTGAAATTGGTTGTGGTTGATAAAGGCCAATAAAGTATTTTTCTTTTCAAAATGATTTTATTTTCAAAAATAAAATCTAGGTGCACCTAGGATGTTTTAATTTAGTATTCTAATACAAGATTTTCTAATTCTGATAAGTGTTTTTAAAAAAATTAGTGCTCAACCCTAGTGGATGGAATTGGAGAAGGAGATTCAGTGATTCTTTTTATTCAGTGATTTTGTTTCTGATTCTAATTGGTGTGCAAGCGTAAAATTGCCCGGTGGGAAGAGATGTGCAGGGTTGAGTTACTTTGTTGTCCTTTGCTTGCTTTGAATGCTTTAATCGACTTGATTGTTTTAATTGAACAATGCTTGTTAAGTGTTATATTTCTGTAACGATGTAAGTGTAACCTTAGTAATTTTGTGAGTTATAATATATTGACATATTAAATGACTATATATATATATATATATATATAATATTATATTACTTGTATTGAGAGATGCTAGTACTCTTTAAGTACTATTTTCCACTCACTGAGTCTATTGGACTCACTCTTCTTTGTTGATATATATTTTTTTAGTAACAAGATCTCAAGTGACATCAATCACTAATAATTGGCTTTGCCAAGTGTTTGGTGGCAAAGTAATTTTTCAGAATCTCAATCTTGAAGTTAAAAGATAAAAGGTTTGTTGTCATACTAGAACTGTGGGGTATCTGATCTTATGTAATTTAATAGTTTAATTATTTGTTATTGTGATGAGAAACGGAGTGGAGCTCATTATTCTCTTATTGTGGTGGTTGTTATTGTATAAGAACATGAATATGTTGTATATATTATATGGGCATATTCCACTTTACGAGGAACCTCTGCCAAAATTTTCAGTAAATTGTTATTTGGTTTAGTAAATAAACTTTTAAAACTAACTTCTATTCTATAAAAAATTGTTTTTATGCATTGGTTTAGTCAAGAGTCATATGTGTTCAGTTGTGGTAAAATCAGGGTTATAGAGGTATGACAAGTTGGTATCAGAGCTTGGGTTTAAAGGTCCGTGACTGTAAATACGAGATGGTGATGTTTTGTTTGCGTACGTTACCTGAGCTGTATGTGGACTTAGTGATACGTTCTAATTCATTCTGAAACTTCAAGTTGTGATTCTTTAATGTACTATCCTTGGCATTATATGATAAATGAGTGTGGAATTCTTTTATGTTTGGTATACATGATGACACGCAGTGGTCATGTTGAGAGTGGTGTGAGCTACTAGAATATTAGCCTCGATTAGGAGTTAATCAGATCTTAGACATCTTTGATGAGAAAGTTGTAAAGAATCATGAGTAATTAGTTGAAATCTTGAATTTAGCAATAGTAGCAGTTTAATTAAATAGACAATTGTTTGTAAACTTATTATACTTAAGATTTAAATAAGAACAATGAGGAGCAAAGGAAATAAAGGATCTATTTTAAGTAGACTATATGACCTATTGAAGAAACCCACTTCAAACCTATTTATTTTACTGTGAAATGGATCACGGAAATGTACATACACGTGTAGTTAATCTATTTTCTCCCAAATCTTCATCCCAGGAGGTATGAAAAGCTTTCTTTTTAACGTCAGGCTTGCAGACTAATTCCAATATTAAATATTGAATCTTGGAATTAATGCACTTATCTATTAAAAGAAAGGAATGATTCGTTCTGGTTGTGTAATGATTAACAACAGTTGAATTTCTCCTTTCCCCTACTATTATTAATTAATTTGATCAATTATAAAGACTTAAACTCTTCTTATATTCGAAATATCATTATGGTTAGATCAAGATGGAGTAATGTTCTGAAAATTGTTTTCCATAACCAATGAAGTATAACAAGATTTTAGTCATGCCTTTTAAATTCATGTTTCATTAACTTTCATAAATCATGAAAGTAAGAAGTAAGGAGTAACATGCAAAATATTTGTGTGGTTTTACAAACATTTAAAGAAAAAATAAGCTGTGTTAAATTCTTCAAGTAAAATGTTTTGATAAAGTGTGTTTAAAGTTTGAAATTCATTTGGTTTAGTAGGTATGTTTTGAAGTCTAATGAAAAGTCTTACTGAGATTCATAGAATTTATTTAACAAATTCGAGGTTTTCCCATTAAGTTCTTATGTTTTCATTTTACTCAGTTTATACCAATTTAACAGATTTTGGTGACACCAGTTATACTATTTATTATTCGAAGAGAAAATTTTAATTAATAAAATTAATGAGTATTGATGTGTATATTGAGAGGTGACAATAAATAATGAGTATAAAAGAAATTGAATCGATAAATATTACCAATTAGAGTAAATAATATTTAATATATATATATACACATACAATTTTATATATGTATAATTAGAATAAATATCAACTACAAACTTAACTAACTTTTATAATATGATATTAAATTATGAAATTAGAATAATACAATGTAACCCTCGATTATAAAATTAAAGGCAAGTATACATAAAATAAATAAGCATTATACCTATATAAATATAAAATGTAAATACACAAGTAATTTAAAGTTGATTTAGATCTTGAATTTGTATCAAGTAAATTTAGTGATAAATGAAGTGATACTCATGCTAGAGATATAACCAATTGTAGATAATTTTGAAGTGATATCCTTTCGAAGGGAATAACAAAATTTCGACGATATATTTGGTATTCTCTTTTCTTTTCTTAATTGAAAATAAGAAAAGAAACAATATGTGAGCAATTACAACAGGTATAATAACCCTTTCTCCAAAACATATAATTTAGGATGGAGAAATCATCCAAATTTCAATTGGAATAATACAGGGCCTTCAAATGCTGTGAAGCCTAATTATCCTCTCGGTTTCCAATCATAAGCAAGACTTGTTGCTGCACTTGAAACGAAACCATCATTGGAAGACATGTTCATGCAATACTTGTCTAGGATCGATTGACGACACTTGAGACATAAATTGGCAAGCTAACTAATGCTTTGACAAGTAGACATCAAGGTGCTCTTCCTAGTGACACCGAGCCTAATCCAAGGAATGACAACAAAGAGCGTTGTAAGGCCATTTCCCTTAGAAGTGGTAAAATTGTGGAAGAGCCTAAAAAGCAAGCTGAAATAGTGAACAACCCAATTGAAGTGGATACTACAATTGAAAAGAATGTGGAAAAAGTTTAGGCAAAAGAACCAACATTACCCACTCCTTCGCTACTGTTTCCTCAATGGTTCCAAAAGAAGAATCTTGACAAGCAATTTCAGAAGCTCCTAGAGGTATTTAAAAAACTTTACATTAACATACCATTTGCTAAAACATTAGAACAAATGCCGACCTATGTCAATTTTATGAAGGACAACTTGTCCAAGAAGAGGAGGCTAGGTGAGTGTGAAACTGTTGCTCTAACAGAAGAATGTAATGCTATCCTACAAAAGAAACTTCCACCAAAGCTAAAGGACCTAGGTAGTTTTACCCTCCCTTGCACAATTGGTACTCAATTTTTTGGTAAGGCATTATATGATCTTGGAGCTAGTATTAATTTGATACCTTTATCTATATACCGTAAATTGGGTTTAGGTGAAATTAAGCCTACATCAGTTACATTGCAACTAGTAGATAGGTCTTTTACCTATCCAAGGAGAATTGTAGAGGATATGCTAGTCAAGGTTGATAAATTAATTTTTCCTACTAATTTTACTATGCTTGACATGGAGAAAGAAATGGAAATCCCTATCATTCTTGGAAGACCTTTCTTAGCTACAGGTAAAACTCTCATTGATGTACAAAAAAGTGAACTTACAATGTGGGTTCAAGACTAAAAGGTAACATTTAATATGTTTAAAGTTATGAAATTTCCTCCATACCATAATGAATGTTTAGCTATTGATGTGTTACATGGAGTAACTCAAGAGGTATTTTTGGATAATTATCCTATTAACCCTATTAAAGTAGCTATAAATTCTAATGCTAATAAAGAAGATGATGACTTTGTTGAGTGCATGGAATTGTTAGATACTTCATCATTCATAGCAAGATCAAACCTCAAGTTTGAATCTCTAGACATTCTAGCTTGCATACCCTCGGCTTCCAAGCCCTTTATTGAAAACCATCTACATTGGAGCTAAAACCTTTGCCATCAAATTTAAGGTATGTTTTTATTGGTCTATCATCTACTTTTTTTGTTATCATTTCTGCTTCTTTTAATAACATGTAGGAAGATAAGCTCTTTCGGATACTGAGAGAACACAAGAAGGCAATAGAATGAACAATAGCCTACATCAAAGGCATAAGTCCCTCATTCTGCAATCATAAAGCAACTATTGAGCATCAAAGGCGACTAAATCCAATCATGGAGGTAGTCAAGAAGGAAGTCATAAAGTGGCTAGATGCGAGTATCATATATCCTATCTCAGATAGCTCTTGGGTAAGTCCAATTCAATATGTACCGAAGAAGGGAGAGATGATAGTTATTGTCAACACCAAGAATGAACTCATCCCTACAAGAACCATGTCTGGATGGCGTGTATGACTGGATACTGTAAGCTCAACGAGGCCACAAGGAAAAACCACTTTCCTCTTCCTTTCATTGATCAAATGCTTGATCGATTAGCAGGTAAGGAGTATTACTGTTTTCAAGATGGTTACTCAAGGTATAATCAAATTTTCATTGCTCTAGAAGATCAAGAAAAGATCACTTTCACTTGCCCTTATGTCACATTTGCTTTTAGAAGAATGCCTTTCGGTCTTTGTAATGCCACTGCCACTTTTCAAAAATGCATGATGGCTATCTTTACCGGCACTGTAGAGTAATGCCTTGAAGTGTTCATGGAAGACTTTTCCGTATTTGGAGACTCTTTTGATAGTTTTCTCCATAATTTAAATTGTGTGCTTCAAAGATGCGAAGAGACCAACTTGGTCTTGAACTGAGAAAAGTTCTATTTTATGGTGCAATAAAGGATTGTCTTAGGACATAGGGTGTCTAGCAAAGGCATTGAGGTGAATAAGGCTAAGATTGAAACAATAGATAAACTCCCACCACCTAGTTCAGTAAAAGGGATTAAAAGCTTCTTAGGGCCTATAGCCTTCTATAGGCGGTTCATTAAGGATTTTATAAAAAATTATAAAACCACTATGTAACCTTTTAGAAAAAGACATTCCTTTTGAATTTGATAATGCATGTCTAGCTGCATTTTTAGAGTTGAAATGGAGATTGATTACTGCCTTTATAATTGTCATTCCTAATTGGAACCTACCATTGGAACTCATGTGCGATGTTAGCAATTATGCAATAGGTACAATATTAGGACAACGTAAGGACAAGATCTTTCACTCTATTTATTATGCAAGCAAGACATTGATTGGAGCCCAATTAAATTACACCAACACTAGAAAAGAATTATTAGCAGTAGTGTTTGCTTTCGATAAATTTCGTTATTATCTTGTTGGAACTGAAGTTATTGTGTTAATTGACCACTCTGCTATTAAATAATTGATTGACAAGAAGGATACAAAGCCTAGGTTGATTAGATAGATACTCTTATTCCAAGAGTTTAACTTGGAGATTAGAGATCGAAAAGGCATAGAAAACCAAGTGGTAGACCATCTATTAAGGTGGGAGGTGGAAAATTCATTGATCAAACTTTGATAAATGAGAATTTTTTAGATGAACAACTTTTTCAAGTTGAGCATTACAATTTACCTTGGTATGCTAACATTGTTAATTACATTGTGAGTAAGGTTTTTCCTTCTGACTTAAATTCTCAACAAAGGAAAAAGTTTTTGCATGATCTTAAATATTATGTATGGGATGACCTTTTCTTGTTTAAGCAATGTGCTGATCAAATTCTTAGAAGTTGTGTCTCAGAAGAAGAAACTCAAAGTATACTTCAGCATTACCATTCCTCATAGTATGCTGGACATTTTGGAAGGAGCAAACTGCAGCAAAAGTCCTATAATCAAGTTTTTATTGGCCTTCATTGTTTAAAGATGCTTATAATTTTATTGCTTCTTGGATGATGTAATGCATGTTTAAATTCATTCACACTGATGGTTGGATTTGATTTGCATATTGGACAGACATATACCTATATGCCATGTATAACCAATTAAGGTTTTAGTTGAATGAATCTTAAGTAATTCAATTCTCATAAACATATAGTGAATTGATTAAGCAATGTATGATTATAAGCAATTTAAAAGATACTTATAATTGTATTAGAATCCTTGGTCAATACTATAATACCATGACTTTAAGCATGAGAACATAATGACAAATTATAACAAGTGTGAGGGAAATTATGATCAAAGATTCATTTCATTATATATATTTCAAAGTTAATTGTTCCAAGTTTAATTGGTTGAAGTAATTGTTGATTAATTTAGTTCATTATTTCAAAGATTCAATTATTTGGATAAAATTAGAATTGATATAATTTTAGTACTCAACATTGTTATATATAATTCCTTGTGGGAAAGATACTTTACTCACTCTTTATTACTTGTTAACAATGTGTATACTTGCGTCGTAGAATGAACAACAAAGGGCCTAGAGAAGTATTTTTCTTTTCGAAATGATTTTATTTCTGAAGATGAAATCTAGTGCACCTAGGATGTTTTAATTTAGTATTTTGACATGAGATTTTTTGATTATGACAAGTGTTTTTAAAGAAATGAGTGCTCAACCCTGGTGGATAGCTTTAGAGAAGGAGATTCAGTGATTCTGTTTATTTAATGATTTTGTTTTTGATTCTATTTGGTGTGCGAGCACAAAATTGTCCTGTGGGATGAGGTGTGTGGGGCTGAGTTACCATGTTAGCCCTTTGCTTGGTTTGTATGCTTTGATTGACTTGGTTGTTTTAATTGAACTGTGCTTGTTAATTGTTATATTTTCATAACGGTGCAAGTGTAATATTAGTGATTTTGTGAGTTATAATATGCTGACATATTAAATGACTATATATATATATTTATTATTATATTACTTGTGTTAAGTGCTAGTACCCTTTGATATTATTTTTCACTTATTGAGTCCGTAGGACTTACTCTTCTTTGGTGATATTTTATTTTTTTTAGTAACAGAATCTCAAGTGAAGTCAATCACTAATAACAGGCTTTGTCAAGTGTTTGGTAGCAAGGTAATTCTTCAGTATCTCAATCTTGAAGTCAAAGGATGAAGGTTTGTTGTCACACTAAAACTGTGGAATGTCTGATCTTATATTGTGTAATAGTTTAATTATTTGTTATTGTGATGATAAATGGAGCAGAGCTCCTTATTATCTTGTTATTGTGGTTGTTATTGTATAACAACAAGAATATGTTGTTTATATTATATGGCATGTTCTACTTTACAAGAAACCTTTGCCGAAATTTTCTGCAAATTATTATTTATTTCAATAAATAAATTTTTATACTTAACTTTTACTTTATAATTTTTTTTTTTATGCATTGATTTAGTCAAGAGTCATATGTGTTCAGTTATGAATAAAGGTTTGATTATCCAATATAACAATACTAAACTAAATCACTGAAATATAGAATCATTGAATCTCCTTCTCCAAATCCACCCACCAGGGCTGAGTACTGAAATATCTTATTAAAAAACTTATCAGAATTAGAATATCTTAAAATATCCTTGGTACACCAAGATTTTATTTAAGAAGTAAAAACATATCAAAAAGAAAAATACTTCGTTGGCCCTTATCAGTCACAAACAATTTGAAACATCAACATAATTCAAATAGTCAATCATAGTAATATGATTCTTGTTTACCACTATATAACATATATATACTTAAATACATCAAATAATCAAGCACACTAATCCAGGAACTAAAGAATAGAAACTAAACACTCATCGGCTTACAAATCTTGCTCGTCACTTTTTGTTTTGCTCATATGTGTCATTGATTCAATAACACTTTCCGAAGCTACAATCACATTTTTTACATATTATTTAGTTTATCAATTTTATAAGTTATAAAATTACAAAAATAAAGAGTTATTAAGTTTCAAGTATTTATTTAAAGTGTACTTCCTTTTTTGCATTTTCATAACCCCTCATAGATATATGTTTGATTTTAACTTATATACTTAACCAAATTTAATAAAATCAAGTTTAAACATTAACTCTAGGAAGTTATCTATACTTCTTATTTAGAAATTTATCCTAAATTTAGTCATGAACTCACTTAATTTCTCACATGAACAAAAATAGAGCACTTGCAAAATTCCTAGTTGCCAACCTCTGATTCCAATGCTTATAGAATTCTCATACATGAGAAATAAATTGTAAAACTTTCAAGTCTAGTTTTCAAGATGTTAGAAACATTTAATCTTCAGCACTGTACTCCTAATTCATCTTATAAGACTTTCTAATATCAATTACTTCAAAACAGGTATATTCATGACTCGAAAATCAAAGCCATAACTTCCAATACCTCTAAAATACACATAGCATGGAATTAAAACCTGTACAATTCTAGATTTATCCTTTAATATGTTAGGAATAACTTTTATTAGAGGTCCTAGGCTAATTCCAACTACAATCCCCGACGAGGTCATCTTAACTGATAGAGCTTACCTGAAATCTTATGCTAACCAAACTACAGTCCAGCAGCTCTACCGATAAATATACTTGGAACCAATTTACAAAACTTTCTAGATATTATCTCAAGACCCTAAGCCATATTTTCTCTTTAGAACTCTTAATTTAATTCAATCCTGAAAATACCCGAAATACATTATTTCTATGACCTATGAAATCTGGTCTTGCATCCCTCTCATTTTCTAACATTTTACCCACAACTAATCCTGTTTGTTCATACCCTTTACTCACTCTCATCAAATCCTCAATTTACCACATTAACCACCCATCTTTGTTCTTGTTTATAAACTTTTTATTCAAATTCTAATAACAACTAACCACCAAGAATTTAGTCTACCAAGATTTACTCATGAAATTATAACTAGTTTCTTGTAAATATTTTATCAAACAACTTGAAAGGCATGATTTCCTTCTATTAATGTGTGTGTACATGTATATACGCTACACCAAGAATTCCAATACCCCATCTTATCCATATTCCAAGTATTATTTTCAAATTAATTAATTACCTGAAGTTCGTTACATACTTGAGTTATCCACTCCCCACACAAACACAAGCACTTTCCACATAAAATCTTAAATCCCTTATTTCTTATATTCCTTGTTCAAGATTCTTACTTCAATTTTATATAACCTCTCATCCATTATATTAACCCACAAGAATACTATCAATTTAAGGCAATTAAACTAACAAAAAAACTAAGAAGTCAACCCATCTTTTACCAAGTTTTACTCGACTCATTACAACTACAAACATCTTGAGCTAATAAACAAAGAGAGAAAAGAACTAAACTATGAGAAAACAAGGTAGTTACTTGTAATTTGAGGTAATGAGGAACTACCCAGCAACAACTTGGCCTACAAAATATGTGGCTGCCGTGGAAGGTACTCTTGCTACCTACGGCTGGAAGAGCTGCTCCCTTCAGGGACGGTTGCCACTCCCTCTGCAAGTTCAGTTGCAGACTCCCAATGGTTGGAAGCTACTGTCTCACGGCTGAACTTACAAGCTGACCGTTGGCAAAGTTGAAGCTCACGACAAGCTTCCACTTAGTTAGAAGGAAGAGAGACAGACCACCACTGCTTGGCAGGAGGCTGGACGAAACAGAAGGAAAAGAAAGGAGAAAACTGTTGAAAAAGGAAAGGATTTAGCTTGGCTGTAAAGGTGTACTCCATGGCCCGAGCAAAAGAAACAAGAACAGGGCATGTCTCGGTGAGCAGAGAAAAACAAGAAGAAAAGAAAAGGCGGTGGAAGTTTTACAGCAAGGAAATGAAATTTAAAGTCTAAGAAAAGACAAAATATTAAAAAGTAAAGTTAACATCAACTTTTTAAATGAGTGGTGTAGAATAGACCTTATTTTATATATATATATATATTATAATTGTTTCTAATTTGTTTATATTCACACACTTATTTTACTTTCCATAAAATTTACACAATTAAATTTTAAGTCTCATACTAATCAATGATTTAATGAAAATTAATTTTCTATTTACATATGTATATATATAGATGTTTATTTATTTTCATTCTACTTTATGAAAATTAATTCACTTAGTCACATAAGTTGCGTATAAACTTTTTAAAGTATACAAGAATATTACAAAGTGTATATTAGAAATATCGGGTTATATCAAATTCAATTATATTATTATTTATTTAATTTGTTTATATTATAACAAAAATTTACACATTATATTTAAAACTCGACTTTACAATATAGGATTATGAGGGTTATAACAAATATTTGGAGAAGTTTCTAAATAAGATGGATAGTTAACTTCCTAAAGATAATGTTTGCACTTAGTTTTATTGAAATTGGTTAAGTATATAAGTTGAAATTAAACATATATCGAAAGTGGTTATGAAAATGTTTAAAGGGTTAACTTTAAATAAATGCATGAAACTTAGTATTTATAGATTTTTATAATTAAAAGATTATAACCTATGAATGGATAAACTAAGTAATAATGAGAAAATTTAATTGCAGCTTCGGAACTTATGGTTGAGCCAATGAAGTGTGTGAACACAAGAGGAAATAACGAATAAAATTGGTAAACGATGAGTGGATTATGTGCTATTTGGTTACTAGATCTATGTGTTTAATTGTTTATGTGTATTTGAATAAATGTGTTTATATAAAGGTAAATAAGAAGTGTAGTGTTTTAATTATTTGAATTGTGTTTGACTTGTGATTTGTTTATGTTTGATAAGAGCCAATAAAAGTGTTTTTCTTTCCGAAATGATTTTTACTTTCGAAATAGAATCTTGGTGTACCTAAGATTTTATTGATTTTATTATTTGATATGTGATTAAAAATATTCAAGTACCTTAGCCCCCGTGGGTGGATTTGGGATGAGGTATGAAGATTTTAGTGATTCTATATTTCAGTTATTCCATATATAAATTTATTTTGTATGTTGGCGCAAAACTGCCTTGTGGGAGATATTGATGTGTAGGGTTGAGTTATTCTATTAGCCATTTGTGTGCTTTGATTGTTTTGATTGATTTGATTGTATAGAGTACTACTTGAACTATGCTTGTTTAATTTATGGTTTTCATAATTGCATATGTGTAACACAAAATTTATCTTATGTTAATATTAGTTGACCTATATGTTATATATATGTGTAGAGTAATGCTAGTACCATTGGATACGTTTTTTCCACTCACTGAGTCTGTAGAACTCACCACTCTCCTGTTGATATTTCTTTTAGTAACAAGATCTCAAAGGACGTGAGTCACTGATACTAGGCTTCCTGAGTGTTTGGCGGCAAGTTATATTCGAGATCATTTGCTTGAAGTCAAAGGATGGAAGTTTGCAGTTATAATAGGGCTCTAAGTTGTCGTGTTTTGTCTTGTGTTGTAGTCTAATTGTTATTATTTATGGTATGGTTGGAGCAGAGCTCCCTTGTGTATACTGTGATTATTGTGATATTGTTGTATGTAACTAGGGTTATATGTTTATATTTTCAGCCTTTTCCACATTGCAAGGAACCTTTACAAAAAAAATTAGTAAATTGTTATGTATTTCCGTAAATAAACATTTTGTAGTTAACTTGTATTTTTCAAAATGTTACTTTTATTCTTTGGATTAATCAAGAGTCATATTTGTTTCTTTGTTTTGAAGTCAAGGGTTATAAAGGTTTGGTTACCTATTTTTCCGGCTAGTCATGCCTCCACGGGGGGTGCTGATGCAAGTAGGCCGAATTAATCTCATAGATCTATACTATATATAAAAGTGGCATAAGGGAAAAATCTTTTGATTTTCTTAAATACCTCATGAGATTTTATAATTACATAGTTATCTTTGTTTGTTATTTTGTTATAAATAAACTATTATTTTTCCCCTTTTTTTTTTCTTCTAATTTTCTCTATTTTAATATCAATAGGATTATATTGTTTTAGGACTATTAATTTCTTTTTTATTAATTCTTTTTAATCTTAATAAATTTATAATTTAAGATCAATAGTAATTAAGATTAACTTTCGTAATTTTTGTTATTTAAAAAGTTCTTAATAATCATAATTTTTTATGTACTTCTCAAATTTATGAATTAAAATTTTTTTAAAAAATTACTTTGAACTTGAAGAAATAATAAGTTTGTTATAACCCTCATAACCTGATAATATAAAAAATCGAGTTTTAGACAATGTGCAAAGTGATGTTATAAAAATAAACAAATTAAATAAGTAACAATGTAATTAAACATGTTATAATCAACATTAAAATATGCATTTGAATATTTGGACATAACTCAAAAAAAATTATGAAATAAATAATAATAATAAATAAATGTAAGTATTTGAAGTAAATAAATTATAAACTATAACTGACCGTTGTAACCCGATTTATTTAACATACATTTTAAAAATATTTGTATGTGACATATATATATATATATATATAGGTATAAAACTAAAGGTACTTATACACCATGTATCAATTTGACTTAACTTTAATTCTAAAATTTTGTCCTATGTGAAATTGTAAATGTAAGTAAAAGAAAATTTAACTGGAATGATTATATAGATATAAATATGTATATAATTGAAAATGAAGATGTCCCACAAATCTTGACTTTTGATTTTTTTTTATTTTTTTTATGTTTCTTTCCTTTTCTTTGTCTTATCCTTGTTGGTGAACGAATTGCTTCTCTTTTAGAAGCCCTACTGCCTTTGGTTTATTTATTTCTTTCTTTCCTTGCTTTTGCTTGTTTCAAGAAATTTATGGCTCTTTCCTTCACTTCAATCAAGCACCATAACTCTGTCGTTTAGGTAGTCATCTCTTATATGTTTCAACCAATAGTTCTTACTCCTGTTTTGTACATTTCATTGTCTTTTCCTTCGACTGGCCTGAGTACCTTCAAGCGTCACCAACAACAAGGAAGTCAGCTACTCTGTTTTGGGCGTGTAGTAGTCACTTTGGCGTAGTCAAGAACGTGCATTTGTCCAGCCATGGCTAGCAAGGGTTCTTTCCTTTAAGCAGTGAATTAGTCATTCTTTTCAACTACTATCAATTACAGCCATCATCTCCTCTGGTTGCTATCCTCTAATCTTGGTCTTTTCAAGTCCCTTTTTCAACTAAGTGAGTTGTGTTTCTTAGAATTAGAGTTATTTCCTTTTTGTATTAATTAAGAATTGGAGTTTAAAGTAGTTATGAGAATGAATTAGAATTTGAAAATAAAGGAATTAAGTGATTAAAGAAAAAGGGACGTATGGGAAAAAGAATTTAGTTAAGCTTTTGGTGGATTGTAAATAGATAATAACCTTGAAGGTAGCAATTAAAACATGCGCAATGTTGAACCAGGAGATATGTATTAGTTTCTTGGGATATATATATATATAAGAACTAGTACCTATGAATTATATTAAATTATGCATATCAGGTGTTCGACAAAATGCTTAAAAGGAATCAAACGGTAATATATGCATAAAGATTGATATATATGGGTTTCTTAGTAATATAAATATTTAGGATGTTAATATATGGTTCGAAATGGATGGGGATAAAATGAATAAAGGAAGGTTTAAAGATATGAACTAAGAGTTGGCATTTGATGACATTAGAAGGTTTAGTCTAAGCTTTTGATGGAAAATATAATAACTAGTTTCTTTGAATAAAAGTTCATAAACTAGAGCTAAGAGTGGTTGGTTGATGTATTAATGAATGAATGCGAGTAATGGATGTGATCAAAGAAGGGTTAGTTGGGAAATCAAGTGTTGGAAAATGTGAGTTAAGTGGTTTTGAAAGGGGTGCAGTGGACAGATTTCATGAGTAATATAAATTCAGCATTTCGAGTGTCTTCGGGATTGAATTAAATTAAGAGTTAAAAGTTAAAATATAACTTAAGGTCTTGAAATATTATCTGCAAAATTTCGTAGCTTGGTTCCAAGTATGTTGTGAGTTAGTGCTGTTAGACTCTAGCTAGTTCATACAAGATTTTTAGTGCCTTGTTTTCAATTCATGTAAGGAATTGAGTGGGCTCAAAACTGATTTTAGGAAAAGTCTCTAAATAAGAAAGGTATATATACTTGTCTAGTTAACAAACCCAATAAACAGAATCGAATTTTCTTTTTCTTAGAGAAAGTTATGTTCAATTAACTAAAGTAAGGTCAGAGTTGTCAAAATCCTGCGTTTTACAAAATTTGACACAACTTCAAAGAATAAATTGTATTGATGTACAAATCTAAAAATTTCAAATAATATACTATTATAAAACTACATGTGTCTAAGTATTTTATAAATTTTATGAAACTGGATTCAGAATTTCCTCGAGAAAGATATGACTATTAAAGTGGACACTGTCCAAACCCTAAGTTTGGACAGCTTCAACATCTCCAACTCACTAAGTGCTTTCTATCTTTTCTAATGGTTCGTGCTAGCCCTATGTATTGTTAAGACATTTAAAATGTCTCTTCATTACTAACCCTATCACATGAAGTCTAATTCATATTAATTTACATGTAATAGTTTAATGGAAAACTTTCATAAAGAAACCTATACAAGTTGAGATATAAGCTTAGTAACTAAAAGATTATAACAATAATGTTTATGAACTAAATATTATTTGGGAATATGAATTTCAATTCTGGATTCTAATATGAACCTGATAAGACGAGTGGATGCACGTGTGAGTAACAAATGGAATCGGTTACGGGTGAGTGGTTAATTGTTGCCTTTAGGGGCTAGATCATTATGTGCAATTGTGTGTTTTTAAATAAGTGTGCTAGTGTAATGTTTAGTGAGTTATTGGAATCATGCTTGTTTGAAATTGTCTATGGTTGATAAGGGCCAACACATGGAAGTTTTTCTGAGAAATGATTTTTATCTTGAAATTGAGATCCAGATGCACCTAGGATGTTCTGATTTAAAATCATAAGAAATTCTGATTCTAATAAATATTTTTTTAAATTGAGTGCTCAGCCTTGATGGGATGGATTGTGCATGGAGATAAATTTGTTGTGCGGGCTCATAAATGCCCAGTAGGGGGTGATAATGTTATGCAGGTACCATGTGGGTACGTGTGATGTGAAATGTTATATGAATAATATCACATGATGTTACTATTTATATGTTACACACTTGTGTGGTGAGATGCTGATACCATGTGGGTACAATTTTCCACTCAGGGAGTTCATAGGACTCACCCATCTCTTGTGGATTTTTTTTTAATGACAACATGGCATCGCCAAGGTTATGACTTGCCGAATGAATACGACACGGTATTTCCAAGATCTCAGGCTTACAGTCAAGGATGGAAGTTTGCAATCACATTAGAACTGTGAGGTTTCTAATTTTGGTTTGATTTAAAAGTCTAGTTATTTGTCTTGATTAGGATGTGGACAGAGCGACACTCCTTGTTGTCTCTGTGTTTGTGTTGTGGGTGAAACCATGAACATAGGTGGTTGTATTTTAAGGCATGTTCCTTATAGCAAGAAATCTTTGCTAAAATTTTCAGTAAGTTGTGATTTATTTCAATTAACAAATTTTTAATGTTAAATTTTGTGTTTATAAATTCTTGGTGATTATTCTTTAAATAGGTCATGGGTCAGGGATTACGATGGATTAATTACTTAATCCTCTGGCCAGTCATGCCTCCATAAGGGGTGTGACAAAGTGTGTTTCCATATTTTAATCTTATTATTTTAACTTTTAATAATTCATAATTTTTTAAATATTTTTTTTTAATAATTATTTGTAGTAGTTAAGATTCAATTTTACCATTTTTTGGTTTAATAAGTTTCTAATAATTATAACATTTTTTAGTTATTCTCAAATTTATGATTTTTTTTTTTTTTTAAATACTATGGACTAAAAAAATATATTAAGAGTCCAGTTTCCATGATTATAAATATTATTTTTTTAATTTTTAATTCATTTCCCCTCTTAAGAATTTTTAATATATATATCTAAATTTATGAATTTAATTTTTTGAAAAATTCATCTATTCCTTTATCATAGAAAAGTGATTTAGTAGAAGAAATTTTATTTTCGTAAATACTTTTATGAGTTTTAGTATGACATAAATACTTTTTAGTTCTGATTTTGTTTCAAATAGACTATTTAATTTATTTTATTATTTATTTTTTAACTCTTCTTTATTTTAATATTAATAAGATTGTGATTGTTTTATGACTATTATTTTTTTTACTAGTTTTTTTAATATAAATAAATCTGTCAATAACTATATATCAATAATCATTACGATTGAATTTCTTAATTTTTATTTAATAAGTTACAAGCAATTATAATATAAATTATTTTTTAAAAGAATGCTATCAATTAAAATAAATATTAAGAATATAATTTTTCTGATTAAAATGTTATTGTGTTAATTTTTCTTCTATCTTTAAAATTTTAAATATATATATATATTATACATATATTATGAATTAAATTTTTTTAATGGATTTATCTATTTGTTTAATATCAAGTATTCTTTTTTATCAACTATAATTTCTTGATATGTACATATGAACATATATCGATATATCATAAAAACGATTTATGCGCAATGCATATGTCACAGAAAAACTATTAATATGTTTGTCCACAAGTTGCTATGAATAACATGTACTAATGGAGACACTCTTGTCTTCCCCTATTTTTGCATTACAAGTCATTGTCTTCTATAGCCTTTACATATGTACTAATTTTCTACATGTGTGTGATTGATGCATAATCATCTACTAATATCATGAAATTTTGCGTTGACTTTTCTAGAGAAATCATTGTCATTTTTTGATAATAAAAAGCCATAAAAGATACATATAGGCTTGAGACAATGTTCTTGAGGCAATGACAGGCAAACGAGACTGAATTGATGTCATTGACAGAAACTAGGCCATTTGGACATAATTGATAGCTTCGCCCTAATTAATGGATCTGACCAAAATGATGGCTTATGCTAAATATTAGCCATTGGTCACTCTTATTTATTTTCTTGTAGTTAGGGTTACGGAGGTTTTGTTTATCCATTTATCTGGCCAATTATACCTTCATATGAGTGTTTGACAAGTTAGTATCAGAACTTAGGTTTAGAGATCCATGACTACAAATACAGGATGTTATTACTTCATTTGCACATGTTACCCAGGGACATATGTATAGTTAGTGATATGTTCTTCTTCATCTTAAAACTTGATGTTGTGATTTTCTTAACATATTATCCTTCGCTTTATATTATAAATGTATATTGAACTCATTTGTATTTGTTTTAGATATGATACGATGTAGCAGCTGTGTTGTTGGCCAAGGGAGGCAGCAGGACACTGGCTCCAACCAGGGATCTACTAGCCCCCAGGCACCAATAGTCAAAGTTAGAGGATGACTGGGACATGGTAGAAGCAGAGGTAGAGCTGCCGAACTAGTTCAGGCAGCTGCCCCTGGCCCTGGTCCTGACCTAAAGCTATTGGTATAGGGATTAGACTGTATTCAAAGGACCATAGATGACATAGTTTAGATTTTGGTCCAAAAACATCAAGCCCAGCCACAACCTCTAGTAGCTCTTCCTATTCATCCTCAGCAAGAGGCAAATCCTCCCATTCAAGTTCAGTAGGATCAAGGAGCGTTTGTGATGTTGCATGATTTTCGAAAGATGCAGCCTAATGAGATTTTCAAGTGTAGACCTTACACAAGATCCTTATACTTTCTTGTGTGTAGCTTTGGGATATGATCTCATTCATTCTATTAAGTTAGTTAGCTATCAGCTACATGATGTAGCTTATGAGTGGTATAAGATGTTCATGTAGTGGCAGACATAGCTTACCCCACTGATGTGGCTAGAGTTTAGCAGAATATTCATGGACTATTTCTTACTTGAGAGTATGCAAGATAAGCATGCTCGGGATTTTGAGCGGTTAGTTCAGATAGAGGGCATGACAGTGGTAGAGTATAAGACCTGGTTTACTAGATTGTCTCATTTTGCTCCTTATATAGTGGCTACTTGAGTATATGAGAGTAAAGAGGTTTGTTAATGTCTTAAGAAATTCTTTATTGAGATCAGTGTTTATGACAGATACTACTACCTATACTCAGGCTGTTGATGCTGCATATCGATTAGAGACTCGGATCTTAGGGAGATAGTCAGGTCTTAAGAGTCATAAGAAGGCGAGCTAGGAGGGTCCTTCTAATTCTAGAGCTGGTAGTTCTCATAGACCTGGAGGTGAATCTACCTCTAGGCATGGTTCTTTCCAGGGAGGTTTACAGGCAGGTAGAGGCCAGATAAGATAGGGTTTTGTAAGTCAGTCATAAGGGTGTCATCTAGTAGGCCTCGATCATTTGAGGTGCCGGTATGCTTTACATGTGATTTAAGACATATAGGACAGTGTAGACGGGAGATTGGTGCTTGCTTTAAATATGGGTTATAGATCACTGTATCAGGGATTATTCTTTGATGAAGGGGTATTCTACTCTAGCTGGGACGTCTTCTTTAGCTTAGGATAGACCTCCATTGCCTGCGACAATGCTAGATCTCAAGAAGGTCGTGGTACCTTTTCTAGAGATTCATCATCAGCGAGCAGGGTTCAGGCCTGTGTCTATGCTCTAACGAAGCAAGATATATAAGTTTCTTATACTGTGTTATTAGATAGATGATCTATTTATTCAGTTGGTGCTAAAGTATTGATTGATCCTAAAGCTACTTATTCTTTTATATCTGTGTATTTTGTTTCCTGTGTGAACGGGACCTCTGAGCCTCTTAAGATTCTTTTAGCAGTTTTGACTACATTGGGGGAGATTATTTTTCCAGACCCGTATATTCCTTCTTGTGAGGTCATTGTAGTTAATAATGTATGTTTTGCTGACTTGATTATACTGGACATGTTGGAGTAAGATATGATTCTAGGCATGGATTAGTTGTCTAACTATTATGCTGTGGTAGATTGTGGTGATAAGAATGTTAGGTTCAGTATTCCTGAGAAGCCAATTTTTATTTTTCAAAAGGATTGAAGTGAAGTTCCTTGTAATTTGATTTTAGCTATTCAAGCCACATAGCATATCAAGAAGAAACATTAGGCTTATTTAGCTTTTGTCAAGGATACCCAGTTGGATTGTCCTCCTTTAGAGTAGATTTTGGTAGTAAAGAAGTTCCCTGACATATTTCTTGAAGAGCTTCTTGGACATCCTTTTGATCGGGAAATAGAGTTTGGTATTAAGTTGTTACCTGCTACTAAACTGATTTCTATTCGTCCTTATCGTATGATTTGCTAGATAAGAGATTCATTCATCCCAGTATATCATCTCCTTGGGGTGCTCTTATCTTGTTTGTTAAGAAGAAGGATGGTTTGTTTAGACTGTGCATTGATTACCAGTAGTTGAATAAAGTCACAATTAAAAACAAGTATCCTCTCACCAAGATTTGTGATTTATTTGACCAATTGCAGGGAACTTAATACTTTTCTAAGATTGACCTTTGATCGGGGTGTCATCAACTCTGAATTAAGAAGGAACACATTTTGAAGACTGCTTTTCTTATTCGGTATGAACATTATGAATTCTTAGTTATGTCCTTTGGGCTCACTAATACTAGCGTTCATGGATTTGATGAACAGGGTATTTAAACCTTTCTTGGACCATTTTGTCATTGTTTTCGTCAATGATATTTTGGTATATTCTTGAAGTGAGGAGGAGCATGAGTAGCATCTTCGCATTATATTATAAACACTTAGGAAAAACAAGTTTTATGCTAAATTCTAAGTGTGAAATTTGGTTGAAGGAGGTAACTTTCCTCGGACACGTGATTTCTAAGGAAGGGATTCAAGTTGATCCTAAGAAAGTGGAAATGGTTCCAAATTGGCTTCGCCTAACAAATGTTTTTGAAATTCAAAGTTTCCTAGGTTTTGCCAGATATTACAGGAGATTTGTTGAGAATTTCTCTTGTATTGCCGCTTTTTTAACTAGGTTTACTCAAAAGAGAGTTGGATTCGTTTAGTTCGAGGCTTACGAAGAGAGCTTTCAAAAGTTAAAGACTTCCTTAACCTTAGCTTCTATTCTTACACTTCCATAAGGTACAGTTAAGTTTACGATGTTTTGTGATTTGTCTTATATTGGATTTGGTTGTGTTTTGATGCAAGATGGTAAGGTGGTGGCATAAACTTCAAGATAGTTAAAGAAGCATGAGATAAACTACCCTACCCATGATCTTGAAATGGTGGTAGTGATCTTTGTATTTAAGATCTGGAGGCATTACTTGTATGGTGAGACTTTTGAGATTTTTAGGGATCATAAAAATCTTATATACATATTTAATTAGAAGAAATTGAATTTAAAGCAGCATAGATGGATTGATTATTAGAGGACTGTGATTGCTCGATTTTTTATCATTCAAGTAAAACAAATATGGTTGTGGATTTTCTGAGTAGGAAGTCAATAGGTAGTTTATCTCATTTGACTGTTATTCACAATAGAATGGTGAAAGACTTACAGAGGTGTATGGCTGATGAGATTAGATTTGAAGTGTCTCCTCGTGAGATATTATTAGCTCACATTCAAGTGAAATCCAGTTTAGTTGAGGTGGCGAAGGAGTACTAAGGTATCATGACCAGATAGCTATGCCATCTGATCCTGAGTTAAGAAGAAAGATTCTTGAAATAGCTCATTGTTCATCTTATGTTATGCATCCTGGTTCCTCCAAATTTATCAACATTTGTAAAGTTTTATTGGTAGGATGGTATGAAGCATGATGTAGCTAATTTTGTTTCCAGTTGCTTGGTATGTCAATAGGTGAAAGTTAAACATCAGAGACTTACAGGAACATGAAAAAGCTAGATATTCTAGAATGAAAATAGGAGAAAGTCAATATGGACTTTGTATTAAGACTTAAGACTTTTAGACGTGTTGATTCTATTTGGGTAATTGTGGATCGTTTAACGAAGTCCGCACTCCTTCTGATAAAAATTACATATTCAGCACATCAGTATGCAAAGTTGTATCTGGACAAGATTGTTTCATTACATGGAGTTTACTTATAATAATAGTTATCACAACAGCATTCAAATGGCACCATTTGAAGCATTGTACTGGAGGAAGTGTCGATCTTTGGTTAGATGGTTTAAAATAGGCAAACATCATTTATTGGGACCATAATTGGTTCAGGATGCAGTGTAAAAGGTACAATAATTCGTGATAGCTTGCAGACAGCTTAAAGTAGACAAAAATCATGTGCTAATAATTGTCGGAGAGAGTTTGAGTTTGAAATAGGTGATCATGTCTTTTTAAAATTTTCACCTTTTAAGGGCACCATGAGGTTCGGCAAGAAAGGCAAGCTGAGTCCGAGATTTATAAGACCTCTCTAGATCATAGATAAGATTGGAGCAGTGGCATACAGGTTGGCGTTACCCTTGGACTTGAACGGGGTACATCCAATATTTCATGTATCAATGCTTTGGAAGTATTTACCGAACAAGTCTTATGTTTTACGAATTCTGGAGTTGAAAGTAGATAAGAATCTCTCTTATGAGGAGCAACTAGCGGCAATCATTGATAGGCAAGTCCGTAAAATTTAATCAAAGGTTATTCCTTTGGTGAAAGTTGTATGGCAGCATCATGGAGAACAAGAAGCTATTTGGGAATCCGAGAATGCAATGAAACAGCACTATCTGTATCTATTTAAATGATTCAGGTAAATAATATTCATAACTCTTCAGTTCGAAATTCAAGACAAATTTGTTTTAAAAGGGGAGATTACTATAACCTAACAGTTTAATATACGTTTTAAAATATTCGTACATAACTTCTATGACTAGGTAAATAAATTTTATTCAAATTAGAATTAAAATAAATAGACACTTGTATATATATATATACGTGTGTGTGTGTGTGTGTGTGTGTAATTAGAAAATTAATTTTTACTATATCATTGGTTGATTTAAAAATATAAAAGTTACATGTGTAATTTTATTTATGTGTACCACAAATGTGTAAATAAAAGGAAATTAACAAATAGATATATATTTATACATGTTACAGGACTTAATACACACCACATCTTCACACTTTTGACCCTTTGACTTTAATATTTTAATATTCTTCCTTTTCTTTGTGTATTTATTTCCTTTGGCTGAGTTTTGCTTCTCAAATTGTACCTCCACCGCCTTTCTTCTTCCCCCTTTAATTGTCTTTGCCCAAATATTTCCCTCCCCTGTTTTTTTGCCCCTTTGAAAACCAACCTTAGTTCTCGTTCCTTAGCTTAGGAGGATCATAGTTTCCATCTTGATCGAGCTAAGTTCAAGGTAAACTTTCCTCCCTTCCTTTTTTCCTTGATGTATGTCGGTTCTTTCCTTTTTGTTAGTTATGTTGCCTCCTTAGCTAGGGGTGGCTGTTCTGCTTTAGGGCAGCCTTTAAGAGGCAGCCGTGTAGGGTGATTGTTCCATTGATAAGCTTAAAAGCTCCTTAGATGGTATTATTGTGTGAGTGTGTATGTTGGGTGTGTAAACAAAGAGGAGGGTAGTTGCGATTGAGGTAATTCATGCCCTTTTTTAGTCCTTGTAATTGCATGGTTGGAGGTCAAACTTATACCAGCCATGAGGAAGGATAGATAAAGGCAGCCAAGGGCAGCCAAAACCATTCAAAGGCAGTGCACGGCAGCAAGTATTGCTATGCTTGCTGTGGGTGTTAAGTGGTTCAAGCTTCTCCCAAATTCAAAAGTCAAACTTGTTTCTTGAAGGTAATTAAGCCATAGAGTGTCATTGCTGCAAGATGATGAAAGTGCAGAAAATTCTCGTTGCAAAACCTCAATTTAATCAAGTTAATCATGTAGGTTAGATGTTGTAAAATTCTTATTTTTGGTGAATTGTTGGAAATTCCATTTTGTTATAAGAAGGTGAAAGTAGTAGTTAAAATGATTATAATTATAGTTTGAAGGTGTTGGAAATGCTATGAATAAGAAGGGAGTTTAAAATAAAATAAAATTGGAATGTACCTATTGATATTAGGATTTTTATAAGTCATGATTTTGATGAAAGTTAAATAATTAATTTAAGTTAAATCCAATAATTTGAAATATAAGTAAGGTAAGAGTAAATTAAATTGTATTGATTGTATTGGAAGTTATATATGTATATTAATACATACACGAGTTAGAAGAATATATATATACTAGATATTTGATAAAATATTTAGGAGAATTTAAATATTAAAATATGCATATTGTTAATGTTGGATTTGTCCGAGCTGGAGAGTTGGAGAGCTGGTCTCCTCCATGTGTCCGAGCTGGAGACCTGCAGGGTGGTCCTGGAGACCTATCAGCACTCTGAAGCTCAAGTCAGTATCTAGAGAGATAAGGGGAGAGCTAAGGTGTAGAGAGACTTAACTTTTTTCATAGTGTGAGAGCTTGTATTTGTAGGGCCTTTGGTGGGCCTGGGCTTATTGGGTTTGTCAATGTCTGTATTAACACAAGTCCCCCAAAAAACAAGTTCGAGAAATGAAGTGACTCGGACTTGAAGTCAACTAAGGGCAAAACCAGTGCTAATTGAGCTTTTTCTTAGCGGATGATCTTTTGACTCTAAGCCTTGCAACGTTGGGGTGAGCTCGCAGCTCTAACTTCCTTTGTCTTTGGCTGTGAAATTTCCCTGCAACTACGGTTAAACAGTTGATCTCAAAAGAAAATTTGTTAGGCATATATAAGGGTAAAACAATATGCTTTATGATTAAAAAGTCGTGCAATACTAGAGTCCACCTTTGGAGAGTTAAATATCTGAGTGCGGACCTTTTGCGGGCGAACTCGGCGGAGGCTCAGACCGCTGGGGTCTCGCGTGCCTCGACTGCGAGTACCGGGGAGGTTGAATTCCCTATCAGGGCCGTTGGATCGACCAAGTGAATCTCAACCGTTTCCGACCAGGGTTTTGGAGATCTTGGGGACTCGGCAGAGGGTCAGACCGCGGGTGAAAACCTGGCTGCCTCTCGTGCCTGACCGCGAACACCGGGCTGTCGAGTTCCCTATCAGGGCCGTTGGATCGACCAGGTGAATCTCAACCCCACCCGGGTTTGGAGATCTTAGGGACTTGGGGGAGGGTCGGACCGCGGGTGAAAACCTGGCGGCTTCGCGTGCCTGACCACGAGCATTAGGCTGTCGAGTTCCCTGTCAGGGTCGTTGAATCGACCAAGTGAATCTCAACCGCACCCGGGTTTGGAGATCTTGGAGACTCGGTGGAGGGTCGGACCGCGGGTGAAAACCTAGCAGCCTCGCATGCCTGACCGCCAGCACCGGGCTGTCGAGTTCCTTGTCAGGGTCGTTGAATCGACCAGGTGAACCTCGATCGCACCCGGGTTTGGAGATCTTGGGGACTCGGCGGAGGGTCGGACCGAGGGTGAAAACCTGGCGGCCTCGCGTGCCTGACCGCGAGCACCGGGCTGTCGAGTTCCCTGTCAGGGTCGTTGAATCGACCAGGTGAACCTCGATCGCACCCGGGTTTGGAGATCTTGGGGACTCGGCGGAGGGTCGGACCGCGGGTGAAAACCTGGCGGCCTCGCGTGCCTGACCGCGAGCACCGGGCTGTCGAGTTCCCTGTCAGGGTCGTTGAATCGACCAGGTGAACCTCAACCGCACCTGGGTTTGGAGATCTTCTTTTTGATTGGTTTTGGGGGGCTATGCCTCTCCCTTTCAACTTCACCTGCAGAAATTTCTTGCAACTGTGGCCAAACGACCAATCTCAACAGAAAAATTCATTAGTCACATGTGATGGTGAACATGTAATAATATGCTTTCTGAATATACAATAATATGTCAAAGATATAGTTGCATTGTAATTATCATTTTTATCCTGCTACAAAGTGCAAGATGTAGGCGAGGTGAATTATTGGTCCACTATACCTTAGACGCCCATTATTTTGTCAAGTGAGTGACTGGGTCATTTTTGTGATGGCCTTATAATTATGGTGTTTTTAGGCGACCCGGCCTTATAATATTTTCAAGACTTGGAATATTTTTGTTGTTGATGAACATGTAATCCAACAATTAAGCAGACATAAATTAAGCTGAGCATTCGATTCTAGCAGGTTTACATGAAGATATACATTTGACAGGAGTTTCTATAAGAACATAGAAGTTTGCAAGCAATTTGTGTAAAATTTACAAAGTTTTTAGGCCATTTAAAGAATTTTAGGGCCTATATGTAATTTTCTAGAATTACTTCGGTCAATTATATGATAATATAAAAGCCTATGGACTATTGTACAATTAGTTCGAATCATTTAGGTAAATAATATAAATGATAGTGGCATATTTGATAAGTATGAAAAGATATGTGGTAATTATGTGAATTTGTAAAAATTTGGGTCATTTATGTAAATAAAAATATATTGGCCCGATTGTGAAATATAGTTAAATTAACGAGTCAAAATTATAATTATTTAAAGTTTTGAGCTAATTTTTTAAATATGTAAACTATTTGGGTCATTACCATAATATTTATGAAGTATAGGGACCAGATAGCAAAATAAAGAACCTGGTCTTTGTTTGGATTTGGGCCGACATGGTGGGCTTTGTTTGTCAGCTCGAGTTGGAGATTTGCACTTTTATTAGGCTGGGCTCTTGGTGAGCTGAGTTGGGAGAGGCATGTGCCATTCACAAAGTTGGCGACCTAGAGGAGTGTCGCCGCTTATAGCCGCACGTGGTAGCCCGTGCATGATCCGGCGAGCTGTCGGTTTGGAAGGGACGACCCATGAGGTCGGCATCTTCAATTCAGGTGGTCGCCCGAGTTCTCAGGTCGCGGGAATTGGCTTGAAAAAGGACCTGAACAGCAACTCGCCATGCACCAAAATCTGGCGACCTAGCGGAGTTCCTCCGCTTGAGGCCGCGCGTGGCAAAGTGTGTAGACTTTGGCTAGCTGGAGGTTTGAACAGGATGACCCGTGAGGTCGGCAGCTTCAATATGGATGGTCGCCCGAGTTCTCAGGTTGCCCGAATTAACCTGAAAATGGACCTGAACAGCAGCTCGCCATGTACCAAAAACTGGCGACTTGGTAGAGTGCTGCCGCTTGATGCCGCCTGTGGGGGCGCGTGAAGACTCTGGCGAGGTGACGGTTTGGACGGGACGACCCTTGAGGTTGGCAACTTCTATTTGAGTGGTCGCCTGAGTTGTCAGGTCGCCGGAATTGGGCTGAAAATGGACCTGAACAGCAGCTCGCCATGCACCAAAAACTGGCGACTTGGCGGAGTGCCGTCGCTTGATGTCGTGCGTGGAGGCGTGTGAAGACTCCGGTGAGGTGACGGTTTGGACGGGACGACCCGTGAGGTCGGTAGCTTCGATTTGAGTGGTCGCCCGAGTTGTCAGGTCGCCGAAATTGGCCTGAAAATTGATTGGTAGAGCAGCTCGCCCATGCACCCAATCTTGCGACCAGGAAACTTGGTAAATTGATTTGGTAAGATGGAGACCTGGAGAGCTGTGTGAAGATTAGGAAATTCAAATCATATGAATTTCCCACAGACGGCGCCAATGTTAATGTTGGATTTGTCCGAGTTGGAGAGCTAGTCTCCTCCATATGTCTGAGTTGGAGACCTGCAGGGTGATCCTGGAGACCTGTCAGCACTCCGAAGCTCAAGTCAGTATCTAGAGAGATAAGGGGAGAGCTAAGGTGTAGAGAGACTTAACTTTTTTTCATAGTGTGAGAGCTTGTATTTGTAGGGCCTTTGGTGGGCCTGGGCTTATTGGGCTTTGTTAATGTCTGTATTAACACATAAATTGAGTTACTTGAATTTTGTCAATTAAATAGTTAATTAGAGGACATAGGAATTGATTATGCTCATGTTAAATTTAATAACTGTCAAGCAATATGTTAAATATATGCATATGAGTAAAATTGAGAAATCATAGAGTTAACTATGAAATGATTACTTTATGTAATATATGGATTTATGATTTTCAGTGCATAGAGCCATTACAATGCACAACAATATATGTTGCACCAAAATAGCAATTGTCTGTTCTGAGACACACAAAAATTGTTCAAAGTTTCATCTTTTAGTTCAATTTCTCAACAGGTTTTTTTCGCTAAGAAAGAGAAATGATTACAATATCTTTGACTCTTTTTGTGATAACAAAAAGGGAGAAAAATATCTTAAGAATAGTGATAAGTGGTAAAAAAATACTAAAATAGTAATATTGCTTGTATATCTTGAAATAATAGCTCAAACACCCGAGTCTTGATACTTTTCTAAATCAAATATTTCATGGCACTACTCTAATTACTCAATATCTCGGTATTTTGTAATCATAAAAAGAGTGAGATTGATAAAGCAAGTTAGTTTGTTATTAACCTAATCCTTGATTTTGATAATTACAAAATGGAAAAGAGTAAATTTATAACATTTAAGATATAAACTGATTCTAATTTTATTGTCTTATGCAAATGCTGAAACTCTACCACTGAGATCACTAGTTCCAAATTCAGCTGAAGCATAAAGATGACTGCTAAATAGAAGCTATTCACTGAGCCAACCAACTCAGCACCAATAAAAGTTCAACCATTCCAAGCGTTGAATCAATATCATTGAGAATAGTCAAAGGCTAAAGATTTGAAGGGTTGAACTGATAAGAGGTTAAGGAATTTATGAGCTGAAGGCTAAACAATTCCAGAGCTAAAGAGCTGAGAGCTGATTCACAAGGACTGAAGAAATCAAATGAGCCGTTTTATTAAACAGTTTTCCGCTAAAGTTTCAAAGCAATAAGTCTGCTAAAGCACAAGGGCTGAAGAACTTGAATGCACCGTTTCTTTAAACACTGCAAAATTTTCGAAGCAACAAGTTAGGCGAAGCCACAAATGTAACACCCCACTTAATTAGCATGTTAACACACAAACTATAACCTTGAATTGTTGAGCTTGTTAGAGACAACTTGGAAATTTTCTAGTAAACTGATGTGCTAATGAAATTTATATATTTTATAGAAGCATTAAACAAGAGGTATCTTAAGAAAATTCATAATTTGACTTAGATGTGTATAAGTTCTTTTACATCTAATTGGCATAGGAAGATTTTTATAAGACTTGCTGAGGCTCCCACTCTTTATATGATAGCCATAAAAATAAAAAGAACTAGGAACCAACAAGAGGTTAAAGAGGTTACTAGAATGCTTAAATTGATATAGAAGTTTAAGTGAAATGCATGAGTTACTCTAAGTAATAATGTGAAACTAGTAATTTAACTAATCTAGTTTGAAAGCTTAAAAGGATTAAAAATAAATTTTTTAGGTAATTAAACCTTCAAGAGCAATTAGTAAGCACTCTAATTACTGAGAAAATGTTAATGGAAATACAAATCTCCATTTTTGTATGATTAAGTGAAATTTATTTCTTATAATACCTTTTATTGAGAATGAAAACATAGATTGTATAAATTTACTAAGGAAGCATAGATTGTATAAATATACCAAGGTATATCATACCGGGTGTATATACTCTATTAATTTATTATAAATATACATTAGTAGTGTATATATATATATATATATATATATATATATATATAAACTATTATAATACATAGTCGAGAGAATTAGTTTGTGATTAGAAAAATTCCTACCCGGGTACAAGAATTGTGCAATTGGAAACTTACCTTGATTCGATACAAGTTATGATAATTTTTGCAGTCTATCTATTAGCTAGACATCACTTATATACAAATAATTAATATTATAATCCTAACTAAGGCTAGTGGAGGGGCAATTATGATATTACATGAGAAGTTGCATGTATAGGCTTGTGATTTCTTCTCCTACGTACCTTCCACCATAAACAAATTTCTGCACCCATTGCCGAGAGAGAGAGAAGAGAGAGAAGAGAGAAAGTGAGAAGAAAAGTGTGTTGCATGGAGGGGTTTTAGTAGCTCAATTGAAAATCCGAGACCCGAATTAGAATCAGTAGCATAAGGAGGCTCGATTGTTTGGGCTACAAGCAATTTCTAGGTATTTTCAAGTCCGTGGGTAATTTAACTTCAAACGATGGGATTAAGGCTTTGGAAGGAACTTAAACAAGGGAAATTCAAGGAGGATTGGAGTGGAAAATAGGAAGAATTACCTAGAAGAATTTAGACTAGGGTTGCAGCTGGTTGAAAAGGTAAGCAATTTATGCTTCCTAATTCATCTCATTTTCAGAAAATTGTAGTTCTTAGGTTATTTTAATTCTCTAAAAATTCTGCCTATGAAACCTTGTGGTATTTATGTTTCAAACTTTTATGCTAACTTCTAGAAAATGTTCTGTGGCAAATCAGATTTTATTATTTTTTTTTTTTTCATTATGTTATACTTGATTGGAAGTTGCTCCGTATGAAAAGGATTTAACCCCAGAAGTGTTAATCGCCCTAGATTGCCATGAACTCCCTATCTTGGACCAAAGTTATAGAGGGATGGTTTCCTTGACTATACTCATAGAAAAGCCTTAGTAAATGGCTAAGGAGTATCCTGTTCGAACCCTTGAACCCGTGAGCTTGTAGTGATCAAGTGTAATGTGCTAAATTATGTTCTTTAAATTGTCCACCATGTCTTTTTACTCAAATTGTGTATATTGTTTTACTGAGAATTTTCTCTCATTTGGTTAAATCATGGTGTACAGATTGATGCATACTTGGGTCCAGCTTGGCAATAGCATCATGTATGTGGAATTACATTTTTGCTTTTGTGTGCACTATGTGGAGCATCACCATGACTTTGATATTTTCTGAGTATTGGTACCAGTGGAGTGGATGGTATAAAGTGGGGGATCTAGAAGCTTCCATGGGGAGTGGAAGACCGCATCTAATGTATTTTGCTTAAACATGTAGTTGTCCAGCAAAACAGAACATGAAATGAATAGTCCTAGTTAAAATTCTGTTTTGTACTTTTGGTTTAAATCCTCAAAATGTAAAAGAGGCCTAGGTCTAGTCCTTGCAAGACTTGTTGTAAATACTCTTCATCGTGTATATAAAATCAAGATGAAACAAGGCTATGACCTCTTTTGTTTTATTATTCTCCCACTCTCGGATAACTAAGTTAATTATAGAAATTGTAAAATTGTTGTTACAAACAAATGTCAATGGTTTCTTAAGTAGAATTATGAGTAAACAACATAGCCAATTTGAGATGAAAGTAAGCTTGAAGTAACCAGCTTTCTTATCATACAAGAAGTGCACATATTATAGACTTAAGGAAGCTAAGTATTTTTGAAAGTCTACAAGGAATTCTTAATAAAAGAAAAGGTCTTACATAAAAATTTAGAATCTATTAACTTGGGAATTACGTAAATTCTACATAAAATTAAGAGTACAAGTATAATCAATACTCATTACCACAAAGTAAATAAGGTCATTTTCCTTCCAAATCCTTTTCTTCAATTACAAGTCTCCAAGGGAAAGGCTTTGAACCTGCAATAATCAATAAGTGAATTTAAATAAGTTAAAACAGGTACCATTTTATTCATAGTTGGAATCACTCTATGTATGTTAAATAGATATTTGGCAGCAAGGAAAACTTCAAAGAAAATTTTATTCTAGTAAACTTTAGTCACTAACATTTAACATTTTTTTTTATTAGTAAAAGAACACTTGAATAGCTACGGGTGTTATAAATTGGTATCAAACCAGTGTCCAGGACATAGGTGAGGAATTGAGTGGTAGACAAGAGAGGCAAACTGGTTACCAGCACTCATAGTGCATGTATTCTTGTTTTATAACATAAATAACAAAAGTTACTATGCTACATGCGACTATGTTAACGATGAATCTTGCAAGGTATATTCATGATAGGGATAGCACCTAAAAAGAAAACTCAAAATAAGCTTCTAGAGGGCATCTTGAAAGTAATGGAGGGGGTTACAGGAGCCTTGAGTTACCAAGTAGGTACTCAAGTTGTAGTAACTAAGGTTGCAGTGGCATCCACATCTGCTACCAATGCCATTGCTATTGCTCAAGGTGAAGGTAGGTGAAGGCAGTATGGAGAAGGTTAGGAATCCAGAACCAAGACATAAGGAAGTTGGGGCTTTTACAAATTATTTCAAGAAGGCAAATCCCCCTACTTTTTATGTATATTGCGATTATGTGTGCTGTTGGGTGGTTGAGTCAATTAGAGAAACTTTTCAAGGTAATGAGGTGTCAAGATGATGATAAGATGGTTCTAGCAACTTATATTATAGAGGATGAGGCTGAATATTGGTGGTAGAGGGAAAATTTTAAAAAGGTGTTTAATGAGAAGGACTTTTTTAATAGTATCAAACAGGATCTAGAGGCAGAATTTAACCAAATTAAGCAAAGAGAAATATTAGCTGTTGAATATGAAAATAAGTTTGAGGAGTTAGCTAAGTTTTTCACCTATTTGAAAACCACTTATGAAAATAAGTTTAAGGAGTTAACTAGGTGGAAAGCAGAAAAGTTTCAAAGGCTACTAAATGCTGAGATTAGAAGTAAGATGGCTACATTGAAGATTAATAACTTTGCTCAACTTATGAGTAAATGTAAGATAGCTAAAGGATTATACAAGGAAGAGAAGGCTGAGAGAAAGTAGAAGTATGAGACTTCTAAGAGGTTTAGGGAGGCAGAAAGCAATAGAGGCAATAAGAGAGGCCTAAGAGTTCCTAATTGGAGACAAAATCTTATGATGGGAAAAAGACAGCAAGCAGAGGAGCTAAGCATGGGAGGAGGACCATGTCCAAGGTGTAAAAGGTTTCATGTTGGCAAACCTTGCCAACAAGGTACCACTGCATGTTACAATTGTGACAAAGAGGGGTATATGGCCAAGGTGTGTCCAGAGAAGACAAGTCAATGTGATGCCAAGATGCTAGTCATGCCAGGGATAATATTTACATTGCGACAAAAAGAAGCTGAGGAAAATGAGAATGCCATACTAGTTAAAGGTAGTCTAGCAAATCAAGAAGTAATAGTGTTGTTTGATACTTAAGCATCTTATTCATTTGTTTCCATTGCATGTGTGCAAAAGCTTGGTTTAGAAGTCAGTAGAATACCATGTAACATGATAGTAGAAACTCCAACAAGGAAGTCCATACTTCTGTGTAATGCATGTACCACTGTTGAATTTGAAATGCGAGGTACACTAAGTTATCTAGACTTAATTTGCCTTCCTGTGAATAATATAGATGTTATACTAGGAATGGACTAGCTTGGAGAGAAACATAGATTGTAATAGTAATTAACTCTTTCCTAGAGTAGCAAGGTGTGAAACTAAGCCAAAATCCAACCACTTAATAATTTCAGCACTTCAAACTAGGATGCCAAGGCTATTTGGAAATGCTCCATAAAGTAAAGAATGAAAATAAAAGCTTAAAGTTAATCCCAGTAGTTAGGAATTTCCCTGAAGTCCTTCCTAAAGACTTGGCTAGTTTACCTCCAGAAAGGGAGGTAGATTTCAATATTGACACATAGCCAAGCACTGAATCTATATTTAAAACTTCATATAGAATGGTTATAATTGAATTGGAGAAATTGAAGAAGCAGTTGGAGGAATTGTTAAAGAAATGGTACAAAAGACCAAGTACCTTACCTTGGAAGGCACCAATATTGTTTGTTAAGAAGAAAGATGGGACATTCAAACTTTGAATGGATTATAGGCAACTTAATAAAGTAATAATCAAAATCAAGTATCCTTTACCTAGAATAAATGACTTGTTAGACCAGCTACAAGGTGCTGCAATGTTTGCCAAAACTGAGGATATTCCTAAGACAGCTTTCAAGACTAGGTATGGACATTTTGAGTTTATGGTTATGCCATTTGGAGTTACCAATGCACTGGTAGTCTTTATGGACTTAATGAATAGGGTATTTAGACTATACTTAGAAAAGTTTGTCATTGTTTTTATTGATGACATTTTATTATATTTTAAGAATGAAGATCATTTGAGGATTGTATTACAAACCTTGAAGGATAAACAGTTGTATGCCAAGCTAAGCAAGTGTGAGTTTTGGCTAAAGGATGTAGTTTTCTTAGGACATGTAGTAAGTGGACAGGTTATGGCTATGGATCCTGGAAAGGTGGAAGCAGTACTACAATGGGAAGTGCCTACAAATGTGACTTAGATTATAATTTTCCTTCGCTTAGTAGGGTACTATAAAAGATTCATTCAAGGTTTCTCTCAAATAGCCATTCCTTTAACTAGAATTACAAGGAAGAGTGTAAAGTGGGAGTGGAATGAGAGGTATCAAAGAAGATTTGAAGAATTGAAGACATAACTGACTTAAGCACCTTATATTGATTTTACCTAATCCTAAAGACAAGTGTACTATATATAGTGATGCTTCAAAGAAGAGTCTAGGTTGCCTTTTAATATAACTAGTCAGGGTAGTTGCATACGCTTCAAGGAAATTGAGGCCTAATAAGAAAAGTATCCCACACATGACTTAGAATTGGGTGTAGTGCAGTCTTTGCTCTTAACATATGGAGACATTACTTGTGTAAGGAAAAGATAAAGGTGTATACATATCAGAAAAGCCTGAAATACTTGTTTGATCATAAGGAATTAAATATAAAACCAAGAAGGTTGTTAGAATTCTTGAAGGATTATGATTATGAATTGAAATACCATCTAGAGAAAGTAAATGTAGCAGCAAATGCACTAAGTAGGAAATCCAAGAATATGGCTACAATGTTGATGAAAGAATACAAGTTGTTGGAGGATTTTAGGGACTCTGAATTTAAGGTGGTAGAGATTAAAGAAAATTATGAACAAGTGAATAGAATGAAGCTATAACCAGATTTAAGGCAAAGAGTTAAGGAAGCACAAGCTAGAGATGAATTTTTGTTGAAGCAAAGGCTAGAAAGTAGTAGAAGGCAAGGCAAAATGTTTTAGTGAAAATAAAGCTGGGTTAGTTATGTTTAAGGCAATTGTGTATCCTTAATGATAGTGCAATGAAAAGTCTTATACTTGAGGAGGCACACAAGTTTAAGTATTCTTGTCACACCGCGCACGGAAATATGACTGGCCAGAAGATTGGGTAACTAACCTTCCATAACCGTGACTTTAAAACAAAGAATCAAATACAACCGTTGACCAAATCAAAGAATAAAAGTTGTATTTGATTCTTTGTTTTGAATAATGTTTACTTACTTAAATACATAACAATTTACAATCCTGACTTAACTACAAATGTTTAATTACTGAAATACATAACAATTTACTAAAAAATTTGGCTGAGATTCCCTGTAAACTAGAACATTACCAAATACAAACATATAATTTTTAGTTACATTCAACTAGGTAACAATAGTAACAATATACTAAGGAGCTCCGCTTTTGTTAATAATTTGACTTTTATACAATCAAATCACAATAAACGTGACTGCAACTTCCATCCATTGGCTTTAAGTATGAGATTCCACAGAAATACCTTGTTACACGTTACTAACAAGCCACGAAGTCGTCGATGATATGTACCGAAATCAAGTTACTAAAAAAAATCAATAAGAGAGTGATGAGTCCTTCGGATTCAGTGAGTGAAAAAACATACCCAATAATCTCATTTAGTCATGTTTCATATCTTAATTCAATGGTATACATGCGTACAAATAATTATCGTAAAATCAATTAAACACAATTTACACAATACACAAGATGAATAAATCAATCAAAATGTTTAGAACTCACAATTCAAACAAAGCAATCAAAACATTCAAAGCATGAAGGGCAAATAGAGTAACTTAGCACTCGCACACCAAATAGAAATATATATGAAATTACTAAAATCTTCATAGCTCCTCACAAATCCACTCCAAGGACTGAGTTATTTGAATATTTTTAATCAATGTCAAATAATCAAATCAAAGCATCCTAAGTGCACCCAGATTACTGTTTTGGAAGTAAAATCATTTCGAGAAAAATTCACTTTATTGACCCTTATCAAACATAAACAATTTCACAGATCAAACATAAGTCAAGTAACTCAAATTAAGCACTACATATTCCAATATACCACTAAATATAAACAACTTTACTAAATTACATATAAACAATTTCACATAATTATCAAGCAACCAAAGAGCACAGAATCCACTCACTGTTTATCGATCTTATTCATTACTTTCTTTTGCGTTCACACATGTCATTGTCTAAACAACACTTTCCAAAGCTGCAATTAAAATTTTCAAGTATTGCTTAGTTTGTCAATTATATAGGTTATAACCTTTTAATTACGAAAACCTTTTAAAGTTAACCCTTTTTTAGGCATTTTCACAATCATCTTGGAGATATGTTTGATTTCAACTTACATAATTCACCAAATTAAACAAAACCAAGTTTAAACATTATCTTTAGGAAGTTAGCTATCTTTCTTATTTAGAAACTTTTCCTAAAATTAGTCTTAAACCCACTCAAATCCTCACATGAACCCAAATAGGGCACTAGAACAATTTCTAGTTTTCTACCTCAAATTCCAATGCTTATAGAATCCTCATCCCTAGGAATTAAATTATGAAAATTTCCATTCTAGTTTATCAAGATGTTAGGGACAATTTATCTTCAGTACCCTACTCCTAATTTGTGACAACCCATAATTTTACTTGTGAATAAATATTGGGTTCAAGTCTTATAGTGGAACTGTAAACCTGCTAGATTAATTTAAGTGAGATCCTAAAATTTATTTAGCTAACTTTATAATAAATAAAATAATTTTATTAAGTGCCTATGTTGTAATTATTGTGAAAATAATTATTTTCATATATACAAATTTTATTTGCTTAAGGCCCTGAAAGAAAAAAATTTACTTCATTCATGTTTTTTAAAATAAGTCTAAGTAATGGGCCTCTTTTGTAAATTTTTATAGTTGCTAGAAATATCTTTCATTCTTACACCAATCAAAATTTGACAAGTACCTATCTTTTGTTTTTACCTTTCCTTTAGCCGAGACAACATTTTGGCTCATTGTCACTTTTCCTCCTTCTTCTCCCTCACCAGTTATGCTTTCCACCATTTCCACATTTCCAAACTCCTATTCATGAATGCAATAGCTAGCCATTCTTTCCACTATTTACACATTCCTAAACTCCTATTCATGAATGCAGTAGCTAGCCATATGAGCAAGAAAAGAGACATTTGTTGCTGCCCCTAATTGAAGACCCGTTAATTTATCATCTGCCTGCTTCATCCTTCATGCTTCATGCTAAAGTGAATTGGTAATTCTATGATTCAACTCATATTCCATGAATCATATTTTATTATGTAATTATGATTGTCTTAGTTTATCTAAATTTACAATTATTTTGTTGAAAACAATAATTTTTCCTTGCTTTGAGTTTCTCCTAGTGTATTAACTTTTGAAATTTCTAACTATTTTAAATACTTGAAAATTATATTATTAGATTTGAGTAGGTAGGCAATGCAATGTTAAGGAAATCATTAATTCTTAAGTTTTCTTTATATATCACTTAATTTATCTATTTAAAGGAATTACTAATTGTGTTATTTAAGATATCATTTCTAGAGTTACCGATTTTAAGTTGGTGAAAATTACTAAATAATTAATCCAATTTTTAAACCACTTAGAAAGATACCTATTTTCTTATCTTGTTAAAACCTATGTGATTTCATAAGTTTTTAGCACTCATATTTAAATGATATGTGAAGGATTGAGACTTTGAAAAGAAAATCATTTACATAAAATATTTTGTTTTTAGTAGCCTTCCGTTGATGAGTTCAAGTTTTCTATGGTTTTGCAAGTTAGTTTAGTTAAGTTATATCCAGTTTTCATTGTTGTTTCAGTGAACTTCCTTTGAATTTCTTGAGTTGGTTCGTAATTTATTTTCTTTAACTTACGAATATCTGAATTGGCTCTATCGTTTGATTGTGTCTCGGATGAAATTGGATTGACACCGGTTTGATTCTAAATGTCTAAGTGAGTTGCAGAGGCTTAAGGATAAGCCTTGGTGAACACCTATCGTGATCAGAAACTCTCCAGTCATATCATTTACGATCTGCACCCTAGTCATTACTCCCTCATACTTATCCTTAATAACTTCGACATATTTAGTTGCGACTTTCTTCTTCTCAAGAACTCATTACAAAACTTGTCTTTGCATCCTATCATACATTTATTTTAGATCAATAAAGGCCATGTGAAGATGCTTTTTCTTTTCTTTATATTTTTCCATTAATCTCCTAGGTAAAATAATAGCCTCTATTGTAGATTTTCTAGGCATAAAGCAGAATTGATTCTCAGAAACTAGAGTCTCATTTCTAAGCCTATATTTAATCACTCTTTCCCAAAGCTTCATTGTATGACTTATAAGTTTAATTTTACGATAATTCATACAACTTTGAATATTTCATTTATTCTTAAAAATAGGGATCAAGTTATTCTTCCTCTATTTATCGGTCATTTTCTTGGTTACTAAAATCTTGTTAAAATGAATCTATGGTTTATATCATCGAAGGGATCATCCTAGTTCCCCAAGCAGCAACACTAGACTCTCCATTAAATAAGTATTGAAGTAAATTTGCCATCTCTCATTAATCTCATCTTCCTTAACTAAAGCCCTACCCTCCTCATACTTAATGCACTTAATTCGATTTAAATCTCTAATTCATCTTTCTCTTTGTTTGGCAAGCCTATAAATATCATTCTTTTTATCTTTTGTCCTTAACTTTTAGCAAAGACCTTCACAAGCCTTGCTACTAGATTCCCTAACCGCTTTCTTTCTAGTTTGTCTATAACACTAGTAATTATCCTCGTTTCTAGATTCGTGTAATCTTTTATAACACTCTTTTTTTGTTTTAATAGTTTGTTGGACTTCTTCGTTCCACCACCATGTGTCCTTAGTTGGTGGTCCAAGTCCTCTACTTTCTCCTAACACCTCTCTAGTCATATTCCTAATACAAATCATCATTTCATCCCAAATTATAGGTTCACCTTCCACAATTCATGAGTCATCATGTAACATCTTTTCTTTAAAAAAAGTAATCGTACCTCCATTCAAATTCCACCATCTAGTCCTACTACTCCCATTACTTCTATGCTTTTTCTTCTAACACTTAACACCAGCATCCACAACCAAAAACTTGTGCTGAGACACTAAACACTTGTCAGTATAACTAGAACACCCTATCAACTTTCCTATCAGAACAAAATCAATTCATACACAACTACAAAATCCAAAATACACTATTCACCCTCATTCCTATCTCCATAACCATAACCCCCATAAACTCTCTCGAAACCCTTGATAGTACATCCTACATAGCCATTCACATCTCCTCCAATAAAGAGTTTCTCTCATAATAGTACTCCTTGAACTATCTCATCTAAGTCTTTCCAAAATGCCTTCTTTGTATCTTCTTATAGTCCTATTTGTGAGGCATAGGCATTAAGGAAATTGAAGCCCTCCTCATTTATCATTAATTTCACTAAAATTATTCTATTATCTTTCCTCTTAACTTCTATACCATCATCATTGAAATTTTCATCAGCAATAATCGTAACTCCAATCCTATTTCTATTCTTACTTGTATACTACATCTTGAATCTCGTTCTTTCTATCTTTTTAGCCTTTTATTCTACCCACTTAGTTTCTTGCAAGTAAGCAATATTGATCATCCTTCTAATCATAGTATCTACTAGCTCTCTTAATTTATCGATAAGAGTCTTTATATTTCAAGTAACTATGCAAATTTTCTCTTAGACTAGCTTCTTTACCAACACCCGCCCTCAATACAAGAACCCTTGCTGATTTCGCACCACACCTGATGTTGGTGTAGTGCGCAACTAAGGATGTAACGACCCAACCTTGCTCATTTCTCACTACACTTAGGGTGGTCTGATACAGTATGTCACTAAGAGGTTTACACTCTAACGAATATTCAGTAAGATTCATCTCATAGGGTTTGACTAGTTTTATGCTGGCTGTTTTTTAGGATGCTTTCCATCTCACAGAGAAAACGAACAAAATCGTTGCCAATCACTTGATGAAAAACAGTTTAGCCAAGTTCCAACAATGGCTAAATGTATAATGTAGAAATTGCAAAAGTGCTAAACTAGTCCTAATCCTATGTTCTTCCAAACAGATAACTCCTCACTTAGTGAGTTCTACTCAAACTGTAAGTTCACTGCAAAGGTTTTCCAAAATTTTCTCTTATTTCCTTTGAATTTTAAAGTGTATGCAATGAGGTCCACAAGGTCAGTATAGGAGATATTCCACAAAATATCTAAACCACATAAATCAATTTGGTTTTCCTTGTTTAAACCGCTATGTTCCTTTTTTGTGTTTATAGGAGCACCTTAAAAAACAATTTAACTGGGTGAAAAACTAGGAAAGACCACAAGAAACTGGAGCACAGTAATGCTTAAAGTCAAATGAGTTCCATATTTTAGCTTTATTTTGATATTGATATGGATCAAATGGATACATGGGTTTGGGTTATAAGAATATGGGCTGAAAAATGAATACACCCATATTCAAGACACTGCATTTTAGTTATGATTTGTTAATGCAGTAGTTAGAATTTATTAGTCAGTTAATTAGTTGGCATTAAGTCGTTGTAACGGCTTCTCCCTTCCTTAAACAATCATTCCCTCCTAATCATTAGGATTAGTTAAATACTATAATCTGTAATCACTAATTACGCTTTTGATGAATGGAACTGGCATTTGCCAAATTCTCTCTCTCTCTCATTCTCTTTTTCTCTCAATTTTCTCTTTTAATCCTTGAATCCACCTTAACTTTTAAGGGGTTTGTCCACTTTTGTTACTAGTCTAGGTTTTTAGGAATTAGCCTCCACAATTTTCGTATCAGAGCTAGTTCTTAGGCTGTGAGTATGGTGAACATTAACGCTGCTGTTATGGATCAATGATTCTCAGCTTTAGATACAAGAGTGGATACAATGGATGCCAGATTTGCTAGTATTGATGCTTCCTTAGCAAAACTGAAGGAGAGCTCAAATCCGAAATATGCAGAGATCAACAGCTAATTAGTAAGCTACGAGGCAAGATTCCAGGCTATAATGGATGCCATAGCTTCGTTGGCACTAAGAGTATCACCTACAGAAAGTAGCAGGCACCAATCACCTGCTGAAGCTAGAGAACCTATATTTCCAACTCCATCCACTTATCATCAAAATCCAAACCTGTAACAACAGCAAAGAGACATAACAGTGAGTGGCAATGGCCAAAAGGAATACCATCTAATGAAAAGAGTAGCACAAGTAGAATTTTCAAAGCTTGATGGTGGAAACTTGAGATCTTGGATTTTCAAGAGTCAATAGTTCTTTGAGTTGGACTAAAACTCCAAAAGATATGAAGGTTAGAGTAGCAGATATGCATTTCAGTGACAAAGTATCAGAGTGGTATCAAGGGTTCTTGGAAAAAAAGGTATGGTGTGACCTTCATGGAATTCACTACTTCAAGAACTACAAATCAGGTTCCAAGGTGATATCTTTACTTGGTCTGTAATTGCTCTCAAGAATTTGAAACAAGTTGCAAGTGTAAATGACTACAATGAACAATTTGAATGGTTAAAGAATAGGTGCTCCATGTCAAGAGAAGTCCTATCAGATCATTATATAGGTGGTTTAAAAGAGGAAATTGTTCATGGCATAAGCTTAGTAGGGATCACTTCTCTAACTCAGGCTATGAAGCTAGCTAAAACATAGGAAAATCTGCTTAATTCCATTATATACAGAAGGTCCAATCACTAAAATTCCAAACTAAAAACACTAACTCCTTCACCTCAATCTATGTCATTACCCACTCCATCATCCAAGTTCCTACCTTTAGTGCCACCCAACCCAAGATATTCACATGACTGTCCAAAGCAGCTTAACTAATAGCCCTAAATCTTTTTCATCTACCACAAGCTCTAAACCTTCTTTCCCTAATATAACACCAAGTTCACCGTGGGCCACAGATGCAGGAGAGGGCATAGTATTATGATAATTACACTGGATGAAGAAGAGGAGGCAAAGGCTAGTGTGGAGAAGTGGAACCTACTATATTAGTACATGCACTGACTGGAATAGGCAGTGACAACAAGAGGTGCAGAAACTTTCAGACTATTAAGGTGACTAGTCAAATAAAAAAACAATAGGTTATGCTCTTGATAGATACTAGAAGCACACATAATTTTGTGGATAGCTAGCTAGTAAAGACGTTAACCCTAAAAATGTAGCAAATCAAGGCTAGGGAAGTACTGGTAGCCGATGGTTCTAAACTATGTATTGCTGCCATATGTAAACAGTTATAATGGACACTGTTTCAAAACACCTTTCAAGCAGATTTCTTAGAGCAGAATCAGTGGCTTTCCACTTTAGGAGATATAAAGGTGAAACTTTGAGAAATTAATTATGGAATTTAAGTGGAAGAATCAATGGTTGAAGTTATGGGTCGGTCAGGAATGTCTGTTAAAATAATTGAAGGAGACAAAGCTAATATGGGAATTCCAAAAAGATATCCATGTATGTTGATACAAGTAGCACCTTGGCAAAGCAGAAGTAATAAGGAGGAAACAAAAGCAGTAATCTTTTCTTTTAAGTTGGGTGAGCCTGTAGGCAACCAGCAGGAACTAGAAGTAGTACTTACAAAATTTGAGGATGTTTTTGCTATTCTTATTTCCTTTCCACCCATGAGATCCTTTTACTACAAGATTGTCCTAAAAAAAGGAGCAGAGCCTTTTAGTCAAAGGCCATACAGATATGGACCAATTCAGAAAGATGTTATTGAAGAGATGGTGAAAGAAATTATAAACAATGAGATAATAAGACTAAGTAGCAGTTCATTTGCATCTCTTGTAGTGTTGGTAAGGAAAAGATGATACTTAAAGATTTTTTATGGGCTACAGAAAACTCAACAACCTAACCTTGAAGAATAAAGTTCTCACACCTCTTATTGAGGAGCTGCTTGATGAAATGGTTGGGGCATAATATTTTTTAAAGCTAGAATTAAGAAGTGGTTATCAACAAATTAGAATGGCTACTATTAATATTCACAAGACTGCTTTTAGAACTTATGAAGGCCTTTATAAGTTCATTGTCATGCCATTTGGCTTGACCAATACATGTGTCACTTTTCAAGGTCATATGAACCAGATTTTTAAACTATTATGAAGGAAATTTGTATTGGTAATTTTTGATGACATCTTGGTGTACTGCAAAACATAATGTGAGCACCTATGCCACTTGAGAGCAGTGCTGCAAATTCTCAAGAATAATGTTCTATATGCTAAGAGAACAAAACGAACATTTAGGAGTACGCAAATTGACTACCTGGGGCACATTCAATTATCAGGGATGACAGCTGACCCTAAGAATATATAAGCAATGTCACAATGGCTAACTCCAAGATCAATCAAAGAACTAAGGGTTTTTTGGGTTTAACTTGTTGCTACAAAAATTCATTAAAGATTATGAGAAAATTAGTAAGAGTTTGATTGTTTTACTAAAGAAAAACAATTTTCAATAGAGCTCAAAAGCAGATAAAGCCTTCCTTCAATTGAAGAAACTGATGACAGAAGCACCAATACTCTTCTTGCCTAATTGTAATACACATTTACTCTAGAAACTAATGCTTGTAGGGTTGTATTAGTGCAGTCCTTCTGTAGGAAAGACATCTAGTAGCTTTCTTAAGCAATGCTTTGGGTGCAAGACATCTGAATTTGTCAACTTATGAAAAGGAATTAATGGCCATAGTATATGCAGTCACTAAGTGGAAACAATATTTGATAGAGGGGCACTTTGTTATTAAGATAGACCATCAAGCTCTTAAGCACTTATTAGAACAGAAGGAGTGCAATAAAGTGTTTCAAAAGTGGTTATCTAAACTCATAGGGCTGGATTATGAGATTCAAAAAGGATGAGTAATATTGTGGCAGATACACTGTTAAGGATAGTTCATGATATAGGTGATACAAAGGCTTCTTGTTTGGCCTTATTTGTGGTGACCATAGATTTGTTGGACAGGATAGTGGCAGACTACCAAATGATGAAAAGCTAATAAAGCTAATTGAGGAGATTAAACAAGGCAAAGGAGAGCACAATCATTATGCACTAAACCAGAACTAATTAAGAAGAAAAGTAAAATAATGGTGAACAGCAATGCAGAAATAGGACAAGAACTGTTGGAGTTGTTTCACTTCAGCATTGTAAGAGGAGACTCTGGAATCCACTTCACCTTAAAAAGACCGAGTAGCCACTTCTATTGGAAGGGTATACAAAGGGAACTAGGAATTTTGTAAGGTGTTGCAAGTATGTCAAGGGTTTTAAGGAGAGATATAGCTTGCCCTGGTCTGCTATAGCCTTTACTTATACCAAATAAGGTGTGAGAATCTATCTTAATGGATTTCATTGAAGGACTTTCTAAGTCTGAAGGTAAAATAGTCATATGGGTCATTGTGGATAGGTTATCTAAGTTTGCACACTTCTTAGTACTGCAGTATCCTTACTTAGTATATACAGTAGCTCAAGTCTATATGGAGCAAGTTTATAAGCTTCATGGCTGCCCAAAAGAGATAATTTTAAACAGAGATCTAATATTCTTTTCCACCAACTTTTGGAAAGAATTATTCAGGTTGTAGAAGGTATAGCCTAAGCATTCCACTGTATACCATCCACAAACAGATGGTCAATTGAAGTGGTTAATAAAACCTTAGAAACTTATCTAAGGTGTTTTGCTAGTAATTCACAAAAACAATGGGTGAAATGGTTACCAATGGCTCAGTATTGGTATAATACCTCTCACCACTCAGCTATTAATACTACTCCATATAGAGCTATGTTTTGTCAAGACCCTCATTCTTTTGTGGTTTATAGCAAAGGAGACTCTAAAAATGATTTGGTAGATAGATCATTGACTACAAGAGAAGCAGTAATTCAGATGCTCAAATAATACTTAGAGCAGGCTTAAAACAGAATGAGGGTGCAAGCAAATAAACATAGGAGTGAAAGGGAATTTGAGGTGAATGATTGGGTGTATCTAAAACTTAAGCTATGCAGAAAAAAGTCACTTCCGAATTCTCAGTTTTCTAAGCTTGCTGCAAAGTACTATGGACCTTTCAAGGTGTTTGCTAGAATAGGAAAAGTGGCTTATGCACTGGAACTTCCAGTTGAGTCCAAGTTACACAACATTTTCCACATCTCATTGCTGAAGAAACATCATGAACAAAAGGAGGTTCAGTCTCGACGTCCAGTTTTTGATGATACTGGACATATGCCATTAGAACCTATAGCAGTCTTGGATAAAAGAACAATTAAAAGAGGCAACAAGCTAGTGGTGCAATTATCGATGTAGCAGTCAAATAGTTCTTGTGAAGATTGCACCTAGGAGGATCACAAGAGTCTTAGGAGCAAGTTTCCTCAATTCTATCCTTGAGGACAAGGATTCTGTCAAAGAGAAGGGTACTGATATGGATCAAACATATACATGGGTTTGGATTATAAGATTATGGGCTGAGAAACGAATACACCCATATCCAAGATGCTACATTTTAGTTATGATTTGTTTAGAATTTGTTAGTTTGTTAATCAGTTGGCATTAAGTCGTTGCAACGGTTTCTCCTTTCCTTAAACAGTCATTCCCTCCTAATCCTTAGGATTAGTTAAATATTGTAATCTGTAATCACTTATTATGCTTTTGATGAATGGAACTAGCATTTTCCAAACTCTCTCTCTCTCACATTCTCTTTTTCTCTCAATTCTCTCTGCTAATCCTTGAATCCACCTCAACTTTTGAGGGGTTTGTTCACTAGTATTACTAGTCTGGGTTTGTAAGAATTAGCCTCATCAGATATTGGTCATCATTATAATCCCACAGGCCAGATTCGGTTAGAATTATTTATATCCTAGAAGTACGTTGTTAGTTATTCTACTTCTCTATGTTTCAGGTTTGGGGTGAATCAAACATTTTTCAATTTCTACAAAGCTCTACAATTGGGGATAGGTCCTTACTCCCATACACGTATCTTGTTATGCTATTAAGTTTATTTGTAGGTTCTACAAGATGTTAGTTTAGTTTTATTTGTTTTCTTGTTAAGAGTCCAAGTCCTTCTGGTATTATATATTATAAGTAAGAAATCCATATACATTAGTGTAACTTTTCCTTTCAGATTAATAGAGAACACATTTTGGATAATTTTTGCATCCATGGAGGTCTCAACTATCAATTTTGTAATGCAGATGCACCCTTGGTATGATGCATATGTAACACTAGGTGTTGTAAATTGTTATATGTTTCAGATCCTTATAACTGAATTTTCAAACCTTCCTACTAATTAGTCCTTCATAGCCTGTAGCATCACTAGTTTTAATCCTTTTCCTTCTTCTACCTCTCAAGAGACCCATCAGCCATAAAATTGAATCATTGATTCTAATCATAAATTAAAAAAAAAAAAAAAACAACCACACATTTGTCAAGAAAGAAATACAATTTAAACAGATGCAATATGTTTTAGAAATATGATTATTAAAAGACAAAGGAAGATGATGGGATTTTATATCATTTTAAATGGAAGAAAAGTACAAAACTCAAACATACAGATTACTATCAAGTAGTTTATATAAAGCATCCAAAATATTATAGATGCAAGAGATTACTTTTTGCCCACTAGGGGTGTAGGCAACTAGATTCAGAATACACATCCTATTTTGGCTCTTTGGGAAAATGCAGCTTGATCAGTGTAGGAAGTTCAGCTAGCTCAACCTGACTTTTTCCCAACAAAATACTTCTTAACTTGTCATCATAGTTGACCACATTCTTATTGTAATTTAGATCCTAACAAAGAAAATAAATAAGTGGACACGTTATTGTCAGGGGGTTTTGGGGTCGAGGAAGATACATGTCAATACATCATATTATACATTAGACCCAAAATTCAAAGTAGTTAAAAGCAGTTGCATATATGAAGACAGAGAGATTAATAAAGTATTTATCTGTCCTCTGATAGATAATTGAGAGTATTAGAAATAGGGAGAAATGAAAGATGATTGTATTAAACAAGAAATAGTACGCATATACTTTTTGGTTTTGCTTTTACAACTTACCTATTACATGAGCTAAGCAAGTTATTTATACTGAAGTCTCTGAATTTGCCTAACTACAGTCTACCACCAAGTACAAATTAATTTTTTATTCTTGATTTTTATCCCTTCATTTAATGCTAACTCTAGAATATCCTAGATATGTTTTACTAACTACAAAATATTCTAAATGCTTTTGACTTTTATTTTTTCAATAGAAATTTTCAAGATTTTTCTATATTAATCTTGATTTTTAACACTTTCCCTTAATCTGAAAAATCTTGTACTCTGAGCCTTTCTCTAAATTGTATGAATTTCTTTATTGCAATTGGCTTCTCAAGATGTTCGCAAGCTGCTTTCTAGTTATGCAAAACTGCATCTCAATTTCTCCTTTATCCACGAGCTCTCAAATAAAATGGTGGCATATTTCAATATGCTTTGTCCTACTGTGAAATACAGGATTCTTGGTTATAGCTATCATTGACATGTTGTCATAGAAAAATATTGTTGGAGACTCTGAATTCTGTTGTAGATCTTGTAGGATTCTTCTAAGCCACACTGCTTCACATGTTGCACTTGTTACTGCCATGTATTCTGCTTCAGCTGATAAAAGTGCTACAGTCTTCTGCTTCTTTGATGACCATGAGTTAGCTTTTGATTCGAAACAGAATATATAGCCACTACTTATGCTCTTCCTATGACGAACACTTGCTGCCAAATCACTATTTGTGTATCCTGTCATAGAAGAGTTTGTCTATGTCTCATACAGGATTCCATATCTTTGAGTGCCTTTAAAATATTTTAGAATTCTTTTTGCTTCTACAAAATGTTACTTAGCTGGCTCACTCATGAATCTAAAAACTATACTCACTGCATGAACTATATCTGGTCTTATGTTTATGAGATAAATCAATGATCTCACCAAACTTTGGTAAATCATTTTATCAACCTTTTCAACTCCATCAATATTTGACAATTTCTTATTCATTGTAATTGGAGTAACAAGTGGCCTGCAATTGATCTTATTAAATTTCTTTGATAAATCTCCTGCATATTTTTCTTGAGAAATAAAAATTTTACCTGCCTTTTTCTTTACTTGCATGCCTAGAAAATATTTCATAAGACCAAGATCAGTCATCTTGTATTCCTGCATCATGCTTCTCTTGAAATATTCAACCATTTTAGAGTCAGTGCCCATAAATATTAGATAATCAACATATAGTCATAAAACTAGGAAATCTTGAGCTTCTTGCTTCTTTACATCGAGAAACGGCTCACTTGAACTGTTGATAAATCCATGGTCTTGAATATATTTGTCTACTTTGCTGTTCCTTGCACATGGTGCTTGTTTTAAGCCATATAATGCTTTTTGAAGCCTGTATACTTTATCTTCTTGGCCTCTGATGACATAACCTTCTGGTTGCTTGACATAAACTTCTTTTTCAATTTTACCATTAAGAAATTTTTAACGGGTGCAAATGTTTCGTTGAAGTCTATCGTAGGCTGTTGAGAATATCCTTTAGCGACTAACTAGGCTTTCTATTTTTGGATCAAACTATCTTCATTATACTTGACTTTGTAAACCCATTTGAGTCCAATAATCTCTTTATTCTTTGGTCTTTCAATAAGCTCCCATGTTTGATTTTTCTAAATCATCTTTATCTCCTCATCCATGGCTTCATTCCAAATTTCTTCTTTTGTTGCTTCTTCAAACTTTTGGGGCTCACATTCAAAGAATGCAATATAATTTGTTTCATAAATATCTCGTAGTTCTCTTGTTCTTCTAGGAAGAGTTGAACCTGGTGATGATGACATGCTTGACCTTGAACTTGATGATGAAGAGCTTGGACTTGTTATTGGTAAGGATAATGATAAACTTAGCCTTAGACTTTCTATTGTTGATCCAGACTTGTGTCATTTGATATAACTCTTGAATCTTCAAATACTTGTGGCTCTTGTGTTGTATTGATGCTCTATTTCCATTCACTCATCTCATCAAAGATAACATCTCTAGAGATGATCAACTACTTTTAATCAAGCTTGTGGAGACGATAGCCCTTTGATTCATCACTATATCCAATGAAGATTCATTTTTCTCTTTTTTCATCTAATTTTTCTCAATTTTCTTTTGAGATATGGGCATAAGCAATGTAGCAAAAAATTCTAAGGTGCTCCACTTTTGGCTTTTTTTGCTCCATGCTTCGTAAGGCATCATGTCTTGAATTGCTTTTATGGGGGATTGATTAAGAATATAAATGGCTGTATTTATAGCCTCAGCCCAAAAATCTTTTGGCAAATTTTTGCCTTGAAGTATACTTTAGGCCATTTCAGCAATTGTTCTATTTTTTTCTCTCCGCAACACCATTTTGCTTAGAGCACATTTTGTGTTTAGGTGGCAATTTTAGAGGAAATACTTTGCTAGGGGACATATTAACTATAGTAACTAATTTCCCTTTTCTATTATCGATAATAAAGCATTTATCATCATCAAAAGTTAAGCCTACAGCCTTTTTCAAGTAATTGACCAACATTGAATATATTTTGAGTCAAACTTGGCACAAAGAGAACATCATGAATGAAATTAGAATTGCATCTTTTTCTTTGACGGCAATTGTGCCCTTTCCTTCAACTTTTTCAATTTCCATCACCAAGTGTAACTTGTGATTTATAGTTTCATCTAATGCAACAAAGCAACTTTTGTTACTAGTCATGTGGTTTGAACAACCACTATCAACATACCAAACATCACATGACTCTTAGTTTACTTAAGCAAGAGTAAAATTATTGATTTTCATTGGAACCATTTTTCTCAATAAAATTAGTCTCTTCTTTTTGCTGGTACCAATAATCTATAGCAAAATGATTGTACCGTTTGCACCTTGTGCATTTAAACTGGCAATCTTTTATATCATGATTATTTTTCTTGCATAAATTGCAATAGAAGTTAGATTTATTATTTTCTTTACTCCATTGATTTTTATATTTTCCTCTCCCCTAACCATGGTTACTTGATGCTCCTTTTTTTTGATAAAATTTTGATCCATGGCCATCTAGAAACTTCTTTTCTTCTTCACTTTTGGAGAGGTTTAATTTAGATTGAAAAGCTTGCTCTAATGGTTGCTCCAATCTATGCATTATCTCCTCGTGAGATTAGAGAGAACCCATTAGTTTAATTAAACTAAAAGTAGATAGATCTTAGATTCTTCTATAGCATCCACTACATGATCAAATTTAACAGGAAGGCTTACTAAAAATTTTTGCATAATAATCTTATCTTCTATAATGTCTCCAAAACCTCGAATTTGATAAATAAATTTGAGATATGAGAGAAGTTTTGAATAGATTCGCCTTCTTTCATTAATAAAGTATCAAATTCTTTCCATAAAGATTGAAGTTTGATAGAAATTACCTTGTCGGAGCCTTTAACTTGCATCCTTCTTTTGATATTCGTAGTATTGCTTCTTCTTATTATCATCCTAAGAAGCTAATTTAAGGATCAGTAGGTTGCTCATACCCATTTTGTACCAAATCCCATAATCCTTGTGACATAAATAAGGTCTTCATTTGAATATTCCAAAAATTATATGCTTCACTATCAAAGATGGGCACTGAAGTTTAGGTGTAATTGAAGGTGGTTAGATTTGAAGGATTAGAGGAAGCCATTTGATAATGGCTATTGTATATGAATTTAGTTATGGCTGGATAACAAGAATAATGGTGGTAAAAGAAGGAAAATTTTATGGCTCTGATACCACTGATGGATGATTAAGACTATTCAACTAGGAGAATTGAAAGATGATTGCATTAGAGAAGAAATAGTACATATACACTTTTTGGTTTTGCTTTTACAACTTGCCTATTACATGAGCTAAGCAAGTTATTTATACTAGTGGGTGAAGTCTCTAGATTTGCCTAGCTACAATCCATCCCAAGTACATTTCAATTTTTTATTCTTGGTTTTTATCCCTTCATTTAATGCTAACTCTAGAATATCCTAAAGATTTTGGACTAACTACAAAATTTCCTAAATGCTTTTGACTTTTATTTTTTAGTCTAATAACTAGGATTTTCAAAAAATTTCTAGATTAGTTTTGATTTTTAACATCCTCTCCCATTTGTTTCTAATTTTTCCTTATACACAATAGCCTCTTACATATAGTTCACAGTAACTTGGGCATCAGGCATCAAACCAAAACTACTACAAGGTACATTTTATTGTGCATAACACTCCATAATCTTTCCATTTATAAAGGCTGCCAAAATAACAGGATACATAACATAACAGAGTTTGCTGGTATAGTAGTTCAAAGAAGTAAGAAGAATGTACCTCTACTTTCAAATCATTATTCAACTAATCACACATATTCTAATGTATCTAGCTTGAGAGTATATAAGTAATCCTTACTCATAAGGTGGATGGCTGAAAAAATATACCCGAATGAATAACATGTGAGAGTTATTCCACACATATTCTAATTTCTTTTTGTCCATATTTTGAATGAACTCTCTGCTCCTTCCTCTTAGATTCTCTCTAATTTTCTCTTTCTAATTCTATCCATTTCTCTTTCTTTTATCAAATTCTCTGAATTATCTATATATTACAAAAAAGTATATGACAAATTGGTATTATAGCCAACCCTATCCTAATTAGTTGACCAAATGGAGAGAAGTAGAGTGGACCACCACGTGGAAAAGGGCTACTTGTATAGTGGTGGATGCCACCAGGGCGAGGTAGAGTGAAAGCCGTCACAAGGTGAAATGGCTACCTACAACAGCCAAATTTTTTTTTTTGCAAGGAACTTATCATGAATCCACTGATTTATGCTACTTTCGTTAGGATGTCGATTGAAAGGTGGGGTTATGTTATAGGCCATTGGTTGTATGGTCAATAGTCCCACATTGATTGTATGGGCAATGCAATTATATATTGTTTATAAAGAGAGGAGCACCTTCCTCCTAATAGCTAGCTTTTTGGGGTGATTTCTACTTTAACCCTTAGGGCTAGTTTGGTACTTGGGAATGACCATTCCATTCCATGCATGATTCCGTGGATTGAACTTTATTTTGTTTAGTACATTTTTAGGTACAAAATACTCATTCCATTCCTACCATTTTATTCCATATAAGTAAGAATCCTTAAACCTAACTAGGGGTGGGATTACTCATTCCTACTTCTATAGAATCAGTTTAGTTCAGTTAAATGATATAAAAATCATTCTATTACATAAAATAAAAAGTTGAATATTAATAAAATAATAATATTATAAATAAATAAATTAAAAATATTTATTATTTAATTTGGATAAATGATAAAAATACCCATCATATTGCATTAAATAATATAAAATGAGTTTTTCTAATCGATGCTCAAAGGGCACTTGTTAAGCTACAATAAATATAGTTACTGGAAATTGAAACTTTCTCCAAGTAGTAATTTATTCAATAAATATCACAAAAATATGATCAACTACAGTAATAAATATTACAAACTTTCTACTTATAGAAGCTTAACCGTTAAGGGTACCCATTCCAAATTTCATTCCAATCAAATGATTCGCAGCTGCCAATATATCTCGCGGTAACAAAAATGTATTGTTCTGGGGTATATCAAGATTCAGTCTTCGGTTCATATTTCGTCGACCAATCCTTCCTAATTCACATCTTTGTTGAAAGAATTTCTTTTGTAATTCCCTACATAAAGATTCAGAAAATACCGGATCCCCGCCTACACAAGAAAATTGTTGATAAAACTCCAAAATGGCATTTTCTTTTGACCCAAATTTTTTTTTTCTCCTTATCATTCAGGAAAGACAAGAAAATTATAGGGTAGCAAACATTCTCTAGAATTTCTTTTTAGATTCGAACCCATAGCTGATGATAGAACTAGAATAGATATTTTATGTTTCCTACTCACACGAGCCCATATCCTTGCTTTTCTATCAATCTCTAATTCTAATCTTCCCTCCCAATCTGATATTATGGTGCCAGTATAGACCGAAATTCTGTTATGGTCCAATTCTGACCGGTAACAGATACCGGGGCTTTGTAATATTTGATTGATTACAATTCTATATATTCCGTTTACTATAAAAGTTCCCAGAGAATTCATTAGGGGAATGTTTCCAATAAAAATTGTTTGTTCTTGGATATCCCTGCCGGTTTTCCAAATTAATCCCGCGAATACATATAATTCAGAAGAATATGTGAGTGATTCATATATAGCATCTTTTTCTTTTATCAAGGGTTCTACCAATTGATATGCTTCCACAAATAATTGAAATTCAATTTCTTGATCTGTATCTTCAATTTTTGGAAACTTATATAGTTCTTCTGTTAAGCCCTGATTAATGAACCTACAAAACCCTTCAAATTGTATCTGATTCAACCCGGCTATTGTAGACACCCCCTCATTTCCACTCCCAAGCATTTTGGATTTCCCCATTTATAGAATATATCCCATTATTTGCTCTCATTCTTCATCTGAATAGATCTAGCAATGATGAAATTTCTATTCTGTTTACTGAATCACATGAAATTTTACCTAACCCCATATATGGAATGTATGAAATACCTATGAACAGAGGAAAAAATAGAATTTTATACTCAAATTGGAATTTGCAACAGATACAAATTACAAATGGAAAGGAATTGAAAAAGTCCACCTAGACTTATGGAGTTTTGTTTTGTATAGAATATCAAAACAAAAAAGTGATTCAATTTCTACCATTATTATGATATTCCATATTCCAATTCGATTGGATACCATAAAAATCAATGAATTCGGGATTTGATCTGTTCGATGAGATAAAGACCTAATAATCAAAAAAACGATAGAATTTTTTTTTTTCGCACTTAACCTTTTCGTGGATTCAATTGTTCAACAAAGAATTTGTAAAGAAGAGATATATTTTGACCTATTTTTTTTTTTTTTTAGTAGAATTTGTAGAATACGATTAGATTGAAGTGCGTAATAAGGCTTGTATTTATTAAACATGTGTAGATATAACTATAGCTATCTATATATGTCTCTTCCTTTATTGCAGCCCCATTCGAGACAACACATGTCGTGCTAAATTTGAATTTTCTATTCAATCTATTTAATGAAAAATTGTAGAAATGGAAGCACGATAATTTCGAATTTCCTGAAAATTCCCTATAGGCATTATATACAGATAAGATACCCGATTAGATAATATATTATCTGTGTAACAATTTATGTTCTGGGGTTTACATATGCTGATAATTGCTGTTATAATTAAAATGGAGAAGGATTTTTTTTTTTTATTGAAAAGAATCAATACTAATTAGTTATGTATCAATTTGGATTTTCTGTGTAACAAGTGCCCATTGGGCATCTGTTAGATAAATCCATATAAAAAGTATATAACTAAAAAATAAAAAATTTGTATATAGATAATAATAAATCAATTTATTTTAGTCAAATGACAAAAATACCTTTCATATCAAACTAAATAATCTAATTATAAATAAATAATTAATGTTAAATAAATAAATTAGGTAAGTAATTTTAAACAAAAATATTAATATTAATTGTTAGAGTGTAAATATAGGCAGCTTAATTAGTGGGTCAAATTTCCTTATTTATAGTTTCTTTATTTCTGTGTAATTTCTATTATGTATTTGGTTGATATTTAGTCTAGGTTTACTATGTTAGGTTAAACACTTTAGCCTATAAATAGAGGCTCCCTCTTGTACATTTAAAATCATCTGAATATACATTATTCTTATATTCAACATGGTATCAGAGCTTAGGGGAAAAAAAATCCTAATTTTTATTTTTCTCCTGAAAAAACCTTAATTTTATTTTCCGCTGTGTTTCTTTCCAGTGTGTCTCTCTATTGCTGCATTTCATTCCAGTAGTACGATTATTGTTCATCGGGGGTACTGTTCATCCATATGTCTACCTCTGAAAAATCTGAAATCGGTATGTCAAAACCTAGTACTTTTACCTTTGTGTTTTCTGGATTTCCTGTTATTACTATAGCTAACATTGTTTAATCAGCCAATTCACTTGAAATTTCACCATCTAAAGAAAAGCTTATTAATGTCTCATTATCAGCTACTGAATATGATAAGTTCCTACAGTATCAAGCTACCCAGCAATCTTCTCATGGTAATTCTGTCGCTTGCCTCTCTCAGACCCCTTCTGACACTTGGATTCTTGATTCTGGTGCCTCTGATCACATATCTGGTAATCCCAAACTTTTTCCTAGTATTAGTAATCCATCATCACTTTCCACTGTCACTATAGCTAATGGCTCCACAACCATTGCTAAAGGTATAGGTCAAGCTACACCATTATCTTCTTTGCTTTTAAAATTTGTGCTTTATGTCCCTGAATGTTCATTCAGTCTGATTTCTATTAGTCAATTGACTTGTTCTCTCAATTGTTCTGTCACTTTCATTGATGATTCTTTTACTATATAGGACCAACATATAGGACGAACGATTGGCACAGGGCATGAGTCGCAAGGCCTCTACCATCTTACCACACTACCTACATATTCAGTGGCTTGCTCTACAAATGTATCACCTATTCTTATTCACAGTAGATTGGGTCATCCTAGTCTATCTAAGCTTCAAAAGATGGTTCCTTTTTTTCATCTCTATCATCTTTAAATTGTGAATCGTGTCAGCTTGGCAAGCACACACGTGCTTCGTTTCCAAAGCATAGTCGTTTTACAGTAGAGTCTCCCTTTCATCTTGTTCATACTGATGTTTGGGGTTCTAGTCATGTTAGTTCATCTTTGGGATTTCAATATTTCGTAACCTTTATTGATGACTATTCTCGTTGCAATTGGTTATTTATAATGAAAAATCATTCTGAGTTATTTTCTATATTCCAACAGTTTTGTGCTGAAATTAAAACACAATTTGGTGTTTCTATTCGTATTTTGCATAGTGATAATGCACGTGAATATTTTTCTACATCATTTCAGCAGTTTATGACATCTCAATGTATGCTGCATCAATCATCTTGTTCTCACACCCCTCAACAAAATGGAGTTGCTGAGCGTAAAAACAGACATTTAATTGAAACAGCTCACACTCTATTACTTCATGGTTATGTTCCACTTCGGTTCTGGGGTGATGCTGTACTTACTGCATGCTACCTTATTAATCGCATGCCGTCTTCTACATTGCATAACGAAATTCCATATTCTATCATCTTTCCTAATCATCCCTTATATTCACTTCCGCTTCGTATCTTTGGTTGCATTTGTTTTGTTCATGATCTAACACCTGGACAAGATAAACTCTCTTCCAAATTAATTAAGTGCATCTTCTTAAGTTATTCTCGCCTTCAAAAAGGGTATAAATGTTACTGTCCAGATAAGAATCGTTATTTTATCTCCGCTGATGTTACATTTTTTGAGGAATCTTCATTCTTTCCCTCGACTATTCCCGAGTCACCTTCTATCTTCCGGTTCCTTATCTTGGACCAAATGACCATGCATCATCTGTGCCACTACCTGATCTTTCCGTAGACACTGTTGATGTACCTCATGACTCACCTTCTGTACCAACACCTTCCTATGCCTCGGATCTGCTTCATTACCTATTTTAAGAAGAGGTACTCGTTCAACTCGTAATCCTTATCCAATTTATACTTTTTTGAGTTATCATCGTTTATCTTCACCCTACTATGCATTTGTGTCCTCTTTGTTTTCTATTTCTGTTCCAAAGTCCACCAGTGATGCTCTTGCTCATCCCGAGTGGCGTCAGGCCATGGTTAATGAAATGAATGCCTTACATACTAATGGTACTTGGGAACTGGTCTCTTTACCTTCTGAAAAATCCACTGTTAGATGTAAATGGGTATACACCGTAAAAGTTCATCCTGATGGTTCTGTTGATCGCTTAAAGGTTAGATTGGTAGCAAAAGGCTACACTCAGGTCTATGGTGTGGATTATTCAGAAACTTTCTCTCCCGTAGCTAAAATTACATCTGTCAGGGTATGTATATCTCTAGCCGCTATTTTTGATTGGCCACTCTATCAATTGGACATCAAAAATGCTTTCTTACATGGTGACCTTAATGAAGAAGTCTTTATGGAGCAACCACCTGGTTTTGTTGCTCAGGGGGAGTCCGGTATAGTGTGTTCGATTGAAAAAGTCTCTATATGGCTTAAAGCAATCTCCTAGAGCTTGGTTTGGTAGATTCAGTGAAGTTGTTCTTAGTTTTAGGCCTTCAGAGGTGTACTGTTGATCACTCAGTTTTCTATAAACATACACCTAATGGTAGAATTCTTTTAATTGTATATGTGGATGATATTGTGATTACAAGTGATGATAATCATGGGATTCAACAATTGAAATCATTCCTACAGTCTAAGTTTCAAACTAAAGACTTAGGACAACTAAAATACTTTTTGGGGATTGAGTTTGCAAATCACAATTAGGTATTTGCCTTTGTCAAAGAAAGTATTGTCTGGATGTCTTGAGTGATATAGGTATGTTAGATTCCTAAACCTGTAGATACTCCTATGGATCCCAACACTAAACTTGTACCAGATGAGGGGGAGCTACTGACAAATCCTGAGCAATATAGACGTCTTGTTGGTAAGCTGAATTATCTTACAGTCACTAGACTAGATATTGCTTTTGCAACTAGTATGGTTAGCCAATTTCTTTCTCAGCCTCGAACATCTCATTGGAATGCTATTATTCGTATCCTAAGATACCTTAAAACTGCACCCGGAAAAGAGATTATTATATAAGAATCATAGGCACACTCTAGTTCGAGGACATGGTCGTGGTCATACATTAGTCCATAAACATAATTCTACTCCAGTTCAAGGTTATAGTGATGCTAATTAAGCAGGCTCTCAATTTGACAGAAGATCTACTACAGGATACTGTATATTTATGGGTGAAAATCTTGTTTCATGGAAAAGCAAAAAACAGACTGTTGTAGCAAGATCCAGTGCTGACTCTAAATATAAGGCCATGACTCATACCACTGCTGAGTTAGTTTGGCTGAAAAATCTATTAGACAAACTTGGATTTCAGCACTCACAGCCTATGGAGTTAGTATGTGATAATCAAGCTACATTACATATTGCATCAAATCCAGTCTTTCATGAATGAACAAAACATATAGAAGTTGACTATCATTCCGTTCATGAGAAGCTTATGGATAATACAATCAAGACTACATATGTAAAATCAGAAGATTAGTTAGCAGACTTATTCACAAAATCTTTGACAGGAAACTGATTGTGATATCTATGCAACAAGCTTGGAACATATAATCTTTATGCTCCAGCTTGAGGGAGAGTGTTAGAGTGTAAATATAGGTAGCTTAATTAGTGGGTCAAATTTCCTTATTTATAGTTTCCTTATTTCTGTGTAATTTCTATTACGTATTTGGTTGATATTTAGTCTAGGTTCACTATGTTAGGTTAAACACTTTAGCCTATAAATAGAGGCTCCTTCTTGTATATTTAAAATTATCTAAATATACATTATTCTTATATTCAACATTAATAAATAACAAAAAATATATATATATATATAATTAATATAATTAATATAATTAATAATAAAATAAATATAAGTAATAATAATAATATTTATTATTAATTAATTAATAATAAATAAATAATATAATTTTTTTTTAAAAATAAATCAAAAAATTAAGAAATACATATATTTCATAAATTATGTTATATTTTTGTTACTTTATCTATTGAGAGATATTTTTATCATTTTAGCATATTTTTTATATTATTTCATGTTTAAAAATGAAGTAGAAAATAAATAAATGGAATGAAGTGATTATTCATCACCAACGCTACTAAACAATAGAATAGAATGATCATTCTATTTCACTTGCATTCCCTTTCCCATTCTAATTCCACAAAAATCATTCCTGCCTACCAAACTAGCCCTTAATGTATATGTACTTCTAATTGAGTTGAAGCAGCTGCCTAAACTAAAATTCTGGAAACAGAGGTACTATGATAATGGTATGTAACGAAAGAAAGTAGGTAGGCAAAACACTGTATAATTGCACTAGCGTCGTCGCTTAAAAGCTGTGGTAGCCAACAACCCTCAGTCCTCAAAGCACAAGAAGTGAAGAGACTATTATTAGATCACTGGCTAGACCAGACCAACATCAAACTTTTTGGGAACAAATGATATAAGAGGTCCGGCCTAATTACCTGATTTTAGTACACCAGTTTAGTCAAATCCATATAATTAAAACCAAAGTTAATTCAAGAACACGATAATATATTTCATCACATTCACTCAAGTTATAATTTATATAGAGATTAATTACATTTTATCTTAATGAACTATCACTTGTTTTATAATAACCTCATGAATTAACGAATTAGACACTTAATTCACTTATTTAAATTATCATACTTAACGAATAACTTCCAATCATCAAAATTAATATCAAACTAACTCATGAGAAAGAAAAAAAAAAAAAAAAAAAAAAAAAAAAAAAAAACAAGAGCTAAATTACCTTTTTTATAATTTTTTTTTTTGTCGTCTCCTTTACCCTTTTTATTTATTTATGAAATTAAATTCTTTATATTGATTCCACAATATTTAAATCCTTCATAACCTTTATTTTCTTGACATAATATTTAAATTATCAATATATTTATTAGTATTATTTTTCTCATTTATAAAAATTATATAAGTTATTGTTTTAATTTTCTTTTTAGTGATAACATTTTCATTAAAAAAATTTATGATAATTATTAAAAAAAATACTAAAATTGAATAAATATTGAGAGCTCAACTGCTATAAAATGAAAAAGATAAAAGAAAAAACAAGAGATAAAAAGTGAAAATATATAAAATAAAATAAAAAACTAAATAAAGGTAGTTTAGTCTTTTTGAGTTAGTTTGCTAGATTTAGTGACGAATTTAGATGATTTGAATTATTTGTTAGTTCATAAGAATTATTTCAAAACGAATGATAATTCATGAGTGAAAAAATGCAACTAACCTTTTATAAATTGATTAGTAATTAGTACAATGTTATTCCATACACTAGAATAAATTTTTTTTTTAGGTAAATAAAATGAAATGGAGTACTTCTTTTCCACTATATCAACCGTTGTTGGTTACATTACAGTCATCTGCCATCTTACAGAGTGAGACATTATTCATCGGTCATCTTTGAAAGTGAGACACATTACTACTGTGAGTGAGTCCATAATTCACTCTTATAACAAAGCAATTATTGGTAGTAACTAAATTAATGCTTACTATTGTCAATGATCATTACAAAACCTTAGAAGGAATGGAATCCTTAGAATAGAGAATTCTTCGGAAGAAAACAGGAAGAGGATTTATGTAAATATTACATACACTGCCTACTATTATACATTATATCCAATGAGGAAGGAGATAATAGATGCTAAAGAATTACTTGTACAAGAAAATCTCCCATGATGTATTTCACAACACAAATATTCCTCTTTGTCCAACCTCAACGTACCTGGTTGCTAGCTGTACAACTAAACTTTTCATACATTAATCATATGGGTTTCTAAAATTCTTTAAAAAGTATGGGGATATTATAACCAAGCATATTATCAACTATTTGTATCATTTTATGTTTCAATTTTTCAAACTTGTCGAAGTTGTAACCACCCAATACCTCTCTAAAGTGCTCAACATTAGGGAAATCCCCTAGAGGTAGGTGGAACTCCCTTTGCACCTATTCAGGATTCAAGTAGTTACAACTTAAAAGTATTAGCTTGATGCATGGTCAAATAAGGGAATTAGCAAAGGTTAGCTAGGTTACCTTTCCGAACTCATCCTCCAGATTATCAACGGGTCTCTGTTGAGCTTTAGCTTACCTATCATAGCAGGGATCTGCTTTTTAAGATGACTGATTATGTAAGCATGTATCTTGTTTGCTCGGGCTCGTTTCACGAATTCATTGATCTGTCAGACAAAAATATTATGAATTACTCCAGGCAATTCCAACTTTGAAACATATTAGTAATATAAGAAACATGAATTCAACCAGGGTATTCACAGTCAAAGATTGCTCTTCTAAAATACTATAATTTAAGATCATTTGCTCAGCTTCTTAGAAAAGAAAATGTTATATAGATAAAATGAACTCACTCAATGATCACAAGCCTTCTTTAGAATATTCTTTAAATCTAAGAGAAGTGTCTTCTTACACTTTCAAGTAATTCCTTATAAATTGGACCTGTAGCAGCTGTTAGAAATGTGGTGAGCACAACACACAGATTAAAAAGGATGAACAAATTTGAATACTCAAAAAATAATTTCTATTTTCTTGATATCAAATTGAAGACATGAAATGGGTATTTATAAAACTCATAATAGTAACTCTAAAGTCATACAACTAAATGTGCAAATGTGTACTAATATGATTTAAACAATCGTTACCCTAGACATTAAGGACTCCAACTCATTAATACAATTTTATTACACATTAACAACAAAAAAAAACTTCCACTAGCATACAATATTTTATAGCCATGCACCCATTATAAGAAATTAACTACCTCCTAAAACCCATTACATCAAAATAACTCACGTCTTTCTAACTTCCACAAACAATTTATCATAGGAAAATAAAGTTTATTATTTTCAACACTTCCCCTTAAACTTAATTTTCCTTTCTAACTCCAAGCAATTCTCTCAATCCTTGAAAGACTTCAAATTTAAGTGGTTTTGTGAAAATATCAACAACTTGATCAAGACACTTCACAAATTTGGCTTCCACTTCTTTCTTGGCAATACACTTATGGATGAAATGATACCTTCTGTCTATTTGCTTGCTTCTATCATGGAAGATAGGATTCCTTGCTAAAGCTAGTGCAGACTTGTCAACAAAAATTTGGGTTAGTTCTTTTTGTGGCTCTTGTAGCTCAATCAACAATCTTCTTAACCAAATGGCATGACAAGTACAAGAGGTAGTAGCAATATATTCAACCTCATTAGTTGAAAAAGTAATAATTAGCTACTTCTTTGAAACTCAAGAAATTGCATTATTTCCCATGAAAAATACAAAACCTGTGGTGCTTTTTCTAATGCCCAAATTTTTGGCAAAATCACTATCACAATATCCTACAAGATCAATAATATGTGAACAAGAATAAAATAGGACATAATCAAGTGTACCTCTTAGGTAGCGAAGAATTCTTTTAGCCTTTTTCATGTGAGTAGAAGTAGGAGATTCCATGTAACGACTCACTACTCCAATAGCATAAAGAATGTCCAGCTTCTTGCAAGTCAAGTATCTTAAGCTTCCAACAAGACTTCTAAATAATGTGGGATTTACCTTCTCTCCAACATCATGTTTTGACAACTTCACTCCACAATCCATGGGTGTATTAACAGAGTTGCTATCAATCATCTGGAATTTCTTAAGAACATCTTTTGCATAGCCTTCTTGTGAAATAAAAATTCCACCATCATTTTGCTTTTCTTCAAGGCTCAAGTAGTAAGACATTAGCCTCATTTCAGTCATCTCAAATTCACAAGTCATTGCCTTCTTGAAATCTTCAAACATGGTTGGATTATTTCCTGTAAAAATTAGATCATCCACATAAAGGCAAACAAATAAATCATCACCATTTTCATGTGCTTTTGCATAAAGTGCATATTCATATGGACATCTAACAAACTAATTTTCTTGAAAATACTTGTCAATTCAATTATTCCACACCCTTGGTGCTTGTTTTAGGCCATACAAAACCTTTTTTTAGTTTCAAAACTTTGTCTTCTTGCCCTTCAATTACATAACCCTCAGATTGTTTCACATAAACCTCTTATTCAAGAAAACCATGGAGGAAAGTAGATTTTACATCCAATTGATAAATATTACAGAGCTTATAGGCGGCAAAGGAGATTAGCAGTCGAAATGTTTCTAAGCGAGCAACAAGAGCAAATACCTCTTCATAACTGATCCCCTGCTTTTGTGCATAGCCTTTCGCAACTATGGTTCTTAAGATTATCTGCTATGGCCCTCCCCATCCCAGATATTCCAACTTTTTTATAAGTAAGCAAAAATAAATAAAAAATCTCCTACCAATCAACCATAGAAGTAACAAATTTTCTTTATATATATATATATATATTACCACCATATTTATACATGCAAAAAAAGAACAAATTACAATAAATAACTAATGATCATCGAAGTCTACCTAAATTTACAATATAAACACATGCAATTGTGCAACCAAGGCTACATATATCAAATGAGTAATTACAGCCTTTTAGATCAACTATGCTCTCTTGACATTGTCACAAGAACATAAAATCCTTTTGTAAGTAGATCACGAAACCACTTCTAATTTACTGCCTCCAATTCGTAGTCATACTCACGAGATAATTCTTCCTTGGCCACCTACAAAAATTATAGTAACATAAGCACCCGGCTAAACATACGAATAATATATTTCTCCTTTACTTTTGAGATATCTTTTTCCTGCTGTTCGTAAGACATTCACTTTCAACATCCTCCATAAATGAACTTTGAAGATTTATCCAACCCTAAACTGCTCAATGCATTAGGTGGAACCACATGATTTTGAAAGAAATAGAAGTATAAAGAAATACAAAGCTAGCCTAAGAAAGTGGCAAAAATCTGTAAATAGATCAAACAAAAGACTGAAATATGGATTTGTAGCTAACTTTAATTTTTTCGGTTAAAGGCTATCAATTTTGTCACAAAAAAAAAAAAAAAAAAAAATTGTGTAATGAACTGTTAAAATGCACAATTGCATGCCTATATGAATGCTTTAGGAGTCTTTCAAGTATCATCTACTTGGGTCATCTTGTTAGAAATTTCATGTGTGGATTGTCATTAATTGTATGACTTGGTTTTGATAAAAATTGGTTTAAAGTTTGGTCCAATTGAGACAGACCGGTAAGAGTTCATTTAATTTATGTGATTTTTTGAATAAGGTTCAAGTACACCTCTTTGTGTTTTACCAAAATGAAATAGCATAGCAAAAATAAACAAAATAATAACTAACCATAATCCGTGCCATATAATTTCAATTAAACACTACATTCAGGATTTCATATAAACAAAGTGTCTCTTTCAATAAGATGATAAGGGATTCTTTTTGAGCTTGCTTACTTTCCTACCCACATTCACAACATGCTTCATAGTTATCTATAAGAAAACCTGGATCTGTAATTCTAACTGAGAATTTAAAATTGTTAGTGATTCTAAGGATCTCAACTTTTTCTACCCAATTGGAAAGCAGCTTCGCACTAACATCCCCCAATCTCAAAATCCTGAATATTTACATAAACCCTAGCTTTGATGAAAAGGAAATTGGGAAAATGCTGATAAAAAATAAAACATTACATAAATTTAAGAAGCACCTTGAGCTGTACCAAGAGTTTGTTAAAGAGTTTCAACCGATGGCTCATTTCCTTTAGTTGAGAACAATCTTAGCCATTCATGAAGCTGACTTGTCTTCATAGTAGTAGAATTCATTTACGAATTTCAAAGTTGTTGAGAGAAATCAGAAGGAGGGAAAAGGTATTTGAATGATGTGATGATAGACAGGATGAATTCATCTTCAGATTTCAAAGATACTGGAACTAGATCTGATCAAGATAGAGGCTTTAGAAGTGAAAAGCGAAAAAAAAATACCGAAAAAAAAAATTACCGAGTAAAAACTCAAATACTCAGCCCAAATCTACCCAGTATATACTAAGCATGCCTTTTGGTTATGTAAGAGCCTCCCTCACTATACATTCTTCAATAGGGATTCTCTCACAAACCCAACTATTCATTCAATTTCACCACTCTTTCTTTTTATAGTTATTATTATTTTTTTTTGGCAATTTCTCTTCTCCTTCCCTTTCGACAGTCAGACAACAAATCTTCACCAAACAAGGAGAATATCTACATCTACTAATTTAATGCTTTGCTAGCTCTCCTATTCCTTCTTCTAGGTCTCATCCACCCTATTACTTTCTTCCCCAAATTTAGTTTAGCTGCTCCCTAAATTTATGCTCTTCATATTGTTGCAGAGAAGAGTTGCCATGTTTCTTTTGACTAGTTACAGGATCAACCAATCATATCTTGCCTCTGCCTAAAGTTTTTTGCTTTGCATTTTTGCAATTTCAGGGCAATTGCAGTTGCAGACATTCTTTCTTTCATAAAATGACAGAATTTCAATTTTTTCTAAATTGTACGCTTTGGTTCATCTCCAATTGAGACTTTCCATACATATCAATGTACCTCCATTCCAACATCCAACCTCAGAATTACTATGATTTTTTGTAAGTTACTTAATCATGCCATAGAACTCTTTCTATCTATGATTGATTTTGTAGTTCACCATTTTCTTTTGGTAACTCTATTTTTCTAGAAAAATAGTCATTTAAGAGAAAGAAAAGAAATGGGAATTGTTCAATTTTATGATTACTTGCTGTTCTAGAAAGAAAATAAACTAGAATTGTTCAATATTATGATTGCTAGCTATTCAAGAATCATGCTCATGGAAATTTAAGGAGAGGAGCAATAGCATGCTCATGGAATTTTTTTCTTCTAATTTTCTATATTATGTTCAAATAAAAAAAAAAGTTAAAAAAAGAAAAAAAAGATCACTACTGAAGGATGCTGATGTTATCTCTAGTTGAGATTAGGTATATGTCTCAACATACCTCCATTCCAAGCTTAGAATTACTGTGATATCTTGGTAAGTTACTTAATCATGGAGCTCATTCTATCTTTGGTTGATTTTGTAATTCATCTTTTTCTTATGGTAACTCTATTTTTCTAGAAAATTAGTCTGATAAGATAAAGAAAAGAAATGGGTATTGTTCTATTCTAGAATCATGTTCATGGAAATTTGAGGAGAGGAATAGTGCCATCCTCATGGGAATTTTTTTAAACAGTTTCATTGTTCAATAATTTTATTTTATTTTAAATTTTGACTGCCTATATTATGCTTAGGAAAAATAAATAAATAAATAAAAAAGATCACTACTGAAGGATGTTGAAGCTATCTCCAGTTGAGACTTGGTATATGGTTCAACATACCACCATGCCAAGCTCAGAATTAATGTGATATCTTGGTAAGTTACTTAATCATGGAACTCTTTCTATCTTTGGTTGATTTTGTAATTCACCTTTTTCTTTTGATAACTCTATTTTCCTAGAAAATTAGTCCTATAAGAGAAAGAAAAGAAATGGGGATTGTTCAGTATTATGAATACTTGCTATTCTAGAATTAGGCTAATGGAAATTTGATGATAGGAACAATGGCTTGCTTATGGAATTATTGATTTTAACAGTCTCATTGTTTAATATTTTTTTTTATTGACTTTCTATATTATGTTCAGAAAAAAAAAAAAAAAAAAAACCTGAAGAACTTTTGAACCAACTCTATTAATGCTGCTATTACAATTCAACCTCTAATCGTAAGGTTTCTTGCCCTACCCTTCACCTATGATTTATGAGAATAGCTGTGTGTTAAGGAATAAAACATTGGTTTTGATGATAACAATGTCATTGTTCAATAATTATTATTTTTTTTTTTTTTTTTGACTTTCTATATAATGTTTAGTTAAAAAAAAAAAAAATCATTGCTAAAGGATGCTGAAGTTAGTAACCTGAAGAACTTTTGAACCAACTCTATTAATGCTACTGTTACAATTCAGCCTTTAATCGTAAGGTTTCTTGCCCTACCCTTCACCTATGATTTATGAGAATAGCTGTGTGTTAAGGAATAAAACATTGGTTTTGATGGTAACAATGTCATTGTTCAATAATTTTTATTTATTTTTTTGACTTTCTATATAATGTTCAGTAAACAAAAAAAAAACAGGATCACTGCTAAAGGATGCTGAAGTTAGTAGCCTGAAGAACTTTTGAACCAACTTTATTAATGCTATTGTTATAATTCAGCCTTTAATCATAAGGTTTCTTACCCTACCCTTTCACCTATGATTTATGAGAATAGTTGTGTGTTAAGGAATAAAACATTGGTTTTGATGGTAACAATGTCATTGTTCAATAATTTTTTATTTTTTATTTTTGACTTTCTATATAATGTTCAGTAAACAAAGAAAAAAAAAAAAAAAAAAAAAAAAAAAAAAAAAAAAAGAAAAGAAAAGAAAAGAAAAGATCGCAACTGAAGGATGCTGAAGTTAGTAACCTGAAGAATGGTTGTAAAGTTGAACTAATTTTGTTGATGTTGCTATTACAATTCAGCTTCTAATTGTAAGGTTCCTTGCCGTGCCCTTCACTTCTTATCCATAAGAATAGTTATATGTTATGGAATAATAAATCAAGCATTTTACATTGGTTTTGATGGTAATAGTGGTTATGTTAGTGGTGGCAATTCTATTCTTTATATGTGGAGTTGCTAGCAAGGTATATGACATTGCATTTCTGGCATGCTAGGCAAGGCCTTTCAAACTGATTGAATTGCTGGTATGTATCTAAAGAAATTTTAGATTTCTATTATAAGTTTTACGTAGCCTTTCATAGAATACAGGGGAATAGAAATCAAACAAAAAAAGTTAATGCCTATGCCAAGCTTGTGAGATGAATTTGATGTGTGTAGTTTCAAATTTTTATTTTTTTTCCTTTTTTTGGGATGTACTATAGCATTGCCATGTTGATAGCCATATAGAAGCATAAATGTGTAACTTCAAAGGGAATTGAAGGTGTGTGCAAGAAATAAGTTTGATCTTAAAGGGTAGTTGACAATAATTTCTTTAAAGCTTTTTAACTGATGTTGAGCTTGCCAATACTTTATAATTATTCACTCTGTCTCTTACTCAATTACTTTATAATTATTCCCTTTTTTATCATTGTTTCTCTGCTTCTTATTCTCAGTTTTTCTCTATGTCTATATGTAGCTTGCTTGATTTTTTTCCAGCTTTTAATGTCTGTTTGGTTGTTGTGGTGGTTATGTTGGATAATGGTTCAACTCTTTTATATATTTTTCATATTTGTGTTAGTTGGCATATCAATTTCGGGTCTATATTCCCATGCCTTTCAAAATCCTACTTTCTGCTTCTTTCTTTGGGTTTTCATTGCTATTATTGCCCTTAGATGTTATGATAGATTATTATGCAGCTGACATTTTTTTATTTTTAAATTTGTTTTTATTTATGCTATACCCTTTCAAAATCCTACTCTATGTATTCACTTATTATCCATGAGAATAGTTGTATGATATGAAATAATAAATTAAGCATTTTACATTGGTTTTGATGGTAATAAAGGCGATGTTGGTGGTGGTAGTTCTATTTTTTATATGTGGAGTTGCGAGCAAGGTATAGGACAATGCATTTCTAGCATGCTAGACAAGGCCTTTTGAACAAATTGAATTGCTAGTATGTATCTGAAGAAATGTTAGATTTCTATTACAAGTTTTACGCTGCCTTTCACAGAATCTAGGGGAAGAGAAAAAAATAAGTTAATGCCTTTGCCAAGCTTGTGAGATGAATTTCATGCCTGTAGTTTCAAATTTTCATTTTTTTCCTTTTTTTTGGGATGTACTATAACATTGCCATGTTAGCCATATAGAAGAATAAATGTGTAACTTCAAAGTGAATTAAAGGTGTATGCGAGAATTAAGTTTGATCTCAAAGGGTTTCATGAATTTAGGTGGAGATTTGTTGACAATAAGTTCTTTAAAGCTTTTCAGTTGATGTTGAGCTTGCTAATACCTTATAATTATTTTCTCTATCCCTTACTTAATTACTTTATAATTATTCCTTTTTTTGGTCATTGTTTCTCTGCTTCTTATTCTCAGTTTTTCTCTATGTCTATATGTAGCTTGCTTTATTTTTTTCTCCTGCTCTTTGATGTCCATTTGGTTGTTGTGGTGGTGGTGTTAGATAATGGTTCAACTCTTTTATATATTTTTTAAAGTTTATGTTAGTTGGCATATCACTTTTGGGTCTATTTTTCTATTGCCTTTCAAAATCCTACTTTTTGCTTCTTTCTTTAGGTTTTCATTGTTGTTATTGCCCTTGGATATTATGATAGATTATTATGCAGCTTGCATTTTATTTTTTTTTTTTTGTATTTTGTTTTTATTAATACTATACCCTTTCAAAATCCTACTCTATGTTTTTATTCACTTATTGTCCATAAAAATAGTTTTATGATATGGAATAATAAATTAAGCATTTTATATTGGTTTTGATGGTAATAATGGTGATGTTGGTGGTGGCTGTTCTATTCTTTATATGTGGAGTTGCTAGCAAGGTATAGGATACCGCATTTCTAGCATGCTAGGCAAGGCCTTTTGAACAAATTGAATTATTGGTACGTATCTGAAGATTAGATTTCTATTATAAGTTTTATGTAACCTTTCCCAAAATCCAGGGGAAGAGAAAAAAAGAAGTTTATGCCTTTGCTAAGCTTATAAGATGAATTTGATGTGTGTAGCCTCAAATTTTTTCTTTTTTCCTTTTTCTGGGATGTTGTATAGCATTGCCATGTTGATAGCCATATAGAAGCATAAATGTATAACTTCAAAGGGAATTGAAGGTGTGTGTAAGAAATGGGTTTGATCTCAAATGGTTTTATGAGTTTAGGTGTAAATTTGTCGACAATAAGTTCTTTAAAGTTTTTGAAGCTGATGTTGAGCTTGCCAATACTTTATAATTATTCACTTTATCTCTTAATCAATTACTTCAAAATTATTGTCATTTTTTTCTCTGCTTCTTATTCTCAGTTTTTCCTCTATGTCTATATGTAGCTTGCTTGATTTTTTTTCCAATTCTTTGATGTCTATTTGGTTGTTGTGGTGGTGTTGTTGGATAATGGTTCAACTCTTTTATATATTTTTTAATGTTAGTGTTAGTTGGCATATCACTTTTGGGTCTATATTCCCATTGCCCTTTCAAAATCCTACTTTCTGCTTCTTTCTTTAGGTTTTCATTGTTGTTATTACCCTTGGATGTTATAATAGATTATTATGCAGCTTGCATTTTTATTTTTTTTCAATTTTGTATTTAGTTTTTATCTATGCTATGCCTTCGAGATTCTACTTCTACCTCTTATTGATTTCTTTCATTGCTTCCATGTTTCATAGTAAATATTGGATTTCAAAAGTTATTAACAAAAGAAAGGTGTGATGTTAATACAGTGACTATTTACACATTCATTAAATTTTTTTATGAAGTTTTCAATTAATTCTTGCATATGTTAACTCTTTTTTTTTTCTTTTTTTTTTTTATCCCTATGTGTGTTCAATTTTTTCAACTAACTCTTTTAGGGAATCATGATGATGATAGTTGTTAAAAAAATTTACACTTTACAACATATTTGGTATTGAAATTAACTTTCAAAAAACTATCCAGAATCTTTATTTCCAGCAATGGTACAAAGACATTTATATTTCTGTTGTTCATCTTTTGTTAGATATTTATTTTAGCCCATGAGCCTTAAGATGCAGTACAAATTTGTCACATTAATAAGATAATGAGATTTTATGTTTTTTGATGCAAGTTTAAGTAGAGATGCATGATTGTAAACAAAGTGAAAGTTTTTTAGTCATCATTGTGTTATCTTGGCCTCTGCTGTATATTCTAATATTGCAAGAAAAAGTTCTTCATCCAAAACTTTTTTTTTTACTTACCTTAATGACTATGATGTGTGAACAACACAATCTTCTACATTCTTTGTTATTTTATTTTATTTTATTTTTGTTTATTATTGATTAATATCTTTGGTTGTATCATTCTTGATGTTGCTCTATCACAAAGTTTGTTTGCAACCATACACTAGCTTCTTGGTCCACTTATGTGGGATAACAGTAGTCCTAAACTTGATCATGTTTTATACCTTTTTTTGTTATAGTGATGCATGTTACTAACATGAAGCTTTTGAACTAATTCTTGAATATGTTCAAATTTTTTTTCCTAGGTGTGTTTTAAAACTTATTTCTTTCTATATTATGTTCATTTAAAAAAAAAAAAAATTACCTAAAGGATGATGAAGTTTGTAGGCTAACAAATGGTTGTAAAGTTGAACAAATTTTATTTATTCTACTATTACAATTTAGCTTCTAATCGTGAGGTTCCTTACTCTCCCTTCCCTATAATTTGTTGATTTTTATTGATCTTTTTCTTCAACAACTTTACAGTGTAAGCTAAAGTTGGTGCTGCCAGTACCTTATGGAGAGCATTAAAACCATGGATGAGTTTTAAAGAGTGCACAAGTTAGGAAACTAAGTGAATAAGATTGTAAAGCACAACCAATTCATTGACGGTGATGCTACAAATCAACTTTTAATTGATGAGATTTCTTAAGATGCCTTTCAAATATGATTTGTATTACTTTTCTACTCATTGCATATTTTTTACTTCAACAATCTTACTTAATTCATGATAGAGGTTTTATGCAAAGTTGCTACTGGTAGTAGCTTTAGGAACGCTTTAGAACTATTACATATACTAGAGCATGAATATTTATCATAACATTATTTTAAGTAACAAAAGTTTAGCTATTAATAATATCTAATTAGTCAGGGTTATAAAGTCACTTCTCATAAATGATTTGATTCTCTTTCATTATGGTTGTTCAAAAATTTTACACCTTATAACATAATTTGGTATAGGTAGCAGCTTTTTTAAAACTGTCCAAAACTATTATATCCAGCAATAGTACAAAGACATTAATATTTCTGTTGTTCGTGTTTTTGTAGATGTTTATTTTAGCTCATTATCCTTAAATGCAGTATAGAATAGTCATATTAACAAGATAGCGAGTTTCTTTTTTCTTTTTCTTTCTTTTTTCTTTTTTTTTTTTTTTTTTTTTAATACAAGTTTATGTAGAGATGCATAACTATAAACAAGATGAAAGTTTTTAGTCTTCATTATGTTATCTTAGCCTTTGCTGCATGTTTTAATGTTACAGGAAAAAGTGGTTCTTCCAAATCATTTTTTCCCTTATCTTATCGACTATGATGCATTGAACACAATCTTTTTGCATTCATTTTTTGTTTATTAGTGATTTTCATCATTGGTTGTCAAATTTAGCTTATCTTTCTTGATGTTGCTCTATCAATAAATTTGTATGCACTATATAGTAGGTAGTACCTGAGCTTGACGATGTTTTACACCTTTTTCTTGTTATGGTAGTGGGTGTTTTGTGCTTTTCTTGTTGGGCCTCCATTATTGTTTTTCATTTTAGGCTCTCTACCTTACTTTTATGGGTCCTCAAATGTAAAAGAAAACCTAATATCCTTTATTAGTAAGGTTTCTACCCTAATTGGTTCTGATGTTAGCATTATGAATGCTACTAGAAATGTTATTTCGCTCCATAGTTCTAATAGCAATCAAGAAATATGTGCTTCCTATAGTACACCAACTGTTAGAAACAAAAAACAAAAACTCTCGAGACTTCAGTTGATAGTGAATTTGTCACTACTAGGATGAGCAGTACAAGCACTGCAAGAAAATGCAAGAGGATAGCACCCGTGTGTTTAAGTGATTATGTGGACACTAACTATTGCACCTTTGAAAATGATGTTGCCAACACTAATGTTGTTAAGGATCTGAGAATTGATAGCTACGGTAGGCATAAAGTATCAACTGATATTTATTTTCATACATATGAAACATTTGATCAAGGTAATGGGAAACAAAATCATCTATTAACTGTAGTTCCTTCCAAATGCATATCTAGTAATAAAGGTAAACATTAAATTTCTTTCTTGTGTATATATGATATTTTTGAACATAATTTTTGCATTGGTAGGTTCAACTAGATGTGTTTTTCTTCTTCTAATTGTTGGTCATGTTGTGAAGGTTATGCATTTCATTTGACAACTTATATTCTTTTTCTAGGATCATCTTCATATGCTATGCTTTTTGGAAAAGAAAACATGGTTAGCATTCTAAGAAAAATTCTTCACCTCCTCCAACTATGATGCTTAAAAACATCCTTTTCGAGCCTTGGACGTTAGCATATGCTTTTCCATGTACTTTTTGTTATGCAAAGCAGTTTCCCAATAAGCCACCATCTTTTTATTGCTCAAATGGGGAAGTTTCATTGGCTTCTTCTCTCATTTCTCCTATCCTACATCATCTTTATTTATCGGATGCTACAAATGCAGTTGAGTTTTGTAAATTTGTAAGGACTTATAGTAACACTTAGCATTCACATCATTTGGAGATAAGTGTGACAAAGACCTATGTAGGAGAAATAAGGGGATCTACACTTTTAAAGTGTTAGGCCAAGTTCATCATTCTATTGAAGAATTGATTCCTGCTAAAAATTTGCCCTCAAATTTGCAGCTTTACTTTTACGACACAGAGAACGAGCTTGAAAATCGTTTATTTGGCTCCTCTAAGTAGAGGCCTTCCATCCTCTCCACATTAATGGATCTCATGTCTACTAATCCATATAGTCATTTCTTTGAAAGCCTTTAAGATGTGGACAATCTTGAAAACTAAGAAATCATTCTTAGGAGTCATGTTCAAATGGACCATTGGGTTTTTAATTTGCCTACCATCTCTCAAATTGCTGCTATTTGGGCTAAGAATGATCTGCTTACTGAACATTGTGACAGAGACATTAGAATTTATACTCACTCAAACAAAAGTCTTTCATTGAAATATTTTTATGGCTGTTATGATCCTCTTCAATACCTATTACTTTTTCCTTTTAGAGAACCTGGTTGGCATTGTGGCATCGATAGGATTCAAAAGAAGACTGCTACTTATTCATATGATAGTCAGAATTTAGTTGATCCTTCTTTATTCTCTTCTGTTGATGTTCTTCTTGATAAAGAGATAGAAGGCAAGTTTTATGTTCTGTATTTATGATTTCTTGCAATCGTGAGATTCTGATGTGTTAACCTATATTTACTCCTTCAATTTTTTCTTCTTTTGAGTTCTGAATTCTGTGAAAAGGAGGATGAAGGTTTCATGCAGGGAATACCACTGTTATAAGCTCCAAATAAGGCCATCTGAACCATCCATTCTTTTACACGTTGGTAGATTGCTGTAGCAATATGTTGTAGATATGTATGTTAAGTTGGAAAGCACGAGGCTTGATTTCTTTAGTTGTAACCGAGATCAAATCAAATCAGAACAATGGCTTGGTAAACATCGTTAGAAAGAGAATTGCCCTGCCATCTTCTTTCATTGGCGAGCCAAGGGATATGTGTCATAGATACATCAATACAATGGCTTTGGTTCGAAAATCTGTAAAACTAGACATATTCCTAACTATGACCTGCAACCCCTCCTAGCCAAAAATCAAGTAACAATTACAGCTTTCTAAGGAAGCACAAAATCGTCCTAATCTTATTGCACGTGTGTTTAAGGCCAAGCTAAGAACATTTAAAAACGATCTTTTGAAATAAGTTGTCTTGGTCAGGTTGTTGCCTACTTTTATGTCATTGAATTTCAAAAAAGAGGTTTTCCACATGTGCACTTTCTATTAATCATGAAGAATGAATCCAAGATTATTAGTCTAGATACATATGATGATTTTGTCTTTCCTGAGATACCTTCTAAATCTGACAATCCTCATTTGTGCAAGGTAGTATTGAAGCATATGATTCATGGTCCATCTGGACCGCTAAATCTAACCAGTCCTTGCATGATCAAATCATCAGAATGTAAAAGCAATTACCTAAAGCAATTTTGCTTGGCCAGCATACATGGTCTTGATTCGCATCCTATTTATAGGCACAGCGATACAGGTGAAATGGTGAAAGTTTGTGGTCATATGATTGACAATCATTGAGTGGTTCTATACAATGCATACTTACTAGCCAAGTATGACTGCCATATATCAATGTTGAGATCTACTCTACAGTTAAAGTTGTAAAATATTTGTACAAGTACATTTATAAAGGACATAACAAGATTGCTTTTCAATTAAACGTTGTCCAATCAATAGATACCATAAATGAGATTGAGCAATATCACATAGGCCGATGGCTTTTTCCATAGGAAGCAATGTGGAGAATTCATGGATTTGATATGAATGAAGCAAGTTCTTCTGTCTTGAGTTTACAATTGCATCTTCCATAGCAACACACTTTATCATATGGACATGATCATGATCTAGCTCATTTTCTAACAAGCAACTATTTCAAAAAAACAATGTTGACAAAATTTTTTAAGGTTAACATTGGCCAACGTTTGTAATTATATTGTGAATTTCCAAAACACTTTGTTTAGAATAAACAAGGTAAATTTTGAAGTCCAAGGAAGCAAGGAAAGGTTATTGGTGGAATAGTGACTGCAAGTCCTATAGAAGGTGAGCGATATTATCTGTGTGTGCTGCTAAATCACATTAGGGGTTCTACCTCTTTCGAGGATTTGAGAACAGTTAATGGTATTCTTGCACCATCTTTCCAAGACGCAGCTATTATGCATGGTTTGTTGTAAGTTGACAACAATATAGATGATTGCTTAGAAGAAGCTTCATAATATCAAATGTCATTTTCTTTTCACCAACTATTTGCTATTTTCTTAGTGTATTGTTCCCCCAATAATGCTAGGGTTCTATGGGAAAAATATCAGGATTCTATGAGTGAAGACTTTCTTAGATCATCAATTGTTTCTAATAATGCTATTTATAGAGAATATTTAAGAAGTTTAAATATTTTTCTTGAATCAATGAGGAAAAATGTCAATTCTTTTGGTTTAGTTGATTTCAACGTGAATACTACTAATGAAAACTTTGGTTGTAGAGAAATTCAAAACAAACTTAGCCTATGTATCATGGAAGAAGATTTGTTATCCATTGAAAAATTAAATACAACACAAAGAATGGCCTTTGACAATATTTCCAACAGAGTTTTCAATTCGCAGCCTAGGTTGTATTTTGTTGATGGTCCTGGAAGAACTGGAAATTTTTTTCTATATCATACATTATTAGCTGCCATTAGATCCAATGGTCTAATTGCTATTGCAACAACTACATCTGGTGTTGCAGCTTCTATTCTCCTTGGTGGTCGAACTGCCCATTCTTGCTTCAAAATACTAATTAATACTGAAGTGTGTAGGACATGCAATGTTGGAAAGCAAAGTGGGACAACTCAATTAAAGTGAGTAGCAAAACTTATTGTATATGATGAAGCATCAATGTCTTATAAAGCCATCGTTGAAGTTGTTGATAGTATGTTGCAGGATGTTTGTGGAACAAACTAACTATTTGGAGGAAAAGTTGTTGTTTTGGAGGAGATTTTCACCAGGTACTTCTTGTGGTGCCTAAAGAAACTAAGGAAGAATGCATCAGAGCAAGCGTGGTTTCTTCAAAGTTATGGTTTTCATTAAAAAAAATTTGATTGACTGAAACATGCATGCCTTCGAAGATCCATCTTTTAGCCATTATTTGTTACGCATTGGGAATGGAACAGAACCTGAACTTGGAGATAATAGAGTTAAGATACCTACAGCCATGATTGTTCCCTATGTTGATGATGCTACATCTATTAATAATATGATAGATTCTATTTTTCCAAATATTCAACTCTATGGTCATTCCTTTGAAGTTGTCATTAATCGAGCTATCTTGATTACAAAAAATGATTAGGTCGACAAGATAAATAAAACCATAATTAATAAGTTTCCAGGATCTCCAACAGTCTACTATAGCTTTGATAAGACGTTGGATCCATCTCAATAGGCACAATATGAGAGTTTTTTGCATAGTTTGACCTTCAATGGTATACCTCATCAGGAATTGATTTTGAAACAAAATTTTCCTATTATTTTGCTTCTTGACATTGATCCAGCTAAAGGTCTTTGCAATGGGGCACGTTTGATATGCAAATCTTTTCAAAAAAAATGTTATTGATGTAGAGGTAGCTACTGGTCATCACATTTGGAAACATGTTTTTATTCCAAGAATCCCTTTCTTACCACTAGAAAATGATCGAGTTCTATTTCCATTTAAGCAAATACAATTCCCAATTCAGTTGTGTTTTTCCATGACCATTAACAACACATAAGGTCAAGCATTAGATCATATTGGCATATATCTTCTAGCACCAGTATTTTCACATGGTCATCTTTATGTTGACCCTATTTTCTATACATGATAAATTAATGGAGGTAAGTTCATTAAGATGATGCATGTGCATTCTGGTACTAATTTCATTAAGATTTTTGATGCAATTTCATATAATTTTCATTACTTGCACATGTATAATTGAGTTATAATTTTAGCTTTTTGAATTACTATATTTCATAAATGAGAGATTTAGAAAAAGAAACTTTGATTGGTTAATCATATTCTCACAAATTTTTTTATGTTATAACTAAAAACATACAGTAAAAAATAGAAAAAAAGATATAATGAGCATGACCAAGTTGTAGTAAGATAACCATAAATAAAAAACACTAAGATTTTAATCAATGACAAGCAAAAATAGCATACGCATACCTCCAATGAGAAATAGTAGTGCCAAATGAACCAACAACACTTGCTAATAACAAGAGCACCAATAGTTGCACTAAACACTAGCACATGGGACAACTAGGACCATTGGCAAGAATTGCTATTCAACCACCGAGATGTAGCAGTATAAGAAGATGGACATGTCAAATGCTGTAGATGTCATTTCGCGTTGTTAGGTAACCATGAAAGACATTTACCTACATGAATGAAAAATTACTGCTATTATTTTTTTCCTTGCTAATTGATTCAGTTTACAACTTTATTTTGTCATGGAAGAATTTTAGTTGCTTGATAAAATTTACACAATTTTGTCTTCACAAAAGTTGTTTGAAAATCACTTACTTCATGAACATTATCTTCTACACTTTATGATAAAAATATAGCTTACATGCTATTCTTACTTTGCATTTTAAACTTAATCATTCTATTAATCAATTTATCTTCTATTTTGAAATTTCAAAAAGTTTATGCTTAGAAAACTTCATGTCTGACTCTAGCGTGTAGTTATCTTTTTAATGTTTACTTCAAGATATTGTAGATGAAAATAGATTTATTGAAAATAGTAGTGGGATGTGATATTGAAAATATGATAACTCCTTCCCACTTTTTACTCATTATTTCAACCTAATTTTGGTCGTAGTTATGACCAAATAACATATTTCTTAGTTTTCCTATAGCTCTAATTTTAACTTTTGATGAGAAAGTTGCATTGTTGTGTACAACTGATTATTAATATCGCATCATTCTTTATGTCTTAGTTTTTCAACTTATAACTGTATCATAAGAGAACCTAATATTAGTAGCTGAGCATCAAAGTGATCAAAGATATATAATTTGATCAAGCATAACCTAATTGAGGTATGTAATTATCCATTTACTCAACTTTTGAGTTGTGTTGTTTATTGTATATATTTATAAGGTAGGTTTAGGCTTTTTAAGAATCCCTGTTTATGTCTTACACTCAATTTGTTTAATTAGGATTCCATAAATGCCGGCATTTCTATTGCGGATTGGAACTCACATTTGTAGTTGTTGACTTTGTTGTAGGAGAATTATTACAGTGTGATGATTCTCGTGAGGTAGTATTCTATCTATTATTATCTTCAACTTCTAGATTTCCTTTTTGCTAATTTACAAAATAGAAATTACTAATTTAAGGTTATTGTAGCATCTTCCATTTTTCTTACCGCTCATTACTTGTCTTCTCCAAGTACGTGTCATCATGAACATTCATAAGATATATGGGTTTGAGTTAGTTAATATGTAACGTTAAAAAGAAACTAAATTTGGTTGGTGTTTTCATTTTTGGTACTAGCTTTTGTTTTATAGTGTTTTTAGTAGTTTTTAGGTTATTAAGATAATATTGGTAAAGAAAAATTAATGTTACATAGTTTTCTGAGTGTTCTTTCTTGTTAATTGCTTTAAAAAACATGATAGAGATGGAAGAATTAGATTTAATTGTATTAGTGTTTTGAAAGTCTTTGATTTTCTTATCTTTTGTTAAATGCAAGGTGCCAATGATGAACAAAATCATGCAATTGCCTTAGTTCAACCAGTGATGGTAGCATTTAATATAATGAATGGATTTTGATTCTATAAGGAAAGAGTTTACATATTTAATATTTGCAGAAGCACTCCTTTGATAAGTTATTTAATATGGGAGAGTAAATAAGAAGCATGCATGTAACCTGAGATAAATGTGGGCTAAATAAGAAGCATACTAAAAAGTGGAAAAAATAGAAGAAAAAAAAGGTTGTTCATCTTTTATTAATTCCAGAAAATTAGTGATAGATAAATAATTATAGAGTGAAGTAAATGATGTTGTATTTTATGAGATAACAATAAATGTGGAAAGCAAGCTCCCTAGAGGCTTTTATTTGCAATATATGTGAAAAGCAAGCTACCTAGAAGCTTTTATGTTAAACTAATACGTGTAGTTATGTATATCGTTGCAAGGTGTTACAGCATGGCAACACCATTTAAGGCTTAAGCAATCCACATTTAGTTTTATTAAGCTACTACTGCCATGTTATGATAGCAAGTCTTGCTGCAAGGTATCAACATTTGAGGATTAGGCAAGCCATGTTTTGATAGTGAACAATTAAATTTATTTTCAAATAGAGCAATCAATAGTGTTACCTTTCTGTCTTTCACATTTCATGAGAAATAAAAAAGATAAAGCATTTTGGTTTCGTTGTTCCAATGGAGTTGCTATATGTAAATCTTAGCATTTTCTGTTAAATGAAGAATAAGCCGTAAACTTATATCTTATTATTCATACAAATAACTTTTTTTTTTTTTATGATTCTCACTTTATAGTTTTATGGCCGCTAAGTCATTGTAAATCAATAATTTTCCTCTTATCAAGTTTTAGGCAATCAATAATGTGATCATTATCAAATTGCATCTTCATTTTTCTTTTGTTGTGTATATTTTTCTTGTAATTTGGTATTTTCTTTAATTCATACAGATGATCGATGTTCTTAGAGAAACAAAGCAAAAGAGACGTTGTGATGGGTATACAACATTTTGCTATTCTTTTTCATAATCTGATATGCATTTCCAAGGAGTTTCTTAAATCATTCATATTACCGTGTATCCTGTCATTGTTGTTAGTTGTTGCTTTAGAGGTAGCATTTTTTTTTTTTAAGAATTGCCACAATTTTAGGAGACAATTAGGGAACTATTCTTTTGACTTAGGTGAATGTGTTCCTATATATTTTTAGGTATTTGCATAGTGTATTTTTTATTTTACACTCTGATATTTACATTGCTTGTACTTTTCTATGCCATATAAAATGGTGATCAGCTAGAAAATATTTATTTCAAGCTCATTTTTTGAATGATTCAAAATGCTTGTAGATTATCATTTCTCAAACAATTTTTAATTGAAATGGATGTCATTTGGTGCATTTGGTTATGATTTGTCTCGCATACATGTATTATCTTTATATTCAATATTGCTTTTGTTGATTCTTGAGGAGTTAAATAAACAAATGTAGTAACTCTTTACAACTTACTTTTGTTGTTTCTCAGTGGGATGGGTGTTAGTTTTGCTTGATGGGAAGGACTGTAGACTCATCTACATATCTATACATGGACTTTGGTTAGCTAAATAGATGATAAAGAAGCTGTCTTTCAAGAATTAAAAAAGGATCCATCTCTGGTAATAAAAGGAAAAAAAAATTCATATTGTGTAATTTGTTAATGCTAAAAAAGAAAGGAGAAGTTAAAATTGAATAGTCATCTAAAATAAATATGCCTATAGCTAATCCTTATAGAGGCAGAGTGTGGTATAGAAGAAAATTTGCAAATAGTACACTGTCACTGCTATAAAGCAGTGAAAATCTTATGGTAGATACTCATGGAAAAAGTAATGATTCCAAATCTTTTTTTTCGAAATCTGAGTAGTTTGTTATACTACCCCATCTCTGCAAGCAATGGAGTATCGCTTATTTTATTAACAAAAATGATCAATTTTCACCTTTAATATTCTGCATTATATCTACTTTGTTGTATTGTCAGTGTCTTAGTTTAATAAATTTACTCCATACCTATATCTTTTATTGTACTTAAAATGTATATTTTTAGTACATTTGTCCCTAATGTTGCACACTTCTTGTTCACCATATAGTGTATATTTTTTGACTGACCTTGCATTCATAATTAATAAATCTTTCAAACCTCATGAGATAAGCAATTCTTTGATTGTACCTAAACTTCACTGCTGGTGTATATGCAAACTAAAACATGTATAAAAGACTTAGTTCATCTCCTTTCCATCATCTGGATCTTCACTTCAACTCCACCATCGTACCATTCCTTTCCAAGGTGAAAAGTATGCAACTCATATTTGTTAATTCTTACTTATTACATGCATTACAACAGCTACACCAACAACTTATATAAAAAACCCAATGATCATATGGTTTCCACACTACATTCATCACTAGGAAGCAAATCTTCATCTACATAAGAAATAACAAATTTCCTTTTAATTTCATTGTTTTCATTCTCATGTCTAATACACAACAATGTACATTCTTTTATAAATTGTTCATAAACTCTTGCTTTCCTTGAGTAACTACTGACTTTTCATCTTAAAACTCCATTATTTTTGCTCTTAGGTCATATTCATCTCTCTTGCATACTCATATTTCTCATTTTTGTGTGAAACTAACCCACTACAATTTTTTTATTTTTTTTTGGTTCCAGAAGATGGCTAGACAGACACTTCTCGTTAAAAAACACTAGAAATAAAACAGCTAAAGTCCGAATCATTGAGAAGCTCTTACCCTATACTTCAATGAGCAATCCCAAAAATACCAAAGGGTTGTGCTTATGGATATAGAGGTCTGAACAATCATGATTGCACACTTAAGTTTTAATACCATCTTAGACCATGGTATGACTTCTAACTTTTATTATTCTTCTTAAGGAGGGAACAAGAGTGCAGGCATCTATTTTTAGTGCTAAGATGAACTTATTTGGAGCTGTTTTGCCATACATAAATTATTGAAACATTTCTGGAGCCATAGTCAGCTTAATTGAACCACAATATCGACTGGTAGTAAATGAATTTCAGTGAAAACTCTCTCCCCATACCTATATTGAGCAGCTACCAAAGGAGGAGGAATTTCCAACCCTAAATTTATACACTTTCACACCTTTTAATCAATTTGTGAAGTATGTGGGTTCAACATCTAAAATAGGTAAAATATCAAAACAATATAGCAAAGGAAAACAAAAACTCAATTGCTATGAAAAATTATTTTTAGCATGCTTTAACTAACAAAAATGGCTTTAGTCTATCATACTATGCAGATGTCATAGCAATTGTGAGCAAAGTCATGCCTCCAAGAATGCAACAAACCAGGATTGTTGAATCTAATGTTCAAGAATTTCTTATTACTAATAAAAGGTGATTTTTTTTTTTTTTAAGCCAATATATGTTTGCCAAGTTTAAACTAATTTCATTGGATTGGCTTATAAAGATTTTTCTTATCTTAATGAATTCATAGCTTAAACTCCATAGTTCTCGCAATGTGGGATCAATTTGTTATCTATAAGGCCTCTATGCTTTGTTACCTATAAGGCCTCTATCATTGGTACCTGCCTGAAAGTTGTATCATACAATGATGTGAATAAATGATTTGACGTTTTTCCTAATATAACAAATTACTATTGATATCCATACTCATACTTACACTAATAACTCATTATGATATAGGACTTTCATTGACAACAAAAGCTTCATCGTTTTTGCTCTCAATCCTGACATACCTGAGGCTATGGATCTAGCAAATTGGCTAACTCTTTATGCTCATTATTTTAGAAGCATTTTAAGTTTGCAGTGTATTTGACCAAATAAAATATTCTTTCATGTAGGTTGGTGGAAAACAAAAACAATGTTAAGGCTTTAGTTGGCACTGAAACTAATTTGTCCTTACCATCTTCTTCTATCAACCAATCTCCACAAGGTAACTTCACCAATTGCTGTGATTGAGAAACCTACAAAACAGGTGCACTCTTGGCTCTAATGTCTAAATATTATCAACTCAGTAAACAACATAAATAAATAAATAAAATTAACCCCATTCAATATATTCTTACAGCTTTCACGATTTTGGACAAAAGTTAGAGTACGAATCACAAAATTAGACTAGCCATTCTGGTATATGGCATGCTCTAGCTGCCACAAAAGTACTGGGGTAGAATTCAACAAAGACTTTGCATGCCTTTCTTGTAAGAAGGAAGATTCAACAGCCAAGCTATGGTAACAATTGACACACTCATTATAGTTTGTTATCTATTTACCATCAACAAATATATTTCAAGATATCATGCTTAAAAAAAAGTGTAGGCTGCGAATAAAGGTAATTTTTTATGATGATTTTAGGTCGTTGCAAGGAACAATCTTTGGGGAGCATGCTGAAAAAGTGATGCAATGCACTACTAAATCCTTTATGAAAAACATCATTGAGGTTCAACTTAGACTTGCCAAGTTCTAAATGCACAAATATTTATTCATCACATAACTCACCCTCATATTTTTTTATATGGTTTAACTATTGTTCTACTTGCTTCAAGAAGGAGGTTCTGATTTGTCTGATATTGTTGTGCCTTAAATAGATCAATACTTCCTCATATGTTTGAAAAAGTATAAGCTTCAAGTGCAGAATGAAAAAGAGGATCGATTTAATGTCATTTATGTCCATTATGTTAAGGTTAAGACAAAGAATTAATTTCCAGTTAACATTGTATGTTTTTTGAAATGGTGTATGCAAGCCAACTTAAACTATGATGCTTTTGTTTTCTTGAGTAAGCAGTGGAACCCATTGTGAAACTGGTGTTTTTTATGCTGAGTAGGGTGCATTATAAGTTTTTATTTTGGCCAGTAGTAACATGTAGTGATCTGAAACAATGGTTATCAATTTCCTTGTGCAAGAATATGAGAATATATAAATTTCCTTTTGCAACCACTGACTTGCCTTGATCATTTCATGAGCTTTTAATTTTATGGTCTTATTAGCACCTCAAATGCTTACATGTTGGACACTATAACTTAGAACATCATTTTTCTTTTCTTTTTTCCCCTCTTTTTTTATTCATGTTCCTTTTGTATATGTATATACATCTTTTTTTTATTTTTTATTTTTATTTTTTATTCATCCTCAAATAGATAGAATCATTTAGAGCTTTAGTATGTCTACTTAGTTTTTCAAAAAATTCAGTTTCATCCCAAGAATGTTTATTTTGTTTCCTAATTAATGCTTATTTCATAACATAATAAACACATCTACATAGCTTTTTTCAATAAAATTTATCTTATTCAAGAATAAGAAATTTGTTTTATTTCCATTTATTGCTAACTCCTTTTTTTTTTTTTTTTTTTTTCAAGAAAAAAAATTATACATTTCACTTAGTAATGATGATTTTTTTTTACTTACATTAATAATTGAAAATTATGTTAAACATTGAATTGCATCTAATGTTGTACTGCAAATTACATATTTGAACACTTTTAGTCGGTACAATTATCCTTGCTAGCTTATGCCAAAAAACAAAAAAAACAAAATCTTATTTGACTATTGTAAAATAAAATTTTAAGTTGCTTGATAAATTATGTCCCAATTAAAATCAAAGATTTCAAAAAGTATTAAGATACGGAGGTACATGATGATATACCTATTCTTATTCTTAGATAATACCGGTAAATACTTATATTATGCATTTATATCACGTGCATAACGGCACAGGTTACTCCCTAGTAATTTAGTAAAATAGGCAACAGTTTTATTTTTAACCAAACGTTGTAAAAAGAAAAGCAACTAAGCAACGGGTCGACAATTGTTGCCACAATTATTAAAAAATTGCAACAATTAAAAATCATTGTCGTATATACATATTTAGCAATGGTTCTTTTTGTGCTGCTACCATTTGTTGCATAAAATCATCTTTTTCTGCAATAATTTTAAACCGCTGTTATATAATATTTTCAGCAACAGTTTTTGCACCGTTGCCTGATAATTGTTGCCCTATCTCACTTTTGTTGCAGTGTCTCTTTTCCTTAAATTCATTGTTTATTAACTTTCTCGAATTTTTACCTTATCCAATCATTTACTTTTCAACTCAAAATTTTAAACCATTTTAATGAACCAAACCAAAATTAGCAAGAGTATTTGTCTGTATTTTCTGGCTAGGTCCCTCTTTGACCAAGGATTCTTTCTATTCCCTGGACCATAGCGGCCCGCGATCAGCATTATAGACAGATCGACAGACACAGACAACGGACCATAAGCGTACACAGACAACGGAGAATAAGCGTGCGTTTGAATATACGTCGGCAGATTAAAGTTTTGGATAGAAGATAATAAGAATATGGAAAAGGTGCACATTCAGACGTTGATCCAGACACTTTTGAAACCTATGAGTTGGAGTTGAAACAAATTACTTTGACATCAAATCAAAATGTTTGATAAAAGGGCAGTCAAGACATTGCAAGTTACAAATCAACATAGAGTACTATAAGGCATAATATTAACTTGGCTACTAAATTATTTGTAGGAGAGAGAATGATCATCGTCCTCGCATTGCTATGGGTTGCATATATATATATAGAGAGGTATTACTTGATTTATTTGATTTTCGTATGATATACAAATTATTTATTATTTTAAGTTTATTTTTACAATTTAAAATTTTTATTTTATTATTAACAATATTTATCATTTTATTTTAAAATTATTAGTTTGAAAGAGAAAATTAAGTTGATGTGATATTAAAATATTAATTGATGCACCAGCCTATTTTATTATGTGTCATAATATTATTCTGCTAACATTTATATTATATAATGTAAATTTTTAACTTTTAAAAAAATAATTTGTTATGTAGATTTTTATTTTTAATTTTGAATATACATATATCTTTTCTATATAAGCAACAAAATTAAAACTGTAGCTTGCTAACTTGATTTAAACTTAGATATATGTCAATCCATTGATCCATGTGTTGCTGTTCCATTATGGGTAAACATAAATGTCGTCCGCAAAATATCAATGGGGCATATGTAAGAGTGGTTGTGGGGGAAAATACAAGAGATTAAATATAAAATTGCCATTCCAATATAATTTTAGGCATTTTATTGTTTATATCGAGCAAAATATATGTAATATTTTTAATTAGATATATTCAAAATCAATGGAATTAATATGTATTATTTCTTAATTTCGTGTAGTACTTTCAAATATACAATTTCAACACATCACTTTCCTACAAACATCAGCACACCTCACCTTAATTACAATTAAATTTTGTAGAAGAAAAGTGGGGTTGTGCTGAGTTGTAGAAGAAAAGTGGTCGTGTAAGTTTCCTAGATAAATAAATCCCCATTTTGATAATTTACACTGTTAAGATTCCTCTATGGCCATTATTTACTCGTTCGTGATTATCTCATCCACCATAAGATTTTCCTAATGGCCATTATTTTAATCAATGTTTTGAAAATTGGACTAGTTTAGTTGGATGGACAGGTTGTGTTGTTGTCCGGGTGACAAATTGGACTAAATTGAACTAAAAGTTCATTTTGGTAGAACAAGTATATATACGGTTGATCGAATCGAATTTAAAAAAATATAAAAATTATTATTTGTATTAAAGATTAGTGAAATATTTGTATTTTATATTAAATATTAGTGAAACAGTTATATTTTATATTTATATTGCTTTTTATTATTTTGATGCATAAGTTGAATCTTGAATGTTGTGATACATACGTATTGATAGATAGAACTTTTATTTATTTGCTGAAGAGACAGATCGGCCGAAAAAATCATAACTATACTTAACAATAAAACACTAGGAAAAGCCCACATACGGCGAAGATTTTTTGTTACTGTCGAAAAAAGTAGAAGTCCCACTCCTATTAACATAGGAACCGGAAGTGGAATGAAAGGTATGATTCATGAATATTGATATGTATATTCCATAAAATAAATAAATAAAAAAATCTTTTTATTCTTAATTAGTTTTGTTTCATAATATATCAATCAGTTATCGTAATAACTTTTAATAACTATATTTGATTATTTGTGATATGATTTTCTTATTATTTAAAAAATATTGAATTATTATCTTTATTTTTTTGTGTATTTAGTATTTATAATTAATAGAAAATTTATATAATTTATATAATATTTAAAAAATATATAAATATATTTATGACAATATCCAGTACGATCATCGATTTCACCCCTGTTATACCAATGTCCCGACACTCAACTAAGTTTTTGAGTTGATCATCGATCCAATTTTAAAAATATTAATTTTGACCGTCCTGTTTAAATTGCATTAGTAGGGTGACCCAAAATGAACCAAAAATGAAATCACAAAAATTAGGGAACAAAGTCCACAAATGTCATACGCCAAAAAGTTTTTCCCACTATGTGTTAGGAAAGTTCCAAACCAAACATAAAAATACCCAACCTAAACCAAAGATTCCAAGATGAAAAGTTATGGCGTCATCAACATCAAGGAAAACCCAAACCTTAATATCCCAAGTTGTTTATTGACTTGTTTCGATCAACCAAATATTCCAAGATGTTTATTGACTTGTTTCGGTCCAACAAAAAAGCTGACATCATCAATATCTGCCTACATTCCTATGTGCATTCATGTTGACAATAGAAAAAAAAAACCGAAAGTGTACTGTATAAGTACAAATTTTCAAAAAGGCAATCATCCTATCAGTTTCAGACATCATAATTAATTACGAACAAAAAGACAATCATGAAGTGGTCGTATATTGAGCTCATGTGTCTTATTCTCCTCCCCACCATAAACTATTCTGAAATCCCAAGTAGCTATGCTTGAGAGTTGGGATCCATACCAAACAATTACTCATCCCAATCTGATCAAATCGTTCTTCCTTTCTTTCATTTTCTTCTTCTTTTCGTTCACTTCGATCCGAATCCCACTCCCTTCTTCAACTGATCACACTACCTCCTTTGGTGTAATTTTTCGCTTGGGAGAGTTCAACACGTTGATAGCAATTTCATTAATAGTCGTTATATTTTCCCACAAACTGCATTCTGGTACTTAAATCCTTTCATTTTGATCCTCTATTATTTTGGGTCTTCATGGATCTTCACAACACTTGAGTGGATTCAACTAGTCTTATCCACCATTCCTATTATTGACATTTCAATCAGCGGCAAAACAAGTACTGTCATCACCTGAGCCGCACAATCGAGATCAACCACAAGGAATATTTATTGAACCTGTTGAATCTGATCCAGTACTTGAAATGGTGTAGAACAATCAGCTCCTTAGCTACCATTTTCTTGTTCTCTTTCCTTTTTGTACCTTCGCCTAAATTTACATGTGTTCAGGTTTTACCTGTATTTGTTTTTTGTCTCGTTTCTTGTATCAAATTTACATGAGTTTTGTATGTGTTTCATAAACGTTGTTCATTTCTATTGTGATATATATATATATTGTTAATATAGTATTATGACAACCAATGGGAGCGTGCCACACGTGGCGGTTGCCTATTCACTTGCATACTTGAACAGTTCCGGTGGCCCATGCACGAGCTCGTCTGCTCTATATATACTTTTCGTTTTCCTGAAGAGGGTAAGATATACAAAAGGTAAAAGTTTAGTTACCAGCCCTTTTATTACCATTTACCGAGCTCTTTCCTCTTTCTGACTTGTTCATTGGAGGATCTTGGGAGTTCACCCCGGACTCGGCTCCCGTCCTCTATTTTGCAGGGCTCGAGAACGTCAGGTCACCCGGTCTCCAGCTCTGACAAGTACTAAGTCTGCAGCTCGGGTAAGTGGAACCCATTGAGGAGACCGCCTCGTCAGGTCATCAGCTCGGACAAATCCAACATTAACATTGGCGCCGTCTGTGGGAAAGTTATTTGATTTAGATTACCGACTCAACTTGACATGGAAAATAAAGAAGAGACTAAGGAGCAACGTAGGTCGCTGAAGGGGAAGGGTGTGGAAGGGGGGTCACTTCCTATTCCCAGTCCTAGACCCCGACACTCCGGTCACTCAGAAGCAATACGCTGAGATTATGACAGCCTTGGGAGAAATCTCCGCCAAGGGAGCTGTTAGGTCGCCCCCGAGGACCCAACGGAGAATTCAATTCGAAGATCTGGATGAAAGCTCGGGGAGCGGCCGAATGGAAGAGGTTAGGGCAGAACCAAGGGTCTAATACCCCGCCGAACACACAGAAGCTTGCCATCCTTTTACAAAAAGCGTAACCGACTGCCCAATCCCTCGAGGGGTTAAAATCACGACCTTGGAGCAGTATCATGGAAATTCAGATCCTGATGATTTTGTGATCGGGTTTGAATCTCTCGTGCTGCTGCATGGCGTTCTCGATCAGGTGATGTGCAGGGCTTTCGGCTCTACCTTAAGAGGAAGCGCGAGATGGTGGTTTGCCCAACTCAAATAGGATTCCATTCACTCATTCGGACAGTTAGTTTCCCAATTCAAAAGTCATTTCATGATAAATAAAAGGCACAAGAAGGACGCCACTTACCTTTTGTCTCTTAAACAGGGTGACGAGGAGCCCTTTAAGGAGTTAATGAGATGTTTCAATTGTGCTGCTTTGGAAGTGGAGGATGTAAACCGTCAAGTAGTGGTAGTCGCTTTGAGATCCGGCCTGTAGAAATCTGAGTTTAGGAACAGCCTGAACAGAAGAACGCCGAAGATTTTAGAAGAGCTAATGAACCGAGCGGAGGAGTATATTAATCAGGAGAAAGCAGATCGGGATCTGGTAGCACCTTCGTACCAGCCTCCCAAAAGGCCAGCACTCGCCCGAATTTCGTAATGCTCCGCCAGGTCGCCTGGAGGAAGGAAAAAGGAAGGGATAGGAGAGAGCAATCACCTCCTCGTCGAAAATTTGAAAATTATAGGCAGTTGAATAATACCCGAAAAGCGGTTCTTCTAGCTGCCCAGTCAAGAGACGTTCTAAGATTTCCTCCAATCCTTAAACAAAAAAACAAAAATATGGACAGCTCCAAGTTTTTCTTGTTTTACAGAAGCCCGGGACATGATACAGAGGATTGCTTCACGTTAAAAGATGAGATAGAAAATTTGATCAGGAGAGATTGTTTGACCGAGTTCGTTCAACAAGAAGGGGCCAGAAAGGTGCGCCAAGATGACAGGTCTCGTGGCGAGAACTCTTCTCACCGTTTTGAGCAACCCCGATATAACAGAAAAAATATAGACAATAGCAGAAGACCTCCAAGGTCTCCCGAAGATAAAGGGGGAATGTAGTGGGCGTCATACACACGATTAACGGTGGGTTTTTGCCGGCAGGCAGGACATCGTCGGAAAGAAAAAGGTACGCAAGGAGACCGTTGTCGGTAGAGTCGCGGCCTAAGAAATCTAAAGAAAAGCGTCCCTCAGGAGTCATAACCTTTTCCGATGAGGATCTGCGGGGGATCGAGAGTCCTCACGAAGACGCCCTGATTATGTCCACCAAGATCACCAATTATCAGGTGCAAAGAGTCCTGATTGACAACGGAAGCTCGGCTGACATTATGTACTCTAAGTGCTTTGATCAAATGGGGATCTCAAGGCAAACATTAAAGCCGTTTGAAGGATCGCTGGTGGGATTCAACGCCGAAGCAAGTAGAGGTGGAAGGATCGGTCAAGCTACTAGTCACATTGAAGGATGGGAACTTTGAGAAAACGGTGATGCTGCAATTTTGTGTGGTAAAATTACCCTCGGCCTACAATGTCATACTAGGTCGACCATTTTTAAACGCCGCAAGGGCTACACCCTTGTCCTGGCACGTTTGTTTAAAATTCCTGACCGCCCAAGCAGTAGGTACCCTGCGCGGAAATCATAGGGTAGCACGGCTAGTGCTATTTTGCAAGTTTACGCACCAAGTCCGCTAAGGTCTTGCACACGGACGACATCAGGGATGCCAGGCCGGACAAAAGGATGGACATATGTAGAAGACCAGATTCAGTAGACAAGTTCGAGCCGGTGAACCTATTTGAGGGTAACCTAGAAAAGACCGTCCTTGTTGGTACAGAATTAGAGCAGGGGGTGAGAGAAGCTTTGATAGCGGTCTTGAGAAAAAATGCTTTGGCCTTTGCTTGGTCGGCCAAAGACATGCCGGGGATTGACCCTTCCATCATGCATCATAGATTAAGTGTCAAGGCGGACTCTAGGCCAATAAAGCAGAAGAAGAGAAATTTCACTCTAGATAGGCCAAAAGCTATCCAAGAAGAAGTGTCCAAGCTGTTGGAGGCAAGTTTCATCAGGGAGGTATATTACCCCGACTGGTTAGCTGAATGTGGTCATGGTACGAAAGCAGAGTGGGAAGTGAAGAATGTGTGTGGATTTCACCAACCTGAATGAAGCATGCCCAAAGGATAGTTTCCCCTTGCCCCGAATTGACAGGTTGGTCGACAGTTCATCGGGAAACGAGTTGCTAAGCTTCATGGACACCTATGCTGGTTATAATCAGATAAAGTTGGCCGAAGAGGACGAAGAGAAAACCTCCTTCATTACGGAAACAGGAACCTACTGCTTCAAGGTTATGCCGTTCAGTTTGAAGAATGCCGGATGCGACCTACCATTGTTTGGTAAACAAAATATTTAAGGCACAAATGGGTCGTAACGTGGAAGTATACGTGGACGACATGATGATCAAAAGTCCAACCTCAGAACAGCATCTCAAAGATTTGCAAGAGACTTTCTCTACAATAAATCATCACGGGCTGAAGCTCAACCCAACCAAATGTACATTCGGGGTCTCGGCGGGCTGAAGATTAAGGCTGTTCTCAGCATGCAAAGCCAGAGGTCGACCAAGGAGGTGCAGAAATTGACAGGTCGAATCACAGCCCTGGCACGGTTTATGTCAAAATCGGCGGACAGATGCTTCCTTTTTTTTCAAACTCTGAAGAAAGTGTTCTCGTGGATTGACGAGTGCGAGGTGGCCTTTCAATAGTTGAAGGAATATTTGGCCGCGGTTCCCGTACTAGGAAAACTGGTGGAGGGCGAGGCACTAATCCTTTATCTAGGTGCATCTGCAGTGGCCGTTAGTTCGGTGTTGCTTAGGAAGAACGGTCGCGAAAAGCAGCCGGTATATTACACTAGTCGAGTCCTCTAAGGGGCGGAGACCAGGTATCCACACATCGAGAAAATAGCTTTGGCCTTGGTGACCTCAGCTCGGAAACTAAAGCCATACTTCCAGGCCCACACGGTGGAGGTCAGGACCAACCAGCCATTGAAGAAGACTTTGCATAAGCCCAATACCTCAGGAAGAATGGTTCAATGGTCAGTCGAACTGGGCAAATTTGATATACGATACAGTCCCAGAACGGCCATTAAAGCTCAGGCACTGGCGGACTTCATCGTGGAATGTACTTTTTCGAGTGAAAATTCAGGCGATCTAAACAATGAAAGAGCCGAGTATGAAAGCTGGTTATTGTACGTGGATAGGTCGTCCGATAAACTCAACGGCGGAGCCGAAGCAACTCTGAGGTTCCCTGACGGACAGATAACAGAGTGCGCCTATAAAGTTTAATTTCCCTGCTTCCAACAACGCAGCCGAGTACGAAGCCCTGATTTTGGGTCTACGATGGGCCAGAGCAGCATGAGCGGATGAATTGAGGGTTTTTTGTGATTCTCAGTTGGTGGTAAAGCAGATTGCGGGCCAGTATATAGCACGGGAGATCGCCATGATCTAGTACTTGGAAAAGGTGAAACAGCTCATTAGCCGTTTCACGAAAGTAGTAGTACAACATATTCCGAGGAATATGAATGAGCGAGCTGATGAACTCGCAAAACTCCACGGATATGATAAGATGAAGGCTCAAATCCATACGTTGAAAAGGCCGAGTTACGAAGAGTCTGAAACTTTCCCTGTCGAAACGTCAGTTCTATAATGGATGACTCCGCTAGTAGATTATATACAATCAGGTGGGCTTCCTTCAGAAATAGCGGAAGCAAAAGTTGTCAAAAGAAGAGCTGCTAGGTATTGCATGATACAGGATCGTTTATACAGAAGGTCCTATACCCGCCTGTATCTGAAATGCCTGTCTGAGGAAGAGTCAAGATATGTATTAGACGAAGTGCACAGGGGTGGTTGTGGAGCACATATAGGTTATAGAGCGTTGGGGCAGAAAGTTTTGAGAACAGGATACTTTTGGCCGACCCTTCAGGAAGACGCCAAGTTGTGGGTGAAGAAGTGTGACAATTGCCAGAGGTCGGCTAGAGTGCCGAGGATACCCTCGAATAGACTAACATCCATTACCAGCCCTTGGCCTTTCGCTGTATTGGGTTTGGATATTGTAGGACCTTTTCCTGGGGGAAGAACGGGAAAGGTAAAGAAGTTTATTTTGGTAACTTGTGATTACTTTACTAAATGGACTGAAGCGAAGCCGATGACCTCAATCAATGCCAAAGCCATGGAGAAGTTCCTGTGGAAACACATAATCTGTCGTTTTGGAATTCCAAAAGCCATAGTCACCGACCATGGAAGACAGTTTGATTGCAGACCTACTAAATCCTGGTGCTCGGAACTGGGAATAGACCTTAGTTTTTCGTCGGTAGCCTACCCTCAGGCAAACGGCCAGGCTGAAAGCTGTTAACAAGGTACTCCTCGAAGGACTAAAGAAAAAGATAGATCGGAATAAATTAGACTGGGAAGAACACTTGCAGCAGGTTTTATGGTCATACCGCACTACATGGAAGATCACCACTGGGGAAATGCCTTTCAACCTGACATACGAAATGGAGGCAGTCATACCATTGGAAATAGGGGTCTCGTCCCCTAGGTTGGAGACCTACTCTGAGGAGAGCAATGAGACCGAAAAATCAGTTTCACTTTAACGACAAGGTGAAACTGAGGCCTTTCCAAGTGGGTGATCTTGTTTTGAGATTGAATCAATTCAAGAGTGAAAGCTCGGAAGGAAAACTCAAGGAATCATAGGAAAGCCCGTACCAAATTTCAAACATTGTGGGTCCCGGGGCTTACAAAATCAGAACGAAAGTGGGAAAGTCCTCCCGAACAGCTTCAATGCATACATTGAAGAATATTATCGTAATATATATAGTCTTGTTCTGCAAATGCCCGGTGACAAGGATTTTTTCAGGGTCCCAAGATCGCCAAACCCGGGTGCGGTTGAGGTTCACCTAGTTGAGTCAACGACCTGACAGGGAACTCGACAGCCCGGTGCTCGCGGCCAGGCACACTAGGCCGCCAGGTTTTCACCTGCGGTCCGAGCCTCAGCCGAGTCCCAAGATCGCCAAACTCGGGTGCGGTTGAGGTTCACCTGGTCGAATCAAAGACCTGACAGGGAACTCGACAGCCCGGTGCTCCCAGCCAGGCACGCGAGGCCGCCAAGTTTTCACCTGTGGTCCGAGCCTCTGCCGAGTCCAGCTTCAAGTCTCATTAAGATGGATCGCTTGTTTGTGTTTAAGTTCATTACTCGGATTTACAATTTAAAATAGGTCGAAGCATAATCATAAGGACGGGTCAAATGCTCAATAAAAATACGTATAATAATAATTCATTTCAAATGTATTCATTACAAAGTCAAATTACAAAAATTACAAGTGTCCAAAAACTACTGATCGCCCCCATCCAAGTCAACGGTTTCGACCTCCTCTTCCCTCGTCCTCGAATCTGTCGTCCTGGTCAGCCTCAGCTTCAGCGAGCAGCTTTGCCAATCTCTCCTCCTCTTCGGCTTCTTCCTTACCAGGCCACTTCACCTTAGAAATATCCAAATAGGGGTTATGCTCCTTTAGCCAAGACCGATAGCCAAACAACCCATGCGCGTACAGACGACTGCCGTGATCATAGATCATATTTCGATAGTCACCAGAATTCTTGAAGTTTTCAACAGCTGTCCGGGCCTCCTCTTTGGATGCCTCTACTTCGGCCTTCAGCTTGGCGATTTCATCTTCCTTGTCCTTAGATGCCTCCAGGTCGGCCCTCAGCTTGGCGATCTCATCGTCCTTCCCTTTGTAGGCCTCCAGTTCGGCCCTCAACCAGGCGATCTCACCGTCCTTCTCTTCCCTTAATTTGGCAGCTTCAGACTCAACAGCTCGGCACTTTTCAACCTCTTCTCTTAGGCGATCTGTGTCCTCGTTTTGCTCACGGCACTTCTCGAGCCACCCTTTTACCTCGGCCCCCAAACGCAGGACTTCGGCCTGTAGTGACTCGAAATGTTCGGAAGCAGATCGCCCTTCAGCCTCGGCCTTCTCTGCTTGTATTAACCGGGCCTTTAAATTTTCGTTTTCTTGAACAGTGCCGAGTAGTTTGTCTATTGAGTATTCAGCGTCCTCTTGGGCTTTCTTCAGTTTCGTGTACAAAGACGCCTGGTATTGGAGGGACTGCGACCAACAAGGTCACGTCAATATCATTATGCAAACATTCTACGTGCTGCTATACAAAAATTCAAAAATTCACAAGTGATAAAGGTCGTCCTATACCTGCACGCCAGCGAACAGCCCGGTAATAAAAGCGCTCTCGAGGGGGAGATTGTCTATCATAGTCGCGTCCGCAGGCAAGGTGCTCCCTCTCGCTATGGCATAGGCCGCGGTTGGGATATCGCTGATGTAGGCGTCCTCCGGGATGCCCAGGAAGATGTGCGCTGGAACCTTGGCCAACGAAAAGCCGTCTGGTCCTGTTCACTCCCTCGAGGATGGCTCCACCCTTGCCCTCTTTTGCGGGCGACCACATTTTCCACGAGGTGACGTCCTTTGGCTATCGTTCGCAGAGATCGTTGCCAAGGGAAGCACGCCTTCAGTCACCTCTGTCCAGGGCTCTTCCTGGGCCCTTCGAACAGAGGACACTTCTGCCATGTCTCTATGGGAGGCCGAGCTGGGTTTGGACCTTTTGGGAACTCTTCCACTCTCTTTCATCGGCCTCTTTCCTTTGTTCGAAGCTTGAGCGGCTCTCTCTTTCAGGGTCTCAAGACGGCGCCTAGTCGCTGCCCTGACTTCGGCGGCCTCTTGTTCCTGTGTCAGACCCATATCTGCAAAGCAAGAAATTAGTCGATCAGCAACAATAAAGGACTAATCAACAATAGCGTTAATAACACGACGTTGCAGCGGTGTGAACCAAAATCCAGGACGGATAAACCCGTCCTCGCCAAGATCGGACCAAAAGTAAAAAATGTTTTGTCCAGAAGCTCGCCTGTCTGAAACTTTTAGTACGCAAGAATTTTATAATACTTCTTCCTCAGCACCCGATTCATCTTAGGAGTTTTCGTAGGCTTCCATGTTCGTAAAACCCCCACTGGTGCAGCAAACCAGTGGGGCGAGGAGCCTCAACGAAGAAGTACCGAGGATTTCCACTCTTTGTTACTGTCGAGATGTTCTTGGTACAAGTTAAACCTGGCAGAAAAGTATATCCACCCCCTAACTTGTTCTTAATTTGATGAAGATTTCTGAACACAGTCAAGGACGGGCGAATCTGCAAGGTGTGACAGACACCAATAAATGTTATTAGAAATCGCCATCCATTAGGAGTAATCTGAGCTGGACAAATACCAAGGGTGTTCAACATTTTGACAATGAAAGGGTGGAAAGGATAGTGAACCTCGGCCTTCAGGTAGTCCTCATAGAAACAAAAGGTGTTTGGGCGAGAGTGATGAGGGCAATCTCCATAAGGACCGACCTTGTAAATTTTGGCTCCCACTGGTTCAAAGTACCGCCTGCGCACGAGCTCCAATATTTGGTCACTTATAACATTCTCAATGGCGCCCACAGCGGTGACGTTAGTTTGAGGCTAGAAGGTCGCCGGGTCATCGTCTGACTCTTCGTCGTCGTCTTGTTCCGGCGAAGAAGAGAGCCAGAGCGGTGGCCTCGTCCTCATCCTCGAAACTTCCAAGCTCGGTATTTTCTGAGTTGGAGGACGTGGACGGGTGATAAGCTAGGGAAGGCGAAAGAACCTTGCCCTTACCCTGGACGATATCTAGGCTCCTCGCCCACTAGCATTATGGTGCCGTCTGCCGGGTGGTCGCCTAATGTTGTGAAGGGCGAGGCAGATGCAGTACCATCCTCACTAGACATTTTAACTGTGTAAAACGAACGGATGAAGAGTTCAAGTTTAGAGGTTCGTACCTAGCAGAGAAGGAAGGCGTGCAGAAAGTCTAATCTTCCGAGTAGTGGGGCTTATGGACGCAAATTGATAGAGCTTCGCTACAGAAATCTCTTAGTGGGGCATAAATGTAAGGTTTATGGAGCCTTTTATAAACCCTGAAATCCTACCCGCGTGCTGCGCCTGCAATCCGCGCCTGCCACGTGGTGCTGCCGCGATTTCGTCCAATTACAGTTTAATTCCCGACCCGGTATCCAAAAAATTATAAGACGACCGAATGGCGTCCGAAAGTACTGAGAAAGACCTGCTTGATTTGCCTCGAATCTCCACGTGGAGGGCGATGACTTGATCGCCTGGACTTCTTGTCATTACACAAGCCAACTAAAGTTCAAACCCGGTGGGCGACCTTAGTATGCGTTCTAGTTGTCCTGGGACGTGTTGATCGAGTCCCTTTTTCATGGGACTAGTGTTAATATAGTATAATGACAACCAATGAGAGCGTGTCACGTGGCTGTTGCCTATTCACTTGCATACTTGAACAGTTCCGATGGCCCGTGCACGAGCTCGTCTACTCTATATATACTTGTCGTTTTCCTGAAGAGGGTAAGATATACAAAAGGTAAAAGTTTAGTTACCAGCCCTCTTATTACCGTTTACCGAGCTCTTCCTCTTTCTGACTTGTTCATCGGAGGATCTTGGGAGTTCACCCCGGACTCGGCTCTCGTCCTCTATTTTGTAGAGCTCGAGAACGTCAGGCTCGACCAAGTACTAGTCTCCAGCTCGGACAAGTACTAAGTCTCCAGCTCGGGTAAGTGGAACCCATTGAGGAGACCGCCTTGCCAGGTCATCAGCTCGGACAAATCCAACAGGATGATTAAGGTTATATATGTAAAAAGTTAAAATTAACAAACAACCATTATTTAGAGTTGAAGCAGGATGCGGGGATTACAGAGGTTTGCTTCTTTGCTATTGAGGGTGGAATATATTAGAGAAAGAAAAGAAGAGGAGAGAAGGTGAGGGGAAAGAGACGAAGATGTGATGAGTTGTGACGAGTGATGAGATAAGAAAAATTAAAAGTCATGCTTTTGAGTAAGAATGTTCCCATTTTTGTTTGTGTACATATCACTATTCAAATAGTTGCAAATCCAGTAATTAAAGACTTTGGGCATTTGACTTCGGTTAATGCAGGAATTATCTATAAGCAAATATATAGTGAATGTGTAGAGAGAGTGAGAAGACCGAATGACCCAAAACTTATTTCTTGGAAACTTCCCAAGTCTCCCTTATAGAGATTAATTATAATCCTTAATTATTTGATAAGCTTTCTTGAATAAAAGATGTATTGTTTTATAATTTTCTTATTGTGGTTTAGCCACCGCTCCACCAGAGTCTAGAGACTAAAGCACCACTGCAATTCAATGAAGCAAAAGTTTTATTCGATGATCTTCATTGCTTAAAGTCTAATATTTCTCCAATAAATATCCTTTTGTTTTATATTAAATCTTCTATTCCTTCTAAAAATTAAAAATTAAATGAACTTTTTCTTAATTCTTTTGTTTTTAATCCAAAAAGTTTTTATTTGATTTCTCTCCCTTTCTATTATCACTTTTTGATTGAATTTTTTTTTTCGCGATTCATTTTATTTAAAAATATATAGTGTTGAAGAAATTAATTCACATAGCATGTATAAATAAATCAAATTTTTTTTTTTTTAAATACTTAGAGAAAAACAAAATATTTTGCACATATATGAACAAAATTCCAATGTTTATTGAAAAATATTTCCTATATAATATTTTGTCCCCGGAAAAAAACCACTTACTGTATTTCTGTGCCTTCTCTATGATATTATTAATCTCATAGCCAAGCTTGCAAAAGCACAATCACTTAAAACTTAAAAGCTCAAAGTGCTACACTTATTTTTTGAGTTTGGAATATAAATTTGTTGCTAATCAGCAAGTGGTTTTATTTTTTATGAGTAAGGAAGGTCTTTTTAGTGTAAGAATTTGAGATTTTCATGCCATGATTGGTTTTCAGTATTCAAAACAATTTCTAGGTCTGATTTTTGAATTGTTGAAACTGTTTAAATTTGATACTGGCACTAGCCCAGGGAAGTAATGAAATAAAGTGGACTTCAATTTTTAATAGTTTATAGATTAGAGACAATGCATAATGTGGGAATCTTAAACAATTTCTTATATAAAAAACTAATGGCAGGGATGTGGAAAAAATCTATCTTAAGCAGTATAAAAAATGTTAGCTTTAGAAGAGTTCTCCTGTTTCATAGCTCATGAGGTTTAGTTTATGATGGTAATGACATGTTCAAAAGCTACACTAAAGTATATATTGATTTGAAATTTAGGCACTATATTGTATATTTCTTTGGAAGCTATTAATGTATAGCACTTGATATTAACAAGATATGGACTAACCCAAGCATAGTTATCTTCTCCACCAACATAGAAACACGTGTGTATACGAAGCAATTTGAAATTTTGGGTTACTCCAACTAAAGATCTTGATATATGTTTGAGAACACCAGTCTAATTAAATTGTAAGCAATTGGGTTTCATAGTCACGCATGATATTTTTTATTTCATATTTAAAAAAGTTTCCAGTTAATTTAAAACTGTAGTAAATTTTTTAGGAACCGACTATAATTTAGGCCTAGCATAAAGATTGGTAATGAGCCCGAGATAAGCATTACTAGGTGAATATCTAAGGCTATTGTTAACTTTATTGCAATCTTATATTTTGTTATGCTTTATCTGTAGCTGTTATGAATTAGAGTTTCAGTTTTCCATAAGACATATTATAAGGAATTGTATGTTTTCTTTGTTTAGGGAGGTTCATTACCGTTGCTGCTATATTATTGCAAGTACCTTTGATTTACTGGGGAAGATTATGGTCAAATACACATTTTAAGGAATTTTATGTTTTCTTCCGGTTAGGTATTTGTGGTTAAAAATGTGAAAGGTTTTATACACATTTTTTGTTGACTTTCAATACACATTTTCGAGAAATTTATTTTTCTAAACTCCTTCGCTTCAGTGAAAGGTTCTATATTTTTCCAGTTGGTTATAACTTTTTAATGGAATTAGTTCGGTAGTATTTTTAGCATTCATCAGATCTTTCTCAATCTCTAGAAAATAAAGATGTTGGTGGTATGAATCAATTAATTGAACGGAACAAGAACATTTGATGTATCCTTAACTTTTTTTATGGCCTGTTAAAGGAATGTGTACCTTTTGAAATTGTGAATCAGATTGAATACTGAATTGTAAGATTCAGTGACAACTTACTATATTCTTGTGAATTATGTCCCCTACAAATTCTCAATTGTTGGAAGGAGAAATGAAGAGGAAGAGATATTATTTCATGTAAGAAAGAATAAATTATATTTTCTTGTACTATAGCAGGTAGAGAATTAAATAGAATTACAAAATTGGATTTAATTACACTTCTATTTTTCATTAAACACATGCCTTAAATCAGTATTTTAATAAAGACAATTGCTGAAATCAAAATCCTATGTTTAACATAATTGTTTAGGTATTTCTGCTTCTTTCTTGCTGATGAGTTAGCATGTTAACTAATATACCTGTTTTTCAGGTCAGGAGGAGTCTCATTTGTTAAAATTAAAAGGCGAGGACCTAAATTGGTATATAAGAAATAAGTTGCTATCTCATATTGTGTTTAACTCAATAGTTATATCTCAAAACAGATCAAATTTCATTTGATTTATGCTAGAGCTATTGTTTGCGTTTCCACATCTTCAACTTTATTTGTACTACATCTGATCTTAATATCGTTTATAATGCTTAAATTGGAATTGCTATTCAAAGTAGCAGGCTTAATGAGATTTATTTTATACATAATTGATTGACTTAGTTTATATATAATTTTAAGTGATTAAAAATGCTACTAATCTACCAGTATAAAAAAGTAGTGCTGATTTTTCAGTTTGTGTTAGATTCTCAAGATTGCATAATCATCATATTGCTTCACATTATTACTTCATGTTTTATACATTTTAAACTTACAAGTTATATCTCCTATACATATGTGAGGTCTAAATTTAGATGCTTATAAGTTTCTGAATTCAATCACTTATCACTATTGCAATACTCGTGTTATGCCAGAAGCAGATATCAAAGATTCACAACATCAATTGGATCCTAAGAGTGAAAATTCATGTTATATATAGATGTTCTAATCGGCAGGTTCCAGTATGTTGCTTTGCCTGCCATTTTGCTGTTAAATCTCATCATTTGTTGATGATACAAGAAAATAAAATGCTTAAAATTGCACTGCAGTATTTTAGCTTTAAGAGATTTAAAACTACATTATGGATAGTAATTTATTTTGGTTGGAAAGTTGATCTAATTGTTTTAATATTGGATTTTTTTGTCTATAAAAATACAAGTTATAGCATCTTATGCAGCCTTCCACCTGTATTACAATACTAAATTATTCATATTGCTGCCTAAAAATGCTGGTGCTTTTCAAGCTGAAAAACAATGTCACATATATGACCATTGTATGTAAACAATGCAAATGAGCATGTGTAAATAAAATAGAGAAGTAAATACTTTATAAAAGATTTCCAAGCATTTGTATATGTTCCATGCAACTGCAGCCAAATGGAGTCTTAAAAATTCATTCTTGATAGTTAGGTGTGAACTTTTTGTTCTTATCATTAGAAGATTCAATTTATTTGTGCAATGCAATATTTTAATTATAAAATTTCTTCTTTTCTTTTTCCTATTGTTGTTCTCCTGGGTAGTTTTTAATCTTTCAATAATACAATTAGTCAAAGTTTACCTATGCTTGCTTTGATTGTTTGACATGGTTTTATACTTGAGCGTTTTGACATGGTTTGTAGTTATTGTGTAACTATTAGAAAAAGTTTGTACTGTTTACTGGTTGGATTCTGAATTATCTAGAGTACAGGTGAACACGAATAAATAAAAATGCTACTAGGGAGAGGCATGACACGTCAATATTTTGGGAGGTATACGTGCTATAAGAGCTAGCCATGTTCAGGTAATAAGCTAAATGGTACTATATTCAGGACACTTACTTCCATAAAGCTCTATTCTTCGCATATCAATTGTTGTCAGTTTCTCCCCTAACTTATTTTCTGCCTTAGTTTGGTTATGTAGTGCTACCTTTCCTGCCTCAAATTCTGATACACTTTCATTTATGTTCCTTTTCTTACTGCCTCCTTTTCAAGAAAGGGCCACATTATATGGTCTCTCTCCATATTAGATACAAATAATTGTTTTCTATCCACCACAGTGAGAAACCTAAAAAAAGAAAGACAAAAATCTTCATAAACATGAACTTCCACCAAAATGGAATTCTACCAATGCTAGGATTACACTTAAAACTTATTGATTGATACATTGCAATAATGACGTCTTCTATAATAAAATTTATAGTTCATCACAAGTATTTCTTACTTAGGTAGCTATTGTTGTTTTTGAGTTTTACAAGTAAGTCATTACCAAGCCAAATGTGGTTATCAGTTTGCTTCATTGGATGGTATTGTTGTCCTTACAGTCTTTATGCTCTGAATAAACTTTGAACTGATACCAAATCAGAAAATTAGCGTCAATACTGCCACAAGGTTTTACAAATAAATATAAATTTTTCTTCGATTTGTAACTTTAATATATGATTGGTTTAGCCTAGACATTGTCTATTTCCCTAGATTCCTTAACTGCTACAAATCTGACTTTTTATGCACATGTATGTCATACATAAGTGAAAGTTCCACATATATAAAGAATAACAAGGATCTTAGCTCCAAAAATAGTGTAATAAGCTTTATTCCTAATAACGGGAGGTGTTAGGAGTGGGGCGAAAGACTTAATGGTGAGGTCCTTTTGAAGTTTAGAAATTAAATATAACATTTTCTATATATAAAATAGACAGTTCCTTCTTACTAAAAAAATATTTGACTGGACCAACAGGCTATATATATATATATGTCTTTTCTATTAAGAAAATTTAGAACCTTTGGCAAGTTTGGTTACTTCTGTTCTAATTTGGCTAATTTGGTGCGCTACTATTTGCTTTTGGTGAGTTTATTTGTATAAATATCAATGAGCAATGACTAATTTTCTGAAATGAGACATTTTTCTTTTGGTGGTTTGAAACTTGAATAATATAAGGCATTAAGTATTTTCCAGCGGAAGCCTTATTGGATTTTAACATAATTGAATTCATTGTAAATGTTTCTACCATTGTTTTTATGTTTTCTGCTTTTGTTGAGAGTACTCTTTTGCTAACATCATTATTGACTTTTCAGGTGCTCCATGTAAATTTAGATTTTTCGCGTTTCTTCATTCCACGTAAGCTTGGTTACTCAGTTCCTTTAATCTTCTAGTACTGCTGAAAGGATTTAATTTATGCCTTACATTTGATGCAATTTACTTGTTTAATGTAATTCTCAAATTTAATTTATTTTTTTTTCCAATTATGCTTATATTTAAAGAGTATAAAATTTGAGAATATAGAATAATTTATTACTATATATAATTAGAATACCTGAAAGACCAAGTTAATTCATTTACAAAATAAACAAAAACCTAAATGAACTAGCACAACAATCCTTTTAACATGCTGTCCCATTGGCATGGGTACTTCTCTAGTATTATAAATAAGAGCAAGGTGTGTGACTATTGCAGCAAAGGGTGACTAGCTGAAAAGTATAGTTCGTGCTATTTTTTAATGAATTTTTTGTATGCACATTGTTATTGGATTTTTTTTATTTTTCTTCAGTTGAAAGGTTCTTCTTGTTAAATATTATATGCTACTTTTTTAGTTGCCCACAATTTCTATGAGTGGTAGGGTTTTACCCCTACAGATTGAAAGAGAAATAATAACCATTTAATTTACTAAGTACTAAATTATGCAATTAAAATTAAGGAGAAAAGGAAGTCAAATAGAGTAATTTATAAGGCCTCCCCGCGCATTTGAGATTTATTGTTTCCATGCCACCTATTTATAGCAATTTTCACAATTGTGTACTAGAAATCTATTCCATATCTATAATTAAATGATTATGGACAACTCTGAGTTACTAGTTCTCAACAATGTTGTTTGTTAATTTAAAGATGAACAAGAATATGAAAAGGCAAAGTAAAGTTAAGGAAATGGAAAGACAAATGCAATAAAAAGTAAGTTGATTGATTGGTTTTTGAACATTTTAAATGAAAATTGAAGCCAAGTATTTATAGTCTCTTAGTGGCAGTAATTTATAATTCAAAGTAATAAAGGCTCCTAAATAACTTTGACAAGTGGTTAAGAAACTGTTAAACTACCATATTAAACCACATCTAGTCTTTAGGGTCTGCTGTCCTAGAATGTGGACCGTCTCTCAAGTAGGCCATGAAGTAACTAAGTAATGTGTTTCAACTTACATACTTGCTCCAAATTCGGTAAATACTGACTTAGTAGTTTTGGGATGTTAGCATTGCCCCTCCATATTACCTTTCATTAAATAAGGGTAATATTGTTAGTGTATAACTTGGTGGCGTGTACATCTCGAAGAGGTGGACTAAGTAGGAAGGAGGAAAATGAGAGATTGAGAAGAGACTCTTAGTTTAGGAAAGGAATGTGTATTTATAGTTTATGCATGGGTCTTGTTGGGCTTAAGTAGGCCAAGTGGGCTTAAGTGAGCCAAGTACGATAATAAGGTGCCTGGACCCTAATGGGCCTCAAACAATACCAGTGGGCGTAATAGAACTAATTCAATATTGTACTAACACTATTCCCTTAAAAAAAGGAGCTCGAGAAATGAAGTAAATTGGGCTTTCATTGTTGGTGTTGGTCATGTGTTTAGGGGTAGTGTTTTGTTAATTTTCTCTTGAAGTTGAGGCCATGGAAGCTAAGGTTAGATTAATAAACTCGAAATCTTATAGTCATGGGTGAGTGTGTTAAGTTTCTCAAGTTTACAATAAGACGAGCACATGTATAAAATTTTGAGCGATGAGAATAGTGAGGTCATGACCGAGGCTACCAAGCTATAAAAATGAAAATGTCAAAGTCGATATTTGATTAAGTCCACAACACACTAAAATTATGGTGGCTTGGTACTTGGGTGTTATACAACTAGTGCAACCGAAATAATAAAGCTCTTAAAGCGCAATAGCACCGAGGTCGAGGTGAATCAAATTCTTAATTTTGTTTTGCTTCTTAAATCAAATGTCAATTTGTTGGATGATTTATATTTATAATTTATTTTATGTATATTCTACTCCCTCATTTTTTAGGAAAGCACATGTTAACTTATAAAATTTGTACTTGTATTCTCGAGTTCTTCACAAGCCATTGCATATTTTTATACTTTTTTTGAATAAGTGTCTTTACTGAGATTCGTAAGGTGTTCAAGGGCAGGGCCTCACATAGGGGCTGTTTACAGACAAGTTCTTCTAGCCTTATTTGGTCATGACCAAGGAGGATAGGGGGCGTGACCTTAGAGGTTGGGGTCTTGACCTTCGAGGTTGTGTTCATGATCTAGGAGGTCAGGGCGTGACCTTGGAGGTCGAGGTCGTGACAATGGAGGTCAGGGGCATGACCACATAGGTTAAGGTCATGACCATGGAGGTCAAGGTCGAGACTATAAAGGTCATGGCCGTGACCTTGGAGGTTGAGGTTGTTTACAAACAAGTCCTCTTTGCCTTGTTTAGCTGGGTTGTATGCCCACTGTCTAACGACTTTGTTAGCCTTATGAGTCGACTATTTATAAACGTGTCCTTACTCCTTTGGGAGCCTTGTTTTGTTGGGTTGGATGCTAGCCGTCTAAGGACTTTCTTAGCCTCTTGTGGGTGCCTTGGTTGATTAGTTTGCATGCCCATCGTCTAAGCACTTTGTTAGCCTCATGAAGTGATAATTTACAAATGTGTCAGTCCTCCTATGGGTGCCTTGCTTGGTTAGGTGGGTGCCCGCCATCTAAAGTCTTTGCTCTTGTAGGGGCCATTTACAAATTTGTCCTCATAGCCTTGTTTGTTTGAGGTGTATTCTCGTTATATAAGGGTTTATCCTTCCTCGGGTTTTTGCACGTGGTTTAAACTATTCATTCGTGATAGGTATTTGTTTGTGAAATATTTTTCTATAAAGATTAGTAACTTCACAACTCTTGATTCCCACGTTCAAGCGATTTGGCTAAGAAAGGGACTCTATTTCTTAGACAATGGGTTCCTAGAATACTAAAGAAAGCTCCTAGTGGTTTGGTATGATTGAAATGTAACTATCGGACATGAATTTGTAAAGGAAAAATGATAAATAAAGGCGATAAAGCAAGTAAAGAAAATCTACAAATAAAGCATGTAAAGAAATGCTATAAATAAAGCAATAAAGGCTAAATGTGAAATTGAATTGATAACTTTGAGTTTGATGTTGGATTGTTGTGTGTTGTTTTACAATTAATTACTTTAGTCCTATTTATACAAGAAAAACTAGCTGTTAACCCACTAAGCCTATTTGCCACGTTCTCCCTTAACTTTCTAACTAAGCATCTACCAATAAAAGGGCATAGCTAACAACCAAAGTAGGTTACAACCCCTGTCAGCTGACCTACCCGGATTTTTAGCAATTGATTTTTGCCTCAACTATTCCAAATAACGATTTTCTAGTGCTCCATGTCTCCATTATCTCTTAGAAATAGGGTTTCACATTGAATGTGGTGTACATGCACCAAATTACTCTTGACTTAGTCCAACTCGGCAGACCCAATAACTTTACTCATCTGACTAGCCCAATTTTGCTTCAATGAATCCACATGCCCAATAAATGTCCAAGCCCATTGAGATACTAATTCTAAACCAATTTGAATAAATCTTATCCTTATACTTTTATTTGAATCATTCCCAGCAGCTATATCTTCTCATTTAGCACTTTTAACAGAAAATCTCTATTTTAATGGGATTTAAATCCAAGCCGTTATCCTTTCTTATCTCTGAATAGCAACACTAGATATGACTTGATTTCACTAATTAGGCGGCCCACTAAATAAATCTTAACCCAATTAACATTATTTGAATTAGGCCCAAACTTAATTAGCCGACTCAGTCCATTAACATTATTTGAATTAGGCCCAAACTTAATATGCAAGGTATGAGCTGAGTTCATTTAGGCTAGTCAATTGAAATTCAATTGGCTAATGGACTGAAATACCTAAATCGATGCACCTTATCTCCTTTGCAAATTTGAATTCTCAGTTTCCTTAATGGATAGGCGGCCAATAAATTCCTCCAACAAACTCTCTGTCTTCCAAGGACTGATGCAGATGTTTTGAATTTGAATTTTGTGATTAATGTTGGCTTTGTTATAATTGGCTAGCTGAAAATCTCTTTTTTTTCTACCGTCCATTCTCAATTCTCTTATGAATTCTCCAACTTCCTTTGCATCCTTTGCCTTTTTTTTTTTTTACTTCCATGGCATCTTCAGCTTCAGACTCCCAGAATAAGTCCTAATATCCCTTCAATAGTTCAGTCGATTTTAGTTCATCGACTAATCATTCTTCGCCATCATCACCGAGCAAAATGGTGATTAAAAAAACTCTAATTCCTTATACCGTTTAACCCAATTCCTTCATAATAAGGCTGGCAACTTCTAATTTTGCCTAAGGCTTTTTAATTCTCCAAAGCTTCATCTCTCCTAAGGGTTTTCAACTGTCCATCACCTCAGACTGGTATTTGGTGTACAAATGCCCTTTTAAGTTTCAAGTCTGGCCTCACAAAATCTTGGCATATACGAACTGGCTCTCTTGTATCTTGGCTACCGGTGGTAAAGATTGGAAAAAATGGGGAATCTTTGATATCATCTCCCTCTCATATCGAGATATTTCTCTCAACACCAACCTTCTTTTTAGTTTCTTTAAGCTCTAGCCCACTGCCATCAATGGAGTTCATCTTTCCATTGGCGATAATGAGCCCCATACTTATTAATGTCGTGGCTATCACTGGGAAGAACTCTCTGCCCTGTTTGAAGAATTCTTAGGTGAAAATTTTGGCATTACTTTTAACAAAAATACTTCATCATACTCAGCTTTCCTTTTTGCTAATGCCAAAAACAAAAGCCCTGTTATTGATGCTAAACATAATGTTCTCTACTATATTGGTTGTGTAAATATTTCATATGTACTAGCTTTATTGCTATTGTCTCTGAGTTCTCATATTTCATAGTAGCCATTACCTCAAGAAAGCTTTGGCTTTAGCCCCCTTGTTCCTTACGTTATTGTATAAGTGCCTCTTTTTTAACCTGTGGATCGGCTAAAGAAATACAAAGATTTGAAAGCATTACCTGGGCCCCTGTGATTTATGCAATTATGGATTTACCATTATTTCCCAAAATTCTATACCTCCCCCTTGGCTGATATTCCTTCACCTGAAAACCTAACTACATATGGGCACTTGTTGTAATTAATCCCCTTAACTAGGCTTTCTGTGTTTAATGTGGCAAATAAGATTTTTAGTTCTCTTGCTAGAAGTCCCCCTTCTCTGTTCCCTTATCGTGAGAAAAGATATGATCCCACTTGGTTGGCAGCTAATACCATGTACTCTAATAGTTCCCTTCATTCTTCTGATAAGCTACTCGGTTGGTGCAGTATGCTTACTGCTAAAGACTTCATCCATATGGTAAAACTTATTACTTAGCATAATAAGTCTTCTCTAGAACCAAACAACCCTCAAGTGTTTTTCTCGACTGTTTGGATTGACTTAGTGTATTTCCATTGCTCTTTACTTCATTGGCCAAACACAGGACTCGACCAAATCTATCTTTGTTTCGGCTACAATAATTGGCTGAAGATAATTCTATGAAGCTAAACCTATTTGAATATTCCCCTTTGAAACCTCACCTGGGGAATCAATTGAATTCATGAGTTAGTGGCTGCTTATTCAATTTTCTTTCTTTTTGGCTTTTGTTGCTTCTCATTTTATAAAGTTGATTGATGAGCAATCAAACGACTAGATTGAGCCTAAGAAAAAGGGAACAACATTGGCTGCCAAAACTCCTCCAAAGAAATGCAAAACTCGTGGCTCCTCCAAAGGTAAACCAAGTTAGATTAACCTTAATTTTCCTTTCTTTCTTTTTTGACTCTGTGGACTTTTCTCTCCTTAGGAACTCAGCCGTTCGAGGCTATTAATGTAAAGACTTTCCAGGGAACTCCTAGCGGAATTAAAGCTAGAAATGTTAGAAAGTTTACTAGACAGTCTTCTCATGCCTCACCAATTCTAGCTTCCATAGCAAAATCCAAAATATAGCTAGCCTAACCAAAACCTTCAGCTAAGGTATTTATGAAGCAATCTCATTTTGATTGCTTAATGTCCTCAACCAACTAATCCTTTTTTAGGTTTGCAGAAAAAAAAAATGTAAGACTCAAGTACCTGAGTCTGCCTCTTCCTAGAACTCTTAAAACAACACCTCCCACTGCCTCTTCCTCAGCTGCATCGCTTGTGATTTCTGATGAAGTTCTGGAGCAGTACTTCAAGTCTCCAACCCTATTTGCTAGCCCTACCAAAAAGGACTTTTCCTTTATCTACATGCATTTGGAGTTTGTTGAAAATCAATTTTTGAAAGGCTTCCCCTATAATCCTAAAATAGCTAAGACCCTTAAATTATCGATGTCAAAGATGGCTATGTCGGTTGATGCTTCTTTGGTATCCCCTGCTATGAAGGCAGTCTTTAACCAAATGGCTTTGCTTTTCAATAATGTATATTTTTTATACAAAGTCAACAAAGAGCATAAAGAGACCAGTGCTTCTTAGTTGGCACAGTTGGCTGACCTTGAAGCTAGGAAAAACAACTTTCAAACCCAGTTTGAAGCTATTAAGAAATATCAGCAAGAGAATCTTTTTGAGGAAGGGAGAATTACCGGGAAATTACAGGAATTGAATAAGGAGCTAGCTCAAATTCAAATTGAAATAGCTTCTCTTCAGCCTCAGCTAAAATCAATCTCAGTTAAAATTAAAAGCAGCACCAATGTTAGAATTAATTTGTACAACAGGAGCACTTCCTTGGACTTTGAGATTGCTTATTTGGTACAAAAGAAGACTCTGTTGGAAAATGATCTAAGTGCTGGAGAAGCTGGTTTAGTTTAAGCTAAGAAGTCATAGGCTCAACTGAAAAAAATGTTAGCTGAGACGAAGAAGGAACAAATTGTTGCTGGTTCTGAGCTTACTATTATACTTCCAAACCAAGCTGATACTGCTCTACCTGCTATTGCTAATTCTTTAGTTGTTGAAGATGTTGTCCCATTAGTAATGATCCCTCCACCACCAACATGAAAACTTGTTTTACGCAACTGCATTAGGCAGCTTTTGTTCTTTAAGCTAAGTAGCTGGCTTGTAGCTACTTTTTAAGACTCTTTAAAGCATTCCTTCCTAGATGGAAGGGTAATAATATTTTAAGTATTTTCCATTGATGCTTCCATTAAGTTCTTCTCCTTGCATATTAACTACCTGATAAGCACCACCTGGTATAACTTGGCTAATAATAAATGGTCCTTCCCACTTTGGCGATCATTTACTGAGCTTAAGGTTTTTAGTTCCAATTGGTAAAATGGTTTTTCAAACAAGGTCACTTTCTATAAACCTCTTTGCCCTGACATGTCTGTTATAGTTATTAGCCACCTTAGCTTTGTTAAGTCGAGTATTATTAAGTGCCATTAACCGATCTTCATCAGCTGAATCTAACTCCATAAATAAGGTTTGTAAATACTCCCTAGGCTCAAAGTTATTTTACTTTGCCACCCTTAAAGACTTAACTGTAATCTCCGAAGTGTACTGTAGTACACTTAGCATTTTCATATGCCCAAAGAATTTTTGATAATAGTTCATGTCATTTTCTAGGCTAGTCTTCCAATGATCTCTTGATCATGTCGATTAGGATTCGGTTAATAGCCTTTGCTTACCCATTAGCTTGAGCATAGTATAATGTTGAGTGGACTACTTTAATGCCAAACTCTTGCGCAAAGGATACTACCTTTTCCCTAATAAAAACTGTACCTTGATCAGTTGTTATGGTTTGAGGAATAACAAATCGATGAATAATTTAGTTTTTAATGAAGTTGATTACATCATCTTGTGTTGCATTCACTATCGGCTGAGCTTCCACCCATTTGGTGAAATAATTTGTTGCTCCAATAATAAAAAAATGCTTCTTAGATGAAGGAGGATAGATCTTACCAATCAAATTCATAGCCCAATCTCTAAAAGGCCACGGCTTAATGATTGGATGAAGTTCCTCAGCTAGGCACTCTCTAAATTAGACCATGTAGTTTACATGCTTTGCACCCTTTAGCGTACTTGTAGCAATCATATGTAATGGTTGGTCAATGATAGCCATGTTTATGAATTAACCATCACATTTTAGGTCCAAATATATGTACTCCACAAACTCCCTCATGGACTTTTCCTATGATTATCAAGGCTTCACCTTTTTCTAAGCATTTCAACAGCAAACCTTCATGTCTCTTTTTGAACAATTCATCATCTACCATGACATATCTTAAGGCCTTATGTTTGAGCTTGAAGTCCACAAGACTGGATGGATCTTTTAGATAGCTAATCAACTCAACTTTCCAATCATCAGCTGTTGTTTGTTAATCGATAGCTGCAATGTTGGGAAGATGAAAGACAGCATCTTCAAGATCATCTTTAAACCTATAAGCATATTAGGCTAAATTATTGGTATCTCAATTTTCCTTCATTGGTATATGCATTATTACTACATCGGTAAACTGCTTGAGTAAAGCGTTAGCCGTTTCATGGTAACTTAACAAGTTTGGATTGTTGCATTTATACTCCTCAGTCAACTGTCTAATCACTAGCTAAGAATTTGCCATGATTTGAGTAGACTAAGCCTTTATAGAAATCAATAGATTCAGCCCAAGAATCAAAGCTCCATACTAAGCTTGATTATTGGAATAGTCAAGTTCTAGTTGAAACATGAACTTGCCAATTTTGCCAGTAGGACTAATGATAACTGACTCCAGCACCTACTCCTTTTTGAGTCCTAGACCTATCAAATGACAAGATCCTAGGCTTTAAATGAATCTAATTGTGTAAATCAGCTAATGGAACTTGTACCTCAACACATGGATGTTGAGCTAAGAAATCAGCTAAGGCCTATCCTTTAAAGGCTCTTAGTGGGATTTATTTCAAAGCAAAAAAAATTAATTTAATAGCCTATTTCATTAGTCTTCCTTGTAAAATAGGCCTATTGATCAAATACTTCACTATGTCAATCTTGCAAATGACCAACACCTTTTTAGGTAAGAGATAATACTCCAATTTAATGCAGGCATGGTATAAGGAAAGATATAACTTTTCAATTTGAGTATGTTTGCACTCTACATCATTTAAAAGCCTACTCGAGTAATAAATAGCTCTTTTAGTTCCATCCTTGACATCCTGTACAAGTAGGCAGTCGATAGATTCTTCAACAGCTGGGATATAGAGTTTCAAATGTCTACTTAGTATTGGAGGCACCAAAACTAGCAGATTGGCTAAGCTCTGCTTGATATGCTTAAATTCCAATTTCTGTTCTTCTCCCCAGTTGAACTTCTCAGCTCCCCTTAGCTTCAGCAAAGTTGAAAAAGCTTTTATTTTGCTAGTCGAATTAGCAATAAATCTTCTCATAAAGTTGATTTTGCCAATTAAGTTCTGTAATTTTTTCTTGTTTTGTGGTGGTCTCTTTTCCAAGGACTACTTTAGCTTTGTTCTTGTTAATCTCAATTCCTTGTCGATGAAAGAGAAAGCCAACAAAATTACCAGCCGAGACTCAAAAATCATATTTAGTTGGATTCATTTTCAAGTTGTGGAATCTCATTCTCTTGAAGGCTTACTCTAGATCAGGCTAGATGATGATCAACCCCTTCTGACTTTACCACCACAACATCAATATAAATCTCTATGCTATAACCAATTAGGTCATGAAAAATGGCATTCATTGCCCGTTGGTATGTTGCACTTGCGTTTTTTAAGTCAAATGGCATGACAAGTCATTCAAAAATTCCTAATGCATCGGGACAATGAAATGCAGTCTTATGAATGCCTTCTTCGGCTACAAATATCTGGTTGTGTCATGAATATCCATCCATGAAAGTCAGAATCCTATGATTAGAGGGTGCATCCGCCAGTATATTGGTTAGTTGCGTAGCATATTCGTCCTTATGGGTAGCCAAATTCAAGTTTTTGAAATCTGTATAGATCTTGACTTGGCCACTCTTCTTTATAACAGGGACTATATTAGATAGCCATTCCACATACCAAGCAGTGTGTGTGAATCCAACTTTCAAAAGCCTCTCAATTTCCTCTTTGATCTTTGGCATAAACCCAGGATTGCACCTTCTAGCTGGCTATTTGTGAGGCTTAAAGCCTTCTTTTATCAATAATCGATGCTCAACCAATTGCTTAGATAACCCTGGAATTTCGTAGTATTCCCTGGCAAAATAATCGTTATATTGCTTGATGAGCTCGGTCAGCCGATGTTTATCAAATTCAGCTAATAAACCATTGATCTTAGTTATTCTTGGTTCTTCTTCAAGACCCAAGTTGACATCAATCAAAGGATCATGAGCTTCGAAGCTAGAAGGTTCTAATCTATTAAAACCTTGTAAGAGAAGCAGTGATTCGGCCTCAGCTGTTGACTGAATCTTTATCTAGAAATCTTGGGTAGTGAAATTACAAGATTCCAAAGACCCTTCTTCATAATTGCTTGACAATTTAATTGTCTTCACTCGTGGTGAGTAGAAAATAGCCTCTACCATCTTAATATCAGTTATGAAAGGATTCTGATCTACTGATACCATTTATATCTTGTCACCTTCCCAAAACATTAACACTTGGTGCAACGTGGAAGGAACACACTGATTGGAATGAATCCAATCTCTGCCTAACAAAACAAAGTAAGTAGGTTTGGCATCCACTACAAAGAATGTTGAACTTATGGTCTTGCTTCCGATAGTGATCTTGGCTACTAATACCCCAACTGCAATGGTTGTCTTTCTTGTAAAATTGGTCATCTTTATATTAATATATATAAGATTAGCTTTCGACTTACCCAATTTCAACATTGTACTGATAGGTATAATGTTTAAAACTACTCCATCATCTATGAAAACTCGGCTGACTAGCCTGTCATTGATATGAGCCTTTATGTACAAAGGCTTAAGATGGTTAGTCATAGCCTCTAAAGGTTTCTTAAACTGTATCATGGCTGGCCCAATCTCATTCTTCTCTAATAAAGTAGTCCATTCAGCTTATTCGACGAAAACATGAAGGATACTCAAATGTCTAATGCAATGGGACTTGAGCAGTACACTTCGAAAACCCATTATTGCAAGAGGAAGCTTTGGAAAGAACTACAAAGTGCAATTACAATACAAAAAGCTTCCTACTTTTTGCTTTTTTGTGACATTATAGGGCATGATGAACGAAGTTGCAAGGATAAGATTAAGGTTGAAATGCATGGGGTTACTTATCAACTTATGTTTAATAATTCCATATGTGCTAAACAGATGGGATGGCAACCCACCCCAATAAGTGTCAAAACTCAAAAATAGCCTAGCTTTGTTAAACTCCCTTACCACCCTGAAGCCTTGATGCGGCGGTTGCCTGAGTTGTCAGTGAAGGAGGATGCAGGGCCACATGTCACGAGGTGAGTGGGATACCAAAAAGGGCTCAAGGGATTTCAAATATGCTTGGCAGTTTTTGGGGAAACAATAATTTAAACCTTGACATTATCCCTACATCCCTGGTAATTGAAAACATGAGATATGCTATAGGTTTTACTCACAATGATAAGGATATCAACAAGGAATCTGAGTATTGTGGAGCAAAAAGTGGCATTATCCGAGAAGAACTCCAAGTAGTTGGGGAGTCTGCAACCTTTGAAACACCTCCTAAACAAAAACAAGTTCCTAACCCTAATTCAATGAATGTTACCTCTATGGGACCTTTAAATAATCAAAATACAAATTCCATTCCCATTCCATCTAATCCTAATACACCACTGGCTAGTAACAACCAGTTCCTACCCGAGCCTAAACACCCAGGCCCAAACAACCCAATTCAAACACCATAAGAACCAAATAAACATCCTCACTCAATTATGTTATGGGATAAGTTAGCCAACCAACTAAACTATCACTCAAATAATTAGCTAGACAATGCAAGGGAGGAAGTAGCATTACTAGAAAGTCAACCATGAGCTCCAAGAAGAGAGCTAATAACAACTCCATGGATGAACTACCAAAAAAAATTTACACTAGACTGATGATACCAGAAAGGGGGGAGACCAGCCTCATATGGCCTATATAGGATTAATGAAGATACTATACTAGAACGTGCAGGGTATGGGGACTCCTATCGCTTTTCAACTCCTCAAGGGAACCTTAAATTCCCATTCCCAGACTTAGTCTACTTGGCTGAAACAAAAGTAGGTAGAGCCAAAATGAGCAAGATATTTCAACAATGTCGATTACATAAACATCATATTGTAGCAATAGATGGTTTATCAGGTGGTTTAGCTATAGCATGGAAGGATGACCTTAATGTGGAAATACTTATGTTTGAACAATTCCTTATCCTACTGAAAGGTGATGGATGAAGTCTACAAGATTGGATTGGGACTATACTACCTCTACTTAAGTTGTAATGACACTGAACGCATGGAGCAATTTATGTATTTATTACAATGAATTCAACAGGGTAATCCCAGATTGCTTACTTATGGAGATTTGAATGTCATTTTTCATTACTCTAAAAAACATGGGAGTAACCCCTAATGACCCATTCAAAGGCAGGATTGTCGTGACTTTATCAACTCAAGAAGCATGCAATACCTTGGATTCTAAGGATACCCTTTCACATTGAATAATCAGTGGATAGTTGCTGAAAACATTCAGGAAAGACTAGATAGATTCTTTCGCACCATTAACTAGCTTTCCACAAGCCCCCAGGCTACTATATCTTACCTTGATGAGCTTGGTTCTGATCATAGGCTCATAATACTCGATTCAAAGTTGGTTGCTAAAGGAAAACATAGATTTTATTTTGATGGCAGATGGTGTGAGTTGAATAAAGTCAATGAGGTAATTAAATAGTAGTGGAACACTGAAGTTTCAGGGACTAAACATTTCCAAGTTCTTCACAAAACTTAAAAAGCTGAGGCATGGTCTAATTAATTAGAGTAAAACGGGGTCCTATAATACTAGGAGGTCTATAATGAGAATTCAAGAAGAGTTGGCGGCACACAAAAACTCTAATTGCCCTTTTAACCGAAACATGGTTCTTGAGTTAGAAAAGGATTTATTGAGCAATGGTAAAGGGAATAGGAATACTGGAAAGTCAAGGCAAGAAATAATTGGTTAAGACTAGGAGACCACAGTACCTCTGTAACATCTCCTAAATTAATTATAGGATGAGCAATTATCTTATTAGTTAAATAGGATTAAAATTTAGTTATTATTCCATGTATAGAAATATTACATGTGCATATAAAAATACGTATAAAAAATATATTAGTATAAAAATAGTATATGCATATAAAATACATATAAATACATGTATATACGTATAAAGAAAAAATACAGGTGCATGAATAGAAAAACATGGACAAGTGTAGGTGTTGGAACAAAGATGGAAAAAATGCTACATGGTGGCTGTTGGAAGAAGAAAAGAAAATGATAAAATAAAGGTTACTTGCTAGAAAATGAAATGTGATGAATTAGGTGTAAGGAGGAGAATTAGTATGGCAATTTGTAATTAATGAAGGGACTTAGGTGTAAGAAGGAGAATAAGTGTAGCAATTTGTAATTAATGAAGGGGCTTAGTTGTAAGAAGAAGGTAAAAGGGTGGAAAGGTTGTAATAATTAAGGGGGCACGTCGAAAAAGTTAGGACGTGAGGTGGTAAGTAATAATTAACATAGAAAGGTAGCTAGACAAGTGGAAGACAAAGAGAACACTAGGTGTCCATGAAATGATTAAGTAGGACATGTGTAATGAATTAAGGAAATAAGGTGTACATGAAATGATTATAGTGGATAAGTGTAGAGATTTAAGAAAACAAGGTGTACATAAAATGATTAAAGAAGATATGTGGAGAGATTTAAGATAACTAGGTGGCTTACTAATGATGAAAGAATCTAAACTAGGGAATAGGAGTAAGACAAGTGTTAGGAAGAAAATGCACATGTTAATTTAGAGGATGACAAACAGAAAGTTGTAATTTTAGAGAACACAAAAGGTAAAATAGGAAACAAAACTTTCTGCTAAATCCAAGCCTTGGCCGTGCACTATAAATAGGAAGGGGAGAGTAGCCAAAATTGCATAGGCAAAGGTGAGTGCACACTAAAGTGAGAGAAATAGTGAGAAATTAAAGGAGGAAGAAGGAAAGTTGTGAACTAGGAGGAGAGACTGTGAGCTAGGAAAGAGGAGGACAAACCAAAAGCAGAGAGAAGGAGGAAAAAGAGAAAGGAGGCATAAAAGGAAAAGAAGAAAGAAAACAAAAACTAAGTTCAATAGACAAGTATTCATGCATTCCTTTATTTTATTTTACCTTTGCTTTGAAAAGTTATCTCTTTGTTACTTTTATACTCTTCTTATATGAGAAAGCATGCATGAATCCCTTTTGGGATAACTTAAACGAAATGAGGAAAGGATAAATGTTCTAGTAACTTGTCTTGAGTTCATGTTGGCCAAAGTTCACCAAGTATCCATTAAGATGCTCAAACCATAGTGTGGATTTATTATTGAGAGATAGTATCATTTATACAAGAGGTTGGTTTTTATGGTTCATTGAAGTCCTTGTAAGGCAGCCTTGGGTTTGCATGAACCGGTCAAGAAGGTTATTAAGGAATGGAAATGAGGAAAAAGGATAATTTGCATTGCATATTCCTATATTTTTTAAAACTGCTAGCAAGAATCATTTGTTGTTATGTATAAATACTTGTTGAGGTTCGACTCACTCTTTTTCATCTTGATGTGCAAATTGATTAGTTCCATGTTTTCTTTGGAAGAAAGCATGGTCTTTGTAACGAGAAACGATGACAAGTGTATGAGACGCATAAGAATAAACTTGTAGAACCGAGTTACTTTTGTATACAATTGTAAAATGTATTGTTAACTAGTTTACTTAATAATGGTAGTATTTTTGGAATGAAGCCTAGTACTACTAGAATTGGCTCCTCTTAAGTAAATAACTTAGTGAAATGAAAAGTAGTTTACAAATTGTGTCCCTAGGAATATTATCCACTATTCACAAGTTACATTTCTCGAGTAAATCTTGGTTAATTGAAGATTAAACAAATAAAGTAGCATGGACTTAAAGTCAATTGGAGGAAAAAGTAAAAATAAGAAGGAGGAATACAAGATCACTAATCATGGTTGTATAGGTGAAGTGAAATAAGAAGAATGCTCAAAGAAAATTATACAAGTATTATTGTAGGAAGGAAATAAAGATATAGAAAATACAAGTAACAAACGTATTACCAATTAAATTGGCTTAAGAGTTTATTAGTAAATTAAGTAAAGGATTAAGTAAGGAGGCTGTTACAACCTCCATCTTTCATGCTTCAACCATCCAATGTAAAAGAAGAAATACAGTTTGACAGCTACTAGATGATTTAGGTTTTACCTCTACCTCCAAAGAAAGAATTGCTAACACGGCTATATCCTATTTCACCAAACTATTTTGAATCAATTCATGCTTTAGGAAAGGAAGCCATTTTGCCCTAAGGTTAAGAAAAGATATCTGCTTCAACTAATAGGAGGCAGGCCTATTAGTGATCATGAAATACGGGATGTAGCATTCTCTATCAATCCTTCTGTGGCTCCAAAGGATGATGGAATGACAGGAAAATTCTTCTGGTGTTACTAAGACATTCTTGGGAAGGACATATGTTGGCAATTAAAGATGTTTTTCAAATTGGTAAATGTTGAGAAACTTCAACCATACAATAATTTCCCTGATTCTAAAAAATTAGTCCACTAAGGGATATGACTTGACTATAGCCTATTAGTCTATGCTCTAAATTTTACAATGATAATATCCAAGGTTTTTGTACACAGACTGTAAATGACAGGAAAATCTTTAGTGGTTAACTGAGACTTATTGGATGTAAGAACATAATGTTGGCATTATAGATGTTTTTCAATTGGGTAAAATGTTGATAAAACTTCAAACCATACAATAATTTCCCTGATTCTAAAAATTAGTCCACTAAGTGGATTATTGACTTGACTCTAGCCTATTAGTCTATGCTCTATATTTTACAAGAGGAATATCCAAGGTTTTTGTACACAGACTTAAACCAATAAAGGGAAGCTTGATCAATTATAACCAAAGTGTCTTCCTACTGGAGCGCTTAATATCCGACAACATCTTGGTAGCTCATGAATTGTGTACACCCTTAAACCTTGTAGCAAAGTTCACAATTACAATATAACAGTCAAAGTGGATACGAGCAAGGCATATGACAGAGTAAAGTGGAGCTTTCTTGAAGGCATGCTTGTTAGATTAGGACTCAATTAATGATGGGTACGAAAAATCATGGAATTAGTCTCTACAGTTACCTACTCAATCTCAATCTCTGGTGAATCAATTGATTTTTTTAAACCATCAAGGGGGTTTCATCAAGGTGATCCCCTTTCTCCTTACCTATTCTTGGTTTGTACTGAAGGATTGTCTACTTTGTTTAATGAAGCTACAATTTCCAACTCCCTGTGTGGTTTGAAAATTTTTCCACTTTGTCCATCAATTACTCGCTTGTTATTGTTGATGACTCTATATTCTTTTGCAAAGGTTTAATCAATGAATGTGATAAAATTGTAGAGATTCTTAGAGTTTATGAAGCTGTCATTATCATATAGACTGAGAATTACTAAAATGGGAGGCCAAGATAAATACCTTGGCTTACCTTCCATTATCACAAAATCTAAATACATTACCTTTCAAGAAGTCAGAGACAAAGTTATAGCCAGGTTGCAAGGTTGGAAATCTCAATGCCTTTCACCAATAAACAAGGAGGTACTAGTTAAATCAGTGGCCACAGCTATTCCTATTTATACTATGACAAGTTTCAAACTCCTTATTACTTTTTGCAAAGATATCAATAAATTGATTACAGAATTTTGGTAGGGACAACAATAGGAAAATCCATTAGGTTAGCTTGAAAAATATGTGTAAATTGAAAAGGGATGGAGGTTTGAGATTCGAAGACCTTGAAAAGTTCAATATTTCCATGCTTGCAAAGCAAGGTTAGAAACTTATTAAGGGATGTAATTCTATATTTTTTGAATTAATCAAGGAAAAGTATTTCCATCACACGACTTTATGGGAGCTCCTATAGGAACAAACCTATCTTGGGGTTAGAGAATTACTGAGAAAGGGCTTAAGGTGGCAAGTGGGTATTGAGGATAATTTAAGGATCAGAGAAGATAGCTGGATTCCCTCATAATTCCTATTTAAAGCTTAGGTTAAGCACATGGCTCCTAGTGATATTAGTGGGTAAAGCAGCTACTTACAGGACAAAGACAATGGAACAAACCATTACTGCTTTCGATCTTTGAAGCTGTAGATGCAGTTTTAGTGCTAATTAAGCATGCCAATCTTATAGACGAACAGGAATGACAAGCTGGTTTGGCATTACACCCCATGAGGTATATATACTGTATCTTTGGGTTACGCTTGCTTCATAATTACCAATCAACAATGAACATCAAACGTTCTAATGGACATCTATTTAGGAACTGGCAATTCCAAGTAAAATCAAGAATTTCCTTTAGAGGATGATATATAACAACCTTGTAGCTGATGGAGGTTCTTTTTCTCTTATGTGGAACTCTAGAGGAAACAACCTATCACCTTTTCCTATCATGCCCAGTAGTTGCTTTGAAGTGGTAGGAAGTGCCCTATCCTATGATTACATCGATGGAGGAATGGTGGACGAAACTTCTAAGTAGTGAGTCTTGTGGTACAACGAGAAATGAGTTATTGGCTTTCATCAGCTTCTATCTTTGGAGATTATGGAAGGCCCATAATGATGTGGTTTTTAATAATAAACAATGGATTCCTCGTGAAATTATGGTTAAAGTAATAGAAAACAATGCAGAATACACTTATGCCCTACTTAGACCAGCAAGACAGGATCAACCTCCCTCGGGTTCCACACTTGAGTCCAACTGGATTCTACCTCCCCCGAGTTGTGGTAAGGTGAAATTCGACACTAGTACGAAAGCAAGAGAAGATATAGGTAGTATTGGGTTCATGGCACAAAATCATGAGGGTGAAGTCATTTTTGCTAGAGGAGCCATAATATTGGGAAACACATCCCTACACTCTTTGGAAACTTTGGCTCTAAAGGAAGCTGCGCTGGAATGCTTGAATTATTGGTTGTCCAAAGTAGTGTTGGAAGGTGATGCAAAATTAATAATTGAGGAAGCTATTTGGACCTCCAATGGTAACCCTTCTATGAGCGTCCATATGGATGACATTGCTTAGCTGGCCTCAGTGCTTGATTACACATTTCAATTTACTCATCATAAGAATAATTGGGTAGCCTATATAGTGACAAAGCAAACCCTTATTGATCCAAAAACATGTACAGATCCCCCTGTCAGGACTGGCATATATAATTATTAGGTTTTCCTTATAATTGTGTTTAAATGAGATTTAGTATAACCATATATAAAGTCCCCATAATAAATATTGTGCATGCATAATTATGATGTTCATTATAATTTTGAGATATGATATACATAAAGGTATTATTCTAAAATATTTTTAGTTAATGAATCATCTAGAATAGAGATATTGAGTATTATTCAAGACTAGTATATGTAGTGTTATTCTCTTATAAATAGAGTGGTGATCTCATAAACTGTTAGTAATATGCCCCAAAGTAAATGACATTTGATTTTATGACATATTATTTTATTTACAATTTTATTCATATTATTATTAATAAATTTTAATATTCATTTATTTGAATAAGTGGCAAGCAATATCATGTATAAGAGTTATTAATTAACCATCATGCATGAGCCTAAAGAATTATAGCAATGGAAATAAGCATCATGATGAGATCATGCTAATGTGATGTATTTCCTTTAAGCTTAATTCTTAAATGTTCTTAATCATAGGATCACTAGGTAGGGAGTTAGTTAATCTTGATCCTAATAGACTAGTACATATCTAGTTGGCTCAAAGAGTTGAGGGTGATTGATCTCATAGTCATTTGTTTATGAGATAGTAAGATAGATATGTAGGTGCTCATTAGGAAAATGAGTTCATTGAACTGACATAACTGAGAATACCTTATGGAGTTTCTCTATATGTCAATAGGTAGTTCTCATGTAACAATTATGCAAATAGTCATTTGACTTGAGGCATCATAGTTATCTTATATATATGTTATTATATTTTAATGCTATTTTTAATTCTATTAATGAGTCACCTAAGAAGCAGTAATTGGATATAATCACTTGTATATGGAGGTATGTGAATGCACAATAAAGGATCTACCATTCTTAGTAGAAAAGAAAGATTATCCTATGTGATCTATAAGAGATTTAACTTAAAGTCTATGGTCATAGCAGGGTGAATATTAGAAAATAAGTTTCTAATTTCTCCAATGGAGTTATAATCTTAAGATCTAGATACATATGATTAAATTTAGGGTTTGACATTATTTCCATACTCAAATAGATTTAATTGGGACATTGTATGATAAAATGATTGAATTGTATGGTAACTATTAACAAAAGGTTCAAAAGGTTTGCAACCATATTCATACTAGTATAGGTAGTTATTACGTGCTGATAGGCACCAATCTTGACTTGCAAGAAACCTTGATAATTAAAAGGGTAAATTAAAAGAAAAAATTAATTCAAATAAATTAGAATGAGTTCTAATTTAATTAGACATGGTCCAATAATAAATATGTAAAAATTACATATTTACTACAATCAATAGTTTGAACTTAAGAGATCACACACAATAGAACGATACTCAATTAAGGTGAGCTTTGGGGCAATCATATAATTAATATAGTTTGATAGGAATTATGTTTAATCATGATTAAATCCTAATGTTAGCAAAATCCCTAATATGTCATGATTGTCTTGTACATAGGGAAGTGGCTTGTCTTTATAGATAAGATTTAACAAGCTAGAAAATAAATGAGAAAATAATTGTACATACTGTACAAAGAGCCTAAAACCTTGAGAAGGATTTTAGACCAAGTATAGTTCCTAAATTACAAGAGGGATTTGGTAACTTGTGCTACCATATAAAGAACCTCTTTGGTAACCCCTCTAACCATTAAGCATGAAGATCTTTGCTTAGGATTCATTCGTTGGATACACTTAGAGATGGGACACTTATATCGTTGTTGTGCTCTTGATGAATCAACAAGGAGTGAAAGTTGAATCATGAATACAAGTAAAAAATTGATAACCTTGAAGGAAACACAGTTCTCTAGCTTCTTGTTTAATTGTTAAACTATAATTAGGATATTTATATAATCATAAAGTGATTTAAGGTCAAAAGAACCAAAATTTTAAATTCCACTGTGCATATGATTATCATATTTTCTACCAATTCCTTATAGTGGTATAAGAGTCATGTTTATGATTATGTTAGGTTTGATAATTTATTGTTGTGACTTTACGGATTAGATCTCTTTTATTATGGATTAATTGATAATAATAAATATTATTATAAACTTTGAAAAATAGCAAAGAAATTGTTCTTACTATTCTAGTTCTTTGATTTCAAAGAGTTTGAAATCACAAATAATAATATAAAAAAAGTTTTGTACTTACATAGTTGCCTTGTTTATGGCAGCTATGTAATTAACTAATTTTTATTAATTATTCAATTAAAAATAAATATTAAATTAAATAATTTTTTTTTAATATTATTAGGTTTATTAGAATCTTAATTAAAGTAAAATAAAAGTTATTTTATTTTAATATCATTTAAATTAGTAGAATTCTAATCAAAGTAAAATAAGTATTATTTTATTTTAGCAATATTAAAATTAGTTGAATCCTAATGAAAATAAATTAGAGTTGGTTTATTTTAGTAACACTAGGATTAGTGGAATTATAATCAAAACAAAATAAGATTTGTTTTATTTTAAAAATCAAATTTTGAAATTAAAATTTTATTTGGATAATAATTACTTTGAAATATTTTAATATGATTAAAATTGATTTCTTTGAAGTTGAATTCAAATGAAGCATGTTTCAAGAATAATAGTATTTGAATTGATCTTGTTTTCTCAAAAGAGATTGAATGTGATTCAATTAGCTCTTTTTTATTTGATATTAATTTAAATAAGTTTCAAGCTAAATTACAATTGGATTCTATATAAATGTCTTTTAAATTTGACTTTTTTTCAATCTTGATTTCTAGGAAAGTTAAGTTAGGCTCAATCTTAAATAAAAGAGGATGAATATGATTCAATTAGCTCTTTCGTAAACTAAATTATTTTATGACAAATTAAATTGAATTTAACATTAATTTTTATTTTTAAAAAATGAATTTGATTTCGATTTAAAATAATAATAATTGAGTTGGACTCATTCTTAATTTCTTTAAAATTTGAATTGGATTCATTCATATAGTTTGAATTAGATTTAAACAAGGATTTTGAAGAGTTCAAATTTGATTAGGAATCAATTGTCACACCCTCAAATAAAAGTATGACTGACAGGAGAAATAGATAATCACACCCCTATAACCTTTAATATTCAAGTACTGTGCTTTATTGACTCTTAAATAATTTACAGTTAAGACTAATAAAACTTTATTAACTTTATCATTAAACATAAAATATTTACTGAAAATTTCGCAGAGATTTCTCGTAAAGTGGAACATACCCATAATACATATAAATAACCTGTTTTCGAGTCAATATTAAACCGTAGTGTCCAATTTACACATAGTAGCTCTACTCCTAACAACACATGAAATCACCATGGTTTATTCAGTAAATACAACAATAATGTATACACCTAAAGTGACTGTAAGTGTTGCCCTTTAAGTCTCAAGTATACGATTCCTAGATAAACCTTCCTGCAGCAGTGTTGGCAGGTAGAAATTCTTGACGTAACAAACTATGATTTCCTGATACTAAAAAACAAAAATAATAACAGAAGAAAGAATAAGTCATGAGGACTCATTTAGTTAATCATGTACCCTAAGGATACCAACATCGCACAACATATCAAACACATATCACTACTAATCTCTTGTCTCAATTATTATACATGTACGTACTTGTAATTACTTTACAGTCACGATTCACATGTTTCACAATATATATATATGTTAATTCTAGCATTCAAAATTCACAATTCCAAATGAAACAATGAAAGCATACAAAGCAAGCAAAGGGCCAACGAGTAACTCAGCCCCACACAACAGTATCACCTCTCAGCGAGCATATATGCACCTGTATAATAAATTAATCTCTCGTACATAATCCATCCTACCAGGGCTAAGTACTCTACTTTTAAAATATTTATCAAAATCAAAACATTTCATAAATTCAAGTCAAAAAATCCTAGGTGCACTTGGATTTTACTTTCAAAAATAAAAAATATTTCTCTGAAAAATTTCACTATGTTGGCCCTTATCAACCACAAGCAATATTAAACAAACATAATTCAAATAAATCACTGAAATACTGTGTTTGCTTATTTTTCCATATAGCACATCTATTCTAATACATAAACAATTACACATAATAATCTGGCAACCAAAGTGCATGTAATTTACTCATAAAATTCAGGGAGGAGACTCATCATTTCGTCTAAACAGCAATGGTGTCGGAGTATCCTTGATATGATTTGAAGCTGAAAATCATAAGTACATATATTATTTAAAGTAATCACCATATAATTAATTCTATAAGATCATCATTTTGTATACATAGACACTTAATACCCTATTTGAAAGTTAACTCTTTTTTTAACACATTACTAGTGTCTTACAATAACATTAATTACTTCAATTTATTCAAGTATTCGAATTATAATTTAACTTCACTATCTTTAATTTAGTATACGAAAAATGAAATTTACGTAAAGCAACTTCCATACCTAAATTGATATTTAAGTTCTTTCAAATATTTTACTAAATAATTAGTATATATTCTTTTACTTAAACTCACAAATATATTAATTCATAAATATATACATGCATTCCAATACCTTTCAAACCATTTTATTATATCTTGCACTATTCACTGTTTGTTATCAATTTAATCTAATCCATTGGTTAATTTCTATTAACACTTACAGATATAATAATATTCTTCATTTATTTATATTAACTTCCAAATAACTTACTAAACTAAGGTTCTAAAAGCATAAAATTTCTGCACCTAACCCTTTTGTAATAATAATACCATAAAGTTAAAATTAATCCTCAATACAATTCTTTTAATGTTTGAATTAAGGGGTAATTGAGACTCCTACAACTGTATAATAATTTATGATGCCTTGTCTTAAGTCAACCGTGAGGTAACAAGTCAAGAAATTTTTTAAACTAAGGTAGAGGTGACTAACTTTCAGCTTCTGCCTCATAGTTTCACACCAAAATAACAATAATAATAATAATAATAATAATATGGCACCTTAGCAACTCAAGTTACAACTACTAACAACCTCAATTCCTCACCCCCACAAGTTACAAAAATCTTCATACACCCCTACTTAGAGCCTAAGGCTAGGACAAACAAAACACCTTTACAGCATGAAATTTAAGCCTAAACCAACACATATTCAATGACTTAAATACATATAGAAACATTTAGGAGGAGCCTTAAGGCTCACGATGACTCCCTCTCACACGGTATAGTGATTTCCATGGCTAGACCCAAAACAGAGTAGCCAACTTACTACCTGAAGGAGACAGCAAACCAAACAAGGAAAAGAAAAGGGGTACATGATCAAGAGAAAGGAATTTATTACCTTGAGCTTGGCTTGAATAAAAGAAACTAGAAATTTTTTTTTGCTATAACTTAAGAGAAAGATCAAAGCAAATGGTGAAGCGTAGAAGATGAAAGAAGTCGGCTACATAACCTAAAATAAAATGGCTGTGCAAGGAGGGAATAAAAAAATAAAATAAGACATGGTCCATAATCAAGGTCAAGGTCAACTTAGCAACTTGTGGTACAAATTCAAGCTTTAAATATATAAATAATAATGATGTATTCATATTATATTTGTTTTCCATTTGATTTTTTTTTCCTAACCCATTAATAATGCTTACACTATTAACTTTACAATTTCCAAGTTACCTAATAAGGTAATAACAAAATTTTTCTTAATTATGTAAGCATATATATATTTTGAATTCTATTTTACAGGAAGTTTTATTCATCTAATTTTACAAATTACGTACGAACATTCTAAAACGTACCTCACACTAACGGGTTATGAAAATCTTCTCCCCTTAAAAGAAATTTGTCTCGAATTTCAAATGAAGAGTCATAAGGGTATGTCATTTACCTGAATTATTCAAATAAATATGGATAACATTGTTTCTTTTTATTCTTCGGATTCCCAAGTGGCTTCCTGTTCTCCATGATGTTACCATATAATTTTTATCTTGAGAATAACTTTTGATCAGAGTATACAGATTTGCCTATCAATAATTGCCACTAGTTGTTCTTGATACATCAGATTTTTTTCAACTTGTAATTCTTGAATCCGTAAAGCATGAGCACTTATCCGATAAATACTTTCGAAGCATCAAGACATGAAACACTGGGTATACTTTGTCTAAATCCAGGGTTAATGCCAATCTGTACGCCATAGCTCTAATCTTTTTTGAGGATTTGAAAAGGTCTAATAAATTTTGGACTTAGTTTGCCCTTTTTACTGAATCTCATATTACCTTTAAAAGGAGAAACCTTCAAGAACATATGATCACTTACTTCAAACTCCAACTACCTCCTTCTGTCTACTCTGAGCTGTCTGTAATTTATCACAAATCACTTGAACCTACAGTATCCTAAATCAACTCTGGCCCCAACAACTAATGCTCACCTATCTTAAACCATCTAATAAGAGATTGACATTTCTACCATACAGTGCTTCAAATAGTGCCATCTGAATGCTACTCTGATAGCTGATATTATAAGTAAACTCTATTAATGGAAGATGCTGATCCCAACTATCTTTAAAGTCCATGACATAGGCTCGTAACATATCCTTCAAAGTTTATATGGTCCTTTTAGATTGCCCATCAGTTTGAGGATGTAAAGTTGTACTGAACAATAACTGAGTACCAAGTGCCTCCTGAAAAGACTTCCAAAATGCAGTAGTGAACTGAGTGCCTCGATAAATGATAATAGAAACTAGTACTCCATGCAAATACACAATCTCATCCAGATATAATTTTGCATACTGATGTGCTTGAATAAGTAGTTTTTACCAGAAAAAAAAAATGCTGCGGATTTCATCCTATAATCCACAATCACCCATATGGAATCAAAACCCCTAAAAGTCTTAGGAAGTCCTGATACAAAGTCGATGGTACACTCCAGAATATCTAGCTTTTGTAACACTCCTGTGGGCCTCTGATACTTAGCTTTTACTTGTTGGCACACATGACACCTAAAAACAAAATTAGTGACATCTTTCTTCATACCATCCTACCAATAAAATTTCCTCAAATCCTAATATATTTTAAAAGAGGCAGGATGCATGACATATGATGAACAATGAGCTGCTTCAATCTTCCTCCTTAACTCCAAATCAGATAGCACAGCAATCCAATCATGATACCTTCGCACTTCTTCATTATCTACTCTGAAATCATCAATAACACGCTGATCACACTTAACTTTCTTAGCACCCACCTTAGGATCAACTACTTGTGTTACTTTTACTGCTTTAACAAAGGTGGACTTCACTTGAATATAAGTTAGTAAAACCCCTTGAGGCGACACCTCAAATCTAACTCCATCCATTGTACATCTCTGCAATTATTTCATAACCTGACTACGTACAGCTGACAAATGGGATAAACTACCTATAGGCTTTCTACTTAAAGCATCCGTAACCACATTTGCTTTACTTAAATGATAAGAAATTGAACAATCATAATCTTCCAATAACTCAATCTATCTACACCTGTCTCAAATTCAGCTCTTTCTGATCAAAGATATACTTAAGACTTTTGTGATCCATGAACATCTCAAAAGTCTCACCGTACAAGTAATGTCTCATTATCTTCAATACATATAGATCACAATTGCCATTTCAAGATCATGAATGGGGTAATTCATCTTATGTTTCTTCAACTGTATCAAAGCATATGCCACTACTTTACCATCCTGTATCAAAACACAACCAAGTCCAATACGAAAAGCATCACAAAATATAGTATACTTACTTGTACTAGAGGGAAGTGTCAGAATAGGAGCTAAGGTCAAACAAGTTTTTAACTTTTGAAAGCTCTTCACATAAGTCTCGGACTATACAAACTTAACTATTTTATAAGTTAATCGAGTCAAAGGAGCAGTAATACGAGAGAAATTCTCAACAAACCTCCTGTAATAACCAGCCAAACCATGAAAACTTCGAATTTATTAGTCGGGGCCAATTCTGAACTGCTTCTAACTTTTTAGGATCCACCAGAATACCTTCCTTAGAAATCATATGTCCTAGAAAAGTCACTTGATTCAGCCAAAATTCACATTTCAATAATTTAGCATAAAGCTTATTCTCTCTTAAGTGTCTGCAATACAATGTGAAGATGCTACTCATGTTCCTCATCAATCCAAGAATATAGCAGAATATCATTAATGAAAACAATAACAAACTAGTCCAAGAAAGGCTTAAATACCTGATTCATTAAATCCATGAATGCTTCAGAAGCATTAGTAAGCCTAAAAGACATAACAAAAAACTCATAGTGTCCATACCGAGTACGAAAAGCAGTATTCGAAAATGTTTTTCTGCTTAATTCGGAGATGATGATACTTTGAACGAAGGTCAATCTTGAAAAAGCACTAAGCTCCTTACAACTGATCAAATAAGTCATCAATCCTGAGGAAAGGATACTTGTTTTTAACTAAGACTTTATTCGACTGTCGGTAATCAATACATAGTCTAAACAAGCCATCCTTATTTTTAACATACAGAACAGAAGCACCCCAAGAAGATGAACTTGGATGAATGAATCCCTTATCTAGCAAATCTTGCAACTGCACCTTAAGCTCCCTTACTTTACTAGGAGCCATCCGATAGGAGGGAATAACAATCGGTTGAGTACCAGGTAACAACTCAATACCGAACTCTGTCTCCCGATCAAAAGGAAGTCCAAGAAGCTTTTCAAGGAAATACATTAGAAAACTCCTTCACCACTAGAATATGCTATAAAAGAGGACATTCAAACTAAGTATCCTTAACAAAAGCTAAATAAGCATGATGTTTCTTCCCGATAAGCCAGGTTAGCTTGAATTATTGAAATCAGAATTACAAGGAACTTCACTCCAATCCCCTTGAAAGATAAAAGTTGATTTCTCAGGAATATTGAACTTAACACTCTTGTCATGATAATCTACCACAGCATGATGGTTAGCTAACCAATCCATGCCTAGAATCACATCATACTCCAACATATCTAGTATGATTAAGTTCGCCAAACAACCATTATCACCCACAAGAACCTCACAAGAAGGTATACACCGGCATGCTAGAATAATTTCCCCCAATAAAGTCAAAAGCACTAAAAGGATCCCAAGAGGCTCATATGCCCTCCTTACATAAGAAGCAAAATATGATGATATAAAAGAATGAGTAGCTCTATGATTAAACAATACTTTAGCACCAACTGAGCAAACAGATAAATTACCTAATACCACTACATTAGAGGCTTGTATATCCTAAGTCGTCAAAGCATAAACTGGGGCTTGACCACTACCCGTTGATGATGAACCTCTAGAATAACCACCATGTCCTCTATGAGGTCTCGTAAGTGTCACAGGTAATAGAGGTATACCTTGAATTGATGAAGCTGTCCATGCTAGAGTAAGCTAACCCCTCAACAACTAATAGTTTCTAATACGATGATCCATCTTTCCACATTTAAAATATGTACTTGTCCCTAATCTACAATACCCAGTATGTCGGTTACCACAAGTAGAACATATAGGAAACTTATATGATCAGGGTTTGCTAAATGACACCCCAAATGACTGAACTCCTAAACTCTGCCTCATCTAACTTTTACCCAGCTGCAAACCTCCTCTAAATGAACACTGTTGGGAGGTAGATTCACCTTTAGGTCTACGAGAACTGCTAGCTCTAGAAGTTGAAGGACCCTCATGTCTTGCTTTTTTATGACTTTTGCGCTCAGACTGTCTTTTCATAACTCGGATCTCCAATCGGTAAGTAGCATCAATAGACTGAGTGTAAGTAGTAGTTTCTGTCACAAACACTGATATAAATAAATAATCCTTTAAGCCATGCATAAATCTCTTCACTTGCATCTGCTCCTTACTTGAGTACTATACTTTTAAAACATTTATCAGAATCAGAATAATTCATAAATTCAAGTCAGAAGATCTTAGGTGCACTTGGATTTCACTTTCAGAAATAAAAATCATTTCTCATAAAATTTCACTTTGTTGGCCCTTATCAACCAAAAGCAATATCAAACAAAAATAATTCAAATAAATCACTTGAATACTGTATTTGCTTATTTTTTTCATATAGCACATTCTATTCAAATATACAAACAATTGCACATAATAATCTGGCAACCAAAGTGCACATAATTAACTCATAAAGTTCAGGAATGAGTCTTATCATTCTGTCTAAACTACTGGCAGTGTCGGATTATCCTCGATATGGTCTGAAGCTGAAAATCATAAGTACATATATTATTTAAAGTAATGACCATATAATTACTTCTATAAGATCATCATCTTGTATACATAGACACTTAACACCCTATTTGAAAGTCAACTCCTTTTTGAACACTTACCAAGTGCCTTACAATAAAGTTAATTACTTCAATTTATTCAAGTATTTGAATTTTATAATTTAACGTTAACTTATTTAACTTCACTATCTTTAATTTAGTATATGACTAATGAAATTTACATAAAGCAACTTCCATACCTAAATTAATATTTAAGTACTTTCAAATATTTTATTAAATAATTACTATATATTATTTTACTTAAACTCAGAAATATATTAATTCATAAATATATACATGCCTTTCAATACTTTTAGAACCATTTTATTTTATGTTGCACTATTCACGGTTTGTTATCAAATTAATCTAATTCATTAGTTAATTTCTATTAACACTTATAGATGTAATCCTATTCTTCATTTATATATCTTATCTTCCAACTAACTTACTAAAATAAGGTTCTAAGAGCATAAAATTTATGCACCTAACCCTTTTGTAATAATAATACCATAAGGTTAAAATTAGTCCTCAATACAATTCTTTTAATGTTTGAATTAGGAGGTAATTTAGACTCGCACAACTGTATAATAATTTATGCTGCCCTGCCTTAAGTCAACTGTGAGGTAACATGAAAACAAGTCAAGATATTTTATAAACTAAAGTATAGGTGACCAACTTTTAGCATCTACCTCATGGTTACACATCTAAAAAAAGCAAGGCACCTTAGCAACTCAAGTTGTTACTACCAACAACCCCAATTCCTTCTCCCCCATAAGCTACGAAAATCCTCATACACCCCTACTTGGAGTCTACAACCAGGATAAAGAAAACATCTTTACAGCAGGAAGTTTAAGCCCAAACCAATACATACACAATGACTTAAATACTTATAGAAACATTTAGAGGAGCCTTAAGGCTCACAATGACTCCCTCTTGCACGACATAGTGATTTTCATGGTTGGACCGAAAACAAGGTAGCCAACTTACTACCTCAAGGAGATAGTAGACTAAAAAGGAAAAGGAAAGGGGTACACGATCAAAAGAAAGGAAAAATAAAGGAATTTATTACCTTGAGCTTGGCTTGAATAAAAGAAACCATAATTTTTTTGCTATAACTTAAAAGAAAAGATCAAAGAAAACGGTGAAGTATAGAAGATGAAGGAAGTCAGCTACATAACCCAAAACAGAATAGCGATGCAAGGAGGGAATAAAAAAGAAAAAATAAGACATGGTCCATAATCAAGGTCAAGGTCAACTTAGCAACTTGTGGTACAAATTCAAGCTTTAAATATATATATATATACACGATGTATTCATATTATATTTGTTTTCCATTTGATTTTTTTTTTCCACCCATCAATAATGCTTACACCATTAACTTTACAATTTCCAAGTTAACTAATAAGGTAATTACAAAATTTTTTCTTAATTACGTATGCATATATATATTTTTAAATATACTTTACATGAAGTTTTATTCATCTAATTTTATAAATTATGTACGAACATTCTAAAACGTACCGTACACTATCGAGTTATAACATCAAAGTTATCCTAAACTATCTCGATTAAAATTTTATTAAGATTTCATGTTCTAAATTTTAGGAGTTAGGAAACTTGTTGGACAAGTGTTAAATTCTTAAATTTTAGGGTCAGGAAACCTAATCTAATTAGATTTCTAATTGGGGATTTGAAATCAAATTAGAACATGAAATTTGTAATTATTTTTAGTTTCCTACATGAAATAAGATTGAGAATCCTATAAAACTAATAGGATTAAGAGTCTTAAATGACTAATGAGATTAAATTATAATTGAATTAGATTTTTAAAATCTAAACATGTAGAATTATTAATCCTAGTGGGAGTACTAAATTAATAGGACAATATTAATCTTTAATATAGCCATAACTTAAATAAATTATCTTTTAAATGTTTGATTTCATGCAATGTGATTGAAGGAATTACTTCAGGTGATTATGAACTTAAGACCAAATAATTGAGCTAATTGATTGGTTTATTCAATGTGATTGAATGTATGGTTTTATTTAATGGATATATAATTAATTTTTATACTTTGGGAATGTAATCTTAAATGAGGTTTGCATATCTCACCTCTCTATTTTCTCTTGATGTAATTTCTATCTTCCTCCTATTGTAACTCTCCCTTGATTTGATCAATGTTTCTTATTCATTATTGTAACTTAGTTAGCTAGGTTAGTTTACTTAGGATTAGACAGAAGTAGACACATGCAAGATAGAAGATGGAGGAGCGCAGAGGAAGCAGTGGTGGCCTATTAGAGACTATTTGTAACTCCCACTATATGGGAAAATCAATTATAACTATAGATAATAGACTACTAATACACTTTGATGGCTCAAGTGCATTATGCCCTAGAAAAGTACATAATCGACCCTTAGTGTATGTGATGCATTTTTGTATGTTTTTATATACTTAATATATGAATGTACATGTGGTTGTATATGATATACGCTTCGATAGATAATACTAAACAACTTTACTTAAAACTGTCATTAAAATAATTAATATTATGTTGTAATGAGAGTCATTACATGAATGACATTGTAGCCCTCCACCATTATAAATAATATTAGAAAATAATCTGTTTATGTAAATTTGTTGTGTCACATATGATTTGCATTTTTTGGGGTTAATTAGTATTATTTATTGCATTGATGATGCTTGTGAGGTATTTTGATTAAATGACTTTGTTGTGTCATACATGGGCTGTATACATTGGAATATACTTGTTATGAATGGTAGGATAAACTTAACTAAAAAGTATGTGATTGTTGTGTCACACACGATTTTATACTTTTATTGGTTGAACATGAATAGGAAATTCATATGATGAATTCGATATAAGTTATTTACCTTTCAAGTACATATGGTTTGTTATGTCACACTAGGTTGCATACTTTGAATCCTAACCCTCACTAGGTGACTTTCAGCTTGGTCATTTGTTTTCATTTAGAGGGTAATGGAAATCGCAAAATTTAGTGAGAGGCACCATTTAGATTAAAGACCAAGTCTTTATGGTGAATAATAATTCAATAGATGATAGATTATTTTTATTGATTATGGTAGGTCACAATAACCAAATCTGAACCCACATTGAGAATTAAATATAACAATGTATTGACTGCTCTTTAAATTCATTATTTGGCTAACGAATATGAGAAGTGTTCTCAAAATTCATCTAAGATAGCTATGAGCTTAAGGAATTATGTTTCTAGCAAGTGTTGGTAAGAATGCATATAAGAAACAAACTAAACAGTGGGAGTATAAATGGCCAGCATTGTACTACATGTTTAACTCTATGTCATAAAGCTTATAAAAGTTATATGACGAAATAGATAATGCAACAATGATCATGCTTATCTTTCAAAGGTTGAATGGCAAAGAATAGTTGTAATACAAAATTCCAAGTATCTTAGTTAAAATCTCAAATAAGATAAGATTGCCTATAACCAATAATAGAAAGGGATAATATTTCCTTTGCGGTTAGGAAAAATGTTGGAAGGACACTTGTGAGAGATGTCTTATAAGGTAAATGTATAAGCCTTAATAAGGCTAGTCAATGTTTTTCTATGTTGTATATGGTTAATAATTTAACTATGCTTTTAATTAGGTATAATTAGATGCCATATGTAATTCTTATATTTACAAAAAGTTTTCAAAAGTGAGAAATTACAAGAATGAGGAATAGTGCAAAGACACATTACACCTTAAATTGTGGTAAATGTTATTGCAATGGTCATAAGATCTTATATTTTAGTATTACCATTGGTACATACTAAAATTTGTAAGACTAATTTGAATTATTAATAAGAACATTATGTCTATTTTTTTTAGAAATTGATTCATGTTCTTTTTTATAATAATAAAGAGTTTATTTATTGTTGGTTCTTAATTAACTTTTATAATTTAGAACTAAATGGCAATGTCTTGTGACATTGAACAACTAAAATGAGAACCTTTGAAGTTGGGATGATTACCTAAACTTTATTACCTCTATCAAAGAATCATCTATGTTAAGGTAATTGGTACTTATTGAAGTATATGAAATATATATTTAAAATGTTCAAATAATTCATTTTTGAAGTTAAATCGAAACCAATTAAGTATTAAACCTCTTAGATAAGATCAATAAGAGCTACATTAAAGCAATGAATTCTTAGATAATTTAAAAGAGAATGCGATTCTCATTTAGTTAACTTTTCTTAAAGAACACAATAAGCGTTATATCTAAAAGAGAGATCTTAACATATTAGATATGATATGATCTTAAAAAGTTATAATAATCTTTCAATTGGTTTCTAAAACCACAATTACTTTACTTATATAGTTTTATTCGAGTTTATACATAAGACTCTATATTTGATATAATATAGGAGAAGACCTAATCTTAATCGTTAAGATTTGAGGATTTGTATACCTATGTAAATAGACTTAGCATAGAAGGCTTTAAGATGAAGTTTGATATATTGTTTTGTAAATTATCCTAAAAAGGTTTAGGATATTAATTTTATCTCACACCAAGAAAAAATTGTTTGTTTTGAAACATACTATTTTTCTTAAAAAATGAAATTTTATCTAAAATTAGGTCGCGTGAGTAAAATTTTTGAAAGAGGTTCAAGAGTCACAATCTATACATCAGACTAAAAGATATATAAAAAAATGGCCTAAAATATAGAAATTCTTAGTAGCTTTGAAAGATACTAAAATGAGATTTCTTATAGTTAATGACCTTAAGATAAACCATACAGATAATAAGAATCTTTCAAACTAAAAAGAGAAAATGTTTGAATTATTTGGAAATTAGTTATATGCCATAAAATCTTATTGAACTTTATTCACTAAAACAAAATATATTAGACCTTGACTGACCTTACTAAAAGTATTGTACTTAATGGTTGCAAAAAGAAAGAGTTTATAGAGTAAAGATGAAAATGTGGAGACCTTTTTTAGTAATGTTAGTAATGAACAATTATAAGCAAAGATAATCGTTGACTTAGCATAGAAGGCTTTGAGATGAAGTTTGATATATTGTTTTGTGAATTATCCTACAAAGGTTTAGGATACTAATTTTATCTCACATCAAGAAAAAATTCTTTGTTTTGAAACATGGTATTTTTCTTAAAAAATGAAATTTTATCTAGAATTAGTAACGTGAGTAAAATTCTTGAAAGAGATTTAAAAGTTCATAATCTGTAAATCAGAATAAAAGATATTTAAGTAAAATAGCCTAAAATACATAAACTCTTAGTAGTTTTGAAAGATACTAAAATGAGATTTCTCATTGTTAATGACCTTAAGATAAACCTTATAGATAATAAGAATCTTTCAAACTAAAAGAGAAAATGTTTGACATTATTTGGAAATTGGTTATATGCCATAAAATCTTAATGGACTTTATTTACTAAAACAAAATATATTATACCTTGGCTGACCTTACTAAAAGTATTGTACTTAATGGTTGTAAAAAGAAAGAGTTTATAGAGTAAAGATGAAAATGTGGAGACCTTTTTTTACTAATGTTAGTAGCGAACAATTATAAGCAAAGATAATCGTTGACTTTGATATATTGTTTCACTAATAGACTATACTTGTAAGGGTTACACATTAAAACTTAGAGACATGAGATGCCTCAAAGGGAAATCATAACCTAAATATCTCATTTGAAATAAAGAGAATTTTATAACAACCAAAAGGTTTTACTTCTAATAGTAATGACTACGTGGTGTGTAAACTTTAATATTTCATTTTATGAATTAAAGCAAGTTTTCCAAAGTTGGTTCATCCAATTCATTATAGATATCAAAAAGTTTGATATACATAAGATTGTCGATAAATCTAGATTGTAAAATAAAGCTAGTGTGAGTATTATAAGTATTTTAGCTAAAATATAAGAATAATATACTACACATTAACAATGTTGTGTGAATGTTAAACCAGTTAAGAAATTGCTTGATAATAGTTATTACATTAATTTTGGAATCTAATATGTATAATAGAAGGTCTGAATTCTATATGTCAGTTTACCATTGAAATGGTTAATTTGAATTATATCATAGAAGATGCTATTGTAAATTCTAGTACTAAATTTTTATATTTTATTATAATATTAGGATAACCAACTTCATTATTAAATTTGAAAAGTTCCTACCATTAAAACATCTAGTAGCAAGTAGTATGATGACAATGGGGCGATAACTCAAGGCCTAAAACGTCATTCTAATAAGAGATTCAAATATTTAGAATTATGATTTCAAATATGATTTGAGAAACCTATACATAAAAGGAATTTATATGATTTTACAAAAATTAGGTCAACAGAGAGATTTTAGCAAATTCACTAACTATAGAAAAGCTAGTAGCCTCAATCAACATCTTAAGAAAACGAGTATTCAATACATGATCGATTGTCTTTAGTTCAAGTAGGGAGATTATAAGTAGTATGCCCTAAAGCCATTGACATGTGATGTTGTGGTATATTATTTTATGTGCAACCTTATTCATATTACTATTAATAAATATTAATACTCATTTAATTGAATGCAAGCAATATCACGTATAAGAGTTATTAATTAATCATTATGAGTCCAAATAATTAAAGAAATGAAAATAAGCATCATAATGAGATCATGCTAATGAGATGTATTTTTTTTTTTAATCTTAATTCTTAAATGTTCTCAATCATAGGATCACTAAGTAGGGCATTAGTAAATCAGGATATATTAGTACATATCTAGTTGGCTCAAAGAATTAAGGATGACTGATCTCATGGTTACTTGTGTATGAGACACTAAAACAGATATGTAGGTGCTCATTAGAGAACGAGTTCATGGAGTTAACTTAACTGAGAACACTTATATGGAGTTTCTCTACATGTCAATTGGTGATTCTCATACAGTTATGCAAATAATCCTTTGACTTAAGGAATCATAGTTATCTTGTATGTAGGTCATTATACTTTGATGCTATTTCTGATTCTTTTAATGAGTGGCCTAAGAAGTAGTAATTGGATACAATCACTTGCTTATGGATGTATGTGAATGTACAATAAAGGATATATCACTCTAAGTAAAAAAGAGATAATGTCCTATGTGATCTATAAAATATTTAACTTAAAGTCTATGGCTATAGTATGGTAGATATTAGAAAATGAGTTTCTAATTAGCCCGATGAAGTTAAAATTTTATAATCTAGACACATGATTAATTTTAGGGTTTGACATTATTTCTACACCCAAATAGGTTTAATCGGGACATTGCATGATAGAATGATTGAATTGTACAGTAACTGAGAAAGGTTCAAAAGGTTTACAATAATAATCATACTATTATGGGTAGTTATCATGTGCAGCTAGGCACTAATCTTAACTTGTAGTAAACCCTAATAATTATTTATAAATAATTAATTAATTAATTAATCTTAATTAAAGGGTGAATTAAAAAAAAATTAATTCAAATAACTAGAATGAGTTCAAATTTAATTGGATAGGTCCTAATAATAAATATGTAAAAATTACATGCATCCTACAATCAATAGTTTGAACCTAAGGGATCACACACAATAGGATGATATTCAATTAAGGAGAGTTTCTGGGTAGTCATGTAATTATTAGAATTTTTTTAGCATTAGTTTAATTATGATTAAATCATAATGTTAGCGGAAGTCCCAATGTGTTAGGATTATCCAGTACATGGAGGTGGCTAGTCATTTTAAATAAGACTTAACAAGCTAGGCAGTAAATGAGAAAATAATTGTACATACTATACAGAGAATCTAAAACCTTCAGAAGATTTTAAGCCAAGTGTAGTTCCTAAATTACAAGAAGGATTCGGTAACTTGTTCTAGCATACAAGAATCTCTTGTTAACCCCTTTCACCTTCAAGCATGAAGATCCTTGGTTGGATTTAAGGATATATGTAGGACGGGACACTTGTGCCTTTGATGTGCTCTTGATGAATCAACAATGAGTGAAAGTCGAATCAATAATACAAAGGAAGAATTGATAGACTCAAAGGTAAAGAGTTCTCTAACTTCTAGTTTAATTGTTAAATGATAATTAGGATCTTTCATACAATAATACAAAGATTTAAGGTTGAAGGAATCAAAATTTTAAAGTCCATTGCGTATATTATTGTCATATTTTCTACTGATTTCTTACATAAACTACAAGTATGGTGATGCTGAAACAAATATATGGATGCTTGTTAGTTAAACAACACTTAATTAACACAACACGAGAAGCCACATGGAGTCTTTATTCACGTGTTAATGGAGGTTCTCAAAGTGATATTAGTGTAAGTGATCCTTTCAGTTGAGATCACCTTATTACCTTTTATATGAATTTACATGTTTTAATGTCATTCCTCTTATCCTGTAACATGAATAATACATGGGTAAATATTGGATGTGTAATAAAGCATATAAAGATAGATGAATCATAGACAAAAAATTCATCATCCTTAGTAAAGAAGACGAATATCCCATGGCCTCTTGAGACAAGTATGTCTTATTCTAATAATTTTTGCAAAGTTAAAGAGATTCAAGAAAGAAAAGTGTTTTCTTGAATCCCTTTTAGGAACAAAAAGTAAACTTTGTTTCAAGTACTAATGGATTTAGATAAAGATATGGTCAACACTAGAATCCATGCATATGCCTAACTTAAGATATGATTGTGGAGTGAATTTGAATTACACAATAACCAAGCACTAAAAGATTTGATCAATGATCTTACCTTCGCTTATACTTAAGTGGTCATGATACATTACTAGATGTCAATCATGATATATAAATTTAAGCTGGTTGGTTCAGTAAAACTTTAAATTAAAAGTGTTTTAATTTAACTAAATTTCTTATGGAGTATCTAATTATATTTATTGCCAATGTACGAGAGAACCTAATAGGTTACACATATGGTTGTCAAGATCAAGATCGTCATCAGGATTATTGAGGGCGTAAGATCGAATCGATAGGATCAGAATATCTTATAAATTTTTCAAAATAAGTGTCATAATAGATATATATATATATATGTACATACTTTATTGTAAATATATGTAATTTGTTATAAACAAGTACAATTTATATAAAGCTCTAAATATTTTTTTTTTCTAAAGCAATGTATTCACCAATTTCATCAATAATATAAAAGAACTACTCAAGAGAGTACAAGTACAAACATGATACGAACATCAAATTCATAACATTAAGCTTTGTATAAAGTTCCAAACATGTTTTTGTTTTCATTAGGTACATGCATTACAAAGTAGTAATCATTTACAATAAATAAAAACTCAATCTTTTACATAAATTGGTATACTTGAAAAACCTCAAATTAAAATACCAAACCAAATATACATTAATCATAAAATATTATTTGAAAATTAATTTTTTTCTAAGAATTTGAAATTTTAATTTATTTACGTAATTAGTTTAAAACTACATGCCTAATTAGCCTACAACTACAAAAAATAAAAAAAATAAAAAAATAGTAATAACTAATAAGTCTCAATTCTTATTCTTCCTCCATCTTGTAGTTACTATACAGTGGCGAGCCTGAAGAAGAAAAGCTTTGCAAATGATATATTTGAAGTTAAAATATTACTGTGCTGCAGATCCAAGGCTTCGTAAATGTGTCCACTTCTCTTTGATTGATGCCCATAAGGAATGAGTGAAGAAGGGGACAAGGAAGAGCTGTGAAAGCTAAAAGGGTCTGAGGCTATGAGCAAAGGGAATGTCTGAGAAGAGAAAGGTAGCTCTTAAACACTTAAAAAACCCATATTACCTTCAAAAAGTTTGGGTCTCTTGAAGCCCAATTAAAATTTTGATTCGAAAGACGTTTTTATAGAATTGATAGACTCGACAACAAAGGCGTGATATCACGATACTTACACCGCTTCCACTATCATGCTTCTGAGCTTTACAGATGATGATCTTCAACTTGTGTCAGCTCGGTGTGGTGGCTCAAACTTATGGGATCCTATGATCTTGCGCAATGGAACGCGATCTTAACAATAGTGGTTACACACTTTAATTGACTTAGGTTAAGAATCTAGAAGGAATAATGAAGTCTTGAAATTAATGTTAAGTTCCAAGTACATAAGGTAAAAGTGTAATTATTACACATATATATTTGTCAAGTCTTGTTTTCTTGAAATTCAAGAAAAGGTCTAGTGGGAATCCTAATTGGATTTAGGCCACTAGGCGTCTAATAGCCCATTAGTAGTTATATTGGGATTATGGATTACTAAAGGAGTTTTGGGCTTTAGGTTTAATTAAAATCCAAAACATGGAATGTTTAAAACTCCAAGCCCTAGCTACCCTTATATATGTAATAGCTAAGGGATTTCAGCCAATAAAGCAAGAAACACAAGTGATATTCAGCTTTGAGAAAAACCATGAGTAAGAAGGAGTTTTTGACATTCTCTCCCTTTAGCTGTAAGCCTAACCTTGAAGCAAATGAGTTTTTGCTTCAAGGAGAATCCTTCATTGATGATTCTAACAAGTGGAAGCTAGCACATATCTTAAAGGTGGAATTGATTACTTCAACCCTTCACGAAAAGATAAAAGGTTTTAACCAGTCAATTGTGCAATAATATCATTAGAGGTTTATTCATTTGAATAAGTTACTAATCGTTGATCATATCTTGTGTTTGATTGGGAGAATCATTTCGATGATTGTGGAGAAACTCCAAGCATCCCTACTAAACGATTAAACTAACTGCATCAGAAAGGCTTCATGAGATTAGTTTAATCTTTAACTCTCGTATTATAAATATAATTAATTGAATATCTATGTTCTTGGTTTGGAAACTTTTATTATTCCACTGCATATGCATAGGATGCATGACCCTTATATTCTCAACAAGAGGTAAATCTAACCATTCCAATACATTTCTATCTTTAAAAAATAATAAATAATAAAACTCTCAAACTATTTTCTTGTTGAGAATTGATTATGATAATCACATCATAATTTAAAATTTTTATTGTACAAATTTTAACATAATCAAATCCATAGGACCTACTCTATTGTTTATGAACAAACTTCAATTCTCAATCTAATGAATAGGAATTTAACTTCTCTTGAAGTGCTTAGAATGAACTTGTTCCAACAGCTTGATTCATAAAATTGCATAGTGTGTACATCCTTTAATAGTATACACACGAGACAAATCTATGATCAAAAGCTATTTTTTTTAAGATGAGAAGACTTCTCGAAAACTTATACAGGTTTAATTAAATGTTGAAATCTTGTTTTCCTAAATACTGATCAATCACTAAAAATTTATGTTATACTAATTTTTGGTTTTGCATAGTATCTCTAGAAAATACGTATTTACTCTTACGTGTGAAACTTGGATAAGTAGTTCTGAAGTTTAACCTTAATTAAATAGTGTGGTGGAAGAAACTCATATTAATTAATTAATTTTTTTTTTCTGTGTGAACCTTTAGGTTCATATTAAGTTGGTCGTATATTACATTAGCTTAATTCATTTTCAATTAATTGTTATGTAATTAATTAGCACCATTTTTTAATTAATCGAATCAAAACAACTTTTGATTCATCTATGTAAGAGAGTGAATTAATTGATTAATTTTAAGGTTACACAAGTCAAGATTGATGCCTAATAATATATTATGACTACACAAATAATATAAAGATAATTTTCCAAAGTAAGTCTACATTCCTAAGAAAGAAAAAAATAAATAAATACATTGTTAACTTTGGTTAAGGACCATTACAAATGAGGCCTCTTGGGTTTTTGTTTTTTTGGTAGAAGAGGAACCCAAAAACAATAAAAAGAGAAAAACTAGACTATATCAACAACAATCCTTCACTGCTAAGCAACCCTTGCATTGTCATCCTCAAGAATGAAACGAAGTGAGGGTGGGATTTATAACCACTCGAAGTCTCCCTCCTGCTGGTCTAAAGCCAGATTAGCTAAATAATTTGCTGCTTTATTTCTTTCCCTATGAACATGAATCAACTTGACTTCCCAATATATAGATAGAAGGCATCTAATACCACATATTATATAACCATGAGCATTTAGACTACAAACTTCCTTGCTAACCATTTGAACTACCATAAACGAATCAACATATGCCAAAACTTGTTAAAATCCTTTGTCCTAAGCAGCAAGGAGACCTAGCCTATCTACCCATAACTCGACTCTAAAGGAACAATACCATCATAGTTTCTTTCCAAATCTAAACATCTAATTACCCTGACTATTATGAAGGACACTAGTAGCATCAACCAAACCTAGGTTCCTTCTTTATGCTCTATATTTGTTGAGCTTGACCCAATACTTAGAAGGAGCAGTCCAACTAATCCAAATTGTATTAACACCTTAAAGGTGATTGGCTCAAAAAATATTAGTTAAAAGACCATGTAAAACCATCCATAGGAAATGTCATACACGTTCTAGACCTTTCGAACTCCAAACAACCGTCTAAATCATCAGATCTCTCACACTCTTGTCAGTGGAGATTAACTTATAAGTAGAATGTACCAAGAACCTATATTTGTAGCCCTTCCCAATTCTAACTAATCCTTAATATTATCTAGGAAAAGGGGAAATAATGCTTGAATAAGTGAACAAGCACTAAGAGGAAACATAGTTTTAAGCTTATTTACATCCCAACCACCAGATGTTATAGCATAGTCCTTTACCTTTTCTCCAATGTTCACAATACCATCAAAATTAGATATTGAGATAAAAACGGGCCAGAGTCAGGGGCCCAATCATCCACCCAGAAATTTTTGTTACATCTATTCCCTATGAACCACCTTGTTCCATAGAATATATTTGGCCAAACTTAACAGATAGCTTTTCATAAAGGCGAGTCAGAGGCTCGAGTTTATTAAGGTTAAGCATGTCTCCTCCTTTAATATACTTAGTTTTGAGAATTTATGACCATAGGTTCATTGAATATGTCAACAGTCCCTATCCAATCTTCATGATGAAAGCGTCATTCATCCATTTTTCTTCAAACCGAGACCACCTCGGTTCTTATGTTTCACACTTATGTCCCATTCAACTGTGTGGAACTCTCTTTCCCTCCTTGTTACCACATTAAAAATGACAGATGGCTTTCTCTATCTCATCACAAACACTCATTAGTAACTTAGAGGATTGCATGGTATAAAGCCAAATCGTCTAAATGACCGAATGCACAAGAATTAATCTACTAGCCATGGATAAAGTAGCCCTCTTAGGGTTTAAATACTAGTACAAGAAGATAAATCTTAATGCAACTTTCCCTTAAACTTGTCATAACCATAACTAACTTCCCACTTTTATGTAAAGTTATAAAATTTTCAAATTACAAAAATGAGGTACTTAGATATATGTATTTTTAAAAAGGACAATTAGCCAAACTAAAATTTTGGCCTAATTTATCATTTGATTGAATTTTTCATCGGGCTAAGATATGGCCATTAGTTCAAATTGAAATATGGGTGAATAATGCATTAAACATTAGGTCGCATTTATACCTAATTTTATAAGCTGGTCATTATTAGCCAATAAAGTCATGATAGGTCCATAAGATCATATTCGGCCAATTTAGCTTAATAACCAATATGGCATTTGTTATACGACCAATATAGCCTACCATTATAGCTTAACAACCAAATAAAGGCCAAACTAATGGTTGAATTATAACTTAAAGATAAATTGGCCTAAAACTTTGAATTGACTAATCCAACATGTAAATCGGCTGAATATAAGGCCTCTGTCATAATAGGCCAATGATATGGATTTAACAAATACAAGCGTATGTATCGTCCTCAAGTAATATAAAGTAAATAGAGATTGTTTCCACGAGGAATAATTTACTTTCTAATGTCAAATACCACCACTATGCAGCCTAATTCCAACTAGGCTAAAGTAATCTAGAGATTTTAAGCAATTTAATAAAAGGTATTAAAGCTAAATCTAGGTTCACGAAATCCTTCACATTACACCTAGTTAACTTTAATTCAATTCAATTTATGTAATAGCTTAATATTAACCCAGATTTCTTAATCAATTATTAGCATGTTCCTATGTCTAGCAAATATATATATCCCTTAGTCTATTTCCTTATATTTTTATGAGAATTATTCTAAGGCAAATTCATTAAAAACCAATCTCTTGGTTACTTATGGTGAAAGAGTATATTCTTATCTCTTAAACAAATCAAATCATCCAAATCATATGAACAATCCAAACATAAGTTATATTGCCTAAGGTTAATCCCAAAACTGATTCTTCCAAGTCAAATCCAAGATACCTAATTAACCTAACTGGTGATCAATTAATTAAAAGCATTAAGAACATGAAAACATAAATATTAAAACTAAAACATGTATTGAAGTAAAACTAAAGCCACATCGGCTACATGTGAGTTCAATCGTTACCCCTAAAATACGACTAGTCCATACTAACTGTTGAAAACATAAACAATAAAGACATAACTATTACAAGTAAATAGAAAATAATAAGAAGGGAGTAGAAACTAGAAGTTGTCACGGCTTCGGGTCTCCTTTAACTCCTTAGCACTCTCTATTATGAGTTCTAGTATATCCCAAAACTTCAGCCTTCACTTTTATTTATAGATTTTTTTCTCCTAGTTCTTTGAAAACACATTATGGCACTGTGATGTGACACTTTTTGGCGTTGCGGCATTGAAGGTTCTACAAAGTCTTACTCAGACTCCAACTTGTACCACCGCAACTTTACATCAATAGGCACTATGATGCCAACTCCTTGAATAGTTTACGAAGTCATCTTTCTCTAAGTTTTTACTCATATCATTAATGCTGCAACACATCTATCTCTAAGTTTTTACTGAGTAGGTTTAGTTCACAGTGCCACGGCTTTGTCTTCTTCAAGCTGGGGCTTAGGTCTTTTGGCCTAATTTAGCCAATTTCTCCCTTTTATCGTTCCACTACTTCATATTCTTTGGTGCGACGGCATGGGATTGAATTCCTTTCATTTTTTCACTTCAATTAGGACATTGCAAAGATTCCAAAAACAATTTAAATAACAAAAAATCATAAAACAACTCTTAATTATGCTAAAAACTCTTAAACAACCTAAAACAACTAAGACACTAAATTTGACTATCATTCTAACTCAAAACCCTAGGATTTAGCATAAACTATGAATTAAAAGCATAGTGAAATAACTATTTTGCAGAGTTATCATACTCCCAAACTTAGTATTTTACTAGTCCTGAGCAAAAAGAAAAAAAACAATCAAAACAAAAATCACAATTAACTTATAAATGATCAAATAATTATTCCCCTAAAATCCTCAAATTTTGTAACAAAGACCTAACTCAAGACAAAACACAAGTATTTCTCTAAATTTATTATGTTCGAGTAAACTTCATGTGTGTGCGTGCAAGGCATCGTCACTAAAGTTAGGTGACTTCAAAGATATTTTCAAAATAACCTAAAGACTAATCTTAACCACTAAAACTTCGCATTCCTTCCTCTATCCACTAATGTAGGCTAATATTTAGTCAAAAATTAATAGGTCTTTTATTCAGCTTATAATGTAAGGCTAGGGCAAAGATTTGATGGAATGATATTTTTAGGCTCAATTACCTTAAGTGTAAATTTCTTGCATAAGCTCACTTTCTTTTTCACCTTTTCTTTAATAAGGTGTTGAGTCCCACTCACTTGAACTTTAACTGTATCATTATATTTTTTTATATCACCCGATATATTTCTTCTTATGTAAGCATAGATGCTCTCCACTTTTTTCTCATTTTCTTTCTTTTCTTTTTCTATCAAACCTTTGGTTTGTAGAAAAATTTTCAAGGAATTTTCACATACTTCTACCAAACTTAATTTTTATTAAGTGGGGATGATCACTTTTTTTTTTCTTTTCTTCTTTGTGTTTCACTCATCCTCATAGACTTGCTTCAAGTTCATTCTCTCTTTAAAGCTCAAATTTACTGCATATTTAATGTGCTCAAAGTAATAAGGTGCAAATGGTCTTACAAACAAAGGATTTGTTAACATATGCATGTGCTAGAAAGAGTAGGCATTTGGCTCAAAAGCAGGTAACTACAGAAATATAAGATCAATGATGGATATACAAAGCCTCTATCAGTCCAAAGATGGCTTAAATCATATTCTCAACTAAGTTTCGCCTAAGATTTCGTCTCAAAATGAATTTTCATTAATTAAAGAGGTCAAAAAGAATCTAAGGATTATAAAGAAAAGATCATTAAAAACAACAATTATATATAACAATAGCCTTGTGTAAATATTAAGGAATGAAGTATATGCCCTAGTTATAATAAATTAAAAATAAATTATTGCATTATATCAAAAATCAAAATCAATGCATAAAGAATATACTATCACGGGAATAGGGAAATATTAGAGCATTCATTAACAAATCAAAATTGTAATCTACTTAAAATAATACGGGAAAGGAAAACACATTACAACCTAGATATTGTGTCTAAACAAATTACACATAAATGGGGGATAACAATTAAACATACAAATAAAGAAATACTAAACTGAAAGTTACCCCCCCCCCTCCCAAAGCTAAACTAAATAGTGTTCCATTCTTTAAGAAACGAAGAAAAATAAGAAAAACAAAAGGAAAATTAAGAGATAAAAGGAACTCCCCTCATTCATCAAAGACTATGTCAATGTCCTCCTCAAAACGAAGGAAGGGAGCTGGAGACTCGGGACAAGGAAGGAATGCAGAAAGATCCCGTCTTACTTGCTGTAGCATCATCCTAAGCAACTCTTTATTTTGATGATTGACAGCATGGTTATGCTGCCATTGCTCGATGCACTACACCCCCAAGCAAGAGAGTCACTGAGCCAATGTAAATAGTTGCATACCAATCAGAGCGGGATGAGCTGGAGCTGCTAAATCACCCTTTTCTGCTTTAAAGTTGTAACTTATGACTTTGTTCATCAACTTGTCATTGATGAGCCCCTTCAATATTGCCAATGGTTCAATGTCCTCTTAAATCACACCGGCCTATCGGCATAGTTTAGTTATGAGGGAGGGGAATCATATGTCAAGATGTCCACTGTTCGCAGCCTGCAATATAGCACTGTGTATAATACGACCAATATTAATGGACAAACCTCGTAGTATAACATAGACCAGGATTGCTTACTCCTTGGTCACATGACTTGCATGTCTACAAGGTAACAGATTGGCGAACACAAAATAATACCAAACCCTTGCAATGGGCATCAACTGACTGGCCTTGAAGTGCACTGGTTCTCCATTTGTCAGCTTCCAAATAGAGCCTTGGTAGAACAAAGCATTGATGACTGTATCATAATCTACTATGTCACTTGCATAGGCCATATATTCATCAGTCTTGGGAATATATAGAAGCCATAATAGGCATTAATGGCCGTGCTAGTGAATGGCATCATCTTGTCCCGAACTGTAACCTTGCGGTCATTATGCTTAACAAGATTGGCATAGAACTCTCTAGCCAATGCAATTATCCCAGCTAAACGGCGTGCACACAATTTAACCCAATTCCTTTCGTCTATTTGACTAGTTATGTTCCGGAAATAGTCGGGACTGAGGTGCAGACCTGTTGAGCCATAATCTTATTGGTTACCAACCTGTCATAGAACCTTTTCTAGGCTACAGTAGAAATAAACCAACTGCTGTCAAAGCTTGGTCCAGCAGATCAAGCATGCTTGGTAGCCTTGGATTTTGGTGCCATTATCCTAAAAAACCAAAACAACATAAACCCGAATCCTAAAATCCCATGAACAGTGTCAACCATAACCCATAATCAACATAGAGTCTCCTACCCAATAGAACAATACACAATATTCTTAGGCATGTTAGTATCAACAACTCATCACCCATATATTACTAATCAATTTTCATCATCCTACCCTTAAACTTATTTCCACTATCAGAAGAGTATCAAAATATATTCAAGAATTATGAAAAAGATGACATAATGGGATAGTCTTAATTCATATTGCTTCAACTCTATCTAGCAAAACCCAAGAACTTAATATCAAGATACAAAACGAAGCACCCATGTAGCCAAAAACCCAAAACCAAAAATTATGCACAAACCATTAAAGAAGCATATTTGCCCACTTATCATGAATCAAGTAAACATACAACACAAGAAAGTATCCTACCTATAAGAAAATTTCATAGAATACATAGAGAAAAGGAAAAACACATACTTGTGTTGAAGCTACTTAAAATTTGCCTGCAAATTGTGACGTGGGTGCGGGGTTTTGTGTTAGAGTGGTAGAATTTACTAGAATAGAGTTTGGGTTCGAGAGATTAAGCCTAAAACTTCTAATTTATAGAGAATGGGTGTTAGTGTTTGAGATTGAGATTGAGTAGTTATACGTTTGAAAATCCTTTTTAAAAACTGAAATCCCAACATCACGCCATGGCTCATATACTTCTTGCTGTGGTTTCTTAGTTCTTATTTTTCCAAACGGATATAATGTGAAGGCTGAATGTAAAGTAAAAATTAATAAAGCAAAAAGTAAAATAAAGATGAGAGCTTAGAAACTTGGGTTGCCTCCCAATAAGTAATTAGTTTAAAGTCCTTGTCTTGATTTAGTGTTGCTCAAGTGGCTTCGCCGAGTATGATGGAAGTATGATCGGTATCAATCTTTCCTCCCAATAACGTTACAATCGTTGGCCATTCACTTTGAATGTTCTATGCAGATTAGTGGCTATCAGCTTTACAGCACCATATGCAAATACTTTAGCAATGGTGAATGGACCATACCATCTTGACTTGAGCTTTCCTGAGAAAAGCTTCAACCAGGAATTGTAGCGAATGACTTATTAACTTGGCTCAAAACAATGCTCAACAAGCCTTTGATCGTGTAGCCTCTTGGTCTTCTCCTTGTAGAGTTTGGCATTCTCATAAGCATGAGCCTAAACTCATCCATCTCATTCAATTGGAGTCTCTTTTCGCTAGCGGCTGGATAATCAAAGTTTAGCTTTTTTATTGCACAATAGGCATTATGTTCCAACTCAGCCAGTAGGTAGCAAGCCTTGCCAAAAACCAGCCAAAAGGGATACATGCGTATGATATGCCCATAATGCATCATCCAATCTCTTAGACCAGTCTTTTCGTGAAGGATATACTATCTTCTCTAGGATCCTCTTAATCTCTTAATTAATACCTTAGCTTGTCCACTCGCTTGTGGATGATATGCAAGTGAAACCTTATGAGTCACCCCATATTTGGTAAGAAGAGCTGTTACTTGTTTGTTGGAAAAGTGAAACCCTCCATAACTGATAATTGGTCAAGGTGTACCAAAGCCTATAAAGATGTTCTTTTTTAATAATTTGGTCATGACTTTGGAATCATTGGTTGGCACAGTAATGGCTTCAACCCATTTAGAGACATAGTCCATAGCAACAAGGATGTATTGATTGGTGTATGAGGTGATTAATGGACCCATGAAGTCCATCCTCCATACATTAAATAATTTTACTTCAAATATGTTGTTGAATGGCATCTCATTTGTCCTAGATGTGTTGCCTATCCTTTAGCACCTATCATATTTGGAAACAAATTCATTAGTGTTCTTAAATAATGAAGGCTAATAAAAACCTGATTAGAGCACTTTTGTAGTTGTTTGGCTCTTTCCAAAGTGACCTCTATACTCTGAAGCATGGCAGTGATAAAGTATGCTCTCTACCTCTTCCTCTAGAGCACACTCTCTTAATACTTAATCAGCACAATGCTTAAACAAGAAGGGGTCATCCCAAACAAAAATCTTATATCATGTAAAAACTTTTTCTTTTGTTAAGAAGTTAATTAAGGAGGAAAGACTTTGCTAACTAGATAGTTGACAAAGTTAGCATATTAGGGTAATTGTTTATGAACAACATGTAAGAGTTGTTCATTCAGGAAGGTTTCATTTATTATAATGGGCTCACCTACTTTATCTTCTTCTTCTAGCCTTAATAGGTGATCAGCTATTTGATTTTTATAGCCCTTTCGGTCTCTAATCTCCAAGTCAAATTCTTGTAGTAAAAAGATCCACCTTATCAACCTAATCTTTGCATCTTTTTTTTCAATCAAATACTTAATAGTAGAGTAGTCATTAAAAATAATGACAGAAGTTCCAATTAAATAAGATCAAAATTTATTAAAAGCGAACACTACTACTAAAAGTTCTTCTCCAGTTATGGTATAGTTCAACTAAGCACCATTTAATGTTTTGCTAGCATAGTTTATAAAGTGAAATATCTTTTTTTTTCTTTGCCCTAAAATTGCTTCTACCGCCAAGTCACTATCATCACACATCAATTCAAAAGGTAGGTTCCAATTTAAGGTTACAATTATTGGGGCAGTTATTAATTTGTTTTTTAGCTCTAAGAATGCAACAAGACATACATCATAAACTATGAATAAGGTGTCTTTTTCTAGGAGATTATAAATGTGGTTTAGATATTTTTGAGCAATCTTTCATAAATCTCCTATAAAAACTGGCATGGTCTAGAAAGCTTCTTATTTCTTTCATTGAACTAAGGGGAAGTAGCTTTTCTATAGTTTCTATCGTACCTCTAACTACCTCAATTCCATTGTTAGACACCCTATGACATAGAACTATACCTTCTTGTACCGTGAAGTGGTACTTCTCCTAATTTAAAACCAAGTTGGTCTCTCTACATCTTTTAAGCACAAGAGTTAAATTACAAATACATTCATCTTATGAATCACCTAAAATAGAAAAGTCATATATAAAAACTTCAAGACCTTATTCCACCATATTAATGAAGATATGGCCATCATACACCTTTGAAAGGTAGCCGGGGCATTACATAGACCAAAAGGCATCCTTCTAAACACGAAGTTGTTCTAAAGACATGTAAATTTGGTTTTTTTTTTTTTAGTCTTCCGGGGTAATAGTAATATGATTATACCCAGAATAACCATCTAAAAAGCAATAATATTCCTAGATTCCAGCTGGTCTAGCATTTGGTTAATGAATGGAAAGGGAAAGTGGTCTTTCCTTGTAGGTTTGTTTTGCTTTTGCTAGTCTATGCATACCCTCTAACCAGTAACGATTCTTGTAGGAATGAGTTCATTGTTTGCATTTGCAATAACTATCATCCCTTCTTTCTTTGGTACACAATGGATAAGACCTATCCAATGACTATCTGAAATTAGATAGATAATTCTAGCATCTAACCACTTGATTATTACCTTTTTCACCGCCTCTTTCATTATGGGATTAAGCTTTCTTTGATGATCTATTGTAGCTTTATGATTATCCTTTATGAGGATCTTGTGCATACAAAAGAAATGGCTTATAATCTTAATGTCAATAATCATCCATCCAAATGGTTTTTTGTGTTCTCTCAATATACGAAAGAGTTTGTCTTCTTGCTGTTAATAATAGAAGCAAAAATAATAATAGGCAAAGTAGATGAAGGACTAAGAAAAATACCTCTTGAGAAAGGTTGCTCACTATGTCAATTGTAAAGCCTTCATCCTGATCTTGAGGGAATTTCATTGATTGAAAGGCATTAAAATTAACCTCTTGATCGTTAACCCTCATGGTGAGCTCACCTTTTTAGACATCAATTAGTGTCCTACTAGTAACTAGAAAAGGTCTTTTTAATATAATAGACACCTCCTTATCCTCTTCCATATCTAAAACTATGAAATCAGCAAGGAAGATCAATATGTCTACCCTAACTAGAACATCCTCTACAATTCCTCAAGCATATGTAAGTGATCTATTGGCTAATTATAGAGTTACTGATGTTGGTTTTACTTGACCTATTCTCAGTTTTAGGTAAATTGATAAAGGCATTAAATTTATGTTAGCTCTTAAGTCACAAAGTGCCCTACCAAAATGTTGTGTGCCTATGGTACAAGGAATAGTGAAACTACCTGGATTTTTTAATTTAGGTGGTAGCTTCTTTTGAAGTATGGCGTTGCACTCTTCAATAAGTGCAACGGCTTCATAATGATCAAGCTTCCTCTTTTTGGATAGAATGTCCTTCATGAATTTTGCATAGCTTGATATTTGTTTAAGAGCTTTAGCAAAAGTAATGTTTATATGGAACTTCTTGAATTAACACGTCCAGAAATTTCAGAATTGCTTATCAAAATTCTGTGTGTGTAACCTTTGTGGGAATGGAAGAGGGGGATTAGATCGTTGAGCTTCAACAATTACCTTCTTTTCTTCCATAATTCAGTAGGCAATTCTACTTTAGTAGGAGATTTAGGAGCTTCATCAACTTCTATTTTCTTCTTCTGCTCCTCTAACTCCTTCCTACTCCTAAGAATGATTGCCTTGCAATTTTTCTTACCCTCCTTTCTTAGGTTTGCCTCGATGTCACTAGGAAAGGCACCATGAAGTCTATTACAGTGTGTTTTGGAATATCTAAAAAGTGTAGAATTTAGTTTATTTCAAATAATTCTACGTTTTTTACATTTTGAATAAAAGAACTGGTGTAGATTTTAAATTAAATTCATTTGAAATCCGCATTTTATTCAATTATGAATTCCATACCAAATAGGATAGATTTCATTTTGTAGAATTCACTTGAGATAAGTTACTATTTTGTCTATTGTAAATGCCATTTTTATCCTTAATATTACACATACTTTTCATTTAGATGAATTGATAAAGAGCCATCACCACTTTATCTCAAATGTTTATTTAACCTGTTAGTAGCATGCCCTAAAGTTAATTACATGTGATATTGTGCCATATTATTTATCTGCAATCTTATTCATATTATTATTAATAAATATTAATACTAATTTAATTAAATAAGTGGCAAACAATATCATGTATAATAGTTATTAATTAACCATCATGAGCCCAAAGAATTAAAGCAATAGAAATAAGTATCATAATGAGATCATACAAATGAGATGCATTTTCTTTAAGCTCAATTCTTAAATGTTCCTAATCATAGGATCATTAAGCAAGGGCATTAGTGAATCCAAATAAATTAGTACATATCTAGTTGGCTCAAAGAGTTGAGGGTGACTGATCTCATAGTCACTTGTGTATGAGACATTAAGACAATATATGTAGGTGCTTCATCAGAGAATGAGTTCATTGAATTGACTCAACTAAGAATACCTATATGGAGTTTCTTTACATGTCAATAGGTGGTTCTCATGTTACAGTTATACAAATAGTCTTTTGACTTGAAGCATCTTAGTTATCTTGTATGTATATCATTATACTTTGATGTTATTTTTTATTCTATTAATGAGTCATCCAAGAAGTAGTAATTGGGTATAATCACTTACATATGGAGTTACGTGAATACGCAATAAAGGATCTATCACTCTTAGTAGAAAAGAGAGAATGTCCTAAGTGGTCTATAAAAGATTTAAGTTAAAGTCTATGGCCATAGGAGGATGGATATTAGAATATGAGTTTCTAACTTTCCCAATGAAGTTATAATCTTAAGAGACATATATGATTAAATTTAGGGTTTAACATTATTTCCGTATCCAAATAGATTTAATCAGGACATTACATGATAGAAAGATTGAATTGCATAGTAACTATTAATGGAAAGATTTAAAAGGTTCACACCATATTCATACTATTATGGGTAGTCATCATATGCTGCTAGGCCTTAATCTTGACTTGTAAGAGGCCCTCATAATTAATTAATTATCTATAGATGATTAATTAATTAATCTTAATTAAAGAGTGAATAAGAGTTTTAATTTAAATAATCATAATGAGTTCTAATTTAATTATGATGGGTCTAATAATAAATATGTAAAAATTACATGCCTACTGCTATCAATAGTTTGAACCTAAGGGGTCACACACAAAGGACGATATTCAATCAAGGAGAGTTTTACGGCAGTCACGTAATTATTATAGTTTGTTAGGCATTAGATTTAATTATGATTAAATCCTAATGTTAGTAAAATCTCTAATATGTTAGGATTATCCAATACATAGAGAGATGGCTAGTCTTTATAAATACAAGACTTAACAAGCTTGGAAAAGACAAGTGATAATAATTGTACATACAATGCAGAGAGCTTAAAACCTTCAGAAAGATTTTAGGCCAGAGGGATTCAATAACTTATGCTAGCACATAAGGAATCTCTTAGTAACGCTTCTCATCTTCAAGCATGAAGATCTTTAGTTGGATTCGTTCTTGTGGATACACTTAGAGACAGGACACATATGTCGTTGTTGTGCTCTTGAAGAATCAACAAAAGAGTGAATTTCGAATCAAGAATACGACAAAACAATTGAAATCCTTGGAGGTACAGAGTTCTCTACTTGTTTAATTGTTAAACCAGTTATCATAAGGTGATTTCAGGTTAAAGGAATCAAAATTTTAAATTCCACAGCATATATGATTGTCATATTTTACACCGATTTCTTGCATAACCAATTACAAGTTTTTTTTTTTCTCTCAACTTATTTTTTGTTTATTGGACAATAATTACTCTTCTCTGTCATTAAATTTAGTTGATTAATGTTAGTTTTAAGTAAAAAATTTGAGAGAGATATCGAAAAAATACTTAAATTAAAATGAATTCTTCATTTGTTTTAAACAAGAAAATTAGACTGAATTCTATAAGTGTAGTTTTCATTCCAAATAAGAAAATTCATTTAAAATGAATTGAATTGTAAAGTTCATTTAAAATGAAATGAATTCTATTTGTTATCTTGTTGTCAAAATATTGGCTAGTTGCCCAATTTGTGTCTCCAATGCTCTCAAGGAAGGTAGCTTGGCTTTAAATAACTATATCAGTATGAGACATACATTGCAGAAACATATTTTCCAAGGAAGGTTTCTTTTTGGGAGTTGTTTACCTTTGTGGAGCTTGAAATCCAAGAAGTGGATTAGGCCTTGCAACTTATGTACCTTGTTTATTCCAACCAAAGTTTGGGTGGTTTCTCTATCCCAGATTGGTTTCTCCATCCTAGATTTTATGTGTTGGAGTAAAGGTTATTTTGGCTGTTGAAGTTCTGGACATATTAAACCGTATCAATATTTGGGCATTGGTCCATGGTATGACCCTCGCCACAAGCTTCATACACCATAACAGAGGCTTTAGAATGTTGTTATACCATAAAATTATCAAACCTCTTTGTCAACCTAACCACTTATGTTGTTAAGGTAGTAATGACATCAAGCTCATAAATCCTAGCAACTCTTGGAGATGTTAACCTTTCAAATGGCTATTAAGAAGAATTTGAGGTCATCTCTTCCAAAAGATTATAGGCATCATCGGTAGACTTATCCATCAAAGCACCTCTAGTAGCAGCATCAATTGTTGTTTTAGTTTGGTTTCCTAAACTGTTATAAAAAAATATGCACTTGCAACTACTTAAGAATGCTATGATGTGGGCACTTTCTCATCAAGTCTTTATATCTCTCTCATGCCTCATAAAGAGATTCTTGATCTTGTTGAAAGAATGATGTGATTTCATTCCTTAGCTTGGCAGATTTAGCAGGAAGAAAGAACTTGTCTTATCTCCGAGTAAGAAATGAAAAAGCCTGAGGAGGATTGCATCATTAGAGAAGCCATTGTACTTGAATATGTCACAATTTCAGGAATATGACTAGATGAGCATGAGGGACGTCACTAGGTAATTCCCCAAACTGAGTAGATTGTTAGATCATCTAGATTTTGCCTCGTTTGATCTCCAAGTTATTAGCAACAATGGTTAGTCTTTTATATACTTGAGTGGAGGCCTTCCACAAGAAGGACATCATAATCCCTTAAAGCCATGGTTTCATTAGTTTCTTGATCATCAGCCATTGCACTAGAGTGTTTTGGAACTTGATTCTTTTTTAACTTTCTGAGTGTTCATTCGATCTCAGGATCATATGATAATAGTTTCAAATCTCTAGCGTGTTGCATGCAATATTAATAGCACCTGAATTCAAAAGTAAGAACTTGAATTAGAATCAAGTAAGCTTATAATGATATTAACAAAATAAAATAAATTTATTCCCTAGCAACGGCTCCAAAAACTTGATACAAATTTAACAAATACAAGCATGTGTATTGTCCTCAAGTAATATATTGTAAATAGAGATCATTCCCACGAGGAATAATTGACTTTCTAATGTTAAATATCACCACTATGCATCTTCATTCTAATCAAGCCAAAGTAATTCAGAGATTTTAAGCAATTTAATAAAAGGTATTAAAGCTAAACCTAGGTTCACGAAATCCATCATACTACTCCTAATTAACTTTAACTAAATTCAATTTATGTAATAGCTTAATATTAACCCAGATTTCTTAATCAATTACTAGCATATTCTTATGTCTAGAAAATATTTATATCCCTTAGTCTAATTCCTTATATTCCTATGAGAATTATTATAAGGCAAACTCATTAAAAACCATTTTCTTGGCTACTTATGATGAAAGAATATATTCCTATCTCTTAAACAAATTAGATCATCTAAATCATATGAACAATCCGAACATAAGTTATATTGCCTAAGGCTAATCCCAAAACTGACTCTTCTAAGTGAATTCCCGAATTCCTAATCAACTTAACTAGTGAATCAATTAGAAGTATTAAGAACAAGGCAACATAAATATTAAAACTAAAACATGTATTGAATTAAAACTAAAGCCACATCGGCTACATGTGAGTTCAATCATTACCTCTAAAATATGACTACTCCTATACTAACTATTGAAAACGCAAACAATAAAGACATAACTATTACAGGTAAATAATAAATAACAAGAAGGGAGTAGAAACTAGAAGTTGTCACGGTTTCGGGTCTCCTTTAGCTCCTTAGCACCCTTTATCACTAGCTTAGGTATATCCTAAAACTTCAGCCTTCACTTTTATTTATAGATCTTTTTCTCTTCGTTTAATTGAATAAGGAGTCTTTGAAAACACTTGATTGAGTCGCGGCATGACTTTCTTTGGCTTGTGCATTGTAGGTTCTGCATAGTCTTGCTCGGACTCTAACTTGTCTTATCACAGCTTCGCATCAATAGGTGTTGTGGCACCAACTCCTTGAATAGTTTACGAAGTTGTCTTTCTTATTGGCACCACAGTTTTTGATCACTGGCACTATGGTGCATCTTTCTCTAAGTTTTTACTATGCATGTTAAGTTCACAGTGTTGTGTCTTAAGTCTTATAGTGTCACAGCTTGGAGCTCTCTGATTTACTTACTTTTTTCCTTATTTTCTCAGCACCGCGACTTCGTCTTCTTCACACCACTGCTTAGGTCTCTTGGCCTGATTTAGCTAATTTCTCCCTTTTGTCACGTCACGACTTCATATTCTTTGGCATAGTAGCGCATTATTGAATTCCTTTCCTTCTTTTACTTCAACTAGGACACTACAAAACACCTAAAACAATTTAAATACCAAAAAACATTAAAGGCACTCCTAATTATGGTAAAAACTCTACAAAGCTCCTAAACAACCTAAAATAACTAAAACACTAAATTTAACTATCATTCTAACTCAAAACCCTAGGATTTAGCATAAAATATGAATTAAAAGTATAGTACAATAACTCTATTTTACAGAGTTATCAGCCAATGAGGTTGAATTAATCTTAAAGATATTAATATATTTTCTACAAGTTACTACTAGTAACATGTACTAATGGAGACACTCTTGTCTTCCTTATTTTTGCATTACAAGTCATTTTCTTCCCTAATAATTGCCTTTGCATATGTACTGATTTTTCTCAATATGTGTGATTGATGGATAATCATTTGCTAATTTCATGAAATTTTGCAGTGGAGACTTGACTTCTTTAGAAAAATCATTGCTATTATAGACCCATATAGCCTTTGAGACCATGTTCATAAGGCCATAACAGGCCTAGCTAAAAGTCAAGTACCTAAACTGAATTTTTCTTGAATATATAATAGTTGTTAGTTGGTCTCTTAATACTAGGTCTATGTAACTGTACTTAACTTGACCATAATTTGCGTTATGGTTTGGAAGACCATTACCCTAGTTTAACATATAACCATGAGGAACATCCCCAATCTAACCTTGTTTATTCAGTAATTATACATTCTGATTATAATATGTTGATTAACCATAGGTACATTATGACTAAACAAGACATGATTGTGATAACCCATAGGTACCTAGTCAATGTTTATTGGGTTCTGTGGTACTAATGTAGAAAATGATAAATTACCAGCATATTTGATTAATATTTGGTGGATTCCTAACGATGGTTAGACCGTTTGTCTATTCGGTCCTCAGATGTTGGCTTTAGTGGCCATGTGATACATTCCTCGTGGCAAATTAGTTTAACCATTTATTAAGCCTATATTACCAAAAGTATTAGAATCTAACAAAGTATTTACCTCTTGTTAAATATGCATTTGGTTTTTCTCTAGTTGATTCTGAAAAGCCAATTCCATTCTTTAAGACAATTTATCCATGTTTTTTTCTAATTACAGTCTAAAATTTGCAGTTATTTCTGATCATCTTAGTGAAAATGCAACTCCGCGACTCACATCTAGATTCAAGGAAGTTACTTCATTTGTAGCTTTGTCCTTCCTTGTTAGATCAAACAACCAAGTGAATCTAAGGGCGGTGTAATGTTCACCAGCATTGTTCTCTATATTTGAGAAGGAGATTAAGTTGCCCCAACTTAATTCAAACCACAATCAATGATGTGTTTGTAGCCACGAAAGCTCTTGTTCCTGTAATCGTAGTAGCAATTACAAAGATTTCCATCAAATTTACCACATTGGTCTATAGGGATATGGGCTTAATCCAGGCCTCACATCAACAGTTTATGACACAATTGGGAAGTCCTCATTGTTTGTGGTTGAAAGAACCATAATATGGCTTCTTATTTTTTTTGACATCTTAGTTGTCACACCAGGCGTGGCAAATTGTTAATGAAAATTTTTGCAATTGTTTGCCAGGAATCTATTACAAATCTATAATCAAACAATTATGGACAACTCTGGGTTATCAATTCCAATCCTAATACAAAGTACTAGCAGGAACAATGTTGATTGTTAAATTTAAAGATGAACAAGAATATGAAAGGGTTAAGTAAAGTAAAGGAAATGGAAAGACAAATGCAATAAAAAGTAAGTTGATTGATTGATTTTTGAAACTTATAAATGATAATTAAGACCAGTATTTATAGTCTCTTTGACAGTAATTTGAAATTCAAACTAATAATGACTCCTAAGTAGCTATGACAAGTAGTTCATAAACTTCTCATTAATTAAACATCTTAACTGCCATACTAAATTGTATCTAGTCGTTCAATATTCCATACTAAATGTATGTGGTCCGTCTCTCAAGTAGGCTAATAGAGCAACTAAGTGATGCGTTTCAGCTTACATACTTACTCTAAATTTGATAAATACTGACTTAGTATTTTTGGGATGCCAACACTAATGAATTTTAACAAAGGAATACTAAAGATAAATGAATGAATTACATTTCTTCCCTTACCTTGAATACAAGTTTGTACACATCTATAAATATATAAATATATATGTATATATATATATATATATATATATATATAAGTAATCTAATGGTAACATACTTAATTTAGAAATGTCAACAAGTCTTTATAATAATTATTTGGTTTGACTCCATGAATCATGCCACAACAATCAATGAGATTATTTTCTAACAACTCTATTTTGATTATGATTCATTGCTTGATATCTCTTGATTTGATGCTATAATTGAGCCATTGTGATCATGATGCTTTACACTTTCCCTCTTGGTTGGCAGTGATCAAGAATGAATGTTAAGTTTGTAACGAAATGTAGCAAAACAATCTTTTGGTAATGCTTTAGTGAAAACATCTACAATTTGTTGAATTATAGGCAAGTATCGAATTTGGAGATCACCTGCAATAACTTTTTCCCTGATGAAATGATAATCAATGTCAATGTGCTTAGTTCAAGCATGAAACATTGAATTGTGAGATAGGTGAATGATGCCTTTGTTATCACAAAAAAGGAGTGGACATAGTTCAATTTGGATACCGAGGTCATGGAAGAGATATTGAAGCCATCTAAGTTCAACTGTTGTGGTCACTAGGGATCTGTATTTCTCTTCAATGCTAGAATGAAAGGCAGTAGATTGTTTTTATGAGGCCCAAGATACATAATTTGATCCAAGAAATATGCAGTAGCCAGTAAGGCTTCTCCTAGTAGTTGGATAACCTACCCAATCTACATCGCAAAAGGCATTACGAGTGAGAGAGCTTTATGATAAATAACGAAGGCCATGCGTCAAAGTTCATTTTATGTAACACAAAATGCATTTGATAGCACGAAGGTCTTTTTTTGTTAGATTTTGAAAATATAGGCACATAAGATTGATAGCATATGGGAGGTATGGGTGAGTGAGTTTTAGGTAATGGAAAAAGCCACATAAGTGATGATATTCAATAGGATCCACGGGCTCATTGTCATTTGATAGTGAAATTGGTTTTTAAGCAATGGAAGTCTTGATTTTTGATGCTTTGAGCATGTTAGCTTTAGCTAGAAGGTCATGAGCATATTTTGCTTGGGAAATGGTAAGACCACTAGAAAAGTATTTGACTTCAAGTCCTAGGAAATAATGGAGTTAGCATAAATCTTTGAAAGCAAACTCCTAGCTAAGTCATCAAGTAAGACTAAAGATAAAAATTAAAGTGTTACCTGTAATGATGACATCATTTACATAAACAAGGAGAAGAGTAAAGTTAAATGCCTTGATAATAAATAAAGAGGAATGAATATGCTTTATTACATGTAAATCCAATAGAAATGAGGCAAGAAGATAATTTAGCAAACCATGCATGGAGTGCTTGTTTGAGACCATAAAGAGATTTGTAAAGGAGGCAAACGTGATCTGGAAATTGTGAACGCACAAAGCTTGGTGGTTGTTCCATGTAAACACATTTAGTGAGTGTTCCATGCAAGAATGCATTCTTGACATCTAATTCTCTGAGAGGCCACTTGAAACGTGAGGCTAAAGATATAATAACTCGAATGGTTGGAGTCTTGACAATGGGTTTGAAAGTTTCTCCAAAGTCAAGACCAGGAATTTGTGTGTATCCTTTAGCTATCACACGATTAAGTAGGCGTGGAATAAGAGGCTAAGTATGATTACAATGAAGGGGATCAATTTCATCTTGCATAGCTTTTATCCAGTTTGTGTATTTAAGAGCATTTTTATAGGTTTTGGGCTTTTAAATGGAGAGATAAGAGCATCATGGGATTTTGAGGGGTTTTGAATATATGAGTAGACATAGTCTTTTAGGTATGATGGAAGGGCGTTTATCCCAAATGGGTTGAGTAGTTGAAGTGGAAGTGTTAACATGGTTACTAGGTAAAGAAGTAACAATGTCAGTTGAGGGTGGATTAAACATTAATAGAGAGGAAGAAGAGGATAGTGAAATGGGAGCCACTTCATAATTGGTGGTAATGAGAGTTAGATTATCGGACATTAAGGGTTGAGAGATTACATCAAGTGTGGGGTAGATCGGGTGAATCTAGGAATAATGATTTAGGATAGACATCTGATGACTCTTCAGGTGGTGAGGTATCTTTGGTACTCCATGAAAACCGTTTATCAAAAGTAGGAAAAGTAATAATATATGAATCATAAGATTGTGTAGTTATGGAATTTTGAGGTACATAAATAATGTTCATTAAATACTATATGATGTGAAATATATATACTGTGAATGTGTGGATCTAAGCATCGATATCCTTTATGGAGTGGACTATGCCCTAAAAAGACACAAGAAATGGTTTTTCTAAATAACCAAAAATTTGTATACCAGAGTAATCAGGATTTTACCATAAAGTTTAAAATATGGAGTTTCCTTACCAATGGATGAGAGAGGCAATCGATTAATAAGGTAAACAACAATTAAGAAATCATAAACCCAAAATTTGAAGGCAATCAACAACGTGTTTATATTTGCACTCAACAAGTCCATTTTGCTCTGGCGTGTGAGGACATGAGAGTTGTTAAGAAATACCACTATGAGCCAGTTGATTTGTAAATTTATTCGAAATGAATTCACCATCGCCATCATTTTAAAAAATTTAATCTTTTTGTCAAAATGTTTCTCAACAAATGCTTGAAATTTAAGAAAACACTTATAAAATTCAGATTTATGTTTTAAAGGATACAACCATGTGTAATGAGTAACGTAATCAACAAAAATCACATAATATTGAAACTTTTGAGAGGAAAGTGTAGTAGCAGGTCCATAAATTGCTATGAATTTTTCCTAAAGGAAAACTTGAAAAAAAAAAATTCAGATTTATTGAAAGAAAGTATGCAACGTTTTTCTAAGTTGGCAACTGATACAAAAATTACTTTTTGTTAACCAATTTGAAACATTGATAACTTTCTTATTTGCCAAAGTTTGGATAGCTGAAGCGAGCATCTCACAGGATGCTTATTTGACTACAACAAGAGCTTCAATTTTTCCCCCACTTAAGCACATACAAGTTCCATTGTTTATATCCTTTGGCCAAGGTCTTTTATTCATGATCCTTAATATAAAAAAAACCATTAAAGTTAAATTCAAAACTGCAAGCATTATGATCAATAAGTTGACTCACAGATAACAAATTCTTTATAAGTTTGGGAACTGCCAATTTATTGTCTAGGTGAAGCTTACCTAGTGTGGTTCTAAGCAATGCCTTTACCCGTGTGGGTCATGGGTAAAGCTTGCCCATTCCCAACAAAAATTGTGTCAATTCCAACATAAGGTTTCAAAATTTTAAGTTACCTCCTTGGTTTTTCATATGAGCAGTTGCTACAAATGCTTTTTGGATATTTTTATCTCCGTTATTGTATTCATACCTGAAATAACACGGTGGCAATATGATTTGTTCTTCCATAAATTTGACAAGCATCCTTGTTTTGATGCTTTGGTGGTCCATTCCAATAATTATTGAAATTTGGTATGACTTGAGAGTTTGAGGCTTGATAGTTGTTATTGATGTTTGAACAATTTTGCATGAAATTGTTTGAGCCACGTCCTCTGAAATTTCCTTTACCTCCACGCATATTTCTTCCTCTCCCGCACAGGCTAAAAAATGCAAAATTGTAAGCAATGGAGAATTTTTCTTCAGTAAGGTAAACTTGTTCAAAGTTTTGCAAAGACATGATAAATTGATTAAATGAAGGATATGGAGGTTTTGATAAAACTACAATTTGGAATTCTTTGTATTTGATTCCAAGTCCTTATTTGGAATACTTTGTCCACATCTGAGAGTGGTTTGCCATTGGATGCGAGTTTATCACAAATTTCTTTGAATTTTCTAATGTATTCATCCAATGATAGAGTCCCCTTTGATAAACCATAGAGGTTGTTTTTCAATTGAGCCTCACTATCTTCAGTGTTAGGCAAGAGCCGATCATGAAGAGCACTCCATATTGACTAGGTTGTATCCCTTTTATATAATATCATGCTAAGAGTTTCTTCTTTCATATTTTTGAGAAGCCATGAGGTAAGTAATTCATCATTCAACATCCATTGCCCTGCATTTGGATTTTTGGCTTTAGCTCCAGCTGAATCGGTGATGTTCAAGGCTAAGGCTTCGAATCAACGGTAGGATTTGAGATTTTCAAAGGAGGAAATTTGTGGTTGATAATTTGATTGAAACTAACCTAGAGCATTGGTAAAAGGATTGAATGGAGAGTTTGGGTTCTTCAAAAGACAAGGCATTTGAAGAATTTGGCTCTATATCATAATGAATTTTAACAAAGGAAGACAAAAGATAAATGAATGACTTATATTTCTTTCCTTACCTTTGAATATGAGTTTGTGTACACATATATATAGAAGTAATCTAATGATAACATACTTAATTTAGAAATGTCAATAAGGCTCTTTATAACAATATTATGGTTTGACTCCATGAATCGTGCCACAATGAAATTATTTTCAATGGTTCTATTTTGATTTATGACTCATTGCTTGATATTTCTTGATTTGATGCTATAATTGAGCCATTGTGATGTTGATGCTATACAAACACCACCACATACTTGTAAACCCACCACCTGATCACTTTCTAAACTTCTCCGAATTGCTGCTTTCTTAGTCCTATAATAAAACTTCATAATCCACCACTCTGTTTTACTCATGGGTTTGATTGAAATGATATGATGTTGAAATTAAATTTCATTTTCTCTTTGGGTCTTAGTAAATTCTTTAACTTCTACTGGGGGCAAACAATATCGTTCTTTTCTTAATTTCCTAGGCCTCTGTTTTCATGTTAATAATCTTTTACACTTCGATTCTCCTCTATTAATTTCACTCATCACTTTCGGGAAAACAAGGAAAATAATAGCATAACAGAACTAGTTTTTTTCCTTTTTCTTTTAAATAAAACAAAGCAATCAAATCAAAGAAGGAAATCAATCTCACAGTGTTGGAGGAGAATCTAAATAAGAAAGATGACGACTTCTTGGTGTTGAGAGGCACCCATTATTACAACTTCATTACCCAGACACATTTGCTTAATTTGGGTATTGCAAATTTTTTTTTGTCTTAAAAAAATTATTAATCTCAACTGTTAAAAAAACACTTATTACACGTGTCATTTATCCGTACATGCACTTGTGTTTAACGGGGAAACAATGAAATGGAGCGAACCGCATCCATTAATTCGATAGATGTATTTTTGTTGCATTGGTTTTGGATTGATAATTGTGTTTCACTAATCTTTTCAACTATTTTGGGACATTAGAAAATATTTAAATTACACTTATTTTCATCACATGAGCCCAACTGGTAATCATTATTTTATTGAGCTCTGTTGTACTTTTTCAAATGTGTGGTAATCACTATTTTAAATATACTTGACTGCTAAATTCCAAAAAAAAATTTATTATTATTTTTCGTTTTATAATTCACAAACTTAACATTAAAAAGAAAAAAAAATCAGTTCATTCAATAATTTTCTGGAATTTTTATGAAACCGAAATGACATATATAAATTATGTTTGTATTTACATTCTCGTATTTTATTTTAATTTTTTGTCTCAATGTTCTTATATTCGGATGTTTAAATTAAGAAATGATTTTGTAACAGTTTATTACTGAACAGAGACTTGGGTAGGACTGACAAAATTTATTTATTTTTTCTTTTCATTAATAGGATAGTACTGTTATAAAAATAATAAATTAAATTGAATTTTATTAATTACATTTATGTTTTAAAATATAATTTTATATTAATTTAATGATTCATTTTAATATTAAAAAAAATTCATATTAAATTGAATTGAACTGAACTTATTTCAATCCAAATCTTATATAGAATTTTTTTTTTTAGTGATTTACTTAGTTTTATATAAGTGGTTGGGTTAATGTTAAAAAATCATTTCATATATATTACTCAACATCCTCCCGACAAAACTTTTACAAAGCCAAAATGACTTTTATCTCTATAAAGATCTACATGGTATATATAACTAGGATCAAATCTTATCCAAAAATAAATAAAAACTATGACTAGGATCAAATTAGTGTCCACGTGTTATACCAAATACAAAAAAAATTTAAAGTATGGTGATAACCAAAATGACTTTTCTCTCTATAAAGCCAAAATGACTTTTGGACTATGAACAGATAAATTTCTCATTTTGGCTAACCACAAGAAGATAAGATGAATAAGTTTGACACTTGACACTTTAAACGTGATCTTTTAGATTACTAGAGACTATATTAGTTGCGTGTTAGGACTTCTTATCTTTGCATATGAGATGACAAGATATGACACGTGTTGAGAGGATGGCTTCCAAAGCCATCTATATAAGTGCCACAACGTAACACAAGAGCCATCTATCCTTCCCTTTTGAATTACTTACTACCACCCTACTGCTGCGTACTCGTCGACTACTCAATTCAATCGATCATGGAGAGAAAAACACTAGGGCTGTTCTTGATGCTTCTCATTGTCTTGGCTGCAGGTAAATTATTCACTTATTATATATCTGATATATTTTTCTAGTAGTTAGTTAATATTTAAGAATTTCAATAATTCATGATATCAATATATAGTATGCTATAATTTCTTACATTTCTAACGTAGAACTTCATATTATATGGATTGTTGTCAAAAGTGTGATTCTAATATAATATTAGAACTAGATTCTAGGTCCTCCTAAGAAATAAGAACTGGATTTTTATTTGGTCTATCTAATGCTCTAAACCTCCGGTCAAGTGCCTCACAATCCGCGTGTTCCCATTGTTAGCATAGTAAAATTAATATCATATTATATTATATATATAAATATATGAGTCACTTATCTTAATATTAATTGATTAATCTATATTTTAAATTTATTTATTTTTAATAGATAGAAGTCCGTGCAAGTAGATGTGCTTTAAATTTTATTATTATTATAGTAAATGAATGCTTATACCTATGCAGAAGAGATGGTTATGAGGAGTGAGGCAAAGACTTGTGAGGTACCAAGTGGAAAATTCAGTGGAGGATGCATTGGAACCAACGGCAACCAGCAATGTGATAAAGTGTGCAGGAGACTAGATGGGTTGTTGAGTGGACGATGCAAAGGCTTGAAATGCTTTTGCACCAAAGTTTGTTAAGTGAAGACTTCAATTCTAGCTCCTTGCTAGAATGAAACATATATACTCGATCCTTAATAACTAAATAAAAGTATATATACATGTACTAAATAAATTAATCATACTACAAGACCTCTTGTAGATGATGTCTTTCAGGGATTGAGTATACTATATTATATAATAAAGCACTAGTTTTATTTAATTGCTTAGCCTCTCTCTATCTCTCTTAATATTTTATTTTCTTGGAATTACTTTTTCCTCATGCTTGTTTTGGTTTAATATGTAAAGCCTACTCAACACTAGACCAAATAATAGGGGCAATTAATTATTATTAATTTTTAATAATAAATCCTACGCTTTCTTTTTTTAATAACAAACTAATCAATTTTATAGAAAAAAAAAATAATAAAAAAAAAAATAAAAATAAAACCAAAGATACCACTAGAGCACCACTCAAAGTCGCCTAAACCTGGGAAACAAAGAAATAATGAGTTAAAATAAAATATTTAGTTTTAAACTTGTTAATTGATTTTATGAGGTTTTATTTTTATAAAACCAACTATTTTATTAAAAAAAATTATATTACAAATGCCAACTTTAATCAATTCAATTTATCCGATATCTGCATGTAATTTTGTTATATTAATTTAAAATGTAAAAGAAATTAAAGGTTGGTGATGAGATTCTTACTTGATTTTGAGTTAGAAAGGAATCATTAAAAAGTACTTCAAAAAGTTTAACTACAAATAACGTTAAGGACTTATAAAATTTTATTTTGCTATCAAATAAAAAAATTTACTTTATATTGAGTTAGAAGGGAATCATTAAAAACCACTTCAAAAAATTGAACTACAGCTAAGGTTAAGGACTTATAAAGTATTATTTTGCTATCAAATAAAAAAAATTACTTGATTTTGAGTTAGAAGGGAATCATTGAAAAACCACTTCAAAAATTTTAACTACAATTTGCTATCAAATAAAAAATCTAAATTTCTTAAATTTTAATTTTATGCATATGATATGTATATAGTTTCAATTGTTCCCTAATATATTTAAAGAGTGGAAGTATCTCGTCAGTTCTCTTAGTTAATGATAGGGGCAAGCTCAATAGGGACAGCTAACCCCACGGACTCTTAAAAATTATTTTATAAGTATAGATTAATTATAAAATTGATCTCACAAGATTATGTAAAAAAAAATTTTGCCCTCAACAAATTTCAAAAAATAATTAGTTCAAAAATTATTGTCTCACAAATAAATTAACAATATAAAATTTAATATACTTTAAGTTAACTTGATCTAAAGTCCAACTCAATAAAATATAAAACTAAAACTAAAATGGTTAAAAGCCCAACTCAATAAAATAAAAGGTAAAACTTAAAATTAAAACGGTCTCTTCTTCTAATCTCTAGGATGAATCTAACGTGAAGAAAGGAATCATCAGCTATCACCACGAGTGTGAGAAAGAATTATCAAGATTAGAGCCATAAGCCTCCAAAATTACAAGAAAGCTTCTATTTTTGGTGTCTCCTCTAAGTTATCTTCTAATTCTAAGTAAATCTTTTTTCCCAAATATAATTTTTTTTTTTTTCTATTTTGCCCCAATAATAAATTTCTTAAAGACAAAAATTAATTATAATCTATAAATTTAACAATTTGGCACTTAACTTTTAAAAATCTACTAAAAATTTAACAATTTAAATGAAAAAACATACTTAATTATTCAAATTTTTTCCTAAAAAATTTTTAAAAAAAATTTCTATTTAAACTCAGTGACACTTAGTAACAAATTCTACGATAGTATATTATAAATATGCATTCCCCTTAACTATAAAACTTTTGAAGGTGCCACTTATACCAAGAACCTAAGATTGAATCTTGTCTTCCTCTAGGAAGAGGTTTATGGGAAGGGAGAAAGACTTACTTCCTATTGTGTAACTCATAAGCCCAACAAGCTTTCCTACAAAACAAACTTATATCCATACGATTCAGTAAATTTTATTACATTAAACAAATAATGAATAAATTTCTTGTGTGCGGGTCTTTATAATATATACTCAACTAAGTCTTAAATCCCAAACTAGTTAGGGTTAGTTATATGAATCATTTTCCTCCATTCACATCGATCCAATGCATCATTTTTAGTTTGTCTAGAGCAATCATATCTTTTGCAATGACTTCACCTCATGTAATTTTCAGTCTCCTTCTACCATGTCTAACACCTACCACCTGCACCAAGTCACATTTCCTGACTACAGAGTCTATTGGCCGATGTTGGATATGTCCAAACCAATGTAAGCGATTCTCCCTCATTTTCTCTTCAATGGGTGCTACCTCAACCTTCCTGCGAATCTTCTCATTTCACATTCTATACTTTCTTGCATGTCTATTTATTCATCTTAACATTCGTATCTCAACTACCCCTATCTTATGGGAGTGTTGTTTCTTAACTGCCCAACATTCGAAACCATACAGCATAACCAGTCTCACTGCCATCCTATAAAATTTTCTTTTCAACCTATTCATTATTTTAGGATCGCATAAAACTCTCAAAGTATTTCATCACTTCATTCACCCTGTCTTAATTCTATGGTTCACATCATGGTCAATTATGATATCTTTTTGTATAAATGAACCCAAATATTTAAACACATCATTCATAAGGATTGCCTGACCATCCAAAGTTATTTCAGTCGAGCCTCCTTTAGTGTGACTAAAATTGTACTCCATATACTCAATTTTCGTCTGACTCAATCTAAGACCTTTTAAATTCTAACACGTTCCCCCATAATTCTAATTTAGAATTTAAACCTTCTCTAGTTTCGTCTACAACACTACGTCATCGACAAACAACATGCACCACGGAGCCAAATCTTGAATAGCATAAGTAAGTTCGTCCATGACTAAATCAAATAGGGAAAGACATAAGGATGAACCTTGGTGGACACCTATTGTGATTAGAAACTCTCCAATCATACTATCTACTATCCGCACCTTAGTCATTACTCCCTCATACATATTCTTTATAACTTTTACATATTTAGTTGAAACTTTTTTCTTCTCAAGAACCCAGTATAAAACTTATCTCAACACCCTATCATATGCTTTTTCTAAATTAATAAAGGTCAAGCGAAGATCTTTTTTCTTTTTTCTATATTATTTCTTAATTAATCTTTTAAGTAAGGAAATAGCCTTCATTATAAATCTTCCCAGCATAAATCCAAATTGATTCTTAGAAATTAGAGTCTCATTTCTAAACCTATGCTCAATCATCCTTTCCAAGTTTTACTCCACGATAATTCGTACAACTTTGTATAGGAATATCATCGGGTATTTTCTTGGTCATTAAGATCTTGTTAAAAAGATTTGTGAGTCAGGTTACACCAACATCTCCTAGGCATCTCCAAACTTTTATAGGAATATCATCTGGTCCTATTGCCTTATTATTTTTCATCTTATGAATAGCTTCTTTAATCTCATATGCTCTAATCTAACGAACAAATATATGGTTCATATTATCAAAGGCGTCATTTAGTTATCCGACAACAACACTTAAATCTCCATTAAATAGGGTATCAAAGTAGGTACGCCATCTCTTACTAATCTCATCTTCCTTAACTAAATTCTTGTCCCTCTCATCCTTAATGCAGTTAATACGAGTCAAATATCTAATCCATCTCTCTTTTTGTTTGGCAAGTCTATAAATATCTTTTTCTCCATCCTATATCCCTAACTTTTGGTAAAGTCCTTTACAAGCCTTGCTTCTGGCTTTACTAACCATTTTCATAGCATCTTTTCTAGCTTGTCTAAAACACTCGTAATTATCCTCATTTCTATAGTCGTGTAATCTTTTATAACACTCTTTTTTATTTTGTTTTGATAGTGTGTTGAACTTTGTCATTCCATAATCATGTCTCCTTAGTTGGTGGTTCATGTCCTCGACTTTATCCTAGCACCTCTCTTGCTATATTAGGCATTTTAGCCTAAATCATATTAGGCTTGCCCTCCATAATCCATAAGTCATTGTTTAACATCTTTTCTTTAAAAAGGGCAATTTTTTCTCCATTCAAATTCCATCATCTTGTCCTACTACACCTATTACCTCTATGTTTTTTCTTCCATCACTTAACACCAACATCTACAACCAGAAGTTTATGTTGAGACACTAAACACTCGCCGGGTATAACTTTACAATCCTTACAAGGCACTTTATCAACGTTCCTAGTTAGAACAAAATCTATTTGGCTCTTATTAGGCCCACTACTAAAGGTGACTAAGTACAATTCTCGTTTCTTAAAGGAAGTGTTGGCTAAAATCAAGTCAGACACAATTGCAAAATCTAAAATAGACTCTCCACATTCATTTCTATATTCATAACCATAACCTCCATGAAATCTCTCAAAACCCTCGTTAGTGCTTCATAAATGGCTGTTCAAATCTCCTTTAATAAAATTTTTTTTCTTCTAATGGTACTCATTGGATTATCTCATTTAAGTCTTTCCAAAAAGTCTTCTTCATAGCTTCTTCTAGTCCTACTTGTGAGATATAAGCACTAACAATATTAAAAGCCTTCTCGTCTATCATCAATTTCACTAAAATTATTCTATCACCTTTCTTCTTAATTTCTATAGCCTCATCCTTGAAATTTCCATCTACACTAATTGCAACTCTTTTCCTATTTCTAATTTTACCTATATACCACATCTTGAACCCCGTTCTCTCTATCTCTTTAGTCTTTCTCCTAGCCACTAAGTTTTTTTTTGCAAGCAAGCGATATTGACCCTCCTTCTACTCATGTTATCTACTAGCTCTCTCAATTTACCTATAAGAGTCTCTATGTTCCAAGTAGTTGTGCAAATCTTCTCTTGGACTACTAGTTTCTTTACTCGCACCCGCCCTCTTTGCAAGAACTCTTGTTCATTTCGCACCACACCCGGCGTGCCACTAAGAATGCACCATTAAGATATAAATATATCTATATATATATATATTTAAGTGGTACTTTTATTGAGTTCTAGTTGAGCCAAAAGTACCATTGTCTTGGAGGAGAGGTGAGCAACTTATAGCTAAGAACTTCACATCCTAAGACAATAACTTCAAGAATTCTTAGTTTTTAAGTAATTAATCTTTACGGATTCATATGGCGTAACAAGGATCAACTTAGTGTGTTGTGTGTTCCAAATAAAAAATAAAAAGTTAATAGTGTATTGTGATTATTTCGACAATAGGTGCAAAAATTTCTTCTCCTGATCTTTATTTTCATTAATGTTCACTTTATCCGGAATCTGGCACACAGATTTTCTTTTTGGACTATGTACACCGAAATTTTGGACATATAGAAGAAGACAAGATAGATAAATTTATAGACGAGTAATAGAGCAGAACTGTGAGAGTCACGTACCATTAGGCTTCACTTAAGATAACTACGTACATAAGAGCAGAACTCTGAGAGTCACATACCATTAGGCTTCAATTAACCTTGCTGTGTTGTGATTTAATTTTGAGCTAGCAATCGATCATGGAGAGAAAGACAATAGGACTATTCTTCATGCTTCTCATTGTCTTGGCTGCTGGTAAGTAAAGTAATTCAATCACTACTCTTTGTAAGTTTTGCTTGTGTAAAATTACGCAGTTATTATTGAGATTTGATTTCTTCTTTATATTAATCAATGATTGAATGTATGCGTGCATCCAAATATGCAGAAGAGACAGTGATGAAGTCTGAAGCAAAGACTTGTGAGGCACTGAGTGGAAAATTCAGCGGTGGGATGCACTGGAACCACCGGCAACCAGCAATGTGATAAAGTGTGCAGGAGACTAGATGGCTTATTGAGTGGACGATGCAAAGGCTTGCAGTGCTTTTGCACCAAAGTTTGTTAATTAACTAGCTATACATGGAATAAAATATACTCATCCTGTATACTAAATAAAAATATGTAGCATGCAATTTTTAATTATTTTTTTGTTTTTAATTTTTTGTTTTTATTTAATTTGTATTGATGCCAGGGCTCGAACCCCGGACTTGGGGAGGTGAGAGGAAGGGCGAATGCCGGACCACTAGGGTCCCGGCTACAGCATGCAATGTCATATACGTACCAAGCATACTACAAGAGCTCTTGTAGCTGCTATACTAATGGGATTGAGTACTATAAATGAAGTAATATGATCATCATAATTTTATTTAATTACTTATATCCATCTCTTGTGAATTAATTTCTTTTATTTTATTATATTTTTCAAACCAAGTTAAATTCAGGTCATTCATACTAGAATTAATTAAAGAATTTATTAGTTTCTCGAAAAACTTTCTGAATGGAATAAACCCTAATCTAATTGCTTAAGACATCTTTGGTGAAGAGTTAAACACATAAGATTAAGTGATCATAAAATTAATATTATGAAATAAGATTAATTGTATTTGATAGTGATAGTAAATATACATTAATTTTTAATTTCTTAAACATTAATTATATTTGGTAAAAGTTTTAAGATTAATAAAAATAAGAATTTATTTATTTTATTTAATAAACTATTAATTAATTATATTTGGTATGCATTTACATAAAACAACGTAAAAACTAAGGAATAAAAGAGATGAAAACAAAAATATTTTTTGAATCTCTTTCTCCTTCACATTCTCGTATGCCAAACAATCAAAGAAAATGTTTACCAAAAAATAAATAAATAAAAGAAAATCAATAATATGCAATTATAGAAAACCCATTTTTCTAAAAAAAAAAAAAAAAAAAAAAAGGAAGACAAATCCCATTTATAATTTCAATTTACCCCAATTCTGATTCACTATCGAAAATCAACGAGTTTCTAATCCTGCAAGTCAAGGAAAACTTTGATTGTTTGGGTCATCCCTTTCCCAATTTGCCTTCTGCTTGGTTGCCAAGAAAACTGAAATTCAAAGAAAACAAACCAACTGTACAAAAAAATCTATATTTAAATCAAGAGATATTATCCTTTCTCGACGCCGACAACTGCTAAGCTTTCCAAGGTCGCTTCCAACAAAAATGATAAAATAAAAATCAATGACTGTGTTTCATCATTGATGTGACCAAAGTGAATATCATAAAATAAAACTGTGTATGTGAATTTATAGCAATGATGGAAGAAATGGAGGAGCATCCTCAAGCCATCAATATTGAAACGAATGCAAGTATTGTCAATTGCCTTTTTGTTGGTTTACTGCTTTATACTACATGTGGAGTTCTGATTCTTCGATTAGTGTGGTGCTTTTGATTTTTTTAAATTTTTTTTGAGAGGGTAATGTCGTGACTTTGTACCAGTCCCTAAGAAAAAGTGGGCACATTTTTTTTTTTTGCACACGCACCTATTATCTCCAGGGAGATGAGACGCAACCCCAGGTGGCTTTTATGGCTTTTGTGATTTTCTCATCATGTTACTGCCAAAACTAACATAGTTTTATTCTTGGGAGGAGAGTGGGGGGTTATCTAACTTGCATGTGTTATCCTTTTTAATATTTATTTGTTTGAGTTTGAAGGTAAAGTATAATTTTCTGAATTTATTTATACATCTTGTTTAGCACTTGATTAGGGTTCATATGAATTTGGAGATTTTGATTTTTACCTGAAATAATTAGTGCATATGTAGGTCTTTTTGATATAATTATGTATATGAGTGGGTTTGAATTACTGATTTGCTAGTGAATTATAGATGCAATCTGAAAAAAATATATAAAAAAATACATGTAGGTCTTTGCCTTTCTTGTAAAATAAATGACTTTTTGATGGCAGTTGGTAGTATAATTTTCTTTTCCTCACTCTACTTCTGACTCTACAAAAATTGACAAGGAAACTAGGATAGCTTTCTTCATTTGTCAGGTTTGAAGCAATGAGCTCTCTCTCTCTTCAATAATTGAGCAACATGTGAAGCTTTAATGAAATAATGTTTGAATTGTAATACTAATATGGAGTTGTTGTACAAGATTATGTATAAATTATTATTGTTTTCTGGTTGATGTGTGAAATATATCAACATTTTTTGTAAATATTAATTTTATATTATAGTGAACGGATCAAATGTACAACTGAAATAATATATATTGGTGCAGGAAATATTGAATGTATTCTTAGGATTATTTATTCCTCACATACAAACATTGGAATGGGAATTTTTTTTTTTTAATCCGGATAAATTATGTCGAACTCAAATAAAAAATCAAATTTAATACTGAAATGGGTTTTTAGGCAATATATTTTTCATGCAAACTCATCACGGGATAAATCATATTACTCGAACCAAACGTCTCCATAAGAGAAAAACTCAAATGAAATTAAATACACATTTATACGACATTTTATTAATAGAAGAAATATATGTCACTTTATTTTATTAGTACTCAGTCAAGGAAAATTAAACACTAGATGACTCAATCAGGAAAAAGTAAATCTAGAAAGTTAGAAATTGACTAGATGTATTTGGATTCATGCGATGTATGGTATTTTATGTCTTGGAGCTTTTCACATTTTACTTTCCTATGGTTTGGTAATATGCAAGTTTTTTCATACATGTGGTATGAAAATGTTACACTACCCCTTCCCCCAATAGTTTGGATGAAAGTGAAACATTAGCTTTTCCATCAAAGTTAACGGAATAATACTCATGTACAAGAACTGCACTATATATACCCAATGTTATTAATTGTTCCTAACTTTAGTTTTTACATTTCACCTGATCAACATATATACTTTGAATTTTCAAGGATTAGAGTCAAGTGCATTTTCTCTTATCAAACTATCACCCAATTTACAATGTCTCAATTTTTCTATCAAATCAAACATTTTGCACCCATATTGTTAAACATGTTTTGCAAATTATCCAATCGGGCTCTTATATACATGTGCATGTAACATAAGCTAAAATTATAAAATGACCTATTTACCCCTAATTAAATTTAACGGTTCCTATATTTTTGTAAAGGAAACAATCTATAAGTTATGCACTGAATTTTTTTTGTTTCCTTTATCCTTTGAATAATTTCATAGGTATTGCTCTATATGTCTTCTTCATAACTATATTTTTCTATATCCGAATGTTCTATTTAACTTTAAATTTCAACCAAGAAAGAAAGTAAAAAAAAAAAAAAAAAAACATAGATAGATTTGAAGGAAAAAAGAAGAAGTTATTTTGCGCAAACATATATATAATATTACAAATTAGGAGGTTATCATACTAAACTAATTTTTTTAATAAAATAACGAGGTACAAACTTTCTCCCTCTTTTAAGAATTTCCCAGAAAATTAAAACCTTGTGGGCTGAAATATAAAAACTAAAAGTTATAGAAAGAAGAGTAACCTTGGGTATGTAGTGCATATGCTTGTCGCACATGAATATTATTCATTTCATTAACTTGGATGAAAAAATTAACATTTCACAATTTTATTTTATTTTTTTTACTAAATTACATGGGATTTAATATAATATTTTAAATAATCTGTATGAAAGATTGTATATAGCCTACCCAAAGAGGTAAAATGTAAAAAACTCTATTATATTTCATATTTCATATATTATTAACAAAATTGTTGACTTTATTTTTATTTTTATTTTTATTATTATTTTTATTATTTTATTTGGTGTTGTATAGATCCTATATATCCTGTTTTGATTGAACTACATTAGAAAATGATACTTTAAATTATTTATATATTTTTCGTTTTTCAATTGTGGGTCTAAAATATCAAATTATAATATAAAATTTTAGAGTAATTAATTCCTTCAACTTCTCCTAGATTATTTTGATATTACACTGACCCTATATTTCTAAAACATACACAAACCTCTCATGAAATTCAAAAACAAGCTGCAACTAAATCCAAACTCTAAAAAATTGAAAAAAAAATTCTTAAAATACCCCCATTATTAAGAAAAACATATGATTTTAATTTTTCAGACTAATTTAATATTTTATAATATTAATAAAATAAATATAAACCCAAATTGGAGTATTGGCCATTGTAGAATATGAAAAATAAATAAATAAATAAATAAATAATTAAAAAAACAATGTGTATGATATTATTTAACTGAAAATAAAATATAAACCAAACTTGTAGTTATGATTATTGTACAATTATGAAAAAAAAAACTAAAAAAAAATTAATGGAAAACAATGCTTATAAAATATGAAATTATTCTTATAAAATACCAAATTTAGAGATAGTTTTTTTTTCAATCTTTTATTTTTATTTTCTTAGTTCTATTATCATTTTATGAATGATTATAAATTAATTTTTATTTATATATTATTTCAAATTGAATAATAAAATGTAATTAATTTATATAAGTAATTTTAAAATTTTACGAATTTGTTAATAAGAATACATTAAGGTATTTTATCTTCATTTTAAGCTTTGGGGAGGTATATGTAGGTTTTAAAAATAAAAAGGGAGCTCTGTGTAATATTAATAAAATCTAAGTGATATGCTGGTACTCACAGCACCAATTTTGACACTTTGAACAAGTAAACACATATCTTTTTATAAAACACACATCTTTCATCTAAATCAAATTTCGTTTTCACACACAAATTTTAATTGATGTCATGGACATAGCGGTTCTCCTGGCTTATTCATCGAATAACTATTTCAAATTTTAACTCTCTGAACTCTAATTTTACACTTTGAACAAGTAAATAAATATCTTTCATAAAACATACATCTTTTCTTCAAATAACAATTAGATTTCACCCATAAATCTTTCACTGTTATGGACAAGCCGATATTCCTAGGTTATTCACCTGACATTTATTTGACACTCATACTCCCCAAACTCCAATTTTGACACTCATACTCCCCAAACTCCAATTTTGACTTTTTGAACAAGTAAACACATATCTTCTCATAAAAACACACATCTTTCTTCCAAATCACTTTTCGATTTCACATTAGTTTTATTCAATGTCACAAACATGTCGATTCTCCTATCTCATTCACCGGACAACTATTTGACATTTTAACCCTCTGATCTCTAATTTTGTCACTTTTAACAAGTAAATGCATATCTTTCATAAACCACACATCTTTCATCCAAATAACATTTAGCTTTCACACACAAGTCTTATTCGATGTCATGGATATGCAGGTACTCCTAGTTCATTCATTAGACAACTATTTGAAAATTTCCCCTCCTTGAAGCCTAATTTTGACACTTCGAACAATTAAACACATTTTATTTTTTTCATAAAACACATTTTTAATCCAAAACACATTTTGTTTCCACACACAAGTCTTATTTGATGTCACAGATGTGCTGGTTCTCTATCTTATTCAACTATTTGATATTTTTACCCCAAAATCCTAATTTACACATTTTGAATAAGTAAACATATTTATTTTCATAAAATGCATATTGTTCATACAAATCACATACTACCTTAATTATTCTACCTCGTGCATCAATATGCGTATGTGTAGAATATGCAATTGTCGGGCATAAAGAGTACTACCTTAATTATTCTTCTTGTTTTTCTAAATTCTATATACATTCCTCCTACTTGCCAGCTAGTTGAAGTAGAAAGCTTAGATAAACATAAATATTTCTTGTATGATGCTACAAGTTGGCGGGTACATGAGCACCATTGATCATCAGAGTCGGAGATTGGGCCAATCCTAGGCAGAAACAGAGAAGTTTTGGAGCCAGTTTGTGAGGATGACTTCTTGGTCCATTGCAGGTAAGGTAGAGATCATTTGGTTCATAGCTCTCTCTATTTCTGCTTTCTCGTAACTTGTAAAGATGGGATATGCCAACCCATTGCTTACATGGACGGCAATCTCAACTTCACTTCCCTTCAATTATTCTTAAGTTCCACTTCACAAATCTCAACAAATATTATAGTGCAATACAAAAGGGAGAATATTCAAGATGGCAATCAATTATATTGAAAAACACATAATTTGAATGGAGTCGGTAATATAATATACAAATCATGGGTTAAGTGGTGTTTTTCACACTAAAACTGCTTAAAATAAAATCTACTAGTGAAAATCACAAGCGAGTCAACTGTAATTTATCCTATTTGAATGCAAACTTCGCGGGCATTATCCTTGTATCTTAGCAATGTATCATGTTACATGCTTTCATTAAATATATATATATATATATATATATATATATATATATTATGAATATTGATCTCTTTGAAGTGAGATCGAGATCAACATCAAAATTCTATGTGAAATCTCTTTCTTCAAATCAAATTGGTTAGATTTTCAATTGCAATGACGATGAGAGTGCTTTCCTTTCACCTCTCTCAAAACGTCCAATCGTCACAACCCATCACCCACAAACCATGGAAAAAGAGAAGCAGTTATAACAAGCTGAAGAACAAGTAGCCAAAGTTAGAGTATATTATAGCACATGATTTATACTTTATTATTGTACTTAGTCTCATACTAGATTAGGTTCCTTAACTAAGTCAACTTTTACAACCTATATATATAGGCTTTCTCTATGTAATTAAATTATCTCATTATCATATAATACAAAATCATCATCAGATTCAAGTCGGTATCAAAGTTTAGGTTTTTCAAAAGTTTTTCCCATGGGGTTGTCACTTCCTCCTTAATGGCAACCCCACCTCAACTTCACCACCAATTAGCCTTCCTAGCCATTATACCTTTTCTGCCTTGTTCTTTCATTATAGAGCATGTTTGATTACATAACAAATCTAAATACAAAAACTCTCCAAAACTAATATGATCCAAGATTTGAGTTTTTTATTAACTCCCCTTATCTCACCATCCCAACCAATCAACAGATCTCATCGTCTCCTTTCAATATATATATATATATATCTCTTCATACGTCCCTGAGCATGTACTCGGTTTGCTCTGCATGAGACATCCCTGAACATGGTTTAGGAAAGCACTTCCCCTACCAGTTATACATCGTCTTATATGTACTTATAAGTCTTCATATGTCCTTGAGCACATAATAGGATTGTCTTGCATGAGACGTCCCTGAACATGAGTTATACGTCGCCTCACACATACTAGAACAAGTATTTTATCTACATGAGACACTTCATTAGTTTGATTTTCAAATTCAAGCTAGTTTCGAGTCAATCATCTTGAGTTTGAGATGGGAGTTAGAGTATATTATGGCCCATGATTAATGACCCATAATTTATACATGATTATTGTACTTAGTATTATACTAAACTAGATTCGTTATGTTAGGTCAACTTGTATAGCCTATATATACAGGCTTTCTCTATGTAATCAAATCATCTCATTCTCATATAATACAAAATCATTATCAGATTCAAATAAAAATAATTTTGATGAGGTTTACAATATATTGACCAGAAGTTCCATTTTGATTTGATTAGATAAATAATTTGAAAATCAACTAATAAAACTAAGATTGGAGAGAATATTATTAAGATTGAATACAGAAATTTGTGAAAGCCACATCTGCTCCAACATTTGTATTTTGTTTGAATGTGAAAGTCAAATTTACACCATTTCAAAGCGTGCCGTGAACAACTTATTTTTCGCGTTCATGTCATGCATTGATAAAAAATGAAAATAAGCAAATGATATAAAGTTAGGGTATTCTTTGAGATCTTAATTAAAAGGTTTTTTTTTTATTATTATTAATTTTTTTGCCGATTTGGTTAAAATTATATATATGCATACACCCACAAATTAAAATGAAATTACATGTAGAAAGGAGAAGGTAGCTTGCTTGCTAGTTTGCTAGCAAGCTAGGCTGCCATGATATCTTTTGATTTATTAATGAAAGGGGGGAGTTAGTAACGATACAGAGATACATCTTACATAGTTACGTGGTGGCAATTTATTTTTAGTTATTGCTAATGTTATCTAGCTAGCCTATCTAGCTAGCTAATATAATGCCACAGACAGTAGCTAAAACTTAATACCAATTAAAACATGTACGCATGCATGCAAATTAACAGTTCCTTTTACATACGCAGCGCAAGCCTTGATCACAAACTCCACCCAGCGGCAATTTGTCTTGCTCTCTGCAAATTCGTCCACAGGCGCTGTCAACGAAGCAGGGACCTCTGAATTTTCCACTTGGTGCCACACAAATCCTCGCCTCAGTTTGCATCACTGTTTCATCTGTTTCCATTCCAACAAGAAATTATTAATAGATTATCAGAAAGAAAATAATTAATGAACAATTATTTATATATATAATTATCACATAAAGAGCAAGAGAATCAGAGTCTTTAATTACGAGCAGCTAAGGAAATGAGAAGCAAAAACAACAGTCCGAGAGATTTTCTCTCCACTGTTAAAATTTACAGCACAAAATTATATCTGCTCCCACTAATCAAACTGAAGTCTCATGAAATTAACGAGTTCTGGATTGAGTTGCACTATTTATATATAGCACTCTTAAGGTTAGATAGAGATAGCTAGCTAAGTGCAACAGTTTAAATACTAGTTTTATAGTGATTATATATTAGAGTGATCTTGAGCATATAAGAATTGGCATTCTTTTCTTGTTATATGCGTTTTGAAATATCACGTGTCTCTTTTCGAGAACAAACCAGTGAGGCTCAAGGTTTCTGAAATAAGATTGCTGTGTATTGAAATGATTTTAGACATATAAGAGGTGTAATTTTTTCTTTTTATACGTCTTTTGGAGCCGTGACACTAAGCACATGCATGCAGGGCAGTTGGTCCCCGTGGGCCTTTTGGGGCCGTGACACGCTAAGCACATGCATGCATGGCAGTTGACACAAACATTAGGTTGAATATTGCAATTTTGAAACGCAACTAGCTATTTTTAGTGGCCCAATAAAGAATTGTATACACTCCAAAAATCTTACGTATTAGTAAGTAGTGTTTATTGCTTTTTGCTGATTAATTAAAGAAAAGGAATCCTGATCTTCTCCTCCTGTTGCACATATTATTATATTTTTTTTATATAAAGGTAAAATATATTATCTATTTATTTCTCAAACATATCCAACTAAAAGAGATTGATTTTCGTCACAATTTGACAGATGCAACTGTGCACCCAGTAACACATGTAAACATCAGTGCTTGACTAGTTAGGCCAGTGTGCCAAGGGATTGAATATTTTAATTGATTGGCGGTGGCTACAATCTTTTGAATTTTTCTCAACCAAGGACCCCTACCGGTTACCAACAACGGGCTATAGCGAAAAAGTAACTCAGAGGATGTCGAATCACAACCTGTAGATGGTGATTCTTAGCAAATACAGATTAAAAAATAAAATAAAATTAGTTAATAATAACTCTACATTTTCACAAATAATCATAATTATTTTTGGAAGAATTCTGAATTTCAACTTCGATATAGGCACAATGAGAACTCTTCCAATAATATTGTGGATGTAATGCTCTCAAAGAATTTTGGGTATCTAACAAAAACAACAGCTTGTCATATTGAGAAATATATGCTCCAAAATAGTATTAGATCAAGTATTTTTCTTTCTCTTTTCTCCTTTTTCGAATCCTATAATAAAGTTGAAAAAATATAATGACACTTATCACAAAAAATAAAAAACCAACAATTAAGATTGTTTAACTCTTTGTTTGATTTCTCATAATAATTGTTTAGTGTCTCATCCGATTGCCTTGAGTATTTAATTAAAATTTTGTTTTGATTAGTTTCATAATTATTAGTGGACAATTAATTGAGATTTTCTAATTAAACTCATCTTAGAGCACAAGTAAATTACTATGCTATGACTTCTTCTTCTTCTTCTTTTTCCTTTTAAATTGACATGGCTGAAATGATGCTATAATCAATGTAAACTCTTTAGCATGCAGGTAACTTATAGTGCACGTGACTACATAATATAATTTAGCTCATTTAAAAACTAAATTAATTTTATTAATGCACAAATTAATAAGCATGTAATTGAGTTCAACTAACAAAACTGCATTGTCGATTTGTTAATCCTGTGTGCTTGTAGTTTTGGCAAACGAATATTGAATATAGTGATTTACATGCTCAAATTTTAAAGATTATTTCTGAATATGGTTAGAGATTTAAGAATTAGACCCCGAAATGCACTCTTCATGAATCGATTAATGATCTTGATCATTGATTGAAATGTTTTTGAGCTTAAAATTCAAGTTTCTTATCATGTGAGATAATAATACTAGCTTTCGTAGCACAAGTAACACAAATGAATCGTATTTATGGTATATATATATATTCATCAACAATTAATATAAATATCAAGAAATTATTGTTAAAAAATTCTAAATATGGAGAAAGAATTAATATGATAATATTATAATCATAAAAAATTATACTTTTAATATTTCTTTTCATTCATAGCATATTAAAAGAAAATTAATTTATAACATTATAATTATTTGTAACTTATTAAATTTGAGAAGAACTAAAAAATATTATAATTATTAGAAACTTATTAAATAAAAAATTTGAAAAATTCAATTAACTAATATTGACATGTAATTATTGAAAAAATATAATTTTTTTTATGATTTAAAAGTTAAGCAGCAATATTATAATCATGACAACTATACTCTTAATATTTATTTTAATTCATAATAATTTTTAAAATATCAATTCTTAAATTTGAAATGATTTTAAAAAAATAAGATTTTTAAGTACTTATTAAATTAAAAAAAAAATCAGAAATTCAATTTTAATTGCTATTGACATATAATTCAATTTCAATAGTCCTAAAATAATTACAATTCTATTGATATTAAAATAGAGAAAAAATAGGAAAAAAATAAAAATAAAATAAAATAAATAGTAGTCTATTTGAAGCAAAATAACAACTAAACATAACTTTGTAATAATTATACAAACTCATAAGGGTATTTCTACATCTAAGGCTTTTTAACATATTGTATAGATAAATAAAAGTTACTTAATGGCAGAATCTTTTGATTTTCTTAAATTCTTTATGAATTTTAATTATTACATAGTTACATTTAGTTGTATTTTATAGTTGTGACTTTGTACCAAATAGACTATTATTAATTTTCTTACTTTTTTTCTAAATCTTTACTATTTTAGTATCAACTAGCTTTTATGATACATGCAACATTCGTGAATTGTATTTATGATATGTTCATCAACAATTAATGTAAATATCAAGAAATTATTTTTTAAAAAAAATTAAACATTTAATTAATTTTAGAAAATTCTAAAGATTGAGGAAGAATTAATACAATAATATTATAATCATAACAGCATAAAAGTATACTCTTAATATTTATTTTCATTCGTAGCATTTTAAAAGAAAATAAATTTATAATATGATAATTATTTGTAACTTATTAAATTAAAAAATTCATTATTAATTACTATTAATATATAGTTATCAACAAACTATAGATTTATTATTATTGAAAAAGAATTAGGATAAAAAAATAAATCAATAGTCATAAAATAATTACAATTATATTAATATTAAAATATACAGAAAAAAATTATGAAAATAGTAAAATAAAAAATAAAATATTTGAAGCAAAATAACAACTAGAAATTTTTTATGTCATAGAGTATTTAAGAAAATAAAATTTCTTCCATCAAAAGTTAAACAACAATAAATAATAATGGAAACTACAGTTTAAATATTTTTTAATTCATAGTGTTTTAAAAAAATTATTTCATAAATTTGAAAAGAACTAAAAGATATTGTAATTATAAGGAAATTATTAAATAAAAATTTGAAAAATTAAATATTAACTAATATTGGCATATAATTATTGAAAAATATATTTTTTTTATTATATTAAAGTTAAAAAAACAATATTATAACTCAATGTTTCTCTTAATTCATAGTCATTTTTATAATTTTAATTCTTAAATTTGAGGTGAACTAAAAAAAATTAAGATTATTAGGTATTTATTAAATAAAAAAATTTGAAATTCAATTTTAAATGTTATTGACATATAATTATTGAAAACCTATAGATTTATTAAAATTGAGAAGAATTAGTAAAAAAGAATCAACAGTCTTAAAATAATTACAATTCTATTGATATTAAAATAGAGAGAGAGAAAACAAAATAGTCTATTTGAAGTAGAATAACAACTAAACAAAACTATGTAATTATCCAAACTTAAAAGGGTATAAAAATAAATAAAAATTTCTGCCTCTATGGCTCTTTTATATATTGTATAGATAGTATTGTAATCGTTATAAAATTCATTTTTTTTTTTTACTAATTCTTCTCAATATTAATAAATTTATATTTTTTTAATAATTATATGTCAATATTAACTAAGATTAAATTTCTCAATTTTTTTCTTTAATAAGTTCCTAATTATCATAATTTTTTTCTAGTTTTTCTCAAATTTATTAATTATTATTTTTAAATACTATGAATTAGAAAATATTAAGAGTATATTTTTCATAATTATAATATATTTTTTTAACTTTTAATTCTTCTTTCCATCTAAAGAATAAAAATATTTATATATATAAATTTATGAATTTAATTTTTTTGTAAAATTAATCTATTTTTTATGAATATAAAAGTGGTTTAATGGAAGAAATTTTATTTTCTTAAATACCCCTATGAGTTTTTATTATTATAGAGATATTGTTAATTAGTTGTTATTTTGACTCGAATAGACTATTTATTTTATTATCATTTTTTACTTCTTTCCTAATTCTTCTCCAATTTAATATTAATAGGATTGTAATGGTTTTATGACTATTGATTATTTTCCCTAAATCTTTTCAATATTAATAAATATAATTTATCAATAACTGTATATAAATAGTAATTAAGATTGAATCTCTCAAATTTTTTATTTAATAAGTTACAAATAATTATAATATTATAAATTAAAATTTAGAAAAATATTATGAATTACAAGAAACATTAGGAGTATAGTTTTTATGATTAGAATATTGTTATTTCACTTGTTTTTTTATTTTTAAAATTTTCAAATATTATATATCTATATTATAAATTAAAATATTTTTTTTATTTACTTTTTTGTTTTTCGTCAATAACATGAAATATTATTTTTTTAACTATAATTTATTGATATGTACATCAATTATTAATAATATATATGTATATATCATAAATATAATTCAAGTGCAACGTGTGTACTACTTTTTTATGAAGCGTGAAGGGTCAAAGCAACAAGTGGCGAGTGGATCAATAGGCAAAGGGCTCAGGTGGCACGTGGTAGAATGTGTGAGATCCGATGAGGCTGAGATTCCAGCGGTGGGTAGATCGAAAGATTCCAGTTCTGATGGTATGGGTGGTATCAAAAAATAAGGTTGTGTAGTATAAGAACTAACAATAGAACCCTTATTTATTAAGGGATTCGTAGCTAGAGAGAGGCACATCGAGAGAAAAAAAATAAAGGCAATGCTGGAAAGAGGCGCAACAGGAACAAGAAAAAGGGTTTTTCTAACCTAGCTCCGATACCATGTGAAAGTTATGGAAAGAGAAGACCCATGTATTGTGAGTATAGCCTTCACACTGATGCTATATTTATACTATACAAATGTGTGCTGTACAAGCTAAGTTAACTATATTACAATCTAAATCAATGCTAGGAATAAGGAAGCTAAAAGCAAGGAAACTGATTACAGAGTAAATATGGAAAGTCAACTATTCCAACATTGTAGAAATCAAAAGATCTCATCATTAATTAAAGTCATTTTCATATAGTATAAATATAAATATAAATAGATAAATTAGATGTACGGGTAAACTTAATCAAAAAAATCTCAATAATCATCTAACTAGGGGTGGCAACGAGACGAGCTTGAGTTAAAAATTGGCTCGTCAAGTTTTGGACAAGCTCGGCTCATGTTCGTTAAAAGCTTGTGAACTTAAACTCGTTAAGAGTTAACGAGTCGAGCTACTCATTAAAGGCTCTTGAAGATTTTTTGAAAATTTGAAAAAAGTTTCATTGTTCAAAAGAGTTGAGCTTAAGACCTATTTGAGAACGTAAAATATCACAAAACCATGTTACAACTTATTTTAGTTTTTACGTATAATATATTTATTAAAAATTTCTACGTAAATAAAAAAAATATTAAATAATATTAAACGAATTGGCTCACGAGCTTATAAGCTGAGCTTTGAAAATATTGAGCTTGACTTATTTTACTAAACAAACTCAAAATAAAGCTTATGATCGCTCGTTTACTGCTCGACTCGATCAATTAATGAGTAGCTCATGAGCTGTTCATGATCTAACTCTACTCATTGCTATTCCTATATTTAACTAATGAAGAAACAACCAAAAAAAAATTTGAGCCAAAATCTTATCCATTAAGATATATATTTTTTTTTTTTAGCTGGTACTTGTATTGAGTTCTAGTAGAGCCAAAAGTACCATTGTCTTGGAGGAGAGGTAAGCAAGTTATAGCTAAGAACTTCACATCCTAAGACAATAGCTTCAACAATTCTTTGTTTTAATTAATTGATCTCTACGGACTCATATGGAGACACAAGAATCAAATTTGTGTGTTGTGTGTTCCAAATAAAAAATAAAAAGTTACTAGTGCATTGTGATTATTTCAACAATCGGTGCAAAAATTTCTTCGCTTGATCTTTATATTCATTAATGTTCACTTTATCTAGAATCTGACACACAGATTTTCTTTTTGGACTATGTACACCTAAATTTTGGACATAAAGAAGATAAAATAGATAAATTTATAGATGAGTTGCGTGATAGGACCGGTTTGCTATAGCAAGTACTCAGTCAAGCCCTCTATTTCTCCTTGACACGTTTACATTTTTTTGCTTCCAATTCCATCTATAAATACCACAAAACATAACTACGTACATAAGAGCAGAGCTGTGAGAGTCACATACCCTTGGCTTCAATTAACCTTGCTTTGCTGTGATTTAATTTTGAGCTAGCAATCGATCATGGAGAGAAAGACAATAGAACTGTTCTTCATGCTTCTCATTGTCTTGGCAGCTGGTAAGTAAAGTAATTCAATCACTACTCTTTGTGAGTTTTGCGTGTGTAAAATTATGCGATTATTATCGGGATTTGATTTCTTAGTTATATTAATCAATGAATGTATGCATGCATTTATGCAGAAGAGACAGTGATGAAGACTGAAGCAAAGACTTGTGAGGCACTGAGTGGAAAATTCAGTGGTGGGTGCATTGGAACCACCGGCAACCAGCAATGTGATAAAGTGTGCAGGAGACTAGATGGCTTATTGAGTGGACGATGCAAAGGCTTGCAGTGCTTTTGCACCAGAGTTTGTTAATTAACTAGCTATACATGTAATAAAATATACTCGATCCTGTATATATACTAAACATGCATGTTATATACCAAGCATATGTATGCCACAAGAGCTCTTGTAGCTGCTCTACTTATGGGATTGAGTACTATAATGAAATAATATGATCATCGTAGTTTTATTCAATTACTTATATCCATCTCTCTTAATTTTTTTTATTTAATTACATTTTTGAATCCGATTAAATTCAAGTCATTATTAGAGAATTTATAAAATTTTTATTGAATTTTTTTAAATATTCGAACTCAGAAAATTAATAAATTATCTAATTTCAACCCATCTCTTAAGGTATGTAATAAAAAAGGAGTTAAACACATACAATTAATTGTATTTAATTGTGGATAATAAATATATATTAATCTTTAGTCTCTTAAACATTAATTATATTTGGTAAAAGTTGTAAGATTAATAAAAAAAAGAATTCTTTTTTTTATTTAATAAACTATTAATTAATTATATTTGGTATGCATTACATAAAGCAACGTAAAAACTAAGGAATAAAAGAGATGCAAATTAGAAAAAAGATATAAAAATAAATAAATAAATAAATCTTTTTTGAATCTTTCTCCTTCACATTCTCGTATGCCAAATAATCAAAGAAAATATTTACTAAAAAAGAAAATATTACACAATCAAAGAAAATCAATAATAGCAATATAGAAAACCCATTTTTCTACCAAATAATTCATTTATAATTTCATTTACCCCAAGTCTGATTCACTGTCGAAATCAACGAGTTTCTAATACTGCAAAGTGCAGATCAAGGAAAACTTTGATTGTTTGACCCAACCCTTTCCTAAATTGTCTTCTGCTTGGTTGCCAGGAAAACTGCTCGGCGCCTAAGCTTTCCATGGTCGGTTTCCGACGAAAATAAATAAATAAATAAATAAAAGGGCTTTAGACATTTCTTTTCCTCTTTTCTTCTATATGTATGCATAGACGTCATAATAACCTTAGGGGACGATCCAACATTGTCACAAAATCATTGACTGTGATTCATCATTGATGTGATCAAATTGGATAATATAATTATATAAAAGTGAATACCATTAAATAAAACTGTGTATGGTGAATTGATAACAATGATGGAAGACATGGAGGAGCATCCTCAAGCCATTAATATTGAAAAGGATACAAGTATTGTCTATTGCCTCTTTGTTGGTATACTACTTTATACTACATGTGTAGTACAGATTCTTTGACTACTGTGGTGCTTTTGATTTTTTCTTTTATACAAGTCCCGAAGACAAAGCGTGCACGTTTTTGTATTTGCATATGTGTATCTATTATCTCTGGGCAGATGTGAGGCGAGCCAGGGTTGGCTTTTATGGCTTTTGTGGTTTTCCTATCTTTTTTTTTATCGGACCAGATTTTATTATTCAAAATGACATATAATTCCAACTCAAATTTAATACCCTTTATCTTCTAACACTATGCCAAACCCCAAAGCCATCACTTTCCTTTACATTAAAACTCTTTTCCTATTCAGAGATCAAATGTTCAAACAACCTCGTGCACCACCATATAAAAGAATAAAAGGAAAATAAATCATACTAGATCAGGCTTAAAATTTTGCAAACTGAGATACACCAAAGCAACATAGACAACCTCCCCTCAAAAGAGAACACTCCCCTCCTATATCCAAGCTTCCAAAGTAGAATTTCTTGTTACTCCCATTTTAGCCGAAGCATCTGCTAAATGATTTGTCGAACGAGAAATATGGATGATAGAGAAACTCTGTAACTTTTCAGATTCAATCTCTATTTTTCTTAATATTTGATCAAATTTTCATGGCCCTATACTTCTTCTTGAAACTCAATTAACTGCATTTAAAGAGTCACTTTCAACCACCAAATTTACATTGTCCCTCATTTGTTGAAACCACCATAGATATTGCTTTGAGTACTGCCCTTACCTCTGCTTCATTCGAACTCTGCTACTCCAATGTTTATTGAAAACATTGCCTTAATGATCCCCCGGTGATAATGTTGTTTATGAAGTGTGGAGGAGAACTCTGTTATGAGGAATATAGTAAATACTTAGAGAACAATTGTTTGCACTATCCATCAACCTAGCATAGACATATTTGAATCCTTTGCGGCTGCTGTTTATGAAGTGTGGAGGAGAACTCATATAAGCTGGTAGTATAATTTATTTTCCTCACTCTACTTTGATTCTACAAAAAATGACAAGTAAACTAGGATTGCGTTCTTCATATGTCAGGTTTGAAGCAATGAACTCTCTCCAATAATTGAGCAACACATGTGGAGGTCTTAATGAAATAATGTTGAATTGTAATATTAATATGGATGATTATGTGTAAATTTTCATTGTATATATATATATATATATATTTTGTGTGTGAAATAAATTAACATTTTGTATAACTATTTTTGTTTAATTGATTTCCCACAAGTATCCCCAACCTAATCTCATTCGGGGTTTGTGGCCTCTCTCCACAAGTGTTTTCTTGCGGGCTTGAACCCCTAACTTTACAGAGACCCATCAACCACTAAACTCAAGCATGCCTTACCACTTGAATCACACATTGTTGGGTTTTATAACCATTTTTGATAATATAGTGAATAGATCAAAGTTACAACAAAATTAACATATATTGGTCCCCGGATAGTTTTAGAAAAATTCAATATATTCTTAGGAATTATCCCTCACATACATATGGGAAATTAATTTTCTTTTACCTAGATAAATTATGTCAAACCCAAACACAAAATCGAATATTATCCTGGAATGAATTTCCAGACAATATGTTTCCTAGGCAAAGTCATCATAGGGGTAAATTATATGACTTGAACTAAATGCCCCCTTATGAAAAAAAAAAAAAAAAAAAAAGTAAAGCGAATAATTATGTTAATATTTATGCAATTTTTCACTAATAGAATAAATATTTTTCAATTTATTTTATTAGTCCTTAGTTACAGAAAATTAAATACTGGAGGACGCAATCAAGAAAAAAAAAAACTTAAAAATTAAAAATTGACTAGATGTATTCGGCTTCTATGCGATGCATGGTTTAGAGTAAAGTACACTTTATCCCATCGTGGTTTGAATTATTCTCAAATGCATACATGTGATTCATTTTGTCCAAAAATATCCCCCCAGAACTTTGGATCGAAGTGTTTTTGGACAAAATACATCCAAATTAATAGTTTTCTAACTAAATTACCAAAAACCAAAACTACACCTTTAATTTATAAATTCATGCTATTGTTTTCCTATTATCTCTTTCATTTTATATTAATAAGAATAAATTAAAACTCATTTTACTTTAAAATCTAATTTCTAGTTACCAAAAACAAAATACAAATTGTGCTTGACTGGAATTTCTTTAAAGATAATTTAGAATAAGGGAAGGAAAAAGATGGTGGAGAAGAATTAGATTTATCTGTGTTTCCATTATTGGTTGGATCATAGAAAGAATACGTATCGGCTATGGGTGCTAGAATTGCAGTGAGTCTTATAAAGTTTGGTCTTAAATTGAAGGAGTTGGACAATAAATGGAAATAGTTGATTGTTGAAGAAGCTAAGCTGGCATTGAAAAGAGGCAATTTGTGCCAGGAGCATGTTAGAATTTGGATTGAAGGTTTAATCGCAATTTGATTGATTGGTCTGTTTCACATTTAATTGAGATTATAAATAAATAAATCAAATAGTTTTGTTTTAGCATGGGTGAGGTATTATCTTCAATGTCTTTAAATTTACATAATTTTCTTTTTAGTTTGATGGGCTACAATCGGAAAATGGTTGTTTCAAATGGATTCTTGATAACATAAAATGAAATAGATAATAGGAAATCAGTGACATGTATTTATAAATTAGAAGTTTAGTTTTAGTTTTTTGGTAATTTAGTTAGAAATCCTTTAGTTTGGATGGATTCCGTCCAAAGACATTTTGATCCAAACTTTAGTGGGGTGCTTTGGGACAAAATGAAATGCGTGTATGCATTTGAAAATAAGTCAATCCACAAGGGGATAAAATGTACTTTACTCTTTATTTTATTTCTTTGGAGTCTTTCACATTTTACTTTCCTATGGTTTGGCATTATACAAATTATCATACACGTGGTTTGAAAATGTTACACTAACCCTTCTATCCTTCTTCTGAGAAAAATTTGCTACCCAATACTAGGAATCCTCACCCAGGTGATGTGGGGGAGATTGTAATACCAAAAAAAAAAATAAATTAATTTTCCACATTTATTATGGAAGGTGTGATTGTATTGTTTATATTCCACATTCAAGGCAAAAATTTTGTAACTCTGGGATTAGCAAGCAAAATAGTCAAATACAAGTCCGTTTTAGATTTTGGGAATACTGGAAAGACTGTGGGGATGAATAAGACTTTTAGGAAGAAATGAAATGTAATTTGGATCAACGGTTAGTATATTAGGCCAATGTTACAGTTCCAAAACTATAGGTTTGTCCAGGGGGAAGAGTAACTACAAGTTCTTTTTGGATTCCGAGAGTACCGGCACAATCGTGGGGATGAGTAAGACTTGTAGGAAGAAACAAAATAAAATTTGGATCAACGGTTAGAATATTAGGCCAATATTACAGTTTCAAAGCAATAGCTTTGTTACTCTAGGTTCGGGGGATAAAACCATCATATATAAGTCTGTTTTGGATTCTGCGAGTACCAGCATGACCTTGGGGACGAATAAGACCTGTAAGAAGAAGCAAAATACCACTTGGATCAATAGTTAGGATATTAGGCCAATATTACAGTTTCAAGGCAAAAACTTTGTAATTTTGGATTCAGGGGGGCAAAATGCTTAAATACATGTCCATTTTGTATTTCGGGAGTACCGAAATGACCATGAGGACAAATAAGATATGAAAGAAGAAACAAAATGTCATTTGGATCAACGGTTAGGATTCTAGGCCAATATTACAAATTCAAGGTAAAAGCTTCATAACTCTGGGTTCAGGAGAAAAACAGTCAAATACAAGATCGTTTTGGATTTTGGGTATACCAACATGACCAGTGGGGACAATTAAGACCTATTGGAAAAAACAGAATGTCATTTGAATCAACGGTTATGATTTTAGACCAATGTTACAGTTTCAAGGCAAAAGCTTTGTAACTCTAGATTCAGGGGATAAAACGATCAAATACAAATTCGTCTTGGATTCTGGGAGTACCTGCACGACCATGAGGACGAATAATCCCCATAAAAAGAAATAGAATGTCATTTGAATCAGTGGTTAGGATATTAGGATAATATTATAGTTTTAAGGCAAAATCTTTGAAAATTTTGCTTAATTTGTCTAAGTTATAGTTTTAACTTATACATATATTAAGTTAAGTATAATTACTTATAACCTTTTTTTTTTTTGGATTATTTCAAGTTGCATTTCCTACATCCACGCCTTTGCACATTAGTCAGGATAACGATCAAGTTCATCGACAAAGACTTAAGATTGTGAGATAGTGTTTTTCTACAATATTTGTAAATAATATTAATGTTTACTATCATTTTTGTATAATTTTTTTTATATATAAATTTAGAATTTTGTATTTAAATATAAATATAATTTTATACAGATATTTACAAGTACAAAACTACAAACCAAATAAAAATAAATAAACAAAAATTATTTATTCAATCTGCGTATGCATTTTGGATTAAGACAGATGTAGAAAAATTTAAAAAAAAATTCAAAATAATTGTGTCTGTATTTTCTACACCTATATGGCAAACACATTTATATTGGCATCCACGTTTCAGTATTTGGAACCTAAGACTTGGATATATGGCAAGCAATTATAGGAGTCCAAATTTTGCATATGTAGCCTAGACACAACAATATAGATGCAATTAATTATCTGTGTCTAGAAGTATACTCAAATGATTTACTGCATCTGCATTTGGCAGACACGGATAAGTGCCATTTCTTGTAGTGGAGGATCCTAGTATTGGGCGACATCAAGGATTTAAGTCGATGAGATTATAATACTCAAAAAAAAATAGTGTCTTACATTGATTGTGGGAGGTGTAATTATACTGTTTATAACTCACAAGGACCAACAACCTATTGTGAACTCTTTGGTACTTGGGCCAGTTAAACTTGGGGCGTTACATTATCAGGGTTTGTGATTTATTGTCACTCATATTAGCTTTTTTGATAGTGTATAACAAAGTAGCAACACTGTTATATAAAAAAGTTACTTAAAAAAAAATTGGGTAGGGTTAGATCAGTTTGAATTTTATCCACCACTTCTACGAATCAAAAAGTGGCGATTTGATAGGTGCTCTACCAGATCGGGTTAAGGTAGGATCACAACCTGATCCGGTCCATCGTCAAACTATCTCGAGCATTAATGAGTAGATGTGTAGAATATGCAATTGTCGGTCTCATAAAGAGTACTACTTTTATTATGACGTTTTTCTTAATTCTATATACATTCCTCCTACATGCCAGCTATTTCTTAGAATGATGCTACAAGTTGGCGGGTGCATGAGCACCACCGATCATAAGAGAGTTGGAGATTGGGCCAATCATAGGCAGACACAGAAAAGTTTTGGAGCCAATTTGTGAGGATGACTTCTTGGTCCATTGTAGGTAAGGTGGATACCATTTGGTTCAGTGGCTCTCTCTATTTCTTATTTCTCATAACTTGTAAAGATGGGATGTGCCAACCCATTGCTTGCTTGGCAAAACAAGGGTTGCCAAAGTAATAGCAATCTCAACTTCACTTCCCTTCCAATATTTTTGAGTTCCACTTCACAAAGCTCAACAAACATTATTGCTGCAATATAAAAGGAAGAATATTCAAGATGGCAACCAATTATATTCAAAAACACGTAATTTGAATGGAGTTGGTAATATAATTGACAAATCACTTGTGGGTTAAGTGGTGTTTTTCATGCTAAACTATTTAAAATAGAATCTACTAGTGTAAATCACATGTGAGTCAACTGTAATTTATTCTATTTAAATGCAAACTTGGCGCATATTATCCTTGTATCTTAGCAATGAATCATGTTACATGATTTCATTTTAAAAAAAAAAACATAAATTGAAGAAATTAGAGAGATAGAAAACCTGTGATCTTGAGAATTAAACCTTGAACCCTAGTATGAGTAGTGAGAGAAAGAGATGCTAAACCAGAGGCAAAGCTCCACTGAACCAAGGCCTCACAAATAGCACCATAATCCCTTAGCTTGTATGTAATCCATAATAATTCTTGAGCCAGCTTCTCTGCCATCACGTCCTCATCTTTTTCTCGATCACTAATACTACTAGCTACTTGTACTTGTCGTATACCCTTGTCACTATCAGACAGTGCATGAACGACAACTTCTAAACAGAAGATTATGCGTTTAACGCACGACACCAAATATGATCCCATGGGATTTGCCTGTATAAGGCGTGTAGTCCACGCATATTTGCTCATATCACTGTCTCCTCTATCAATTTGGGTGTGTTGGAGTGTGCAGTGTAAGAGATTTAATGTACGCTCGAATGCAGAAGCAAGAACAGTCCGATTGATGTCAACGAGCTCCACGTGGCCATCCTTAGCGTTCTCCTCCATGAACTTATTAGCCATTGCCATTACAGACTGATACTTTGGTGAAGTGGCTGGGATTTGATTCACCAGCGTCAGGATCTGAAAGCACAACAAAAATTAGTCTAATATAGTAATATTAATATATAAAAATTTAAGACATGCATGTCATTAAATTGGACTGGGATTGCATTTAACATTAAAAACTAATTGAATTTCATGTGAGATTTTTAAGTTTGGTTTGGCATTTAAATTCAATATTTTGGATAATTGATTTTACTAGTAGAGATTATAAAATAATTGATTTTAGCATAATTTGTTTTTTGTTTAGTTAATTATACAAAAAGTGATATTGAATCATAAGAATATTAAATAATAATTAAAATAATTTTTGTAAAAAATAATATAAAAATTGTGTCTTGTATTTTACTATAAGTGTGTTATGAAAAAATTATATATGAGTAGCTTTTGAAAAATAAGCTAAAATTGTGTTAGAAGTTTGACCAAGAGTGATTTTAGTTTTAACTAACATGCTATTAAACAAACTAAAAGTGATTTTTAGCTCCAAAAACGAAACACATATTTCAAATGCAAAATCAAACTAACACTTACTTATTGACGAAATATTAATAAACATAATTTTTCATAAAATAAAAATAAAAAATTTATAGAAAAGAAAAAAGGACTATATATCATCCAAAAAAGAGTTTATAATATTGTTATACGAATGGGATTAGCTTAGATTTGCTCATGCTGTTTGACATTACCTTAATAAAACTATTTCTAAAAATTAACTATTTAAGGATGGTGCATGCAGTCCACTTGTAACTAAAGAGCATAAAATGCTGCCAAGTACAGTCATGCCAATGCCAAGAAGAGGAGTGCGTTGTTTTGGGCTCACGAGATTTTGGGATGTAATTAATTGAGTTGTGCATAAATCAGTGTTATATATTATAAAATATAAAATTAACCAAATAATAAATTATTATCAAGTCAAAACACTTCGAATACTTTTATTTATATATATATATTATTAATATATATTAAATAAATCGAGTTCGTAACTCTGCTAACCGAACTGTATAAAATTTAAAATTAGAGTTATGTTAATTAACTATATGAATATTAAAATAAACTTAACTTCGACTTTCCTAATCGAATCAAATGTTTATAGATTCATGCTCTATTCATAAAATATTTATTTCTTAAGTTCCTATTAATTTCTTAGATTTTATTTTATTTGTTAATGTACATTACTTTAATTTTTTATTAGGTATTCCTTCTACGTAATAATAATTTTATTGTATATTTAGTATTATAGTATTTACATGTTTATTAATAAAATATATATTAACTACTAATTTGAAAAGAAAAAAAAAAAAAACAGCAATTTACCTGTGAGAGGGCTCTTTGAAGAGCTCTAATAAGATCGTCAGCACCAACATACAAGTCCAGTGAAGGAAGACCAGTCAATGATGATGCGATGATAATGAAACGGTAGAGCAAGGAATAAGGTAATCCATCAAAACCTTAAGAACCCAAAGGGCAGTCCAAGTCATTAGCATTATCAAAAATCTCAAGTGCTCGCCGGTCTTCAGCTTGTTATTCCTGCCAGATTTTGATTGCGAAGCCACCGATACCAGTGTCTTTGATGCAGCATTCACAGTGAACATGAAGATGGAGTTCAAGAGAGTTGAATGCCTGTAGCTGCTGGTCATGTAGTTAGTTATCCTTTTCTCCATATTCATATAATTCCATGTCTAATTGATCATCTGTTTCCATGTTTATTGTTGTTTTTAAATATGAAAGCTGAAATTTAACAGAGAAAAAGTTGTGGAAGATGCATGATGCTTCTACTAGAACTGATGGCCATGTGTGTAGGTTTCTACAATGACATGTAATCAAATCTGCTCTATAAATTAGCTACCTATTGTGTTTGTATTAGAAGGTTATGTCGCTTTTGTCCAGCTGCAATGGCCTCTTCCTATACGAGAGGTATGTGTGTCTCTCAATGTTTACGATCCCTTTCTCCTAAAATTTGCACACATAATTGTCCTCGTGTCATCATTGTTTTTTCACATTTAATTCTATGCTATCCAAAAGATATATATTGGAATTTTTAATGTAAAACTTTGTTTTAATAAAGCAGATGATAACACTCATTGTTCAATTCTCAAATCTAATATTTTTCTTCCACACACATTAATAATAACTCATAGAGTAATAAATATGAAATCATCTTTAGATTTGAACAAAATTGAATAAACAAACAGTAACTGTAAGTTAGAATTTCTCTTTCAACCACATGACAACTGCCAAGACTATTACAGTTAAAGTAATTCAGGTCCAAGTACATCCAAAGATAAGCTTTCTTTGATCAAGTAATGAGCTCCTCAAAAGCCATATTTAAAAGAAGGAAAAATATGTAGTTGTGGAGATGAGATTGAAGGGGTTTGGAAAAGAAGAATAATGAAGGAAAAAAATCATGTGACAGCCAAAAAATTTAGAAAATTAATTATAACATATTAGCAATATATCGAAGTGCAACAAATCACTACAGTTCTACAGTATTAGGTGCCTAGCTCAGTTTAAACCAAAACCAAAGCCAAAACTCTTTACCTCCGTCCAAAAAAAAAGAAAAAAAACAAACAAAAAAGAAAAAAAGAAAAAAAAACCCAGTTCTTCAAGGAGAATGCCACCATGAGTAAACAAAGCAAGCTAATTCATTAAAATTCAGACAAAAATTAACAGAATTCACCACTGGAATTGCTCATTTACCACACAATGGTAAAACTTAGCAACCAAACAAGCTTGTAAACTAAAATTACAGAAAGAACAGGAAACCAAGCAAGAAAACTGCACTCTCGTGCTGACAGTACAATTTGAGAAATAGAATTAGGGTTCTTAAAGAGCATGAACTTAATGCCTATAGGTCCTCCAATGGTGATCAAACCGTGGTTATCTTAATTACAGTCCTGAGCTTCAAAAGGATGAAGGAAATGCCCCAGCTTCACACTGACTTGCACACACACTTGCAGAAGAGTGACAAAATTGATATTTTTGGACAAGAGTTGAAGACAAAGCGATTGAAACAGTGACAATAATAAAACTACGAAGCTTCAATGATTTTCAAAGAAAATGATGGGCAAGGTTCGGACCAAACCATAGGTTCAGTTTCAGCTTCGGGCAATCAGGGGTGAGATATATTCCTAAGCTTCTTGGGAGTCGATGAATTAGAAATTTCCTCGCCGTCTGATACGAGCTGTGGGTAAGACTTCACTTGGTGAAGCACCATAAGAAAAAGAGTGAGATGAGAGGGAGGCCTCTGAAATTTTAAGTGCAGGAGAGACTTAGGACTAGTTTGATAAGCAGGAATGACTTTTTCATTCTAATCATAATTTATAGAATGAACATTCTTTTATTTAATAGGTTTTTAGTCTTCAAATACTCTTTCCATTATGGTCATTTTATTTCATAAAAGCATGAATCCTCAAACTCACTATTACTCATTCTTCTATTGAATCAATTTAGTTTAGTTAAATGAAAAAAAAAGACTATATATCACATAAAATAAATAATTAAATAAAAGTTGAATATTTATAAAATAATATTATAAATAAAATAAATAATAGATATATTTTATTTAGTCAAATAATAAAAGTACCCTTCATATCACATTAAATAATATAAAATCATATAAAAATAATAATAAATCAATTCATTTTAGTCAAATTATAAAAATACCCTTCATATCATAATAAATAAATAAATAATGTTAAATAAATAATTGCTTACGTAATTTTAAAATAAAATTTTAATATTAGTAAATAAAAAAATATAAGTAATAATAATAATTAATTAATAAAAAATTAAAAATTATGAAATATATATTTCATAAAATATGTTATATTTTTATTACTTTATCTATTGAGAGATATTTTTGTCATTATAACATGAAATTATTATTACTTATATTGAGAGATATTTTTATTACTTTATCTATTGAGAGATATTTTTATATTATTTCATGTTGAAAAATTGCATAGAAAATAAATAAATAGAATGAAATTATTATTCTTCACCAATGCTACCAAATAATAGAATGGAATGATTATTCCATTCCACTACATTCCATTCTCATTTCCTTTCTTATTCCAATTCTGCAAAAATCATTCATACGTACCAAACTAGCCCTAAGGAATTTAATTTGAAAAATATTATCAGCGTCTGCAATTGTGGATGCTAATTAAATACACTGTGGACACTGAAAGTACTATTTTAATAAAATTAAAATTATATTAATTTTCGTCCTCTTAAACAAACACGTAGAATAACAACATTAATTTAAAAAATAAAAAGTATTATCTGCATCCATAACTATGAACGCTAAAATAAAGCAAAGAGATATTGATACTTTCATGGAATTTCTTAATTATCAATGTCCGTTAATTTTTATTTTTTTAAATATATCATCTTGTGTTCATGGCAAACACTAATAAGAATAAAAATGGACCCTGACCCTTTTATGCGAACGCTAATAATGCTTTTTCTTGTAATGAAAGTAGATAAAGGTATTTAATGCATTGTGTCAGAAATGTACATTTCAAGTGCTATTTATAGATGTACTTGCCCAATAATGGATTGCCACTTATCATGAGGCAGTGGAATTGTTATTCATGTGGCTTAAGACACATGGAGCAATAGGATTATTTGAATGGTAATCCCCTACTAACACTAGTCACCCAAAAACGAGCTCAAAGTGCAATCATTTGAGATGATAAAATTTAAAGAGAAAAAGTAGTCCCTAGATAATTAATTAACTAGTCAAGAACTTTCATCTTTTAGGCCAGATCACGCGACACGTGTCATGCAAGGGTTGATTTGATGGAAATCGAGGGAAAATTTGAAAACAGGTAGTATAATGCCAAAAATTTTAAAAAATTTTGTTGGCCAGGTTGTTTCAGAAGGATCTTGCTTAATCTAAGATCAGTGACCCAGTAATTTGCTCTAGCCCACTGTCATAGTTTCAAGGCCGAACTAAAACTCCTCTCTAAACCGTGTTTGTTTGTTGTTCTTCCTGCTTTTTTGTTTTTTGAAATATATATAAGGCAAATCACACTCTGAAATTGGGTCAAATCGATGCAGTGATCCTTAGTTTTCGTATTCCACTTCTTTTGACTTGTTTGCATCGACTACCAATTATTCCATAGTAGCAAGAACCAGAATAGAAAAAATGCAGCTAGGGTTTCGCCTAAAGGTAAGATATATGGTGGGCTTAATGCTTGACCAAACTAGGTGCACATAAATGATGACCCACACCCAAAGGTGGCCCCTGCTAGAGGTTAAAACCCTAAATGGTGGGTCCATTGCCCAATCAAACTAGGTGCTTATACATGGGGACACATCGCCCCAAGGTGGCCCCTACGCGAGGTTAAAACCTTATACAATGAGAAAATATGAAACAGGATAGAGGTACACATGATAGACTACACAAGAAGCTCGAACTTCTCAAATCTTGCTGGAAAGAAAGAAAGTAAATATGCACATCCATGTTTTACATATTTATTTTATAGATACATGTTTCATTAGATTTGTGTCGTCTAGCACTTGAAGAGAAGAGATCAAACTTCAGCCTCACCATCTTCATAGTTTGTACCTTTTATCCTCACCCTCGCAATACTCACAACTCGATAACCTCAATCACTATCTAACTAAGTTCACCATTTTCATGGTTTGAGTACCTCGGTATGGACCCCCTAATCTTGATTTTGTACTTTTAGTGATTGTTAGTATTAGTATCCAAGAGTCAATCATTAATTGGTTGTAATGACACTATATTTGTATTTAATGCATATAATAATATTTATTAGGCAATTCTTTATTATACTGTTTAAATGAGAATTTATACAACAATATATAAAGTCCCTAGAATAAATGTTATGTATGCATAATTAGGATATTAATCATAATTGTGAGACATGATATACATAAAGTATTAATCTAAACGTATCACTAGTCAATGAATCACCAATAATAAGTATATTAATGATTCTTTGAGACTATCATATGTTGTGTCATTTTCTTATAAAAAGAGTAGTGATCTCATAAACTACAAGCATAAAGATGCTGAGACAAACATATGGGTGCTTGTTAGTTGAAAAAGTACATTAGATTAATCCAATATGAGAAACCAAGTGGAGTCTTTACTCACATTTCAATGGAAGTTCTCAAAGTGTTGGTGGTGTAAGTGATCCTTTGACTTAAGATTATCTTATAACCTTATATGTGAATCTATATGTTTTGATTTCATTCCCCTTATTCTATATAAGGATAATACATAGGTGATTATTGGACATGTAGTAAAGCACATGAAGGTAGATGAACGATATAAAAAGAATTCATCATCCTTAGTAAAGAGGATGAATATTGAATGGCCTCGTCTTCTTTACAAAGTGAAAAAGATTAAAAAAAGTGTTTTCGTGAATCTTTTTACAAACAAAACGTAAACTTGGTTTCAAGTACAAATAGATTTAGAAAAAGATAGAGTTGACACCAGAATCCATGCCCTATGTCTATCTCAGAATATGTTTGATGAAAGGATTGAATTACACGTTAACCAAGCACTGAAAGGTTTGATCAATGATCTTAACTTCGCTTGTACTTGAAGTGGTCATGATGCATTTCTAGATATCAATCTTGATCAATAAATATAAGTTGGTTGGTTTAAGTCTTGGGCTTTAGGTTTCAAGTAAAACCTAAACTAAGAAGGACTGTAAGTTCTTAAGCCCTAGTTGCCTAGATGTATATATATATATAAAACTAAGTGAAATTTCGGCTAAGGCTAGTGAATGACATAATCTTAGACATAAGTGACATTCAGCCCTGTGAGAGATTGTGAGCAAAAAGAGTTCTTGAAAGTTTTCTTCCTCAGTCATGACACTTTTTGTTGAAGCAAAAGAGTTTTTTCTTCAAAGACAATCCTCCAATAATGATTCAACCAAGTGGAAGCTAGCACGAATCCTAAGGGTGAATCAATTCTTTCAAATCCCTTTTGAAAAAAGCAAGAGTTTTTAACCATCAATTGTGTGAACTATTTCTTTAGAGGCTTATTCATTTGAATAGCTTACTAATCATTGGTCATACTTGAAGTTTGATTGGGAAAATTATCTTGACAATTTGGGGAGGAACTCCAAGCATTCCTGCTTAACAATCAAGCTAGTTACGTAAGGAAAGATTCAAGAGGTTAGATTTAATTTTTTGCTTTTGTATTATATACATGTAATTGAATACCTAGGTTCTCAATTAGGGAAAATTTAAAGTTCATTGCATATGTATGGCCCTATATTTTCCAACAATGATTGCCTTGATAAATTCGATTTTAGCATTCTCACAGCTCAATGATCTTGAGTTTGTTCTAGTCATCCTCACAAGCAAGTAATTTTTAATTTTGACCTTGCCATTCTTATGGCTCAAGCTTATGAAAATCTCAACCTAACCGCTAATGTATCTCAAAGACCCTGACTTTGCCATCTAAGTGAATCGAGTGCCCTATCTTATTCTCACTATTTTCATGAATCAAGAAATGTTCATCCTCAAATCAACCACATCCTCAACTGAATGGTATCGTTATCCTAACCTCATTGTCATCACAACTTAAAACTCTCAGTAACCTCATAGTGATCTTCATAATCTTGGATCCAAGTCAAATCTCATCATCTTCTCAGTGATCTTATTTCCTCAAATCTCGGTCTTTGCTTGCAATCGCGAATTTTAACCTAACGATCCCGAGCTTAATCTCGAGACTTGTAAATCGATAAACTTTAGTGGCTCAACCTTGTCGTTTTGGCACTCCAAAACCCTCTAAACTTTATTGTACGAGAAGCCCCCAACTACTGTGAGCCTGATTCACTTCACATCTTAAACATATTTTAAGGAGATTCGTGCTAGTACAGTATTTGTAGCCGCCAATGACTAAGCGAGACATGTCAAAACTAACCCCTGGATACTTGTCACCACCTGATTGGTAGCTCTTCATTATATGAGTTTAAGGCTCCAAGGTAAAGGTTAGACACTTCTCTCTCTAATCTACATGCCTATCTCTTTACATTTAACGACTTAAGTATAGTTATCACAGGTTCAAAGTGTCATCCACTTGACAGGTTGAACTTAGGAGCACGAACATGTTTTTACACTAACAATAATGACATTGTCAGTAAAATTTTTTTCCCTTGAGATAAAAGCACTTTCAAATGGAGACAGGAGATATAGAAGAAAAGGGTCGAGCCTAGCCCCTAAAATTTTGTGACTAGGTTATAGACATTATTATAGAGGTTTACGGGTCTTTTGTTGAGAGTTAATTAAGGATTGTTAATCTTGGAATTAGAGGAAATTTGTTCCAACGAGCAGGGCCTTACCACAAAGAAAAAACTGATTTCATAGCCTGACATACAGAACCTGCGGTACTTTCCGAGAGCTTTTAATAGAGAATTAAACAAACGAAGAAAGTACCGGTGGTAGTTGTTCGTTGTCGACCTTAATGTTGAAAGTATCATTGCCATGTAAAACTGTGTTTACTACAAATCAAACTCTACTTAATCTCCTTGATGAATGCAAAGCAATGGCTGAACTGAAACAGCTTCATGCTCTCCTGTATTCTTTTGGCCTCTCTCAAGATCACCCTATCTCTATCAACAATTCTTTCTTTCTCTAGCACTAGCCCGTTCGGGTGACATTGATTATGGCTTACCGTGTTTTCTCACAGCTCTCCAATCCAACTATCTTTAACTGGAACACAATCATAAGAGGTTACTCTAATAGCAAATATCCAAACCGTTCAATATCAATTTTTGTAAAGATGTTGCGAGTTGGGGAGTCACCGGATTATTTAACCTACCCTTTTCTTGTGAAGGCATCAGCACGGCTACTGAAGCAAGAAATTGGAACGGCAGTGCATGCCCACTTAGTAAAATTCGGATATGGGTATGATAAATTTATCCAGAATTCTATGATTCATATGTATGCTACCTTGTGGGAATATTGTGAATGCACGCAAGGTGTTTGATGAAATGCAAGCAAAGAACTTGGTTTCATGGAATTCCATGTTGGATGGATATGCAAAGGGCAAAAACATGGATATGGCTCGGGAAGTGTTTGACTTGATGCTAGTGCGGGATGTCGTGTCGTGGAGTTCTTTGATTGACGGATATGTTAAGGCTGCGGAATATAGGGAGGCTATGGCTGTCTTTGATAAGATGCAGGCTGCAGGGCCCAAAGCCAACGAGGTGACTATGGTGAGCGTTTTGTGTGCTTGTGCGCACTTGGGTGCACTTGAGCAGGGAATGATGTTGCACCGGTATATGGTTGATAATGGGTTGCCACTGACATTGGTGTTGCGCACTTCTCTTGTAGACATGTATGCCAAATGTGGGGCTATAGAGGAGGCTTTGCTTGTATTTCAGGGGCTACCAAAGATACAAACTGATGTGTTAATTTGGAATGCAATGATAGGAGGCCTTGCAACGCATGGGCTGGTAAGTAAGTCTCTTGAATTGTTTGAGGAGATGCAAACAGTGGGAATCTGTCCAGATGAGATAACATATTTGTGCTTGTTGAGTGCCTGCGCTCATGGAGGTTTAGTACAGCAAGCTTGGTCTCTGTTTGAAAGCCTTGGTAAATGTAGGATGACACCTACTAGCGAACACTACGCTTGCATGGTGGATGTGCTGTCACGTGCAGGTCAATTAGTAGAGGCATACCAATTTGTGTGCCAAATGCCCATAGAGCCAACACCTTCAATGCTAGGTGCTTTACTTAGCGGGTGTGTCAGCCATAGAAAATTAGATCTTGCAGAAATAGTTGGAAGGAAGCTCGTTGAGTTAGAACCGGATCATGATGGTAGGTATATTGGTTTATCAAATGTTTATGCAGTTGTCAAGCGCTGGGATGATGCTAGAGGCATGCGTGAAGCCATGGAGAGAAGAGGTTTGAAGAAATCTCCAGGGTTTAGTTTTGTGGAGATATCAGGACTTCTTCATAGATTTATATCTCATGACAAAACACATCCTAATTCTGATCAAACTTATCAAATGTTGAATTTTATTGTAAATCAAATGAAATGGGATATTGACCAAGAAAACCAGGAATATTTTTTTGTATGATATGGAAGATGTCTCAGTTGCATACTTTCTCTTTAGTAAACCCCATTCAAGGCCATATGAATTAAATTGTTTAAAAAAACAATATAATTGCACAAAACAGAAAGTTCAAAATGGTTCCTCAAGATGGTTCTTCTTAACTAAAACTACTAACTGGTTTCTCTGGCTTCATATTGAATGATGTGTATGTATACATCCAGTATTATTAGTTTAGTTTGATGCATGTCAGATTAATAATTTTTGTTAATTATCCTAATTTAATTCACTTCTTCCTTCAGAATAATTCTTGTACCTTTGCTTTGATTATATTCCATGTGGTCTCTGCATGTATTGGCGCAATATTTTCTGCATACCTTTTATGGTATGATATCTTGCCTAATGATATTTTATTGCATCACTTGAAAATTATCACTGATTGTTTCTTTTTTCTTTTCTTTTCTTTATTTTTCCTTCCCTTGACTTGAATTCCAATAATTATTGCACCGACTTCCTATCTTGAAGACTGATTTGATAATGTCTCAATCTGCCTATCAATAACACCTGTGACGAATACTGGTATCAGTATCATGATAATGCTACTTGTGACAACAAAAGATATATAAAAAAATCTTTATTACATTAGTTTTCTGCAATGGGTGCTTCCTCTTTGAGCTACTGCTAATTTCTGATTCCTCTCCAAATCATTTTTTATCCTATTGTCATTTATATTTACAGTTTTCTTCCATTTTATATGACATAAGATCCTTATAATTAAACAAATCCCAAGTTTATGATATTTGCAATTTAGATAAGAATCAGTAGAATTAATTAACCGATAAGTAAATTCAAAATTGATAGTATTCAATCTTTACATAAATACCAAAACATCTATGATTCTATCTGCTACAATAGGAAACAGATTCACAATGTAGGATAGAAAATATTTATTCAAGGGCACTTTGTATTGACTCTTGACAGTGACAGGCATTGCTTGTGATACAGGCTGATTACCTAGTTGAGCTGTTGGGAATCCTTTCCAGCATATTCTCTGTCTCTTTACTCTTAACCCACAGAGGAAGATACATGCAAAGAAAACAAAGATATATCCAAAAACTCTGGAAAACAGAAAGAGATACATTGGAGGAGTTATTAAACATACAGAGGAAGAATAAAGAGTCATCAACGCCAAGATAGAGAAATCAAACATGGCTACAACTAGCTGTATAGGGGCATGACGAATGCAGTTGTGGAAACAGCCAACAGGACCCCTATGTTTGCATACCATGATATCCTCACATAGCACATGTCTGATCCCAACATTCCCTGTGACCAGACATATCCTAAAAGCTTAAATGGTATTAAAGAAACAAATTTTAAATAGGAAGCTCATTTCGATAACATGCTGAATGACGTGTGAATATACTGACAGAATTATCGCAGACTTTCCTTTAAGAACCCTACACAGCATTATTCAACTAGCAATAACCAAACTCAAAATGGAACCAAAAAGATGATCAAATGGCAGTAGAATATTAACTTGCATCTCTCTTGCTAATCTTTGCTTGTAACAGGAACCATGAGAACAAGAAGTAGCCTGCAGTCAGAATATACTTCTCTGCAAGGAAACAAAGTTTCGTTTTAAGAGACCGTTTCGACAAGCCCAGAAATAGAAACGATTCGGGAAACAATATGGAAACGGCATGGAAATGCTAATTTTTTAGGAAACACATAGAAACATATAATAAAACACATATTATAGTAATTAGTAAGTATCTAACATAAATAATTTAGTACAGAGAGCACTAATAAATACATATCAAAGTAAAAATCATAACACAAACATAGTAATTCAAGAAAAATAATAAATTACAATCACATCCAACTAGCTGTGGAGTAGTCTAGGTGGTGCATATCCAGAATATTGAAATTGTCTAAGAGGAAATTGATAGTATTGTTCAACTATAGCTACATATTGATCATAACTCATGTGATGACAAAAAATGTATCTCATATTCCCTCAGCATATTTATGAAAAATCTTCAACATTGTGTCCAAAATTCTGAAGTTTGTGTAGCAAAATGACCAAAGTGAGAAGATGATGATTGTGTATCATATCCTAGAAGATGCATCATAGCCATAATTAGAGGATAATGAATCATAACTTGAAATTAGAAGCATCATATCTAGATGGTTGAGACCCATATCCATAGCTAGAACTATAAGTTGAAGAATCATCTCTATACATGTTAGTTCCACCCAAATGAAATGAGGAAAAGTCTGAAGTCAAACTTTCAGCATCCACTAGCACTGTATCTCCATCATTTTGCATTTGACTTTCATTATTATTATTATTTTCCTTCGACCATAATGCTTATCATTTTCACGTAATAGTCGATACCCATGATCAGAATGTTGAGTATAATAATTAAATCGTTGCTCTTCAGTAAAGAATACTACACCTGAAATTCCACTTCTGTTGCATTGTCATTATTACCTCCATCTCCACTATCACCCCTATTATCACTACCACTTTTATCATCATCATCATCTTCTTCTTCTTCTTCTTCAGTATAAATAGATATATACCTAGCAACGAAGTTGAGATCCTCTCATTAAATTTTCAAACTCTTCATCATAAGCTATTTGGATTCTTCTTGTTTGCATTCCCATACCATTTGCTTGTGATTGATCTTATGTGTCTGACCAACGATTAGCAAAAGTGGACTAAATAAGCATTTGGCCTAGTTGGTTGGCCATGACCATCAAATTCATCCAATAATATATCTCTGGGATCATCTAACCATTCAGAAAGACCTTCGTTATCTTCAAACATAGTGGTTAAATCTATTTATTTGAAATCAACATTTTCCCTACTTTTCTCTTTCATAATATGCTTTAATTTCAACCTCATGTTGTATTGTGCATAAACAAGCTTCTCTAGTTTTTCATAGTTAAGTTGGTTACGTACTTTTGTGTGAATAAGAGCAAATGTACTCCAATTTCTTTCACACCCACTAGATGAACTTGTCTGTGATAATACTTTTAATGCAATCTTTCTCAAATTTGGAGCATCTGTTCCATACAAAAACCACCATTTAGTTGTGTAAAATATATTACTATTATACCACTAACTAAAAATTATATCAATGAAATAAAGATATTAAATAAGATCAAGTTACCTGGATTCGTTTTTTCTCTTCCTTTAACAGCTAGTCGACTTGAAAATCCATGCATGGCATTTTGAAAATTTTTAACCTATTAACAAATAAATTGGTAATTCTCAATAGCAACAAGTATAGATAAAATTCAATACTATTGAACATTTCTTATTACCTCTGCTAGTGCATGAGAAGCTATTGTACTGCTTGGTTCAATTCTATTAACCACATCTTTAAGTGCATTTATCAACTCTGGTTGATCCCCAATATTTTCACTATATTGGTATGCAGGATTCAAGTAATATGCTATTTTGTTTTAAAAAATAAAAATATAACACAAGTTAGAGGTATGTTTAGAATATCAAGTCATAAGCAAAATAATACATAACTATAATATATATTCATTACTTATCTGCTATATGAATACGAGATATTATCTGCTTCCTGATAACGTTCATCAATGACATCAATATACTTTTTACAAAAATTTAGGGGCAATGTCTTGTATTTTTTTCTTTTGCTTTTATCATTGCTACATATTCATATGGCATAGTTGCTAATTTCTCCCCATTAACCATTCTCAATACTTTTGCAATTGGAGCATGTATGCTAACAATTTTTTTAGCTCTTTCCTAGAACATTATAATCCATAAGAGTTTGGCGAACTTTCTTCCCAATTGGATCCTTACTAGATACACTCATTGCCTATTCATCTAAAGTCATCATTCTTTGTAAGCCATTCTTATGTTGTAGAAGACTTTCAAGAGCAATATAATTTAGTGGCAAATCTTGTTGGAGCTGGCCGTATCAATTCACCTGTGCAATATTGCCTCATAAAAGGAAGAACTTTTCCATGATTGTAAATGAAATTTGTACACTTCTTTGCTTGCTCTAGAATAGGTGAAACACTTTTGAATTTCGCAAAGTCATGTAATACCAAATCAAGAGAATGTGCAGCACATGATGTCCAATATAAATGTGGTCTTCTATCCATCAATAACTCTGCAAGCTCTTTTGTATGAAGATTGATTATCTGTGATGATTTGAACTACATATTTTTCACCAATCTCTTGAACAACCTCATCCATCAACTAGAAAAGGTAATTAGCATCCTTGTCAATTCCCGTTGTATTTACTGATTTGTGAAAAACTATCTTTCCATCACAACAAATAAAAAAGTTTGTTATTGACAAATGGGTTATAGATGTCCATCCATCACACATTAGAGTCACTCCATAAACCTCCCATTTATTTTTAAATTCATCAATATATTCCTTCAATTCCTCTATCTCATCCTCCAAAATAGGACCACTTATTTCATAAGGAGTAGGCCCTTCAACTCCAACCCCTACACGTGCAATTTCATCAATCATACACTGATAATATGGGCCTTGTACTTTGTTAGGAGCAATATTTTGATAAATAAAGAATTTTTCAATAGCATGCTTTGCTGACTTTGCCCACTTTTTTGGATTCCACATGTTTTTCAACTTTGGTTGGTAAACATCTTATTGTCTATATATGCTTGGATCTATCTCTTCTCTACTTGGGCATTTTTCTCTCCTAGTAAACTTTCCAAAACCTTCTTTCGTACTCTGAGTGTGACTTAAATTTCGAGTTTGTGTAGGCTTGGATGTGGAACTTGCCTATATCCTTGTTCTGCCATATATATATATATATATATTTAGATCATGTATTGATAAAATCATTGCATATTGAAGATCTTGTCTTTCCTGTTTGCTCATGTCATCATCTGTGTCATCAATATCTTCTTCTCTAATCCCCGCTCTTTTCCTCTTATTTCTCTAATCCCCGCTCATGCCTATATCCTTGTCCCGCTCATTAAATTTTCTCTCATCTTACCTCTTATTTCTTTCATTTTTTCATTCTCTTGTTTCTTCTCTCCAAGTGCAATCTCACTTGTTTAGAAATTTTCACAGGACATTTCTCACACTTTGCCACATTTAGATAACCTCCAGCTAAATGTTGTTTGCCTCGAGCAATACCTCCTCCCTTAATTTGCTTTTCACAAAAATTACAAATTACTTGCTGACGATTATCACCTATTCTTTCAAAATACAACCATCCAATATCATGAACCATATTTTTTTTTGGATTGTGGTTCTTCAATAGCCAGTCGTTTGCCTTTTAAGGAAGAATAAGCCATCTTTTATTTTTAACTGCAAAAATATAAACCTGTAACCTAATTAAATTATACTAAGAGAAAATTTAAATAAATTAAATTGATAGGCAAAAAAGATAATAATTGAAATTAAATCAAAAAAATAATTGAAATTATATAAATTACAATAGTTGAAAATTTAAATAAATTAAATTGATAGAAAAAATAATTTAAAAATGTATTTTCTAATTAAGTCATATTTACTGATGTTATAGGATAATAAACTTAAAAATTATTTTATAAATAATTCATATCTACTAATGTTCTAAGTTAATGAACATATATAAATAATTTATAACTATTGTTTTTCCACTATTTTAAAAATTAAACTAACTTTAAAATAAAAATCTCATTGTTTATGCTATCTATAAATAACTACTAATAATTGAAATTTTAAGTAAATTAAATAATAAAATAGATAATAATTGAAATTAAAAAAAAAATCTAATTAATTCATAATTACTAATGTTACAGGTTAATGATATAAAAATTATTTTCTAACTTATTCATATTTACTAATATTCTAAGTTAATAAACATATATAAATAAATATCTGTTAATTTTTTTTTCATTATTTCAACAATTAAACTAACTTTAAAATAAAAAGCCCAATAGATATATTTTGATATATATATGAATTTATTGTCAAAACAAGGGAAACAATTATATACATTTGAAGCACAACCGAGCCCAATATACTAATTACAAAAACAGAAAAAAAAAAATGAAAAAAATACACACTGTTAAAGGCACGCAGCTCTTCTCTCTAGCAAGACTTTCTCTGCAACTGGAACTCTACAATTGTCTTCTTCAACTTCGTCTCCAATAGTCCAACTCTGCTACTTTATACCCAATCGATTCCAGCTCCTGCAAGAGAATCAAGGGCCTCTCTCACTCCTGCGAACTTGCTCTCCCATTCTCTTCTTCAAAGACAGATGAGTATTTCTCTTCCTTCAATTATCTAGTACCTTTTTTTTTTTTTTTCAAAATTGTCTGTTTTGCTTTTTCTTTTACTTTTTCTTTTTCTTTTTCTTCCCCTTTCGTACGTATAGACCTGCAATTTTGGTACCTTTATGTTGATCCGTTTTGGTTGGAAACGGTGGAATTGGTTCATTTTTCACCGAAACTACAAGCTTTCATTTCTGTATATATGATTCGTTTTCATAGTGTGTGAAAACCGAATCGATTCACCCGAAATGGGCGAATCGACATGAATTTTAGTTCCTTGCTTCTCTGACATATTGGCCAATGATGTTCTCATCCTATCTTGATTTAGTTATGTGAATTGTACTGTTGTGATTGTGGGTTGGCGAAAGGGAAATCCTTTCTAAAAGGAATAGTTACAAAGCTCCACCAATGCACAAAGAAATTCAAAAAACTTTGGCTCTCCTACTCTTTCTTTTCAGGTGCACGTTCTCTATACTGAAAAAGATTATATCGGAAGGATCACAACTATCTTCGTTATACTTATAGCAGTTTATAACAACATAGTATTATTCATTTTGACTTACTCAATTGGTAGAACCAATATGAATGTCTAAACATGCACTATATATATGTTGATGAATGCATAGGCAAGAGAATTGAAGAAAAGTGTTAATGTTGAGTTTATCCACACGGGGAACTAGAAAAGACGGTCTCGAGATAGTCTTCGCAGATGACGTGTTTTGACCTATCTTGGTGACCAGGCGACCTATCGACCCGTGTCCTGCAATATAAAGGACGAAGCCAAGTCCTGGGTGAACTCCCTGAATCATCCGACCGTCAAGTTAGAAGCAAAGCTAAGTAAATGAGTTGAGTGGGAGTAAATTAGATTTTTCATCTGACTTTCACTCCTTTTCTCTCCCCTTTCTCTGAGGAACATAACATGTATATATAGGGTAGGAGAGCACCACCACAAGCTACCTGAACTGTTCAAGCTACCAAGTAGAGGGGTAACCGCCACGTGGCATGCTCTCAATGGATGTCATTATACTATATTAATACTAGTCCCCTGAAAAAAGGGTCTGATCAAACAATGCGGAACAACCATTAGGTCACCCAAAAGGACCGAACTTCATTTGGTACTGCAGTGAGAAACGAGGGCAATCAAGTCATTGGTGGAAAAATATAAATCCGAGACGAGGTACACGCGAGTCTGGGTCAAACTTTCCATCGCTATTGGTTGTCTTGTGGCTTTTCAAGTTCCTGGTCGGGCTTAACATTGTTATTAGACGAAACAATAAGTAAGCATTGGAACAGTGCCACGTGTCCTACATGTAGTGGGCATGGAGTGCGAAGGAAACCTTCAAGGCCTATATAAGGCTCCTAAACCCCCCTCTTTGTTCCCTACTTTGAGATTTCTGTTGCGAAGCTCTGCCAATTTGTGTTCAACCAGCTTGACTAATCAGGAGATAAAACTTTTACACGCCTTCCTTCTTCACTAGGTACGAGCTTCTAAACTTTCAAACTTTTTCAAGTGTTGTTAATATGTATGGCGAGTGAGGTTCTCCATCAGCCCCACCCTTTGAGCTGCCAGATGACAACCCAACAGATGGCACCATAGTTCCTTTGAGCGAGGAGCATACGTATCGCTCTGGGAAAGGAAAAGTTCTTCCCCCTTCCTTAGCTTACCGTTCATCCACATCCTCAGGCTCAGACAACACCGAGTCTGAGAGCTTTGAAGTTGAGGATGAGGCCATTGCCCTGTCTCGCTTCTCGCCCGAAAGGGGACAAGGATGAAGAATCTGATGATGACGTGACGATCTTTTGGCCTCAGACTAACACAGTCATCGTGAGCGCCATAGAGAACGTCATCAGTGACTCTAAGTTGAAAATCTTAAGTAGGCGGTATTTCGAACCTATCGGGGCCAAAGTATACAAGGTCGAGCCTTATGAAAATCACCCCCATCACTCTCGTCTAAACACCTTCTGCTTTTACGAGGACTACTTGAAAGCTGGAGTTCGCTACCCTTTTCATCCTTTTATTATCAAGGTTTTGAACGCCTTAAGGATCTGTCCAGCTTAGGTCATCCCCAACTGGATGGCGATTTCTCATCACTTCATAAGTCTCTATCACACTTTGTAAATTCGCTCTTCCTTGACAATGTTCAGGCACCTTCATCAGATTAAGAACACGTCAGGTGGGTGGATATATTTTTCGGCCAAGTTCGACTTGTACCAAGGACAGCCAGACAATAATAAAGAGCGGAAACCTCGGTATTTTTTTGTTGAGGCTCCTCGCCCCACCGATCTGCTACACAAATGGGGGATTTTGTGAACTTGGAAGCCCAAGAAACCTCCAAGGATGAATCGAGTACAATACAAGAAGTACTCGAAAATCATCGTACACAAAAAGTATCAACGGGGTAAGCTTTTTAACACAACGATTTTTACTTCCACCACACTGGCAAGGATGGGTTTATCCGAGCTGGATATTGGTTCGTACTATAACATTTTACGTACATTGTTGAATAGTATTTGTAATTCACTTTTACTGAACTTTTGATTTCTTTATTTACAAATATGGGTCTAACACCAGAGCAGGAAGTCGCCGAGGTGAGAGCAGCTTCCAGGCGACGTCTTGAGGCCTTAAGAGAAAAAGCGTCGACCTCAAAGGGGAAGAGGCTGACTGAAAGAAAGCGGGAGACCTCCCAAAAGGTCCAGACCCAGCTTGGTCTCCCAAAGAAACCACACTGAGGGACCGTCCATTGCCCGGGCTCAAGAGGAGTCCCGGATGACAGAGGCCATAAGGGATGTTTTGCCCTTAAACACGATCCCAACGGATGATCGGGAAAGGATATCATCTCATCCCAAATCAGGCTCGTCCTCAAAAAAGGGCTAGGGTGGAGCCCTTCTTGAAAAAGCAAACTGGACCAGACGGCTTTTCTTTGGCCAAAGTCTTCGCGCATGTATTTCTAGGCACCTCGGAGGATGCTTACATCAACAACATCCCCAGTGCTACTTTTTCTATTGCGAGGGGAACCACCCTGTGCGCAGACGCTGCTCTTATGGACGATCTTCCGCTGGAGAATGCTTTTATAATTGGGTTGTCTGCTGGCGTGCAGGTATGGTTGACCTTTTATAACTTGTTATGTTTTGCCATATTTGTGTAATGTTATTGATTCGATCTTGTTTGCAGTCCTTCCAATATCAGGCGTCACTATATACCAAATTGAAGAAAGCTCAAGAGGACGTCGAATACTCTACAAACAAGCTGCCCGGCACTATCCAAGAAAATGAGATTTTGAAATGCTCAGGCTGATTCAAGCTAAAAAAGCCGAATCTTAAGGGCGAGCTGTTTCTGAGCAATTCGAGTCACTAAAAGCCGGAAGTCCAACGTTTGGGGGTCCGAGGTGGAAAACTGGCTGAATCAATTCCATGAACAAAGCAAGAAGGCAGCTAGCCTTAAGAGAAGAACTTGGACGGTACTGGGCATTTGAGTCTGAGGTGGTCCAACTGAGGGAAGAAAAGGCTCAAAAGGCAGAAAGTCAAGCCAAAAAAGATGAAGAGATCGCCAAGGCTGAGAGCCGAACTAGATGCATCCAAAGAGGAGGTCTGAACAACTTGTGGAGAATTTTAAAAATTCAGACGAGTGTCGAAGAATGATCTATGATCACAGCAGTCGTCTGTATGCAAATGGATGGGTCGACTGTCTGGTATGGTTGAAGGAGCGCAACCCCTCTTTGGATATCTCTGAGGCGAAGTGGCTTGGCGAGGAAGAAAGGCTGGCGAAGATGCTCGCCAAGACTAAATCTGCAACAAGCGAGGGATCTAATAATGAGGGCGCTGCTGATGGGGAGGTCAAGACCATAGATTGGATGCTGATGGCATGGATGAAGGTGGAAAGAATGAAGATAATGACGCCGGCGACCAGTATGTCTAGGGATACTTCATTTTTTGATGATTCAAAAAATTTTGTAAAGTTAAAATTAATTGTATGATTAAATTTTATTTAAATTTTTATAAACATTTGGACCATGATTGTGATTATGATTAAAACTCCCATAATTCTTAGCAAGATTTAGACTACAAATATGGCTATTTAACTTGTTAATTTAGGAAGTAATGTTTAAATGAACAAACGAACTACCTTACTTAGTTTTGACGTTCTGCCTCATCCTGCATAGGGTATTGGGTCTCATTAGGTCGGATCTCATTTGAAAGTCTTCTTTTGGAGATTTATATATCTGAGTGTGGTCTTACAGAGTTGGATCTCGTAGCCAATCTCCGGCCAACTGCTCAAGGCTCCAACTCAGGGTGACTCGAACCACAGGACTATAACCTGGAGGCCTCACTTGCTAGAATCGCGAGCACCAGGGGAGTTCGGGTTCCCTATCAGAGTCATTAGGACTACCAAGTGAACCTCGACCATTTTTTGTCCCCCCCGGGTTTTCTGGCAAAGCCTTGCACGTAAAGCATATAAGGCTTTGTTGTTTAGTCTGCAAAGAAATATTTTCAGTTCGAAACATTGAAATCTACAAAACAAGGCCATCTGCATTTATATTAATGATAATATTTTTTCAAATGTCTGGCATTAAAGTTGTTCGGGAGTACTTTTCCTGCTTCTGCTCTGATTTTGTAAGCCCCCGGGCCCACAACGTGATTAATTTGGTACGGACCTTCCCATGATTCCTTGAGCTTTCCTTCAGAGCTACCACTCTTGAATTGATTTAGTCTTAAAACAAAATTGCCCACTTGCAGAGGTCTCAGCTTCACCTTATTGTTAAAATGTCGAGACGTGATCTGTTGATAGGACAATCTGGTGCAGGCAAGTTTTCTCCCTAGTCTCATCAAGTAAATCGAGATTCGATCTTATTTCGATCTCATTGCTCTCCTCGAATAGGTTTCAACCCTAGGGGATGGAACCCCTATTTCCACTGGTATGACCGCCTCCATTCCATAAGTTAGATTGAAAGGCGTTTCTCCCGTGGCTATCTTCCATGTAGTTCTAACTTATTCCAATCTACCTTTTCTTTAACCATTCCAATAGTATCTTGTTAACATCTTCTGCTTGGCCATTAGCCTGAGGATATGCTATCGAAGAAAAGCGTAAGTCAATTCCCAGCTCTGAACACTAGGATTTGGTAGGTCGGCAATCGAACTGTCTCCTATGATCAGGTAACTATGGCCTTTGATATTCCGAAACGACAGATAATGTGCTTCCACAAGAACTTTTCCACAGTTTTGGCACTAATTGAGGCCGTCGGTTCAGCTTCAGCCCATTTGGTAAAATAATCACAAGTTACCAAAATGAACTTCTTTACCCTTCCAGTTCTTTCCCCGGGAAAAGGTCCTAGGATATCCAAACCCCATATGGCGAAGGGCCAAGAGCTCCTGATAGGTGTTAACCTATTCGGGGGAAGCCTTGGCACCCTACCCGACCTCTGGTAATTCTCACACTTCTTCACCCAGGACTTGGCGTCTTCCTGAAGGGTAGGCTAATAATACCCCGTTCTCAGAACTTTATGTGCTAAAGTCCTATGACTGATATGTGCTCCGCAAACACCTCTATGTACTTCGTCTAAAACGTATTCTGAGTTTTCCGGACACAGGCATTTCAGATACGAACGCATATAGGATCGCCTGTACAAACGGTCATGTATCATACAATATCTTGCTGCTCTTCTTTTAACAATTTTTGCTTCGACTATATCGAAATGGAGCAAGTCCGATTGTATGTAATCCACTATGGGAGTCATCCATGATGGACCCGGTGTTCCAACAGCCAAAGTCTGAGATTCCTCATAGCTCGGTCTCTTCAAGGTATGAATTCGAGCACTCACCTTATCACATCCGTGAAAGCCTAGAGAATTCGTCCGCCCATGCATTCAAATTCCTTGGTATGTGCTATACTATCACTTCCATAAAACGGCTAATAAGTTGTTTTACCTTTTCCAGGTATTGGATCATGGCGATCTCCCGAGCCACATATTAGCCCATTAATTGCTTGACCACCAATTGAGAATAAAAAAAAACCCTCAATTCATCCGCTCCAGTTGCTTTATCCCATTGGAGACCCAAAATTAGAGCCTTGTACTCGGCTGCATTGTTGGAGGCGGGGAAGTCAAGCTTGATAGCACACTCCATGACTTGGCCATCCGGGAACCTTAGAGTTGCCCTTGCTCCACTACCATGATTGTCGGAAGATCCATCCACACACAATAACCATCCTTGTTCAGGAAAATCAACGCTTGTAGTTTTTAAGTCGCCCGAAGACTCACTTGAAAATGTGCACTTCACAATAAAGTCAGCTAACACTTGGGCTTTGATGGCTATTTTAGGGGATGTACCGTATGTCAAACTCGCGCAATTCGACGGACCACTGAACCATTCTTCCCAAGGTATTGGGCTTGTGCAATGTCTTCTTCAGGGGTAGGTCGGTCTTCACCTTCACGTTATGGGCCTGGAAGTAGGGTCGTAGCTTCCAGGGTTAAAGTTACCAAAGCCAAAGCTATCTTCTCGATATGTGGATACCTGACTTCCGCCCCGTGGAGAATTTGGACTAGTGTAATATACAGGTTGCTGCTGAAGACCATTCTCCCTAAGTAATACCGAACTAACGGCCACAACTGATGCTCCTAGATAAAGAATCAGTACCTCGCCCTCTATTGGTTTACCTAACACGGGCACCACGGGCTAAGTATTCTTTCAACTGTTGAAAAGCTACTTCGCATTCGTCAGTCCACGAGAATGCTTTCTTCAAAGTTTGAAAAAATGGGAAGCATTTGTCCGCAGATTTAGACATGAATTGCTTTAGGGCCATGATCCGACCTGTTAGTTTTTAGACCTCCTTGGTCGATTTGGGGCTTTGCATGCCGAGGACCACCATGATCTTAGAGGGACTAGCCTCTATTCCCCTTGTAGTTATCATGAAACCTAAGAACTTGCTCGCCGAGACCCCGAATGTGCACTTCGTGGGGTTGAGCTTCAGCTGATGATGATTTATTGTCGAGAAGGTCTCTTGCAAGTCTTTAATATGCACTTCTGAACTAGGACTTTTGATCAGCATGTCATCCACATACACCTCCACGTTGCGACCCATCTATGCTTTAAATATTTTATTCACCAAACGCTGGTAGGTAGCAATGGCATTCTTCAAGCCGAATGGCATAACCTTGAAGCAGTAGGTTCCCATTTCTATGATAAAGGAAGGTTTTCTCCTCATCCTCTTCTGCCAACTTGATCTGGTTATAACCAGCATAGGCGTCCGTAAAGCTCAGTAGCTTGTTTCCAGATGAACTATCGACTAGCTTATCAATTCGGGGCAAGGGAAAACTATCCTTTGGGCATGCTTTATTCTAGTCGGTGAAGTCCACATACATCCTCAACTTCCCACTCTACTTTTGTACCATGACCACATTAGCCAACCAATCAGGCTAATATACCTCCCTGATAAAACCCTCTTCCAACACTTGGGTACCTCTTCTTGAATAGCTTCTTGCCTATCCAAAGCAAAATTTATCTTCTTCTGTCTAATTGGCTTGGAGTTCACCTTGATATTTAATCTGTGATATATGACAGAAGATCTATCCCCGGCATGTCTTTGGCCGACCAAGCAAAGGCATATGCATTTTCTCTTAAGACCGCTATCAAAGCATCTATCACCTCTTGCTCCAATTTTGTACCTACCAGAACAGTCTTCTCCAGATTGCCCTCAAATAGATTGACTGGCTCGAACTTGTCCACTGAATCAGCTCTTCTCTGTATGTCCATTTGTTTATCTGGTCTGGCATCTTTAATGTCATCCATGTGTAGCACCTCAGTAAATTTTGCACTTAGACTGGCAAAATAGCATTGCCGTTCTACTCTCTGGTTTCCTCGCAAAGTGCCAACTTCTTGGGAGGTCAGGAATTTCAAACAAACATGCCAGGATGAAGGTATGACTTTTGCAACATTTAAAAACGGTCGACCTAATATGACATTGTAAGTCGAAGGTAATTTCACCATGCAAACTATAGCATCACCGTTTTCTCAAGACCCCCAGTCCTTCAATGTAACCAGTAGCTCGACCGAGCCTTCCACCTCCACTGCTTCTCCATTGAATCCTACCAATGAGCCCTCGAACGGCTTAAGCATTTTCTTAGAGATCCCCAATTGCTCAAAGCATTTGGAAGTACATGATGTCAGCCGAGCTCCCATTGTCAATCAAGACCCTCTGCACTTGATAATTGGATATCTTTGTGGATACTATCAAGGCATCTTCATAAGGAGTCTCAACCCGCATTAAATCCTTCATCATAAAAAGTTATGGCTCCCAAGAGATTCCTTTCTCTTGACTTCTTAGGTCGCAGCTCTACAGACAGTGGCCTCCTTGCATACCGCTTCCTTTCCGACGATGTCCTATCCCGCCGGCGAAAATCCACCTACGATTGTGTGTATTACTCCCACTATAGTCCCCCTAATCCTCAGGAGATCTTAAAGGTCTTTTGGTATCATCCAAACTTTTTCTAGTGTATCTAGGTTGCTCCAGACAAAGAGAAGAATGCTTCGCCTCGAGAACCGAGATTTTGGCGCGCCCTCCTGGACCCTTCTTACTGGACGAAACTCAATAAGGCAACCTCTCCTAATCCACTTCTCTATCTAATCTCTCAGAGTCCAACAATCATTCGTATCATGTCATGGGCTTCTATGGAACAAGCAAAAGGATCCAAGAGGAAATTTCAGGACACCTCTTGATTGGACAGCCAAAAGAACCTTTGTTCGGGTATTATTTAGCTACCTATAATTCTCATATCTTCGGCGAGGAGATGTTCGCTCTCTCCTTTCCCTCATTCTTTTCTCTTTCCTTTGACGACCGACCCGACTATTGCTATGGTTGGGCGAGCGCTGCCTTTTGAGAGACTGGCATGAGGGTGCTACCAAATCCCTGTCAGTTTCCTTTGCATTTATATACTCCTCTGCTCGTTTCATGAGTTCTTCCAAAGTCTTGGGTGTCCTTTTGTTCAAACTATTCTTGAATTCAGATTTCCTCAGGCCAGCTCTCAAAGCGATTATCACCACTTGGAGATTTATATCCTCAACTTCCAAAGCGATGAAGTTAAAACGTCCCATAAACTCCTTAAGGGTTTCCTCATCATCCTGTCTAAAGGACATGAAGTAGGTGGCGTCCTTCTTATGCCTTCTATTGGTCATAAAATGACATTTGAATTGAGAAACCAATTGAAAGGAATGAATGGAATCCTATTTGAGTTGGACAAACCACCATCTCGCACTACCTCTTAAAGTAGAGCCAAAAGCCCTACACATCACCTGGCAGGGAACGCCATGCAATAACATCAGAGATTCATCCGATCACGAAATCATCAGGGTCAGAAATCCATGGTACTGTTCTAAAGCCGGGATTTTCACCCCTTGAGGGATAAGGCAGTCAGTTATGCTTTTGGTAAAAGGATGACGAGCTTCGGTGTGTTCGACGGGGTCCTCGACCCTTAGTTCCATCCTAACTTCGGTTATCCTCCCACTCCCCGAGTTTTCCACCAAATCTTCAAATTGGATTCTCCGTTAGGCCCTAGGGGGCGATCTCTCTACTCACATAGCCGAGATTTCTCCCAAAGCGGTCATAATCTCCTCGAACTGCTTCTGGGTAACCGGAGTGTCGGGACCTGAAATGGGAGCAGGAAGCGACTCACCTTCCACGCCTTTTCCCATTCTCGACCTACGTTGTTCCTGAAACTCTTTGTCTCGGTTTTCCATGTCGATTGTGAGTAGGTAAGCTAAATCAAATAGCTTCCCACAAACGGCACCAATGTTAATGTTGAGTTAATCCACACTGGTAACTGGAAATGATGGTCTCAAGATAGTCTTCGCAGATGACGTGTTTTGACCTATCTTGGTAACCAGACGACCTATCGACCTTGTGTCCTGCAAAATAGAGGATGGGAGCCAAATCCTGAGTAAACTTTCTGAATCCTCCGACGGTCAAGTTATAAGAAGAGCTAAGTAAATAAGTTGAGAGGGAGTAAATTAGATTTTTCACCTGACTTTCACTCCTTTTTTCTCCCCCTTCTCTGAGGAACATAACATGTATATATAGGATAGGAGAACACCATCATAAGCTACCTAAACTGTTCAAGCTACCAAGTAGAGGGGTAACCGCCACGTGGCATGCTCTCAATAGATGTCATTATACTATATTAACAAAAAGGAACAAAAATTATGCCATTATAGCATACGTATATTGAAGTCCAACAAGAATTTTGCGAGTATAGCACTGAAGATATTCAGATGGTACTGATAGTTTTTGTAGTATAAACAAGAGAAATGAAGACCCTGGAGCAGTGTTTGTTGCTAGATAGGGTACTGACGCGACAAGAGAACCGAAGAAAAGGAGGCATCTGATGCAAGCTTCAATTTGTTTTCCTAACAAGAAAATAAAATCTTTTTCAACAGAAATTTCTAATATCAAAGTCATCAATAGTTCAGCAAGAACGGAGTACTAGACATGAATAACATTAAGGTCAGTGATTTTAAGGAAAAAACAAAAGCTGATAAAATAGTAAAAGAATCACATAACTGATGGGTTGTAGATGTCAACTCTAACAGAAATAGGCAATAGATGCCAACAAAATTGCTGCAATTGACTGTCGATATTTTATAATAATCAAAGAGTTTATTGCTTCATAAGGATCTTCTCGAGTAGTAAATTTCCAAAAGCTAATTAAAGCAAAACTAACTCCAATCATCACACTAAATGGCCTCCATTGTTCACGGAAACTCCTGCAAATCATTATGTAGTTTTCGTATTTTGTAATTAGCACTAAATTGTATTATGTGTACAATCTGAATTCTCTCTTTATGGAATGCGTGCAGTTATTCCATGAGGCAAGGGGGTATTCTGGCAAAGCTTAATTTGCTCATAACTCAAGGCATGATCTTATTTTGCACATTACAAATCTCTGTTCACTGAGCAAGATCGTCCATGAACTTCATACATAACCAGGCCTATATGGGGAAACTTACAGTGATGACACATATAACGTGTTTAGACCATAATTTGAAATTTCGGATTAACCAACGAGTGTTTTTAAATCTCAGGACCCAATAAAACTAAGGAAGTCGAGAATCAGTTGTATCAATTGTGAAAATTGTATACAAATGCGATAACAAAGAATTTAATTTTGAAAATATTATTTATTACATATATGATCGATTGAACCACTCGAGTTAGTGACCGCCAACAGTTCTCATCAGGTAAAATTTCAAAGTCAAATCAGGTTAACATTTAGAAACAGTGGACGCTCACAGTTGCAAGACTTCAATTAGCTAAAGCCAAGAAGTAGGTAAACTGAAGATGCACTCGGTGGATCTTATGTCAATCAGCTGAAGTTTATGCAAACGACATCATTTCTTTTAGACAGCTTAGCTAAGGTTTTCACAGACAGTTGTACCTCGATTGGGGCTGTATTCTCTTCAATCGGTTGAATTTCTAGAGAACAGAAACAGACTACGTCGTTCCTCTAAAATACTCAACTGAAGCTCCTCAGCTGTGTTCCTATCTTTCAACTGAAGACCACATGATATCTAAATGATAACGTTTTAGAAGTTAGTCCTAGAATTACCTAGCAATTGGGTTGTCAACTGCATATGCCATGTGGCAGATTTATGGGAGTTCAATGAGAGATTTTTGTAAGGCTCTATATAAGCCATTTTCAGGGGGTCTTGTATAGGGAGTTGCTAACTAGTTTTGAATCTTGGAAAATCTTGATAGAGTAACACAAATATGTGTAAGTGTGAATTCCTTTATTCTTGAACTAAAGAAATAAAGATTGGGAGTAGAGGTTCCTGTAATTGAGTGTGTACTTCATTTATGCTAACATACTTGTTAGTGAACCTCACTTGCTATGTAATCCGCTAATGGTAACATACTTGTTAGTGAACCTCACTTGCTATGTAATCCGCTAAGTGTTGGGTTGGTTGGTTAATTCAGAGAGTTAGTGCCGCATGGTGGGTTCTGAAAGCGGATTCAATAAATCTTGAGAAAACGCTCCGTGACACTTACCAATGTGCAAATCTATGGGATTCAAACAGAATATACTTGAATGTGACCCCAAGTGATTAATGCTTATCCATTCAATTATAACTCTTTCATACGGAGATCGTTCGTTCACCTTAAGCAACATATTGCAAAGGGGGAATCCATGAGCAGATTGACCATTCCTGTTTGTTGCTGCTGATAACAAGCTCCAAGCCACTTTTCTCCCTCTCCCTCAAGTGGATATGGAGTCATAATTCAGTTATTCAAGAAATAAAAACTCATTGCATTTCAAGCGGAAAAAAAAATATATATATATATTTATACTTCTATCTCCATTCTTTCACATATCAAATCATAATTCCAAGAAAAATTCCCTTCCATAGGATACTAATACTGTAATTTATGCAAAACAATTTAATAACTTTCTGCTGTAAGCATTTTTCTTATTAATTTTCTGTTTAACAAAATACATTGCAAACTTTATGATCTTTTGATATCCCAGCAAATTCTTCCATGAGGCGTTCAATGGTTTTCCTTGATGTAATCTTATCAATCTCGAATGCTTTCATTTCATCTTTTAGACCTGTATTAGTACCACATTATGTTAGCAACAAACACGAAACATGAGCAACCTTTTGTACTAACTCTGTCCTGATAAGAAAATCCAAACAAATGCATTTTAATTAGAAAATAGTCATTGGATTTAAGTAGTTATACAATATCCAGAACAATGTGGTATGTTAACTAAAATTTTTTTCATGCTCTTATTCTCATATAACAAAGAATCCATGATTAATCAGGTAGTACTTCATGAAATTAGAAACAAAGCTTGAATACTTGGAAACTTTATACATACGTGGCATATTCTTAAATGAATTCGAAGCATTTCTAACCTGGTTGATTCAAAATTTTGAGTGGCAACTCGGAATCTTTTAAATTGAAAAAATATAGCAAATTCCTCAGTAGCTCCCCGGAATCAGTAGAGACCAGAAGCTCTCTCTAAAATCCACCAGATGCACAGAATTAGTAATAATTTTCCTTGTATAATATAAAGCAGTAGAAAACATGATCGTGCAATCTGTTCTGAAAGGGTTCATAATGGTTCAACACTAAGGGAATGAGATCAGATATGATAGGTGAGATACATTAACATGCAAACCTAAACTCATATAGCAGACAACATTATCAGGAGAAAGGTTCTAACTTCAATATACGTTAAAAGGCCTAACCAAAATCCTAGCAAAAAAAAGGCCTAACCAAAACTAAAATAGCACACAAATGTAGAACTCTTATTGCCACACATATAATTGGAGAACAGTGGTGAATTTCATTAGAGCCACTCCCTAGACCTTGAAAATAAAACTGAGTTACATTTCCTGGTACCACAGTTACCAGAATGTTAACACAAATCACACACCCAGGTGATGTGGTTGGCATGAGGAAGCCAGACATTACAGAAGCAGGAGAGAGGCCAGCAGGACCCAAGAAGCCCACTAAACCCTAAATGTGGCCAAATATATCATCGGGTTCAGCTGAAATTTTTAGTGCTCAATATCTGGGGAAATAATTATTTGTCTTATAAACCCCCCAGTGATAATCTTGATCTCTATTTTCAGACCAGTCTCCAATAAGTATCACACTTCTAAAAGCATACATCTTTTAGTTTCAAAGAAACAAAAGTTAATCATACTCATGTACCCCAACCTTGAAATTCTTTTGAGCATCGTTATACCCGGAAACTATAACGAGTAGCTGAAGTTTCTCTGAACCTGAAACAACAAAGAAAAAATGTAAAAGGCACTCATAATATCAGCATAACTAAAACCCCAAGTTTCAGTATTAGTACTTGCATCTAATGGTTGTATGGGGTGGGTGGATGTGTAAGTATGTGAGTGCATGAAAAAGAGAGAAACTCAAGAAATTGAATTATTATTATGGAACCAAAACTTTTAAAATAACTTTCTAAATCTTCAATGATCTTAAATACAATATACAAGAAAAAAATTATAACAGAAGTTGCACTATAAGGAGGATGAATTAGGTGATCAAGGTCAGTCCTAATACGATTTAATTAGGAAAGTCCACAGACTGAAGTTCAGCTGCTGAACATGCCTAATAAAGAAAAGAACTTTGTTTTATTTTGTCGTACGGAAATTCAATGTCATAATTACTCTACTCCAGCAGTTTCTGTCCAGAGTTTAACCACACTTTTAACCACACTTCTGTATATTTTTTTACTTAGTTTAGTTAAGTCTCAGCTGATATGGATTCTTTTTGTTTTGGTTTTAGACTCAGCTATACCAATTGGTGCCATTTTAACAGACTGCATCCCCATGTCCATCTGTTTAACCTTTTTCTCAAGAAAAAAAAAATTATCAGAAGTTCCAAAACCAGACTAGACTTTTTACATTGTTATGTTTCTTTGGGCGTGTGTGTGGGGTGTGGGGTGGGGGTGCTGTGGCTGAATCATTCTTTCACTCATGAGAGTAGAAGCAATTTTGAACAGCCTCAAAATATATAGGGGACTTGGGCCTGTTTGGAGTTGGTGGCACGTGTTTGTTAGCTAGATATCTTTCTTTCATTGGATATAGGGTTTCCTCCTAAAGGCTCAGGCTTCATGGTAAGATGGCCATTTGTGCACCCTTTTCTACATATTTGTCATTAATGTGGAAACATAGCTCCAACAGATCTCACTCACCGAAGAAATTATCTCAGACCACAAGAAAATATAAGTAAAAATTACAAGGATATTAACCAAAACCATTGATCTAATGATCTTCTACTAGGGACAAGTATAAAATTAAAATCACATAAATTTGATAATAAAATATTCCACCAATTACTCACGTTGAAAATATTTGATTTCTTGAGCTGACATTTCCTTGCGATAAAGAAGTTGCCCAAATGAAATTGCAACTGAACTCATGCCCATCTGTGACTCTAATCTTGATCCTGCAATTTAGGGGCTACCAGGTTAAAAGAATAAACACGTTAATGGCCTGCAGTTCAAGTAAGTGTGTGAGCGAGAGAGAGTGCTTGTGTTTGTGCTTGCCTATCAAGATTTTTGTCTCATGAGCATGAACTCCTAACTGACAATAGTACTCTGAGTTGTTATATCAAAGGAGATATATAAATCATAAATAGAAATATCATAGTCTATTGCAAAATTTTGTTCGCTTTTGGAAGCCATAAACACTGTAACTCCTGTAGCCACAATAGAAGGGAAAAACTTAGGTAAGTTTCAGTCTGAACTCCATATCAACTCCAAGACTACATAATTGGATTAGACATGGAACTTATAAAGAATATATATATGTAATGTTAAAGAATATAAAACAATGCCTAAGCTATTCTGAAAGAAAGCAAATAAATTAAAGAATAAAGGCTTAAGCCATTGGATGGAAGGACAGGACTAGAATGTTAAATATATGAACCAAATATAAGATATGAATCTTTCACTATAAGCCTTTTCACATGTAGGGTCAACAGAGTAACTCAAAAACAAGGAATACAGGCTCAATACAACAATCTCGTGTATGGAAATGAATAACAAAAAGAACAAGTAATAGAGGTTCATCCTTCCTTGAAAATGAGTAATATTTTGACATAAAAAAGGAAATTGATGCAGGAAAAAAGACGATAGAGAATAGAATTACAATCAGCCATGTTTACTGTTCATGGTATACTATAGCAGTGCTTTAAGATTAGGGTTTTCTAATATTATTTTGTCTTGTGTTGGCCTTTGCTTAGTAGTTAAGTTTCTAAACATTATTTAGTAGTCAAATGACTAGCATGTGACCTTTAATGAGTTTGGATGGCTTAGATTAGAAGGGGATCTCTGTGATCAAGGGCTAGGATTTGTGATTGGTCATAGCGCTAGTATAAATAGCCTCCTAAGGCTGAATTCCAGAAGCTGTTTATCATTATATTTCTGAATTAGAAGTTTTTGAACCCTAATATATCTTTTATCATTCCAACTTCAATTTTCCTAGCTTTTTAGTTTTTGTTCTGCTGTTTTGCTCTTTTTACTGCACCAGAAAATCATGCTTTATTGTCTTCACCTCGTGGTGATGCACAAATGCATGACTGGGTTAAAAGGGAAAGGTTCTAGGTTAGAAATTATAAATTACATGCTCATGGCAGCTTAGAACTAACTATATATGATGGCGAGGAAATATAGGTTTTCATGTTAGGTAGCTTAGTTCATTCTCTGGATAGAAGTGAGATAGGCAACACCCATTAAACCGACTGAAGAAATACCATTGAAGATATTAAAGTATTGTAGAAGTTTACTTTTTCTCCTTTTCTTTTTCTATTTATGAGGTTTACTTTCTCCAGTTTGTGTTCTTAAAATCTTTCTCATCAAATTTGCTCCCATTTCTTCTTTTTATAATTTGGAGGGTGATGATATTGCATGGGACTTTCACTTTTTTAGGGGTCTAAATTAAAGGGAAATTTCAGATCTTACTAATTTGTTAGACATTCTTGCTCCTAGTCTCTTCGTCTTGATTCTTCTGGTTCTTTCTCATACAAATCTTTTTATAGTTTCCTTGTACGGGGTCTAAACTACTTCCCATTTCCCTTGACAATTTTATCCGGAAGGCTAAGGTTCCATCTAAGGTTAAGGCTTTTGCTTAGTCAGCAGTCCTTAATAGAGTATATACTAATAAGTTTCTGCATAAGAGAAGACCTTCAAACGCATTATCCCCAGATATCTGTATGATGTGTTTACGAAATAGTGAGACCAATGAGCATTTATTTTTTCATTATCCTTCTGTTTGGACTTTTGGTGTAGACTATTTGACATTTTCAGCATCCATTGGGTATGTTTGGGTTCTTCGCGTGATCTTTTGATGTTTCACTATCAAAGTTTTGAGGGAAACAACGATGTAAAGTGTACGTGGAGATGTGCTTTCTTTGCAATTATTTGGGGAGTATGGTTGGAATGAAATGTGAGAATTCTTCATGCTCGTAAAATCTCATCGCATCTCCAATGGGATAAGATTGTTTTCCAGGCCTCTCTTTGGTGTTCTGTTCCAAGAGCATTTCATGATGTTTCTATAGTAGATATACAGCGTGATTGGTGAGCCTTGTTAATTTAACATTGTATCTTTATTTAGTATTTTTTATTTCTGTCTAAGAGTACTTCTTGTCCTCCTTTATATTTCTCTTAAAGCTTCTTTTCTTATCAGTATATATATATATATATATATATACATACACTCATCATAGTTTCTCTTCTTATGGAGTTTTTCAAGTAAGGAATAATTAGGAAGGGATAAATATGCTCACCACCTAATGAAAATCCACCAAATGGATACGTATTTTTGGAAAGAACTCACCATTGACTAGAATCCACTAGGAGATACCAAGTTTAAGATAGAAACTTGATTGATTACACAACATTCAAAGTGACTAGTATTTATGGACTCCCTCAGAACAACCAAGAAAACAAGCAAGTAATCTAACACTTTCCTAAGCACACCACAAAAAACTAGGAGTCCAATTACTCTCCCAAGACACTGACTAACAGAGTAGGACTCATACTTTGACCAAGTATTTATTTTTACTCAACATAAAGTTAACCATAAGAATAAAAAGACGCTTAATAATTCTTACTTATTCAGCCCCATGTTCTACTTCATAATTGATATGGAGATTTTGAAGGAGGGATAAGTAGTAAGAGATAAACAAGGTCACCACCCTATGGACACAAATCCTTGAAGAGAACTCACCACTCACTAGAATCCAAGAGATCCGTAGATTAAGACAGAAGCTTGAAAGAGTGAACTTAAACTTCATTTAAATTCTGATTCCAAACTTACTTTGACTATAAAACAAAATACAACAAATAATTATAATAACAAGCATAAAACAAAACAAAAGAAAATAGAAGAGTTCTTAAAATTTGTCCAAATTTAAGTCTGGAACAGATTTCACTAAAATAGCCATAACTTCCTCTAGAAACCTCTAAATGGAACACCATTTAATGTGTTGGAAACTAAACTCAGAGGTTTATCAAATGGTAAATCATCCATTATATAACTCTATGATATGAATTCCTAGAATTAATTCTAAATAGAACCTTAAACTGGTTATTCCAACAATTTTCATATTCATGATTAGATTCTTCATGTTATCCCTACCTATGTATCTCTTGGGTGGATTCCCTAGAGTGGTGTGTTTTTGTCTGTATCCCTTGGTGTAAGTTACTTGTGTGATGGCTTTATCACAACCACTTATTTAAATAATTCCTACTCGATCTGGTCCCTTCAAAATCCCAAAATAAAATTAGTATTAGAGCTTTGGAATGGAAAGAACCCAGGTGTGACAAAGTTTTTGGCTTGATGGCTATTTTTGAAGGTCCAATTTTTAATTTCAAAGGTTTGGAAGCTAGGAAGCACCGATACTTCACATTGGCATTGAATCTGTGTCAGTACGTATTCGACACGGACACAACCCCGATACACTGGGATATATGTATCGAATACATATCCATAATTACTTTTTTTATTTTTTATTTTTTATTTTTAAAACCAATACGGCCTGAAACAGACGGATACAGCCGAACACAGCTCCAATTTGACTCGATACGGTGCCCATATTTTGACTGACAACAAAATGCTGTGTTTTGTTCATTTTTCCCTCCTTTCTTAGTGAGTTCCTCTCCTCTGCAAGCTGCGAACTTCAAATCTAAGGATTTCAAAGGCATCTCTCTTCCCGGTCTGCCCTAATCCTTCTTGGTCTTTTGTTCTCCGTTCACAATGGTTGATTCAACGGAAATTGTTGAAGCAGTTTCTGATTCACGGGTCATGGGTTCAATTTTTCGAAGCTTCGTCTGTTCTTCATCTTCGATGTTTGTCAAAGCTTCCCAGTTCTCAAGTTCTTCATTTTGCCATTGTCTCTGATAGTCCAACTCACAACAATCACTCTTTGAGGCCTCTGAAGCTTACTTCCCATTTTGTAACCCTCCACTTTTTATCTCTCTCTGAAAAATGATGTGTTATGGACTTCTTCTTGGAACCGATCCAGAATCCGTGTATTGATGGCTCTGAAGCTTGCTGTTGTTGGCTCTCTTTGATGTTTATGAATGATGTAATCTGTTTTTTGTTTCCTTTATTCCATATTAGCTTATGAAGTTATGCTCCTTGTGTTCTAGTTGTAAAAGTTGTTATAAAGTTCGCATATGCGGGAATACATGATGGAGTTATGCATTTATTCCATTAGAGTTAGATAAATGTCTTTGATCCTTTCTTTTAATTTCAATTAGAAAGAAAGTTAATGTAATGAACTATGCTTGTTGGAACAATTATGTTATGAATTGTACTTGTTTGACGACTATTATATTATGAATTTATTTAAAGTGTGTTTTTTAGACAATTTTATGTTATGAATTATAACTTTATGTTATAAATTATATATAATATAATATAAAATTATTTAATTAAACATATTGTATCCTTATTTTTAAGAAATCAGTGTATTCCCCTATCGGATACATATCGTATCGGATTCTCATATTCATATCCGTGCTTCACAGTTTGGAAGAGATACCCTATGTCAATTGGGAACTTCCACCAACATCTGATGAGTATCTTATTGATAAAGTAGAGTTTGTTTGTAAAGTTTCAATTTTCAAACCATTCTCGTGAAGATCCATTTGTATGTGATTGTTCGAAAACTAGCTCATGGTTACTTAACAAATTGATTATTGAAATTTTTATCACAACTTGTGACAACAAGTTGGATGGACATTGTAAGAGCTGCTGGAAGGTTCAAGATTCTTCATCAGGATTTAACTATTTTCAAAAGGTTCTAGTTTGAAACAATGAAAAATTTTGAAGGCTTGAACTCGAGGGTGAGTTCGTTCCAACCCGGGGAGTTGAAACCGGAGTGTCTCATACTCAATTTGAGTTAATGATTTTTAGCACAAGTGGAAAAATTCCTGAAAATAACAACTTTGATGCAGTGCTTAGGGATGAATAATAAATAAATTAGTGTGGTCCAATGCAATTGGTTTAGTTGCTTTTATCGAGGTGTCATACTATCATTTATGTTTCTCTTTATGTCTATAGTCTAAAATGTATGTATTCTTAATTAATTTCTTTGGTTAATACATTTAGAAGTCCCAAGTGTCACCTATTCTAGGAGGGATGTTCCAAGAACAACTATAAATGTGTGGCTATGTAAGGGCGTAGGAGAACCAAGTGGTCCAAGTTGTAATTGAGTGAACTTGAATTCAATTTGTGAAAAAGGCTTTTTTTCATTTTGTCCTGGTCCCTTCAAAGTCTGATATCAGAAATATAAGTAGTTGACCAGATATAAGATATTTCAGAATGGATAGTCCACATTCCACAATTAGTTTTTCTGAAGGTCTCACACTCAAAGCGATTTAAGGTTGAGTACATTAATGTTTCATGCTGTTTTATGATTAAGAATTCAAGCCTTGAAACTAGGCCATTCATAAACTACACATATTTTCATGATCATATTTAATGAGAGTATTACTCTGGGTAGTGGATTCTAGGATTAACACCAGTTCAACTTTGTTAGCTAGCCTATTAATTTTTTTTTCCCAAATCTGTTAACAATTTTATTTTGTAAACCACAGAACATTCTAGTATTGAAAATGCATAAATATCAAATGAACACTGTTGGTTATAGGCATAACCTTGCTGCAGTGTAATTATAAGGCTGCTTCATATAAGGCTAGAAATGAATGGGATAGTGAAATTCCAGACCTTTTTCTGCCCACTTTTTCAAGTCTTTTCGCAAGATATCTGCTACATTCAGAGCTGACGTGTCGTACATTTTGTATTTCACTGAAAATCATAAAGTTAGATTTTAGAGATCAGCCCTTCAAGACTTTAGACTGAAATCAACAAGAAAAACAAAAATAATAGGAGGAAAATGAAAAAGGAAACTAAGAAAATAAGTAGGTAAAAAATAAAAAATTATAACTGAGCAAATTGATAAAGAGCAGCCATGGCTTACATATCTGATAAAGACCACTACATCCATACCGACCAGCACCATTGATCAACAAAGTAGCTATATACTTGTCTTTGGAGGTACACTGAAGCTTACTTAGGTTTGCAGTGTCTAAGAGAATACCGGCTAACTGCAAGCAAATAAGTGTGCCATAACAGTCAGGTGGTCATGAAAAGCAAGTTAGCCCTTCATTGAAAAGATAATTCTATATATATGTCCTAGGGTATTCATTATGAGGTCTAACTTTAAGGTTATAGAGCCCATATTGGAGATAATATCAAGGAAAGTTCAAAAAATAAACGAAAATAATTAAAAATAGAAGAAAACAACCACAGAAAAGCATTAAATATGGCCATATCAATTAGTGGTTAGTGGATAGAAAAAGAATTACAAAACCAAAAGCCATACAGGAATATGTTGCTAAGATCAGTTGACTAGAGTGCACTGAGAACAAGAGGGCCTGCATAGTTACTGGTAGATAATCCATATGCAAGTTTATAAGTTTCCAAAAAATAACGAAGGCTTGATCAGGTGAAAAATTAGAGAGGGGAACAGATAAGAAAGTAAAAGACAGAAATTAAATTGTGATTGTAGCTTCGAAGTGGCAGAATAACCCAGAGCCATACACCTCAAACTGTCTTGAAATTATTGAAAGAAGTAAGTTGAAGGCAGAAAGAGTTGAATAAGAAAAAGTAAGAGCTACAAAAAACAAAATAATAATTTTGAACAAATTAGAGTTCAAGTACCAAAAGTCTGCTAAATCCTTGCCCAGTCAGAATTTCAGGTGAATATTCTGCAAACTTTTCAGCTATGATAGTACAACATGAACAGTCCTGTATTTGTAATAGTATAAGTAAGACAATCAAAAGAATGATTTATATTCATAAGAATGGAGTTAAACAAGCATGTGGAACACATGCATCATGTAAACTGTACTTACCACACAGGCAAGCATGCATGTTTGCAAAAATGATGATTTTCTTTACTTTTTCTTAGATATGTAAACAGAAAATAACATCAGGAAAGGAAAAAAATAATAATAATAATCCTTCTTGGAAAAGGAAAACAAAACATTACTTAGTGCTTTCTTTAGGAACTCTTCATTGTAAAGGTTAAGATTTCTTAAGGTTCATATGCAAGAAATAACTGCTGCATGGCTATCACTACATTCATTCCAATAAAGATAAAATCCTTTATTTATATTATTGTAATATATTTAACTTGTATCATTGTTTTGCTATAACTACTGTGGATTTTTGCTGGAATCAACCTTAGCAGCTTCAGAATTGATAATTTGTAAGCTTCTTTTTTAACAAGCTCCTTTATGCCAAGCTGAGGTATATTTTATAAGCCTATAACATATTGTCATCCAGGTGACAGAACAGAATTGGCTTAAACTATCATTTAAAGTGTCTGGGAATATTCAACTCATGAATGTTCTTATAAAAACCTCGAAAATTGAGGAATGTTGGGAGACCAATTTTACTGCTAGTGTAAACTGGAACCGTCCTGTACATTGGATGACACACAAGCTAAGAAAGAAAATAAAAAACCACAGAGGGTTAATTGGAGACCATACAGAATTAATAAATAAGGGAATAGCAAAGCAAAAGATGCCAAAGTTGCAGAAACAAAACTGGACTTCCCAAGCAACAAATAAGGTTTTGTTTGAGCCCGTTTCTTGGGTAATTTAAATAACCAGAGTATTGATTTTAATCACAAAATCCAGAAATAGAAAAGAAACCAGGATGAAGATGGTGATATTAGATTTTTAATTCTAAATGTCTTGCGACTTATTACTTATGATTGACAATTTGAAGAGATTAATTTTTGGCCATCCCCTTGGCTCAGTGAAGAAAAAATTCAATCTTCAAAAATCCTAAAGTTTTTTAGCATGAATATGGAGCAAAACCTTTCTTTTTTAAGGGCGGGCTCTCTTTTAACTTGCAAATCAACATGTCCAGTAAAGGAGAAATCTGCTAACCTAAAAGACAAAGTTGTATCATCACGTAACTCTGTTTGTGAACACAAGTAGCAAAATAGATAACTAACTAAGAAGAGCCTTTCCATTTCTTTCTATGTTCCATTTTCTACTATGAAATTGAAAAGTTCTTCTAGAACCGGGTTAATGTAGAGCTTCTATATTGCTCCCTCAAGTTATTTTATATTTTTTTTCCACTTCTCCTGTGTGTTTTTTTCTTTCTATTAGAATGGAGTGGCTCTATCAAAACAATTCATAGAAACAAATAAATATACTCGTACAGAAATTATATACCACAAATCAAAAGGTCCAGTTCTATCATCAATTTCAGTGCAGTGCAATAAGAGATGTCAAACAAGTCGCTGTCGTAGGGATTCTTATGGGACACTAGACGACACAGGCATAACCAAAGAATATAGAGATGTAAACAGAGAAAAAACAAATGTATATGCATGTAAGTATGAACACAAACCAATCTGTGAAAGGAAGTGTAGGTTTGGAACTTTGGATTAAATTCAAAAATAACTGAGCGCACATGAAGATTAGGTCATCCATATCCAATTATGTGGCATGCATACACATTACAATACATGTATCATACAAACAAATCATTTGAATATATTTTTATTATCTTTTCTTTTTAAGTTCTTATGTGGAAATCTTTTACCTAATTTGTAAGACAATTGGCAATCTAATCTCATATCAATAGAGGGTCAATATATGACGTGTTGGCACCTGAGAATGGTAAATTTGATATAAGCCCTTTGGACATGGAGTTTAATAGAAAGAATGGAGCTCAATTTCTTAGGAGACATGGTATGCCCAAAATTCAGCTAAAGTTGTAATCATGCCATGCCTCCTCCCCCTTTCTTGGTGAAACAGCTACTTCCTGAAGATCTTTGATAGTTAATATTTTAGTAATAAAAAAACAATTTTGAACTTAAGACTCTAATGCTGTGTTATCCTCTATATTGGAAAGGCAATAGTTAATTCTGTGAATTTTCTTATCATGGTTCTAATATTTTACACTTTTATATTCTGACATCACAAGTATCTCATCAATTTTAGTGATTAAAATGTTGATTTCCTAAAAGATGTTACAACTTCTTGAACCACTAGGATCCCTTTAAGTCAGACATCAGTATAGCATCCAAACAGCAATGGAGCTATAGTTCAAAATATTGGTAAGGCAATAGTTAATTTTGTGAATTTTCTTATCATGGTTCTAATATGTGTTTCTAATATATTACACTTTTATATTCTGACATCACAAGTATCTCATTATTTTTAGTGCTAAAAATGTTCATTTCCTAAAAGATGTTACAACTTCTTGAACCACTAAGATCCTTTTAAGTCAGATATCAGTGTAGCATCCAAACAGCAATTGAGCTATAGTTCAAAAAAAATAAAAAATTATGCATACAGAATAAAATGAAAGATAAACATTATACAAACAACTTCTTCACATTATACCTCTATTTGGAATGAAGATGACTATTACAACTTACAAGAAAACAATTTCCCCTAACATGCAGAGATACATAGGATCCAATATCATACCTCTCCAGGTGTTATATTCGCAACCCAAGGATATATGGTGTCACCCTACAAGCAAAGGGAACTAATATATGATATGCATATACTCATTCTGAACTCTGAAGATGTTTAGAAGTATCAAGATATGAATGAAAATTGGCCCACAATTGGCGAAGTAATAAACCTTTCTGCAATTGAAGATTTCAATCACTGCCTCTCGTAGTTCCTGTCGCAAGAAGAAACAAATATATATTCATGTATTTTTAATTGCATAGTTTCTGTAAAGAATAGAATAATTTATTCCAATAATTATGTTACCTCTTGCTTCTTGGGGATCTTGTTGCTGTTCAGTAGTACTATCATAAGACTTCCATACAGATCATAATACAACAGGTCAATCTGTTTGAATTTTGAATTTAGGAAAGACAATTCTTCAGTTGGCTAGGCATTTTGAGGAAGAGACTATTATCCTAGATAATTAAAATGGCACAATCCCACAAAAGGATGATTAGATTTTCCAATAACATGATGTGGCACAACGGAATAGGGATGCAGGTAGATTTCCAATATATAAATTATCAACAAAATGTTAGGCTACTAAAATTATTGGGGGGAGGGGGATGTTGGCAGCCTCCATTACACATCAAGAACAAACTTCTCTGGGCAGTGATGATTTCTCAATGCATGTTGAAGCGTATAGTTGATAAGTCTGCATCTCAAATAAAGCTCTGGAACCTACCTCATCTACAAATATTAAGGATGACTGATCAATATGACATGAATCCAGCAACCATTTGAGTTCGGCATGGGAGTTGAGGTCCGCCCTCTTCATGTTGATGATTGGTACAGTGCAAAACTGATCTGTTTTTTGGGTTTCATTCAGGTAGAAAGCGTACATGATGGCTGAAGCAACAGTTCCAACATCTATAAATAATAAAACCAAAGACTCCTTAGTAGGAAGAAATTTAGAGTTCATTCATGAAGAAATGATAATAACAGAAAGCTGTGGTGGTCCCCCGGACCGCCCGGATCCCACAAATGAATAGAAAGTTGAATCTACATTGGATCTCACCTAAAAAAAGATAAAGGCCTCATACAGATCCAAAGTTTTCCATTTCATGAAAACAACAATGACTCTACTGTACAATAGTAGGAAACTTACAACTGTAAGTTGCTATAAATTTCATTGAGGTGTCATCCTAGTACTTTTCAATTCTCATTAAAAACGGGGAAGCGAAAAATGCATGCAAGAAAGCTTACACTACTCCACATGAGGCATATCTTTGCCTTGTATATCAGAAGCCTTTGCTAGAATGCAAAATAAAGGTTCCAATAAAGCTAGTTGGTCCCATATTATGGAGATTTAAAATTTGCATGTCATTCTTAGTTTTGTTATTCATTGAAGGATAAGTTTTACTAAGAGTATGAGCTACCAAGCAATAAGTACCTGTACATGATAGTTTGTTGAGACAACAATTCTAGGTAGTGGATGGTAACAGAGGGTTGAGTATATTTTTCAGGAAAAGAAATTAAGTTCTTCCTGTTAGAAATTCATCTACTATTTATATCGTAATGGAGGTTTGGGATTACCTGAGGCATATTGACCAATTACAGCACGTAAGAATCTTCCTGGGACACCAGCACTGACATCATCCCTTCTTGCTTTCAAATATGCATTTAGCTTTGTAATGCTTCCAGATAATTCAACAATTTCCACCTCCGGTGAATATCCATTATAGAATGAAGCAGCAGATTCAGGAAGTGGAATGCTAGATAGGTTTTCTTTCCTTTTATTCACACTGTATAATTTTTCAAAAATTGGCCTTGCAGGCAGTGCCAAAGTATGGTTGTCTTGATCAGCTTCAGAAGTGTTGGGACTAGAACCATTCTCAAAATCTTTTGGATCACTCAAGTTGAAGCTCAAATCAGACTGAGTATTGAGGAGTGCAAATGAATTAGTTTTGGGATTCTTTGACCATTTATCAGATGATAAAAGTTCAGAAGATTCAATAACAATATCTGAGACTGAATCTTCTAGAGGCAGGTCTGAGACCTCTTCATGTATATCTGAAACAACTTTTCTGTGTCTAGGGTCACCAATATCTGACATAGACCTTAAAATGTTCTTGTTCCCAGCACTTACTTGAAAGTCAAAGGGGGGGACCTGATCACCGCCTCTTAACAGACCATTGAAGAATGGATCCTCTCTGGTACGAATAAATTGTTCCTGAATATCATCAGTAAAGATTTAATAAATACCGGAAAGGAAGACTATGATATTAGCAAGTTACTTAAATTCAAAAACGAAAAAAAACTCTTTTTACTTAAAGAAAAAAGAAATAGAAGTGGAAAAAAGAACTGTCTGGAAAGAGATTTGATATTGATGGTATGCTTGGTAGGATAGAAATTAGAAGGAATAGAAAGGAAAGAAATGAAAACAAAGAGTAGAAATTAGTTTATTCTTGCTTAGTTAGGTTGCACAGGATCGAAGATAAAGTGTTTTTAATTTGCATGTTCAACAGAAAGCTATCCACCCTAAAATCAAGAGAAAAATTCAATGAATATCTATTGGTTTCTGGTCCAAAGCATATTAGTCATACTATTTTATAACATTCTTGCCTTTGTCTTATTTAAGAAAAGCCATAGGTAACGGTATAACAGAAACTAAGAAGCCATATATCTCTCCTCTCACTTTCCTCTCCAGCCAAAGAAGGGAAATGAAACCATTGTCAACTGTTCCCCTTTTTCATCAGTTTTCAAAAGTAAAGTCCTTTCACTCTCTCACTTTTTATTCCACTTTCTTATCATTCCACATACAAACATACATACACCAGGAGAGAGAGATGAACGAAACTGATTGCCCTTGCCTGGCCAGGGGACTATGTGCCAGAACCATTTATATATCAATCTAAATTGAGTCAGTACTCACTTCAAAAAGCCTTTACTTGTAAGGGCAGAATGCATATATAACTTTTTATTTCAAAATGCATTATATTCTCATCAACAGTTCAATTTCTCCCCCACAAAAAGGCACCCCACTTCAAATTTCTTCTCACTGCCTTTTCAGTCTTTTGAATTTAATACTGAAAAACTCTGAGAGAAAATACTACAATAGTTTTAAGAACTTAACACAAACCCACAACAGCATCAGAAAAACTAAAACCAAACCAATGTAATTACCAAAAGAAAAACACAGGGTGTCCATAATCAAGAAACAAACATTGATGAATGATGATTAACATACTAAAGATAAATGCTTGGGAAGAAATCCTGACCTGTCGACCATTGGGAGACTTCATCTTGGGTAAGAGAACGCAATTGCAGTGTACAAGGTAGTGAAAATTGTTGGTAGTTTAGAGGGCTTAAGCGGGCGGTAAATTTGAAGAGCAAAAGAGGGGAAGACGACGCCATAGGCATTATCGGACGGCAGATTCTTGGTTTAAGAAAAACAATTAACGTCTGTTTCAACTTAAACAACTGTACCTTTAGATGATGAATTCGAGAAATAAAGCTTGGAGGGTTTGTTAGTTTGTTGGTGTGTTGGTGTGTTGGTTTGTAACTTTGTACGTTGTAGTCGTAGCTGTAACTGATCAGTGTTGACTCTTAGACATTGTTTTTCCCACGCTAAAAATCCGGATTCTTCGCTGATATCCATCAATATACCTTTCTGCCGTCCTTATTCCTCACTGGTGAGTGGTTTTTTTTTTGTTTTTTTTTTTTAATCCTCCAAAAAATACTTTCTACCAAATTTTATCCTTTAACAAATTATATTTTCTCATATACACATATATGTTATATATAAATAAAATAATTATATATAATTTAATAATAAAATAATTAAAAAAAATTTTAATATAAAAACTCATGTATATTATTATATTTATGTTAAGTGTATTATCAATGCATAATATGTAAATAGAAGAATAAAATTTAATTGAAAAATTTTAAATTTTAAAAGATAAAATTAATTAAAAAATTTTAAAAAAAATGAGCTGAAAACTAATATAATTGTAAATGAACAAAACAGAAAATAAGTCTTTTTATTTTTATGTCAAACATTGTAAAATTCTTTTCAAGTATAACCAGGACAGTAATAAATGTCTTTAGTGGAATGTGTCGGCCCAAGTGGCTTATAGGAATGGAACACCTAGTTACAAAATGTTAGCATTAGGGCTACACATATATCGGTTGAATTGAGAAAACCGAATGGACTGAATTGAAATTTCGGTTCGGTATCAATTTCTCAAGCACCTGGGTAAATAATCAGTTTTTCAATATTTAAAACCAAAATTTTGGTATCAGTTAGTAATGTACTCAGTTCAGACCGAAACCAATTATGTAATTATTTTTTTAGGCCCATTCCTGCTCTTGGACATTGCCTCCTTCAGCCTACATATTTTTAACACTTTTAAGCCTAGCCTAGCCCTCTGCAGCCCATTTCATTTCACTTGTCCCCCAATTCCCCTTTCTCGTCTCTCTCTTTTCTCACTTTTTGTCCCCCAATTCCCATTACCGAAACACAAACACCCACATCCACTCCCAGACCGAAGGAGCTTCACCCAGGTCCCAACTTAGCATAGAGAGAAAAGAAGGTGACTAGCCCAGTTAGACCTTCACGTCCTCACCAGCAATCCCAGACTCCTTCATGGCTTGATCTCGTCTCTTTCTTGGCTAACTGATTTAAGACTTGTAGATGCAATCTCTCTATTTTACAAGGTTGGTGAGTTGCAGAAGCGGTTGCTCAGATTTCTTGCCTTCATCTCAGTTTACCTGCTCTCAACCTGTCAACCACCTTTGGACCTTCGTTACAGAAGTCAATTCATAAACCAAAGCTCTCAAGCTTCTTAGGTCTCAAGTTATCATCTCTGTTTTACTAGATCTCTCAAGCTTTCAAGCTCTTCTTTTTGCAAGGTCCCAGTATTTCTTCTGCAATAAGTATCTCTCTCTCTCACTTTGTATTTCTTTCTTGTTTCGATCCTTTTGTATTGTTTGCTTTCCTTAGGGCTGAGAAATTGGAAAGCCATTAGAACATATAAGAGAGAGGTTTTGTCATCTTGTGTTTAATTTGTGTTTTATAATACTGTTTTGTCATTGTGCAATTGGGAGCATTTTTTCCTCTATAACTTTTGTTTTACATATCACCTATGCAAGAGTTAAATGCCAAAAGGTCGCATGGTCTGTTTTACATATATGATAGAGGTTTTTGTATAAGAATAAATACACTGAGTGCATAGTGTTTCCTTTTTTGAAAACTAGTTGCACTCTAGTTTTATTTGTTATTGCAATCATACACATGTTGGATAGTACCTTAGCATGCCTCTCTAACACAATCATATGTTCCATGTTCAACACAATTTAAGTACTTTTGGGAATTAAATGAAAGAAACCTTAGAAAAAAAAGCTTTAGCATTGTAGCACTACGGTATATGCTCATTATAAATAGAAAAAACTCTAATGCAGAATCTTCCAGATCTACATGAAACTAGTGTTTTAACTTTTAAGTGACACTTCTTTACAACATATGTAGTTGTCTTGTGGCTTAGAACTTTGGGTTTGCATATAATGTTGATTTAGTCTCTAGGTATTGTCCTATAAGCTAAAACAACAATACTATATACACACAACATCCTCACACTACCTCCTCACACAATATGTCACATCAGCTTTTTAAACTTGTATCCAAACATCCCAAAATCCTTTTTTCGCACATCAACCACAATTCCTCTTTTTGTTTTCCCTAATTTCTCTCTTCCTTCTTTTTTTCCTTCGCTACGGCCATATGGCCATACAGAGCTCTGGCTGACTCTGATTCTCTCTTAGTTTCTCCCTTTGGACAGTAAATCTCAAACCTTCATTCTCCACGAATCAAACTTCTGTTGTAATCTTCTCCAGGTAATGACTTGATTTCTATTTAGTCTTCAATCCTTAATTTGTTTGATTTTTACTTAGGGTATTTTAAAAATCTGAAGTTGAGCCTCTGACAATGACTATCACGATGATGATAGAGCCAATGACCACCATTTCAACTTCTCTAACCCCACGCTACTGATAACGTCAATGGCCACCACCCAAACTATGTTGCCAACCCCCTATTATAAGAGAATAAAATCCTTAGTATTTTTAAGTTTTCGTTTATTGTATAAATTGGGGATTTCTTGTCAACTAATTGTGGGGTCTAATTTAATATTTCTATACAGTTATGTGGGCAGATTTATGGCTGATAATATAGCTATGTTGGTTAGTTGGTTTTCTTACGATTCCTTATTTCTTTGCTTTTGATTTTGAAGGATGAGTTCGTTATTAAGTTTGAGAGTATAGAAATAAGAAAGAGAATATGGTTCTTTGGAGCTGTGCAATGTTTGCTGTGATTTAACATATTCATTAGAAAAAAATTCTAGGATTTTTAGCTCATATAAATATATATTAATATTTCAACTTCTTAGGATAGAAGTAGTCTTCTTTGAATTTCATTTGGTGTTTTGCTTTAGTAATTTTGAAATAGTTTTCTTTAATTAATACATAGAGAGAGCTCTTCGGCATCAACTTATATATCAACTTTGTTTTGTTTGTCCTGATAAATCTCCTAAGAAAGCTTCAGAATTTATGTTAGGTTTGAAACTTCAAAGATGTGCTTAAAGGTGCCAGGCTTATCGTTATTATTTTCTAATCTAGTGCTTGCTTTAAGTGAAGTTCAGCAATAAGACATCTTTGAGGAAACACGCCCGCAATATTTTTATGGATAAAGCATTAGTCTCCACAAGCCTACCCCATAAGGAGACATAGCAATTGATTCTTTCCATCAGTATTCAGGTGTTAAGTGGCTATGGGTTGTTGAAGTTGGAGGATGCTCAGTGGCTTCTAATTCAAAAGGCTGAAGAAGAGAAGCTCCGACCTGATAGTATATATCCTTACTGAGTTGAAAAGTGTTTGCATTGATGTTTATTTTTCTTGTGGTCACTTTGCCTGAAAAATATATTTTGGCAGGAAAGTTTCTCTTTTCAGATTGGAAACCTTTGCAGTGCCATTGTATTTAATACCAATTGGTTATTCTGTTGTTTTAACGTACAAGACAATTGATTTACAAAATTGTAATATAGAAGACAATACGTACTATTTTCTAGATTTTTTTTGGCATATGCTTTGATCTTGTTCAAGATTTCCTCAAGTTTCTAGCATATCCCAAATGTGGAATGACTTAAAAACATTTAGGGGGAATTAATTTGACTTTTCATATTTTTTTTTCTTTTCGAATTACATTTTCCTTCATTTCTTATATGATGGAAAATACATAACAATAATGATTATAACATAAGAAGAACTTGCAATACCATAAAAGTAGAGAAAGAACATTGACTTAAAAGTAGAAATTTGGTTCTCAGTAGGGATGATGTATTTCTCCATTAATATCCTTCTCATATGATGAAAGATTTGGAAAGTGTGAAACATCAAATCCCACTCCTAATTTTTTTTTTTTGTCCCATGGAATTCATCATTTACTCTTTTATATAGTTGATTGATTGATAAGTTGTTATTCTATTATTGTATTACTAGCATGATGTTTAATTTTTTTATTATAAGTTACTAGGACGAGGATGCTTGGATAATAGACATAGAGTTGAAGGCATGACTTTACATCACATATGTTTGAAAAGAATGTAAATAAAGAGATGCTTGGATGTAGAAAGTTAAAGACATGACTTTATAATATTTTTTTTTAATTTTAATATTTTGCTTTTTAAGAAACGAAATTCCTCATATCCTTATATGGGATCATGGTGGTGATCTGAATCTTACAGTTAAATTACTTGTATCACAAAAATTTTCTTGTATTATATCTTTGATGTTCAACATGTGCTCCTATAGTCCTACCTACTCTTATGTCATGTACTTGTCCAAGAAGTTTAAGCTTAGTTGAAAAATTGCACATAATTATATAATTTATTAACAGTAGCACTACGTATGCAAGAGAATTGAATAACAAATCAAAGATTAAAAGAAGGTTAAAGAAGAGAAAATATAAGAGTTAGTGTACATCACATGTTCTAATTAAGGTGGTTGATATTTTTCTAGTCTTAGAAATTTCTGTTTGAACTATGGAACCAAAACCAACAAAACTTGGTTCCTATCATCAGGCACCTTTATTTATGAGCTAGCAAAGGAGCCTTTACAAATAGTAATTTTTGGTTATACATGATATAGATAAACCTATTGCACTGTACATATGATGATAAAAAAAGAATAAACAATAATAGCATCTCGGTAGCTAAGTGAGATTGCTAGTTACTATAGAATTGACAACTTTCCTACCTTCTTACCAAAATTTTAATTTTTGATAAGCCTAACTCCTAAAAGAATTATATTACTAAACTTGGAGACTTTGAATCAAGTCCTCATATAAGCTTAAAATATGAATGAGTGCAAAGTAGCAATCCCTAACAAACCCAATTTCAATTAAGCACTTCAAAGCATTGGAAAAACAAAACTTTATTGAAATAGCACCTTTGCGTGGTTATTTTGGTGTATCAGAACATTAAGTCATTTATAAATCATCCCAAAGAGGGAGAATCTAATATGAAAATCCAATCAGAAAAATGACATAGTTTGTTACGTTTAGATATGCTGATATTGATTTATAAACGGAGAGAAGTAGAATTCTCCTATTACCCTTTATTTTCCTTTCTGTTTCCTTCAATTTATATACCCTAAGCCCTCCATTCTCAACAATTTCAATATCTATCATGCATATTGGGCTCAAATTCAGGAGATTGAAGACTAAATAGAAATTAAGTCATTACCTGAAGAAGATTACAATAGAAGTTAAATTCGTGGAGAATGAAGGTTTGAGATTTATTGTCCAAAGAGAGAGGCTGAGATAGAAGCAAAAGTTGGCTAAGAGCTCAATACACTGTAGTGGGGAAAAAAAAAAAAGAGGAACGGAGAAATTAGGGAAAAAAAAGAAAGAAAAGAATTGTGGCTGACGTGGAAAAAAATGATTTTGGGATGTTTGGATACAAGTTTAAAAAGCTGATGTGGTATATTGTGTGAGGATGTTGTGTGTATGTAGCATTGTTGAATCTCAAATAGAGTAGTTGTGGTACTGTGGAGAACATGATTTGTTTGTATTTATGTTTGGGTAAGGAGATGTTACAACCTTGTAACATACAAATGAAAGATTCTTTTTTTGTTTTTTTTGGTGTCTTGTTTTGTCTATGTGTCTGCTACTTGCCATTATATATATTATTGATACTACATATACAAAGTATGCTGAAGCGATGGGAAACTCTACAAAAGTATAGATATATAATGCAGCTTACAGGAATATTTAATGATTTAAATACACAAGTCACAAAGCATAAAGCATTCAAGCTCTTGTTTACTTTTATAGTTAAGCTTGAAGTATTTTTTTTGTAATTGTATATTTACTAATATTTATTTAGAATCTTGGATTAAACAAGTCTAAGAGCTCCATTATTAATGAGTTAATGACTTGTATGGACTGTGGATCATATTGCCCATGATATTGATTTCAATGGATTTTCTTTCTTATGAGAGTGACAAATGGGCTTGTTTATTTCCTAAAACTTATTCTTTAATGGATGCTTCAAGCAAAATCTTATGCACCTATTTATTTCTCATTCTCATATTGATTTTTTCAATTGGTTTATGGAGGCTTTCTTCAAAAAGGAGAAAGTTGTGATATGGAGAGAATTTGAGATTGTCCCCTCGTTATTGGAAGGTTTGAATCATCATCCTGCTACTACATGCAATCATTGTGGTAGAGTAGTTAAATGTCATACTAGGAAAGATGGCACTGGTACAATGAATAATCATCTACCTACTTGTAAAAAATATAAGATAAAAATGAAAGAAAAAGGACAGTTAGGTATAGATGATATGTTAAGAAGAAAACTAGTAAGGCTCTAAAGAACAAAAACCAAGTAAATGGTGTCGATGATGTGAGGAAAGTCATAGTTGAGTACATCGTTCGTGGAGGATTGTCATTCAAGCATGTTGACTCTTATGCATTTCGTAGGCTTATCTTTGTCCCAATTCCATAGTATGAGTGACGATCTCGAATAACTATTGCTAAGGAGATTTGGTTACGTTACATTAATGAGAAGAAAAAAAATTGAGAAGCATGTTAACTAAAACAAGACAAAGGGTTTGTCTAACTACTGATACTTGGACATCAAATCAAAACCTTAATTACATGGCTTTAACTATGCATTTTACTGATGATAAATGGACCTTGTATAAAAGAATCCCCAATTTTTATAATATTTGTGGTCACACGGGTAAGGAGATAGGCAAGGTCATTGAGAATTGTCTTTTAGCATGGGGGATTGAGATAGTGTTTATTATTACTGTGGACAATGCTAGTGCCAATACAGTAGCTTTACGATACTTGAAAAGAAAAATAACTAGATGGGAGGATCAATATTAGAGGGATAGTTCATGCATATGAGATGTTGTGCACATATCTTGAACTTAGTTGTTTCAGATTGAATCAAGGAATTGCAGTAATTCAAAATGCTGTAAATTATGTTAGGTCATTTCCTTCTAGAAATGCAAGATTTGTCAAATTTGTGGAAAGTGAGAAAGTTCAAAGCAAAGGGTCTTTGTGCCTTAATTTTCCAACTAGATGGAATTCCACTTATTTAATGCTTAATTGTACTATTAAGTTCTATAAAGCTTTTGATGCAACGAAAAAAGAAGATGGAGGGTATAGGAAATGGTTTGAGCCAAGGAAAAATGAAAATGAAGGTAAAAATGAAGAAGAAAAAGAAGAAGAAGGTGAAGGTGAAGATAAAAATGAGGAAGAATAAGAGGGGAAAAAAAACCAAAGGGTAAGGAAGGATGGCCTAATTCTAAGGATTTGGGTAATGCCTTAACTTTTGTGAGATTTCTCAAAGTATTCCAAGATATTACTTTGAGTTTTTTAGGAACCTTACATGTAACATCAAATGTATGTTATAATAAAATTGGGCAAGTGGATATGCAATTAACTAAGTTGTGTTTGGTGAAAAATGATGATGTCTTACAAAGGATGACGAAGAGCATGAAGCTGAAATTTGATAAGTATTAGGGTAATAGTAAGAAAATTAACTCATTGATGTTCATTTCTGTTGTCCTTGATCCTCACTATAAGCTTTGATATTTAAGATATATCTTTGACATTACTTATCCATTCGATGTTGTAATGGAAATGAAGTATAAAGTTAAGGAGCAGTTGATGAGATTATATGATGCTTATGGAGCTGAGGTTCAGGTTCCTCTAAATGATGAGTCCAAACTTGGTGGATATTGTGAATCTAGTACTGCAATTGATGAAAGTGAGGCTCCTCTTTTTGAAGATATGTTGGGTGCATGGAGGAGCCAAGCCAATAAGAGGTATAAGACTGATTCAGTAGTTAAATCAAAGATGGGGTTGTACTTGGATGAGGATGTTATCCTTAAGGAGGATAATTTTGATATTCTTCTATGGTGGAAGGCTAATGCAAGCAAATCTAAGGTTTTATCAATGATTGCACGTGACGTATTAGCAATTCTAGTTTCTACTGTAGCTTCTAAATCTGTCTTTAGCACTGGGGGTTGTGTTCTAAATGATTTTCGAAGTTCATTGCATTGGGAGACTGTCGAAGGACTTATATGCTTACAGAATTGGCTAGGCCTTACCACTCTTACGATTGAAAGTAAAGAAATTTTAGAATAACTCATACAATCAAATGAGATTGCAGGTATTTAAATTTGTAGTTTAGTAATTTTCTTTTAGTTTGAATACTTTATACTTAATGGTGTAAATAACTTCTTCTTTTTTGGCTTCTAGCAAAGTCTTCAACTTCCATTGACAAACATAAGTCTCCTATGATATTTGACGATTAGATATGAGTTTTCTTATTTTTATAAAGCATAAGTCTTATTATACATTAAAGTTGTGATTTTTATTTATGTTTCTTTCTTTGTATTTGAAATAGAAAAATTTTTTAGGAAATGGTACATGTGTGTTTTAACATAATATTGAAGTTGCAACATTTTTTTATTAGGTACTTATGTGAGTTACTATTTTGATTTTTAAAATATGATGTTACTCTTGATTTTTTTAAATATGATGTAACGGAACTGTGAATCTTTCACCTTATTGTTTTATATTATATTATTGCAGGATTGCAGGTAGCCAATAGCCAGGCAATTTCAGATCTACCTTGAAACTTCAGTTACATGCTTCCAAGTTCTAGTCTTTCTTTGATGATGGTTGTTTTATGTTTAATGTATATTTGGACAAATTTTGTTAGAAATAATGCATTGCATCTGCAGGATTTGTTTATTATGTGTTACTGGTCTGTTAGAATCTAACAGATTTATTATATTTTTTGTTTTTGTTTCTTTGGACGAATTTTGTTAGAAACAATGCATTGCATCTGCGGGATTTGTTTATTATGTGTTACTGGTCTGTTAAAATCTAACAGATTTATTATATTTTTTTGTTTTTGTTTTTACTTTATACATGCTTTACTATTCTAGGTTTATAGTTATCAAAAAATTGTGGGCCTCATTTTTTCAGCCCAAAGTTTGTTAACAATTTATATTTTATCAGGAAAAAAAGAAATCGTTAGGCCTGAGTTTTGAGCTATAATTTTGGGCTTGCTACAAAAGGCCCATATGCCCATCAAATCCAAGATAAAACTAAAACCAACTGAAATTGAGCCTTGGTCCGGTTTTTGTTATCCTTCTCCCATAGAAATCGCCAAAACTCAAAATTACCATTCCATTGAAAACCGATATGATCGGTTTTGATTGGTATAACAACTAAAAACTGATCGAAACTGACTAAAATCACCCCTAGTCAGCATGATTCGACCAATCTAATAAATAAGTTTGGCTAAGACTCATTAGAAATTGTGAACATTTAAGATTTATTGTAATTCCATAAGAATAATTAATATAGAATACATCTAGTTGCTAATGCGGTAATTCAATCTAAACTATTAACGATTGTGTGAGTTTTTTTTTTTTTTTTCTCCTCTCTTGTAATAGTATCATGGCGCACCTCTATAGAAATTCAAATTGCCACCAACAATTTGACATATCAGGTGGAACTTATGGGTTGATGATGTCTCAAAAATCGTGGAGACAGACTACAATCCTCACATTTTTGAAGCTGAGGATCCTAATCCAATAATGCAAATGCAGATGTTAGGCTTTTACCAATGCCGACATAGGAATTAATTGTAAGGTTAGCTAATGTCCTTGTAGAAATCGCTCTGATTCTTCTGAATCTGTTAATCCTAAAGTCGTTACAGTCACATTTGGTGATGCTACTGCAAGAGTAGTTTCCCAATCTTCTCTTGCTGTTAGACAGTCGAGTTAGCCATCTCATGTCAGACGTCTAACTCTCCCAACAAGGGAAAGGGTAAGTCTCACACATAGGCTACTTCTTTGTCACTGTATAGAAGGGAAGGCAATTTCCATCTATGATGGAGAGAAATTATTGCCAACTTTTACGGACAAAGAGAGTAGAACATGAAGACTCTTGCTTACTGAATAGTGCTTATCCATCAAGAGGAACTTGGAGAAAATCTAGGAATATATTCGATAAGAGATACATCAATATTTAAATGCTAATGCTAGTAATTTTAAAGGCTTTTTATTATTAAATACCCAAATCAACGAAAACCCGACATTAGGTAGCATTGTTACCCGCACCTTGTTGTTACCATGCAACATGTATAACCTACCATTTAGGTAGGATAACGACAATCTTGGGAATCAAAGTACCTTGACTTATCCACTTAGATATCTCATTAACAATGTAAATGTGGGTCAACACCCTAATTTAGTTAATGGATTTACAGTTGAATAACGTCACTCTTACCACAATGATTTGCCAAAACACTACTCAGACTAATTTGCTTAATCATATGCCGATATGAGTTAAGGAATCTATATTTCCTCTCCCACAAAACCAAAACAGCTTTGTACGTTGTAGTTGTAACTGATAGTGTTGACTCTTGATAATGTTTTTCCCACGCTAAAAATCTGGATTCTTCGCTAATATCCATCAATACCTTTCTGTCGTTCTTATTCCTTACTCGTAAGTGGTTTTGCTTTTTGGCTTAACTATTGTTAAGTTTATTTTAGTATCTTAGAATTTCTTTTAATTTAATCCTCCAAAAATATTTTTGACCAATTTTACCCTTTAGCATCCAAAAGTTTTCAATCAAGTTATATTTTCTCATTCTCATATATGTTATGTATAAATAAAATAATTTTACATAATTTAATAATAAAATGACCAAAAAAGTTTTACAAGATATAAAAACAACTTATGTACGTTATTATATTTAAGTCAAGTATAATTATTTCATTAATTCATAACATATAAATGGAAGAAAGAAACTTGGTTGAAAATTTTGAATCTTAAAAGATAAAATTAACTAAAAAAATTCTTGGAAGACCGAGCAGAAAATTGATATAATTCAAATGGAAGAATGAAACTTGGTTGAGAAATTTTGAATCTAGAAAAATAAAATTAACTAAGAAAATTCTTTGAAGATCGAGTTGAAAATTAATATAATTCTGAAGGAGCAAAATAATAGATAAGCCTTTTGTTTTTTTTTTTTTTAATGTCAAACATTGCAAAATTCTTTTATAGTATAACCAGGCAATAATAACATATTTAGTGGAATGTACTAGTCCAAGTGGCTTAATAGGAATAGAAAACCTAGCTACAAAATGTAGTATAAAAATTACAGAAATAATAAACACCTTTAAAATACCTGAGTCAAGTTAGAATTTCTATTTTCTTAAGACTATATTTACACCGTATTTACAACGAGTTACATCAAATAAGCCTTTCAAGATAAAACATGTTCTTTTATATCTAAGGTTGTTATTAAATATAAACAGAAATTATAGCTTGAAAAAAGAAAGAAAGAGAAGAATAAGAGATATAAAAAAGTGAATTAACCATGTTACTTTTATAAGCTTTCTATGAAAAGAAATTTATATTCATATAGAAGTTAATATTCAAAAGAAGTTATTTTATGAAAATGTAATTTTACTTAATCAAAAAGTCATTATTTTTGTTCAAATGAAAAGTTATTTTCTTTCATAAAATAACTTTTATATGAATAGTTATTAAAGTATTGAGAATATGAAAGTTTGGTTTATATGATTTAATCAAAAAGTCATTACTTATTACTTGAGTGAAAAGACATTTATTTTCATAAATTAATTTCTTTATGAACAAGAATGTATTTTCATGTAAAACCTATAAGGGTTTTTGTGGCTATTTGACTTAATAAAAAAATCATTACTTTTTGATTAAATGAAAAAGCATTTCCTTTTGAATATTAACTTCCACATACATAGAAATGTCATTACATGGAAAGTTTATAAAAGTAACATGGTTAACTCACTTTGTTATATCTCTTCTTCTTCTCTTTCTTTCTCTTTTCAAGTTATAATTTCTTTTCTCTGGTAATAGTTTCATAGCACGCCGCTTTAATAGGTAGATTTACCTTTCACATTCAAGATTTATTGCAATTCCATAGGAGTAATTGACATAGAATACATCTAGCTACTAAAGCGGTAATTCAATATGAACTATTATGTGTGTGTGTGTGTGTGTGTGTTTTTTTTTCTCTTGTAATAGTATCATGGCGCACCTTTATAGAAATTCAAATTGCAACCAACAATTTGACATATCAAGTATAACTTATGGGTTGACGATGTCTTAAAAATCACGGAGGCAAACTACAATCGTTATATTTTTTAAGCTGAGGATCCTAATCCAATAATGCAAATGCAGATAATAGGCTTTTACCAATGCCGACAAAGGAATTAATTGTAAGGTTAGCTAATGGATGTTGAAACTTTTATTGTGCATGTTATATTCTTTTTGGAGGAAATCTTATTAGAATTTTGCAGCTAAAAGTGGTTATGTTAGCCTTGGTGCACCTTGGTTCGACCCTAGCTAATAGAGGTGGATCGAATACGTGGGCCATATAGAATGGCATGGATTTGGAAACCTAATCAGTAGGGCTGATGTTGATTGGGTTCAAACCCATTGGTTCGTTATAATATTATATCTTAGAATCCTCTATTTTTTTCTATACTATAATTTTCTCTCTGAACTACAAAAAAACTATTCTTTTCAAATCATTGTCTTATTTATATACCTTTATGGCTAGACTTTTGACAAAACAAAAGTACTTTCTTATACCTTAAAACATTTCACAAATACTTTCTTTAAAATTATATTAGCATCATATTAGTATGTCATGTTCATTTCTTTAAATTGTTTTACCCTTCATAAAAACTTGTGTCTTATGCTTGTCCCACTTCCATTGTGGTGTGTTGTCTGTTTACTCAGTCTATGACTCTTTATTGTGGTTACTTATTTCTTTCAGATTGTTGATTGGTTCGAAACAAATTCGTATAGCTTAGAGGAAGTTACTCTCTTTTGGATTTGGTATGCATAACTTGTTCTAACCATATCCACTCTACTTTGTATGTTGAAATCTTTATGACTTGTATAAACAACTAATTAGTTATGCAATGTATTTGGACTTTTGTAATTTGAATTTAAATTGAAAGTTGTATCTCATTTGTCTTTGAATATATATATTTGTTTAGAGACTAGTTGGAATTCATATAGGCTTAATGCTTGTCAAGTTTCCCTTCACTAGTCATAGCCGTGGTTAGGGGTGAGCATCAGGTCTGTTCGATCGATTTTGGGAGCTCCAATTAACTGAACTCAGTCATAAAAATTCATCAACCAATTTCCCTAACCAACATTTCAGTTGTATAATTATCCAAACCGACTCACAAACCAAACTAAGTCGGTTCGGTTCAGTTCAGTTATATATATATTTTGTTGGTCCAAATCTAAATCCCTAAACTAAAGCCCAATTATAGTTTTAAAACCCAAATTTGTTTCTTACACCGAGGGACTAACAATAGGTTGGTTTGGGAAGAAAGTAGTATTAGTGAGAAATTAGAAAAATATAGGTGAGAAATCAAAAACCCGTATTGAGTATTGATTGAGGCCGAGCCTGAGATGATCAGTTCTTTAGCTTCAAACTTGATCGAGAGGAAAGGTGAGCTTCAGCTTTAGACTTGATCTTCAAACTTCACGAAAGGATTGATGGAACCATGGAGGAAAGGATAAAGAAGAAGAAAAAGAAAAAGAAGAGGGAGATAGCGGCTGGGAATGAGAGCTATGAGATTGAGATCAAGAAAAACTACAATAGGTAAATCCCTAATTTTCTATATAAAAAAATAAAAATAAAAATTATATACATACATGTCAGGTCAGTTCGATTATCCGAACTCATTCACCAACCAAAATAGTCACCCGAACTGAAATAAAATAAACATTACAACTGACATAAACTGACTATAGGCTCAGGTTGTTGGGTATGTCGGTTTATGTTTGGGTTGAGTTGTCAGTTTTATTCGGTTCCTACTCACCCCTAGCCATGGTTAGGTTGTGACAGAAATCAATGCACTCAAGGAAAACTATACTTAGGATTTGGTTTATTTTCCTCCTGGTGTACCACTATGGTAGTAAATGGATATTCTCAGTTAAATTGTGTGTGGATGGTAGTCTTGAGCAATACAGGGCCCAACTTGTTGCTTAAAGTTGCAAGCAATAATATTGTCAAGATTGTAAAGAGACTTTTGCCATTGTAGCTAAAATGTCTACTATTCACTCACTTCTTGTCCTTAACCTAATTTTGTCTAGAACCATCATAAGTCTATTTATGGGCTAAAACAAACTTCTAAAAGTTGGGTTAAGAAGTTTAGATCTGTAATATAAAATTTGCAGAAACAATAAACACTTTTGAAATGCCTGAGTCGACTTAGAAATTATTTTTTCTTAAGGCTATATTTGCACCGTACTTGCAATGGATTACATCAAAAAAGCCTCCCAAAATAAAACAAACTCTTTCATATCTAAGGTTGCTATTAGATATAAACAAAAATTATAACTTGAAAAGAGAAAGAAAGAAGAAAAGAAGAGATACTTAAATATGGGTTAGTCATGTTACTTTTATATGCTTTCCATAAAATGACATTTATATGGATATGAAAGTTAATATACAAAAAAAAAAAAAAAAAAAAAAAAAAAAAAAAAAAAAAAAAAAGAAAAAAAGAAAGGTGTCCTTATTGCTTCAGCCAAAAACTTTATGGCCACAACCTATTAAATGCTTAATTATTTGATTAGACAATATTACCTTAATTATTTTTTAATATTTATTAAGATTTATTATTTAAAGTATTAATATCAGCACAAAAATAACTATTTATTGTTCTTTTTCTCCCTTTTCTCTCATCTTTCCATACCAGTCTCCATATTGTGTAATGCTCATTCTCATTCTATTTGAGCAAAGAACACATTTTATTTCTTTATATGTTGGGTTAGCTTTAAGATTTACTAATTTTGCATCTCTCTTCTATTATCTCTAATTCCAAATAAGACAAAATTTGTGTTGATCTATTAACCACTGAATCGCATATCAAAACAGATCAAGAACTTCTTCTTTTTCTAATGGATCATAGATCCAATATTTTTTGTAGGGTTCGATAAAACTGAGATGAGATTATATTTTGTGTACTGGATTCAGTTCAAGGTTCAAATTGTTTTTTTTTTTCTTTTTTTTTTAGTGTACTTAATCAATTGATCAGTTAAATAAGTGAGACCATTTTGCCATAATTACTTGGATGTTTATGAGCTTTTGGTCATGAAATTATTAGAAAAAACAAGACAATATGGCCTCCTCCTATAAAGTTTATAAAAAAAAGCATGCTAGACTAGATGAAGAGGAAGATTGTTAAGGAATGGAGTTTTGTTGAGAGATAGATGTGATAGTAAATAAGAGAGAGAGAAAGTAACAATTGGATTACTATTGTTAGTTCATTGTATTAGTTTCCAATTCTTATTTTCTTGAAGGGTAATTTAGTTTATTTCGATATAAATATATATTAGGTTGTGGCCATAAAATTTTTGGCTTGTGGCAATAAGGCCACCCAAAAAAAAAAAAGTATTTTCATCTAATCAAAAAGTAATGACTTTTTTATTAAGTCAAAATAACCAAAAAGTCCTAATAGGTTTTTCATGAAAGGATATTCTTATTCATAAATTTGTTAATTTATGAAAGCAAATGTCTTTTCATTTAAGGAAAAAATAATTACTTTTTAATCAAGTCAAATTATTTTAATAAATATTGAAAATTCCCAACAAGATCTGCTATTATTCAAGCAGATTCCTTTTAAAGCACAACTGATCATTCTAAGTGTCTTGTTCGTTCTTCTATTGGTATAATTACTCTCTTTCTTTCATATGAAAGATTTGGTATCATTATCTAAATCATGATTTGTAACTTCTCATCATTTATTACTTTGTGTTGTTAAGATTAAGAACTGATTTTGTGTAATCTCGCCCATTGTGTGTAATAATACAAGATTTTACCAATCCAATAATATTGCATGTGGCATGGTTAAAAAATAACCGCCTAATCTGAATAGTAATTGGCATAATTAATTCATATTAATATTATAATAGATGTCATTATTATCTATTATTATGTAACGAACGACATTATTATAGCAATGGACGTCATAACTCCTAGATAAAGAGGCTCAAAACCTCAAAACAAAATAGGTTGTCCTCTTAAACCTTACTTTTTTACAGCTTTTCAATTTTATATTCTAATCAAATACTGACTTTAGCATCGAAATTTTTACAAGTCAAAAGGACAACCCCTTTGCAGGTTAGCCACGTAGAGGATATCTCAACTGGTCAAATCAGGTTTTAATAGTGTGTAACTATCTCTAATTGTATGTCATATCCATTTTGAGTCACAATGTGATACAGAAAATACTCAACTCTGTGTGTATATTACTCGATCTCCTACATTTATTTTATGTTTGACCATGTGCATAGATCATAAGGAGGTGTAAATTCTTTGTTTGTAGAAGTGCAAGAGGACCATCTACCAAAAAAAAAAAAAAGTGCAACAGGAAGAAGTGAATATAAGTGATTAAGAAAGATATGATGATACCAATGTAAACTTAGAAGAGTTGTATTCATCAATATCTATACGAATGAACTGATTTTTATCTTTTTAATTTATTTTTCGACAGCTAGGAACTTTTATTAAAAAAGATAGATTGATTACAAAGAGTTTGTGAACGGCCGCCACTTCCCTTCACCCACAATTTTAACAAGCACCTGTTATAATCATTCAAAACCAAAGAACTCAAGCACCAAGACAACCAGAGAAAAACTCATCCAGGTAACATTGCACCAATTAAGTCAAAGGAAACTTCAGCTTGTACATAATTCCTCATAAGGTAAACAAGATCATTTCTCTGACTCAATGTGTCCCCTTGTTACCATCAGTTCCATTTATCCTTGATGCCTCTCATACGTGACCAACACAAAAAACCCTATCTACCTTTGACGGACTCCCCCAAATATCTATATATAATGTTCAAACCGACCCATCATCCTTGGCACTAACACCATCACCAGAGAACATAAAACAACCCAATCATGAATTAACTAAATGAAGGACTTTCTCTTTTACTGAACCAACAAGTGCATCAGTTCCCGTCAATATTAATGGGAGAATCAACAAGATAGTCATATAAAAAATATAGCTCAGTCCAGCTAAGCTAACATATTTCACACACTGACACACATATATATGGCATAGATATCTGAGGATAAAAACTTAAGCATCTTGGTTACACATTTATGTCTTGATAATTAAAGCACCCAATGACTTGTCCATGTAATTAATTAATAAATATCCTTCAAGAAAATGATTCATCAATCTAGTCTCGAAGACTGGGCTGAGCAAGCTGGAGATGATCATGATATGGGTGAAAGTTAGGAGGGACAGTAGTGACAGTACTGCCAAGTTGAAGCATTCTGCTGCTGGATTGATCTCCAAAGAATGGGAATTCATCCATAACTATTTGTTGTTGATGCTCCATTGGCTTTGCTTCCATTGCTGCCTGCTGATACTCTAACACCGCCCGGTGCTGGCCCGTGATTCATTAATTATAGCAACAACAAAAAAAAAAAAAAAAAAAACTAAGTTAAAATCGGGGTATATAATAATTATTTAATTAAAATTTCCATGATATATATAGTACTCTTTCTAGCTACTTACCCAATGGGAAATGCTGCTGTTTTCCTCTTCCAGAATTCTCCCCTAGTTAAAAAAGATATCAAATTAACTGATCTCAGTACATATTTGTGTAATTTCATACAATAATTGTGTATGAGATTGTGTGTTTTTAAACTAATTATAATTAATCAAACCTTCCTTTGTAGATTGTCCAGCTGCTGTTGCAGGAGCTCATACTGCATAAATATGCCAAGTCATGTTATAGATTAACTAGTACATAATATTGGGACCTAGGTACTATATAAACAACATATTATCAGGACATAATTCAAAATTTGTTAGTTTTGTACTGATCATTTCATTTGTTAATAGAGGTTTAAAGAGGTTTACCATATGAATGGATCAACTGTAATTTAAAAGGAATAAACTAAATAAAACAGTACATTACCTTACGGGTTCGGACCTTAGTCACTGAGCGTTCTAGTTCTTGCTCAAGCTTAATCAAATCATCAAACTGTAAAGAGCTCATATCCTCCCCAAGATAGCGTTGCATGTTTAGTTCAACGTGGTGGATTTCCTGAGTCAGCACCGCGATTTCATTGTGGAAATGTTCCTAGAAGAAAATTAAAAACTATGAATCACATTCAAATGTAAAGAATTAATCTAGAATTAGTTAATTAACATGTGTCTTACCCGGCTATCGTGCTCAACAATATGAGTTCCTGTCACTCTCTGGTACCTTTCGATGAGTTGCTCCATTCTGTATACAAATGAAATCGATCCTTAATTAATTAAACAATTATTTCTTCCAAAAAGTACAAGTACAGAATGCAGGAGGAGATCAATCTGGCAAGTTATATACCTTTCTTTTTAACTATATACCTTCCAAAGAAATGAATTTTGGAGGAAATATAAAATATGTTAACAGGTTATAATAATAATTCAAGACAAGAACAACAAATCAACTAATAACACACCTAGCTAGCTACAAGTGGACTTGGAAACTCAAGTTTACACCAATAATGGACCACCTCCTCAGGCAAAAAAACCCTGACTCAAACCCTAAAACTGTCATATGACTCAAAAAGCAAGAATAAAATAAGTCCAAGGAAGTCCAGTTGGTCATTATCTGATTCATTAAGAATGAGATCATGCTGTAGCTTCTGATCTTCCTCTCTCTCTCTCTTATTTTCTCATTCAAACAGAAGGAGTCAGAAGAGTTTACAACCATAATTGTTAATAAATGTATGGAAGAAACCCTAGACTTCAGTGGGAAAATATCTGAGGTCATCTAAGTCAAACTCATTAGTCCATGTGATTGATCACCCAGAAAATCAAAACCCAGACAAAGAAACTTAGAGAAATGAAAAATCTGACTTAATTAATAAGGTGAAAAGCAACAGATTTGATAATCATAAATTAAAAGAATTATTGGGTGAAATTGTATATATATATATATATATATGTACCTCAAGGGCTCAGAGCAGTACTGGAACATCTTCCCAGTGCTTGAGAAGATAATGAGTCCGATTTCGGCATCACAGAGAACTGAAAGTTCATGAGTTTTCTTCAGTAGACCAGCTCTGCGTTTGGAGAAGGTGACTTGCCTGGTTGTGTTGTTCTCAATCCTTCTTATGGGTATCCTTCCACGTCCCATAATTAATTACTTTTGCCCAAAAACCTTGATTATCTTCAAAAATATCAACCTATATATTAATATATATATCTTACTTGTTAATTAAAGAAAAAAATTTAGACCAAACAAAAAGAAAATCACATACAGAAACAGATCATATATATGCAGTGTAGGGTTATGAATGATTGTAAGAAAATAGAAAAGAACAGTGTAGTTGCTTAATTATAGAAGAGCTAGGGCAACAATTAGAATTAAACAAATGGAAGTAATATTAACTTGCTGGTATTTCGGGAGAGTTTGATAAACAGGAAAGGCCAGAGAGAGAAAGAGAGAGAGAGAAGGAAGAAAAATGTGTTGTATACCTCGAGTTTTCTTGCCTTTGGTGGCTTGCTTGCTTGTGAATCTGTGTTTCTGTATACATTTGAAGCTTAGAATTCTATGCCACTTTATTTAATCTGTGAAATGATATTCTCTTGAAAAGCTTTCTTCAAAAAAGCCCATATGTGTGTGCATAACTACAAAAATGACACAACCCAAATAGAAATATAGATGCATTTGCTATTCATATATAGTAACTTTTATTTTATTTCTCATAACTTTACATTATTATCTTTTATATTGTATCAAGTTAGTTCTTTAATTTAAAATTTATTTTGATTAATTGGTCCCGCATCACATGTTGTGTGTCAATTAATATTAAAGTGTTGATGTAGGAAATAGGAGACAGGAGATAGGAGGTAGGAGGTAGAACAAATAATTATAATCGGGCTAATTTGAAACTGTAATTATAGTTAGAAACATTTTAATAATAATTTGAAAATTAAGATTAAGTAGAAATGATTATAATATTAGTGATTTTTTAAATATAATTAGTAAGATGTAATTACTTTATTTATATTTGAATATTATGAATTGATAAATTTATTGATTAATATTCTGCTCAAATGAAGTTATCTTTCTGCCTCTTGATAACAAAAATAAATAAATATGTAAAACAAGCTAGCTATAAATAAAAATGATTTTAGAAAATAGAGACTAATAAACTAATTAAATTGATATAATAAAAAGATGAGGACTAAATTGGGATTTAAATAAAACAATGATACCAAGACCGTAATTATATACTAATGACCTTGCTTGTTTCCATGTGTTGACTCTTCTGCAATTGCATGCATATATTTGGAGTATGCTTTGATGATATTGGGGCCCACAAGGTGCAGTGCAATTATTCTTTCAGTTGAAACATGATGATGGCATTACTGTAATTTCTACTACATACAAGGACTTCAATGTCCACCTACAAATTAAGAGTGTGAAAAAAGTGTGGTAGCTGGACCTAACCACCACAGATTTGAGTTTACTAGGAACCTGGATTTTACCAATTTAAGCCCTGAGTTAGGGTGTGACAAAAATAGAAACGGCAAGACTCATATGGAAACGACAAACTGTAACAATCTCTGATGACCAAAACCAACAGGCCTTAATTTATTGGCATGTGCATGGTTAGTCATAGACTGATTCATCAGTTGTTTTACATCACTTTCTTCTTAAACATATATAAATTTGATTTTGGAAAACTTATATCATACATTTATATAAAAAATATTTAAGGATAAAGACTTTTGCATACAAGATAGACATATATATAATTGCTATGATACTATTTTGTTAAAGATGGAGAGAGCTATCTGCCCTTACAAAACAACATTAATATTTTAATAAAATAAATAAATCAGTTGTATGGTGAACTTTTTAATCTTTTAATAAAAAAAAAAATATCAAAATCAATAAGGGTTGGGTATAGTAATAAGCGAGCTGTACTCCTAATCTGATAATACAAGTTCAAATCTTAGAGCAAGCAATTGTTATGAGGGCTTCCCAGTCAAGACAGAATTTAAGGGATTAGTCACATAATCATGTCTGTTGAAATACCCTGACCAAAAGAAAAAATAGATCAGATTGTAATGTGAAATTGACTTCTTCTTTTTGTTGTGTGCAAAATTTAAATTCTAACAAATTAAATTAATGTTCAAACAATACAACTAGTAAAAGAGTGGGAGCCAAACGTACCCACAGTGCAAGATGATTCATGGACACATAGCTATTTTCTATTGTTCCTTTAATTAGCACTTTCTTATAATATATTGTTTTTTAAATGTAAGTAAAACTAAAGAATTAATGCACATACAAAATAATTTTTTTATGAATTGATGCAAATTAAAAAATAATAATAATGTGTGTGGAATCACTAGTTAATTATAAATATTGCATCAGTTATCCTCGGGATGTGGCAATGAGCTGAGTTACTTGTTAAGGGGTTAGATCGAGTTTGGATTATTTTCTAAATGAGTTGATCTTGAGTTTGTTTAGGAAATGACCTAAGCTCAATTTTTTCAAATATCGACTCATAAGTTCATGAGTCCACTTGTTTAATATTATTTAATAAATATTTTTATCATTTATAGATCAATATACCAAAAACTAACATAAGTTATAACTTTGATTAGTGATAAATTATACAAATGGGTACCAAGTAGGTTTTGGGTTCAACTCTTCTTTACTATTAAACATTTTTAGAATTTTTAAAAAATCTTCAAGAGTGCTTAACGAACTTAGTTTGAGCTTGGAGTTAGGCTCGTTAGCTCTTAATGAGTTTGGGCTCGAGAGCCTTTAATAAACATGAGCCAAGCTTGAGCTTGTCTAAAACTTGATGAGCCGAGCCGAGCTTTGGATCAGGCTCAGCTTGTTGATGTTAAGGGATATGGATAAAGATAAAGATTTGAGTTTAGAATATGTATTATCATAATCCTATTCTATGGTAACTATTAGATTATTGTGATTGTTTGATATTATAATTATCTATAGTTTATGATTATCTAGTGATCCTTATAAATAAGAAGCATCAGTGTTATATTGATTGAGTGAGTTGAGTGCATGAATTAAGTGTTTGTTATCCATGAAATAATATTATAGTCTCTCATCCTGTGAACTAAGTCTTATGGTTGAACCGCGTATATCTTGTTGTCTCTCTCAATCTCTATTGTATATTATAAAATCTAACAGTTGCCATGTAGCTTATAGATTCACTTTCTATCATTTGACAACATACAAAAGTAAATAGTTGATGCTATGTGATTAGGAATTTGTAAAATAAGAACTTGATCAATTGATTTTTCAAATCACAGCTAAATCTAAAAAGTGAACCTTTTGTAAGGTATTATATACTTTCTCAAAGAATCACATAACTTAAAACTTAAGCTCCTAATATAAAAAAATATAGTAAATAGATATCCTCATTAATGCTGTGATTAGAGCCATGCTACACTTTTTAGTATTGATTTTCCAACCATAAATATTAATATAAAAAAGATATTCACCAAATGGATGAGAAAATATGATCTAAATATATATATATATATATATATATATATATATATATATATATATTATAATTTAGCTTTTTAGAGGCTACCTTGAAAATGTTTAATGAGGTAAATAATTGGTCGGCCTTCTGTTATAAATATGGAATAAAGATAGGTTTGGAAGATTTTACCTAAAACTTCTTCAAAATATCACTTGTATATCTTGATATACCCATTTATTTAAAAACTATTTTTTGACATCGTTTCAAAAATATAGAATCAAATATCATCTGCAAGAATTTTATCCGTCACAAAACTATGAATTTCTAGTAGTGAACACATCTAAGATAGTACTACGAATCAAACGTAAAGTCTTATGATCACAACTCCTACAACTTACCCATTAAACAAAGAGATAATTGAAAATTTGATAACTTCTCTAATAAAAATTACCAAATTTTCATTATATACAAATTATATATCAATAAATTCATCAATAACTGTACAACCTAGTAGAGTATTTACTACCAAAATATAATTATTATGTGTAGTGATCAACATAATCCATCATCATGACAAATTCCCAAACATTAAACCTCAACAACAGATTCCCTTGCTAATTAAAGATACAACAATTGTATTAAGGATACAACTTCATCCCAAACCCCCCAATGTTGAAGCAGCAATAGAAAGTATAGATTCATTACAATAAGATTAATAATGTACTCCCTGCACCCTTTTGCTTGCCACCATCGTAAAGTCTTCTATGCATGCACCCAAATGTCGATCTATCTCTTTTTGTTGAAGTTTGCATTAAAATTAAATAATTCATGGATTGCTTTCCAGTCAATTACTAAATAAAAACTATCATCTTTCATAAATGTATTTTTAGTTTGTATTATTCATTTGTATTGTACTTGGTATATTAGAATTTTCTATTTATACAAAATTTCAATTGATTTAAACAAAACTTCTCTAGTAAACAAGTTAGATTGATTAGTTCCTTTCTTTTTGAAATAAATGGTTTTATTTAATATGGATAATTTCTATATAAATATATATAAGCTTTGGAGATATATATATATAATTTTTTTTGTAAGTCTTAGAGTTTTTCTTTTGTCAAAAATTGTTATTTTTCAATTCTATAAGATTAAAACTTATGATTTTATAATTTCCTCTTACCATATTTGAAGTGCAAATGTCAGTTCAGCCCTTAACCCCACCCATATCCAAAAACTTGAAACCCAAACTTAACTGAACATAATAATCGATTCAACTATTTATGGGAAATAGTTTTTGGCGAGTCAGGTGAAAATTTGGGAGCCCAATTAATTTAAGCAAACCTAAAATGTTGTAACTTATCTATAACACCATTCTATTTCTCATACTATTTGCCAGCTTAAAGCACCTCACTCACTCTCATAACATTATAAGAAAAATACAGTTTCACGAGATATCACATTTAAGGAACACTAATACCTTATTTTTTTATGGAAGGAAGCCAACTCAAACGAAAAATCAATTAGTGCTATATTTTTTCATGGTAATGATGAGGTATAGAATGCCTCGCCATATTTTGTGAGGGATGGTTCCTCGCCATGCTTATCAAAAGGATAGCAAAGGCCATTGTTTCTTATCTTTTAGAATGTAGCTAGAATGTTGCATTTCATTCATTCAAATTTTAGAAAACAAGTATAGGGCGAGGGGGCATTGTCTCTCACCCTTTTTTGGAAGAAAACAGATCGAGTGTCAATCTAGTTCACTTTTCTCTCTCTCCTCTCTACTTGAAATTCTCTCTCTGTGCTTAACTAGTGTTGTAGACTGTCGCCACCTTGCCATCACAACCGTTTACTGTGGCTGCCACTGCAAATTAGACATTTGTTTGATAAGTTGGAAGCATTGGCAGGTCCATGGGAAATAAGAAATGTAAGAATGATCAGTTCCTTATTTGGGTTAACGAAGTTCATTTTATGAAAGTTTTGATATTTAGTCTAGTTTACTTTGAAAATCGGGTATTTAGGGCAAAAATATCAAATACACATATGTTTGATGAGCTAAGAGTACCGGCACATCTAGGGTGATCAATAAGATTTGTAAGAATGAAAGGTTCTTTGTTTAGGTCAACGGGGTTCATTTTTATGCAAGTTTAGGTGTTTAAGTTAGTTAAATTTGAAAATCACCCTTCAAAGGACAACACAATAAATTATACATATGTTTAACAAGCCCGGAGTAATAGCATGTCTGTGGGAGTGAATAAAACTCATAGGAATAAACGGTTCCTTGTTTGGGTGAACAAGGTCAATTTTTTGCAAGCTTAGGTCTAGAGGCTAGTAAACTTTGAAAATCGGGTATCAAGGGGTGAAAATGTCAAATACACATTTGTTTAACTAGCCAAGATAACTGGCATGTCCTCAGTGATGAATATGACTTGTAATTATTTGGGTCAATGAGGTTAATTTTATGCAAGTGTAGGTGTTTAGGCTAGTTTTCTTTGAAAAATGGGTATCGAGAGGCAAAAATGTCAAATACAAATTTGTTTGACAATCCAAGAGTATTAGCAAATCATAGTGACAAGTAAGATTTGTTAGAATGAATTGTTTATCGTTTGGGTCAACGATGTTCATTTTATACAAGTTTCGGTGTTTAGGTTAGTTAATTTTGAAAATCGGGTATTAGAGGGTGAAAATATTAAGTACATATAGGTTAGTAAACTTTCTAATTAATTACCTTTCTTAATCTTTTTATGTTTAAAGGGCATTAATGGTTCATCAGTTGCTTCACATCCTTACAATGAGCTAGTACTAGATAAGGATCATGAGGAGGGTGATGATGCTGAGTTAGGGGATGAATAATTTGGATTATATTGTATTCTTTTATTTCATTTGCACTGATTTTTTTTTTTTTTTTTTGTACAGTTTAGAAATAAAGTACTAATTATGTACAATATTTACTTTGGATAATTTATGTAATGGGTGCATTTTTAGTCATTATTTGTGCACTATATTTTGATAGAATGATAATACATATTCTGAAAATGGAAGATTGGTACTTTAAGTCAAATTACTAAGTCACTTTCTTTAAGATGTAATTTGCTCTTACCACTTTTAATGGTATGCAAAAGACTTAGCAAATCGTCTCTCAGGATAAAATGAAGCACAACCTAACTAGTTTACTTGACTGCGTGTTGCACACATGAAGTAAAGCCAAAAACAACAAATGAGCATTTCTAAATTGCCTGAGAACAAAAGAAAATTTTTGCAACAATTCTTTCTTGTTAAAGTCAGAAAAAAGATGAGGAAATGATATATCAATATGATATTTATAGACTTTCTGGTGTCTATTCATAGTAGTTACATTTGTTGGTGTTCAAACCTGGAAAGTTTAATTGTTTGGCCATATGATCAAGTGGTCCTGATTTAGTAAATGTTTTAATAACTGCTTTAGTAACCATTTTTCAATTATTTTAATTCATAACTGGTTTCAACTGTCGTATTCAGATTTAATCTCTTCTTTTCTTTCATAATTATTCAAGGAAATGTTCCAACAATGCCCCACCATTTCTAGAATAATAAATAATTAGACCTTCTGCTATATGGGAAGTTTTATGCATTAATGAAAGGTGTCTCTCAACTTGAACCTCCATTTAGTAAGAACATATCAAAGTTAATCAAAATTGCATAGTAGACAAGTATTTGAAATAGCAACTCTAAGATGAATAACCAGATTTGTTTCACACATATGACTTCTTCTCATTGGTCATTCTATTAAGCTAACACCCTTAATGGCCATATGTCCATGTCCTGATTTCATGAGTATGTTTAGAGTCAAGCCCGAACTCTTCAAAAGCGGCTTTACTTCTACTACTCACCTAGGTAGACTTATTAAGAATGCCCCTGTAATTAAACATCCTAACCAAAATGTTATAATTCTATTAAGAGTATAAAATACTCAACCTCTAGCTTTTACTTACAGGTACCAAGCACTTCACCATTAGATGAGAAATTCTTTAGTGCTTACCAATCACATTCAATGAAGTACTTTGCTCTTTGAACTCAGGTTTGAAGTTTCAAATATTGAGTTGAGTTTCTTTCGTTAGTGATTATGATTTAAGAAATGGGCTTTAACCCCATCTCTTATGAAGTCTTGTTTATTAAGTCCCTTGCAAGTCCTTTTGTTAAAGGATCAGCCAAATTTTGGCTCGACCTCACATAGTCAATAGTGATTATTCCATTACTAATTAAGTGCCTTACATAGCTATGTCTAACTCCAATATGTCTAGACTTTCCATTATAAACATGGCTATATGCTCTTGCTAAAGTAGCCTCCCTATCACAATGGCTAGAGACTGGTGGCATAGGTTTAGGCTAAACTGGAATTTCAATTAATAAATTTCTTAACTATTCAACCTCTTTACTTGCAGATGCTAGTGGTATGAACTTAGTAGCCATTGTTGAATATGCAATGTAAGTTTGGTTCTTAAATTCCTAAGAAACTGTACCCCCACCAAGGATAAATATCAAACCATTTGTAGAGTAGTGATCATTACTTCCAATTATCCAACTTGTATCAGTGAATCCTTCCAAAAGCATTGGACATCCATTGTAAGATATACCATAGTGCATTGTTCTTTTAAGATATCGCAAGACCTTAAAAACAATTTTCCAATGTAGGTTACTAGGATTACTCGTATACCTACTAAGCTTTCGACTGCAAAAGCAATATCCAGTCTTGTACAAGTCATGCTATACATTAAGCAACCAATAACACTAGCATATTCTGCTAGTGATACAACTCTTCCTTCATTAGGGACCAATTTGACACTAGAGTCAAAAGGTGTACTTACAGGTACACAATCAGAATGATTGAATTTTTTTCAATATTTTATCTATGCAATGAGATTGAGATAAAATAATACTATTGTTATCTTTAATTATTCTAATGCTTAATATCACATCAGCAACACCTAAATCTTTCATGTCAAAGTTGTCAGAGAGAAACCTTTTGGTTATATTAACTTGTTCAATATCAGTACCAAAAATAAGCATGTTATCTACATATAAGCATATAATAGTACCATGACCTTTATTGAATTTACTCTAAACACACATATCAGATTTATGTATCTTGAACCCATTTGATAAAATAACTTTATCAAATCTTTCATGCCATTGCTTAGGTGGTTATTTAAGTCCATAAAGTGATTTCACCAATTTACAAACCTTACGTTCTTGTCCTTTCATGACAAATCCTTCATATTGTTCCATATAAATTTCTTGGTCTAATTCACCATTTAAAAAATGTTGTTTTAACATCCATTTGGCGAATTTCAAATTTATATATTGAAGCTAAAGTAATAAGTTCTCTAATTGTAGCTATTCTAGCTACTAGTGCATAAGTGTCAAAGTAATCCAATCCTGCTTTTTAGGTAAACCCTTTAGCAACAAGCCTAGCCTTAAACTTATCAATGGTTCCATCCATTTTCATTTTCTTCTTGAAAATCCATTTACACCCTATAGTCTTTGAACCGGGAGGTAAATCAACCAATTTCCAAGTTTTGTTTCCTATGATGGAATCCATTTCATCGTTTATTGCTTCTTTCCAAAAAGAAAAATCTTGAGACTTCATTGCCTCATTATAAGTTTTAGGATCATAATCAATATTTAGGGCTAAAGTTGTTTGATTGCTTTGACTTTCTCTAGTACCTTCAACTAGATAAATAAAGAAATCCGAACCATAGTTCTTTATAGTCCTTTGTATTTTGCTTCGTCCAGGTTATTCACTCCTAGCTTCAACCTCTTTGTCAATCTTCTTAACATGACTAGGTTCTACAACTCTAGAAATTGAAGTGAACCTACTTTAATCAAACATAGTATATCTTGATTCTATAATTGTATTTATTTCAACGGAATTATTTGGTTCAATTACCATAAATTTGTAAGCTTTGTTGTTATATGCATATCTAAGAAAAATACATTCAACACCTCTTTCCCCTAATTTCTTTCTTTTAGGTTCTAGAACCTTGACAAGTGCTCTACATCCCCAAACTTTGAAATATTTCATATTTACATTCAACACCTCTTTCCCCTAATTTCTTTCTTTTAGGTTCTAGAACCTTGACAATTGCTCTACATCCCTAAACTTTGAAATATTTCATATTTGGTTTCCTTTTCTTCCACAACATATAAGGTGTTAAAAGGCTTTTCTTATTAGGCACTTTATTCAAAATATGGCAAGCTGTTAAGTGTTTCTCCCCAAAAACCTTGACTAATACTTGCATTAGATAACATAGCATTAACCATTTCAATCAAAGTTCTATTTTTTTTTGGTTCTGCTATTCCATTTTGTTGTGGAGTATAAGATGCAGTTACTTCATGTTTTATTCCAACAGTTTCAAAAAATTAAGAATCAAGATATTCACCTCCTCTATCAAATCTAAGATATTTTATTATAGTCTCACATAAGTTTTCTACTTCATTTTTATAAACTTTAAATTTTTCAAGAACTTTATCTTTTGAACTTAAAAGATACACATAGCAAAATCCAGAAAAATCATCAATAAAAGTTGTGAAGTATTTCTTTCCTCCTCTAGTATGAGTACAATGAAAATCACACAAGTCACTAAGTATTAACTCCAAAATTGAAGAATTTCGTTTTACCTTAGAAAAGGTTTTCTAGTTATCTTAGTAAGCATACAAGTATTACATTTATCAAAGTCCTTATTTATTTTTGGAATTAAGTCTTATTTAACCATGTCTTTCAGCCTTCTAACATTAACATGTCCTAACCTATTATGCCATAAAGAAGAAGATAACTCAATCATATAAGCAGAAAATGAAACTTTATTGATACTATTATAGGTTACATTTAGCTTAAACATGCCTTCAAACAGATATCCATTTCCTACAAAAGTACCACCTTTAGTCAAAATAAATTTGTCTAACTCAAATACAAGTTTAAACCCGAATTTGTTAAGAAGACTCCCAGAAACCAAATTCTTCCTAACTTCTGGAACATGATATATGTCCGCGAGAGTCAAAACTTTTCCAAAAGTAAATTTAAGGTGGACTTTTCCTTTTTCTTTCATAACAACAGTTGATTCATTTCCCATGTAAAGAACACTACCATTTGCCTTTGGTTTGTACTCAGAAAATAATGTTTTGTCTTGGCAGACATGCCTTGTAGCACCATAATCAATCCACCATACAAGATCGTCTTTAAGAAGATTGATTTCAAAATCATGGATATGAACTTTTCATTAGTTCCTTTGCCATCATTCTTTCTTTTTAGAAGTCTGCATTCTTTCTTGAAGTGGCCCAACTTACCACAATGATAGCAGTCTCCTTTCCTCTTCTTGTTAGAAGGTTGATTCTTTGAAAAGTTGGAAGACCAAGGCCTCTTCCCATTCCTATGCTTTCTTTTTATAGAAATTTGTTTAGAACTTTCTCCTTCCTCCATCATCAGAATTTAGATCCTTCATTGCCATTATCACACCAGCGGTCCTCCTTTTCAATTTTTAAATGACTCTCTAACTCTGCAAGAGTCATCTTTTCCTTTTTCTATAATCTTTTGATGAAGGAGGAAGCTTATCAATAATAGTAGAGACAACAATACATTCATCCATATTCATGTTATGTTGTTTAAATTGATTCAGAATTTGTTTCATCTCATAAAATTGCCCCATTACCTCGCGATTGTCTACCATAGCATAACAGAGGAACTTACTTGACATAAATTTCTTACTAGTTGCATCCTCTACCAAATAGGTGTCTTCCAGTGCATCCCATACCTCCTTTGCAGTGGCTTTGTCATGACACATATCAAACAAAGTGTCAGACATTGAATTGCAAATATGACCCTTACAATAGTAATCATCTTGTTCTTATTTCATCCTAGTGCAAATATTTGTCACAGTTTCAATCTCAATAGCCACTGGTTTGGGGGAGTAGTCAGGATATACACCATTTTTAATTCAAACAGCAAATAATGTAACTTCTTCTGCCAACGTTTGAAATTGTTTCTTTCGAACCGCTCCAGTTTGATAATGTCTGTAGTAAGCACCTTGAGTGATCATGCCATTTTAGAAAAATTCCATCTTAAGATTGATAGAATGATAATACAGATTCTAAAATAGAATATTGGTACTTCAAGTCACGTTACTAATTCGCTTTCCTTAAGATGTAATTTCCCCCCACCACTTTTAATAGTATACAAAAGAGTTAGCAAACTGTCCTTTCAGGATAAAATGAAGACCAACCAAACTGGTTTACTTAACTGCTTATTGCACACACAAAGTCAAGCCAAAAACAACAAATGAGTGTTTCTAAATTGCCTGAGAACAAAAAAGAATTTTTTCAGCAATTCTTTCTTGTTAAAGTTAGAAAAAAGATGAGGAAAAAATTTATCAATTTGATATTTATAGACTTTCTAGTGTCTATTCATACTAGTTACAGTTGTTGGTGTTTAAACCTGGACCGTTTGATTGTTTGGCCATAAGATCAAGTGGTCCTGATTTAGTAAATGTTTTAGTAACTGCTTTAGTAACCATTTTTCAGTTATTTTAATTCATAACAGGTTTCAACTGTCGTATTTAGATTTAATCCCTTCTTTTCTTTTATAATTATTCAAGGAAATGTTCCAACATATTTGCTCAACAGAGACATGAAAAACTATCACTGATAGTCACCAGCGACAGCATCCCTGACTCTGATAGTCACCAATCAACTGATGGAGACAATAATTAAAAACAAAGGCCCTGTCATTAATTGTTGTCGTTGATTCCTGTAAGGGACAGGTTATTGCTGATATAACAGCCATTACCGATAATGGAGTGAACGATAGCGTATCAGCCATATGATCCTTTCATTGATGCCAACCTGTGACAGGAATATGAATATCGACAACAAATGTGTTGTCGTGATAGTGACTTGTAGTGTATTTTACCTACTCATGCGAATGTAGTAACATGTAACATATAATATTTATTTATTTTTAATTACTTCTTTCCTTTTTTCACAAACATATTTGCATTCACTTTATTTTATATATATATATATCAGCTTTTTCAGTAACAAACAAATTGATAATTTTATTTTTTATTATTATGTGCATTCACTTCTAAACATATCAGTGACCGCAAGCATTGCTAGCTACTGATACTTTTCTCCAATTTAAAATGTACCCCACGATCTTTCACTCCCTCGCTCACTTCACTTTTGATTTTTGTTTCTCCCTATCTCTACCGTTGCTTGGTGCCAATTAGGTCACCACATTTATGGAATTGTTCTTCTGGTTGCCAGTCGTGAGATATTCTCTATTACTGTCATTTAGTCAATTTGAGTTCATGTATGTATAATTTTTGGTTGTTTATGATAATGAATGAGTTTATTAAGTTATCGATTATGTTTCAAGTGTAATTTTGGTTGTAATATGATAATTTGCATATATGTTATATGTAGAATGATATCTTTAATAATGTGTTATTTTTTTACAATTGAGCAGAGAATATTAATTTTTCAGTAAACAAAGAAGTTATCACTGATAAGAAATATTTTTTCAGTGATAATAAGCATCTGTCCAACGGTCGCATATAATATTATTATTAGTAACCATAGCATATGCGTCCACTCTCTGGCACAAGGAAGTGACTTTTAATTAGCAACAACAATTGGCTATCTCTCTGTTAATAAATATTCTTGTAGTGAACTTGTCGGGAAAAAAAATTAGTAAGTACAAAATTGTTGTTTTTTGAATAATAAGAAAATAATCTGACTATAGTCCAAAGAAATTTCTAACCAGAATGCTAAACATTTAGATTATTTAATTATAATCATATTTGATCATATTAAAATGAAAACAAAGAAGCTATAATTAAGTCTTGTAAAGTTAGAAAGAATGTATTAAATTAAAAAAAAAAAAAAAAAACTTAGGTTAATATAATGTACTTCTTATTAAGAAAAAGAAACTAAAAATTAGGGTGATATGAATTCAAGTAGTTGCTACTGATTGGAAAGAAAACAAATAAAAATAAGATTTATTGGTCATCATAAAATATGAAAAGATTTATGTTGGTCATCTGAAAATATTATATGATTTTTGTAACTTTAGAAATTAAAACAAAACTGTTTCATATTTTACTCAATTTGATGTAGTGTTTTAAAATTGGATTGATTAATGATCCAAACAAGTGATCAGGTCTCATATCACTTGATGAATAGATTGGGTCAACTATAGTTTAATTGGGACACCATAATTAAATTTAATATTAAGTTTCGTCAATTTATAATATTACAAGGATAAATATATATTATATAATTAATATTGTATTTTTATATATATAACTAACTACTAATTTACATTATGTCAAGGGATTATACAATACCCTGTTACAAAGATGGGATATTATATACCCAACACACATTGTTCTCAATCTCACCTTTTATTGGCAATAAGTAAATCAAAACTTTATATCTACTGTTACCCAATACTGAAGTAATAATAACTTCAAATTATTACGTTTACAATCTAATTATTATTTCTTTTTCTTCTTTATAAATACCACAACTTTTTTTAATCTTATCATCAAAACTGTACTTTTTTCTAACACGGGAAATATTTATTATTGAAGCAAATCCATAGTGTTGTTTTGATGATTTGGGTGATTTTTGCTTTTTTTAGCTAGGAACGATCCTTTCAAGATATAGGGTAGGTTGATTGAATCCATGAGTCAAATAGCTCAATTTCATCCTTCACAAGATTTGATTCTTGGCCAAGTTCAGATCTGGAGTGTTAAGTTTTTGAAGATGGTTCCAAAATTTAAATTTTGAGTTGATGGTGGTGCCAAAATGTAATGTTCAGTTATCTTAATGGGTTGTTTTAACTGGGTAACCACGTAATATATTAGATGTGGACATTCAATGTGTTGACATATGTAACAAAATCTATCTCACTTAATATCCATTTTTTAAATGGAGTATTGTATAAGTCACCTTACCTCAAATATAGAGCAAAATTTAAATTCACAAGTGAAACTAACAATAACATATTCAATTAAGTAAGATAAAACATTTAATTAAGTAAGATAAAAACTTAAATAGTAAATTATCATCCGAGATTCAAATCTACATATATATATGTTTATAAAAAAAATTATACATATATAAAATAATATCAGAATTCATTATATTTTTAATTATGTTTTATCTATATTCATTAGGAACCAATTCTTGATATGTAGGAGATGGAGGTTTGAGTATGGAAGTAATAAAAGTTTCATAATTGGGACAAAGACCTTTCAAGAATCCAAACCCTTTTGTGCCGTCAGTTAGTGACTTAAATATTAAATTTTAGATTTGAATTTATAAATAATATTATCTAAAAATAATAATATTAAATATAAAAAAAATCATATTAAACCCTATTGGAATTTGAACAAATATATTTATTATCAACAAAAGAATATAATAATAACTTCACTTAGTAATTGAGGCGTTTAGTGAAGAGCTCAACCCTTGCCACTTTTGATGACTACAAGAGACTCGGCTTCACAAAACTGGCTCCTAATCAATTAATGGGTTTGTATGACACATATCAGTTTTAATGACTCAACCTTATAAAAATATAGATTTAAATTTATCTAATCTTTGCCATCCATTTGACGATGAAGAGTATAAAAAATCTCTGTGTCACCCAAAAAAATAAAAAAAATAAAATTATATATATATATATATAAATTTCTAGAACTTAAACTAGTGCAACTTTTTTCTTTTGCTGCATCCTTTGGTTGATGTAATGTTGCGGCTTCCAATTACTCGGAAATTCTGAGCCATAAGTTTTAATAAAACATTTGACATAACACCCGCATGGAAGAAGTCAACGATCCCATCCCCACATACGCGCTTACAAACCAATCCCAAATTCCGAAATTCCAAATTTCCAAACCAAAACCGTTGTCTGATTGTCTCTTCAATTCAATCTTCCAAACCCTATTAAGCCTCTTCTCTGTCGATCTGTCTTCTGTCTCTTCCTAAGATTTCTCGGCACGCGTCCGCTTCAAATTTGAACCAAATCTCACCGCTCCACACCCTTAGCCGCTGTCTCTGAAGAATCCAGTCATGGTTCCTCCGGCGGGGCATTCGCCGAACCCTCAACCCACCCAGCAATTCCTCAGCTCAGTTCTCTCTCAAGCCGGCCCTTCGGCGCTTCCTTACTTCCCGGATGTCAAATGGTACGTCCGCGAACACCTTGTCTCTCTAACAAAAACTTACCCTTCTCTGGAGCCCAAGACTGCTACCTTCAATCACAACGATGGACGCACTGTCAATCTCCTACAAGCCGATGGCACCATACCCATGACCTTCCAAGGCGTTACCTACAACATCCCCGTTGTCATATGGCTCATGGAGTCCTACCCTCGTCACCCGCCTTGCGTTTTCGTCAATCCCACAAGGGACATGCTCATCAAGCGCCCGCATCCCTATGTTAATCCTTCGGGTTTGGTGTCTATACCATATTTGCAGAATTGGGTTTACCCCAGTTCAAATTTGGTCGATCTCGTTCGCAACTTGAGTGTTCTTTTTGGCAGAGACCCTCCACTTTATTCACAACGTAGACCAACATCAAACCCCAACCCAAATCCCAACTTCAATTTTGGGATTGCCCCAGGTGGGAATCCTCACTCGGGTGCATCTAATTTGGGATCTACTGCTGGCTATGCACATCCAGCAATTCCACCAAGGAATTATCCCCCATCACCCTATGGTAGTGGTGGGGCTGCTGCAGCAGCTGCTGCCCGTATTCAGCCACCACCCCCTACTGAGGACCCAACAGAGGTTTTTAAGAGGAATGCAATTAATAAGCTTGTGGAGTCGGTACATAATGATGTTGCTGGCTCGAGGAAGATGAGGGAGGCTGAAATGGAAGGGTTATTCAATTCTCAGGCAGTGTTGAGGCAAAGAGAGGAGCAGCTTAATAAGGGTCTGAAAGAAATGCAGGATGAGAAGGAAGGTTTAGAGCAGCAGTTACAGATGGTTTTGACTAATACAGATGTTCTGGAGGCATGGTTGAGGGATAACGAAGGGAAGAAGTTGGGTAATCTGGAGAATGTTGATGATGCATTTGAGTGTATGGATGTATTATCAAGGCAGATGCTTGAGTGTACAGCATCTGATTTAGCTATTGAGGATGTTGTCTATTCATTGGATAAGGCAATTCAGCTTGGGGCAGTACCGTTTGATCAATACTTGAGGAATGTGAGGTCGTTGTCCCGGGAGCAATTCTTTCACAGGGCTTTAGCAGCCAAAGTTAGAGCTTCTCAATTGCAGGCTCAGGTGGCTAGTATGGCTGCTAGGACTTCACACTATGTAACCTGAGAGGACATGTCCTGCTGTCTCAATTGGGTTATTTTTAGCAGACATGAGTCATTCAAAGTTGGTCCAGAAGTTATTGTCCCTTGTATTGTGTCATTCGTGTGAGGAGCACAGTTGGGTAAGTGTTCTGGCCGTCAAGTGCTTTGTGCAATTGGCTATGAAAATCATTATACACATGATGCTAGACCACAATCTATATACAGATTTTGTGGTATAAACTTTTAAATATTTTGGTTTACAAAGTTCTTAGCAAAGTTTTTTATTTTAAAAAGTTTAATAATAAATTGTATATTTAGTCTATGTAACCTCTTGAAAAGGACTTGGTACATTATGATAACGAAAATATATCCTTCTTTTTTACACCTTGGTGGGATCTTATTGTTTATTAACTAAATATCAAGGATCTGTTTGTTAGATGCAGAACTTTGTTAGATTCCCATTTATTTGCCAGAGAATCACCCTGGTTTTGGAATGGATGCTTGTTTTTCTGTTTATGTTTGTATATTATTTTGTAATATATATCTCCACTTAAATGCTGAGAATTTTGTGTTTCTATTCATGTCTGGCATAGAAGTTAGTCATTTTTCTGGTTTGAATTATCCTAGACTTTTTATTCCTACAAAATTATATACTTCATTATTAGGATGAACTTTTTGTAAGTTTGATGTTTGGCTTGCTTAGGCAGTAGGATAGGATGTCTTTCCATACTAGTTGGAAGGAAGGTGTAAACAACTACAAGCAAAACTGCAGGGTATCTTGGGTTTAAAGTTTTCAAATGAGCTTGTTTTCATCTCTGTTAGTTTCTAGAGAGGTATTAGTTTGCCTGAGCAATGGCCAGTTGGTCTAGTGATGTTCAGATTTATTGTTAGATATTCTTAAGCTCCTCTACCTTTTCTATTGTTTGATTTTCTTTCTGTCGTAGCAGGTGATACTTATCCAACCCACTTCCTTAGGGAAAAATGGAAACACAGAAAAAATGGAAAGTGAAAGGAAATCAGTTAATGCTATGTACCGTTTCATGTGCTTGTTGGTGTTATCCATTACAAATATGGGATAAAAATATGCTATTTGCGTTCAGAATGACTTTTAAGAACCAGTAGCTCCTAGACATATATCTAATAAATTTATTTTATATGAACTATGTGGTTATTTTTTGAATAAAAGTAGCCTTATTGTTTGAAGATAAAATGGTCAGAGGGTTCAAAATTTTAAAAGTTAGGTGATGATACCTTTTGAATGTGTAACTGCACATCAAACTGTATTATGAAATGCTTAAAGATAGGTTATATTATGGAACTCTATTAGAGTAAGAGACAGTACCAGCTTATGGCAAGGAACAAAGACATCAAAGAACCTAGTTGGTTTCATGTATCTATCATTAAGTTATCTTTTAGGATCCTGATGAGGAAATTTTGGAGAGGAAAGAAGACACTTTTTTGTAGCTGAAAACCTAAGATTATAAGCAGTGTTGTTAATAGTGGGAGGTGCCCCTTGAGGCTCCAAGACCCTATATTGCCCTCCCGAGTGAATTCAAGCACTAAGTCAGAGAAGCTAACTATCATTTACTAGACATGATATAAAATATTTTTTGATTGACCAGTGTTATGAAAGGCTTTACGCGTATCTATGTGCTAGGGATCCTGGAGCCTAGGCGCAGGTGTGCCTAACCAAAGTGAGCACACTGAAAATATGCTCAGTTTCTTTGCCAAGAAACAAGGATGCTCTAAGACTTCAGTCCATAGGCTGCTGATATCAGGATTTTGGTCAGCCAGCGGTTCTATTAGGACTCTTTGTAATGTTTGACGTTTCCTATTTCTGAGGAATCTACAAAACTGAGTAATTTTTTTTAGCTGGACCTTATGGTTGCCTTTTGTGCGCCTTATGACATCTCAGAACATGGAAGAGGCGCGAGCCTAGGTGGCGTTTTAGTGCCAGCACCCACCTTTAGGGGTGATAAGGTGAGGGGGTCAGCACCTTGCGCCTCAGGTGTGCCTTTAATAAAATTGTGAGATCTTCTTGGTTTGTTTCATTTTCTCATTTTCTTTTTTATGTATTCATAACTGAGAAACACGTACATGCCTAGATGTGAGGTGTACCAATATACGTATCCGATACAGAAGGATACGGGTCTAATATGTATCCAAAAAATATATATATATTTTAGTTTTATTACCTTGATATGGCTGCCATACGATTTTGATTTGGTTGGATATGGCTTCAATACATACAGATTGACCACACAGCCTTTGCTTGAAGAATTTCAGAAATTTCAATCAAAGAACTCTAACTCTGTAAGCTTTCTTATTCTTAATGTTTGGTTGTTAGAATTGGGCCTCTGCGTCTCTCTGATTTTTCTGGAGGTAGTCTCTTCTTTTTCTCTCTCACTCTCCTTCTCCCTCACTGTCACATGATTGTCTTGGCCAGAGAGCCTTCAAATCCACTTCCTCCCTTTCCATCGTCTCACAATTGGGGCTGAATTTATTTATATTATTATGTTTTAAAAAATACAAGTAATTAAAGTATTATTTTAATTATTTATTTATTTTTGAACCAATTGCAATTTGCAATCTACTGAATATTTTTCATATTTTACTAGCTTTTTAAATTAGCTTATTTTGGTACTATTTGTAAAATGAAAGCATGATTTCTGTATTTTTTTTTTCATTAATTCCAACAAAGGCCTTTTTTTATTTTTATATTGCCTATATTATTATTGAATAAATATATATATATTTTTTATCTTCTAACTACTATTGGAAATCATGATATTTTTTTCTTTTCAGATTATCTAACTATGATTATGGTTTGAAACAAATATATTCTTTTTACATAGTCATATTTTCTGTTAAATATTATTATTTTTATTTTGTATTCAGATTAAAAATGTTATTTATACGTGTCCCCAGCATATAATATCCTTGTTTTTTAGAAATTGCCTTATCCCCTATCTGATACGTATTGTATCCGATACCATATACGTATATGTGCTTTATATTCATGAAGAGGAAGGGAATCTATGGAATTCTAATTGTGTCGGAGTCCTTTATTAACTCAAGTTTGCATGCAATGCATCTCTTGATTGGCTAGAGGCTCTTGCAATTTTGATGTTCTTGGTTATTGAAATGTATGAGCCTTATTTATCTTAGATTGTAATTTAAGTTGGGCCATTACTGGAGCAAGTCTATGATTTTATGATTATTGCCAACTCAAGGATGAGGACGTTAACTTAGATGAGTGGCAATACTAGTCAAGATAAGGTAAGAGATGGAATTATGTAAAAACCTGTGTAGCTTCAATTTAGTAGACTAACTGAGAGTTACCTACAATTGTCTGGTATGGTGAATATACGGATGCTATTGTACCTTTAAGAAGTTAAAAAGATTTCAAGAAGCAGAAGCCAAAACGATCAAAGGGTACAAAAATTGACATGTGAAGAAGTACTAGCAAGTACATGAGCTTATCAGAAGTTGAGGATTTGAACTCTCAATGTGGATGATTAATGAAAAAGTTCTTGGCTGACATGATCTGTTGGATTTAGGGCTTGAATTTTTATTTTGGAATCTTTGGAGTATTTTCTGGCGAAAACTGAAGCACTTGCATCTTCTACTTGCAGGTTTTGTAAAACCCATGCATTGGCATGGTTTGATGATTCAGTTACATTTTTGGTTGCTATTAGTTTCTAACAGACTATAGAAAAAGCAGCCATGAATTGGTTGCTACATCCCTTTGGGTAGAGATAACAAAGAGGAGTACTGTCTGCACAAATTGATGAATAGAACAGAACTATCTGTAAATGTTATACTTTTATTTATTGCCTTGATAAAGTTTTATGGACTTCTCTGTAGGTGGTTGTAATGTTTTCCTGTTGGGATTCACTGGTATCTATGCCTGAATCTTTGAAATTCAGTTCAACTTTCATCCTTAAATTTGGACTTGGGTAGGTAAAAGGAGACACTGATACGAGGGTGGACCTATTTCCCTGCTTGCTCTCAGGTGGTGGTGGGGGGTCCTAACCAATTGGGAGGGAGGGTGTGGAACTAAGTCCACTTTCAGTCTGGAATTAGTCCTTCCCTTGATCTAATTCTTAGCTGCATAAGATTCAATAGTCTTCTTTTATGCATAAATCAAAGTAATACACAATAAGTGATAGTAAAAGTTACAACTGTAGTTGGTCAACAATGAATTTGTACATGTGTTATCTATTAGCACTTTTGAACAGATATATAGGTTCTGACAAATAAGTTATGAAGTTTATGTTAAAAATAAAGCTTCATTAATCGTAAGTCTTTCTGATTTTCAGTTTAAATTGTGTTCTGTAAATGAAAATTCTTTTTAGAGGTGTTAAGATTTTTGTGTGCATCTGTGTTGTGAACAGTGTCTATGAATAGTGTCTATTATCATTAGATGCTTAGAACATACAACATATGGACAAGTCATTCTCATTTGTATTATGTATGACTGAAAAACATGGATATGTTGAATTGGCTAGAATTCTCCGTTCTGCAGGTCATTGATTATGAATTGTTATTTGTATTATGACATACTTTGATGTTATATTTGATTCATTCTTACATATTTGGGAGGCAGAATATACTGGTAAGATTGACAACATGAAGCAGACTGTGGATGTGAAAGATACTCAAATTTTATGTATTTGGTTTCTGCTCACTGTTGTTGGGCTTCAAATGTGGTCCAAATGTTAATCAAGTGAAACATGTCCTTGCTGTGATCAGCCTGTCTAATTGCTTTTTTGGGTTGCCGCATTATATTTATTCCTCCAAGTTTTATGGCCGAATTGCACATTATCACTTGTAGTTGTACAACAATATTTTCTCATTAGCAGTTAGATATAAGATAATTGATGTTAGTCTTCACGGTACTTCTGAAATCGTTATTGTTGCTGCTGTTATTGAGTTTGGCTTGTTAATTTTGGTGAATCGCATATCGTTTAATCTGAGGACTGTCTTTGGAGGGTAGTCAGGCATGACTTGAGAGGCTGGAGTTGTACCGATCTATTTGTTCATGTAGGTGACAGAGTTGTTGTTCTTTTATGTTAGTTTTTTTCTTTTTATTTTTTGTCTGTTGAAAGATTATATCTCGTGTTAACTGAATATTTGGACTATGTGGCCATGTTAATCTGTTATTGTTTATTTGGTATGCTTCACTTCGTGAAATAGTAAGTGTTTATCTTTATGGTGATTATACATATTAGTACTTCAAAGTTTACTTCAGTAAATAAAAGAAACCATGAACCTAACTTTAAAAAGTTCAGATGAGTGCAAATTTTACTGTTGACATTTTTATTTTTGCACACCATATTATGAACTAGGTACCCAAAAAAATATTAGAAAGTTAGTCATCATGGCATTCATTGTCTTCTTGCTAAGGATTGGAACTTGAGCATTGACAGTCTTACATGGAAGGCAATATGAGTGCTGGCCAATTTTGTATATGAGTGAAGTTGAAGTTGAGAGGGTTTGGGAGGAAGCTCCTGTTGGTATCATGCAAATCTTGGCCAATGATTTTCATTGTGTGGCTAGGCCTCGGTGCTGCGTTAGAGTTGTAGTTTGTTTTGTTATCACATTTTGTTTGATATGGCAGACTAATGAAATTGCAAAAGTTACCTCCATAACCATGGTGATACATGAAGAAATTGTGTTGATTCTAGTCTTGATGCTTCAAATCCAGCTTAGATCTTCCTCCAAAAACTCCAAAATTTAATACCAGGCTTAGTACTGGAATTGCATTGACTGCAGCCGCTCCTTAGATTCCTGAGGCTCCTCCATTCACATTGAAGGCAAGCTCTGTTGAAGTGTATTGTTGCCTGAACTCTATCATGATCGTAGCAGCTTTGCTATATCACTGTTCGTGACCGAGCTCTGATACTAAATAATGGAACCCAAATCTGGGATTTGGGATTCTACCTAGAACTATCACTATACTAAGCTAAGCTATGAAGGATGTAGAGAAAAGCTACTGAAATTATTTCATTCAATTCACTGACAGCCCAAAATAAATTCTTTGATGGGTGTATAACCCCAAATTGACGGTGTGTGCAAAGAGTTCCTAGATATTAGGAATGTGCTGGCAGATCATAAAAACCTCTCTGACCTGGCATGGAACCTGGCTGGATAAGACTAAATGACAATGTTAAAACGATGCCGTTTGGAAACGGTGCGTGACAAATGAGTAACCTCTGGTTCTGCCGTTATATTGGTGCCGTTTGGTACCACGGTTTGCGGCACCTTGCGGCCGTTTGGTGGTCAGGGACAGGCCGCAGTCAGTTTGGATTGCCGTGTCCTGCGGCCAAGAAGGTTGGTTTTTCCAGCTTCTTTGTCGTGCCACAGCTTATTATTTTCTTCTCCGTTTTATTCTTGTCTTGTTTTTATAATTGTCACCTTATTCTTAGCCTAATTTTAAATATCCTCAAATAATTTTAATTGTCAATTTAATTAGAGGTGTAATTTTTAATTAAGTTTGTTATTTACAAGTAAAATTATATATTTAATCTTAATTTAAATATAACTAAATAAAAAATAAATTTATTTTTAATTAAATGTAAAAACTGAATTAAACATACAACTGTTTAATTAAGAAATAAACAAAACATTTTCAATGTCTTTTTTATAATTTTTATACAAAATAATTTTTCTGACATACTTTTAACAACACAATGATCTTAGACTTTGGGCCGGGGACATATTCAGAAGGCTTAGTGCTAGCATGAGTGCTACTACAGGTTGTATCCCGATCTCCACCAGACATTCGACTTGGGGTCATTATTGAGTCAATACTTGACAGGCTAGATGCCCTTGGAATGCCATCTGCGTTAGATCTTCTCATAATATCCGTATATAAATCTGACATGTCAACTACTTCACGGTCGATTGAAAGCTTTCCATCTCTATCCTCTTTTGTTGCTGGACGGTATTCCACTTCATAGTTGTATCTCGGTAAGCATAGGAACTTGAGGAATCCGGCAACAAAATAACGAAGAGGACCGAAGCGCTTTTGGTACTTGTCAGAAAGATCCAATACTGCAAGAAACAGCCCTTGAGATAATAAGACATTACAATGATGCCCCCAATAATTATGCTATGCCACTTTCTTTAACTGCTGTATATATTGATGTGACATAATGCACATAATGCCATGATTAAATAGTTAGGCTTTCATTCGATTGTGCACATCCTTCCAGTGAAAGAAATACACAATCAAGCATCTGCAGTGCAATTAGTAATAGTTAATATGTATTAAATAGAAACCAACCTGACTGATCCAGTAGTAGATAAATCAACAAGACAGTACCAATGCAACAATTAATGAACTAATTGCAATTAAATAGATCGATGTAACATGAAAGCTATTTTGTGGAAGCCCCTTAACAGCAGCACAAGTGCATGCATAGACAGCCAATTGACATAAACAGGTAAATCTCCTACTGCTTCAGGACCGGAGGATCCCAAATATTAAACTAACACCAGGACATCCTATTAGGTCTAGAGAACTTGAAAACATATCACATAATTTAAATGATCAAATTATCAAAAGATTGTCAGTAGTGGGTTGGGAATTAAATTACTTAGGTGTCTATGCCTGTTTGGTCATACTGCGTACTGAGCTTAACTAGGCTTGTGCTTTGATATAGTTTTATACTTGTATATACCTCGGCACATAACAAGAATCCTCACCTTGAACCCTTATGTGCTCTAATTTGTCTCATGTTACAGTTAACTGTTAGAACAGGGTCCAATGACTTGAATAACAAAGCCATGACCACAGAACAAACCACAAAGCTGAGTCAAATAATACAACCAACTTAATAGAAAAAAAATGACCACCAGAACCAAAACGAATGAAACACGATATTTATCTAATCTAAATCATCATAACCCTTGGCTATCACAACTGTCGATATAAATAGCCATAACCCTTTTCTATATGGAGTGAAACTTAGAGAAAAGAAAAGAAGATGATTGAATACAAGTTGTATACTACAGAACCCACAAATTTTTATAACTCCCATGCCAGTAGTACTCCAAAAAAGAATCAAACACCACTGCCTGAGAAAGTAATCAAGAAGGCCAAAGGAAAGGAAATTCTTTAGCCTTCGAAGTAGAAGCTCCAATCAATGAAAGGTTTTCTTGTTTCCCCCACACCAAAGAGTGACACAAGGCATATCTAGTAGCTCCTAGCTTTTGCTGCTCCGATCCTTATAATGCCAAAGTACCCTTTGAATCTGTCTCAGGCATCAACTAGTGTAAAAACAAGTGTAAACCCCGTGACCATTTTCTTCAGCACATGCGTCTTCTTCGCTTGGCTTTTATTTTGGCTTTACACATCAGGTTTTGTTTATAGGGATATCTCTTTCAATATACAGTAAGATTGTCGTTATTTAAATTTGTGTCTTCTTTCTTTTTTGTTTGTGTTTTATTTTTTATTTTTTATTTTTGGTTAAGCTAATTATCGTAGAGATGTTTATCGTGCTAACTAAAACATAAAACATCAATTTGGCTCAGTGCTTGAGTCATCTCCATCCTCACCCTCAATATCAGTAAAATAAAACAACTAGTGTTATATGATGGATAAGTGGAGCTCTCGTATGCTTTCAAATGCTTAGTTCTGTAAAAACTTACTGAAGCTGTGGCTAATCAAAGAAGTGTCTCCTAAGAATGAATTACAATGGTTTGTGTATAGTAGGTGTCATGTGTAAATTATAATGTATGTGGGATTGTTTTTAAATTCATACATCGTGTGAAAATTCTACTGCTAGTGACATATTAAGTTTTTAAAGTTGAAGAAAAGCCAAAGGTATTTTGAAATTAATTTTAAACTGTCTCTTTTGTCTAGTGGTAATGGCCGTATTGTTATTATCTGTTGGAGAAAAGAAATCAGACAGAGAAACAGAAGCTTAAGAAAAAGAAGGAAGTCTAAATCAATCAACTTCTAATTCAATATATCAAATACTGAAGCAAACATTCCTATTTATAGGCTTACAATCAAAAACATATTGACCAAATTTTACTCAACCACTACAGCCACTAACATAGTGTTAGCAACAACTAAGACTCTTTATTTGACTAACTTACTTAGAAAAGTACGGACACTACTAATAGACCAAAAGACCAAGTCAGACTTTGAATCATTCTTCAACACTCCCCCTTGATTCAAAGTTGCAAACACCAAGCAAAGATCTGAAGTAGATAAACTTTGCTTTTGACAAGACTTGGTAAGTACATCAGCCAATTGCTCGTTTGTAATACAATACTTCAAAGCTATCTCCTCCTTTGTAACTAAATCACGAATGAAATGGAAACGAATATCAATATGCTTTGTTCTGCTATGAAAAGCTAGATTTTTTGTCATGGAGATTATTGCTTTGTTGTCACAGAATATTTCTGTTGCTTCTTCTCGCCTTTGTTAAAGTTCTGCTAATATTCTCCTTAACCAGATAGCTTGACAGGCTGTTGAAGTGGTTGCAACATACTCAACTTCTGAGAAGGACAATGCTGCTGTGGCTTGCTTCTTTGAGCTCCAAGTGATTACTCCTGAGCCAAGATTAAAAACATTGTTGCAAGACTCTGCCTATCATCCAATGAACTTTCCCAATCACTGTCTGTGAACCCACATAATCTAAAATTGGAAACTTTTAAGTACGAAATCCTATAATCTATAGTTCCAGCGATGTAATGCACAACCCGCTTTGCTGCTCCAAAATGAAGCTTTGAAGGATATTGCATAAACCTAGAAATCATACCAATAGAAAATGCAATATTGGGTCTGGTGTGGGTTAGATAAATTAAGCCTCCAACCAAGCTTCTGAATCTTCTAGCATCAGCCATCTCTGCCCCATCTTCACGCTGCAATTTTTCATTAATATTCATGAGTGTAGCTGCAGATTGATAATTAAGCATGCCAAATTTATTGAGAACGTCCTTGGCATATTTTCTTTGAGAAAATAATGTAGTTAACCCATATCTGACATCTCAAACTCATTCATCATATGTGATTTAAACTCAGCACAAGAGAGATAGAGGAGCTTGTGTAAATGATATCATCAACATAAAGACAAACAATGATGAAATCATTTTTACATTCCTTCTTCACGTAGAGAGTGGGCTCGTTCTCACTCCTTATGAACCCATTTTGTTGGAAGTATCTATCAATTTTGCTATACCATGCTCGTGGAGCCTGCTTCAATCCATACAATGCCTTTCTCAACTTGTACACCTTTGTCTCTTTGCTTTCTATTATGAAACCTTCTGGTTGAGTTACATAAACTTCCTCTTGTAAATCTCCATTTAAAAATGCTGATTTGACGTCAAATTGATAAACAGGCCATTGTAGTTATGCAGCTAATGCCAAGACAATTCTTACAGTTTCAAAACGGGCTACTGGAGAAAACGTTTCTTCAAAATCAATACCATGTTGCTGTGCATAGCCTTTCGCCACAAGCTGATCCTTGTGTTTTAGTACATTTTCATCTGGACAAAATTTTGTTTTAAATACCCACTTCAAACCAATTGCATTTTTGCCTTCTGGTAAGTCCACCATCCCCCATGTTTCATTCTTTTCAATTACTGTCAACTCTTCCATCATTGCTCTTCGCCATTCTTCTTTTGCAGCTGCTTCTTCATAGGACATAGGGTCTGAAATAGTAAGAGCAAATTGGCAAGACTCATATATGTCTCTTAAGGATATGAGCTTTCTTGGTGGAGTCTCATTCGAAGACTCTTCAGAAGTGGATGAAGAGTTTTGACTTGAAGTTGTAGAAGAAGAGCTTGGTGATGCTGAGGCTGATAATTTGGTGACGCCATAGTGGAACCAGCTGGCGAATTTGTAGGAGTTGGCTCTTGTCTTTCATTTGGGGAGATTCCATTTGACATAGGAATATGTTTTTGCATCTTCTCATCACTTCCATGCCAATCCCGGCTTGCATTTTCATTAAATACTACATCCTTTCTTATCAAAATCTTGCCACTAAGAGGGTTATATAATCTATATGCTTTGGATTGTGTACGATAACCAATAAAAATACATTTTTTAGATTTTTCATCAAGTTTATGACGAACCTGAGAATTTAGCAAAGCGTAAGCAATACACCCAAAAACTCTTAAGTGATTTACAGATGGTTTTATGCCGCACCAAGCTTCAAATGGAGTTTGATTCATGACAACCCTTGTGGGAGAGATGTTCAGTAAATAGACTGTTTTTGCTACGGCTTCAGCCCAAAATTGATTTGAAAGCCCCTTTGCTTGTAACATGCTTCTTGCCATCTCCACAACAGTCCAATCTTCCTCTCAGCAATGCCGTTTTGCTCCAGAGTGTAAGGAACTGTCAGTTCTCTATGAATGCCATTTACTTCACAAAAGAGATTAAATTCTGTGGACAAGAACTCTCCACCTCTATTAGTGTGGAGAACTTTGATGTAAGATCCACTTTCTTTCTCAATATTAGCTTTGAAGTGCCTGAATTTCTCAAATGTTTCTGACTTGTTTTCCAAACAATAAACCCAACTCATACGACTACAATCATTAGTGGCAAGAAATAATGACTCCCACCAAAAGATTTAGTACGCATAAGACCACATAAATCATCATGTATTAATTCAAGACACTTTGTAGCCATAATTCAATGGAGCTGATTTTTGGTAATCCAAGAACCATACCTTTTTCACTCAGCAATTTCAGGCCCTTGATGTTTAGATGCCCGTATCGCAAATGCCATAACTTCGAGTCATCTTTTCCTCTAGCAGCAAGAACAAAATTCTCCATGTTTGAGACTTCTAATGGGAACATATTGTTTTGAGTCATGTTGATATTGATCATCATATACCCCGTTTGTTTATCTTTAATAACACATGCACCATCGTTAAATAAAACTGAATATCCACCCGCCATTAGTTGCCCAACACTCAATAAATTATATCCTAAATCAGGTACAAATTGAACATTATGCAAAAGCTTTATATTACCATGGCTAGTTTCAACCTCCACTGTACCTTTCCCTTCAACTTGCATTTCTTTTCCATTTCCAAGTTTCACCTTCACCTTCTGTGTCTCATCAAACTCTTTGAATAGGGATTTCGTGTCTGTCATGTGATTTGAACAGCCGCTATCTACAAACCACACATTGCTTAACTTATTGTTAGTATCAGAATGAGCCATAAAAAGCTTACTTTCTTCTCCATTCTTGCTGCATAGTTCACTTGTTGATCTTTGAACCAACAATCAGCTTTTACATGACCATATTTCCTGCAATGATAGCATTGAATGCCATTCTTTTTGTTTCTTTGCTCACTGGACTGCCTTTGTTGGTTGTCGAGTCAACCTCTGCTTCTTCCATTACCATGTCCACGACCACGAAATCCTCCTCTTCCACGGCCTCTACTTGTTGAATTTTTAGTTTCTCCAGCTTTGGTGACTGCCTCCTTCACTTGAAATGCCCTTTCTTCATTCTTTTCAAGTGATCTATTAATTTTTGATTCATAAGCTTGCAAAGACCCCATTAGTTCATCACATGAAAAAACTAACAAATCCTTAGATTCTTCTATTGCAGCAACTACGTGATCAAATTTGGGAGTCAAGCTTCTTAATACCTTTGCAACCACTGTCTGATCAGAAATCTTATCTCCGTAGGATTGCATTTGACTGGCTATTGCCATTGCTCTAGACAAAAATCAGCAATTGATTCTCCACTTTTCATGTACAAAGTTTCAAAGTCCCATCGGAGCGATTGTAATCTTACCATGATTACTTTTGAATCACCTTGAAACTCCTTTTGTAGAATTGACCAGTCTTGCTTTGATGTGGTTGCTACTGCAATTCGTGAGAAGACGCCATCATGGACAGCCTGCTGAATAATAACTAATGCCTTGGAATCTTTCTTCTTGTTCTCCTTCAATCTGTTTTCTTCATCAGGATCTGAATAGCTGTGTTCTACCAAGTCCCAAAGATCTTGAGATTTGAGTAGAGTTCGCATTCTGATACTCCAGAATTCATAGCCTTCTCCCTTGAAATTGAGAATAAGTGGTTGTGCAGCACTCATTGCATTGCCATTGCTAGCCATGGTTTTTCTCTCAAGTGTTTTACTCAACTCATGTGTTTATCCCTTTTTTCTCACTGAATGCTCTATGGCTCTGATACCAAAAATTGTTGGAGAAAAGAAATCAGACAGAGAAACAGAAGCTTAAGAAAAAGAAGGAAGTCTAAATCAATCAACTTCTAATTCAATATATCAAATACTGAAGCAAACATTCCTATTTATAGGCTTACAATCAAAAACATATTGACCAAATTTTACTCAACCACTACAGCCACTAACATAGTGTTAGCAACAACTAAGACTCTTTATTTGACTAACTTACTTAGAAAGTACGGACACTACTAACAGACCAAAAGACCAAGTCAGACTTTGAATCATTCTTCAACATTATCAAGGTTTTTGTTGGTGTGAAAATGTTGATGGTGAAGATGGTGATTCTGCATTATTTTACTGCACAGTTGCAGTTTAATTCAGCCGGCAGTACATGGAAAGAGAGTTCAAATAAGTATAAGCATTGACAAGCCTCTATCAAAACATGCAATATGTGCTAATGTTACCTTATATCCATGTGCGATATGGGTGCCCAGATGAATGTAGGAAACTTGAGTGACAGTAATCGAACTGAAATCGGTTATCTCTACTTCTACATGCGTATTAAGACTTAAAAGTTTTTGATGGTGGTTTTTGAGCGAATGATGCCATTTAAATATGTATGACAAAACATATTGCAAAAGCCATCTAATTTTTGTTGTTGTCTTTCTCTTTCCTTTTGCCGTACCTTTATGAGTTTTAATGTCAAGATAATATAAATGGTTTTTTCTCCTTTTCTTTTCTTCTTTTTTTGGTGAATGATGGTAATAATCAGCTGCTTTCATGTTTTTACAGGAGAAGAAGTTGGAATGGGGCAAGGGCTTGGCTCAAAAGCGGGAAGCTGAGGCTAGGCTGCAGGAATTAGAACTTGAAAATGCATGCCATTTGCACAAACTAGGTATGGCAATTACACGTAGCAAACAGTAGGTCGAAAATTGGTTTAAATCTGTATTCATATTAGTATTGCATAAGATGGTAATCTATGACTTTCCTATTGATGATTGCACGTAAGTTTTATGTACATTAAACTTTCATAATGAGTTAGCTCTAGATACCAACCTTTGTGATCTTGTGAAGCACTGCCTGCCTTAGTACCGATGAATCTATAATGTAATTGTTGCTATTCTTCTTAACATGACACACTATTACCCATTTTGTATTTATTTGTCTTGAATAAATTAGCTTTCTCTTTACTATTGTCATAGTTCTTTTTTAATGAAATCATGATGGATGCTAATTGAATGAACTATATATGAACCGTCCATCTGCTCTGTAGCTATATGGTATTAAGTCTTTGCAGTCATTTTTCTTGGGTGAATGTTCTTTGTGTATAGTATATTATAGCTGTGTCGTTTTATTGCAGAGATAATCCAGAACTTGATAAAATCTTGAAGGAGAGGGTACGATGGGGGATCCTATGGCACATTTGGTGAAGGTACAATATTCAAAACTGGCTTCTGGCATAGTAGCATTATTATTATTTAGTAGCTTAAGAATTACAGAATTCAATACTGGGTTTTACATATTTCTCTTGCTCTTTGCAGAAAAAATATCCCGAGCCAGTTCTGCCGAACTTGGGGGGATAATGAGAAGATGAAGGAATCAGGGTTTGTTCTTCCTCAGGAGATTACAGATAATAGCTGGTTGAAAAAAGGATTAGATGCTGCACCAAATCGAAATGGTATAAGGCCAGGACGTCATTGGGACGGTGTTGATCGCAGTACTGGTTGGTTCACTACCACGACACTTAGTCTTACTGTGATTAAAACCTTTATACTTCAAAAAGAACAACTATTTGAACTTTGAAAACTTTATGGATGGAATTCTAATTGATTAATTGGAAACTCTTTTTACTTGTAGGATTTGAGAAGGAATCCTTTAAAAGAACGAACGAGAAGGAAGCTTATCTTTGGTCAGTGTCTGATATGTGATTTAAGGTAGGTGGAGCAACAACGATACTACTCTACTTATATGAATCTCTCTGGAAAGGAAGAAGAACAAGAGAGCTACCAAAAAAATGTGAAGGTGAGACGTCAAGGATTTGAAAAGTAGATGATGATGATGATGAGCAGCAATGCTTGTTGTAATGGGTTTTAGGTTTTGCTGGGTTCTGACTTCTGAAGTTCAGAGATATGGCTAGAGGATGCCAATATTCCAACATCTCTTGGTCCCATCTGTAACCTTTCCCTATAGCTTTTCTTTTTTCTTAGGGCACCACTATGCGCCATTTGCCCCTCTCTAATGAGGGCACCTTTTTCTTAGAGGGGCACCTTGAGCAATTACTTCTACCATTTTCTTGAGAAAAATAAGAAATTTTGCTGTTCATTTCTTGTGAATGATGTATGAATTACGAATTTTTCTGTATGATTCCCTGGCCAGTGAAGATAGGTATCTTTGGTTGATTGATACTGTAATATTTTGTTATCAAATCATTTCAGCTCTCATTGGGGGCTGGAAAAGCAACTGTGCAGGTGAAAAGCAAAGCTTAAGCATTGCAAATTGGGGGTATGAGGAATTGTGATTGTGAAAGTAGCCAATAGAGTTGGACATGTAGAACGTGGTCAGCTGTAATCCCAACACGTGCTACTCTATTTTTATTAAATTATTAGAAATTCTTTATATTTTTGTGTGGAAAAAACAAAAATGTACTGAGCCTTATTTATCTTAGATTGTAATTTATTTTTTGTGATTTAGTTCCTTCTACAACTCTTTTATATATTGAAAGATGAAAGAAGTTTCTCATTATGACAGGTAGTTGTAGAGCTATAGAGAATTGTTTTAAGTTTTATTTTATTCTCAAATTTTTTTTTTATTATTATTTTTAAATGTAACGTTTAGATGGTGTTCTAACCGTTTAGACAATTTATTGTTTATATGATCAAAAACAAAAACTCATATAATTTAACTATTTGCTGCCTCTACATAGTTTGAACCCAAAGAATAAATAAAAACAGTATATCTCTTTAACCACTACACTCACTTAGATAAAAAAATATATATAATTATTAGTCCTTTGCTCTTGTTAATTTATTTGTTTGTTTGTTTGTGGAGAAGTTAAACTTACTTTTCTGGTTCGTTTTCTTGTGTGTTAAGTTGTTTTGGCAACACCTATTAACCTTTTCTTGTCTTTACGTGGAGTATTGCACTCATGTGGTAGACAATTGGACAAGGGGAAAAATATTCTTTTGGCAACTCAAAGTGAACAAGTGGACAGAAACTAAAACAAAAATTAAAAGAAAAAAAGAGTTATGGATCTTCCTCCCAATGGCATTATAAATATCTCAACCACCTATGACTTTTCCTCACAACATGGAATTACAAAAATCTCAATAAAATATCTTCCCCAACATACATAATTAAGTGTGTATGTAGCCAATAGCCAGAGAGTTAAAACACTTTCTTCTCTTATCCTCTTGTTTCTGAAAATTAAAGAAGCAAAATGCATTCAGCATGCCTTCCTCTATACACTCCCACAACTTGTTTGTCAACCCCAATTCCAAGAAGTAAAATTCTGGGATTTCACACTTCAAATTCAATACTGAAAAGATTTTCTAAAAGCAATTATTCCATTACAACATGCAGGGCTGCTGCTGCATCTTCTTCTTCAATCACAGAATTCGACCTCTATGATCTTCTGGGCATTGATAGCTCCTCTGATCAATCACAGATAAAGATGGCATATCGTTCACTTCAAAAGCGGTGCCACCCGGATATTGCAGGGCCACCTGGACACGACATGGCTATCATACTCAATGAAGGCCTATGCCATTCTCTCTGATCCAAATGCACGTTATGCTTATGATAAGGTATCAAGGATAAGTTATGGCATATATACTATGCTGTCAATATTCCATGATTTTAACTCTGATAGGATTATGATAGCAGGCACAACTTGTAAATGTTGTTAATTTTTTCCGGTTAATGATTTCGATCTTTTCTGGTTTCTGATCATAAGAGAGTAAGAATTGAATACAAATAGTAGGTTTTGTACAACTAAATAACTGACATATCATGTCAGTAGAAAGAACCATGAAAAAGAAGGGGAAAAAACATCTTTTGAAGTACATTTTTATGATGAACAGGGCAAGGCAATCTCATGCTATTGGTTTATACAGGGTCTAAAAAGAGACCAATAAGTGTAGTGTTGCTAAAGAAATTAATTTCCCAGTTTCTTACTGCCAAAGAATTGTATTGCAGGAGCAAGCAAAAGTTTCAGAGCTCAAGGGTTTCACAGGAAAACCCATATACTCAGTTTGGTTTGGGTCAGAAAGTGAAGAAAGGGCAATATTTGTCGATGAAATCAAGTGTGTAGGTTGCTTGAAATGTGCTTTGTTAGCTGAGAAGACTTTTGCTATTGAGTCAGTGTATGGCAGAGCAAGGGTCGTTGCTCAGTGGGCTGATCCTGAAAACAGAATTCAGGAGGCCATTGAAGCTTGTCCAGTCAATTGCATTTCGTAAGTAAATTATACACTACTTTTTTTCAGATATTACAGGAAGGAATACCAAGGGATTAAGGGTATGATGCAAATGTGAAATCTACCATGTCATTTAGTTAGGTATATCTAACAATTGCTCAGAAACAACCCAAAAGAAAATTTGACTATGATTAGGATCATGAGTTGCATTCAGTTAGGTAGGAAATATTGCTACACTTCAGCAATTCACAAATGGCAAATTTTCTTCCCACACGTGTAATCAATTAAGTTGTTCTTTCTACTAAACATAGGGTTGTGGAGAGATCAAACCTTGCAGCTCTAGAATTTTTAATGTCCAAGCAGCCTCGCGGCATTGTAAGAGTGGGTGCAGGCAATACTGCAGGTACTCGTGTCTCGAATATATTCGTTGACGTGCAAAAGTTCCAGACTAGATTCCAGGAAGCAATGGAGAAACGTTCTACGCAGACTTCTAAGGTTAGATTCAACTAATAACAATGGCTGATAATGCAGCATGGTTTGATAGGTCAAGACTCAAGATTACTTTGGTTTAACTTGTGTAATTCTCAATCTGCTTCACAAATTAACCACGCAACAATTCTTCCAGGAAACGGACTTCCAAAGACAAGCAAGAATGTCAGCAGTTCAAGCAATCAAGTCGATTGCAAATTGGCTTTATTGGCAATCGCCAATTGCAGGTAGAGCCGTGTCAGAGCCTGGGAAAAGTCTGACAGCCATAGCTTATAAGTCTTCTGAACCAAATATTGATAAGCTTCGGGATGCTGCTGCAAGGAAACAAGTGAGAGAGAAGGCAAGAACCAACACAAAAGTTCCATTAAATAACAGATATTCAGAGGACTATTGGACTCCAACAACTTATGCTCTGCCATCTTCAACTAGAAGTAGCTCTAGCTCGAGAGCTGCTAAAGAGCCTTCAGAGACTAAAGTATGGATTAAAACAGATAAGAGTGATCGTGGAGTCCAAGAGAATCAAAACAACCCGGTTAGATGGGGCTTTCCAATGATTACTGCATTGATTGCAGTAGCTATAGTTCGCCAACAACAAGGGGCAGTCAGCGGGTTGGAACAGCATATTGGTGGCTCTCTAGCATTGGATATTGTGAACAGCTCTTGGTTACAGACTGCATTAGCAGGTGCTACATGGTATATGATTGGAATGGCCATTATAGACCTCATAGCTATCGCTGGAAGTAGGGAAAGGTAAAAGTAGACTACATGTACAGCCATCCTGTTTGTAAAGCATTAATGTGTATGCAACAATTTATAAGAAAAAGATAACAGCAGCATATGATATAGAAATAAGTAAATAGTCATAGTTCAGTTCAATGTCTGCAACTAAAGGATGAAGGTGGATTTGGATCCTTTGAGTGATAATCTCTCCCAAGAATCTTCATAGACATATTATCACTCAAAGGTTTCCAGGATATATATGGTCTTACAAATTTCAAATTAACATGTCATACATCAAAATACTATTACTCCCACCCTTTTTTCTGTTAATAACTTAGTAGCGGTATTTGGTGGAGTAATCTTTAGGAGCAATCACTAAACCTCGTCCCTTTCTTGCCCCTCGGTAGGCCGTCTCTATGATGTCAATGAACTCTTGCTTGTCCTTGAGAGCCCAATTGATCTTGTTATTGTTTCCTGTGCCAAGGTCTATCATAATGTGCTTGTTCCTAAAGAAGAACATAATTGTGGATGGGTCATACAGCTCATACATTGTGTTGAAATCCGGAACCTCCGTGATGTCTACAAGGTAAATCACAGCAAAGTTCTTGATCGTCTCAGCAACTGATGCAAGTACCTCGTCCATCTAAATTCAAAACATATTAACTAGATAATCAGATCATGGTCCTAGTAAGGTCAAGATCAAAGAGAAACAATAAAAATCAGTTTTCATTTAGAGAATAACAAAAAAAAAATGCATCATATCAGTAGTATTTTAAAGGAGGCACCAAAAGACCTTTACGTCCACCATCACCAAAGAATCATGAATTGGTTAGAATGCCTGCCAACCATTTATTGCATTAGTACATACTAGTAGTTAAAATTATTTGAATCAGGAACTTTAGAAAATTGATATCTAATGAAGTACTAATACAGATTTGGAGCCCAATATGAAACCCCCAAACAAACTAATCCTCCAAGCAAAATAAAAAACATTAATCGTGAAAACAAATAAAAGATACCCTTTTGCCAACCAGACTAAGCTTCAGATTACAGTGTACGCAAAAAGAAAAGGAACATCAACTGAAATAAGTTCATAAGGTCAAAGCAATCAAAGCAAGAAGTACAAGAACTCATCCTTAGGAATCAAATAATTCCCCAGTTAATTCAAGACAGTCCAAGTTTCAATCAATCAAGTATACCAGCTACAAACTTAATCCTTCTGAATTTCTACTGACTTGTAATCTAATCTTTGGATTGTATATTACCAAAAGACCATGCTTGGCAGCCAAAAAAGTCTATTAGACCTTTATTTATGGATGAAAAACTTGGTCCTAATCTCAATGGTATTTGCATTTTTAAAATAAAAGTGGAATTGAAGATACAAACAGCTAGAGCAATTCTCCAACCAAAATATCCATCCTTAAGTAAATGTATGATTGTGTAAATATGTCCAAACATTAGGATTAATGTGAAAATAAAATACCTATTTCAATTGATCCTTTAAAATCAGCAGCTAAGTGAGATTTAAATGACTTAAATGATGTAGTCTTATAGAAATTACAAGTCATTGTTAAGTCGCATAGAACCTTAGAATTTGGAATTACACACCAAATAAAACAGTCAAAAACAGGAAATTTAACAAATAATAAATCTGCTTTTGGAATTACCCACCAAATAAAACAGTCAAAAACAGGAAAATTTAACAAAAATTTGTATGAATTAATTTAAAGATATATCTAGAAAACGAAAAGATGGGATGAACCCACCTGCATACAGGTCTCATCCCAATCGTGGCCGAATCGGATGACCACAAGGCGTTCCTCCTCCGCAAGGATAGCCTGATCCACGGCCCATCCGGAGTGAAGATGAGGTAGTAGATACGACATCTCTCGCCTTTCTGATTGCTATAGAATTTGGATTACAAGAGACTAGGGTTCAACTTTGAAAACCTAAACCAATCAAGGAAGATCCGTATTATGTACGCGTTGAATTATGGATGGCCAGTCCGAACCGACCCGAACCAATTATAAATGAAGCAGACCCAACCCAATCTAGGGGCATACAAGATTTAAGAAGAAAAAAAAAATTAAAAGTGGTTTTTTTTTTTTTTTTTTAACAAGTAAATTCATTGAAAAAAAAGAAAATTCTCAAAAATAGCTACAGAAGAAGGCTCATTGAGAGCTTCAACACGAGGCATATAATTAGTAAGTACACCTATACAGTGTGTAACATAAGCCTATTTAGCAAGATTACGAGATGCAATGTTAGCATTTCTATGAATTTTTCTTGCAACCCAAGGTTAAGATAGTGATAGCATCAAGAGACTATCCTGAATAATGGGAACTATATGCCAAGTAGGGCAACAATCAAGAGAGTTGATAGTAGAAATAACTTCACTATCATTAGTCTTTTATGAGTGTAGTAGCTAGCCTTGCTTTTGCTTGGAAGGGTCCATGGAATTTGTATAGGCCATTGCAGCCAAGAGGATGTTACCATCACTATCTCGAGCAATGGCAGCAAGTCATGAGAAGTTTTCCCTGACTGCAGCATCAAAATTAATTTTAATCCATCCACTCGGAGGTGATACCCAGAAATGAGGAGTCCAAAAGTGATGAGTAGTTTTCGTGAGTTTAAGAAGCTCCAAATAACAATGCTTTATGTTGAACGATAGACATTCCAAATTTGGCATTACTAACTCTTGAGCATGGACAACTTACCATAAAGTGTCTAAAGTAATAGTGCAAAAGACAAAAGGTCAATGCTTTCAATATTAAAAATAGGATTTCACTACATTTGCATCAGTAATGAAAGAGAACTACGAGAACTACGAGCAGGGTATTGAGATACTTGAGCTCGGCTTGAACTAAAAAATTCAAACTCAAAATCAAGCCTCATTCTAAACTCGAAGCTCGAGTATTCGATTAAAAAATTGTTCATATTTAATATATTTAAAAAAATTATTATTATATTGTAATTTAAATTTAAAAAATTCAATACATATATATTTATATAACTTATATATTTTTAATATAAATAATATGCATTTAACATAATTAATATATTTGAATTAATTAAAAATAAATTATATATTAAAAAATAAAAAATAAAAAAAATTAAACAAATAGTTTGATGAGCTTTTAAGCCGAATATTTGAAGTTTGATAGTCGGCTCGAAAATTTCAACGAGAACTCTAGTTTGGCTCGTTTTATTTTGAATCGAGTACAAGCTGAGTAATTAATGAGTCAAGCATCGAACTACTCTACTCGGTTCTTGCCTTAGAACCAACCATAGATAAAAAGATGAGAGAAGGATTGGATACATATATTCCAGGGAAGATGAACCAAATCCTTCTCGTAAAATCATATTCAAAGCAAATATGTTGTATAGTTTCCTGGAATTGGTTACATAAAAGATAGTTTTAAGTTCTGGATATTGCAATTATTTGTAAGGACTGTCCTAATTGGGAGAATATTCCAAAGAATTTTCCACCATAAAAGCTTTAACCTTTTGGTCAATTTGGAATTCCATAGCAAAAGCTGAAATTTTTTTATTAAGAAAATGATTATTGAGGAATCTTTGGTGGTTGTCAAGATAGTAGGCAGATTTGAAAGAGAACTTACCATTGCAAGCAACTACCCAAATCCATTTATTTGGTCCTAGTACTAATGGTAAAGGAGTTTTTAAGATAGCATAAGCATCAATGGCAGTAAAATTAGCTCTGATCTTCTTATCATTCCATCTTTGTGGATTGGTTTATGCAAATCAAAAGCTCCGAGCAAACCAAATGTTGGATTACCAGTGGACTGTGCATAAAAATTATCCAAAAGGAACCCACCGGATCTTTCCAAATATTAATTCCTCTTCCATTACCAATATAAAAGCATGCTCCTCCTTGCTATCAACTGTCTCCCTTAGATTAAGATCAGTTGAATTCACTATCAAGTGCGGCCCTCTTCCATTTCTGTTGGCTCTCCTCTGTTCTTTCTTTAAAATAAACTACTTGACTCTAGTGGCTTTAGATACCAGCTGAGTCAAATCAGTACATTCCTACGTAACCAGTTTCTTCATCAAGAAAATGCATGTTTCAGTATTGTTATAATGGTATATTCTACTTCTGGTATTTGCACATTGCATTTGCTTTTTAGCTTCTTGAATCTCTCCATATATTCATCTACTAGGTTCATCTACCTGCTGCTTCAAGTTCATCAGGTCAGCTACTGTTACATCTAGCTGAAGCCTTGTAAAAATGATAATGGAAGAGCCTATCTATATATAACCAATTATGCACAAAATTATGAGACAAAGAAGAGTAGTAAGTGAAAGTAGTACTAGTTAAAGATAAAAGAAACAACTGAAGTTTAAAATACTCATTCTAGTTTGCCTTACCACATTGGGCAGTGAATTTACTGATATACTCTACGGTAGACTTTCTATCTTCACCTGAGAATGTAGTAAAATCTGGAGTTCTAAAACCTTTGGCAAGGGCATGACTCTATGCACCCATTCAGGATATGGTTTCCTATAAACTGAAAAGTCAAAAGGTTTTAATTCTACACCGAAGTGTCTTCTCATCCCATTAGTAACCATGTTTAGATCAATCAAGGGTGGCACAACAGGCCTCGCCTCAGCCATCACTGGTAGATATACGTTTGGTATTTGTATGGCTACTGGTCTACTGTTCAGCATACACTGGCTGATTAGGAGTAATAGGTGGAGGTTGACGCTATGATTACTCTACTACGTAATCTCCTAGTATTCTGTACTGAATTCCAAATCCAGTATTTGAATGTTGTATCTGAGCATCGAATCAACCCTGGCGGTGGTGTCTATCTAGGTGGCTCTTAGTTCTGCATGTAATTCGGCTGTTCAGCATACCCTGGCTAATTAGGAGTAATAGGTGGAGATTAACCTCATAGCTACTCTATTCCATAACCTCCTGGTATTTTGTATTAAGTTCTCCCAATCTAGTAATTGGATATGGCAACTGAGCTGCAACCGAATCTATTTGTGGCATAGCGTTGAAAACTGTTGTGTTAGAAATAGTCAATATGGATGGTAATCCCAGATTACCTGACACTGCTAGAAGTCTTTTGGCCATTTGGATTATCTTCCCGTCTTGTGGAGTCGGTTGTGCTACTTGACTGATAGGTTCATTAACCAGTTGCCCCTTAGGCATAACCAAGAAAGGGACTATCTATGACTACTAAATTGGTTGCCCATCGTTGAAAGAAGTTGTAGAATACTTGTTCGGCTATTGGGAAGTCCTTTGAACTTGCTATTGGACATTGTGCATTTTATTGTAGACCATCGACTTCACAATCTCAACTAACTATTTTGACATATGGTACATCAAATCATTAAGTCCCAAATAGATATGTAGATGGATAAAAGAATCAGTTATCACTGTGGGCTAGCTAGGAGTTCTAACTCCTTCCACAGTTGGTGCGGCAGTCCTCAACTGAGGAGATGGTACTACTGAAGCAAGAATTTCCCTGGGTTGTGAAACTTGAGAATCATTTGGTCTCTAGCCACCATTATTCTTAGCTCTAGATTGTGAAAAGTGTCCATTTTGGATAAATTCTTCCCAGAACACAGTTGCATGCACAAATAGAAATCGTGACCAATAATGAATCTCTCCATAGATTAGTCATTTTGGTCCCACTGAGTATGCCAAAAAATATGTTTGCGAAATATTTCAATGGAGATCGGCTAAGTTAAATCGGCTAACTTTGCAATTTTTGATTCCTATGTTCAGGCAATTAGCTAAGAAAGGGACTTTGTTTCTTAGACAATGGATTCCTATGATACTAAAGAAAGCTTCTAGTGAATTGGTTTGAATGAAATGTAACTATTGGGCATGGATTTAAAAAGGAAAGCAATAAAGAAATGCAACAAATCAAGCATGTAAAGAAATGCTGTAAATGAAGCAATAAAGGCTGAATGTAAAATAGGTATTGAATTGATAAATTTGTGTTTTGATGTTGGAAAATGTTTACAATTGATGACTCTAGCCCTACTTATATAAGAAAACTAGTCATTAACTGACTAAGAATATCTATCACATTCTTCCTTAACTTCTGACCAAGTATCCACCAATATAGGATTGTGGCTAACTACAAAAGTAAGTTATAGAAAAATGGGATTTAAAGATTTCTGCCTCAGCTACCAATTTTTGTCTCAGTTAGTCCAAGTAACGATTTTCTGATGCCCCATATCTCTATAATCTTTTAAATTGAGATTTAACATTGAAAGTGGTCTAGGTACACCAAATTACTTTTAACTTGGTCCAACTCGGCAGATCTAATAACTCCAATCAGCTGACTGGCCTAATTTTGTTTTAATGAGTCCATGAGCCCAATAAATGTCCAAGCTCATTGAAAGATCAATTTGGAACCAATTTGAATATGTCTAATCTTTATCTTCTCATTTGAACCATTCCCAACAGCTATATCATTTCAGTTGAAATCTTAACTGAAAATCTTTATTTTAAAGAGGTTTGAAACCAAGCCATTATCCATTATTATTTTTGAATAAAAACACTAGATAGGACTTGATTTTAATAACCAAGTGGCCTACTAAATAGGTCTTAGCCCAATTGTCATAATTTGAATTAAGCCCAAACTCAATTAGCCGACCCAGTTCATTAGCTAATTAACACTTACCTTATCAAAATCCACCAAATAATCCTAAATGAATTCAGCCCATACCTTGCATTTTTTTTAGTGTTAACAGTGTCTAACATGGTCCACGAACTATAAGCACTTGACTTAGTTCGAAAGTAGATACATAAAGGTCTCATGTGTTCCTTAACAACTATGATGATGTTAAGAAAATTAAATCACTCAATGTTGCTACTAACAACAATGCATGACAAATATAATGTAAGTTTACTGAATTCCTAAAAACTGTTGTTCATTTTTTAAGTAAAATATATTTCGAATTGAATCAATTGAGCATTTATGTAATAAAAAAAATCTCACTAAATGAAAAAAGATTTGTATAAACTGCATTGCAATGTTATACATACCTATATCTTCTTATCATTGTTAGGGTCATCAACTTTCGAGTTTATTAAATCTTTGAGTTTACTTTTGGACTTATCAGAATATGTTATCTATGCTCTCTGTATCTCTCTCATTTTGAATGAGTTAGTTTTTCTTTTTCCACTAAAATTTTTGAATGTAGTTAAGTACTACAATTATTTTTTTTGTCTACAATTTCTATTGTGTTGAACAAAAAATGCATTTCCATTCTTTTACTATGTTTAGTTGTGATAGGTTTTTAATGCTAATTGAAATGCTAACGGTAGCCAGGAACAGAACCAAGATTTTTCAATAGGCCGGGCCGAACTCATAGTAATATTTTAATTAATTTATATATATAATTTATTTTAAAAAATAATTAAATTTCAATTTTAAAAATAATATATTTATACTATTCTAAAAGGCAGAGACCCCTTATAGTCTTTTACTATATAACATATACTTATTTAAAAAAAATTATTTAATAATTTTTTCCTTAATAACTACTAAACATAACATCTCCACACACAATACAATAACCTCCCCACTTTTTCATTCTCCCACTCTCCTGCTCCCTTTCACAAATTTATATATATATATATTAAAAAGATTAAAATTAATAAAATAAAACTAAAATACATTATTTTTTATTTTTGATCATTTCAATATTTATAGCATTCATTAACATGATAGTGGGGATCCAAATGATGGTATAAGAACCAAAAAAAAAATTATGATTTTCATCATTAAAAATTAATCAAAATAAACAATTTAGGCCTTCTAATTTTAGTGGTGGAGATCAAAATAAAAAATAAAAGAAAGAAATACTTGGTGATGAAATATGGATCCAAATATAAAAAACATAAATATAAACATTTCTCAAGCATTAATTAAGATGTAAATATGATAACATGCATATAACCATAGATAATTTTGATATAAATTCCTTTTTTTGTTGATATAGATGGTATTTACATCGATCAATTACATTACAGTAGGAGGCTCATGGGCATTTTGATTTATTCTTTTGCATAAAGCAAATAGAAAAAGTATAATTAAATATATTTCTAGAAAATTTTCAAATTTAATTAAGTCATATAATTATGGTGTAAATTCCATAATCTTTTAATATAATTTCTCTATCAATTGCAAAGGCTAATTTTTTTATTTTTTTTTTTGAACTAAATAAATTATTCATCAATATTTTGGGATGTTGCAAAAACTAAAAGATTATAAAGCAAATAAAATATATCTATGTAAAATAAGGGGAAGTGAAATAATTTAATAGGTCAAAAAGGAAAATTTTATATATTTTTTAATTTAATTTAAAAGTAAATATTGTTTAGTGATAGTGCCAAATCAGGCAAAAACTAAAATGGGCCAGGGCAGAGTTGATCAACTACTAAGCCAAATAATATGTGTAGTTGTAGTTAGCTTTGAATTACTTAGTATATGACTACTGGTAGTATGAAAAAAAAAAAAACCAACTAATAAGATATTATATTAACCTGAAAAGGTCATCCCATAATCCCAATTTTATTTTATTTTTAAATGCAGATAACAATCAAAAAATAAAAAAAATAATGCGTATGTCATCTACGTTTAAGTGTCTAGAAGCTAGACCTCCGATACGTGGCAAGCAATTATTGGTGTCTACATGTTGGCAAAAGCATATAAGTTTTGTGTTTGTGCAGACACAGAAAATGATATCTAGGTTTAGAGTTATTGCATCTATTTATCTATGTCTGAGAACATACGCAGATGATTAACAACATCTACAATGTGCCTTTCTGTGTCTACAAGTGGTAGACACAGATAACGTTGTTTGTTGTAATGTTAGATTTTAGATAATTGACTCTACTATTTAAAAATAATTTGTTTACAAGTTCTTCCACAATTTTCTAATGGAATCCAAATTTTTGGGTTAAAATTCTCAAATATGCATCAAGAATTATTTGGAGGAAAGTTAGGCTATTTGTTTATTTCAGGTTTAGATTATTTCCATCAACAACTTATTAGTTGCGAAGCCAAGAATATTATTGAGTAGGTTAACAACTAATAACATCATAATATTTTTTATATAAGCGCCAATATTTTTTATACAAATTTTTGACAATATTCCATGTCGCATTTTCATTTTTTGAAAGTACTACATAATCATTTCATTCCAATGCTATTAAATTTATCCTTCTCAATATATATAACTAACCAATTAGAATTTTGTTTCAAAACCATAATGATTCTAGTTGCTAGTTGAGAAAAATTTAAGTAGTAACTTAGTAAATAATGATATATTTCAACAATTAATAATCAAGTTAAGGTAAATTATAATTTCACACTAGTAATTATCTATAATTTTATTGAATACAAAATTTAAAGTCAAGGTATGGAAATTCTTACGACATAACTTAAATACAAAAAGAAAAAGAAAAAAAAAAGACTATACCTTCTAATTGAATATTTTTTTTTTTTTTTTTTGCTTTCTATGGTTTTTTTTTTTTTTGGTCTTCTAGTTCTCTTTGTCTTCCTCTCTTTTTTGGGTTTATCTCTTTGTTCTTCACCTTTGCTGTTTTTCTTGAACACTCAAAATAAAATTGAGAATTGGTAAAGTTACTTTTTGTTTGGAATAAATGAGAAGATCAATTGTTTAGTCCCTGACACTATTTATAGTTTTATCCTTCTATAACTCCATATTTACTATTTTTTAATGAGATCAAAATCTTTTACATGTAATTAAATTTTTAAAAACACACAAGGTGTAATTCAACTGATAAGGAATACTTGAGCTCAACAGTTGAGTTACCTCTATAATATTAGAGGTTCGAGCCAGTAAAAAAATATTTGTGTGGAGGGACAGCCACGAACATTGAATGAGATTAAGCTCGTACCCAAAATGTGTAAGGATACTCGTGAAAAATAAAAATAAAAAATTTATAAATTACATATATATTCTAGATATTTTTAATTATTAAGTGAGGTCAATTAACACGCTGTCTCCTATGTGGCTCCATGGCTCAACCAGTGCAACTTTTTGATCTAATTAAGCTGGAAAGAGCTTCTGAAATATGTATCATATAATTTAAATGCGAGTGCTAACCACCACATGATGTAAAGAGTTTGCTTAACGGAAAATACACAAAAACCAACCCGTAATGTTTATTTATTTTTTAAATAAATTTTATAATACAATTCATTTAAAATAAATTCTCTTATTTGAAATAGAAACAACATTTATAGAATTAAGTTTTATTCTCTTATTTAGAACAAATTGAATAATTCATTTTATATTACATTTTTTTCCCATACTACCCCTTAATTTTGTTTTATTAATATTAACATTAAACTAAAATATAAAAATAGGAGATTAATAATTATTCAAAGAACAAAAAAAGAAGTTGAAAAGAAAAAAATTGAAGTTAGTTACAAGAGTATGTGAAATGAAATGATGGTAGCTCTTCATCAGTTTATCTAACTGAAAAATATATGTAATATTAAAAATGAAGACATCATTTGAGATATAACAAAATAATTACCAATTACAAATAAAATCCAGTCAATATGGTGTGAAATTTAAAATAGAATAAAATGTAAATTACAAATGACTTTCAATTATCTTCAAAATTGTTCCAAATATAAAAAGTATAAAGTTTATTTTAAATGAAATGAATTTCATATTAATTTTTTTTAGGTTCCAATATAAGTGAATGAGACTTGAATTTATGGATGAAGTCTAAAGTGGAAGGACAGGTTTGGGGAATCAAAGGAGAGGAAAGAAAACTCTATCTCTTAAAATATCATCAACAAAAGAACTCCATTTCCCCCCAATCTGGGTATCAAGAATGTGTGGTGGCACAAGTTATTTCAACTGGTGTCAAAAATGAAGAAAAACACACAAATTGATCAAATATTGAAACAAATTTTAAAAATAGACCACTTTTGAAACATAAATGAAGGAATAGACCCAAAATACACTTCGTGAATTGAACCCACAAGCATATCTCAATCAAAATCCAGCTCGGCTTCTCAGTCACCAAGACTTCAAGACATCCCAATTCATTTTGGTGCATTTTGTTGATCAAATAATTAGTGCACTATTTTTATAATAATAAATGAAAAATGATACTTTAATCCTTAAACTATTACATATTTTTTTAGCATTGTTTCAAAGATTTAATTATTAAAAAATTAAACTATCCAAATTATAATAAAAAACGGATTATTTGTGATTAAAAAATTTATAAATATAAAATTCCAGCTATAGTTTTGAACACAATTAAATTAAAGAATATAACATACATCCTTTGTCTCTAGGCTTACACTTAGTGGATGGTTAAATTTTTAATTAAACTCTTTGCTTGTTTATTAGTCCTTTTCTTAATGATGAGACTTGTTAGTTACTCTTTAATTACGTAGAGATGCACGCAATCTGACAAAGCAAGCTCAATTATTATATATAAAAAAAAAAAAGACTTCGGCAAAAGTCCAAGTTGTGCTTCTAGACTAATACAAGTTATACTTATTTTGTTAATACCGTAATTTTCAAAAATTACTGCAAGTTGTAGTTATGAAAAGACAACTGTTGAAAAAAGTAATGCTGCAATTGTCAAAAACCTGTTATGGAAAAAGAATATGTTAAAAATTCATAACTAGTAAACTAAATTATAAAGTATTGTGAATATATAAAATGATAAAAATATTAATACAAATTTTTAAATTTTGAGAATGAAATATATGATTAATGGATTAATTAAGAATATATGGAGATTTAAAAAAATTAATGTGTATTTTATATTTTTAATTGTAAAAAACAACATCTAACTTTTAAAGATATCCTCTATGATACTTTTAAAAACACTACTAATTTTTAAAATAGTGTAATAAATATAATGCATCTTTTTTTTAAATAATCAAATAATATTTAAATAAATAACTTTAAAAAAATCCCCGCACCAAGCTAAAAAGTAGTATTACCAGTATTAACCGTAATCAACCTTAAAGTAGCCTATGAAAGATGGAGAAGAATCAGCCTGAAAGAGACTGATTTTGAGAGCATTAAGTAAGTAATTGAATGAAACCTTGCATGAGCTAATAATACAAAATGCATTCGTAAAGTGTACAGCAGCTAAAAGAATGGCTAAGAACAAACATAAGAACGAGAATGCAATTGTACTTTTCGAGCTGAATTCTAATTGGGCCATACCGTGAGTTAAACTCACTCCATTCTTCAAATATGTTTCAAAAATGATCTATTTTTAAAATTTGTTTCAATATTTAGTCGGTTTCAAAAGTTGTCCATTTTTAATATTTGGTCATTTGTGGTGTTTCCCCCAGAAATGAACTTTGTAACATCAAATAGCACCTGATGCCCTACCAGGGTTGAGAAAAGAATGGCAAAGTGGTGACTTGACAAATTGAGACATGCACATCAGAAACTAGCAATACAGATTATACAGAAACAAAGCTCCTGTATAGATCATTATTAATTTGGCTCAGACAACCTGAGTACAGATTCTGATACAAGTTAATAGCTGGATTCTTGGCAAAAAACATAAGAAAGAGACAACTTAACCAATACTAAAATCATTATTCAAGCATAAGGACAGGAACCTAATGTTTGAACATCTGAGTGCAGCAGTTCAGACCACTACTCCAATATTTGGGTGATAATCCCCAGAGCAATCAGATAAAACTAAGTCACTTCTACACTGTCTGTTGATATTAGTACTTGATTAATCCCATAATAAACTATTGAAAGATTCTAATTAGCATTTGGAACATCAACTTAGTACCGATACTTGGTGGAGTAATCTTTAGGAGAAATTACCAAACCAAATTACCAACCACGTCCCTTTCTTGCCCCTCGACAATGTCAATGAACTCTTGCTTGCCTTTGAGAGCCCAATTAATCTTATTATTATTTCCAGTTCCAAGGTCTATCATAATGTGCTTGTTCCTAAAGAAGAACATGACTGTGCAAGGGTCATACAACTCATACATTGTGTTAAAATCAGGTACCTCCGAGATGTCCACAAGGTAAATCACAGCAAAGTTTTTGATTGTCTCTGCTACTCAAGCAAGCACCTCATCCATCTAATTTGAAAGAAATGAAGCAGATGATTAGATAACAATCTAGACGCAACTTGAAAATCAATTGCTCACGAAACAAACAGAAATACCCATTTCTCTAAGCTTTGTAATTGAATGCAGCAAAAGAATCTCCATATCCATTGCTGATATACGGAAAGAATAACAATTACGAAGGCCACCAATCATTTATAGTCAATTAAAACATCATACAACCCATTCCTTATAGATATTTGAGAATGAAAATGTTTATTGCTACTGTAAGTGATAAGCTAATGACGACCTACATTGCAACATTCTGTAAAACTTGAGTCAGATAAAATGCAGTACGAATCTGCAGGAAGCCCCAAATAATAAAATCTTCAGAGATCCTCCTTGATGGAGAACCTAACGATGAAAATTTTAGGATTAATTGATATGCATAACCAATGGCACACAAAAACTTGAGTTAATTATCCCAACATTATTCAAAACTAGTCCAGTAGGTGCCCAAAGCATAGAAACTACAAACTAGTTTGAAGTACAAAACCTAATTTAGTTATCTAACTACAAGAATTGAAAAACAAAACAAAACAAGAAAGAAAAGAAGTCACATTCATAAACAGATATTTCTTTGCTAGTTATATACTATATCGTATGACATATACATGCACCTTTCTGTGGGAAGCCCCAAAAGTTAATTTAACCAAATTTCTAAGGCTTTTAATTTGTTAATATGAAAAATCAAATGCAGGTTAAAACTCTGAGTTTATTTATTTCAACATCAAACAGCCTAGTATGTGCTCAAAATCCAGAGACTGCATAATGAAAACATTACTGTAACATTCTTCTGCTGACCTAAGACGAGATAAACTTCATATCTACCTTCATTTCACAATGTTGCTTTCCTTCTGCAACTGTACATCCTTCCAAAAACATGAAACAAAAAACAGAAACAAAAATGATAAACAACATGATGTAGTAATTGTTCCTCTTATAAACCAAACCAAATCAACCAGAATTATTAATAAAATAATTCAATTCAATAATGTTTTAAAAAATCATTATGTAGCTCATATCACAATAATTGTAAACAAACCCATTACTATAAATAATAAACGAGATATAGTAGACAGCCAGTGTATGTATCATACCTGCATGCAGGTGTCATCCTAATCATGGCCGAATCGAATAATTACCACACACTCTTGTTACAACGAATTTGAGAAAGAAATTACAGTAGAGGGAAAAGAGAGAACAGAGAGAAAAAGACGGAGAGAGAGAGAAAAATTTCAGACTTTCTTCATTAATGAAATTCCTGATTCTGCTCGAATTACACAAGAGCTATATACAAATCCTGTTTCACCGTCCTAGATTCTAACTGAATCTCAACAGCCAAACAGACTCTTTCAACGCTATAACAGACTTCCTAACAGCTAGGATAGCTAACCAATTCAGTTAGTGATCTGTTTTATCTGATATTCATATCAGTCCTTTCTCCTTCAAAGGATCCTTGTCCCCAAGGATGAAACTGAGGGAATTGTTTCTTTAGTTTTTGGTAATCCATCCAAGTAGCATCTTCTGGAGCTGTGTGAGACCATTCCACCAACAGCTGTACTACGGCCTTATTGTTCTTCTTAACCATTCTCTTGTCAAGTACTTTAACAGGTTCAGGACTCACCAAGCCATCTTCAGAAAATTGAGGCAATTGAGCTTGTACTTCATGCCTGCCATGATGAGTCTTTAGCAAGGATACATGAAAGACATTGTGTATCTTTGCAGAAGGTGGGAGTTGTAAGGCATAAGCTACAGGACCAATTTTCTTTAGTATCAAGAAGGGTCCATAATACTTAGCAGCAAGCTTGTGAAATTTACTGCTGTTAATAGAGTGCTGTTTGTAGGACTGCAGCTTCAAATACACCCAGTTTCCCACCTCATAGGCTCTTTCAGTTCTATGTCTGTCTGCCTGCATTTTCATCCTGTTCTGAGCCTTCTTAATATTTTCTTTAAGCAGCTGGATAACACCTTCTTTAGCACTTAGTGACCTATCCACTGCATCATTCTCTGAATCCCCTTTTGTGTAAGGAATATGGCTAGGTGGTTCTTGCCCAAAAACTGCCTGATAAGGACTCATTTGAATAGTGGTATGATAATTGGTATTGTACCAGTATTGTGCTAAACTAAGCCATTTAGACCAGTGTTTAGGACAATCCCCAGCAAAACATCTTAGGTAGGCTTCCACTGTTCTATTGACCACTTCAGTTTGGCCATCTGACTGTGGGTGATAGGCACTTGAATGGTTAAGCTGTACTCCTTGGATTTTGAACAATTCAGTCCAGAACCTAGACATGAAAACAGGGTCTCTATCTGAGACTATATCTTCTGGTAAGCCTTGAAATTTATACACTTGATCCATGAAGGCTTGAGCTACAGTTAAAGCAGTATATGGATGTCTAAGACCCACAAAGTGACTGAACTTAGATAACCTATCCACAACTACTAAAACTACATTCTTCTTGTCAGACTCAGGTAGTCCTTCTATAAAATCCATAGAAATCGATGACCACAACCTTTTAGGAATTGGAAGTGGTGTCAATAACCCAGGATATGCATTAGTTTCTGCCTTATATCTCTGGCATATGTCACATTCCCTTACTAGATTTCTAACAGCCCTTTGCATTCCTTTCCAGTAAAACACATTCTGTAACCTTTTGAGTGTAGCTTGAACCCCAGAATGGCCTCCAACAGACGAAGCATGAAACAGATCCAGCAAATCCTTCCTCAGTTCTGGATTTTTGCCTACTACCAGCTTTCCTCTTTTTTTTAACAACCCTTCCTGCCATGTGAACTTTGAATCTTTTATAGACCCTGCTTGAAGCTTTGGAACTAATTCCCTCAAAAACTCATCAGTTTCCCAACTGTCAATCACTCTTTGCAATATATCAGAATTAACTGTTGATATTGCTACACAGACAGCTGCCTCAGTTTCTTGAACTTCTTTGGAGTGCTCAACTCTGGAAAGTGCATCAGCTACTATATTCTCTTTTCCTTTTTTGTAATGGATTTCATAATCCATTCCCATTAACTTTGGGAGCCATTTCTGCAGTATGGGATTACATTCCTTTTGCTCCAACATGTATTTAAGAGACTGATGGTCAGTCTGTATAATGAAATGCCTACCAAGTAAGTATTGTCTCCATTTTAGGACTGCATAGACTACTGCAATCAACTCTTTTTCATAGGTGGATAGAGCCAAATGCTTTGGACCAAAAGCCTTACTTAGGAAGGCTAGAGGGTGACCCTGCTGTAGAAGCACAGCTCCAATGCCATTGCCACTGGCATCTATTTCTACCACAAAAGGTTGCTGATAGTTCGGTAGTGCCAGAACAGGGGCCTGAGTCATCATATGTTTCAGATTGTTAAAAGCCTTTTCTGTCGCTTCAGTCCATTGAAATCCATCCTTCTTTAAGAGGTTAGTCAGTGGTTTACTAACTTTTCCATAATTTTGTATAAACCTCCTGTAGTAACCTGTGAGGCCCAGGAATCCTCTAAGTGATTTTACTGAATTTGGAGTAGGCCAGTCCACCATAGCTTGTATTTTTCTTGGATCTGCAGATACCCCTTCTTTATTAATCAAGTGTCCCAAGTACTCCACTTGTTGACTACCAACAGTACACTTACTCCTTTTTGCAAAAAGAGTATGCTGCCTAAGCAGCTGTAAGACCTCTCTCAAATGCTACAGATGATCATTCCAAGTCTGGCTGTATACTAAAATGTCATCAAAAAATACCAACACAAACCTTCTTAATAATGGCCTGAAAACATTGTTCATCAACCCTTGAAAGGTTGCTGGTGCATTGGTGAGACCAAATGGCATTACAATAAACTCGTATAAGCCTTCATGAGTTTTGAAAGCCGTTTTATGAATATCTTCTTTCCTCATCCTTATTTGATGATAGCCACTCCTTAAATCTAGCTTCAAAAACAATTTAGCTCCCTGTAACTCATCAAGCAAATCTTCAATGATTGGAATTGGGAACTTGTTTTTCACAGTTATACTGTTAAGCCTTCTGTAATCAATACAAAAACGCCAAGAATCATCTTTTTTTTTTACTAAAACCACAGGAGAAGCATATGAGCTGGTACTAGCTCTAATAATATGATTTCCCATCATTTCCTTTACTAATTTCTCTATGATATCCTTCTGCAGAGGGCCATACCTATATGGTCTCTGATTGACAGGTTGGGATCCCTCTTTTAAGGTTATACTATGGTCAAAGGACCTTTCAGGTGGCAGAGATTTAGGTTCAGCAAATACATCTATAAATTCATAGAGCAGTGTATTAAGATGGGATGAGTATACCTCACTGGTATCTTGTTTGCTTAGTTCAATGGACCACAGTTGCAGCCCATTTGGTTTAGCTCTTTCCACTTGAATAAACATTGCCTGGTCTCTGTTATGGATAATAACTGCTGCATCCTTATCTTTCAACCAAGTTACTGGTTGTGCTAACATACCTTGAAGCTGCAATCTTTGTCCTTGCCACTCAAAACTCATTGTGAGCTGTTTAAAGTTCCATGAGATATCTCCCAATGTTGACAACCATTGCACCCCCAATACTATCCCATAACTTCCAAGAGGCATAGACAAGAAATCTGCAGTAAACATAGTTCCTGCCATCACCCACTGCAATTGTTTACAACAAGAGTTCACTTGTACCCTATGACCATTGGCTACTTGAACTTCTAAGGCATCTGTCAACTGAGTCTTCACCTTCAATCTCTTGATAACATCAGAGTCAATGAAATTGTGAGTTGACCCACTGTCAATAAGAACTGTAACAGATTGCTTCTTTATTAACCCTTGAACCTTCATTGTCTGATACTTGCCCTTGCTATTATGCTTCATGTAGTTTCCAGTCAAGGCATGGGCCGAAATAGTAACTTCCTGTTCACCTAAATCCTCATGTAACTCCGAAAAATCAAGTACCTCTTCATCCTCCTCTCCAGCCTCCTCATCAGGAATCACAGTTATGTACAACTGCCCTTTTCTGCACCTATGCCCTGGGCTGTACTTTTCATTGCAGTAGAAACATGTTCCATTCCTCCTCCTTTCCTCCATATCCTTACTAGTTCTAGCTATGGGTGCTTGTTTCAGAAATTTGGAGTTGGCAGTATTTTTGTAATTGGATGGGTTGGTACTGTTGTTAGTAGAATGGCTGAATCTTCAGGATTGGTCACTGGTAGTGGTTATAGTGTTTGGTTTACGGTTTAGGTTTTGTGTCTCAGGCTTATGGAATTGGTTTGTTTCTTGGAATTTATGGTAAGGTGAATGTGTAGGCAAGAATCTAGATGACGGTACAGGTACTGAGTTAGGACTGGGACTAGTTTTGGCATAAGTGTTTTGGTGCCTTTTATACAGAGTTGAATTCAAGAATTCTTCCTCCTTCCTGGCTAACTTCATGGCCTGAGTTATAGATTTTGGCTCCAACAACTCAATACCATTCAGAATCTCCTCTTTCAACCCCCCCCAAGTAATGATCTAGTAGCAATTCTTTAGGAATCACACACTGGTTCTTCAAGAACTCAAATTCATCATTATACTCTTCCACTGTACTGACCTGTTTGAGATTCTTCAAGGCTATAATGGGCTTTGCAAGTACTCCCCTCTGAAACCTGATAGTCATCTCCTGCAAGTACTCTTCCCATGTTAAGCCCTCTGTGCCCCGTTCATCTAAGAAAAATTGATGCCATTCTAAAGCTCTACCAGAGAAGTGCATCGAAGCCAGTTCCAATTTCAACTGTTCTGGAGTATGATCCACCCGAAAAAATTGTAGAGCTTGATACAACCAGCTCTTAAAATTGTTGCCATCAAACCTTGGAAACTCTACCTGCGAAATTCTTTTGAATAGCTGATAGTCTTGAGTATTATTAACTGGAGCTTCGCCAAGTTTGCCTTGTTGATCTTGCATATTGTTATCATTAACCATCGTTCTACGATCGATCACAGGAGTAGGAAGAATTGGATCAGATCGATTTGCCTGCATCGTTGGTATTTGTGGTGTAGTGGTGGATGTTCTTGCTACGTTGCGGTGGTGCTCAGGCTGACTACTATGATTCTGACCATTGATTATCATCGTTTTCAGTTCTTGGAATACAGTATTTAGACGATCCTCCGTTCTCCGAGAGAGTTCTTCTGATTTATTCATGGCTACGCTCAGCCTTTCGTCCCACTTCCTTAAATGACTCATGGTTCTTTGCTCAGATTCCTCCACCAATTCCTGGTTCCTGTCAAGCGTGGTCTCGATCCCATCCAATCATGCTTCCAACCCAGAGACTCGGGCCTCCAAACCTCCATGGCCACCGTCGTCCCCTCCTTTCTTGTTCACCATGGTCACTCACGGCCAAGAATTCAGTGGCTCTGATACCACTGTTACAACGAATTTGAGAAAGAAATTACAGTAGAGGGAAAAGAGAGAACAGAGAGAAAAAGACGGAGAGAGAGAGAAAAAATTTCAAACTTTCTTCATTAATGAAATTCCTGATTCTGCTCGAATTACACAAGAGCTATATACAAATCCTGTTTCACCGTCCTAGATTCTAACTGAATCTCAACAGCCAAACAGACTCTTTCAACGCTATAACAGACTTCCTAACAGCTAGGATAGCTAACTAATTCAGTTAGTGATCTGTTTTATCTGATATTCATATCAGCTCTTCCTCTGAAAGAATGGCCTGATCGACGGCCCACCCTGTGTGTAGGTGTGGTAGCAAGTACGACATTCCTACCCTCACTTTCTCTTTCTAGTATTACACAAATCAGACCTGAGTTCTAACGAAAAACCAAAATATGTACAAGAAAACAGAAGCTTCTAGAGTAGAGCATCAGTTACTGTATAATCTCGTCCACCCACGTGTACGATTGGATATGTCATCATACTTTTTGCAATTTTTTTTTTTCTTTAGGTTAAGTTTAAAAATCTAACCATACTCAAAATAAACATTTATTATTTGAGGGACTTAGTTTTTGTTGTATATCGTTTAAGATAATTAATCAAAAATTCTATAAATATAATTATTAAAAATTGACATGATAATTTTGTTCTTTTTTAATATTTATTTAATTCTTTTATTAATTAAATATCTAAAATAAATATTAAATTTTTTAATTAATATAATTTTTTTTTTATTATGAGACAAAATTTAAGAATCTTGTAAAAAATTATATATATTTTTATATATTCATAATTTTTTGTTTCACTGAAAATAACATCAAAATACATGTAAATATAAAAAAAATAAGAAAAAAAATAATCATATCATGTTATTCAATATCTATTTTATTATATTTTTAAAAAAATAATCAAGTTAAATTAAAATATATATATATATTCATTGCACATTAATAATAAATATTAAAAATTTGAAAAATAATTAAAAAATACTAAAACATAAATATATATATATATATATTTATATATTGACATGCAATATTTTTTTTTATAATTATACTTGATATTAAAAAAATAAATGTTTACTTTAAAAATAATATTTATGCTGAGATTATTACACTAAAGGTAATTTTTTTTATTTTTTTATTACAAAAGAAAAAAAGAATATAGCTTTAGAAATCACGAGAAGGCCATATCCACTACAGCGTTTCGGCTTATTCAAGCTTAAACGACAGTTAACTCTTTCTTTATTACAGAAAGAATCCGGCTTTAGAAATCACCAGAAGGCCATAAAAACGACAGCGTTTCGGCTTATTCAAGCTTAAACGACAGTTAACTCTTTCTTTATTACAGAAAGAATCCGGCTTTAGAAATCACCAGAAGGCCCTAAAAACGACAGCGTTTCGGCTTATTTAAGCTCAAACCCAAACGACTCAGGCAGTTTCTTCGACTTCTATCAATGGCGTCTGCTCTGAAATCCTCTGCATCATACAAGAAATACGAGATCAGGAAGAGAAACCCAAATCCAAAAAAGTCTGTTCTTCTTGTGATTGACATGGAAAACTACTTTTATTCCATGGCCAAGCCTATCCTCCCTAATTTACTCACCACAATCAGTCTCTGCAGAAGGGCTTCCATACCAGTTATCTTCACGCGCCACTGCCATAAGTCCCCTTCCGACCACGGTATGCTTGGCGAATGGTGGAACGGCGATCTCATCATCGACGGGACTCCAGAGGCGGAGCTAATTTCCGATCTCGACAGGAAACCGGAGGACTTGGTGGTGGAGAAAAACACGTACAGCGCGTTCAGGAAGACGGGATTAGAAGAAAAGCTGGTGGAAATGGGGATTGAGGAGGTGATAGTGAGTGGGGTTATGACCAATTTGTGCTGCGAGACGACTGCGCGTGAAGCTTTTGTGAGAGGATTTAGGGTTTTCTTCTCCACAGACGCGACGGCAACGTCGGATCAAGAACTGCACGAAGCGACTTTGAAGAACTTGGCATATGGGTTTGCTTATTTGGTTGACTGCAAAAGACTTGAGGGGGGTCTTTTTGGGAATTAAATTAAAATCCTCATGGGTGGCGTTCTTGTAAATATAAGATAGTATTTCATGTGTTTAGCATAAGTGTTTGTACTATGAAATGAAGCAATAATATTGGCTAAGAAGTTCATTACTAATATTAAGTGATATAATTTTTATAATGATGTTTATTTTTTAAAACTATACATGTCAAATACTAGTCATTAAATTGAATAAATTAAATAATATTTGGAGTAATAATATGAGTGACAGTATTTAAAATTTCTTTTAGGAACAAAGTTTTAGTGACCCACAGTAGTGTTACTAAATATTTTATTTTTTTATGATCACTGAACTTTTAGCTACGGGCCACGATTATATAAACGTAACATGTTTTCCAAGATAATAAGGAAGCCAAAATTATTTACATTAAGAATTTTTTGACTTATGAATATTTGTGAGAACAAGAAGAGATTGGCATTTGAGTTAGCACACAATAAGGTTCTTAGATAAACTTCTCTTGTATATCAGAAAAAGTATTATTAATTGATTTCACTCGTATGAATATACTTAATGATTGTATACATTATATAATTTTATAAACAAAGTTAAATTTTTCCTAATCGCTTCAAGATATAAATTTTTATTTGGTAGATTAAGGTAGAGTTTAGAAATTTGATTATGTCATAGTTTAAATGATAAATTTTTTAATTTGGTAGTATAACATATCATTTTCTAAGAAATATATGGAATCCTGGCATACACCAATAGGAGCGGACCCAATGTCTTTTGGTTTGGTTGTCACATTTTTGTAGGAGCCAAATAAAATAAATAAACGTATTTTGCATGGATAAAATCATAAATTTTCAAAACTTTATAGGGTCCAAATGAAAAAAATATATATATACAATTGTACAAACAATTTACATTTCACAAATTTTAATAGGGGCCATAATGATAAAGGTCATACTTCACATGAGCAAAATTTGAATTAAAGTTAAGGTACATTAATGAAGATTATAATTATTCTATTAATATTTAGTAATTAGAAAGATTATTATGACAATTAGCGACATTACTATTTAGCACTTTTCTCAATGATATAAATGGACATTTTAAATATTCTTAAGCACGTGTTTACGTGGCAATAAATTCCAACTCATTTTTTATTCTATATAAATAATGTATTGGAAGAGTCCACCAAGTAATGACCTACATTCTTGGCCTACCAAATTAACCATGGAGTTTAGGATGAAACTAAAGAGTAGTGATTTCCCAAACAAAATTCTAATATATGGGTGGCAAATTAAGATTGAGAAGATGATTTTCCAATATTGGCCAAAAGATGAGGCCAAGCAAGCTCGGAAAGGAGAGAAGGTAACAATCACGTTATACGACGATTATGGTAAGCAGTACGTATCCCGGCAAAACCTTCCAAGTGCAACGCGATGGTATTCACATAACTTGGGACCCCAGTCCTCATTACCAAGAAGGCACTGAGATCTGCATGTTTTGGGATTACTTGAATAATAGGCTTTCCTACAACAAAGTTCTCAGGTGATATCCCAACTCTCCTTTTAAGACTCATTTATTTCATCGTATAAATTATCTAATATATAATTATATAATCTATGAAATTATATAATTTCATAATTATCATATTATTATCTTATCTTTCCACTCCTCATTGTTTAATCTTATATTATTAGACATAATATTGATGCCTGACATTATATAAGAGAATCGATATTATAGACTACATAACTTTATAATTATTATTTTATTGTCTGATTCTTTCACATTTTATTATATAGCTTTATATTATCAAACATAATATAACAAAAAATTAATATTATAAATCTATACTATTGTATTACTGTCAAACATTGTATAAAAACCAACTAAATATTCTATACTATCCTATTATTGATACACCAAATGAACCCTTACAGTATTAATATTACATATTTATCTTTTTAATTCAATGATAATTTTAAATAAAAAAGTTATATGTATTACAATATAAATTATTTAGTCATGAAAATACAATATGCTTCATAGGAACAAAAATATAATCTAATTTTATTATTAATTATATTCTACTTTACAGTAAGTCTTTTAATTTATTAGTCATTACATTCCAACATTTCTCCTTCAATTCTAACTAATTTATTTTAAAAAGAATAAAAAACATACTTGTAAGTAATAACAAACGAATTAACCTCTCTGCCTCTCTCGCCATCTCTATAAAATTAATTTTACTTAACAAAATCAATTTCAAATTTTGTTGAAATAACAAGTTTCGATCAAGAAAAACCAAGTAATAAGGTGAAAAACGACACAACACATCCACGTAGAATGTCCAGAACAAGTACAAAGCATAATGCCTCTTTTTTCAGTTCTCCTCAAACATGGTTATAAGCAAATTCTCTTTCAAAAGATACGATGACATACTTTTTCCGCAAGAGAGAGTACTCTGTCTAAACACAGCAATAATTTTCATTTTCTAAAAACAGAAATTGCCAAAAATGTGAAAAAAATTTGTTTGACAGCTCTAGACAGACAGTCATTCCTGGTTTCCGCTCCTATTTTTCCGGTTGCTTCTGTAAAAATTCCTTCATATACCCACAATATTATTTCACATAGACCATACCTTTCCCAATGTCAAACGGCAGATTGCATTGCATGACTTCTCCATGTATGATCCCATCCATCTACATGCATCTCATTTTTAAATCAAACTCATCGTGCTGAGATCGACTCTAAACTCATCCAGACAAAAATCTTCGATTCTGAAGGACTATAGATGTCACAGATGGCATTTCTCATTGAATCTTGAAAAGAGTTTTCAATTTAACAACCAGCTTCCACTCATCCATATTCAAATCATCCTGAATGTTCCATAGCAACAATAATAAAGATGGCAGTTTGACAAAATATAAATTCAAAGAGTAATCTGCCTGAAAATTAACAAAACATACCCTGTAATTAGCTTTCAGTATATCAATGGACTTCCTTGAGATATGGCTAACAAGTTCATCATCGATCTCAAAATGCCTTCCAAACATTTTCTGCTGCTCCTCAGAATTTGAGCCAACAATCTGCTTACCATAATATATAGATAGCAATGATCAAAATCATATTTGAAAGAAAATAACAATAATAAATAGAGCCAATAGTCTTCCAAACAGCATTGTCTATTAAAGGCTCTTGTACATTCCAGTTAAGTATCCAGTTTATCAGTATCACCAAACTGAAACCCTTTTTAAGACAAATCAAACATTATCCTTATTTCATATTAAGAAATAAGGATAATGTCTCAATTTTTTCAGAGAAATCAACCTTACTCAATTGTCACTGTGAATCATAATAGATGAATTCAGTAACTACAAATTGGAAAACACATTCAAACGAACAAGGTTAACTTCTATATCAAGAGCTCAATAAACATACCTTAATAGCTACTTTCTGCCCCTTCTTGGCAGTATCAACAGGTTTGTGGTTATTTTCAACGGATGCAATACGACCAATATCAATAAAATCCCTGGAAGGAATACAAATCGGAGTTCCAACCTACCAAGAAGCCACAATAAGATGTTCATAAGGAACATGATGTTCATTCAGAGAAATCAATCTGGTACTACATTTTATACAACTGGTTTTACAACTAAAGCTGTAAACAGCTTGTATGCAAAATACTGAGGAAACATCACAAAAACTGAGTGCAATGAAATGAAGACAGAAAGGAAATAATCATAAATGTTCACAATTAGATGACTGGAGAGAATGATGATAGACCACGCTTTCCACAAATTGTAAATAGAATATGTATTGTAGATTAAGCACATCAAATAATCAGGGAAAAATAAATAGTAGGTGAATAGACAAAAGAAAGGCAAGATAGAAAAGTTATGATGTTTTATGCAAATCTTTTCAACATATAACTAAAACATATTCATGAGATCTACAGATAGCATGTAGCTACTGCCACAACATAAAACAGTTAAAGAGCCCATACAGATTCTATTTTATCTACACAGACAAATGCAGAGGGTTCCCCCAGTAATCACCAAAGGTCCACTGACTTAAAAGCAGACTGAGAGCAAGAACATAGAAGAAACTACAGGAAAACAACATCGTCATAGATATTGAATTGCAATGACAGATTCTGAAGTCACGGAATTTAATAAACATTTTTCAGAAATACAAACTAAGTTCACATATGTCGATAACTCCACCAGCTGATGGAGGTATAGGCTTTTGTTATAATTAAGTCCGCTGCAAAAAATCCGTACACATTCAGACACAGACTGAGTTAGTTTAACTAAATTCCCAGTTTTTCAAAAGTTCCTCCCCCCAAAAGAAAAAGAAAAAGGGAATGAAATCAAGGGACACTGAAGAATGTGAAGCAAAGAAGTCCTCCTTTGTCAGACATGAACATTTGTCCCTCACAGACATCATGGTATCAGGTATGGACAAAATAAGAGATAAATTTACTGAAAATATATACCTTTGCGATGCCTTCAAGGATATCAACCCCCAAAACAATAGGATCCTTCTTGTTGAAAATGCAGTTTGGTAAGATTTTAAGAACACATGGGAAGACTGCTTCATCGGCAGCTTCCCTCTTTTTCTCCTCCTTCAGGTTGTCAATATAGGCCTTAAACTGATCAAATAAGTGGTAAATGATATCAGCTGTGAAAATTGTGACACCCAGCTCCTCTGCAAGTTCACGAGCCTCGGGAGTAACTTTGACATCAAATGCCAAGATGGTGCCATATTCCTTTCTCTTTTCAAGCATTACACTGGCTTTCATAACGTCCTTTTTGTGAACAGGGCCTATGCTTATACCACTAACAGGAATATTTACTGCAGGAGACTTCAAAAACTCCAGTAGCGCTTCCAAAGAGCCCAAGGTAGATGCCTGGACACAAACTCCTTCACCACTCTTGTCAATCCTGTTCATGACAGACTTCATATCTTCCATTGCCGCATCCTTGACATCTTCCAAATCATCATCAGACTTCACCACATATAGACCAGTGCCAGCAATAGCATGTTCAAGGCCCTGGATGAAGCAACCCAAACAAAACATTTATCTTCCATGAATGCATGCATGTTAAAATGTATAATGAAATCATTCAAGCATTCTGTAGGGGGCTGAATATGGTTTGGATAGAAGTACCTGTGCTGTGATCTTAATACCCATTGCAGCCTTGATTTTCTTATGATGTACATAAGTTCCCTGCAAACAGCACAGCACTCAATTATCATATTCTGCACTGGATAATATATAGTTGCTTCCGAAAGACAAGGTGTAACCTACAATGACATTGTTCATACTTCATACAGAATGTCTACTACAAAAAAATTATAAAAGATTTCAAAGAAGCTTTTCATTTTTTGTCATCTTTGATGTCTTGAGTCTTCTTCCTTTTCGCATGAAAAAAGTTATTGTATACAGAAAACCAAATAAGGCATATTATCTCACCTTTTCCAAGTCATACATTACAGAACTTTAAAACCACTTTGACAACGATAGAAATGAACCAGAAACCAACAGGCCAACCCAACGAAGGCATAAAACAGAATCACAGCTTCCTTCTCTTTTTTACTGGGGAGGAAGGGGGAACAAAAATAGGTAATTCATAGGGCAGCATATCACCATCATATGCAAGCACACAGAAAACATAAGCATTTCCAACGTTTTGAGTACAAATCCCAACAACTAAAAGCTATCAAACATTGTCCACAATCTGATCACCAAATCTTTGTTTTGAAATGGAAAAGCCATCCAGTAGCCAATTTCTGAATCCATCTTGAGAACTGTATAGCTCTAGCAATCAAGATATTTTACAAGGGAAAGTAGATCATGCACACCATCCACTTCATCTACACCCTAGGATTGTTTATCACATGTATCCTTTCCTCTCTTCCGTTTCGCTTGAGATGTTGAATTCCCCATCATAGACTTCGATAAGTGGGAAAAAACAAACCCCATAGCCATAATCCAATTCCAAACCAAGCTAAAATGTAGGTTCATGACTGTATTTCTAAGATGCAGGATATGAAGGAAAGTAGCACATAACTCCCTCAATCCCTTTAAGAACATTCACAAAAAAAAATAAAAGGTTAACTAGGCAAGATCCTTTCTCTACATGTACTGCAGTTGATGGAACCACACTCAGATTTTAAATTCCTCTCCAGAGCAGAGCTTGTTCTACGCCATTATGTAAATTTTCATCAAATTAACCCATTCTTCACTAACACATGTCTACGTATTGAATTCCAAATACCATTTCAATAGAAAGAAGTGCATCAATCATATACTTCAGATCATAACGCATAAACCCAAAGACCCTACTAGTTATGCATTTAGTCCTTTTTTTATTATATAGAAAAAGAAGTTTTTACTTATTGAAGAAAGGAAAAAATAAAAAGGAAAATTTCAAAAGTGACTCATAAGATATTCTCAGGTAAAACTGCCCACGGTCACCACTGGGGGGGATAAATCTCTCTGTCGAAATTGAAATTTTAATGGAAACTCGATGCATTTCCCTTTGACTGGCCAGTTAGTTATGCATTTAATCATAGACGTGAAAAATATGAAAAATTTACCCACTAATTACTTAGCCACCTGAGAGAAGTAGAGGGGTCAAACTCAAGGTTTAAAAATTTGTGTCGAAGCATGCGAAACATTTTTATTTCCACACTATCAGAAATGAAACTCAATTACAGAAACACAATTACCGTTTTCACATGAAACAAGGTCGTTTCCACTCGAAACGTGGTCGTTTCCACACGAAACAGGGTCGTTTCTATTGTTTCCACACGAAACAAGTCGACACAAACAAGGCATTTTCAAGATATGAAAATCTAAAGTTCTAGCTCAATTTCTCTTCATATTTTAGGATTTCAATTGTTATTTTTTTTTAAAAAAAAAATCTTATATAATTTAGTTTAACTTAGTAATGGATAATACTAAAATTTCATGCCATATATATGTTGGTTCAAATAAAATTTTTATTAAATATAGGTTGAGCAATACTATTAATTTCCTCTTACACAATTTTAAATTCTAGATATACACCTGCTATCCACTCCACGGTTGTAATTTGATATTTTTTTTCTACTTTGTATGTCTATTTTAAGAATTTTACTTTAATATGTATTTAATAGTATTCTATGTACTAAATTAATCATGTTGGGTACTTATAATTATTATAATATTATTTTATTATATGTTTCCATACATACATCTCCACAAGAATTAACGTTTCTATGTCATTTCCGTACCGTTTCTCGAATCGTTTTTGTTTCCAGACTTATCAAAACGAGTTTTAGTTCCTTGGTCAAACTATGGCCTTGTAATATCAAAAGAGACCTTGTATATAAAATAATGTTACTTTACACTTTTACTTTTCCCAGATGCCTGCATCTTGGACTAAGATTTTGATTTTATTTAAGTGGGTAGTGTTTGGAGGCTTACATGTAATCTTCAATAAAAAAATTACAAGGGAAGTCAATCTGCCAATAGGACATATTTAGGTCTAGTGTTGATAGTATAATTTTATATTTGATCTTCAGTTAGTTACAGTGAAGATTTTTTTCAAGTTGATTTTGGTAATAATTTGATTTAGTAGCTAGTAGCCCATCCATCAACAACTTTATTCTCCAATTAACATTATCAGATTCAAGAAATCCTCAATTAAATTTAGGTCCATTAGTTGAATAATCACTTTGTAGCTTCTAAACTAATATGGCCTTAAAAAGAAGTAAAAGTCAACAGCTTTTGCAAACCTCCAGCTTTTCTAATTGAGGTTTGAATAGTATATGGCTGCTTTTTTGCTTTAACCCTATCCCTGCATCATGTAAGATCTAAATCTTCATACTATCCAAAACTTAAAGAGACATCAAAACACCAAAAACAGGCATAGGCCAGATGGTATTCAACCTTACAAATCAAATTTGGTCCATAAACCTTACAAACGTTTTTACAATGCCAAGTCCTTCAAACATGAGTCATCAATATAGCCATCACATAAACAACCATTAGCAGGTTTTAGGCAACTTCAACAAAAGCCTGGATGGGACCACAGATTTACTTACTAACCATATAGAGTTCGCCTCTCGAGCTATAGCATTAGTTTAAAGAGTACCTTTTTGCTACAATTTCGCTATCTAGAGAAGTAAGTGATGTTAAAAAGTTTGAATCAATCAAAAGAAAAATCTTCAGAGTACACCTCTAAACATTAAATAAATTTCAAATAGAGATAAATTACTTGCGGTTCACACGTAGATTGGGAAAAAAAAATACTAAAGTTCTTTCATCTATATCAAAGAATGACAAATATATATATATATATATATATATAAAGAAGAAGAAAGAGCCAAAGAGAGAACAGGACCTTAACCCGAAGTTCCTTCATTGGATGAGGTGTCAACAAAGCTCGAATGGTGGTGACAATAGGACCCTACAATTATAAATTTCATTTCTCAGGATATGAAATCTAACATGTCATTAGACCATGTATAAACAGGTTTTAGTACTTGCCTGCATTCCACATACAACTATTTGGTCTCCTTCGTGAAGCACACCATTAACTAATACAACATCAATGGTCGTGCCGTGGCCTTCAACAACCTTGACCTCCAACACAGTACACTGGTGGGGCAAACAACAATTAACTTCTTACATTGAAAGTATCTTAAAGCATTCAAACAAATGAATATTACAGACAATTACCTGCACTTCATTGCTGTAAGTAAGCTTCTCAACCATGGTTTTCTGAGTCCATTGAACCAATAATAATAACATATCTGGGATACCTTCGCCACTGAAATATCATCAACTGAAGATATCAGAAACCCACCACATGATACAGATTGGGCAGTTGCACAAACTAAAAACGATAAACCAGCCAGAAGATTGAGATTATACTTTTCCTCAAATTGGTAATGAAACACACATTGGAGTGGTTCCAAACACATTATCTCCCACCACCACCCCCCAGATTTATCTTAAAGGGGATGAGGTGCCTTTAGAGCAACGGTCATGGTGGAAGGTCAATCATGGGTTCCAAATCCCCACTGTATGTGTGCATCAATTACCAACATTAAATTTGAAGAGAAGGGAAAAAACAAAAAACTTAAGAAGTGTCGCTTCCACAAATCATCACCTAATAGCACTTGTAGGTACAATACTGTAGGTTTCTCCCATTTCTTTGTTTTTGTAGTACAATTCAGTATTTAATCCCTGTTCCTTGAATTGAGTGATAATCTAGCAAGAAGAAGAAGAAAAACAGATAATAAACAATGAAGATTCAGCACTGAACGTTACAGGAAAAACTGAAACAATAAGAGAGGGATGAATCTCATAAAACCTGAGTAAGCCTCATGTTGAATTCATTTTGTACATCCTTAGTTTGTTGCTTCATTGCCTTAACAATTGGTGCATTACGACATGTTTTCCATCCGTAGAGTCTGTCAACCTGCATCATTCATAACCAGTATACAAACTTAAACATCAATTATGAGAAAGAAAATTTCTTAAAAAGAATACAAGAAAGAAGACAACAATCACCTTATTCAAGGCAACGATGAATTCTGTATTCCTCATTTTTAAAAGATTGAGTGATTCTATTGTTTGTGGTTCTAGGCCATGCATAATGTCAACAACCAAAATTGCAATATCACATAAACCCGAACCACGTGATCGTAAATTAGTAAATGATTCATGCCCAGGGGTGTCAATAACCAATAAACCAGGGACTTTTAGTTTAGCATCAGCTTTAAGTTCCTTGGTCCTATCACGTATGTTCTCAGCAGGAAAATATGTTGCCCCAATCTGCTGTGTGATACCTCCAGCCTCACCTTCCTGAACGTTAGTTCCTCGAATACAATCCAGCAACTTGGTTTTACCAGTGTCGACATGACCCATGATGCAGCAAATTGGCGAACGAAGGTTCTCTTCACTCTGTTTAGGGACCTCATCTGAATTCAAAGCTTCTTTATTCAAGGAAGGATTTTTCCTTATATTTTTGTTAGCAACATCAAGGTCAGGCTGTTTCTTACTATCCACATCCTGAGCTTGAGTGTTCGAAGGAACTGTGTTCTTAGCAACAACTGCTGAAGATTGGAAAGCAAAGAAACAAATTAAAAAATAATAATCATAAAATAAAGTAAAAAAAGCTAGGGATCTGCCTGAGGTAATCCCTAGAGGGCAGCAGAATTTATGACAACCCAGTGCATCAGAATTCACATGCACAAGAGTCCAAATACACTTACAAATTGTAAACATCTAAACAAACAAAGATTCTGTTGGGAAGAAGTGTAATTATATTGATTCTTCATCCCCTTTATAAGAAGGTATCACAATATTCTCCAATCAAAAACTGCTCAGTCACCCTAGCTGCTATAGTTAGGAAACATCTTGGAAGTGGACTTGCCTACACTAATTCAAACGAATACCCAGTTGCAGTAGGGTGAGATACCAACATACGAAAAGGTCACCTAGAAAGTTTTACACTTCTAACAACAAGAAACCCATGACCCATGAGAAAAGAAAATAGTCATAAGAAAAACATGCCCCAAAGCCATGTAGGACTGTAACTAATATGTGTTCAAATACTGTGTCTAGATTATAATCAAAACTAATGCATCAAAACAATTTTAGCATGAGAAACTTTCAGATTTGTTGCCACTACTAAATCTTTATAGAAGAATATAATTCTGATTTTTGAAACAAAAGCAACCAGATCATTTTTGACGCAAAACAAATAAAAACATAAACAAGATCGATTAGGCATATTCCATTAGGCCCATTGCCAACAAAATAGATAGTCTCAACTATCTAAAAACATAGGTAGAACCACGCAGACTCAAGAAAAATCAGCCTAAATCTGCCTGCTTTCACAATTACACTCACATATCTAGAATAATTAAATAAACTGCCATTACAACACTTGTATTGCGCAAAAGTTCAAACAATAAACATCTATTCATTCAGAAAAATGAGTTATTCACGGTAGATTTCTCTGGATTGTTATCCTAAGCTCGAGTTTGTATAGAATGCAGCAACAACAACAACCAAAAAAAAAAAAAAAAAAGGAATGCTAGTGAACATAGCTTGGCAGGTAAGTTTCAGCAAAAATTACAGAACTCAAACTTTTGAGCATCCCATAGAAGTCAGGTCAATAATCCCCAAAAATAGATCTTATTTTTTTTCTTAAGATGATTATCTGATATAGAAACTTAAAGAAGAACGTGAAACCAAACTAGCTACTTTCAACCACCTAAAGATTGCAATACGTTCATGAAAAATAAAAACCAAAACTTCACCTGCAGTGCGAGAAGCTGATACTGCACTCTTTATATCCCTTTTCACTGGAACGTCAGGCTCAGAGTCAGCCTCTTCATCAGCAAATGCACTTACGGAAAGATTAACATCATCCCAGCTCTTCGCGTCCCATTCCTCCTCAACATCATCTTCAATTTCATTCTCATCAATGGCTTCAGAAACTTCACTCTTCTCCGCATTCACTGACTCCGTTTCTTCAACCTTCTCTAAATCTATGGAATCCACATCAGTTACAATCTCCTGGTTTTCCTTTGACTCCACATTTTCTTCAGTTTTAGCAGGGGCAGCCCCATTAGAATGTTGATTAGCTGGTTTTGACTTCTTGGTTTGATACTTCGGTTTTTTGACTGGTGCACCAGATTCTCCAGAGGGAAGGGTTAAACCCCCTGCATTAGCAAGGATCTGCTTCCTCATTGCCTCCAAACGACGGGCTTCTTCCTTCTGTTTACCAGTTAAAAGCTTTCCCTCCTGTTTCTTCTTTTGGAGCTTCTCCTTTTCCCTTTCCTTTTTCTTGCGCCTCGCCTCTTCTGCTTGCCTCTCGAGTTCTTCTTGCCTGCGCCGTTCCTCTTGTTCCTTTCTCAACCTCTCCTCTTCTTCCCTTTTCTTCCTTTCTTCAGCCTCTTGTCGCCGAGCCAATGCTTCTTGCATTTCCCTGACATGCTTTGGGACTTTCTTATCTGCTGCTTTACCCTTCACCTCGTTCTTTTTTGGCTCTGATGTATCAGTTTTTACTTCCTCAATTTTTTTATCTTTTGTAGCCGCTGTCTTCTTCTCCTTCTCCTTTTCCTTCTTCTTCTTCTTCTTCTTTGCTGCAGCAGATTCCACTGTCTCTTCTTCACCTTCTTTTTCATCCAAAGCATTAGCAAGACCAATTGGTTCCGGATTTTCAACTTTCTCTTCTTGTGGGAGAAGAGCAGCAGGTTTAGCAACAGGAGGCCCCTCACCTAGCTCCGCAAGAAGCATGTCCAAATCATCCTCTTCTTGAGCAGTCCTTCCACTCTTTTTCTTCTTCTTCTTACTCTTGGAAGTTTCTGTTACTTCTTCACTCTTTGTAGTTTTGGAGTTGTAAGCATTGGTATTACTGATTCCCACACTTGATTGCTCAAGTTCAAAATCTGTACTTGTATTAGCAAGGCCTGATTCACGATTCAGTGCAGTATTACCACTATTATTCTTCTTCTTAGAAGACTTCTTTTTACCTGTAAATGCTATTGCGAGAACATCTTCGTCCTCAATTGAGTCATCACCACCCCCTCCAGCAGACTCAGACACAGAAACAGAAACATTTTCATCATTATCCTCATCAGCAAATGCTGCACTAAATGAATTAACACCCTTCTTTGAAGATTTTGATGACTTCTTTTTCTTACCAGAGAAAGTGATTGGAGCAACATCATTGTCATCTTTGTCCTCATCTCCACCATCAATACCATCAAAACTGGATGCCGTAATTACATTACCAACCTTCTTGCTATCCCTTTGACGACTTCTTCTTCCCTGTAAAAGCAATGACCAGTTCATCATCATCATCAAAATCCGCAGTTTTGCTTTCTCCCAGAGATTTATCAATCACCTCCCCTTCACTATTATCATCAATAGCATCAAAAGCCGATGCACTGAACAAACTACTGCCACCCTTCTTTAAATGATTCGAGGGCTTTTTCTTTCCTGAAAAAATAACCGGTGGGTCATCGTCTTCCTCACTATACTGCTCACCACTTAACCCAGATTTTTCATCTTCATCATCCTCCTCATCTCCAAGCAAACCAAAGCTCGATGCAGTAAACACACTGTTCCCACCACCCTTCTTGGATTTTTTCCCCTTCTTTCCAGTAAAGGCAACTTCTGCTGCATCATCTTCATCTTCCCCCACGTTTTCCACATCATCATCGTCTTTGGGTTGTGAAGATTTTGAATTACCCTTTTTCCCCTTTTTCTTTCCTGTTACAGAAACTTTCTCTTCCTGAACCTGTGGCTCATCGGCCACGTCTGTTCCAACAGAGTACTCATCATCATCAATAACAACCGCCTTCTTCTTTGATTTCCCACCGCCCTGAGATGCAACTGTAGGGATTTCGTCGTCCCTGGCTGTCGGTTTCTTTCTACCCATCTAGATATTATGGTTCTTTTCCAACAAATTAGAATCAGTGTGGACAAAAATCAACCCTCCCAAACCCTAAACAGCAAATCAATAATCAGAACAGGCATATGTAAATCAAAAGCAAGTAGAACTAGATGGATTTAAATCATTTCCAATTTATAAACATCTGCTATACTAAAACGAAAGCAAAATACTAGATATGAAGAAAATTTCAACTACGAATCTCATGAACAATTACATACACGTAAAGAAAGAAAGAGAGCAAGAGCAAGATAAAGATTACCTGCAATGAAATGAACGGCTTGTGATTCACAGACTAAAATTGATTTCCCAGCGATGAGATTTAGAAAGAACGGAAAATTAAGAATAAGAAGAACAACAAAACCTTCGCAACTAGTGGAAGGGCTTGTGAGAAACGGAGAGCTGAACGTGTAAGAGACTGAGAAATAAGCAACACTCCTATATATATTATACATAAATTTTTTTACGATAAACATTCGTGTATTTTATACTACTAGTCGAGATATTTAGGGTTGTGAAAAAAATAAATAGATAATGAATTTTTCTAACTATTTCTATAAAAAGAAAATTGTTAAATAGTGAATCATGATTTTATTATTATTTCATAGATAAGTTACTATTTTTCAAAAATTGTTTATTACATTTTAATAGTGTTAATACATTAGTTAGAAAAATTCATAAATAACTTATATTTTTTGCTTTAAATTTTAAAAAATAACACTCATTTGAAGTATAATTGTTGAATCACCTTGTAGTTTATTTTTATTGTCTATAAAATAATATCTAATGTTGGGTTTCTGATTCTAATTTGCCTATAATAAATAATTGAACTTATTTTTTGATCAGATCGGCTAATTAACTCTCTTGAAATTTAAAAATAATTAATGCATATATCTTATTTGCATGTAACTAATCATGAAGATATCAAGAGACTCAAGCAGAGTTGCTTGGACTTTCTATTTAGACTAGCATGATTGATTAAAGTCCTAAATAGGAAACTAGAAGGCTATAAATGAGGATTGCATTCAAAGTCTCTACTTCTCAAAATTATCCTCTAAAGAAATCTCTTACAAGAATAAAAAAAAAACCACTGAAAGAATTAAATGCACAATGTTCAGAAGACTTCATTGACTAACTTGCTGGATACAAAGTTAAACAAAATGAAATGCTCTATTTCTTTATCATTTTCGTTCATTGGAGAGTTAAATGTTGGAAAGTTATCATTACAAATTTATCAATTGTTGAAACGCTTGTATCAGTAAAGCAGCAGATCTATTAAGTGTTGAAACACAAAGTGGTAGTTGTTCGATAGAATCATCATGTGCTGAAAGGTCTCTATTGAATAAGCTGACCAAACTTTGAAGGGCAACTGATGATAAGAGTCAATTCACTGAAATCATGAAGTCATCATTGAGCACTTCACAAGCTATCTCAAAAGTATATCAATTGAAATCACTATCAGCTTGAACTAGCTATTGAAATCAAGTCAAAAATTTAATTGTTGAGTTATCTAATTCTAACTTACTACAGAAGTGATACACATCGTTTAATGAAATTCGACAATTGGTGATAAAACAAAAGCTGAAAAATAACTAAATACTAAAAGGATAAAATGCACCTTTTTGATAAAATAGTTATCTACTGAAGCTTGATCTAAACTACTAAAATGATTATGTATTGAAGCATGGTTCAAAACTGAATTAGTACTTTAACCGATTAGAACATCCAATGTTGACTCACCACTAAAGTGAAATGCATTATTGCATATGCATGATCATCAAGATCCTTAAGAAGTTAACAAAACTCTCTAATCACTTAGATTAATCCAAAGAGATTGAAAATTAAGAAGATATAAAATGCATCATGTTGATTGACATATATCATAGGCTTTTTACTGGAGACTCGTAAAGTAGAAATCCAACGCATCATTTTCATTTAAACAACAATCTATTGAAAATAGTGAAGAACTGGGAGTCATTGAAACTCTCCGTTTGAATGCTCAAAAGAAAAATGACTAATCCATTAATCTTCTCAATAGCTACTACTCTCTACTACATTAAATACAAATCAATTTACTATAACTGATCTTTGTGCAAACTCTCACAACAAAAGAAAAATCAAATATGACATCAAGTCTATTCCAAACAGAAGACTAAGTCAGAAATTGCACAACAATCCAAAATGTTTATTCCAAATAGAAGACTAAGTCAAAAATTGCATAACAATCCAAAATTACACACAAATGAAAAAAATTCTATGTAGAAAATACAAAGACTTTGTCCCACAAATATATTCTCAGCTTTACTTTACAAATGGGCAAACTTTATGAGTAATGACTACTTTCATAAAAGACATTAAAGTGAAAAAATTTGATGAAAATCAAGAGGTGAGATATCACCACACAATAGGAAAGCACATAAATTGAAGAAATCATCAAAATCATCTATGAATTTTGGCTTTCACATCATGATCACATAAAACCAAATTTTCATATCTTTACTCTATTGTAAAACATATCCAAAACTGTCTAATTTTGTGATTAAGTAAATTAATTGTAAATTTTTGCTTATGAGGAAAAGACAAGTTATGTAACTTGTGTGTAAAGTGCTCTGATATCCTTTTAATTAATCAAGTGATTCTGTTATTCCTAAAATTAAATAGAGGGTATTGATCTTTCTATAAGGGATCATAAGGCTCTGTTCTCTCTAGAATTGAGCAGAGGGCACCGATCTCCATGTAAGTGATCAAAAAACACCAGTCTCATTATAAAAGATAAGAAGGTTATAAATTCCCTAGGTTAAAAATTCAATGGTTAATAGAAATATCAAGCGATGACTTGAAAAGTGGACTAATCAAGGGTTTCTGGTGAACTAATATAAAAAGATTATGTCTTAGTTTTACTTTCTTTCCTGCTTTATATTTTCTGCTTTTTACTACACTTCAAATTTAACTAAACTCTCTCAAAGCAAAACTATTTTAAACATATTTATTTTTAACGATCAAACTACTCACCCCCTCTAGTTTGCTTAACTGAACCAACAATTAGAAATTTGATGCTTTTTATTTTATAAAGAAGAAGAATTCATATCATAAATCTATAAATACAAAATGAGGTTCAATAATTTGATTGGGTTGATCACTTAGCTCTAAAAAAATATCTTGTTAAATCACCTTATACCTTAGTTTTACTACTTACAAAATAATCTTTTCTCTATTCTCTAAGGAATCGATATAAAACATGGCAATCAAATACGCAGTAGAATTTAATTTCTTTTATTCTTTAACCCAAAATTACATTATCATTATATGAAAGATCCTAAAACTAGTGTAACAATTAAACAAGATAGAAATAGAATTATGTCCCTCATAAACTTTCAATTCTTTCATCGTATTTTGATTGGCTTTCATTCCTTGTTGATTCATCAAGAAACATCAATGACACAAGTGTTCCTTCTTTAAATGTATATCGAGACAAATGAATTCAACCAAAGATCTAGCTTCATGCTTGAAGGTGAGAAGGGTTACTAAATGATTTCTTGTGTGCTAGCACACGTTACTGAATCTCTTTTATTATTTAGGAATTGTACTTATCTTAAAATCTTTTTGAAGTTTTGAGGCTTTTTGTATTTACGAACAATTATTCTCTCAATATTTATACTCATTTGTTAAGTCTTATATTTATATAAACTAGCCACATTCCTATGTATTGGACAATTCTAATATATTAGAGAAAACATTAGAATTTAATTATAATTTAACCTAATGCCTAACAAACTATAATAATTACATGACTACCCCAAAATTCTACTTAATTGAATATTGTCCTATTGTATGTGACCCATTTGTTTTAAACTATCTACAACAGTAGACATGTAACTTTTACATATTTATTATTAGATCTCATCCAATTAAATTAGAACTATTCTAATTATTTGAATTAAACTCTTTTTATTCACTATTTAATTAAAATAAATAATTAATTATCTATAGATAATTAATTAATTATTAGGGTTTCTTACACGTCAAGGTTGGTACCTAAAAACACTTGATAACTACCAATAATAGTATGAATATGGTTGTAAACCTTTTGAACCTTTATGTTAACAGTTATCGTACAATTTAATTATTCTTTCATGCAATGTCCCGAATAAATCTATTTGGATATGAAAATAATGTCAAATTCTAATTTAATCATATATATCTGGATATTAAGATTATAACTCTACTAGAAAAATTAAAAACTTATTTTTTAATAACCGCCTTACTATGACTTTAGACTTTAAATTAAATCTTTTATATACTACATAGAACATTCTCTATTTTCTACTAAGAGTGATAGATTATTTACTGCTCATTCACATACCTCTATTTACAAATGAATCCAACCAAGAATTTAGCTTTATGCTTGAAGATAAGAAGGATTACTAAGAGATTTCTTGTGTACTAGCACATGTTACCGAATCCTTTTTATAATTAGAAACTGTACTTAGCCTAAATTTTTTTGAAGGTTTTAGACTCTTTGTATTTGAGTAAAATTACTCTCTCATTATTGATTCTCATTTGTTAAGTTTTATATTTATAAAAACTAGTCATCTCCTTATGTATTGACCAATTCTAATACATTAGAGATTCTTGCTAACATTAGACTTTAATTATTATTTAATCTAATGCCTGACAAACTATAATAATTACACGACTGTTCTAAAATTCTACTTAATTGAATATCGTCCTATTGTATATGACCCTTTAGGTTCAAACTATCTATGGCAGTAGGTATGTAACTTTTATATATTTATTATTAGATCTCGTCCAATTAAATTAAAACTCATTAAATCTATTTGTATATAGAAATAATGTCAAATCCTAAATTTAATTATATGTGTCTTTAAGATTATAACTTTACTAGATAGATTAGAAACTCATTTTCTAATATTCATCCTATTATGGCCATAGAATTTTTTAGTAGACTATATAGAACATTCTCTCTTTTCTACTAAGAGTGATAAATCATTTATTGTGCATTCGTATACCTCCATTTCCAAGTGATTATACTCAACTACTACTTCTTAGGTAGCTTATTAATAGAATCATGAATAATATCAAAGTATAATGACGTACATACAAGATAACTATGATGCCTCAAGTCAAAGGACTATTTACATAATTGTAACATGAGAACCACCTATTAATATGTAAATAAACTTCATATTTTATGGGTAAAGTCAGTTCAGTGAACTTATTCTTTAATGAGCACCTACAAAATTGTCTTAGTATCTCATACACAAATGACTATGGAATTGATCACCTTCAACGCTTTGAGCCAACAATATATGTATCAATCTATCGAATTCACTAATGCCCTATTTAGTGATTCTATGATTATGAACATTTAAGGATTATGGTTAAAGGAAATACATCTTATTAGTATGATATCCCCATGATACTTATTTCCGTTGTTTTGATTCTTTGGGCTCCTGATAGTCAATTAATAACTCTTAATCAAAATATTATTTGCCACTTATTCAATAAAAGACTATTAATATTTAACAATAATAATATGAATATGGTTGTACATATAAAATATGTCACTATATCACATGCCATTGGTTTTAGGATACACTACTAACACATTCATATATTGATAGCTAAACTTATCTTTTGAACAAATCAATTAATTAACTCTCTTGTAATAACTAATAAAATAAATATTAGGAAACTAATGAACATCTATATCTTAAATGCATGTACCCAATCATAAGAGATATCAAGATAATCGAACATAGTTGCTTGACTTTCTATATTGTTTAAAAAGTTTAAATAATGTCATTCGCAACTAACTCAAGAGCTTAAAGTACTAAGAATTACATAAGCGAGGTCTGCATTCAAAGATTCTACACCTCAAGCATCATCTAGTTATAAGCTATGGGCATCCTCATAAAGTATTATCTCACAATACCGAATACTTAGGAGATCACATTGTTAAAAGATAACCACTAAAAGAATTAAACGTGCAATTTTAAGAACATTTTTTCGTGGACTCATCAAATAAAAAAGCTCAAAGAATTTAGTTAAGCTGAAATGCATAATTTAGAGAAGTCACTTTCCTTGACTCTTTGGATAGAAAGTCAACAAAATGAAATGATCCATTTCATTAATTATATTTATCCACGAGCGAGTCAAATGTTGAAAAGCAAGTATCACTAGATCATTATACCAATTAAGTGATGAAACGTAAAAGGCAGTCTTTCAACATAATCATCTTGTGCTGATCAAACTGCTGAACCATTTACAATTGTGAAATCATCATCAAACAAGAAATCTCAAGAGCTAAATCAACTAAGTATAGAAACTACTAAAATACTCAAATGCTGAAATAGCAGTTGAAACCGAAGGAAATAAGCACATTATTTTAGTAAATGGTTACTTTTGAAGCGTAATCGAAACTGTTGAAATATCCATTGAAGGACGGCCTAGACAACTAAAATGTGTCAATACATTAACTACTGAGATTATTTAATGCTGACCATTAGGGGTGATTTTAATCAGTTTCGATTAGTTTTTAGGTGTCTTACCAATCAAAATAGATCGTATCAGTTTTGCCTAAAAGATTAAAATTGGTTATTGGTGATTTTTGTAGGAGACTAATAACTAAAATTGAACCGAGACTAAGAAATCGGGCCCACACAATTTATTATTATTATTATTTTGATAAAATGTAAACTATTAACAAACTTTGGGCTGAAAAAAAAATGAGGCCCACAATTTTTTGACAACTATAATCCCAAAATAAACCTTAAACCTAAAATAGTAAAGCTTGTATTAAGTAAAAACAAAAAAATATGTTCAAAAGGTGACATTCTACTTGTAGAAATCTAAAATTTAGCTTGAAAATTGTTATTCATGTAAAATAAATCAGGACCTAATGAATACCTAAAATAGTAAAGCCTGAAAAAAGGTCTATTAGATTCTAAGTTCTAACAAACTAGAAACACAAAGTCTAACCATGCATTGATTCTAACGAAATCCATCCAAATAAAATTAAAAAGCAAATATAATAAATATGAAATATAAATACATAACCAAAGTCTAACCAAATTCAAACAATTAAATCATTTAAAGTCCACATACCACAATCCATTGTCGATATTACATAAACATTAAATAGAAAACAACCATTATCAAAGAAAGACTAGAACTTAGAAGCATGTAGATGTAGCTTGAGTTTCAAGATAGATCTGAAATTGCCTGGCTAATGGCTACCTATAATCCTGTAGGCTGTAGTAAATACAATATAAAACAATAAGTGAAAGATTCACAGTTCAATTACATCATATTTCAAACAAAGAACATTACATAATTACCCGTGATGTTATATCATCTTGGAATTAGTCAACAATTCAGTTGTGGATAAATTACCAACGAGGCAGTAAGTAATGCCAAATATGATTAGATATCCACTAGTTTATATAACAGCTGCAATATAGATTAAGCTAAAGCAAGGCTTAGGAAGAGGATAGCAGAATAATCTAATTACCTATTGCAAATTGTTATTGAAGTATAGGAAAAGTGCCCTTGTAAGTTGTAAGTAAAATGTTGGTTAAAAGTCTTAATCGTCAAAAAACAAGTCTTGTATTTGTTTAAGCTCCACTTTCAATAAAATACAATCAACTTAAATTAAACTTTACACTTAATCTACTTTGTTCTTTTCCATTTTTTGTCATTTCCTCAAGTAATTAGTTTCTTAGAAAAAGTCTTTTTTCTATATTAAAACAATGAGAGTCTTTTAACAATAGGTTATGCCAATAGAATCCATTTCAAACAAGAGTAGCATAATATTCTAAAAATTAAAATAGTAACTCACATAAGTACCTAACAAAACAAAAAAAAAAAAATTCTAAAACTTCAATTTTAGGTTAAAACACACATGGACTAGTTCCTAACAAATATTGCTATGTTTCAAATACAAAGAAAGAAATATAAATAAAAATCAAAACTTTTAACGTATAATAAGACTTATGCTTTATAAAAACAAGAAAACTCACATCTAATTGTCAACTATCATAGGAGACTTATGCTTGTCTGTGGAAGTTAAAGACTTTGCTAAAAGGAAAAAAAAATTACAATAAATTATTTACACCATTAAGTATAAAGTATTCAAACTAAAAGAAAATTATTGAACTACGAATTTAAATACCTGCAATCTCCTTTAATTGTATGAGTTACTTTAATTTTTTTTTTTACTTTCAATAGTAAGAGTGCGAGGGTCTAGCCAATTCTACAAGCATATAAGTCATTCGGTATTCTCCAAATGCAATGAACTTCGAAAATCATTTAGAACACAACCCCCGGTGCTAAAAACAGATTCAGAAGCTACAGTGGAAACTAGGATTGCTAATACATCACGAGCAATCATTGATAAAACCTTAAATTTACTTGCATTAACCTTCCACTATAGAAGAATATCAAAGCCATCCTTCTCAAGGATAACATCCTCATCCAAGTATAGCTTCATCTTTGATTTAACTACAAAATCAATCCTATAACTCTTATTGGCTTGGCTCCTCCATGAACCCAACACATCTTTAAAAAGAGGATATTCGCTTTCATCAATTGTAGTACTAAATTCACCATGTCCATCAAGTTTGGACTCATTATTTAAAGGAACCTGAAACTCAACTCTATAAGCATCATATAATCTCATCAACTGCTCCTTAATTTTATACTCCATTTCCATTGCAACATCGAATGCATAAGTAGTGTCAAAGATATATCTTAGATATCCAAGCTTATAGCGAGATCGAGGACAACCAAAATGAACATCAATGGGTTAATTTTCTCAATAGTACCCCAATACTTATCAAATTTCAGCTTCATGCTCTTCGCCATCTTTTGTAAGACATCATCATTTTTCATTTGACACAACTTAGTCAATCACATCTTCATCTGCCTAATTTTATTGTAACATACATTTGATGTTACATCAAAGTTCTTGAAAAACTCAAAGTAATATTATGGAATGCTTTGAGAAATCTCACAAAAGTTAAGGCATTTTCCCAATCCTTAGAATTAGGCAGTCATCCTTACTCTTTGGTTTTTTTCCCCTATTCTTCTTCCTCATTTTTATCTTTACTTGCACCTTATTCATCTTCTTCTTCTTCATTTTTGTTTTTCCTTGGCTTAAACCATTACCTATACCTCCATCTTCCTCTTTCATTGCATCAAAAGCTTTATAGAATTTATTAGCACAATTAAGCATCAAATAAGTAGAATTTCATCTAGTCAGAACATCATGGCACACAGACCCTTTGCTTTGAATTCTCACTTTCCACAAATTTCGCAAATTTTGCACTTCTAGAAGGAGACATAACATAATTTACAACATTTTGAATTACAGCAATTGAAGACTGCAATTCCTTGATTCCATCTGAAATAACAAAGTTCAAGATATAAGCACAATAGCTTATATACATGAACTCTCCATTGAATATCGCTCCCCCAATCTACTTATTTTTCTTTTCAAGTATCGTAAAACTACTGTATTAGCATTAGCATTGTCTACTGTTATAGAAGATAATTCTCAATGGCCTTGCCTATTTCCTTACTTGAGTGACCACCAATATTACAGAAATTAAGGATTCTTTCATGTAAGGTCCATTCATTCTCAATTAAATGCGTAGTTAAAGCCATGTAGTTAAGATTCTAATTTGATGTCCAAGTATCAGTAGTTAGACAAACCCTTTATCTTGTTCTAGTAAACATGTTTTTCAATTTCTTTTTCTTATTAATGTAACATGCCCAAATATCATTTGTAATGGTCATTAGAGTTGGACACTCAAACCATGAAACTAAAACAAATAAAAGCCTATGAAATGCATAAGACTAAACATGCTTGAATGACAATTCCCAAAGAACAATGTACTCAACTATGACTTTCTAAACATTATCAGCACCATGTCCTTAAGTCTTTTTTCTTGAGACCATCACAAATTTTCTTCTTTAACATATCATCTATACCTAATTGTTTTTTTTTCTTTTATTTTTATCATTTACTTTTATAAGTAGGGAGATGGTTATTTATTGCACCAGTGCCATCAATCCTAGTATGACACTTAACTTCTTTACCATAATGAGTACATGCAGTAGCAGGATGAGGATCTAAACCTTCCAATGGCAAGGGGACAGTCTTAAATTATTTTCATATCACAGCTTTTTTATATTTCAAAAAGCCTCCACCTTTGCTGTTCTTCTTATTCCACTTTGAGGTTCAACTAATTCTAGTCTATGAGGGATCTCATTTACATCTTCCTCTTCAATTAAGTTTACCATATTAAGCCTACATTAAGTAAAAACAAAAAAATCAGTCACACAACCACTTAACAATATGGATATAAATTCACAAGCTTTGAGCATACTTGATGATAAGTCATAACATTTATATACTTATAATCACCTAAAATAGAATTTACCACATGTTTACAAAAGTTATGCATACTTCCATGTAATTTTGTGGATGATGCTTTCCTCCTTGCCTTTAAGTAAGGAATTAAGGATCCTTAAAATAAGACAACAGGAAGTCTCAAAATTAGACATGCAACATGGAATTAAATTATTTTATTTAAAAAATCTTCAATTCAACTAGTACATGTAGGAAAAATGTAGTATTAAACAACAAAGGACATAACACGATGGTATTAAAATTGACATAGTCTAGACAATATAACGGTAACATACAATCCAGTTAGGACTTGGTACTACTTCAGAATAGAAAAAGCAACATGCTTATAATAAATAATAGATCATAACAAAAATTACAGATAGAATGTCATGGAGTTACTATCAGGTTTCTAGACCTAAAAAACTCGTTGATTTACCTCCACAAATTTCTACATTTTTTGATGACTAATAAGCTGATCAATCTAGGTGCAAACACAATACAAGTATATAAGCAACTTCTAAATTGGAATGTCCATATAGAACACCAGGCATATATTAATAAAATAAAATATAAATCATCATAATGAAACTGTAAGTAGAATAGTATATACAAACAATAGATTAAGAAAACATTACCTAAATTGACGATGAAAAGCAAAAGGCAAAGAACTCGTACCAGCTTTTAATAAGCCCCACAAAAGTGACGAGTGATGCTATGCAACTCTATAAGAATCAAGATCTTGTCGGTGTCGAGCGATCTAGGAACTGATGAGTGATAATTGATGAGATGAGTGATGGGTGATTAGTGATAACTGATGAGATAAGTGATGATTTTCTAGTTAGTGATTAGGGCTCGGCTAGGTTCGTGTTTCCGTGTTTAGCGAGACAAAGAAAATAACTAAGGGAGAACTGTGTGAGTGTTTGTGCAATGATCAGTTTGTCTGAAAATTGAATTTTGGTTGGGCTCAAAGATGAGTTGGGCCAAAGGAAGGGTGTAATACTCTTGGGCAGGGCTATGAGGCTGGGCTACAATGAATATCATATTTTCGGGATCGATTTCGATATAACAAAAGCCTAACTAAAATCGTAACCGAATGTTCAGCTCCCATCATACAAAAATTAAAATGTAATCCAGATGAGAAAGGAATCGATACCGAATCAAATTTCCAATTTCAATTGATTTAGTTTCTCAGTTTAAACTAAGACCTGTGTAGCCCTATTGACCATCACTTAAGAAGAAGTTATCAAATCTCTCTTATTACCTTGACCAATCTAAGGAACTTGAAAATTATAAAGATATAAAACGCATTATATTGACTGGCCTTTATCAATATCAGAAGCGTTTTACTAAAAACTAGAAGAGCAGAAATCAAACATGTTGGCTTAATTTAAAACGACCATCTGCTTGTTTCTCAGTTACAAATCCAGCCAAACTTCACTACTTCTTAGCAATTGAAGCAATAAAACTTATATTGGTTTGTTCCCATCACAACATAAATATATTAGAGACGTACTTAGTCATTCCAACATGCTAGGTGCAAAATGAGTGTCCATACCCATTTCTAAAACATATCCTCTTACCTATGATGGCTCAAGTTGTACAAATGCAACAAAATATCAAGGAGTAATCTGATCTCTCCAATATCTCTCTATTATAAATGCCTAATATTTCATTTTCAATCAACAAGCTCTCTCAATTCATGCATCAACTAATGTCCTTCATTAGGAAGCCCCTAAATGGGGTAATCCTTAACTTAAATACACTTCATTGTGTGCTCAAACTAAAACGAAACTCTCATAACAATCTTGTTGCCTTCTATGATGTTGATTGAGTAGGAGATCTAGATAATCATTGCTCCGCAGCAGCATACACTGTATTTTGGAGGCAATCCCATCTCTTGGCAGTCTTGTAAGCGAAAATCTATTGCTTGCTCATCAACTGAGGCATAGTGTCGCGCCATTACATAAACACTATTGAACTAACATGGATTCAGTCACTTCTACATGAGCTGGGAATTCCTGTCACCAATCCACCAACCAAAATTTTGTGACAATGAGGGTGTAACATATGTTTGTGACAATCATGTCTTTCATTACTAGATTAAGCACATTGCCATTGATTACCATTTTGTGCGTGATAAATTCACTTCCAAGCTTTTGTATATGCTACATCTAAGTTCCAAAAGGACCAACTCGCTAATCTGCTCATCAAGCCATTGGCAAAGCAAAGGTTTTGGTTTCTCCTATCCAAGATAGGCATAACCAATGGAGAAGCTATCTCGCGGAAGAAGCCATTGACACTCTTTATCAGAAGTCAAACATAATCTCAATCGCAATCAAAACAATAACAAAATTTAAATTATAAATAGCTATTTCATTGGCATCAACATAGGAATTAATTAACTTGGTAACAAAATCATAGGAACAAATTATGGTCTTTAATAGCTACCTATTGTAATATAATATTAGTAATAGAATATGAGTGCACAACCTTTAAGCCATATATAGTTTAAACCTCTTTATACTCAAGGTGACAACTAATCCTACATGATACATAGTTTGTCATTGTAGTTATAAAATTTGATTTTTTTATTTTTTTTATCCATCTTTATTATAATTTTTGGTCTAGTATTAATGATCTAATTAAAAATAAATAAATTATAGAGCACTAGAATTTTTTTAAAATTTTTTTTATTAGAGACAATAAAATTTGATAAAATTTTGAGGTAGGACTGTATGGCCGACCCAGAAATATTAGGTGCACAACATGGTCCTATCTTATACTAAAAAATAAAAGAAAATTGTTTAATCTTTTTATTTTTCAATTATTAGAGACAAAAAAAAAAAAAATGTTGTTATAACATTTAAAAAGTTGAACCCAAAACATACTAAAAATCTCTTTGAGTGACTTACCGCAAAATCAAATCACAACTTTCAGTTTTTACATATAAATATATCTATTAAATATATATATAAAAATAAAATAAAAAATTATTAAGAAAATATTGACAAACTAACTCACAAACTTACAAGCCAATGTTTGAAAAACATTGAATTTGACTCGTTTTGTTAAATAAATTCAAAATAAAATTTAAGACTACGTCATTTAAAAGATAAATTAAGCTTGATTTGATTTTGCAGGTAATTTGTGAGTTAATTCGTCTTATTGTCACTTGGGGACTATAAAAGAGAAGGGATCTGTGGACCTAATATGGGGCCCATTATTTGTTTCAGCCTGGTGTCCCCATCATTTTCTTGGTTATCTTATCCCACTAATGCCATCCATGTCCAAACCTCAGTTTCCCTCCTATTCTTCCCGCCATTTCTTGTAAAAGGAGAAATAAAATAAAATAAAAAGGCTTATCATAAATCTGAGGTAATTTGAGAAAAGAAAATCCCAAAGTTGGTACGAAAGAGGATCGTAGGAACGAAAGAGAAATGGAAGGTGAGAAGGCAGCACCAACAGGGTGTTACAAGTGTGGCCGACCAGGCCACTGGTCTCGTGATTGCCCTTCCTCTGCTTCAAACCCTAATTCCAATTCCATCAATCCTAATTCCTCCTTCAAGGCCACTGGTTCTGGTTCTGGTTCTGGTGCTAGTGGTAGTACTTTTGGTGCTTCAAAAACCATTCAGAAATCTTCCGAGAAGCCCAAGAAGGTCCCTAGATCCAGACCAAAACTCACCCCCGATCTTCTTCTTTCCGATGATGGACTCGGTTACATTCTTCGCTATTTCCCTCGTGCATTCAAGTACCGTGGTCGTGGAAACGAGGTATTTCCCTTTATTTTTCTTTTCATTCATACTTTCTCAGCAGTTTCATCAGTCGTCTGAGATATTTGTTTTAATTCTATGTTTTTGTGGTTTTTCCTTGTCGTGATTTTTGTCAAAATTTTGTGTAATTGCTTTTCTATATCATAGCAAAAAGAAAAAAACAATAAAGAAAATTGGCTGAAGTGGATGATTTTTGTATGAACGAAGTATCTCAAAGTTTTAAATTTTGGTAATCATTTCGACTTGCATGAATTTTTAAAGTTAAAAGGAAATTTATAAGCATACCCATTCCAATGAAATCATCAATTCATGCATATCCTGGATAGCAGCTGTTTTTGCAATTTATAGGGGTTTTGCAATTTACATTTAGAGTAGTTCTGACATTTCAATGTTCTTTCTTTATTACTAATATCTATGTTCAATGTTCATAGACTGTTATCTCTTTTGAAGTAGCACCACAATTGTGAAATAACAATATAATGAGAGAAAGCAATAGGGTGCTTTTATGTTCAGGAGGGAGTTAGGAAAATGGCTGATCTAGGGAGAGATAGTATTCAAGCAGATTAAAACTGATGAATGGAAAATTGTTAGACTGGAACAAAGGGAAACTGTCCAAACTACCTTTGTGAATGACAAGATATCAGGTTTAAAGATATACTTTGTTGCTTGCATTCTCAATGAGGAAACAATAATAGAAAAGAACACGGGAACATACTACTTGAAGACCCAATAAATTCTCAACTTCTAGATTGCAACCAAATTAAGTTGGATTGCTGGATGGAAGAAGAAAAAAAGAGGAACCATTGAAGCATCGCCCATTATGACTGCAGACCGCTGACAAAGTTCTGTAGTATCTGACTAGAAAAGTATGAAGAATGAGCATTCTGCATTGAACCTCTTCCAGAAACCACACCTAATAAAATTCCTACCATGTGCATGAAGTCACTAATAAAATTAAAGGGTTAGGTTACTTCTAATTAAGAGATTGTGGCACATCTGTCTGATGGCAAGGCATCTCATTAAACTTCAACTATGTAAACAACACCTATCCACCCCTCGACCCAAAAAAGGGGAAAAAAGTATAATAAAATATTATTCAGGCAGTATGCCCCTGGTATGGTTCCATCCTCATTTTCAGATGAAGTGAAAGTGATGTAGGTTATCTGAATCATAAGCTTTCAGAGTGAGTTATATTTCTTGCTCACCCAGATCCAAATGATAGCTTGCTCGCACAGTGTCAAAGCAAATATAGGTCTACTTTTTCTTTTCAAGCTCAATGAGTGTAAGGTAAGTAGACATAGCTCTTTTCCAATCAGCATAGACTATCAATTAAGATTTTGTTTGATGCTTCAATGATGTTTATTTTCTAAACTCATTAGTTTCTTCACATTTATCAAGTTATATAAGTCAATTATCCTGTATATTGCTTCATTGTTTGTTGTGTGTATATTTATATTAATTGCTGATCTCACTGTAGGTTAGGGATTTGGAGAACCTACTTGAGTTATACAGCGAATGGCACTCTCGGTTGCTACCTTACTACTCATATGATCAATTTGTTCATAAGGTGGAACAAGTTGCTGCCACAAAGCGTGTGAAGGTGAGGAGTTCTCTCTAATAAAGTTTTGAATAGATTTTTTATTATTTCTACCTACTTTAATTTGCTTGAGCTATATGACTCTGTTGAACTTGTTGCTGTGCACAGTTAATAGTACAAACAACAGTACAAAACTTCTAGATATAAATCAAAGTACAGGCGTTCCCCTTGCTTGAGTTATTTTTACCTACTATAGTTAACTCTGCCAACTTCTAGATAAATAGCTACATATCAAAGTATAACAAACCCCTTGATGTGGACTTTCAAATATTTATAGCTCTAAACCATGCATTGGCTGCAAAACCTCATTTTAATACCTTTGAGCTAGTCTCTTAAAATTTGTGAACATTTTAAGTTAAAAGTATTCTTCAGAAACACAATTATAGATCTACTGACAATAAAAATGCTGAAAAAAGACCACCTTACAAACTGTATGCTACCTATCTCTGAATGCAAGTATAAGACATTGAAAATGGACACGCTGACCGGAAAGTATCCTGCATTGTGTTCTATATCCTAAAAATATCCACTTTTCACTTTGTGTGGGTGGTTGTCTGGACATACACGTACAGATGCAGTTGTACCGACAGACATGTGCTTGAATCCACATATATAAACACATGTATGTTAAATGGTATATATGATCTAGTTGTTCAAGCCTTAAGGTGTATATGTTATGTTAAGACTTAAGATCTTCTCTTCTTGATTATGTATTGTTAAAGAATTATCTTTGGTTCTGTTTTTCAAACTTCACTTAGGTATGTCTTAAAGAATTAAGAGAGAGGGTTGCTGCTGGAGGGGATCCAACAAAGCTGCATGAACCACCGGTTGAGCATGACATTGCTACTGATGAACAAGGTGTGGACTTTTTGTCATTTTGTTATTAAGTTCCTTGCATCCTTCATCAATATGCATAATAATTGATTTCTTCTGACTTATGCAAACATAAACATAGATAGTTGGCTATGACAACATGAAAAATTTCTTTGACTGATTTTATTTGTAGTCAATGCAATCCAGCTTGTTAGGCACAAATGTCATGATAGCCTTCTTAGGCAATGGGGAAAATCTTAGACACCTTAACCCTATAATATATAATTGAAAGGTTATATGATTCATCAGTAGTCAAAAATGTATTTACAGAATATGTGACTAGGGATGAAGATGCAAGTTAAAAATATAGATTATACCAAGATTTTGCTTCATAGTTGACTATTATTTTATTATTCTTATTCAGTCAACCGCCCTTCCAGAACTATAGAATGAGGTATTGTTCTCGACTTCTGGTTGTATTGATTGTTGTCATGTGAGGGTCATAATGTGAGGATGAAGGTCAACTACAGTTAACTGCAAGATTGTTCAGCGTAACATTGGTAGCTGAGAAGATGAAACATTAACTTTCTTTTATGTTTGAAAACATTATCAGTCAATTCTGTTTTTTTGGTCTTTTCATTGTTTACAGAAGCAGGAGGTCAGCATCAGGCAGACTTCTTTTCGGAAACCCATAATGCTGATGACATTCAAGAAGATATGTTTAATGATATATATAAAATAGCTACAGAAGTAAGTCTACTGTCTTTATTAAATTGGTTAATTGTTATTTATTAAATTTTATCCATTTATGAGAGAACAAACTCTTGCCATGTTTTCTAAGTCAAGGAGGGGGAAACAGTAGTTCCTTGTATATTTATAATTAAGCAGCATGTTAGCAGCCTCTAGAAGAATTTGTATCTAGTGATAATTAATTAATTCATATAATGATAAAATTATGAGAAAAAATATTAACATGAAGTGGAGTCAAAGATATGTGACCTTGAGAGAAGGTTTAAAGGCCCGTGAAGCATAAGGTCATGTGGAGAATGTGGGCAGAGGTAATAAGATATTCTGACTAAAGGATTGAAATTTAATTGCATTGTCAAAATGTTCAAAATCTTGAAGTTTACCTTCGTTCATGAATGGACGTATTTATATAGTAGATGTTGGCTGCTTGGCTTTCATTTCGTAAACTATATACAACTATGCTTTGATGGTTTTCTTCTCCCCACCCTCTCGCCGTTAGTAATCAAATGTTGACATGACCATGAATTATTGGCCTTTAATAGAGAATGTTGATCTTGGAATTTGTATTGTGGTAAAAATTTACTAGATGCTCTCATAAACTTTTATTAGGATCTTCAAACATGCTTTTCCTAGACATTATATCATTCTGTTGTTACAGGAACCCTCCCAGTCCATGCACAATGATGCAACTGCTGCTAGTAAAATTTCCACAGGTGGCTCCATAAACAAGGCATCACAGCAAGTACCAAACGATGGAACTAGCCTCTCCAGCAAACCTGAGATCACAGAAGAGCAGAGAGCACGGATGGAAGCTAACAGGTTGAAGGCATTAGAGAGAGCTGCAGCTCGAGCCCGCTCATTGCAGGCACCTTGATTGTTTTCTATTTCTTGTGTGCCTGAGCTCTTCTTTCAAGTTCTATGTTCTGGAAAAGATGTGTACTGAGAGAACTCAGTTGCGTAGTTTTCTTTTGCATCTTATAGGTAATTAGGTATTATGTAGAATACATTTTTAAGTTATACTTCTATTAGCGAGGAACCCCTAGGTGTTCACTATTTCATTGAGTACAAAAAAAAAAAAATGCTTCCAAGAAGCTTCTGCTGAGATGCATGAAGTAGAAATTGTCATTCCTACCATGATGCTCTTACCATTCTCTTTATATATCATTAAGCAACTTTCATAAAGTTTAAATATTTATACTACTTGTTCACAAGTTAATTATTCTCATATTTTATGAAAATTCCATAATTATTATATAATTAATTTTTCTTGTTCATTAAGAATAACTTAATTAAGAAACTACAAAAATATTACCCTTCGTTATATAATGCCCAAAATAGTGTTTTGGGCTTTAACATCCAAATGGTTTTGAACTGTATGATTTGTCTACTGAATATAAGCCCTCGGATTGTGAACTATTTTTATTTTTTAAATGGTTACCCAGTGTTTTAGTTTCATTAATAAAACCATTACATTATAGAATAAGAAATTAATACTGTATTTCTGAAGAAGAAGATATGTCCTTGAGATCCATTCCTACTTATGAAGAACTCTTCAACGTCCTAAAGGCCATGAATACTTTGAAATTCTCTAGTCTAGTTGGGATGTCTGCTATCTTTTACAGAGAATGTTGGGAGGTAGTAGACCCACAGGTGGTACCTGCAGTACAGAGTTTCTACAGGGAGGAAAGGTTGCTGAAAGAATTTTACTACACATTTGTTACACTAGTTCTGAAAATGAATGGAGCAAAGAATTTCAATCAATTTGATCCTATAAGTCTCTCAGATGTGAGTTTGGAAAAACAAAAATTATCACATTGAAAAAGAAAATTAAGGGTACAATTATCAAAAAAGTGAAAAGATGACTCCAGTTAAATTATTAAATTTGAAAGGACCAAGAAAATAGAAGGGTAAATCTCAAACTTTAGTTCTCTCTTTGGAATGCATAATTATAAAATTAGTTATCATATGCTATGAATTTGGTTTGGAATACTGAAAAACAAATTGAACAAGTTTCCATTACTGAAAGTAATAAATAAATTTTTCGAGTTTATACATATCAAGCAAGTGAAAAATTTAACATTTATCTTTAATTTGAACATATTTAATCTCAAACTATTGATAACTTGTTGATGCACAACTACAAATTTGATGTTAGCTTACTAATATTTTATTTTATATTTGTATACTTTTTACTTTGTTGGTTATATTATTAGATTTTTAGTTAGTTGTTAAAGATTAAGTGAAAAAATGTAAAATAATTTGTTTGACCTTTATTTAAAATAAATTAATTGTGGAGAAAATTGAAAAACAAATATAGGGGAAATTTTTTATTTTACACTATTTGAGTGGTGCAATATAATAATTTATACAGGGTCTCTTTGTAATTTTCAAAAGTGAATGGAGTTAGCTGACCCCATCTGCTTGTGAGTATATCCGCCCCAGAATAGTAGCATTTGGGGAACAAAAATTTAGTTGGAAGGTTTTTGAATTTTGATATTTCAATTCTTGGTGGCGGGTGGATGAGTTGTCGATGACAGTGGTAGATGGTGGCCAACAGTGGTGGTAGGTAGGAGGTGGTGGATGAGTTGTCATGGTTTGTGACTAGTAGAAAAGATTAGCGGGTGGGTTATGGCTAGCATAACTAAATGGTTATTAATATAAAAATTTATAAATTGTAATTTTTATAGTTAACTAGTAAACATATATTTTTATAGTCATTTGTTAATTTAAAAAATTAAGTAAAAATTGTCAATTTCAATTCTAAAGTGTCCCTTAAACTAGAAAATTAAATTTCAACATTTAAATTCTCAATTCTATTTTTAATTTTTTAATCCGTTATATCGAATCTCACATATTCTCTTCTCAATATTCTCCACTTGAAAATCTTATTATTATTATTGTTTGAAAAAGGAAGTTCCTATATGATACTCATATAATGTGGAGGAGTATTTACAAAATTGACAGTGACATACGTAAACACACTTTTAGTCCACCAAAATTATTGTTAATTTTTTTTTAAATGTCCTCCTAATTTCTAAAATGTCATATTTACACCCTATTTCGAAAAATAGTAAAAATTAAGACTAATAAAAGTTTGAGTAAATTACACTTCCATTCATATTTACTTTACACTATTCATATGTACTGAATTTTTATTATTTTTATTAATAACTATATTATTATCAACTTTTAACTCTAGCATATTACTTTTAATAAAATATAAAAAATGTATTTCACTCATAATTGAATATGAAATAAAATAAGCGTGGATCTCTTTATTTTTCATGACATGATCCAACTCTTAAAATGTGAATGAATATTGATATATAGAAATCTACTCATTAAAATGATTATTTTATTTTATTTTATTTTTTTGGAGAAGGTTTTATTCTTTTATTAATTTATTAATGACTGTACCATAAATTTATTATACCTGATTTTTTATTTTTTTTATTTTTTAAATCTTCTACTTAATAAACATTTTACTCTTTTTTTTAAAAAAAAGAAAAAAATTACAATGTTGAAAGTGATAAAATTAGAATCATTTAATTTAAAGTATAAGATTTATTTGAAAAAAAAAAATTGTATCAATATGACGTAATTGTCTAATATAGTTATGACATGATTCATTAATTCTTAATAGTAATAATTTTGTTTTTCTTTTTAAAGTATAACTAAGAAAATCAATTTATATATGTATGTGAAAATATATATTTTCTACTTTTTTAAAAAGAATATATTAAAATTATAAAAATTACATTAATATAATTTATTATTATTAAAAAAAGACAAAACTATCTCTTAAGATACTAAGCTTATTAATTAGTCTCAGTATTTAATTCCATCAATCAAGTCCTTAAAATATTTTTTAATTCATCAATTTTTAATATTCAATTTTTTAGAAGTCCCTTAAATATTTTCAATTTATTAACTTTATCTCTCAATATTCAATCTTATTAATTGAATTTCTGAAAGATTTTATCTATGTATTTGATTGAATAATTGAAAATTAATAAAAATTATTATTTGACAAGTTAAAAGAAGCAAAAATTATTATTTTTATTATCAAATTTGCATGTTACATTTAGAATGTAAGAGTGAAAAACAATCCTTAATTCTTTTTCAATATAAGTACGTCCTAAAATCTTAAATGAATTTGAGAATTAAAGATTACTTATGAATTTAATGTATCAATGAGAATTATTTTTCAATATAAGTACGTCCTAAAATCCTCTTGCATATTACATAGTACAAGTTAATTAGAGTTTTTATTGTCTTTAACATTCCAAATAGATATTTATGTTAATTATCAATTAGTGAAATAGATAGAGAAATGAAATTGATAATTTTAATTTTTTTAGGTACTTGTTTGATAAAAACATTGAAGGACAAAATTGATAAATTAAAAATCTTTTAAGGATTTGATTAATAAAATTAAAAATTTAAGAGTGAAATTGATAAGTTGAAACATCTTTGAGTGATTAAAATAGTAATTTAGTCTTTTAAAAAAATAATCTAAGTAGAGGTATATATATATAAGCATTTAGAACAAAAAAAATAAATTATAGCTAGAGGCTTATATACAATTTTTTTTATAAACCTTTCGTCAATCCTTATATTTAGAGGGTCATACCCAATTCTGTTTGTCTAGAGAATTTTTCAGTGACAAACGCATACAGAGCAACTAAATATAGCTAGGTGGGTTTTGTCAAACTTTATGCTGAGGATATGAAACTATGAACTGCATCAGAAAACAATAATGAGAAGCAAAACAATCATCCAAAGGCAAATGATATAACCATTAATTTAAAACAAAACAAAATTAGAAATCAAGAGGGAAAACTTCTTCACTACTTTTCTGTTAATGCATCCAAGACAAAAAAGGAACAAGGAACTCATGATCACTATCCCACAAACAGTGCAATTGAGATTGAGTATAGTCATACTCCTGAAGTCATTAATGGCTAAACTGGCTCCTGTGCAGCAGAACTTTAATTCATTGCTTTACACCTTGCAAGCTCTAGCACAGATTGATAAGAGTTTAGAGAACACGATGATTGATCTACTTGCTTGTTAAAGCATTATACTGGATCATGGAATCCATAAATGAAAAAGATAATACTCAAGATTATAACACCATATAGAACTAACTAAAACATTCAAGTCTGACATTCATCAGTTCACTATGTGCTATACTGCCATGTCTCTGCCAGTCTGCCACTAATTATGGTAGTGATCAGTTACATTTATCGTTTGCAGGTTTTAGTTTCCTCAAATAACAAAACTAGGTTCAGTCTTTTAGGTACTTCATGTCAAGTTCTCAAACTGAGTATCCTTCAAACAAGCCTTCATCTTCAACTTCCAGAGACTTTTCTCTTAGTCAATTAACAGATTATCATTAATTAGAAGCTTAATTTCACCAAAAACAAAATCTTAGAGATGAGTTGATTAATCAGAAAGGAAAAACTATTTAAGTGGAACAATTAAGATAGAATACCAAAAGCACAAGGAAAACAAACAGAAGTTAAAGCATTCCGTTCACTAACTTCTATCCCAAATCATATTACATAATTGTTATTAATTTAATGAATCAATGAGAATAATTTTTTTTAATATATATCACGTCCTAAAATTCTCTTGCATATTAATAATACAAGTTAATTAGAATTTTTATTGTCTTTAACATTCCAAAAATAGATATTTATGTTAATTATCAATTAGTGAAATAGAGAGAGAAATAAAATTAATAATTTTAAATTTTTAGGGACTTGATTGATAATTTCAAAATCTTTTATGAAACTATTTGATAAATTAAACATTGATGGATGAAATCGATAAGTTGAGCATTTTTAAGTGAATAAAATAGTAATTTAGTCTTGAAAAAATAATCTAAGTAGAAGTTAATATATAAAGAAAAAGTATTTAGAGCTTATATAAAAATATATATATGATTTTTAGGTACTTTAAAGATAAAAATATGTATTTTTATCTTTTTTTTCGAAAATTGAGTTGTTACAATGTTTGATTTTCATCAAACCATGAAAGAAGAGTGTAAAATTTACACACGGATGTTATTTTAACAAACCTCAAGAGATGGTAATATAATTTAATCTAAAACATATAAAAATCATGATGTTATACATTTTCTGTCTTTTTTCTAATTCAAAAAAAATAAAATTAGAATACTCAAATTTAATTAATAACAAAAATGAGAAAGAAATAATCTTTTATTGAAAATCTTAATAAAATAAATATTATTTTTAATATTGATTTCAATTATTCAATCAAATTTGAATATTTTGAATCAAATTCGAATTCAAATCCGAATAGTTTAATTTGAATTCCATCCCTAATTGCAACTGATTTAATGTTATGAAAGTGTACTATTTCATGGACTAGTGTTTAGGTTTCAAAGAGCTGCAATGTTAGTGTCAAAATTTTCAAAACCTCCAAATTTTTGGTGGGGCTGGGATCAAAAGGGAGTTCCAATCATGATGGTGGGTTTCGTCAGAGAAAATAGTGGCTGTTTTCGGTGCTTCACAGTGGCAGAGGGTGGCAAACTATAGTTTACGGTGGTGGAAGGCGGCAACAGTGGATGGAATGTGATTTTGTTTTTTATGTGTGATTTTTGTTAAGAAATTTCAGGATTTTCAGCTCTGATACCAAATTTGATGTAGCATAGTAAGAGAAAATAGGGAATTAGAGAGAAAATGGGGGGATTGGAGGAGGAATTGATAGGGAAGCAAGAAATGGGAGGAACTTAGATGAAACTTGGTTTTGGGAAGCTTGCAAACTTGCTTTCAATATTCAATTTGTCAAAGATCCCTAAACAAATGCATATATGCCTTTATATAGGCATTCCATAAAACCCTAGTATAGAAAAATAAGTAACATAAAAAGGAGTTTTCTGTTATTCAACTTCAAAGGAGTGCTTTCTTCCTAAATATTGATAAAAAGGAGTTTAATTTCTTTTTCTTCTTCTTTTCTTTTGCTTTTGTTCTAATATTCAATTATACTGTTACGTTTATTGTTAAATTATATGATATAAAAGGCTTTTAAAGATAGCTTGATTGGCTAAAATATCTCTAGCCTTTGAAGTAAAGCATTCTTTTAGCTGAAATGTTTCTCTAGGTTTGCAATTTCAAAAAGGTTCTTTTTATTATGTATATCTTGCTTGTAACATTTTTCGTATCAAATCGTTCTCAAAGTGACAAAAAAACAAAAAAAAAAAATAATAATAATAGTGCTAGTCACCATGAATTATATTTCGATTCCTTTACGAATCATTCTCAATTTTTACAAATAATCAAATATTTATAACTACTATAACTTTATGATTTTAAACAAACTGTTAATTTATCATGATAATAAAACAAAAGATTAAATCTCTTTATTTTGAGTTCACTTTAAACTGTTGAGGTCTTGATATTCTGAAGCTGTTTGATAAAAAAAAAAAAAAAAAAAAAAAATTCCTAGAAGGCCACAACGATTTAAGCCTATCACTTTTCAAAAAATATTTACTAAAAACGAATATAAATAAAAACTCATGACCAAGCCAATCAAAGAGTATTTGATAGGTCCGTTGGTTTTGAGACAAGTCTAATGGGCATCAAGGTCCAAAAGGAATCATAATTGCCTGACTGACCGAGTCAAAGCTCCAAAACACACATGATTTGGTAAGTCTGGATTTTTAGCGTCGGATTTATGTCAATTTTACGTCATTTTCTTTTTTACGTCATTTTCTTTTTGAGTCATTTTCTTTTTTATGTTCATGAGCTTTTTTAATTTCCTATACCAAAAATAACATAAAAACTGACAAACAATTCTCCATCAAGATAGGGATAGAAGTATCTCTAGTGTCTGAATAGAAGAGTCAAGTTCTCCGTGTTTTTTTTTTTTCAGAAGTTGTTGAGAGAGTGACAAGAAAAAAAAAGTTGTTGAGAGAGACAGTTGAACCCTGTTCAATTTTCTATATTTTTTATTTTTAATCTTTTATGTGCTTTTGATTTATATGTTAACAATAAAAATAAACTTATAGTAATATTTAGTGTTATGCTAATAAAATTAAATATGTATTATATATTAATGTAAATATAAAAAAAAATATAAATTATATAATTATATATTTAATTTAAAAAGTAAATATTTATTAAAAGTATAAATATATATTATATATTATATATAAACAAAATTATATATTTAATTATTCTTAACGAGCTAGTTCGCTAGCTTACGAGCCGAGTTTTATAAATATTGAGCTCAATTTGTTTACTAAACGAACTCAAAAGTAAAGTTCAAGATTGGCTCGTTTAGTATACAAGTCGAGTTCCAGCCTAGGCCTTAACAAGCAGCTCGCGAGTTACCTTGGCTCATTGCCAGCCTTATAGCTAACTAACTAAAACATTCAATGCTGACATTCATTAGTTCACTATGTGCTATACTGCTATGTCTCTGGCTGTCTACCACTAATTATGGTAGTGATCAGTTATGTATATTGTTTGCAGGTTTTAGGCTAAGTTTGGTAATAATTTTCAAGAGGATGCTTTAGCTTTTAAAAAGCTACAGCATTGTTTGGTTAATTTTTTTAAAAACTATTTTTTCTACTGCTTTTAAAAAGTCATGGATATTTTTTGAAGCACCTTAAATGATGTTTTTAAAAGTTAGCTGTGATTTTTCAAAATGAAAAATACAAAAATTACCTTATTAATTTTAAAAAATTATCAAATATATCTTTAATTAATTTAAAAATCACTAAATTTCTCTTCCTAAAGATATCTTTAGTTAATTATGTCTATTTTTATTATTTTATATATTCACATCAACTTATGATTTATTTTACTACTCACAACAACTATCCCAAAGTTTCTCGTAGTCAATTATCCGATTATCATTAGAAGCTTAATTTCACCAAAAACAAAATCTTAGAAATGAGTTGATTATTCAAAAAGAAAAAACTATTTAAGTTAAACAATTAAAATAGCTTACGAAAAACACAAGGAAAACAAACAGAAGTTAAAGCATTTCGTTCACTAACTTCTATCCCAAAGCATATCACATAATTGTATAAGGGAAAAAACAATATAGATTGTCTCACATATTTATAAGAGAAAATAGGTTCATTATTCCCTCTAATCACTATCTGCTGATATACAAGGAACAGAAAATAAATTTCACAAAATAGGTTGTCTCACATATTAATGAATGAATCAAAAATTAAAAACAGAAAAAATTCCACATAATATATAAAGAACCAGTTTATAATTCGCATCGTAATATATAGAGAACCAGTTTTATAATTAGCATCACTAACATTTTTAACTTTCAACCTAACACCCTCTAATATCCATTTTATCACTCTCTGCTCGTCCAAACTTCACATAAAGCATAAAACAGCCATCAAAATTGACTTGACCTCAATTTCTCAACTTCTGGCAATTGTCACTCGAAATGGAAAGGAATAGAACTAGGTACGGTAACTACTAATTAATATATATAGCACCAGGCAAACTTTCCTGCTGCCACTTCCTTCTCTTTCTTAACTCCTACAGAACAAACAACTGCTATGTTGTCTTCAATTCTGCTGCTATTTCCTTCTCTCTTTCTCATACTCCTACCCAGCCAAAATTTGTAAGCAGCCCATTTCATAGAGATCCTACAGAACAAACAACTGCTATGTTGTCTTCAATTCTGCTGCTATTTCCTTCTCTCTTTCTCATACTCATTACACAAACCACTGCTCAGCCAAAATTCCAATACCAATTCTGTAGGACTGATGAAGGTAACTACACTGCTAATAGTACCTACAAGGCCAACCTCAATACCCTTCTTTCCAATCTCACTTCCAACATAGAAATTGATTATGGGTTTTACAACTCCTCTCATGGCCAAAATTCAGACAAAGTATATGCGGTCGGGCTATGTAGAGGAGATGTTAAGCCTGATGGTTGCCGTAGTTGTCTTAATGATACCATTGTTCTTCTCCCAAAGGTGTGTCCAAATCAAAAGGAGGCCATCGCAGGGTATGATAATTCTATGTTGAGGTACTCAAACCAATCCTTATATGGTATCTTGGAAACTAGGCCATCATTCTTGTTGGGGAGCGGAGATAATGCAACTGACCCAGATCGGTTCAATCAAGCGACAAGGGAATTGTTAGAAAGCCTAAGAAGCCGAGCTGCATCCGGTAATAGCAACCTTCGCAAGTATGCTGCTGGAAATGAAACTGGTCCTAACTTCCAAACCATATTTGCACTTGTTCAGTGCACACCTGATCTGTCTGAACAAGAATGTACTGATTACTTAGTTAGGGCTTTTTCAGATATTAAAGGAAGTAATATTTTAGGCGAGAGAGGAGGCAGAATTATTAAACCCAGTTGTAATTTTAGGTATGAGAATTCCCGCTTCTATGATCCTACAATTGATACACAACCACCACCACCCCCACCATCCACCAATACAACATCCAAAGGAGGTACTTGATTCTCCACATTTTTCTGTAATAAATCCTTTAACATGTTTTTCTTTCTGCGGCCTTTTCCTTTTATGGAGGAAAGAAAAGAAAGTGCTATGAACATTTACATGCAGAATAGTTGTGTTCACTATTTCTCTCCAATTAGTAGTTTGCCATATTGATGCTTTCAACTAATTGACTGTCTTAATTATTCTCAGTCACCAGATTCTTGGCTTTTTTCAGGGAAGAAGAGTAACGCATTGCAAACTGTCATCGCCATAGTTGTGCCAATTGTTGCCTGTATCGTAATATTTATCTTCATCTACTTGATAGTGAAGAGGAAGTCATGGAGAAATATAAAAAGTACGCTTAGAATTTTGTTTCTTTCTTTTTTCTTTTTCCGTTTTTGGATTATTCTTCACGTAGCATTGCACTGGAATTACATAGCAATCCAACAAATTAAAACATCGAAGTTTATTCTTGAAAAATGATTTACATCTGAAAAAATCTCCCCAAAAATCATCGTATTAATAAATTGTTGTTCCATTTAATTTGGTAAATGTACATCTGAAATTATTTTCATACAGTTTCCTTTTTTATGGTAGTAGATTAATCTCATTTGTGGAACAGTTTTTGGTACTAAATTCTGTAATTGTTCCCCAGGTGAAGTTGATCAGGATCTAGAAATTGGAAGTACAGAATCATTGCAATTGGACTTTGGTACCATCAGTGTGGCAACAGATAACTTCTCTGATTCTAATAAGCTTGGACAAGGTGGATTTGGTGCTGTTTACAAGGTAATTTGACATTGTCAAATTGCAATTCCTAGAATAGTTTGCGAAAGGTTACATTTACTAACTAAACGCTGATGCTCTTTCAGGGTAGGCTCTCCAATGGACAAGAGATAGCTGTGAAGAGGTTATCCAGGGAGTCTCGTCAGGGTGATCTAGAATTTAAGAATGAAGTCCTGTTATTGGCCAAGCTTCAGCACAGGAATTTGGTTAGGCTACTTGGTTTCTGCTTGGAAGGAGGTGAAAAGCTTCTCATCTACGAGTTCATGCCTAAGAAAAGCCTGGATTACTTATTATTTGGTATAGTACCCACTTATGTTTGATTTTTGGATTGTAACTGTGTTACGTTAATTTCTGTTGCCTGACTAGCAAGAAAGTAGTTTAGACACAGTTTTGAGACTCATATGTTGCATTGTTGTGTAGATCAAAGAAGGAGTTCACAATTGGATTGGGAAAGACGCTACAATATCATAGGAGGCATTGCTCGAGGACTTGTTTATCTTCACGAGGATTCTAGGCTTCGGATTATTCATCGTGATCTAAAAGCAAGCAATATTCTCTTAGATGTAGATTTAAATCCTAAAATATCAGATTTTGGCATGGCAAAATTGTTTGCGCTGGATCAAACTCAAGGCAATACAAGTAAAATTGCTGGAACCACGTAAGTATCAAAACAGGCTAAACCTAATTATCATTTCTGTTAGAAAACCAAGAAGCCGACCTTAAATGAGACCTTCTACTAGAAAGATAGAAAACTCAAAAACTAGAAGACTCTAACTTGAATTTCATCTTGTTAATGTGATCATGCAGTGGATACATGGCACCCGAGTATGTAATGCGTGGACATTTCTCTGTGAAGTCAGATGTCTATAGTTTTGGTGTGCTAGTTTTGGAGATCGTAAGTGGCAAGAAGATTAGTGATTTCACCCCTTTTGGCCAGAGTGTAGAGGATTTGATAAGCTTTGTAAGTTTACATTCTTTCAGTTTTTTATTTTTTTATTTTTTATTTTTTTAAGGGAAGCAATACATACTAATACTGTTTGCAAATTTGCAAATCTTGCAGGCCTGGAGAAATTGGAGGGACGGAACAGTTTCAAATCTAATAGATCCTGTGTTAAATGATGAGTCAAGAAGTGAAGTAATGAGGTGCATCCACATCGGATTACTGTGTGTTTAAAAAAATGTAGCTGCCAGACCAACAATGGCATCAATAGGACTCGTGCTTAATAGGTCCTCCACCACTCTTCCAGCACCCTCAGAGCCTGCTTTGTTTATGGATAGTGGCAGTGTATCAGAGTGGCAATCACAGGAGTATAATTCAAGAACAACAAGGTCAAGTGAACTCCAAAGTGAATCTGCTCAAGAACCGAAGTGTGGGAGTAAATTACTCTTCTCTATTTACTCCTTTATTATTGGTTTAGAGTAAATTATTCTCCTTTATTATTAGTTTAAGGATTTACTCTATTGTACATAACTTTATTCAAGGTTAGTTTCATTATGTAGTCAACTATCAAGTAGTCTATATATAAATGCTTTCTTTACGAATCAAATCATTTATATATAAGCTACTTGATAATTAACTACATAACAAATCTAATTTAGAATAAAACTGAGTACAATAGAGTAAATCCTCTTAAAATCAAGCTAATAATAAAAAGTTGTCAGGAATATAATATTAATGTATTGTGTAATTACACATTACTTAGATGTGAAAGTCTATGTTTTATTGTTTACTATAAATAAGGATTATCGTTGTAGGCTTTGAGATATCAATCAAGCATACAATCATTTTCCTTATTCTATTTTGTTAACAAGAGTAAGCGAATGAGGCTTGAATTACCGACCTATATCCTCTTTAGTGTTACTATATCATCGCTAGTGTTATTCCAGATTGAGGAAACAGTAATTAATGGTTATATCATTCAAGGGAAATGATATAACCATTAATTTAAAACAAAACAAAACAAAATTAGAAATCAAGAGGGAAAACTTCTTCATTACATTTTTGTTAATGCATCCAAGTCAAAAAAGGAACAAGGAACCCATGATCACTATCCCACAAACAGTGCTGTTGAGATTGAGCAGTGTGACACTCCGGAAGTCATTAGTGGCTATACTGGCTCCTGTGTAATAGAACTTTAATTCATTGTTTTACACCTAGCAAGCTCTAGCACCGACTGATAAGAGTTTAGAGAACATGATGATTGATCTACTTGCTTGTTAAAGCATTATACTGAGTCATGGAATCCTAAATGGAAAAAGATAATACTCAACATTACAACATTAAAATATTACAACACTACATAGAACTAACTAAAACATGCAAGCCTGACATTCATCAGTTCACTTTGTGCTGTACTGCTATGTCTCTGCCAGTCTGCCTCTAATTATGGTGGTGATCAGTTATGTTTATCGTTTGCAGGTTTTAGTTTCCTTAAAAAACAAAACTAGGTGCAGTCTTTTAGGCACTTCGTCTCAAGTTCTCAAACTGAGTATGCTTCAAACAAGCCTTCATCTTCAAATTCCAGAGACTTTTCTCTTAGTCAATTAACAGATTATCCTTAATTAGAATCTTAATTTCACCAAAAACAAAATCTTAGAGATGAGTTGATTAATCGGAAAGGAAAAACTATTTAAGTGAAACAATTAAGATAGCATACCAAAAGCACAAGGAAAACAAACAGAAGTTAAAGCATTCCGGTCACTAACTTCTATCCCAAAGCATATCACTTAATTGTATATGGGAAAAAAACAAAATAGGTTGTCTCACATATTTATAAAAGGAAATAGGTTCATTATCCCATCTATCACTGTCTGCTGATATATAAAGAACAGAAAAGAAATTTCACAAAATAGGTTGTTTCACATATTAATAAATGAATCAAAAATTAAAAACGGAAAAGAAATACTATAAAGAACCAATTTTATAACTCGCAACATCAATGCTTTTTTTACTTTCAACCTAACAGCCCTCCAGTATCCTTCTATCACTATCTGCTGATAGATTCCTTCCTTCCAAGCAAGCTGCCTAAAGAAAGAATTCATTGTGCGTTTTGGCTTTCGTTGTTGTCGATCCAATCTTCACATAAAAGCATAAAACCACCATCAACTTTTGAAAAGTCATATTTCAGGATGAATTAACCTCAAATTGAATAGCACAAAGACATATAACAATAAAATGCAAATGATATAAGACATTCACTAAGAGATGTAACAACAAAAGGAAAAATTGGCTAACCAATCTTATTTTTAATATTCTTATAAACCATTGTAAGTATCCATTATACTAAAACATAGGGGGAAGAAGGACAGCAGAGTTTTGAGACCTCCAAAGTGACAGCAGAGTCAATGACAGAGATAACATGTAGTTACAGAAGTATCATGAGAACAACATTACAATCATATTGTAAATAATCTTATCCTAGCTTTCCTTTGTATTACCAGTACCACACAACCACCTTAACATTCTCATCTCTGCGGTAGTCATTCTCTTAATATGTTGGTTCTTCCTAGATCAATATAAACAAGTTTTGAGTTTTTACTAAGTTTTTTGCTAGCTATCAACCTATAACAACCCTCGTTCGTTACCCAGGCTTCGGATCAGCTGTGCTGAAAGAACTCAACACAGGCAGAGTTTGAGTAACAAGAATGATAAATAATTATAAATCACACATAACAACATAATAAATGAAAAAAATACTTGACACCAAGTAAAACTCACACTGAGATTTAGAAGTGACAATTGAATTTGATCATATTTATTTTCAGTTGGAACGAAGATTTAAGATGTTGTTTTCCATGCTGAGATGGTGGGGTCCACAATTTTGTTAACTGAAGAAGTGAGAGATTAAGCAAGAAAAATAAAATAAAATTCAAGGAATTGAAAAAGAATATGGACATAGAAACCTTGATTGATAAATAGAAAGATGCACGGAAATCCCATCAACACTTGCTAGTTGCTGCAGGCTAGTCTAATTATAATCCAGGGGAGCAGATAAGTCATTATCCAGTGCTGTGGCATCACCGTCACCAATCAGAAATCCTAAGAAGTTATAAACCCTAAACACATTATGGTAGCCAATAAAGTTAAAAGTAATTAGTTTTCAAATTCAGGAGAAATATTTTTCTTTTTTAAAGCTATTCAGGAGAAACGTATAATCAGTTAGTTGAGATTTTACATTTTCACACTTGGAAAGGGAGGTTCATCATTGGAAGTGGAAGATTCTTTACTACTGTGATAATTGGAGTATTTAAATTTGTAGATAATGAGAAAGTTTTAATATGTAGAACTCCCAGTACATTAGAAATAAATAGAGGAAAGCATCAATTACTAGGAAAAGAAAAAACTCAAATACCACATGAATAGTCTCACAGTTTATGTCTTCCTCGCCATTGTGTGATCCTTGAAAGCATTTTCTTTGAGCATCCTGGTAGAAAATAAGAAAGTTTTCGACCCAGAAAGTATTCATTCACAGACTTCCTTTAGATAAACAAACTAAATACATAACACTGAAAGAGATGGGGCAGACGAAGAGCTTCTCTATCACATACTTATAAATAGGAATTGTTGGAGATGTCAAAGCACAAAACCAAACATGATTTCCTCCACCAAATTCATTTTCTTCTTTCAAGCAACAAATCATGCAAATACCACACTGACACTGTTCAACGGCTTAGAATTCCTTACCTAAATTTCCAAGAGACCACAGGAATAACCAAACGCAAGCCATGAAGCATGAAAAGTTAGATGAAGGAAAAAAAAAAAAAAAAGGTTCCCTTCTGCGGCTAATTTTTCAGCAATCTCGTCAAAAAAGAAAAAATAACTCTAAAACACCTTCAAAGATTTTTGGATATCATTCTCTGAAGCCCCCACTGTCTCCATCAGAAAGATGAGGAGAAGAGAAGGGGACCGGCATACTGAAAGATGTCAATTAGCAGATGATGGCCTAATCAATGAGGGTTAACATTGAGAAATTATGGCGTGAAGCTGATGAAGGACATGATGAGATTTGACATAACTTTATGTAGGAAGTGACTGATATCTGAGATGGAATGAGAACGAAGGCTGTTCCGCTGTGACGGAAAATTTCTTACCTTGGCAGCAACTCTCCGGAGTTACAGTAATAAGACCAAACAAGTAACTGGGCAGGAATCTCACACCACATGATGAGGAACAAAACAGTTCAAAAGTATGTCCAAAAACTTTGCAAAACAAACTCCCTCTTTTATTGTAGTTAGTAGATTAGTACATATAATGTAATAATTAATATGCTTAGAATTCTTATAGCTTCTTTTCTGTTTCATTTTCTTGTGGAAAATTGTAGAATAACAGTAAACTGGTGAGAGTTTGCATTAAGAAAAACATCAGCTATAAGAAAAACTGAAAAGGAAATATTCAATTCTCTTCCACATGTGAATAGATTTTCTTTCTCAATACTCCGTTAGGCTACAAGGCTCTGGCAAGTAAATCATAAGATTTCATGCTTCCAATCAATTGATGAATAACTTAGTAGATCTCAGTTTTAAAGGGATGATTATCATCTGCTCTCACAAACTCACTCACTTCACTTCCCACCTCAATTGAACTGCAACCAGGAACTCGTAACAGTTTAATCTGATTCCTAACAATCGTCTTCATACACCACATGCCTTTGATAGAAAATGTGGTAAGCACAACACATAAAATTGAAGATGATGAGCAAATTGGAATACTCAAAAGACAATTTCTACTTTTCTCTTGATATCAAATTAAAAACATACAATAGGTATTTATAAGACTCATAATAGCAACTTTAAAGTCACACAACTAAATGTGCACTAATATGACTTTAACACCCATTATCCTAAACATTAAGGACTCCAACCCATTACTACAATTTTATTACACATTAACAAAAAAAAAAATTCCACTAGCACACAATAATTTATAGCCACCCATTATAAGAAATTAACTACCTCTTAAAACTCATTACATCAAAATAACTCACACCTTTTTAACTTCCACTAACAATTTATCATAGGAAAATAAAGTTTATTATTTTCAACACTTCCCCTTAAACTTAATTTTCCTTTCTAACTCCAAGCAATTCTCTCAATCCTTGAAAGACTTCAAATTTAAGTGGTTTTGTGAAAATATCCGCAACTTGATCAAGAGACTTCACAAATTTGACTTCCACTTCTTTCTTGGCAATACACTCACGGATGAAATGATATCTTGTGTCTATATGCTTGCTTCTATCATGGAAGACGGGGTTCTTTGCCAAAGCTAGTGCAGACTTGTTGTCAACAAAAATTTGGGTTGCTTCTTTTTGTGGCTCTTGTAGCTCCTTCAACAATCTTCTTAACCAAATGGCATGACAAGTACAAGAGGTAGCAGCAACATATTCAGCCTCACAAGTTGAAAGAGTAACAATTGGCTGCTTCTTTGAAACCCAAGAAATTGCATTATTTCCCATGAAAAATACAAAACCCGTGGTGCTTTTTCTATCATCCAAATCTCCGGCAAAATCACTATCACAGTATCCCACAAGATCAATAATATGTGAAGAAGAATAAAATAGGCCATAGTCAAGTGTACCTCTTAGGTAGCGAAGAATTCTTTTAGCCGTTTTCATGTGAGTAGAAGTAGGAGATTCCATGTAACGACTCACTACTCCAACAGCATAAAGAATGTCTGGCCTTGTGCAAGTCAAGTATCTTAAACTTCCAACAAGACTTCTAAATAATGTGGGATCTACCTTCTCTCCAACATCATGCTTCGACAACTTCACTCCGCATTCCATGGGTGTATTAACAGAGTTACTATCAAGCATTTAGAATTTCTTAAGAACATCTTTTGCATAGCTTTCTTGTGAAATAAAAATTCCACCATCATTTTGCTTCACTTCAAAGCCCAAGTAGTAAGACATTAGCCCCATGTCAGTCATCTCAAATTCACAAGTCATTGCCTTCTTGAAATCTTCAAACATGATTGGATTATTTCCTGTAAAAATTAGATCATCCACATAAAGGCAAACAAATAAAACATCACCATTTTCATGTGCCTTCACGTAAAGTGCATATTCATGTGGACATCTAACAAACCCATTTTCTTGAAAATACTTGTCAATTCGATTATTCCACGCCCTTGGTGCTTGTTTTAGGCCATACAAAGCCTTTTTTAACTTCAGAACTTTGCCTTCTTGCCCTTCAATTACATAACCCTCAGGTTGATCAACATAAACCTCTTCTTCAAGAAAACCATGGAGGAAAGCAGATTTTACATCCAATTGATAAATCTTCCAATGCTTATGGGCTGCAAAGGAGATCAACAATCGGATTGTTTCTAAGCGAGCAACAGGAGCAAATACCTCTTCATAATCGATCCCCTGCTTTTGTGCATAGCCTTTCGTAACTAGCCTCGCTTTGTACTTCTCAACTTCTCCTTTTGCATTTTTCTTTACCTTGTACACCCATTTCACACCAATAGCTTTATGATCTTTTGGAAGATTTGCCAACTCCCAAGTATCATTTTTTTCAATAGCTATTATCTCCTCATCCATTGCTTGTCTCCACTTCTTGTCATTTTCAGCTTCTTCAAAAAATAATGGTTCACTATCTGCAACAAGACAAAATAAATTAATATCTTCTATCACTTCTGTATTTTCATAAAGATCAATAAGACTTCTTGTTTTTGGTGACCCTTCACTTGAACTTTTTCCTGATGAAGGAGTTGGTGATGGAGGTAGAGTAATGGCTTCCAATGGTGCTTCTATATCTTGTTCTTCTTCAAAGTAAGGAAAAAAATTGTAATTTTCTTCTTCTTGAACATCCCAATCCCATGTTTCATCTTCATTGAACTCAACATCTCTACTAACTATGATTTTTCCATTCCTTGGGTTATAAAGCTTGTACCCTTTGGAATTTGAATCATAGCCAATAAATACATACTTCACACTTCGATCATCAAGTTTAGATCTCTCTTGATCTAGTACATGGGCATAGGCAATGCTTCCAAAAATTCGCAAGTGAGAGACATTTGGCTTCTTTCCACTCCAAGCTTCTTGAGGTGTTTGATTCTCCACACCTTTGGTTGGACATCTGTTGGACAAATAAACTGCATAAGAAACAGCTTCTGCCCAAAATTCTTTAGGCATATTCTTAGATTTCAACAAACATCGGGCCATATTAAGAATTGTTCTATTCTTCCTTTCTGCTACACCATTTTGTTGGGGTGTCCTAGGAACCGTTAAAGGACGACGAATTCCTTGTGTTTCAAAAAAGATATTGAATTCATTTGAAGTGAATTCGCCTCCTCTATCGGACCTTAAAGATTTGATTACATGACCACTCTCTTTTTCAACAAGAGCTTTAAACTTTTTGAACACCTCAAAAGCCTCTGATTTTTTCTTCAAAAAATAAACCCATGTTTTGCAAGTATAATCATCAATGAAAAGCAAAAAATAATGATTTTTACCAAATGAGCATGGCTTGATTGGTCCACACACATTGGTATGAATAAGCTGAAGTGGCTCGGTTGCTCTTGTGGCTTCTTTAGGAAAACTCTTCCTTGCATGTTTTCCAAGGAGGCATGCTTCACACAATTGATTTGGGTGGTCAATGAATGGCAACCCAGACACAATCTTCTTTTCTCTCAACTTCTTGAGTCCTCCAAAATTTAAATGACCTAACCGCATATGCCAACGCCATGTTGAATCTTTTGCACACATCTTCAAACATTTGGCACCATTGTTTTGGAGATTCAAAATGAACATCCTGTTTCTTGTCATGGACACTTTAGCAATAAGATTAGCATCTTGGTCTCTAAGCCAAAGGTTTTTATCTTTCATATAGATTTCATAACTCTTCTCCAAAAGTTGTCCCAAACTTAAAATGTTACTTTTTAATTTTGGAACATAATAAACATCATAAATGAGCTTATGACCACCATCTTTCAAAGAAATTAAAATGGTACCTTTTCCTTTGATTGGAATTTTGGAAGAGTCTCCAAAGGTCACAAATCCACTCACTTTTTCATCAATCTCTAAAAATTTTCTTTTGTCCCCACACATATGATTGCTTGCACCATTGTCAAGGTACCATGAACTCTTGATCACCTCCTTTTCATCTCCTTTGAATGCTAGTAACAAAGTTGGCTCTTCCACTTCTTCTTTGTATTCAAGTAGATTAGCATTCTCTTCAATAACATTAGTATTGCGACATTCCGAAGCAAAATGACCAAATTTATGACAATTATAGCATTCAACATTACTCTTGTCATACCTCTTCTCATTTGGTCTTGCATAATTTCCTCTTCCTCTTCCACGGCCTCTTGATGATTGTTGGCCTCTTCCTTCGTTATTATTCTCAAAATGATATCCTCCTCTTCCTCTTCCTCCTCTTCCTCGTCCACGACCATGACCACGACCACGACCTTTTTGGTTTCTTTCTTGTACATTATTTTTTTCTTTGAAAGAAACCTTAGCTTGGAGAGCTTGTTCAAGCGGCTTCTCTTCTTTCTTCTTAAATCTTTCTTCATGGGCTTGTAATGATCCCATGAGTTGCTCAATAGACATGGTCTCCAAGTCTTTCGATTCTTCAATTGCAACAACAATGTAATCAAATTTTGGTTGCAAAGAGAGAAGGATTTTCTCCACCACACGAACATCTTCTACTTTTTCTCCATATCTTTTCAATTGGTTGACAGTGGCTAGCATTCTTGAAAAATAATCCGAAATTGACTCGGATTCCTTCATGTGCAAGGCTTCAAAATCTCCTCTCAATGTTTGGAGTCGAATCTTCTTCACTTTTTCAACTCCTTGGAGAGAGCTTTGCAAAATCTCCCAAGCTTCCTTGGCAGTAGTTGCTAGTGCCACCTTCTCAAACATAGACTCATCTAACCCTTGATAGATGAGGGTGAGAGCTTGTTGATCCTTCTTCCTAGCCTTTTGTAAGGCATCTTTTTGAGCTGCAGACAAAACAACTTCATCTTGTGGTTGGTCATATCCTTTCTCTATGATCTCCCATGCATCTTGTCCACCAAGCAAAGCTTTCATACGAAGACACCAATTGTCATAGTTGTCTTTAGTAAGACGAGGATATTGAAATGAGAACATTCCTGATCCAGTAGACATCTCTCAAACTCACCAAATTAGAGAACTAGGCTCTGATACCACTTTGATAGAAAATGTGGTGAGCACAACACATAAAATTGAAGATGATGAACAAATTGGAATACTCAAAAGACAACTTCTACTTTTCTCTTGATATCAAATTGAAAACATACAATAGGTATTTATAAGACTTATAATAGCAACTCTAAAGTCACACAACTAAATGTGCACTAATATGACTTTAACACCCATTATCCTAGACATTAAGGACTCCAACCCATTACTACAATTTTATTACACATTAACAAAAAAAAAACTTCCACTAGCACACAATAATTTATAGCCACCCATTATAAGAAATTAACTACCTCTTAAAACTCATTACATCAAAATAACTCACACCTTTTTAACTTCCACTAACAATTTATCATAGGAAAATAAAGTTTATTATTTTCAACAGCCTTTAGCTGCATAAACATTAGACATGGCAACACTGTCACCCACATGGTTAGGATCCAGTTCAAGCAGTTTACTCCGAACTTTTGCAGCAAGCTCTACATTGCTGTGGAGACTGCATACTCCCAGCAATGTTCTCCACATTGTAGCATTTGGCAGCATTGGCATATCTAAGATGAAATCATAAGCATCTTTTGGACACCCAGCTCTGCAGAAAAGATCTACCATGCAACCATAGTGAGAGTCTCTAGGCTTCAGTCCATAATCCACAATCATACTATTGAAGTGTTATTTCCCTTACTCAACTTACCCCGCATGACTGCAAGCCATTTGAACTCCCACAAACGTTACATCATTGGGGAGAACTGGAGAACTGCTGGATATATTATTTCCCTTGTTCACCCCAGGGTTTTGTTTCAGATCTTTCATTTCATAGAAAATTTTGAGAGCTTCTTCTGCCTGTCCATGCAGTGCATGCCCCACAATCATGGATGTCCAAGTTGTGACATCCTTTGTTCTAATACTATCAAACAATCTCCTCGCAGTTATTATGTCTCCGCATTTTGCATACATATTTATGAGAGCATTCTTAAGGCACAAATCCATGTTCAGCCCTTGTTTACGTCGAACATAAGCATGAATCCACTCCGCCTTTTCCAATGCCCCAATATCAGCACAAGCAGAGAGAGCAACAGTAACTGTGACTTGATCTGGTTCCACATTGTCCATCTGCATCTGTCTGAACAGTTGCAGAGTTTTGTTAGGTTTTTGATTCCTAACATAGGCAGAAATAAGAGCCGTCCAGGAAATGAAGGATACTTTCAAACCCAAACTTTATGATAAGGCCGTGCAATTGTCTTCCTTTGAGGGTGGAATGCTTCTGGGTGCAAGCTTTGAGGGCAAATAAGAAAGAGAAGCTATCAATTGAAGAAGGCCTTTTCCGTAATTACGAAGCACCTAAAAAATACCGCCTTGGGGGCGCAGTTGTAATCAAGGTATTTCCTAAGGGCTTCGTTTGCTTTTGGTTGTTTGAGCTGAGTGTGGAATTGAGCTTTGGGAGGAAATGTGGGGACAAAAAAACTGGTTTCACTCCTTTTGACTACTGTGAACCATTTGAAGTATCCCACGATCTGTATGACAAAATAAAAATGTTGTTGGGTCATTTCCTCAGTAAGGATATTTGAAAGCTATGGTTTTGGTTGACAGTCCTCCATGCTTTCTAGCAGGCAAGATCAATTGCCAACCATATTAATCTTAGACCATCTCAAGAAGAAACTGTAACTTCAACGCCTCATTAAGAGGTTATCATGGGCATAGTACAGCCTGAAAGATTTGACTATACTGCACCAACTGATGCAATGTTTATTCCTGAATTCAGGAACCACTGAAATGTTTAAGGTTCCGCAGCTAGGTGGGAACCCACGAGACTCCCGGTTGAGTTACACATGTAATATATAACTGCTTGAAAGATTCATCAAATATCTGGTGGCACTTCTGAGCATTTTGTGGCAATGCCCTCAATATTTTATATCGACCTGCAAACATACACATCACATCATAATATCAATGGATGGAACAAAGTAAATCAATGAAACTCAACTAAAATTTCAATAACCGTCTCCCTTTTAAAACGAAAGGAAAGGTTTTATTTGTTATAAGATCTGAATTGCTCTTGTTCAATCTCAGCAACGATTCTAAAACTTTTTAAGAAAAAATGCAAGGGAGTTTACTCCTCTACTACCCTAAAATTTGAGATGATCTGAAGTACCACATCACAAATGCTTCAAACAAAAAGCAACCTATCTTGTTCACACAAAGACAACCTAGCTGTGTTGTTTTACAAATCAGCATGGCACATTTAAAGCTTGATCATGTTTTCAGTTTTTCCTTTTTCAAACTCAATTGGAGGACTTCACTTAGTGCAAAACATGTTGTTTGGAACAGTCAATGACTTGCATGACTAATGCCAGTTCTCCTTTTCTTACTTGGAAGGAAGAAACATTGCGAAGCAATTTCGACATGACAGTCTATGTCGTAATAGTTTGTGTTCATGCCACAATGGCCTGACATCTTCCAGCCCAGGAATTACTGCCCACAAACCTAATTTGTTTACGTGATTCTTCAAAACTGTTGCTTCCCATCAAGATGCTGATGAAAACCCTTTTGAGTCAAATATTGATGACCAATTTCTATTGAATTCTCAGGACACATAAGAGTTGATTTCAGATATCCATTCTCTTCATAACCCCTCATCAAGACATGCATGACATAACTGAGCAATTTCCATGATGCCCATCTTTATCATATCTGTATGCAGTATCATCACATCAAGCATGCGCTTGCCTCGAAAATAATGAGCGTTTAACATGACAACATAAATGATCACATCTGGTAGCAAACCATGGTATCTCATATCTGAGAAAAATTTTGTCACCTTAAAAATGCGACCATCTGTACATAAACCTTGAATTAAAGAGGTATACATCACAATATTTGGGGTACATTTGGTATGATCCAATTCATCAGCTTTAACTCCTGAATAACCAGCTCCAGTTTTTGAGTAGAAAAGCTTTAATGCAGCAGAAATCCTTCCATCTTTAAGAAGACCATCAATCAAACAACTAACAGTAAGCACGTTAGGTGTGAGGCCGATCTCTAGCATCTCGTCATGCAACCTGAGAGCCTCTTGGGTGTTCCCATCCTTTCAGTGTCCATCAATCAAAGCAGTGTAAGCAACCACATCAGGCCCAAAGTCTTTTAGTATCATTTCTGTGAACAAACCCATGGCAACTTTTAAATTTCCTGCCTTGCAAAAACCATCAACTAATGTAGAGAAGGTGATGAGATTGGGTTCTATTTTCCTATCAGTCATTTGGGAACACACCTCCAAAGCCTTTTCCATATTACCTTGTTTACAGTATTCATTGATTAGTGCATTATATGTCACAGAATTTGCAACCACTCCTACTGAGCTCATATTTGGCAATAAACCATTAGCTTCTTACACTCTATCTGCATCACTGAGACCCTTAATGAGTATACTGTAGGTGACGACATCAGGCAAGATTCCATGCCCTTCCATCTCTAATTGAAAATATATTGCTTCACGCAAGTTCCCTGCCTTGCAGAGGCCATCAATTAAACAATTATAAACATATATATTAGGAACAACACCAAATGTTGACATGAGTGAGGAAACCCTAGGTGTTCACTATTTCATCGAGAAGCTTTTGCTGAGATGCATGAAGTAGAAATTGTTACATTCCTCCGCATGATGCTCTTACCATTCTCTTTATATGTAATTAAACAACTTAATTTCACAAGGTTTAAATATTTATACTACAATAGACTTCTTAACAAGTTAATTTTTTTCGTATTTATGACAATTTTACAATTATTACCGAATTAATTTTTCTTGTTTATTAAAAATAAATTAATTAGAAAACTACAAAAATATTACCTGCACAAAATAGTGTGCATTTTGAACTTTTATAAATGGTTACCCACAATGTTTTATGTTCATTAATAAAACCATTACATTATAGAATAAAAAATTAATACTGTATTTCTGAAGAAGATATGTCCTTGAGATCCATTCCTACTCATGAGGAAATCTTCAACGTCTTAAAGGCCATAAATACTCTGAAATTCTCTCGTCTAGATGGGATGTCTGCTATCTTTTCCAGGGAATATTGGGAGGTAGTAGACCCACAGGTGCTACCTGCAGTCCAGAGTTTCTACACGGAGGAAAGGTTATTGAAAGAATTTGACTACACATTTATTACACTGGTTCTGAAAACGAATGGAGCAAAGAAATCAATCAATTTGATCCTGTAAGTCTCTTGATGTGAGTTTGGAAAAACAAAAATTATCACGTTGAAAAAGAAAATTAAGGGTACAATTATCAAAAAAGTGAAAAGATAACTCCTGTTAAATTTTTTTATTTGAAAGGACAAGAAAATAGAAGGGTTGATCTCAAACTTTAGTTCTCTCTTTGGAATTCATAATTATAAAATTAGTTATCAAATGCCATGAATTTGGTTTGGAATACTGAAAAACAAATTGAATAAGTTTCCATTACTAAAAGCAATGGATAAGTTTTTTGAGTTTAAACATATCAAGTAAGTGAAAATTTTATCATTTATCTTTAATTTGAGCATATTTGATCTCAAACCAATGATAACTCGTTGATGCACAACCACAAATTTGATGTTAACTTACTGATATTTTCTTTTATATTTATATATTTTTTACTTTGTTAGTCAGATTATTAGATTTTTAGTTTGTTGTTAAAAATTAAGAGCAAAATAGTAAATTTCACATAGTATAATTTAACTACAAACAGTCGCCATGGCGTTAAAGGTTCTGCTTAATCCCATTAGGACTCCATCTTGTCTCATCACAACCTCACATAATAGGACCCTACGGTGCCAATCCTTTACATATTCATGAAAGTCCTCTTTTGATTTAGCATTGTGGCTTCGTGATCAACGTGTTGTGGCTCTTCTCTCTCTGTTATTTTTCTAGGCAGCTTAAGATCTTTGCTCCGCGGCTCATGCCTTTAGGTGCGCGACATCCAACTTTCTAATTTTTGTGCTCTTTCCACCTTTTATCAACTTCGCGACTTCAACTTAGTTGTGTTGCAGTAGAGCTCTCTCTGACTTTTCATTCTTTCTTTTGTGGAGCCACAGCTTCATGTTCTTTAGGGCTGCAGTGCGGCTTAAGATCCTTTCCTTCTTTTACCATAACTAGGATACTGCAAAAACACCTAAAACAAATTAAATACCAAAATTCGTAAAACTACTCGTAATTAAAGTTAAAACTCCATAAAACTCTAAAACAACCTAAAACACTATATTTGACTAGTTTTCTAACTCAAAACCTTAGGATTTAGAATATAATACGAATTAAAAGCATAGTAAAATAACTCTATTTTATAGAGTTATCATAAACCAATCAATTTACATTCATAGATCAAGATTGACATTTTGCAATGTATTATGACCACCCAAGTATAAGAGAAGTTAAGATCATTGATCAAACCTTTCAGTGCTTGGTTACCATGTAATTCTATCCTTTCATCAAACACATCCACAGATAGACATAGGGCATGAATTCTAGTGTCAACCCTAGCTTTGTCTAAATTCATTTGTACTTGAAACCAAGTTTATATTTTGTTCCTTAAAGAGATTCAAGAAAACACTTTTCTTAATCTTTTTACTTTGCCATGATTTTCAGAACAAGACATACTTGTCTTAAGAAGCTATGGTATATTCGTCCTCTTTATTGAAGATGATGAATTCTTTATCTATCATTCATATACCTTCATATGCTTCACTACATGTCCAATAATCACCTAAGTATTATCTTTATTATAGGATAAGGGGATTAATATCAAAATACATATATTCACATATAAGGTAATAAGATAATCTCCAGTCAAAGAATCACTTACACTACCAACACTTTGAGAACTTTTATTAACATGTGAATAAATCCACATGGTTTCTTGTATTGGGTTAATTCAATATATTTGTTTAACTAACAAGCACCCATATGTTTATCTAAGCATTTCCATGCTTGTAGTTTATGAGATCACTACTCTCTTTATAAGAGAATGACATAACATATGTTAGTCTCGAAGAATCATCTATGTCTCTATTCTTGATGATTCATTAACTAGGAATTCTTTTAGAATAATACTTTATGCATGTCATATCTCAAAATTATAATCAGCATAATAATTACACATATACAATATTTATTCTAAAGACTTTATAAATCGTTGTACTAAATCTCATTTAAACAATATAATGAAGAATGCTTTCTAAATATTATTGCATGCATAAAATACAAATAAAGTGTCATTACAAGCAACCATTGATTGACTCTTAGACACTAATATTAACAATCTCCCACTTGGGTTAGAGCCAATCACTATGAAATCTAAGTCCAACCATATCAAAGTGACAATAATGCTTCTGCTGTAGCAAGGACTTCGTAAGCAGATCTGTCACATTCTTATAAGTAAGAATGTGTTCTATCTTTATATCCTTCCAATAAATGATTTTCCTAATTAGGTGATAACACTTTAGTACGTGTTTGGATTTCTGGTGAGACCTTGGTTACTTTGCATGTGCAAATAGCCTCATTGTTGTCACAATATAACTTTATTAGTTTAACTCATCATGGAATGCACCATGTCTAACAAAGTGCGATTCCTCCTTTTGGATGCACTATTGAGTTGTGGTGTAACACGATGAGTCCATTAAGAGAGGTTCCCATTGTCTTTTAAATAGTCTGAGAACTCCTGGCTAAGGTATTTTTCACCTGATAAGTCTATGAAATAGCCTTATTACATGTCTTTTTTATTCATATTGTTTGCTCTGTTATTGAGTTTTAGTTTAGTTGTTGCTTAGTTAAGTCATTTATTTCAAGATGTTGAATTCTAATTGAGTATGCTTAGGATTTAGCCTTTAATTAGGAATTCCATTGATTCTTACGTATCAGGGCCACAATAGCAAAAAAAGGGCACCACATTGGCCAAAATCATGCAAAAAGGCAACCACGCAAGGAGCATTGGTGCCAGGAAGCTAGCGCTACAGTGCCCAAGATAGTGGCAGCCAGTGCCTAGGTGCTAGAAAACTATAGACCCAGTGTCCAATGTGATCTTGCAATCCAATTTTCAGGGCTGAGGCGTTGAAACTTCAATGTTGAGGTGTCAGATAGATTCCTAGTCCGAATTAACTTCTTTTTAAGGGTTTTTGAAGCCTATTTAAAGAGGTTTAGGCTAGAGAATAAAAACATACAATTAAGCAAGGGATTTCTAGAGATTTAGAGTTGATTGAGAGTTCTTAGAGCTAGAGGAGCAAGGGATTTTGAAAAGCTTGGAGATCGACATTCTCCTAGCTTTCTTTATTTCCTTCTTTCCTTTTAGTTTCTCTGCATGTTTTTCATGATTTGCTTAGCTATAGTCACATTTATATCTAGTAGCATGAACTAAATCTTTTTTCTAGGATTATGATGGAACTCACATGTAGTTTAATTTAATTTTATCTATGGATTACTTAGGGTTTGATATTATTGTTATTTATGTCATTCTATGTTCATTGCTTCTAATTGGTTGACCGCCAATTAGATAGATTTGGTAACTTAGAGGAACCTTGACAAAGGAAATCTATGTTTAGCCTTGAAAGATATAACACATGTTTGAATTCATTTACTTAGTTGTTTGAATTTGATTCATATATAGGATAGACATATACCTATATACCTATATACTTTGTATAGCCAAACTAGGTTTGTTATTAATGAACCTTGCTTAATTCAATTCTCATAGACATGTAGTGAATTGATTAATTAAGGTATGAATTATAAGCAATTTGAAAGATACTTATAATTAACTTGGAACTCTAGGTTAATAACATAATATCATAACTAAGCATGATAGGATAAGGACAAGTCAAGTGAAGTGTGAGGGAAATCATAATCATAGGTTTTCTCTACATAATCTCAAGTTCAGTCATTTTATGTACTTGCTTTAGTTTAATCATAGTTAATAATCTTAAGTATTAAATTATCTGGATAAAGTTTGAGTTAGTAAATTTTGGTACTTGACTTGATAGAATTCCTCATAGGAACGATATTTAACTTACTCTTTATTACTTGTTTAAATGATACATGCACTTGCGTAGTATTTTTCACAACACCACCTTGATCAGATCTAAGTGTTTTAATACTTTTACCAGTTTGTTTCTCTACTTTATTCGTAAATTCTTTGAAATTTTCAAATGATTCAAACTTGTATCTCATAAGATACACGTACCCATACCTTGACTTGTCATCAGTAAAGATTATGAAGTAAGAATATACACCTCTAAGGCTTGGGCACATGTTTCACTTGAAAACCGATGGATAAGTGGGTTTTGCTTTATGATCGCCTTTGATTGCTACAAGAAAATTTTGGGTGGTTTTTCTACCCCAAATTATAATTGTTATAGTGAGGGATATTGTAGGCTACCTATTGTAATTGCCCAAGTAATTTGCTGATTCAAAATTGCTTGGGCACATGTTGCTTGTATGGCTATCCCCATAAATCTCACAAGTCATGACTTCGCTTTTGATTGGTTGCACCCCAAGGGTGTCAATCTTTTTAGACAAGATAGCCACTTGTGCTATTAAGGCAATGAGGGCATCTAACTTATGTATCCCTGCTACTTTGCAAGTTGCAAGCCACTCAGATGGCCATTTATAATTGTCTAGATAAAGTTGGAGTTGGTAAATTTTAGTACTTGGCTTGATAGAATTAATTTCTCGTGGGAACGATGCTTAACTTACTCTTTATTACTTATTTAAATGATACTTACACTTGCATAGTATTTTTCACAAGTTTTTGGTGCCGCTGCAGAAGAATTATTCTATTCTTGTTAATATTAATACTAGCCAATTCTAGTTTTAATTCAGATTTTTTTTTTCAAGTTTATGCAAAAAACTCACAGCTTGGAAGTCGTTCCTTTTAATCCCGAGATCAAAAAGACAATTCAAAGACTTCGAAAGGAGAACCAACATGCTACTTTGCAAAATCCAGCAATGGATGATGAACAAGAGCCTAAGGCCTTGAGAGACTATGTTGTCCCCTTAGTAGAAGGCCTTCATTCAAGCATCCAATGGCCCACAATTCAAGCTAATAACTTTGAAATTAAGCCCATCTAAATTCAAACGATCCAACAAGTGGCACAATTTGCTAACCTTCTAAATGATGATCCGAATGCCCATCTAGTGATGTTCTTGGAATTATACGACACTTTCAAGTGCAATAGAATTTTTGATGATGCCATTTGTCTAAGGCTTTTCCCTTTTTTACTTCGAGATAAGGTTAGAAGTTGGTTGTACTCCTTGACATCCTACTCCATCACTACATGGATGGACTTGGCTCAAAAATTCTTGGCAAAATTTTTTCCACCGGCTAAAACAACTAAGTTGCGGAATGAAATCACCTCATTCATGCAACAAGACCAAGAATCTCTTTATGAAGCATAGGAAAGATACAAAGGCTTGTTAAGGCAGTGCTCTACCATGGCATTCTAAAGTGGCTACAAGTCTAAACCTTCTACAATGGTTTGGTTAGCTAAACAAGAACTACTGTTGATGCCGCAGCTGGCGGTGCATTAATAGGCATGTCCATTGACGAAGCTTATGAGCTGTTGGAAGCAATGGCTTCAAAAAATTATAAATGGCCATCTGAGTAACTTACAACTCGCAAAGTAGCAGGGATACATGAGTTAGATGCCCCACTGCCTTAATAGCGCAAGTGGCTATCTTGTCTAAAAAGATTGACACCCTTGGGGTGCAACCAATCAAAAGCGAAGTCATGGCTTGTGAGATTTATGGGGATAGCCATACAAGCAACATGTGCCCCAGCAATTTTGAATCAGTAAATTATTTGGGTAATTACAATAGGCAGCCTACAGTATCCCTCACTTTAACAATTATAATCTGGGGTGGAAAAACCACCCAAAATTTTCTTGTAGCAATTAAAGGCAATCTCATAAAGCAAAACCCACTTATCCACCGGTTTTCAAGCACAACAAAAAGTGGCTACCCCTAAAAAGAAGCCAAACATTAAAGATATGTTCATATAATACATGACTAAAACAGACTCCATTATTCAAAGTCAAGTGGCATCACTAAGGACCCTCGAAACTCAAATAGGCCAGCTGGCCAATGCACTTAAAAACCATCCTCAAGGTGTTCTACCTAGTGATACCATGCAAAATCCACAAGGGGGACATCCAACTTTGGAGCAATGTAAAGCTATCACTTTAAGAAGTGGTAAAAAGTTGGAAGTACATCCTAAGCAAGCTAAAAAAATTTCTAAGCAAGTTGAGAAGGAAATTGTGAATGAAAAGAAAGAGGACCAAGCTCTAAAAGAGAAGGTTCATTCACATCCACCTCTACCTTTTACTCAACACTTCCAAAGCCAAAACTCAAAATACAATTCAAGAAATTTCTGGAGGTATTCAAGAAGCTTCACATCAACATTCCATTCACTAAAGCTCTTGAACAAATGCCTACTTATGTCAAGTTCATGAAGGACATCTTGTCTAAGAAGCGAAGGATAGAGGATAATGAGATGGTTGCCTTCGCCAAAAAATGTAATGCCATCTTTCAAAAGAAACTACCACCAAAACTTAAAAATCTGGGTAGTTTCAACATCCCAATTTCTCTTGGAAATATATTTTGTGGGAAAGCTTTATGTGATTTAGGAGTAAGCATCAACTTGCTACCTTATTCCATATTTCACAAACCTGGTCTTAAAAAGAGAAAAAGTTAGCCCACCAAGGTGACATTGTAACTTGCATATCAGTCTCAAACTTATCCAAGGGGCATAATTGAAGATGTTCTAGTTAAGGTGGATAAGCTTATATTTCTAGCCGATTTCCTCATCCTTGACATGGAGAAAGACAAGGAAATTCCCATAATATTAGGGAGACCGTTTTTTGAAACTAGTAGAACTCTCATAGATGTGCAAAAATGAGAACTTACTGTGAGAGCTCAAGACCAAGAGGTGAAGTTTCATGTCTTCAAAACTATGAAGCTCCCTTCCGAACTTAAGGAGTGTTATGCCATTGAAATGGTGCATAAAGCCACCAAAGACGAAAATCAAGGGTTGAGTATTCCTCTTAATAAATCCTCGATACTAAAGCACCCTTCAATTGCTCAGAAACCACCAATGAAGACCAAAAGCTCAATCAAGAAGGTGGTTGTTAAGTGGTGGGATAAAAAACTAGAGAGGTCAAAGGAATTCAAGGACAAGTCCAATAGGATGAATGATTAGCCAAGACGAGCTCTAAAAGGAAATATAAGGGAAATAAAAAGAGGTTTATACCATCTTTGAAAGATAAGGCCTCTAGTGCTTTGGAGGATAAGGAATAAGACATGACAAAGTCAAGTCGATGACTATAAATCAAGCGCTTCTTGGGAGGCAACCTAAGTTTCTAACTTTTTTATTTTATTTTATTTTATTTATTTTATGTTTTATTTCTTATTAAGTGTTTTTTATTTTTGTAGGTATATCCTTTTTTACCTCCAACGAACCAAGATATTTTTAATAAGGCCAAATATTAGTGAGCTTCCCATCATGCTTCAATGCCAGGAAGTCTTTCTATCCTTATCCTTTTATTTATTTTACACATTAGGACAATGTTAGTCTTAAGTTTTTGGTAGGGTTTTATTGGTGTGCTTGTGTTTTTAGGTTGAAAGTCAAAATGTTATTATGCTTATATGATGAAATCCTCTCATCCTATGATAATGTTTTAGTAAATTCTTGAATTGTTAGCATTGTAGGATATGAATTCCAACACTTGATCTTTTTCTTGAGAATTTTTTTGCTTATCTAGAGATTGTTTATGTTTAGGAAGTATATATTTAGTTAGGAACCTTATAATTTGTTTGATTCTCTCTTGAGATGAAATCCTAGACACAACTAAGTTAGGGACATGATTTTGGCCATTTTTGGACCGTTTGAGCCTTTTTAAGCTAACCCTATTTTATATTATATCCCTAGATACCCTTTTGAGCCTATATTGCTTTTTCTTGGACACGCATAAAAGTTTTGCCTAACCATTCTTTTTAAAATTCTAGTTTTAAATCCTTACTCTTAGGCATGTTGATCATTCTAGGAATATATTGAGCTATGCAAAGAAAAAGAAGAAAGGTTAGAGTTATAGAAAAAGGAAAAAGAAAAAAAAAATTAGTATATCTTTGTACCTCTTGGTCACCCCTATAATCATAATAAAGATAAATAAGTTTGGGGGTGTGACAAGATTTTTTTTATTTTATTTTTTAAAAAAGGCAAAAGAAAAAGTTGATCAAAGTAAAAAAAATACATTAAGTGGTGGAAAAGAGAAGAGTATGTCAAATAGGTATTTCTTGGGTTGTGAAAGAAAGAGCTTTTTAAATGTTTAGAGTTATCTATTTGCTTAGAATAACTTGAGCCTTAAATGTACTTTTATCATATCGTTATACTAGCCTACAATACAAGCTTGATAAAGACCTATTGATTATTGACTTAATGGAGTCTACATTAGTAGAGTGAGATTTGAAAAGCAAACTAATGAGGTTTGAGTACTAAGTTTGGATTTACTTAGACATAAAATTATCTAGAATGCATGCATTCCTTTGTTAAAAGATCATACACACTCACACATTGGAAATCCATTTGAATGTGTTGCTTGCTCTTGAATTGAAATATGAAGTTGAATGATACCTATGGTTGACATTTAGTTAAAGGTCATGTGAAACTTTTGAGAGCATGATGGGGATGTCATTTTGTTTGTGTGATGCATTTTTTGCTAATCATTGTCGTTTGTCTCTTAGTTTTTCTTTTGCTCAAGGATTAGCAAAACCTGAAGTTTGGAGGTGTGAAAAGTCTATGAAATAGCTTTATTACATGTCTTTTTTATTCATAATATTTGCTATGTTATTGAGTTTTAATTTAATTGTTGCTTAATTGAGTCATTTGTTTTAAGGTGTTGAATTCTAGTTGAGTATGCGTAGGATTAAGCCTTTAATTAGGAATTTCATTGAATTTTAACTTAGTTTGTGTGTTTTGAAGGTTTAATACTTAAAAGAAACCCTTTTAAAGTGAAATTGAAGCCAAACAAGGATTTCTTACGTGTTGGGGCCACAGCCGCGAAAAAGAGGCACCATATCGCCCAAAATCATGCAAAAAAGCAACCAAGCAGAGAGCATTGGTGCCTAGGCATGAGGAAACTGGCACTGTAGCACCTAAGACAGTGGCACCCAGCGCCTAGGTGCTAGAAAGCTACAACCTTAGCTCCCAATGTGATCCTGCAATTTGATTTTCAGTGTTGAGGCACCAAAACTTTAGTCCTGGGATGCTGGATTGATTCCTAGTCCGAATTAACTTCTTTTTAAGAGTTTTGAAGCCTTTTTAAAGAAGTTTATTTAGGAGAATAAAACCACACAATTGAGCAAAGGATTTCTAGAGATTTAGAGTTGATTGAGAGTGCTTAGAGCTTGAGAATCAAGGAATTTTGAAAAGCTTGGAGATTGACATCCTCGTAGTTTTCTTTATTTCCTTCTTTCCTTTTAGTTTCTCTGCATGTTTTTCATGATTTGCTTAGCTATAGTCATGTTTACATCTAGTAGAATGAACTAAATCCTTTTTCTAGGATTATGATGGAACTCACTTGTAGTTTGATTTAATTTTATCTATGGATTACTTAGGGTTTGATATTATTGTTATTTATGTCATTCTATGTTCATTGCTTCTAATTGGTTGACCGCCAATTAGATAGATTTGGTAACTTAGAGGAGCCTTGACAAAGGAAATATAGGTTTTGCCTTGAAGGATATAACACATGTTTGAATTTGATTCATATATAGGATAGACATATACCTATATACCTTGTGTAGCCAAACTAGGTTTGTTATTGATGAGCCTTGCTTAATTCAATTCTCATAGACATGTAGTGAATTGATTAATGCTTAATTCAATTCTCATAGACATGTAGTGAATTGATTAATTAATGTATGAATTATAAGCAATTTGAAAGATACTTATAATTAACTTGGAACCCTAGGTTAATAACATAATATCATAACTAAGCATGATAGGATAAGAACAAGTCAAGTGAAGTGTGAGGGAAATCATAATCCTAGGTTTTCTCTACATAATCTCAAGTTCAGTCATTTTATTTATTTGCTTTAGTTTAATCATAGTTAACAATCTCAAGTATTAAATTATCAGGATAAAGTTTGAGTTAGTAAATTTTGGTACTTGACTTGATAGAATTCCTCATAGGAACGATATTTAACTTACTCTTTATTACTTGTTTAAATGATACATGCACTTGCGTAGTATTTTTCACAACACCACCTTGATTAAATCTAAGTGTTTTAATACTTTTACCAGTTTGTTTCTCTACTTTATTCGTAAATTCTTTGAAATTTTCAAATGATTCAAACTTGTATCTCATAAGATACACGTAACTCATACCTTGACTTGTCACCAGTAAAGATTATGAAGTAAGAATATACACCTCTAGCATGTATAGACATTGTCCATAAACATTGGAGTGTATAAGTTTGAATAACTCAGTAGTACATGACCCTTTACTTGTGAAAGGTTTCTTAATAGCCATTCTGAATAGATAGGATTCACATATTCCTTATGATTCATAATCAAATGGATCTAGATATCTACCTTGTGTAATATAGTAATCCTAGTCTCATTTATGTAACCTAGTCCACAATGCCATAAGTAGGAAGGTTTTAGACTATGTAATTTGGGTTTCTTAGTGTTTATGTTGATAATAATATCAGTTAATTCTAAAATATATAATCCATTGTTTAAAACACCACATCCATGATAAACTCCATTTAAAGAGAAGGAAAACCTTTATTCCTTTATTACAAATGTAAAACATTTCTTGTCCAAAAAAGAAACATAAATATTGTTCTTAGAAATAACTAGAGCAAAATAACAATTATCTAATTCAACTATCATGCCAGATGGCAATTGCAAAAAGTAAGATCCTATAGTTAATGCAGCAACTCTTGTTCCATTTCCCATTCGTAGGTCTATTTCACCCTTGCTTAGCATCCTTTTGTTCTTTAGTTCCTATACATTGTTACAAATGTGAGAACCATAACCGATATCCAATACCCAGGAGATAGGGTTTGCATATGATAATTAACCTCAATAAAAAACATACCTGAAGTAGAAGTTTCACCAAGGTTCTTGTCCATCACAGCATTCAAGTATGCTTTGAAATTCCTTTTCTAATGTCCTTCTTTGCCATAATAGAAACATATGACTTTGGCCTTGTCCTTTTTGATGCCACCAGTGGTCTTAGTCTTACTCTTAGACTTTTTCTTCTTGCCCTTTGACTTGGGTTTAGAAGAACCACTTATTAGCATCACTTGGGCTTTATCTTTCTTGATATTACCCTTTATAGTTGTCAACATGTTAAGTAACTCGAGTAGAGTTTTTTCCAACTTATTCATGTTGTAATTCATAACAAAGTATGAAAATGACTTAGGCAATGATTGTAAGACCAAATTAACTAAAAGTTCGTGGTCCATGGCAAATCCTAATTGGAACAATCTTTCGATGTACCCAATCATCTTTAGTATATGAACATTTACTGAAGAACTTTGTATTATCTTACAATGGAACAATTCCTTGGTTACCTTGAACCTTTTGGCTTTGCCTTGCTTATCATACAACTCTTGCAACATGATAATCGTGCAGACATCCATATTCTGATGTTGCCATTAAAGCTCTAGTGACATAGAACTCAGGATCACACATACTACTTGTTCATTGCATCCAGGTGCTTCTGATGATTATTGAAATCAAATTCCTCATAGTTAGGTGCATCTTCAACCGGAGCTTGAGGGATGTCTCCCTCTAGGATATAGGAAATCTTTTCTTGTCTTAAAACAATTTTAAGATTGTGGTACCATTTGAAATAGTTAAAGCCAGTCAACTTGTTAGATTCTAACATTGATCTAAGTGACACGTTATTCATCATTCTAACCTAAATATAAAGATAAAATGCATGTGTTAATATTTATTTAATGCGCATACCAAATTAAAAAAGTCTCTATGTAATTTGGTTACTACCACTATTTTATCAAATCTAATGACCTTCTTGATTAGAGTTGTAATATCATCTCATGATATTCATAGTTGGGCTAGGATATTATTTAATTTTGTTTTTATCTTTGAGGGGCCCAACAAACTAAAACAATCTTAAATAATCGAATCACTATCGTTTACATCTTATGTAAATTCTTGGATCCTTAGGTTGACATTGCCTTGTCATTTAATCAATTTTAATTGATACCTAAGCTTAGCCTTAAAAACATGATAGCCTCGGCAGGGCCAACAAGTATTATTTTTACTTAAGTTCTAATCGTTATTCTAATATATCACATATAATCTATTTCATAATTGAGTTCAATGTATGACGACCTTGACGGGGACCAAACAAATAGAAGTAAATAGAACTTTCATTATGCCACAATAATGGGAGGCAACATGTGATTTAATAATTTAGAGGAAACTTTACTTGTGGGTAGACGGCATGCATATATACATACATACATTCATAATACATCTCATGCAATTGTAACATATATATGAGCAAGCCATAAAATAAGGGAATGATTATGGACCATGTGGTTTCCTCAACACTTAGGAAAAACATATTCTAAGACTTGATGTAGTCCCACCATATCCTTGTCTTCACTATCTTGATGTCTTTATCTTCATATGCTCGATTTACAAGTAAATTCAAATCTAACCAAATCTTAAATCCTAACCTATTCAACTATTACATAATTTGTAAGAAACCTCAAGTTACATTCTGGGGGAGTTAGATGAGAAGAGAATTTACATAGAGAATTGGAGATAAAGCAGGGTATGTAGGCCCTATTTTATAAAAATATCAAAACAAATTCAAAGCCTATAACCTTAAAAAATCCAATTTTACTAAATTTAGGTTTGGAACAATTCTAAAACCGCAAAAGCCTAAAACCTTTAAACTCTTTAAGGCTTTTCATAAATGGCAATTCCCAACAAATTCTATAGCATGGTTCAATATTATGAACATCCATAAAATCAAGAATCATATATATTAATTGAAATAAACCTAGAGGCTCTGATACCATTGTTGGGAAATATTGCGTCATGCATCACATGCATATGCAACGGAATTAAAAAATTTCCTAACCAAGAGCTTAGGTATTAAATTATATATTTATTACACAAAAGCAAAATATTAAAACTAAAATCTTGAAGCTTTCCTCACGTAGCTAGTTTGATTGTTTAGCAGAGATGCTTGGAGTTCCTCCATAAATCGACAAAATGATTCTCCCAATCAAACACCAAGTATGACCAATGATTAGTTAGCTATTCAAACGAATAAGCCTCTAATGAAATAGTTCACTGTTGTTGATATTAATCACACAAGTGCACGTCATAACAAGTAACAAAAGAAAAAAGTAAAGTGTCAAACCCACGAGGAATTGCAACTAATATCTAGCTGAGTACTAAAAGTAACACAATCCTAAATACAAATTAGGGTGGAAAAACTATTCTAATCTAAGCCTAACTAATGATAAATTAAACTTAAGAATTTAATGGACAGGACCTAGAATTACAACTTCCATCACACTTTACTTAACTTTCCTTTTATCCTATAATGCTTAGTTATGGTACAATGTTATTAACCTAAGTTCTAAGTCAATGACAAGTATCTTTCGAGTTGTTTATAATTTATACCTTACTTAACTAATTCACTATATGTCTATGAGAACTAAATTAAGCAAGATTCATTGAGACTACCTCTAAATTGGCTACACAAGGTATATAGGTATGTATCTATCATATATACGAATCAAATTCAAACAACCAGGTGAATAAATTCAAGCAAGTGTTATATCACTCAAGGCTAAACCTAGATTTCCTTCATCAAGGTTCTTCTAAGTTACCAAGTCAATCTAATTAGTGATCAAACAATTAGAGGCATTAAGCATGCAATGAAATAAATAACATAAATACCACACCTTAAGCAATCCATAGACAAATTTAAGTTAAGCTACATATGAGTTCCATTGTAATCCTAGAGATGGAACTACTCCATGCTATTTAGTGTAAACATGGATTTAAACAATAAAAACATCAAGCAAATTGTAACATGCTGTAGTTTAGTTATCAACATTAGATATGTTATATGGGTGTATGAAGTGAATTATAGATCTGTTGCTAAGTTTAAATTTATTTTCGTGAAAATATTCAAAGCGTTAGGTTATAAATATTTCTTATGTTTATTTTTTGTATACAATTCATAATTCAATTTGAGTACTCAATGTTAATATTATTGTTTTAGTACGAGTTATATTAAGTATATGTATAGTTTAGATTAATTTGTTGGCATACATATATCCTTTAAGACCCAAAAATAATTAAATAAATACTAATTTACATAAATGAAATATAAGTTTTTTTTTCTTACTTTTAAACTTATACTGAGCAATTGCTTTTCATTTTAAATTGTGGGAGTAACTTTGTAATTTCAAAAGTCCTAAGCTTTATATTTTTATCTTTCTTTTCCTTTTACCTCTTATTTTTCTTTTTCTCTTCTTCTTTCTACCTCACGAACGCTGCTTTCTTTTTCTTCTCATGCACGCTGCTTTCTTTTTTTTCCCTCACCACAGCTTTCCCTTTCTCCCTTACGAAGCTCTTGTAGCTCTCTCTTTGCTGCTCATAGTCTCTCACCATACCCACTCTCTTACTCATCCTCCACCTTGATCGATTAATGGCGAAAGCACAGATGAGGAAGCCAACAACAACTGGGCAGCAAGGTCATGGTGGCATCAAAGGTGTTTTTCACTTTCTTTCTCATCTGATTTCATTATTTTCAGAGTTCAATCCTCTTTCACCTTTTAGGTGAGCTTGGATCTAGTTTAAAGCCTAATTCACTTATACTTTCTATCTATTCTGTGTGTATAGATTTATAGTCATTTTTCTATATTTTGGTTCTTAAAAAAAAAAGAAAAAATCAAAACATTGGGGATTTTCGTTCCCTAATAGAAGTATGGATGCGTCAAGAACTAAGGGCCAGTTTGGTACGCAGGAATGGCCATTTCATTCCATCTATGATTCCATGAAATGAATCGTTTGGTACGTTTTTAACCTCATAATACTCATTCCATTATATTTATTTTATTCCATAGAAGTAAGAATTCTCAAACCCACCTAAGGGGGTGGGATTGCTCATTCCTACTTCTATGAAATTGGTTTAGTTCAGTTAACTTGAATGTGGGATTTGTCATTTTATTGAAAAAGAAGATTGCTTGTGAAAGTATTGGCTACATGTCTTCTTTTTTGTGAGAAAATCATCATTAAGTTATTATTTTTGAATATGAGATTATATTTAAGATGTTGACAACGAGTGGTGGAAAAAATAGTGATTTAAGAATGATTGAATTTTTTTTTTGTGAAATGATGAAGGATACAATTTTGTTTTGATAGAATTAGTTTTTAGAAGAAACCTTGTCAAAACACTGTAGCTAACAGCTGTATTGTTATCCTTGGTGGTTTGACCTTAGCTAGCAAGGGTGGTGCTAGCCTTGTGCAAGGCCAAGAACGTGAATTAGATTTGTTTAGATTCATTTGGATATGAACTTGGATGCCTAGTGAGCACGGCTAATGCTAACCTTTGGGCCTTGTGCCCACTGGTTTGGTTGTGGAGCCTGACTTGTAGAAAGTTCCTATTTAACTCAAATTTGACTTCAAATGAGTCTCCTTTAAGCATTAAACCTTCAAAACATGTAAACTAAGTTAAGAATGAATGAAATTCATAATTAAAGGCTAAATCCTAAGCATACTTAACTAGGATTCATTACCTTAGTACGAATGACTCAACTAAAAAACAATCAAACTAAAATTCAAGGACATAGCAAATAATATGGCTAAAAAAGGCATGTAAACAAGGCTATTTCATAAACTTATCACACCTCCAAACTTAAGGTTTTGCTAGTTCTCGAGCAAAAGAAAAACTAAAACACAAAAAAAAAAAAAAAAAAAAAAAAAAAAATGAATAGCCAAAAATGCATCTCACTAACATAATGATATCTCCAACATGCTCTCAAAAGTTTCATATGATTTTTAACTAAATGTCAATAATATATATCACTCAAATTCATGTTTCAATTCAAGAGAAAGCAACAAATTCAAATGAATTTCAAATGTGTGTATGTGAATAATCTTTTAATTAAAAAATGCATGCAATCTGGATAAGTTTATCTTTAAGTAAAATCCAACTTAGCACTCAAACCCCATTAGTGTGTTTTCCAACTCTCTATCCACTAATTTAGACTCCATTAAGTTAAGAATCATTAAGTCTTTATTAAGGTTGTAATGTAGGCTAGAGTAATAGTATGATAAAAGTATATTTAAGGGTTAAGTTACCCTAAGCACATAGATCAATCTAGATCTTTGAAGAACTTTTTCTTTTCACAACCTAAGTATTAACCATTTGGCATACTCTTTTCTTTTCCCCATTTCATATATTTCTTTTTTTTCTTCTTCATTTTGTTTTTCTCTTTTTCCTTTTTCCTAACTCTTGTCACACCCCTAAACTTATTTCTTTTTATTATAAATAAAAGGGTGATCAAGAGGCACAAACATATACTTCTTTTATATATGTGTAACTCCAACCTTTCCATCTTTTCTTATAACATAGCTCAAAATATTCACAGAATGATCAATATGCTTAAGAGTAACGGTTCAAAACTAGAATTTTAAAAAACAATTAGGCAAATATTTTGTAAGAGTCAAAGCAAAGGCAATATGGGCTCATTGGGGTAACTAAGAATAATATAAATCATGATAAGTTTAAAAAGGTTCAAACAGTCTAAAGATAGCCTAAATCATGTCCTTAACTTAATTTTGTTTAGGATTTCCCCTCAAGAGAGAATTAAAAAAATTATAAGGTTCCTACCTAAGCATAAACTTCCTAAACATAAACAATCTATAGATAAACAAAACAATCCCAAACAAAAGATCAAACACAAAATATGTGTTGGAAATCACATCATACAATGTTACTAACTCAAGAATTTAACATGAATGTTAAAGATCATATGAAAACTATAATACTATCATAGGATGTGGGGATTTCATCATAATAACATCTTGGCTAACTAACAATCTAAAAACACAAATACACTAATAAAATCTTTTCTTGGACTAGCTTCTTTACCCGTATCCGCTCTCAATGTGACAATCCTTGCTCATTTTGCACCACACCTGGGTGCTGGTATGGCACGCCACAAGGCTGTGACGACCTAACTCTTGCTCATTTCTCACTACACCTGGGGTCCAATACAGAATGTCGCTAAGAGGATTACGCCCCAACGAATAATTGGAAAGATTCATCTTCATAGAGTTTGACTAGTTTTACGTTTACCGTCAACCTATCGCAATCCCCCCCCCCCCCCTTACAAGCTCCAGGAACTAGATACAGCCTCGCTTGACATTATCTTTCATTTACTGATATTCTTCATTGCCCTTTTAAGGACCAAAGTTCATCTTCATTGACACCTTGAAAATATTAATTTGCAATTATCTTTACGAAAATTGAATTTTCAAATTCCATGAAATGAAGACCAAAGTTAACTAAACACAAATCATTAAATTTTTATAATCACCACAATTACAACGTACCATTTAATTACAACCTGCTTTTGTAAATTACAATTTGAAGCTTCCTACATATCAGAAAGAAAGCAACTATTGCCAATTTGCACACGCCAAAAGTATCATCTTCGTTATGTTGTACATCGAGTAATTTCTCCATAGGCCTCCATGATTATCCCAAGGATCTAACCTACTGAGAAAGGAGGGCAAATGTTACTAATAGTAAAATAATTACAGATATTACCACCGAGATGCTCAACATATCAAATAGATGATTGTAAACTTTAAAGTTCGTCAACCAAACAATTTGAACATTATGTGTGAATACCTAAGGAAAATTTATCGGAAAGCATGTCACCGTTTCTTGCTCCTCTTCCCTCCCTTGTGTTTCTTGGGCTTGTTATTTTTCTTGCCTTTGCTTAGGGTTTCTTGGATACTGGTTTCAGCTCCAGAAGTTATGGTAGCTTCTAAAGCCTTCAAGTTCTTGTTAAGCTCAATTCCCAAAATCAACGGCTTCAAGGAAATTATACAGAGAAGAGGGAGGGAAAAAGAGACAGAGAAGATAGAGACAGAAAATCTAGCCCATCAGGTGCTAGCCACTTTCATTCATTTTTTCTACTATCCCCCTACATACGTACAATACTACTTATATATACAACAAAAAATATTGAAATGCCTAAGCTAACCCTGCTCCAAATTGACCCATAACAATCCCTTATGCTTCAAATAATCCTTGTCCTCAAGGATTACGTTAGTAACTCTTTGAACTAGCAGGGACACCATCAGAGAACTTGTTGGAGGAGGTTCCATGTAGTGGAATAGCCAACAAGATTGTTTGATATTGTAACCAGAATGATTCATCAAGGTTTGGATCTTTAGTTTTGATGTTTTGTTGCTGATGTAGTTCCTTTGAAGATGATTTCTTGAGTTTCCTCCATTGAATAGAAATTCTGAATCTTCATCTTTGCAACTTGAGGACATCTTTTGATCTTCATGTCTCACCGCAACCATCCAAAGTATTATAGCCTGGAAACCAGTGTGGGAGGACCTTTTGTCATACCATTCATTGCTTTCCATATTTTCTTTCTGCCCTTCAATTTTACAATTGATTTCTAGCAGTTTTTGTTCTAAAGGAACTCCAAGCTGCACCATCTTCATCCATGTTGCAGTGTTATTCATGTTTGAAGCTATTGTATAATGACAAAGATCTTTCCGTTGCTTGACTTGTTGCCCCACCAAGATTTCAACTTCAACCCATTTCCATTTCTTGGTTTAATGATGATCATCTTTTGGGTCATCAATTGTTTCTTGCAAGATTGGCCTTTTCCCAAAAGGAATTACAAAATTAAAATCAATTTGGGATACCCTTTCCATAAGTTTATAATCCTTGTTACTTGTAGGTGAGTGCTTCCCAATTTCCTCATTACCAGTTGATCTTGTCACATGTGTTTGAGGTGTGAAATTAGGTGGATTCAGAAAGATTTTCTCCGCAGTTGTTAACTTTGCAGGCGTAGAGTCCAAAGCTTTCAACATCTTCTCAAACCTGTAATTTCATCTCCATGTTTTGTTGGAGATTAACACTGCTGACTTTTAGTTCTTGCAACGTTGCATTCAATTTCACTAACTTCGCATCAAACCCAGCAATTCTTGCATCAATGCTGTCCCATCTTGATTCCAAGGAGGCGAATCTGCATTCAAGAACACTAGTTTTGACTTCTGCATCCGTTGGCCAGGAAGGATGCTCTGATACCATTGTGAAGCTCAATTCCCATAATCAATGGCTGCAAGGGAATTATACAGAGAAGAGGGAGGGATAAAGAGACAGCGAAGAGAGAGACAGAAAATCTAGCCCATCAGGTGCTAGCCAGTTTCATTAATTTTTTCTACCATCCCCCTACTTACGTACAATACTTATGTATACAACAGAAAATATTAAAATGTCTAAACTAACCCTGTTCCAAATTGACCCATAACAGTTCTTATCAGCTTTCTTTTCTTCGGATGCCTCGTAATTGTAATCATTATCATTTTCACTCTGGTTGCCTAAAGCCCTGATAGTATTTAATTCCTCAGCAACGAAATTTGTGTTGTGTGGCAAGAACAGCTGACTCAAGATGTGCTCAAGTTTTGGTCTTCTAGATAGAACTCTCCGTGAAAGTTCACCAATAACCGATATGTTCTTCACAAGTTCTGGCTCACTGTGGAGTAGGAAAGAGCAAAAGAAAGGTTTAAGTATTTCTCTAAATTACTATACTAGATCCTGGATACAAACACCTTTTAGAATGTATTCATAAACATATGTAAACAGAAAAGATAACACCCTAATAAATGCAGACACGCACAAATTTAGAAATACAGAGAAGAGTTAAGAAGTTCAGTAAACAGACCTCCCATCCAGTGAAGCAGAAAGTTGCTCCAATTCATCTACCACTTCACCGAACAGAATTTTATTAGAAGGCTTTACATGCAAGGGTTCAGTCCCAGCAGCAGTTGAGAATTGAATTCCTTTCTTTACAGAGTCCTGACAAGGGGAAAAGTAAATTAGATAAAGTTGTAGTGAAAATTGATAGAATTACATACTAGATTCAGAAGTTAAGAGACAATTCGGTTTACCTTCATTTTTTGAGCATTTGACAAAAGTGTATCTCGATCTTTTTCATTTTCAGTCAACAGCAAAGTCTCAAACAATTCCAACTCGTGGTTATAACCCAATGGAAGACTAACTTCATTATTCAGCTTAATATTCAACAAATGACCAGCCACTGCAGTAAAGTTTGAATCCTGAAGGCTAGAAACACTTGACGAAAATACTTCACTGGAATTAGTCGCTTCTTCAACAGATGCAGCTTCACCGATCACACTCTCAACTTTCTTTGGAAACATCATTTTGACTACATCCTCCTTGTGCCTGTAGACCATCAAATCTACCAAAAATGCATTGGGGCATGAAATTTCTAAAGAATTGTTCCGCAGCCTCATAATTACGAGGGGATCATCAATCTTTTCAAATGCCTCAGCAAAAACATTTAAATTTGCAAGAACATTTTGTTTCTTACTTTTCCGAAGCACTCCATAGAATGCCTGGGGTAGTTGTTCTACTATAGAGCTAGTATGCAAAATATTAATAAGTGAATCTACACACTCCCCAGAGTTCAAATGAAGCAAACATAACATACAGATCAACCTCAGTACCAGCAATGGGTAGTAATCCTTCACATTTGTATTAGATTTTCTGATCCACTCCTTTGTTTCCTCCTTATTGAAAAGAAGGTCATTAATAACCTGCCCAATAAAATCATTTATGTTTCTCAGGGATGGTTTAACATCAGACATTACACTCAAATTTTGGGTAGTGTTTCCATCCTGAAAGAGAAACCACTCGAGAAAAGATGATCTTGTCGAAAATATGTATCCTTTGTGGTACGATGCCAAGATAAGAAGGCGCTCAACAAGATACAAGAAACAACTAGGAGATATATAATCATTTTCCCTTCTCCAGTTTGCATTATAAGTATCTTCCAAGGCTTCATAGAACTTCAACAATACATACACCTTTTTCTGTGATTCAGTCACATTTCCTGCAACAGACCCTTGGGGAAGTTGAGGCCCTATATATGCACAGAAACACTCGATGAACACCTTCCATGGGGAATTGTCATCAATTCTTCTCATAATTTTCACATACAGTTCACTATCTAGCTCTCCCAACCCCAGGATCATAACAACAACCCCTCCAATCTGCCCGTATGTCAGCCTCCCATTCCGTCTAATGTGTTCATGTATTGTCTCTTTCAGCAGATAACAAGAAACCTCAGTTCGTCTCAGAGAAACCATGTTCTCTGTCAGTGATTTCCTCCAATCTAGAGGAAACAAATAGCCAGAGAAGTGCTCAACTGAAAATCTGACAAACTTCTGTAGTGCTTTCAAACCAAAACTTTGATTCAAAAACTTCGAATCCAAAAGGAATTTTGCGACCTCATAGATGAGGGTAAGAGACCTGCTTTGACAGAACACAGAAATTGTATTCTTAACAAAGAATCTATGAAGGGCTTCCAGATTGTTTAAGACCCTCATACCAACAGAAAGTAATTCTGAACACCAATAATTCCGAGCAGCATAAATTATTGGGTGAACATCAACAGACACCAGTTTTCCATTCCTCTTAAGAATATTTGTACCCATTTTCTTCACCCAGTCAGCATCTGGGTTGAGCAGAAGATAAATCTCATTCATGTTAGAAATCTGCTTCCATACACCCAAAAAGTTGAAAGCAAATTGCCCATCAATACATGCAAGATACTCCAAAATGTTAACAATCTTTTCCTTCCAACATTTCCAAAAGTATACCAGAGTGTCTACAGAAACCTGAATTTTAGAAACCAATCCCTCCATGTGCTTCGCAGAATCAACAATTACTTCATCTTGCCACACATATTTTGAGGAGTACAATTCAAAATGAGCATCTAGAATTTTCCTCAAAGATAATATTTCACCCCTTATACTCTTATGTCTGCGGGTCAAATTCAAATTAGTCATCATTGTGAAAATGTTACTCTGTTCATCTGATAAGACATCAACTTCTGTACAGACAAATTCATAAAAGTTGTCTGACTCATTCTTTGCAAATGACTTAGCTTTTATTAGAAGTTCTCCCTTATGTGTAAACTGCTTCAAGGGCCAACCTGTGCTTCCCGATGTCCAAAGAGAGTTGGCAAGTATGTAGAAAAGTATTAGTTCAGATGCTCCGGTGAATTTACCAGCCTTCCCTAGCAGATCAGCCTCAAGAAGAATATCACCCCTTAGCTTTGCAATGCTTGCTGCCTCCAGAAAGTTCCCCGATTCTTCTTCCAACAAAAGGAGCTCATCAAATAAACCTAAAGACCTTAAGAATTCACGCATCAAATCCATTGACCGAAAAGCTTAACAAATCTCATCATGGATCTAGTATCTTTAAGTTGATAATAATGAAGAGCACAGTGTTCCAGAAAATTCTGTTCAATTTTATCAAGCTCATGCCTTCTAATCACTTCAGCAGCAGTAGTTTCAAGTTGTCTCCAGTGTTGAATATAATCCAAACCAACATTGAACAAACTTCCTTCTGCACAAACTGTCAAACAGTCGGAGAAGAAATTACCCCTTGCATAGACTTGTGCTGCAAGCTCACAGCATCCTGCTAGAGAAAAACAATCCCCTGCTCTTTTTAAGTCAGGATCACAACATTTCTCCAAGTAAAGCTTACCTGCAAACAGTAAAATAATTAATTATTTAGAGATTAAAATATCACAAACTTAGGTGGACTACAAATAACTATTGATATCCTGTTCTCTATCTCATCTCGCTCCTGCCACAAGCTCCTACAAAATCAAACTCAGTATGAGAAAAATCTTCAAATTCTTACCTGTCCCCAGATAACTTACTGTCAATTTTTTAATTTTCTTCAGAATAGTTTTGAGTATATACAACCATTTTCTATGTCACAGACAGTTTCATGTATTAAATATAAGTATAATTTAAAAGTACTCATGAAGGTGAAATTCTGCAAACTCTTATCCATCGGTTCATAAAGAACTTACCAGTCAATTACATGTTATATTCTCCAAATTAGTAGAGTGGATAAAACCATTTTCCATGTCACAGCTAGTTATAGAAATTAGAAAATAAGCTCAAGTAATAGTAACAGGACAACTTACTATATATCTAGTAAAGTTTATACACCTATTTCTAGGATCGGCATACACTTGATTATATCAATATTAATTTTCTCAAATTGTTGGTTAACATCAGATCATAATCATTTTTTACACTATCCAAATCAGAAGGATAGATGATCCAGAAACTAACCAATTTGCAACATATCATCACAGCTTAAAATGATGACATGTAATTCCCATATCCCTTTAAGCACTCCAACCTTCATCCAAAACTTAAAGTAATACTTAAATGTATAATGGTTCAAAATTCTGATACAGTAGGCTCCTGATGCATAAAATGAAGGCAGAATCTAATCAGCTAACGTAACAGAAATCAAATCCATACCCACTTTTCATAATCGCCAACATCAGAAAAACATTGTGCAGCAGAATCGGCCTTTCCTATTGACTCAAATAAATCAGCAGCTTCCCTAAGGATCGCATTTGCACCATCAGATTTGGAATTACTGTGCATGAGGTCAGCAGTAGCTCTAAGACCAGAAGCTTTAGACCTTCTCTCCCAATATGTGTCACCAGCTCTTTCAAAACACATTGTTGCCATTTCATAATTGCATTCATGGTAAAGCTGAGAAACATTGAAAAGGCTTAGACATCAATTACATAGAAAAATGTCTTTCCCAGAGATGGAATCACAATTGATTCGCATTGTCCTCAGCTAAAAACACATTTTAAGTGCAACAACAATGGCATAGAACTAACAACATCAAAATAATAGTTTTCACCATTCAAAATATACCACAGGTCTGCGGCAACACAACAATGAAGAGAATCAAATTTGAAGAGATCTGGATAAATACTTGGCAGCAGTATATAGCGACAGCTTATTCAAACTTGAAATCAAAGAATAAGGTATTAAATTAATCGGAACACAAAATAACAATAACCTTTATGCCCCGTGACTTCCACTCCTCTGGAGTGCTTGCAACTTGCATTGCCTGAGCAAGTGAATCATCCAGTTGTCTGGCTTGAACAAGAAACTTCCTTTTCCAGTAGTCAAACATTGGTCTAGAAATATCCTCAATATTTTCGCAGATCCATAATCTCTGCCTTGTACGAGTGACAGCCACATATAGCTGTTTAAGTTCAGAGCACAATACACTATGTTTAGATTCATTGAATCTTGGATAGGACTTAGCTGGAGTGGAGTTTAGCAAATCATGTTCCTTCATGTATTCCATTTATTTTTAAAAGGTGATGAGCCAAAAAAGTTGTACAGCAGTACATCCTACAAGAAATATAAGAAAATTATTAATAAGATCATGGAAGTAAATAAAAATTAAATTAAATTATTACATTATAAAAACCTGGAATTCAAGGCCCTTGCACTCTAAAATAGTTAGAACAAGCGCATGTTTACCAACATAGTTTAGGATTTCCTTCCGAGCACCATCATCCCGTACCAATATTACTTGCTCTGCTCCAAAACCAACAATTTTTCCGCCTATATTTTCACTATTTCCAAAAAATTTTACAATTGCATTCTCACTATTTCCAGATTCAAGCAAAACTGGAGCTTCCCCAAATATGAAACTGGTCTCAGGTTTCAAGACATCGATAGACTGAGGAAAAAATCGATAGAGAAGTTCAATGATGCTCTGTGATAATCTGAGAACTCCAGCATGGGTACGAAAATTTTGACTCAAATGAAAAATATCTGAAATTCTAGCTTTCTCCTTCCATTCATCATTTGTACTGCTTCTAGATTCCAACACAAACTTCTGATAGAATAGACATCGTATATCTTGGAACCTAAAATCAATTCCCCTTGCGATTGTTTGTGCTGTATCCCCAGAGAAAACAATGCCCTCTTCCACATTCTGGCAGATATATTTAAATAAAGCAATTTGACTCATAATAAGATCTTGCACCTCATCAATATACACAAAATCCATTTCAAGACCGTCACATTTTCCGAGCCTTAGTCGATGATGTAGGTCAATAACGAGATCTGCCAAATCAAATTCACCATTTTTCATCTTCATTTTTTCATAATCCTGAAAAATATCATACATCTTCTCTCGCATCTGTCTGCTTAAACTGGATGCCCGGCTTTCTGATAAAAGAACATAGTCCTCGCGACTGAGCTTACCATCACATGTCTCTGCTGTTTGTGGATTACCTTTTATATGAGATATAATCTCAGTGAAGACTCTACACGAATCAAGATTCCTAATCAATTGAGAATTGAAATGTGGCCAATAGGATGAAGTAAACCTATCAAAATTGACCTCCCTCATTCTTGTAAAGGTCTCTGTGGCAACTGACCTTAAACCGTGATTTTGATTACTAGCATGATTCCTCAAGCCAGGAAATCTCTCAAAGTATGAGTTACCCAAAGTCCCATCAAGCATCATCAAGAACTTGTGAAATGTTATCACAAGAGGATATGAGTTGGGTCGAACATCAATAAAAGAATTTGGAATATTCTTAAATTGTATAGTTGCATCATCAACATCTTCCATGTCTTTTGAACAGCTTTCCATGGGAAAAGTATAATCACAAATAGAACTGCGAGCATAATGAGCCAAGTTAGAAAATACAGGTAAAGATAAAAATTGGCACATTTAAACTATAAATAAACAGAAAATAATGGAGAAAGTTAGGAATTCCTCGAAATAATTTTTTGAATGAGGTAATAAAGCATCCGAACTGCCATTCAAATCCCTCCGATTATCATCCACAACATAGAAACTGTTTTACATAAATCCAATGAGTAGAAGAGAATATATCATATATGAGGTTATTGTCCAATGTTTCATCAAGGAAGTAGGTGAGGAGAACAGCACTAGAGAAAATAGAAATGCAAACAAGCCACACACCTTTTCAATCGAGTAACATGATGTTTCACTTCATGACATAATTTAGGACTCACAGTCACAAAAATCTGCCGCAAGACAGGTAGTTTACTCTCTTCAGTGTCTTCCTCAACTTCCTTTCCTTTACTTGAACATGAAGAAGCAATTCTGTTGGTTCCATAAAATGCTTCAGTAGCCATTTGGTGCAATTTCTCTTTCTGAAATAACTTCATGGTCAATACAGTAGTTTTGCCGGTACCAGAATGTCCAAGTATAAAAGTACTTTTTGGATAGAGGATCATCTCCAACTCTTCATCTGTTACTTCAAAGGGAAGTTCCAGTTCCAGACCATCACGGTCAGAAAGCAAGTGGCTCGCAACACTTGATGACAAGGAGTAGAATTTCATAAGCAACAAGCTCTCTCCAACCTTTGAATTTTCAACATAACTTCTTCCTTCAGACCCAGAAATGCCTTAACTCATCCTCATTATCAACATTAGTGAGATCTCTAAAACGGATAACATCTACAGAGGTTGTCCAACTCACTGGAACTTCCAAATTCCTAGAACAAATACACAAGCCAAAAAGCTGAAATTAATTTTAACCAATCCTACATAAAATGCTTGCAACTAACCAACCAGACCAAGGGGTCACATTGAATTCAAGATTTAGAGAAAACAGTTAAGGCCTATAGGCTATAAGAATGCAACAGATTGTACATACCCCTCAAAACATTTTTCTTTGCAGTGATTGATAAAATCTTCAGTATATCTACCAAATATACCATCAAGACGCTTCTCCAATTTAGGAATATCCTCTGTAGACAAAATGTCCCATATCTTCAACACTTGAATATACCTTGATTCTTTTACTATGTCAATTGAACACATGAGATACAGACCTTCAACCTTAAAACGCTTCAAGATTTGGGATGAACTTCCATGAAATGAGTCTATGTCCCTCTTCTTAGGCCTCCAGCCAGTGGAAAGCTTCAGTAAAAGGTTTACAACTGACTTCTTTGTCCTATCTGACCTCAACTTTTTAAATGATTTAAGAAAATTATCACTGAAAAGAACCTGCAGATATAGAATGTGTGAGAATGGGAAGATAAACTTATACAAACAAGAGATTCTTGTTAATAAACATATCAACCCTAGAAATAGAAGTAAAAATTTACATTCTGAATTTCTGAAATCTATATACCTTCCACCTAGCATTTCTGAAAAGGACACTATCTTTATTAAGCAAATCATCAAATTGATCCAACTCTTTCTTTACATCCAATATTGCTTTTGCCATATCTTTATCTTCATCAGCATTAAAGAAACATTGACGGTTCTTAGCATCAAGCAGTATGGCTTCCCAAACAGCTTCATCGCTAGCCAGAGTCCTTTTGCTCCTCAAAATCCAGAGGCAGTGCCTGGAGACATCAAAGAACTACCACTTTGACTACATCGATAAGAAAATTGCAAGCTTATATAAAAAGCTTCTAGTAGACTGTACCTAGCCCTAGTAAGAGCAACATTTGTTCTCTGTGGATTGGAAATGAACTCAAGTGAATCCCTGCTATTTGTCCTTACAGTTGATATTATAATAATATCCTGTTCCCCACCCTGGAAGCCATCAATTGATTCCACATTCACAACAAATCCGTCACGGGCATTGCTCTTCTGACCAAGTTTCTCTTGAATTGAAACAACTTGAGCAGCATATGGAGATACTACACCAATGCTGAGCTTCACTTTTGAGGGGACACATGCTGCAGACCAGACAAAAGCATAAGAACCAATTATAAACATAAATGGTAAACAAAAGAATTTGTTACACAAACATAAACACTGTCCCTCCAACAACATTATGAGATAAAAATACCTTTATGCAATTTCTTCAGTATTGTCATCAAAACGGCTACCTCAATCATATTTCTCCGGCTACGTCCGGCGTCATCTAGCTCTTCTCTCCCACCAACTATGTTTATGAAAGAATAGGGACCAAACATTGGCAATGGAAGCCAATGCTTTTCATAACTCTTTCTCTTAACATTAGGAGCATCAACGATTTGGTTCAAGTAAAAGTAAGAATTTGGAAAGAAACTTATTGAAGGATGCATTCGGTACTGTATATTGAGAAGGTGCTTTGAGTGACCCAACAAGCTTAACCTCTGAAATAAGCTTCTCCCAAAACCAGCTTTTTGAGATACCTTCACCAGAAAAAGAAGAGCATAGGTGAGTTAATCATCAATGAACATAAGAAAAGAAAGTTTAAAACATAGTTAGTAAGAGAAAAAGCTCTAGAGCATGTAAGGCAAGAAATAAGTATCTACTGACAACATACATTGCTTTTGACCATTGCTGGTAACTGACACTCATCTCCAAAAAGAATTGCATGCCTTATACCCGGAAGTAGAAGAGGTATTAATGATTCACATACTTTTAACTGTGCAGCTTCATCAATAACCAAAATGTTCAAAGGCCCCATTTTCACGAAATGAAGCTTGTAGGAACTGGAAGCAGTGGCAAAGATCAAAGAAGATGTCTGGAAACAGAATTCTTGAATTGATTCTTTGCTCATATAACTTGGAAAGTGAAGCTTACCAAGGGATTGTTTAAGAGTATTCAAAACAGATAGGCAATCAGTTCTCATCATATACAATAGGTAAGGCATACCAGTGAATGACAGAGAAGAACTTTCCAACAATTGTGGAAGAGAGAAAACATCCTCCATTAGTTCAGAAACTGCAATATCTTGAAATAATAGAGCTTCAAATGAGTCAAGTATCTCAATAAGGTGTACCATGTTATCAAAGTTGTGTTCCAGAATGTAACTTTTTGCTATGTGTGTACATAGGATAGAAACACATTTTCTGAGGGGTAAGACTATAGTAACAAATATTTCTCTCACAAACTGAAGAAAAGATTTGCGACCTTCCTTCCCACCTTTAGAACTGTTAATGGCTTTTTTCACTTTGATTTCACTTGCATCCAAGTGTTCTTTCTCCTTTATCAATTCATTTTCAATATATATATGATACTGAGAAACACAGTGTTCAAGTAAATCAATCAAGGATTCAAAACACATCCTCCAGCCAGTTGATGGTGCAAAGCACTCAGAGAGCTGTTTGACACGATAATCCAAATATATATCTTCAATCTCAGAACCAACTTGGAGCCGCTCATTATTGCCAAACAGTAGCATGTCTCCCAGTGGACAGAATAAAACTTCAGGTCCCATTTCAAATGATTCTTTCTTTATTGTCAGCATGCGGGATGCCACTTCTTTAATTGCAACATTTGTTGGGGCACAAGTAAGAACCTTACAATTCATTTTCAAGAAAGTAAAGAGTAACGTACTCAAAGTTTTGGTTTTTCCTGTCCCTGGTGGCCCCCAAATAAGCTCCACAGTAGATCTGTGACTGCATTGAACTGTAGAGAGGCATGCAAGAATTGCCTCATGTTGAGATTTATTCATTTTTGAAGATTCTCTTTCAAGAAAATTTTCATCTTTTACTGGACAACCCCATGGAGAACAGTAATCACAAGTTTGACTTACCTGTTATTTAGCATAAATACATCAATAAGAGGCCCAATTAGTAATCTCAATCAATTTAAGACCAGGGAGTGAATTTAAGACTAACTAGATCTCTGTTGGACGGGACTACATAAGTGAATTCATCACTAAATCTTCTTATAAATCTAATAATTCTAATCAAAGTTTCTTACCAAGTTATCTGTGCATAAAATTTCCTTGTTTTGCTGCAAATTTCCAGACATGTGCAGTGCACTCCATATTCTCCTGTTTGTAATTATATTTACCAAGAAAACTACAAATAGAGATTTTTGCTTCCATTCATTGGGAACAATTTCCTTGGGTGCATTAACTTTGAAATAAGTAGATGTAACATCCTCATTCTCATCCTCTGTGATTTTAGAAACTGACAGAAAAGTCCATGACCTTCCCACCCTTTGTAAATCATGCACAGTTTCTGGTTTAGCATCTGTCAAAACAAAAACATCTCCAGGCAATGTTTTGTAAGGTTCTTTCCCACGATCAGTGAACCCGTTTTTCCAGCAATCTATTTTGACATCATATAATTTCGCCCCATATGGCTTTGACTCCTCAAGCGCAACTACTTTCCCAAAAGGTGCTTCGGAGATGATTTCCATACTTGAGCACAGTTTTGCTCGGGTTTCTTCCAATAAAGGGTACACATATGATCCACGATAATGGTGAATAGATTCAAATGATTGTGCAATGTTTTCCACCTGGAGAAAATAAAAACATAAGAATTCAGTTTAAAATGGAGAATGAAACTTTACATTTTGGTAGTAAGGGACTTCAGAGGCAGAGGAATGCCAAAACATCAGGGTTCCAGCCTCTATCATAAATGGCTGCAAGCAGCTGTAAGCCCCAGTATCTGTACATGAGCTTGAAAAGATGGATGAATATCATAGATGTACATACAGATGCTACCTTGTATAGACAATATTTAAAAGCTCAGAACAGTCTGCAACATGTAAATATTTAAACTGATTATGAGTACTCCGAAAGCTATTGGTATTATTGTATAGTATCAAATTACAGAAGTACTTTTCTTTTTCCCAGGATCTACAAGGCAAAAGTTTCACCAAATCCAAGAAAACATGGCTGAAAATTTATGCGGAATGTAAACCGACCTGGTCCTTGTACAGATTTTCATTGAAAATGTCTTCAAGAGTCCATGAGAATATGATATCAGTGAAGCCTGAATAGTTAGCATTTGCCCTAGTATTCTTGCTTGAACTTTCACCTTCCATCTTTTCGTCTCTGTCAATAGAAAACCATTCTGTTAAAACCCCACTTAAGCTTGGAGCTCACCAAATAAGAGAAGGGATTTCTTAGCCACAAAGGAAGTACAATTGAAAAGAAAAGGCTCCCGGGAATCTTAGTACAGCTGATTACGAAAAGAAATGAATATCACTGAAACTACTTTTCTGGCTTTTTACCAAAAAGACACCATGACCTGTGCGAAACGATAAAAAGAAAACCCTAGTAAAGATTAAGGTAGACAAGGCACAAGAAAAGCTTTTTGGACGAGGAGTTGAAGGTCTTCTCGATTTCGTTGCCTTAAGATAGAATATAGAATGTAGAATATATAACATAGACTAGAAGGTCTGTGGTCTTTACATTATTCCCAATATTTTATTCTTTCCCTCCAAATACATGTACGGCTACTAAAAGAAGGAGAAATTCAAGGAAGTGGATTGGAGGACAACTTTAAAATTCCTCTTTTTATCTCCTGCAAATGGAAAAATATTACCTCGCATAAAAAACAAAGGAAGAAAAGCTTAATTAATTTCTTTATTTTCCTTCCCCACAATCTTAATTTTTCTCTTGGTAGCTTGTTGATTTATATAACTATATAGTAACTCTTTCCTTTCTTTCTTTTTTTTTAAAGTTTTTCAGGTATCCCCACCCACATGCATTACTATCTCTAAAATTCAAACTTGTATTCTCATTCTAGAAGCAACTTGCTTACTATTGGATGTTTACTATTGAGTCCAACCCTTATTGGCTACTCTCTTTTTTAACTCTACATAAGAGATTAAACCTTCAATATTTCTTACCCCCAAAAATAAAACATGAATTTATTTTTCAATATATTTATTCTAAAATGCCACCTGTTTAGGCATTGGTATCCAAAAATGATGCATCTAATTAACTGAATATTTGTTTCATTAGCATGTTTAGAAGAATAAAGTTGTATTCTGAATTACTAAAACGGTAATGAAGATAGATGAAAGAAAAAAAGAAGAAGGAAATTTTAGTAACATTTTCATTTCTACAAAAACATAATTAGCAGAAAATGAAATTCTTATGACTTGTACTTTATAATTTTTATCATTCTTATTTTTAGTGTATATCTTTTATTTATTATATATATAAACGTAGGTACCTCCATAAGAAAGTAGAAACCAGAAGAATTCTCAGCTTTCTGCTTTTCTTTTCCTTCACCTCTGTTATTTCTGTTTCTAATCTCTTTATTATACCTAATTTCTCTGTTTTATACACTATTGCTTTAGAATTCGTTGTTTTTTTAATGCTGCATTGTAATTACACACACCTGTTATTGTTAACGTTGCTAAGTGGAAGAGATGGCGGTGGGAGTGGGATGGAATTCCAAGAATGAAGAAGCTCAAGGGTTAGTATGTGTGCATGAGTTGTTACTATGTGTTTGTTTTTATGATACTATTATTATGTTTGGAGACCAGAATTGCATTTTGTTTTCAATTGGAAATGTACAACCCTCCATGCCTAACGTAGAGTTCCCTTGTTTTCCATGAGAAAGTATACTTTATTTTATTATTAAAGAAAAACTGTCACTATTGATGTAGGGTAGGGAATTGGAAATGGAGATAGAGAATGAGGAAGGAGCAGGAGAGAGGGAACTGAAGGAGCCAACAATAACTCTATTCTATTCTAAAAAAAATGTTTATTCAATTTTTTGTAACATTTTCTTCTCTTCCAAAAACATAATTAGCAGAAAATGAAGTTGTTTATGATTAATTGAACTTTTTAATTTGTGGCATTCTTATTTCCAGTTTATACTAGTGGAGAGACCCGTGCCGTTATTGGCACATTATTCAAATAGTTTGTTTTGGATTATATGCAAAGGAAGAAGGATGGTGTTTATTTGGAGGGACACTGAGAATTCCTTTGAAGGGTAGCAGCAGAAACAAGAGGAGTTTCAAGAAAACAAAGAAGACATGATGAATGGGATTGGTCTAACCTTTCGCTTGGATGTAAGACTCCAACCCTCTTTTTGTGCGGAGTCTATAAAGGGTGTTCAAATACAAGAATGTCAGGCACAAATCAGTAGTCTCTAATATTTAATTAATTATGCTTCAGATGGAAAGTTATAAAATTATAGTAAAGATTAAGTTATGGAGGGTTCATAATGTAATTCTCTTCAATCCTATTTCTGAGTTCGGTAATCTTTGACATGATTTCGATAAGGTGAAGTATGAAAGTATTATTTTGTTTTCAGCTAAAAAGAATGAAATAAAATGTACATCATAATGCAAGCACTAATTCTTTTTTGTTGTTATCTTCATGGAAAGAAAAAATAAATATAGCAATTGAAGTTTTAGGTATGTTATAATGCCTATTGATGGTGATCCTCCAACAATCCAAACCTATTTAGCTACCAAAACAATAAGAGCTTATGCATAGATTAGATCACCGCCATTTTTCTTGATCATCAGCAAAGAGCATCATAAGTTGAGATCAATTGAGTAGGGCTTGTCCTTTTGATTGTACTTTCCTTCTGCAACATCTTACTATTAGGAAATATACGGTCATGTATCAAATGCATATGCAACAGAATTAAAATTTTCCCTAACCAATAACATAGTTATCAATTAAATCTACATTTATGTTACGAAAAAAAAGAGATTAAACTAACCTCTTGAAGCTTTCCTCACGTAGCTAGTTTGATTGTATAGCAGGGATGCTTGGAGTTCCTCCACAAATCGTCAAAATGATTCTCCTAGTCAAACACAAACTATAATTAATGATTAGCAAGCTATTCAAACGAATAAGCCTCTAATGAAATAGTTTACACAATTGATGGTTAAAAGCCTTTACTTTTTTGAAAAGGATTTAAAGGAATTGATTCACCTTTAGAATACGTGCTAGTTATAAATCTAGAATCATAGAGTTATTTTATTATAAATTTAATTTATATTTGATCCTAATCATGATATTTTAAGTTAGAGTACTAGTTAAATATATGTTAGAGTTGTTTTAAGGAATTTTGTAAAGTTTTTATCTTAATTAGGAATAGTTTTTTGAATTTTGATATTTAATTTGTTTTAGGTGTCTTTGCAGTGTCTTAATGTGAATTAAAGAAGGGAAGCTAATCAACTAGCACTGTAGCGCTGTATAAAATGAAGCCATACCGCCCAAAAAGGAAGAATTAAGGAAAAAAGGCAAAGAGAACAACGCGGCAACACCATTATAAAGTTGTAGTGCTAATACAAAGGGAGAAAAGTACGTAAGTCAGGTAGCTTGACGCCACAACATATGAAGATAGACGCCACAGCACAATGAGGATGAAGCCGTAGCGTCAAAGGAAGGATGACTTTCGTAAACCAAGTAAGGAATTGACATTGTAGCTCTTATGAATGTGAGGTTGTGGCATGACGAAGAATGAGTCCTATTGAGATTATATAGATCCTGTGAAGCCGTAGTGCCATATATGTCTGAGTCGCGGTGCTTGTACAAATTTTGGGGAGTTTGAAGACTTTTAGTGCATCCAAAATAGAAGGAAAAAGGCTATAAATAAAAGAGGAGGGCAAAGGTTTAGATATAGTTTGGAGTTCATGATAAAGAAGAGATTGAGCGTGCTTTGAAGGTAGAGGAGCAAGGATTTCGAAGAGCTTAAAGACCGCTATCTTCATTTTTTTTTTTCTTATTCCTTTATTCCTTTTAGTTTCTTTGTATTTTTGTTCTGATTTGCTTAGTTGTAGTCATGGTTATGTTTAGTAGCATGAACTAATTCCTTTTTCTAGGTTTATAATGGAACTCAGATGTAGTTTGATTTAGTTTTATTTATGGATTGCTTAAGTTTTAGTATTTATGTTATTTATATCATTTTATGTTTATTGCTTCTAATTACTTAATCTCCAATTACAAAGATCTGGTAATCTAGAGAAACCTTGACAAAGGAAATCTAGGTTAGCCTTGAGTGATATAGCACATGTTTGAATTCTTTCACTTTATTGATTGAATTTAATTTGCATATAGGATAGACGTATACCTATATACCGTGTGTAGCCAATCTAGGGTTGTTCTTAATGAATCTTATTTAATTCAGTTCTCATAGACATATAGTAAATTGATTAAATAAGGTATGAATTATAAGCAATGGAAATATTCTTATAATTAACTTGGAACCCTAGGTTAATAACATAATATCAAAATTGAGCATGATAGGATAAAGGTAATTCAAATGAAGTGTGAGTGAAATCATAATCCTTGGCCTTCTCTACATAATCTCAAGTTCAGTTATTTTATTTGTTTGAATTTTAATCATAATTAAAAATCTCAATTATTCAATTGTTTGGATAATTTTAGAATTAGTAAATTTTAGTAATAGACTTAATTCTTCGTGTGAACGATTTCACTTACTCTTTATTACTTGCTTTAAACAATACGTACGCTTGCATAGTAAATCTAACAACAGCTAACTTCTACTTGGTTGAATTGTTAATGGAAGATTGTTCTTGAAGCAAAAACTTCTTTGCTTCAATAAACAGGGGTCATGGCTAAGGAAGAGATTTTCAAGAACTCTTATTGTCCACAATCTCTCACAAGGCCGAATGTAACTTGTATTCATATTATCATTAACCTTAGCTGAATTCCCTTAGCTTCTACATATATAGGGGTGGCTAGGGCTTAAAAAATTATAGTCCTCCTATGTTGAGGATTTAATTAATCCTAAAGCCTGTGGCCTAAGGCAAAAATCTCCTTTAGTAATCCATAATCCCATTATGATTTCTAATGGGTCTTCCGACTCTTAATAGCCTAAATCCAATTAAGATTCTCACTAGTCCTTTTCTTGACTTTCAAGAAAACAAGTCTTACCATGTATTTAAGGTTACAATTACCTTTTGACACTTATGTGCTTGGAAGTTAACTATTAATTCCAAGACTCCATTAATCTTTCTAGGTTCTTAATTAAAGTTAACTATTAATTACCTTTTAGTGCTTGTTTACCATGTAATTTAATTCTTTCATCAAACATATCCTAAGATAGACATAGGGCATAAATTCTAGTGTCAACCCTATCTTTGTCTAAATCCATTTGTACTTGATACCAAGTTTACGTTTTGTTGCTCAAAGAGATTCAAGAAAACACTTTTTCTTAATCTCTTTCACTTTGTAAAAATTCCCAGAACAAAACATACATGTCTCAAAGGCCATAAGATATTCGTCCTCTTTATTGAGGATGATGAATTATTTATCTGTCATTTATCTACCTTCATATACTACACTACATATCCAATAATCTCTCATATATTATCCTTATTACAGGATAAGGGGAATTACATTAAAACACAAATATTTACATATAAGGTAATAAGATGATATAAAGTCAAAGGATCAATTACACCACCAACATTTTGAGAACTTCCATTGAAATGTGAGTAAAAACTCTATATGGTTTCTCTTGTTAGATTAATTCAATGTATTTTTTCAACTAACAAGCACCCATATATTTGTCTCAGCATCTCTATGCTTGTAATTTATGAGATTACTACTTTCTCGAAGAATCATTAATATCCTTATTCTTGATAATTCATTGACTAGGAATACTTTTAGAATAATATTTTATATATGTACTTATCACTTTTGGCGCTTATCATTTAAACTCTTTTGACATAAGCATGACAACCCCAAATTCTTAGGTGTAAGATATTTGGTTTTTTGTTGTTTCATACCTCATGTGCAATTCTTTCAATAGATTTTGATAGAACCCTATTTAAAAGGTATGTGTAATACTCAGAATTTTAAAATATTCTATGAATGCATATTTACATGTCTTTATACTTGTATACTTGTTGGTGTTCTTAAATTGTTTAACTTTTATATAGCACTAATTCAATTATGAGTAAATCTATAGTAGTAATAGTAAATTATATGGTTAAGTGCATAGAAATAACTTTTGTAATGTTTTTGTGTTATTTTTTTTTTTATAAGAATTGCACCTTATGCTTAATTGCAAGCATGAAGTGAAAATGCTTGAAAACTTAAATGTTAGCATAAAATTGTTCAATTAGATATACGACCTTTGTTCACTCATATATTTATATCTTTCCAAAGAAATGTCTAAATGCAATTACTATTAATGTGTTAGAAAATAGACTTGTGTAGCTTTAAAATGACATATGATTTGTAATATTTAGACAAGTATATTAGTCCAAGTAATTCATCAAAGTTAAAATCCTATAAATATAGGATTCTAACAGATTGACCTTTTAATGATCCAACTAGCATAAACTGGATTAAACAAATGAAAATAACAATATGTTTATGGGATGAATTATTAGAACATGTATCTTTCAGTACATGTATCATACTTACTAATTGAATATATATACTAAAGTTAATTCTTAGAAGTTAAGCCAAATTATGCAAAAAATTGGATTTTGACAACTTTGACCCTTACCTTAGTAAATTGACCATAACTTCCTCCAGGGGAATCAAAATTTAATTCTTTTACTTGCATAAATTAATGGGCATATATAGGTTTCTAGACATATATCACATGTTTTGTTTGGAGTTGTAAATTGGTACAGTTAATTATGTAAAATTAGGAAGAAATTATTGAATGCAATTTTCGTTGATATGACATTCCCTTGATTAAAATATATATATTTATTTTTATTATCATATGTGTTATTTGGATCTACTAATCAATACAATTTATTATTCAAAATTAAAGGTAAAATCTGCCTACTTTGTCATAAATTGGTCTATATTCATTGTTTTGGTTTGAGTTTAGGTATTTTGTTACATAATGCAATAATAAGGTTATGTGCATATCTATGGTAAGGAAGTGGATATTAGCTAAAAGTGGTATGATTATATATGTACTATTATATTAATAAAGTTTGCTAAGTGAAGAATGTCTCAATTCCCTACTAAGCAAGGTAAAACTTGATAATAAGAGTGACTTGGTAAGAGTCACCAAGTTTTTCATGTATGCTATTATTAATGCATATATGTGAGAAGGAATGATCAAGTCATTGGTTACAAGGTGTGTCAAAAAAGGAAGAGAGATAAAGGATAACATGTTTGTTGTCTCACTTCTTTATCTCTTCATTTTCTGCCTTTGCAGAAAGAGAAAGAAGAGGTTTGAGTATGGATTTATAGATCTCCTTGCTCTAACATAAAGGTCATTCAACTAGATTTTGCTAAACACTTGAAAACAAAGTGATAAAGAAAGAAAGGGTGAACACAGTTGTAGGCTGCTTTACAGATTCTGGGTTAGTTGCAAGTTTAGGTATCTTGCGTTCTTGTGGAATTTCGAGGCTAAAATAACCTAAGGGATCCTAAAGAAAACTTATAGATCAAGGTTTTTTGATCATATATGGAGCTTCTCTTGAGTTGTTTATGGCTAGAGAAGGAGTTATGGCTGTTTACCATAACTGATTTTGTTCTAGACTGCGTGCAACCTTTGTCAATCCATAGCACTTTTCTTGGGTTTAGAGGGAGAATTATTCTTGGTTTCTTGAAGAGAACTTGTTCCTAATATATTGAGAGATAATTATAAAGAGTTTCAAGGGTTGATTATGCTTAGGGACTTCTAGGGAGACCTTGTAAGAGACTAATAGGCCTGTTGCATTGTGTTCTGCACTTAGGTTGTGTTTGGTAAAAAATGAAGGTGTTCTTGGCCTATTTTTCTAAAGGACTTGAAGGGAAGTTGTTCCTCACAACGAGAGGAATATGTCTAGAAACTTGCATGATATGATTTTGAGTAAAGAAGGTGCTGGATTTGTTTGGCAGCTGTTGGTTTTCTGCTGGATTGCATCAGAGCTCCAATTAGTCCAGAGGACTTTGCATAGGGTTGTGGATTAAATCAGCCAAGAGTTATTCCTCACACCTTGAGGGAAAATTATAAAGCTCCCTGAGTTCTAATTATTTGTAAGGTGTAAGAGGAAGCTCTTGGAATTCAAATTTGGGTTTTGTAGGCAAAAACATGTTCTGTTATGTACTCGGCTTCGTTTAACTTGGTTTTAAATATCTTAGAAGTTGAATCAGATGTTGAGGTTTGAAGAAGACTTGTAAAGGATACTAAGAGGGATCATTTTGTGCTTTGTTTGGTTATTTTGGAGGACATGAAGCGTGGCTTCCTAACCAGGTAGAGGCTAAACCTTGTGTTCCCCTGTTTTGTACTTGTTTGGGTTGTAACCGATTCTAGGTTAGATAGAGCTAAAATTTGAGGAAGATAGATGAATGAAAAATGTTTCTGACATCTTGGGAATGATGTCAATGCTTTAATTTGTGTGTTTTGGTTAAGTTTAAGGGCTATAGCTTTGAGTTAAGGTAGCCTAGGTCTTCATTTCCTTGCTTACTGCCTATGATGTATTTATATGTCTGGAGATAACTATCTTTGAAGAGTTGTGTGTTGGATGTTTACATATGAAATGGTGACTTGCTTATTTATATATCTATTGATAATATTTGGTTTTAGGACTTGATGTGTTAAGAAGCATGTATAAGTGCAATTTGTCCTAAAGCTATGTAATGGGTGCATTGTGCTCTAATTGTTGAATTGGTATAAGAATGCATCCATATTCACATGCTACTTTGCATGACCTGCCTACTGAGATGTATATCTCATCCATGTATGTTTTAATAATTTTTAGTGGTTGAGTGGCACATTGGCAATAAGGAGGAGCCTCTTGTATATACAAGACTTGATTGGAATAATAATATATCTAAGCAAAGTTGAATTTTATTTTGTGGCTGTTTTGTATTTATACTTGATTATGTAATTGTACAATGATATTTTTGGAGTTAGTAAATGAGAGGTGTATATGATTTGTAATTAAAATAGGACTTGAATTGAACTAATTCTTTGTATTATTTGATGGAGAACTAAAGTAAAGATAAAATGAAATTATTATTATCTAGTTTCAAGATAGGGTAAGCAAGATCTTGGTAATCAATTAATTATGCATTTGAAGTTTCATTACTAGAACCTGGTAGTGAGCAAATTGGACAAGTCACTATAATCAAGTTATGAATGAATTCAGTAAACTAACTTGATAGGTAAATGGAGCATGATGAACCAAGTTAAATAATAGTTCTTTAATCAAATGCAGGTACAAAAAATAAATCTCTAAATAATACAACTTTATTGATAATTCAAGAATTCATGATAAGAGAAAATATTATATCGTTGGTTCGTGGGAGCTACGAATGGGTCTCGATCTATCTTAGTTCTTATGCTAGTTGCGACCTTCTAATTTAGGTCTTGATAGTAAGTTGCAGTAATCAAAACATATCCCTAAAAGAAAGTGCTGATTCCTTTTTTCGGATACACCATTGAGTTGTGGTGTACCTAGGAGGAGTCCTTTGAGATAGAATCCCATTATCCTTTAAATAGTCTAAGAGCTCCTAGCTAAGGTATTCTTCACCTTGATCAAATCTAAGTGTCTTAATACTTTTACCAGTTTGTTTCTCTAATTCATTTCCAAATTATTTGAGCTCTTTAAAGGATTCAGACTTTCATCTCATAAGATATAAATACCTATACCTTGACTTGTCATCGGTAAAGATTGTGAAGTAGGAATATCCACCTCTAGCATGTATAAACATTGTTCCACTAACATCAGAGTGTATGAGTTCTATTAACTCAGTAACATGTGACCCTTTACCTGTGAAAGGTTTTTTTGGTCATCTTTCCGAGTAGACAGGATTCACACATTCCCTATACTTCATAAGGAAATGGATTTAGATATCCACCTTGGTATAATCTAGTAATCCTAGTAATAACTCCTGAAAATATAGTGATTTTACATCTTTTTACTCATATTAATTTAGCTATGTTTTAGAGTTTTAGTTGGTTTTTGCTTAGTTTTTAGTCAAATCCTAGTTAAAATCCTTATGATATTAGGATGATGAATCCTAGTTGATTTAGGCTTTAATTAGGTGTTTTATATGAGTATTAGTTTATTCTAACTTAGTTGGTCTGTCTTGAATGTATAATACAAAAAGAAGTCCCATTAGAAGTCAAATTAGACGTGAATTTGGGCTTAACATCGCAAAAATCTTAAAATAGCATGTTGCTACTAGAAGTAGCTGCACTGAGGCACTAAAGGATTTGCGTTGAGGCGCTAGGGGAAATGTTAAGGCTCCAGTAAATGGGTGTTGTGGCTTTGAGCCCACTTCCAGGATCCAAAACTCATCAGTTTTTGAAGCTACAGCGCTGTGAAGTTACAGCAGCAGTGCCGACGCAATTCCTAGTTTGAAATGAAGTGAAATTAAGGGTTTTCAAGCCTATAAAAAGGGGACTACCTTGAGGACTTAATAGAGACAATTGGAGAAACAATTAAGCTAAGATTTTCTAGAGAAAAGGAAGCCATCAAGAGAGCAAGGAGGCAAGAGGAGCTTGGATATTGAAGATTGACAACCTATCGATTTTCTATTATTCTACTCTTTCTTTACTTTTCTTGTATTCTTTTAACATCTATATTATTTAAGTTTATGTTTACACTAGGTAGCATGAACTAAATTAATTTATAGGATTAGAATTGAACTCAACATGTAGCTTGATGGTTTTTATTATTTTTTGATTGCTTAGGTTTTGGTATATAATTTATTTATTCCATTCTATGCTTAATGCTTCTAATTGATTAGCTACCAATTAAATTGATGTGGTAAACCTTAACAAACTTGGAAAAGGGAGTTTAGGTTTAGCCTTTAACACTTGTTTGAATTCATTCACATGATTGTTTGAATTTAATTCGTATATAGGATATAAATATATCTATATGCCTTATGTAGCCAATCTAGGTATGATCTTAATGAGTTTTGCTTAACTTGAATTCTCATAGGAATCTAGTGAATTGGTTAAGTGAGATATATATATTTATAAGACATAGGAATATACTTATAATTGAATTGGAACCATAGGTTAATAATACTATAATAGAGCTAAGTATGATAAGATAATAATAAGTCAAGTGAAATGTTGAGGGAAAATTGTAATTCTAGGCTTTTATCCATTGAATTCTTAAGTTTAATTTGTCATTAGTTAGATTTAGTTTAAATTATATTTTTCTATCATAATTCGTTTGTTTGAATAAAATTAGAATTATATTAATTTTAATACTTAGCTAGATATTAGTGACAATTCTTTGTAAGAATAATACTCTACTTACTCTATATTACTTGAGAACGATGCTTGCGCTTGTATAGGTAAAATCCATGTCACCTAGTCTCATTTATGTGAAGGGCGTGGTTTAGCCCATGTAAGGCAGTAAGTTCCAACTACCGTAGCTTATTGAGCGTTTTATTGGCCAAATAAAGCTGCATGATTTTACCAGGATCAAGTCTTCAAATCTAATCCAGTTTAGTAAACCAAGATTAGTACTCATCCTTACACTCCTATGGAACCTGAGGTTTTGATACTAAGGGGATCGGGTTAGTACATATATTCTATTGCTTTTCACCTCTACTTTTTAAATCATGTTGAGATCTTTCTCTTAATCTTCTTCTACCCCTTCTGAATCTTCTTTCCAATCTAATAAAATTCTTAAAGAAGAAATCAATTTTGAAGAAATTTCTCAATCTATAGACAATTGGAAAATTCCAAAAATTCCAAGCAATGAGATTTACAAACCCAATTCCATGTTCACCTTTAAAAGTGACCATACAATTCAAACTGTTTTTCAAATTGATAAAGATTCCCTTAGAAAAGACTTTTACCAAGAAAAACATAATCTTGAAATAACTTGGTTTTTTGAAAAATTTACTGGTTCCAAACGACAAAAAATCCAAAACTTTTATTACAAATTTATGGAAACTCATAAAGTTCATGTTCCGTTCTTTGAATGGTTTGAAGTTTATGCTGAGGAAAAGGGTATCCAATATCCTTTCTCCAAGTCCATAAATGTTAATACTCAAAGAAGAAATTGGATAACTTATAAGGATGAAATTGTTAATTCAATTTTTCCTCCTCATAAGGCCTTAAAAATTCCTGCTAATAATCCTGCTGGAAAAATAGTTCTTGTTCCAGCAATTCCTTTCAAAAATAAAGATTTAACTGAAACGATTAATACTAAAGACATTCAATCTCTTTATGAACAAAACAATTATACTAATTATTTTCTTCAGGCTATAGGAGATTATTTCTTTGAACCTAAAACTAATTTTCAAAGTAAAAACCCTGTTTTTACTCCTTACCAGATCCCCACAAAGATTAAAAAAGAATTAGGTTCTAGTTCAAAATTCTCTTCTCAACATGAACTCCTTGATAAAATCTCTAAGAAAATTATTCGTATAGAGAAAAATATTGTCCCTGACACTCCTCAACAGCCCAATTCAATTAATAACTTAAGCGATGCAGATTCTGTATCCGATAATTCTGAAAAAATATTTCACAAAGAAATTAATCCTATTCAAAATACCAATTGGCAAAAGTCACAAAAATTATATTATCCTCGAGCCTCTCCTCCTAACTTAGTCACGGAAGAAAAACCTCAGATAATCAATAATTCTTTCAGTGCGAATAATATCTATGCATAGAATATAGATGGTCAATCTGAATACAATATTCTTAATATGTTGCAGCAAATGACTATGGTCAACACTGCCTATCAAATCTCTCATAATTGTTCCTATCAATCCATTCTTAATATTTTAGTTGCCTGTTTTACTGGTCAATTAAAAGGTTGGTGGGATGAACACCTCACTGATGATGAACGTAACCAAATAAATCTAGCTATTAAAATTGATACTGAAGGAAATCCTCTCCTTAACGAAGAAGGAAATCAATTCAAGATTCTGTAAATTCTTTTATTTACGCTATCACAAAATATTTTATCTGAGATATGTCAATATGGCGTGATAAATCAGTTGAACTCATTTCCAATCTTAAGTGTCGTACCATAGCTGACTTTAGATGGTACAAAGATGCATTATTTACCAAAATCTTCTCTAGGTCCAATAGTAATCAACCTTTTTGGAAAGAAAAATTTCTTGCTGGTATTCCTCGTTCTTTAGGAGATAAAGTTAGAGAAAAAATATGAAATATTAACAATGGAATTATCCCATATGAACAATTAACTTATGGACAGCTTTGCAGCTATGTTCAGAAAGTTGCTTTAAAAATTTGTCAAGATGACAAAATACAAAGACAATTATCCAAAGAAAGATCCCTTAATCGTAAAGATTTAGGAAGTTTCTGCTCTCAATATGGTTTTGATTGTCCTCAAAGTTCATCTAAGCCCAAAAAGAAACATTATTCTGATCCTCCCAAAACTTACGAAATTTTTTCCAAAAATAGAACTAGCAAAAGAATTTACAAACATAAAAAACACCTGTTGAATGTTTTAAATGTAACAAACTAGGTTATATTGCAAAATAAAGGGCTCCTCAATATTTTCAAAATAAAGATAAACCACCTGTTGTCTGTTTTAAATGTAACAAACTAGGTTATATTGCAAAATATTGTAGAATTACAAAGAAAATTAGAAATTTAAATATCAATGAAGGTCTTCTAGCTCAACTTGATTGTCTTCTAATTGAAGATTCATCTGACAGTGATGCTCAGGCCCCTTCTGATATTGAAGAAATTAACCAAATCCAAAATGATGACAAAGCTTCTTCGGATTCATCTCAAAAAACTCTTGAATGCAATGTCCTTACTAGAGAACAAGATCTTCTCTTTGAAGTTATTTCTAACCTTCCAAATGATGAAGAAAAGAAAAATTATCTCTACAAACTCAAAGAAACTTTGGAAACCCCAGAAAGATCAAGCAAATCTTCCCATAATCTTCCAGTTGTCGCTAATTCTTTCAATTTAAAAGACATTTTATCCAGGTTTAACTCTGAAAAAAAAAAAAAAAAAAACTTGTAACCCTTCAAGATCTTCAACATGAAGTTTCAAAACTCAAAACTAAAGTTAAGTATCTCAAAAATCAGCAACAAGAAAATAATTTAGCAATCCAACTTCTTCAAAAAGGAAAGAAAAATTTGTCTTCCTCATTAAAAAATTCTGAGTCTTCCTCTTCAGATGAAAACTTAGATATTTCTGGTGATAATTTTCTCAATTTAATTACTCGGGTTTCATACCATAAATGGTATATCTCAATCAAACTTGCCATTGGAAAAATTTATGTCCTCAAAATAGTTGCTCTGTTTGATACAGGAGCAGATTCAAGCTGTATCCTAGAAGGACAAGTTCCAACAAAATTTTATGAAAAAACTTTTGAAAGATTAACTTCGGCTAATGGTTCAGAAATCATAATCCATTACAAATGTTCTAATGTCATAATTGAAAACTCCCCTTTACAAATTTCAACAACATTTCTTCTTGCCAAGAATATTACCAATCTAGTAATCCTACATATTGATTTCATTAGGCAATTAGATCCTTTTTGGGTTAACAAAGGAATTTTTAAAGAAGTTATGGGTCAAATAGTTTCCTTCCCTTTTCTTAAAAAACCCACTTTTAGAAATCTTAATCTTATTGAAAATAAACAAAAACAAATTAATTTTCTTTCTGATGAAATTTCTTTTAAAAGAATAGAAACTCAACTCAATAATTCAATCATTAAAAGTAAAATAAAAAACTTTGAAGAAAAAATTCAGTTGCAAATCTGTTCTGATCTTCCAAATGCTTTCTAGAAAAGAAAACAACATATGGTTGATCTCTCTTATGAAAAAGATTTTCATGAAAGATAAATTCCTACAAAGGCTCGTCCAATATAAATGAATCAAGAAATGCTTAACTTCTGTCAAAAGGAAATTAGTGATCTTCTTTCGAAAGAAATAATTTGCAAGAGTAAGAGTCATTGGTCTTGTTCTGCTTTTTATGTTAATAAAAATGCAGAAATTGAACGCGGTACTCTTCATTTAGTCATCAATTATAAACCTCTCAATCAGGCTATTCAATGGATTAGGTATCCTATTCCTAACAAGAAAGATCTTCTTAATAGATTTTATTCCTCAAAATTGTTTTCAAAATTTGATCTAAATTAGGTTTTTGGCAAATCCAAATCAAAGAATCTGATAGATATAAAACTGCATTCACTATTCCTTTTGGTCAATACGAATGGAATGTTATGCCTTTTGGACTAAAATATGCTCCTTCTGAATTCCAAAGAATTATGAACGATATTTTCAATCCTTATACAAAATTCATTATAGTTTATATTGATGATGTTCTAATCTTTTCACAAAATATTGATGAACACTTCAAACACCTCAATATTTTCTTTGATATTACAAAACAAAATGGTTTGGCCGTTTCAAGGACAAAATTTAGTCTTTTTCAAATAACAATAAGGTTTCTTGGTCACAATATTCACCACGGCACTATTACTCCAATCAATAAAGCTATCCAATTTGCTGACAAATTTCCTGATCAAATTATTGATAAAACTCAGTTACAGAGATTTCTAGGTTGCCTCAACTATGTATCTGATTTCTTTCCAAGTGTTAGTAATCTTATCAAACCACTGCATGACAGGCTAAGGATTAATCCTCCTCCCTGGTCTGACATCCATACCAATATTGTTAAGCAAATTTAGCTTCGGGTCAAACATTTACCATGTTTATATCTTCCTGATCCTACAGCATTCAAAATTGTTGAACCATATGTCTCAGACATTAGTTATAAGGGCATTCTTAAGCAATCTATTAATGAAAAATTACATATCATTGCATATGCATCAAAACATTGGAATTCTGCACAGCAAAATTATTCTACCATCAACAAAGAAATTTTAGCAATTATTTTATGCATTTCCAAATTTCAAAGTGATTTACTAAATCAAAAATTTTTGGTTAAAGTAGATTGCAAATCTGCAAAGAAAGTTTTACAAAAGGATGTTAAAAATTTAGCATCAAAACAAATTTTTGCCCGATGGCAAGCAATTTATTTGCTTTTGATTTTGAAATTGAATATATCAAAAGGTAGCTCCAATTCTATTCCCGATTATCTTACTTGAGAATTCTTGTAAGGTAGATAATATGCCACGAAAAAAGAAAGAAAAAGAGGTTGAACCTCCTCCAAAATAAAAAAACCCAATCCAATAGAGGGACCGTCCAATTCCTCAGCTCAATCAATCCAAAAACAGTCTAAAGAGTCTTATGCTTTTCCAATAGAGACACTTTTATCCATTCAACAATCTATCCAAAAATCTCATGGTACTTTCAAAATAATCTTGGGCTGACATTGCTTGATGAAGAACAATTAAAGATTGTTGCCTTTCCTAATCCAAAAGATTGTATCCAGTTCAAGCAGGATGACATAGCTCAAGCTATCAGCCAGCTAGCTCAATTAGTGACAACGATACCTTCAGGTAAGGAACTTGTTTCTCAAACTTCTCCAATCTTTTCTCAAAAATCTCAATCATTTTATGTGCCAATTCCTTCGGTCCAAACTATTCTCCAAATGGAACCCCATTTCTTTACAAATAATCCTCAATTAGTCCATCAAATAGGTTTTCCTGCCAAATTGACATTTTATGCCCGTTGACATTTCCAAAACCCATAAATATTATGAATTTATTTTGATTGATAGTGATTATGTTGCCATCAAACATTATAAATAAAAAACGGATGCTAATTTCATTACGCATTCCACAATCCAAGTCCTTAAGGTAATTCATCCTTCTGACTAGAAAGCTGACCTTTTCAAAAGACGTAAATTCTCCTAACTTCTTGATCCTATGGGTTATAATTACTAGGACTATCAAACAGCCTGGTACAATATTTTTAATTTCCAAAACAATGATTATAAGTATTCATGGCTTATATTTTTCAAAAACAAAATCCAATACAATTTCCCACATTGGTTCTCTCGTTGGTGGTCTCTCCATGGTCCCTATATAAAAAACCTTGCAAATGAAGTAGCCAATGGCCTACTTTATTTCGACAAACATTTTGATATACCTGATCATAATCCCATACCACTGCACTTCTTCTCAAAATTTGCATTTGCATGGATTTATGTCTGGCAATACAAATACTCCAAAAACTTCAACGGACACAATGGTCCTCTACAGAAAATGCCTCCCCTTCTTAGGCAAGGTTCAACAAAATGGTGGATAAGTTTTAATGCCACGAAAGCTTATGCCACTTCAATCAGAAATTGGTTCCAACAAAATCCTCAGTTTCTAAAAAAGTCTCCCCCAGAAGTCACTCGATTCTTGCAGCAAAAATCTTAGATTTCAGCCAAGCTGGCTTCTTGTTCAAACAGACAGGAATATCTTTAGAATATGAAAACCATGGTTCAACTGTTACAAGCAGAAAATCATGCCGATGATGAAGTAACATCTGCCCCTCCAAAAGTTAGCAAAAAACCAGTTTCCAGTTCCTCTTCCAGAACATCAGGAAATGGTTCTACTGAATATGCCCAATCCAATGAAGACGACTGTTATGGCATCAATCTCAAAAATGAATAAAACAATTTGAAGTTTTTCAAAAAAAAAGTATTATAGCAAGCTGCGGTAATTTACTGTTACAACACGGAGCACTGTAGCAGTTACTGTTCAAAATAATGAATTTCAATTTTCTATTTAAATAGAGTTGTATCTCTCATTTAGGTAGGTTTTTCATTTCAGAAAGTTTCATAGAGTTAGTTTGAGAGCTTCCTTAGGTATTCCTCTGGAGCTATCCTTCCTTTGTAATATTCTATTTTGAAATACAACCAATAACATTCTCTTCCTGTCTTTAATTTCTGCATTGCATCTCCCCTCCCTGGATTAGCAAGCGGATTACCTCCACTTCTCTTCTCTTTCATATATGCATCTTCCCTTCCCTGTATTAGCGAACGGACTACCGCCGTTTCTCCTTCTCTTTTAATTTCTGTCTTTAATTTCAGCTTTTAATATATGTCTTCTCTTTATGCATTGCATAGCATAACTCCTTTAGCAGTCCTGCTGCTCCCTACTTCACTACCCCCGTGACCTTCCAAGTCGCATTTCTTAACTATGGCGTCCATTGGCCAAAGTTGGATATGTCCAAACCAATATAAGCGATTTTTCCTCATTTTCTCCTCTATAGGTGCAACCTCTACCTTCTTACGAATCTCCTCATTTCGTATTCTATCCTTTCTTGTGTGTATGGTCATCTATCTCAATATTCTACTTTTTAGTTACTCCCATCTTATGTGAGTGTTGTTACTTAACTGTTTAACATTCGATACCATACAATATAGTTGGTCTCACTACCATCTTATAAAATTTTCCTTTTAACCTACTTTGGATTTTAGGATCACATAAAACACACGAAATCCCTTTGCCACTTCACCCTCCGTGCCTTTGATCTTATGGTTCACATCATGCTTAATTGAGCAATCTTTTTGTATAAATGAACCTAAATACTTAAACATATCCTTTGTAGGGATTGCCTGACCGTCCAAAGTTATTTCAGTTGAGTCTCTTCTAGTGTCACTGAAATTGCTATCCAGATACTCTGTTTTTATTCTACTCAACCTAAGACCTTTAAATTGTAACGCTTTCCTCCACAATTCTAGTTGGAATTTAAACCTTCTCTAGTTTCATCTACCAACACGATATCATTAGTAAACAACATACATCATAGAGTCCTATCTGGATAGCATAAGTAAGTTCATCCATGACTAAAGTAAATAGGTGAGAGCTTAAGGATGAACCTTGGTGAACACCTATCATGATCCAGAACTCTCCAGTTATACTATCAATAGTTCGCACCCTAGTCATTACTCCCTCGTACATATCTTTATTAACTTATACATATTTAGTTGAAACATTTTTCTTCTCGAGAACCCACCACAAAACTTGTCTCAGCACCATATCGTGTACTTTTTCTAGATCAATAAAGGCCATGTAAATATCCTTTTTCTTTTCTCTATATTTCTCCATTAATCTCTAAGTAAGAAAATAGCCTCCATTTTATATCTTCCCGACATAAAGCCAAATTGATTCTCTGAAACTAGAGTCTCATTCCTAAGCTTACACTCAATCACTCTTTCTTATAGCTTCATTATATGACTTATAAATTTTATTCCTCGATAGTTTGTACAACTTTGAATGTCTCATTTATTATTATAAATAGGGATTAACGTACCTCTTTCTCCATTCATCGGGTATTTTCTTAGTCACTAAAATATTGTTAAAAAGATTTGTAAGCCAAGTTACGCCAATATCTCCTAGGCATCTCCAAACTTCTATAGGGATATCATCCAGACCCATTGCCTTACCATTCTTTATTTTATGCATAGCTTCTTTAACCTCCTATGCTTTAATCCAACAAACAAATCTATAGTTCATATCATGGAAGGCGTCATCTAGTTCCCCGACATCAACCTTTAAATCTCCATTAAATAATGTATCGAAATAAGTTTGTCATCTCTCATTAATCTTGTCTTCCTTAACTAAAAGCATGTCCCCTTCATCCTCAATGCACTTAATACGATTTAAGTCTTTAGTCATCTTTCCTTTGGTTTGGTAATCCTATAAATGTCCTTTCTCTCCATCATTTGTCTCTAACTTTTGGTAAAATCTTTTACAAGCCTTACCTCTAGCTTCCCTAACCGCTTTTTTAGCATCTTTTCTAGCTTGTCGAAAACATTTGTAATTATAACATTCTTTTAACTTTAATAGCTTGTTGGACTTCTTCATCCCACCACCATATCTCCTTAGTTGGTGGTCCATGTCCTTTACTTTCTCCTAACACCTCTCTAACCATATTCCTAATACGATTTTCTATCTCATCCCAAATCATATTAGGCTCGCCCTCCACAATCCATGGGTCACTAAGTAACATCTTATCTTTAAAAATAGCTATATTCCTTCCATTCAAATTCCACCATCTAGTCCTACAATAACTATTACTTTTATGCTTTTTCTTCCAACTCTTAACACCAACATCCACAACCAAAAGTTTGTGCTGAGACACTAAGCACTCGCCAGATATAACCTTACAATCCTTACACAACACTTTATCAACCTTCACAGTCATAACAAAATCTATTTGACTCTTATTTGGCCCTTTATTAAAGGTAGCTAAGTGTAACTCTCGTTTCTTAAAGAACGTGTTAGCTAAAATCTAGTCTTACGCAACTACAAAATATAAAATCGACTTTCCATCCTCATTCTTATCTCCATAATCATAGTCCCTATGTATTCTCTTAAAACCCTCATTAGTACTTCTTACATGGTTGTTTAAATCTCCTATAAAAAGTTTCTCTCCTAACGGTACTCCTTCGACTATCTCATCTAAGTCGTCCCAAAATGCCTTCTTCGTAGCTTCTTCCAGTCCCATTTGTAGGGGCATCCCTCCTCGTCTATCTTCTATTTTACTAAAATTATTCTATCACCATTCCTCTTGACTTCTACAACCTCATCTTTTAAATTTCCATCTATAATAATCGTAACTTCATTCATATTTCTATTCTTCCTGATATACCACATCTTGAATCTTATTCTCTTTATTTCTTTAGCCTTTTCTCCTTACCCACTTAGTTTCTTGTAAGCAACCAATACTAATCCTCCTTCTACTCATGGTATCTACAAGTTCTCTCAATTTACCAGTAAGAGTCCTTGTGTTCCAAGTAACTATGTGAATCTTTTCTTGGACTAGCTTATTTACCCGCACTGCCCTCAATGCGAGAACCCTTGCTCATTTTGAACCACACCCAAGCGCCAGTGTGGCTTGCCACTAAGGATGTAATCACCTAACCCTTGCACATTTCTCACTACACTTAGGGTCCAATGCAGCAATTCGTTAAAAGGGTTACACCCCAACGAATAATCAATAGGATTCATCTTCATAAGGTTGGACTAGTTTTACGCAGGCTATCAATCTATCACAACCTTTCTCCTTTACCCGGGCTTGGGATCGGCAGAGTAAACCCTAGTAGACTTGGGAACGATATTCTGCTTACTTTATAGTACTTGAGAATGATATGTACACTTGCATAGGTAAAATCTGTGTCACTGAATTGGCAGCATGTGCCTTGGCAACCTGCCAGGGGCCTAGGCCTTTGCTTGGTCCATGGGCTTTCATTTGGTTTTAGACAATTCTCTAGATTTTAGGGTTTGGAACAATTTCAAATCCCTAAAACCTAGTAAAATATACTAATAAGTTCTCAAAAAAACTTATATTACATTCTCATTATGCATTCAATTTAGTTATGTCATTGAGCTTTGTATTACAATTTGGTTAGTTTTAGCTTAGTTTGTAATTTATTGTGTTTTGTATTAAGATTTCATGTTTTAGTTGTTTTTCCTTAGGATTTAGCTTTCAAATATGAGTTTTAATCTTAATTAATTTTGGTTATGTATTTTGAAGATTTAAGGCTTTAAGGAGTTAATTTTGAACATCATTCTAGCTCGCCAGGCGCCTAGGCCTTGGAAAACTAGCACAGTAGCACTAAAGGGGCACTATTCACCCAGTCTGGCACCTAGGCACCAGAAAGCTGGTGCCTAGACGCCAGACCCATCTGCCAGGTAGCAAGCTTTGGCACCCCAGAGCCATAAAATTGGCACCTACTTGATATTCTAGCCCCTGTTTTGTTTGAAATGCACTAAACTACTAATTTTGAAGGCTATATAGGGGATACGAGTTAAGGTTACATGGGAGATGTTTTTGGGATGAAATTTTTGCAGCTTGAGAAGCTTTGGAGGCAATGAAGGCTAGAGGAGGAAGAGGACCAAAGAGCTTAAAGATTGGCAATAACCTTCATGAGTTTTATCCATTTCCTTCTTTCTTCTTTGTTCCTTGTGTTGCATTGATGATTTATTTAGCTCCAGCCATGCTCAATTTCTATAGAATGAACTAACTCTCTTGTTCTAGAATTACAATAGAACTCACATGTAGATTGATTTGATTTTACCTATGGATTGCTTATAATGTGTGGTATTTATGTTAGTTGTATCATTCTATTCTTATTGCTTCTAGTTAATTAATCTCCAAATAGATTGATGTGGTAATTTAGAGAAACCTTAACAAAAGAAATATAAATTAGCCTTGAATGATATAATACATGTTTGAAGTCATTCACATGGATGGTTGGATTTGATTTATATATAGGATAGACATATACCCATATACTATGTATAACCAAATGAGGTTTTGTCTTAATGAATCTTGTTTAATTCAATTCTTATTGGCATATAGTGAATTAGTTAATCAAGGTATGATTATAAGCAATTTGATAGATACTTGTAATTGAATTAGAATCCTTGGTTAATACCATAATACCATGCATTTTAAGCAAGATAGGATAAATGCAAGTTAAGTCAAGTGTGAGAGAATTGTGATCCTAGACTCATCTCAATATGCATATTTTCCAATTCATTAGTTTAGATAATTTAGTTAATTAATTCAATGTTCATCGTTTGGATAAAGTTAAAATTGATCAATTTTAGTACTTAACATTATTAGATAATTCCTCATAGGAGTGATACTCTACTCTATTACTTTAATACTTGTTAACGATATGTTCACTTGCGTGGTATATCTAACAGCATGAACCATTTAAGGTTTGGGACAATTCCAAAACCTAGAACCCTATAAAATCCGATTTTATTAAATTTACGGTTTAGAACAATTCTAAAACCTTAAAACCCTTAAACTCTTCAGGGTTTTCATAAAAGGTAATTCTAAACAAATTCTATAGCATGCTTCCTTACTATGAGCATCCATAAAAGTCAAGAATCATATATCATTAATTAACACAAACCTAGAGACTCTAATACCACTGTTGGGAAATATAGGATCATGCATTATATGCATACACAGCGGAATTAAAATTTTCTCTAACCAAGAATGTAGGCATTTAGTATTATATATAAAATCTAGTATAATTTCCCTCATTGGTTCTCCCAGTAGTGGTCACTACTTGGTATCAGAGCCAAGAGGGAAGTAGGGATGAAAGTGTGAAGATTTATCTTCTTTTATTTTTCTGTCTTAGATTTGAACATTACTATCATTTTTAAAATTATATTTTTTTTATTGATAGCATAAAAATACTCCAAGTGAGACCTGTTGTTGACAATAAGGCTTGTTAAAGGGCATGGTTAAGCCCGTGAAAGAGTTTAGAGAACACGATGATTGACCTACTTGCTTGTTAAAGCATTATACTGAGTCATGGAATCTATAAATGGAAAAAGATAATGCTCAAGATTACAACACCATATAGAACTAACAAAAACATTCAAGTCTGACATTCATCAGTTCACTATGTGCTATACTGCTATGTCTCTGCAAGTCTGCCACTAATTATGGTAGTGATCAGTTATGTTTATTGTTTGCAGGTTTTAGTTTCCTCAAATAACAAAACTAGGTGCAGTCTTTTAGGTACTTTATGTCAAGTTCTCAAACTGAGAATGCTTCAAACAAGCGTTCATCTTCAAATTCCAGGGACTTTTCTCTTAGTCAATTAACAGATTATCATTAGAAGCTTAATTTCACCAAAAAACAAAATCTTAGAGATGAGTTGATTAATCAGAAAGGAAAAACTATTTAGGTGAAACAACTAAGATAGCATACTAAAAGCACAAGGAAAACAAACAGTAGTTAAAGCATTCCGTTCACTAACTTCTATCCCAAAGCATATCACATAATTGTATATGGGAAAAAAACAAAATATGTTGTCTCACATATTTATAAAAGAAAATAGGTTCATTATCCCATCTATCACTATCTGCTGATATATAAAGAACAGAAAAGAAATTTCACAAAATAGGTTGTTTCACATATTAATAAATGAATCAAAAATTAAAAACAGAAAAGAAATTTCACATAAAATATAAAGAGCCAGTTTTATCAACACTTTTTTTTACTTTCAACCTAACAGCCCTCCAGTATCCCTTCTATCACTATCTGCTGATAGACTCCTTTCTTCCAAGCAAGCCGCCTATAGAAAGAATTCATTGTGCTTTTTGGCTTTCGTTGTTGTCTATCTAATCTTCACATAGAAGCATAAAACCACCATCAACTTTTGAAAAGTCATATTTCAGGATGAATTAACCTCAAATTGAATAGCACAAAGACATATACCAATAAAATGCAAATGATATGAGACATTCACTAAGAGATGTAACAATAAAAGGAAAAATGGTTGGAAAACATTCTCGATGAAATAAAAAATTTCAAATGGTGTTGGAGTCAATAATAACAGAATTAAGGGAAAGGGATTGGAGGAGAAGGAAGGCGAGAGTTGGAAAGTGGAGGGACTAGGCAACAATTAGATGGAAAAAAAGTAAATGAAAAGTTGGAGTTTGTCTTCAATTTTTTTTTGTAGAAAATTACTGTAGACCACTTGTAAACTAGGGCAGAGGTAGGGAAGGGGCAATTGGCGGGGGGAAAAGGGGAGGGCGGGAAGGAAGGCGGGAGACAAAGTGTTTCAATATTCAGTGTCATTCTTAAAAGTTTTTACATATTCTTAGTAATTACCAAATGTCGAATTGCAGTAAAATTACAAAATTATTATTTGTAGTAGGGAAAACAGGCCTATGAAGAAGTACGTCTCTGATCCCATGAAAATTGCAAACATGCATTAGCAAAAACACAATTCATAAACAAAGAGGAAGAGATGTGGGAAGGGTAAGTCATTTCATCAATCAAGCTCTAAAAATGATATGAAAACTAACAGTTATAGAAAAAAGGGTTAAACCATCACTCAAATCATTGCATGCACTTATTGTTGTCTAGACCTAACCTCTCTCTGGGACTTGGCAAAAGTTGACAACTCTTTCTTAAAAAATCAAACTTTTTTATCTTTAAGACTTGGCAGTCAAAGCAAATCATTTTAGTAATCAGGCTAATTACAAAATCAAACAATCAGAAGCATACAAACAAAGCAGTAAAATTGGCTAACCAATCTCATTTTTAATATTCTTATAAACCATTGTAAGTATCCATTATGAACAGGGGGAAGAAGGACAGCAGAGTTTTGAGACCTCCAAAGTGACAGCAGAGTCAATAACAGAGATAACATGTAGTTACAGAAGTATCATGAGAACAACATTACTGTCATATTGTAAATAATCTTATCCTAGCTTTCCTTTGTATTACCAGTACCACACAACCACCTTAACACTCTCATCTCTGCGGTAATCATTCTTTAATATGTTGGTTCTTCCTAGATCAATATAAACAAGTTTTGAGTTTTTACTAAGTTCTTCACTAGCTACCAACCTATCACAACCCTCGTTCTTCACCCAGGCTTGAAAGAACTAAACACAGGCGGAGTTTGAGTAACAAGAATGATAAATAATAAATCACACATAACAATATAAGAAATGAAATAAATACTTGACACTGAGTAAAACTCACAAACAGATTCAGAAGTGACAATTGAATTTGATCATATTTATTTTCAGTTGGAACGAAGATTTAAGATGTTGTTTTCCATGCTGAGATGGTGGGGTCCACAATTTTGTTAATTGAAGAAGTGAGAGATTAAGCAAGAAAAATAAAATAAAATTCAAGGAATTGAAAAAAGAATATGGACATAGAAACCTTGATTGATAAATAGATAGATGCACGGAAATCCCACCAACACTTGCTAGTTGCTGCAGGCTAGTCTAATTATAATCCAGGAGAGCAGATAAGTCATTATCCAATTCTATGGCATCACGGTCACCAATCAGAAATCCAAAGAAGTTATAAACCCTAAACACATTATGGTAACCAATAACGTTAAAAGTAATTAGTTTTCAAATTCTGGAGAAATATTTTTCTTTTTTACAGCTATTCAGGAGAAATGTGTAATCAGTTAAGAGATTATACATTTTGACACTTGGCAAGGGAAGTTCATCATTGGAAGTGTAAGATTCTTTACTACTGTGATCATTGGAGTATTTAAATTTGTAGATAACGAGAAAGTTTTAATATGTATAACTCCCAGTACATTAGAAGTAAATAGAGCAAAGCATCAATTATTAGGAAAAGAAAAAACTCAAATACCACATGAATATTCTCACAGCTTATGTCTTCCTCACCATTGTGTGATCCTTGAAAGCATTTTCTTTGAGCATCCTGGTAGAAAATAAGAACGTTTCAGACCCAGAAAGTATTCACTCACAGACTTCCTTTGGAGAAACAAACTAAATACATAACACTGAAAGAGAGGGGGTGGACGAAGAGCTTCTCTATCACATGCTCATAAATAGGAATCAGTTGGAGATGTCCAAGCAGAAAACCAAACATGATTTCCTCCACCAAATTCATTTTCTTCTTTCAAGCAACAAATCATGCAAATACCACACTGACACTGTTCAACAGCTTAGAATTCCTTGACTAAATTTCCAAGAGACTATAGGAATAATTAAACGCAAGCCATGAAGCATGAAAAGTTAGATGAAGAAAAAAAAAAGGTTCCTTTCTGCGGTTAATTTTGCAGCAATCAAAAACAATCAAGCAATTTTGTCCAAAAAAAAAAAGTGACTCTAAAACAGAATAAGGTATACCTTCAAAGATTTTTGGATATCATTCTCTGAAGCCCCCACTGTCTCCATCAGTAAGACAAGGAGAAGAGAAGGGCACCGGCATACTGAAAGATGTCAATAAGCAGATATTGGCATAATCAATGAGAGGGTTAACATCGAGAAATTATGACATGAAGCAGATGAAGGACATGATGGGATTTGACATAAGTTTATGTAGGAAGTAACTGAGATCTGAGATAGAATGAGAACGAAGGCTGTGCCGATGTGATGGAAAAATTCTTACCTTGCCAGCAACTCTCCCCAAGTAACAGTAAGACCAAACAAGCAACTGGCCAGGAATCTCATACCGCAGGATGAGGAACAAAACTGTGCAAAAGTATGTCCAAAAACTTTGCAAAACAAACTCCCTCTTTTATTGTAGTTAGTAGATTAGTACATATAATGTAATAATTATTATCCTTAAAATTCTTGTAGTTTCTTTTCTGTTTCATTTTCTTGTGGAAAATTGTAGAATAACAGTGAACTGGTGAGAGTTTCCATGAAGAAAAACATCAGCAAGAAAAAGAAGGAAAAACTGAAAAGGAAATATTCAATTCTCTTCCACATTTGAACAGATTTTAATATTCAATTCTCTTCCACATTTGAACAGATTTTCTTTATCAATACTCCGTTAGGCTACAAGGCTCTGGCAAGTAATCATAAGATTTCATGCTTCCAATCAATTGATGAATAACCTTGTAGATCTCAGTTTTAAAGGGATGATTATCATCTGCTCTCACAAACTCACTCACTTCACTTCCCACCTCAATTGAGCTGCAACCAGGAACTCGTAACAGTTTAATCTGATTCCTAACAATCGTCTTCATACACCACATGCCTTTAGCTGCATAAACATTAGACATGGCAACACTGTCACCCACATGGTTAGGATCCAGTTCAAGCAGTTTACTCCGAACTTTTGCAGCAAGCTCTACATTGCTGTGGAGACTGCATACTCCTAGCAATGTTCTCCACATTATTGCATTTGGCAGCATTGGCATATCTAAGATGAAATCATAAGCATCTTTTAAACACCCAGCTCTGCAGAAAAGATCTACCATGCAACCAAAGTGAGAGTCTCTAGGCTTCAGTCCATAATCCTCAATCATACTGTTGAAGTGGTATTTCCCTTCCTCAACTAACCCCACATGGCTGCAAGCCATTAGAACTCCCACAAATGTTACATCATTGGGGAGAACGGGAGAACTGCTGGATATATTATTTCCCTTGTTCACCCCAGGGTTTTGTTTCAGATCTTTCATTTCATAGAAAAGTTTGAGAGCTTCTTCTGCTTGTCCATGCAGTGCATGCCCCACAATCATGGATGTCCAAGTTGTGACATCCTTTGTTCTAATACTATCAAACAATCTCCTTGCAGTTATTATATCTCCGCATTTTGCATACATATTTATGAGAGCATTCTTAAGGCACAAATCCATGTTCAGCCCTTGTTTACGTCGAACATAAGCATGAATCCACTCCCCCATTTCCAATGCCCCAATATCAGCACAAGCAGAGAGAGCAACAGTAACTGTGACTTGATCTGGTTCCACATTGTCCATCTGCATCTGTCTGAACAGTTGCAGAGCTTTGTTAGGTTTTTGATTCCTAACATAGGCAGAAATCAGAGCCGTCCAGGAAATGATATTTTTAGAGGATATTTCATCAAACATATGGTGTGCATCACGTAGAACCCCACATGCAGAATACATATTTAGAAGCAATGTTTGGAGATGAAGGATACTTTCAAACCCAAACTTTATGATAAGGCCGTGCAATTGTCTTCCTCTGATGGTGGAATTCTGGGTGCAAGCTTTGAGGGCAAATAAGAAAGAGAAACTATCAATTGAAGAAGGTCTTTTCCGTAATAAGAACCTAAAAAACTGTACCGCCTTGGTGGTGCAGTTGCAATCAAGGTATTTCTTAAGGGCTTCGTTTGCTTTTGGTGGTTTGAGCTGAGTGTGGAATTGAGCTTTGGGAGGAAATGTGGGGACAAAAAAACTGGTTTCCCTCCTTTTGACTACTGTGAACCATTTGAAGTATCCCATGATCTGAATGACAAAATAAGAATGTTGTTGGGTCATTTCCTCAGTAAGGATATTTGAAAGCTATGGTTTTGGTTGACAGTCCTCCATGCCTTCTAGTAGGCAAGATCAATTGCCAACCATATTAATCTTGGACCATCTCAAGCAGAAAGAGTAACTTCAACGCCTCATTAAGAGGTTATCATGGGCATAGTACTGCCTGAAAGATTTGACTATACTACACCAACTGATGCAATGTTCTTTCCTGAATTCAGGAACCACTGAAATGTTTAAGGTTCCACAGCTAGGTGGGAACCCATGAGACTCCCGGTTGAGTTACACAAGTAATATATAACTGCTTGAAAGATTCATCAAATATCTGGTGGCACTTTTGAGCATTTTGTGGCAATGCCCTCAATATTTTATATCGACCTGCAAACATACATATCACATCATAATATCAATGGATAGAACAAAGTAAATCAATGAAACTCAACTAAAATTTCAATAACCGTCTCCCTTTTAAAATGAAAGGAAAGGTTTTATTTGTTATAAGATCTGAATTGCTCTTGTTCCATCTCAGCAACTATTCTAAATTTTTTAAGAAAAAATGCAAGGGAGTTTCCTCCTCTACTACCCTAAAATTTGAGATGATCTGAAGTACCACATCACAAATGCTTCAAACAAAAAGCAACCTATCTTGTTCACACCAAACAAAGACAACCTAACTGTGTTGTTTTACAAATCAGCATGGCACATTTAAAGCTTGATCATGTTTTCAGTTTTTCCTTTTTCAAACTCAATTGGAGGACTTCACTAAGTGCAAAACATGTTGTTTGGAACAGTCAATGACTTGCATGACTAATGCCATTTCTCCTTTTCTTACTTGGAAGGAAGAAACATTGCGAAGCAATTTTGACATGACAGTCCATGTCGTAATAGTTTGTGTTCATGCCATAATGGTCTGACATCTTCCAGCCCAGGAATTACTGCCCACAAACCTAATGTGTTTACGTGATTCATCAAAACCGTTGCTTCCTATCAAGATGCTGATGCACATCCTATTGATTCAAATATTGATGACCAATTTCTATTAAATGCTCAGAACACATAAGAGCTGATTTCAGATATCCATTCTCTTCATAACCCCTCATCAAGACATGACATAACTGAGCATTTTCCATGATGCCCATCTTTATCATATCTGCATGCAGTATCATCACATCAAGCATGCGCTTGCCTCGAAAATGAGCATGTAACATGACAACATAAATGATCACATCTGGTCGCAAACCATGGTATCTCATATCTGAGAAAAATTTTGTTGCCTTAAAAATGCGACCATCTGTACATAAACCTTGAATTAAAGAGGTATACATCACAATATTTGGGGTACAATTGGTATGATCCAATTCATCAGCTTTAACTCCTGAATAACCAGCTCCAGTTTTTGAGTAGAAAAGCTTTAATGCAGTAGAAATCCTTCCATCTTTAAGAAGACCATCAATCAAACAACTAACAGTAAACACATTAGGTGTGAGGCCGATCTCTAGCATCTCGTCATGCAACCTGAGAGCCTCTTGGGTGTTCCCATCTTTGCAGTGTCCATCAATCAAAGCAGTGTAAGCAACCACATCAGGCACAAAGCCTTTTAGTATCATTTCTGTGAACAAACCCATGGCAACTTTTAAATTTCCTGCCTTGCAAAAACCATCAACTAATGTAGAGAAGGTGATGAGATTGGGTTCTATTTTCCTATCAGTCATTTGGGAACACACCTCCAAAGCCTTTTCCATATTACCTTGTTTACAGTATCCATTGATTAGTGCATTATATGTCACAGAATTTGCAACCACTCCTACTGAGCTCATTTTTTGCAATAAACCATTAGCTTCTTCCACTCTATCTGCATCACTGAGACCCTTAATGAGTATACTGTAGGTGACAACATCAGGCAAGATTCCATGCCCTTCCATCACTAATTGAAAATATATTGCTTCACGCAAGTTCCCTGCCTTGCAGAGGCCATCAATTAAACAATTATAAACATATATATTAGGAACAACACCAAACTTAGCCATGTAAAGAAAACAGTTCCGGGCAGCCTTCAGTTGGCCCACTTTGGTCAGCAGATCTACTAGAATTGAAAATGTTACAACATCTGGGTGCAAGCCATTACCTAACATGTCCAAATACAAAACAAAGACTTGTTTAAGATTGGCCATTTTGCAATGCCCATCAATAAGGGTATTGTATGTGTACAAATTCGGAATCACACCAGATTCCCTCATTAACTTAAGCATTCTCTCTGCTTCTTCCATTCTACTTTCACTGCAAAGGGCACGTATAAGAACAGTATAAATCACAACTGTCGGTTGAATGCCCTTCTCAACCATTTCATTAAATAACTTATGGGCCCTTGACTTATCCCCTTGACTACAAGAACCGTCTATTAATATGCCATAAGTGATAACGGTAGGTGATAAACCACGTGACACCATGTCCCCATATAGTTCCCACATAAAATCAAACCTACCCATCTTGACCAATCTATGTAAGAGTGCATTGCAAGCCAGCACTTCAGGCAAAAATTTTAACCTTTTATACACCCACAAGGCTTCCTCAACAAGACCCATATCAGAGTAGGAAGCAATTAACACTCCGAAGACATTTGCAGTGAATCTGGAGCTCTCTATCTGGTTAAGCGCATCAAAGATAAAACAACATGCAGCAAGGGGTCCTAGAGACTTTTGAAGCTTTTGAATGAGGTCTTTTGTCAGGCACCTAGCTCGGATGTACAGCTTGGCCATTGTCAATACGTGGATTATAGATGCATAAAAATGAGGATTCTTTGCTGGGTTAACTCGTTTAGAAGTGTCACTGAAGTACTCGAGTGCTTCTTCATGGGTTCTAAAACTGAGAATGGTGTTTGTAATAAGGAGAAGAGATGGTGGCGCAGAAGACTTCGAGGAACAAGCCATTCTTGATGTTATTGAGGGGTGCTTGGGAATGAGACTGATGCCTTTCCCCCAGAATAGCTTCAGCATTGCACTGGTTTTTGCCATAGCCATTCCTTTCCTATCTATTTGTAACTTGTTTACATTTCTTAATCAATGCTCTTCCAGAAACACATTATCCTTGGGAAGAGATATGCATGTGACCATCAATGGCAAAACGAATGTTTAAAGCCCAACCTGTTTTGAGTGACCAGGAAGAAGAACTGACTATGTCAACCTCAATTGGACCGTGGCATCACCATGATGTCATAAATAACGACTTTGAAAAGATAATAATATTCTGAAGAAGTACTGCATCAGAAAGTTATGTAACTGAAAATGGAAAACATGGCAATTAGATTACTAAAAAATTATGGTTTTTGAACTATGCAAAGCCACCCACAGATTATCTGAGCGCATAAATGTCGGCAAGACTTCTTAATAACGCTTATTGGGACTATAGACCAAGCTTCTAAATACTCAAAATTACCCAGAATTTGCATACACATACAGACAGTATTATATCACTTTTTCTTTCCACAAAAAATAAGAATCAGTCATTGTTCTTTTCATATTCACACCCAAAAATAAACAAAGATGCATAATACAACCAAGAAGGTCAGAAACCACAAGGCAAACTGAAAAGAGGTTGAATGCACCAACTACCAACTATAAACTAATTATTAAAGAAATTTAACCCAGAAAAGAGGAAGAGAGGAAGAAGCCATTTGCACAAAAAATTCAATATAGTCCAATAAATCAATCAATCCGGAGTCAATAGCTAAAATGAAAAGCATGTGTCCTCACCTCTCCCAAACCCAAGTGCAGATTAGGTCGCCGGGGAGAGAGTCAGAGATAGAGCTTAAACCCGAAGCCGAGACTCACTGTAAGAGAAAGATAATTTTTTCAATAAATAAAATTTTCTAATTTATTGGCTATTAGTATTTTTATTTAATTTTTTTACTTACAAGTTACGAGCATATTTATGACTTCAATGCTATTAATATATTTTTACTTTCATAAAAAGTAAATATTTTTTTTCTCTAAAATATAAGGTACACTTGCTTTATAACACACACTTGCAATGATATTGAAGATGTATGCTTCATATCCGATCAAAGTTGCAGACTGATATTGAAGAATGCAGACATGTTACTAGTTATCCATTAAGATTATGTCCTGCAAGTTAATGTCGATAATTTTTATGAGATATTAAATCTTAAATTCTGTTGTCTAAATATTAATATTTATATGACACTCATATTGTCATATTTAAAAGTTAAATTATATCTCTTAATTTGAGTTTATACAATAATACCCATAGAATGTAAGCAATAGAAATCAGCAACCTAATATTAATCATGTAATGAGATGTATTTTCTAAACATTTATTTCTAAAATGTTTTGAATCCAAAAATTATTAAGAAGGGCATTAATTGTCCATTTAAATTAGTATGTATTTTTTTCTCATTTAGAGAATGTTTGATCTCATGATCATTAGTGTGGTATAACTATAACAAGATGCATAGGTGTTTATTGGATAAATAAGTTCACTAGACAAACTCACACATGAAAACATCTGGATGGACTTATACTTAGTTGTTAGTAAGATTTCTTATCGTTATAATGACTCCAAAACTAGCTATCATTGGGTATGGTTACTTGGTACGGAGACACATGAGTGTACAATAAATGATATGTAACTCTCAGTATAAAGAGAGATGTTTTATGTTGTCTTATCAAGATAGACTCAAAAGTCCTTGGCCAATGCAAGAGTGAAATTAGATAAGATATCAAGTGTTCACTATGAGAAATTATTTAGATCGAGACACTTGCATTTTAAATATTAGGATTTGACAATTATGTAATATAAAAGTTGCAAAAACAATAAAGCATCTTTGGAATATTTGAGCTGAGTTAAAATTTCTCTTTCCTTAAAATTATATTTGCGCCCTAATTGTAACGGCTACAATAAATAAGTCTCGCAAGATAAAATAGGCTTTTATATCTATGGTTGCTATTAGATATAAACAGAAACTATAACTTCGAAAGAGAAAGAAAGAGAAAAAGAAGAGATATAAAAAAGTGGGTTAACCATATTACCTTTATAGATTTTTCATGAAAGGACATTTTGATCCATATAGAAGTTAAAATACAAAAGAAATTGTTTTTTCATTTAATCAAAAAATAATGATTTTTGATTAAATCAAGTAGCCATAAATTTTTTTATAGATTTATCATGCAAATACATTATTGTTCATAAAGAAGTTAATATTATGAAACCAAGTGTTTTTTTATTTAAGTAAAAAGTAATGCCTTTTCGTTTAAGTCACAATAATCAAACTTATCTCTTCTCAATACTTTAATAACTATTCATATAGAAGTTATTTTTGAAAGGAAATATATTTCATTTCAGTAAAAAGTAATGACTCCTGGATTAAGTCAAATTTCTTTAATAACTATTGAAAATTCCTAATAATTCTCCTAATTTTTAAAGTATCGAAACCACTTTGTGAGTGTCTATTTCTCTTAACACTATTGGTTGGTGAATTATATGCTTGATATTAGAGTTGTAGCAATTATATGCTTCTTAGGTGAATTAACATTGAAATACCATTTTCATAGAACTGTGTAATTACCCTCAAACTTGCACAATAATATTGATTTCCAAACAATATTTTTATTGTACCATTTTCTAGTAACGTTCTTTTTAACTCCACTTTTTGAATGATTTCAAAAATTTATGGAGTATATGAATAAATTCATATCCATATTCTAATATACCGAGTATCAATCCAATAGACATATAATATTGAATTTAACAAATATCCAGACAATTTTAATCAAGAAAAATTTTAAATTTTGATCATTACAAAATACATGTTAAAATTTAGACATAAAAAAATATATGTTGAATCATAATCCATCAACTTTGCTATTTTACAATGTACTAAACTAAACTGGATGAGAGCAAGAAATCATTTTCAGTAAAACCTCAGTCAAACTAAATGGACTTTATCTAAATGCTAAAAACAGATGATCAACTAGATCAATATTTGGCTTTTTGTTTTTGATGGTTGTGCAAGTGCTAAAAAGAAAATCAACTGATCTTCTTATGTTGAAGAACAACTGATGGCTAAAAGAACTAAAATGACTATCTGCTAAAGCTTTGTCTAAATATTGAAATCAAGTTGGTCGTAACTATTGGATTATCTAGAGTTGACTCTCTACAGAAGTGATGCACATCATTTCATTAAGTTGGACTAATTGTTGAATGCAATGATTAACGGCTAAAGATTCGCATGTCAAAATTATCTTTATCATTAAGCAAAGTAGTTAGTCATCTCTTTTGAACTGGTGCAACGCTACTCTATTTTGGAAATAGTACAAACACATAATCTGACTTCATCTAAACTCAACGGTTTCACATTCTCTACGTCATCTCTGTGTCTACTCTATTGGTTGAACAAAGTTTATCTGATACAAGAGTCTACACCACAAAAGTTATGATCAAAAGCAAGCAGGAAAAGCATGCACACTAGTCTATATTTATTTCAAACTAGAAATCCGTCTGGTATCATTAAATGAAGAAAGTTCAAGGTATCTACTTTCAAAAAAAGAAGAAGCATAGTAACAGGTCTTTTCTTCTGATAAACATTTATTAAGACAATATGGCCTATAAATCTTGAAGTGCTCAAGAGAAAAAAAAGACAAAACTACTAAAACTTATTGCTTTTGCTTTGAATTCAAAAAGAGCTTCAACTTTCATTATCCATTAGTCTCGAATACTATGTGTTAGAAAAGAGCCAAACTTCATATCATTTTTTCTCTATTGTAAACTTATCCAAAGACATGTGACTCTGTGATTGAGTGAAATTTAACTCATTGTATCCATTTTCCTTGTGAAAAGAAGACAAATGAGGAAAAGGTTGTAAATCTTGCTTGTGTGTTCTACGAAATAGTTGGTTTGACTAATCCTTGTAATTTAGTTGGTGTTAGGTTTGACTAAGTCATGTAATTCAGTTGGTGAAAAGGTGTTGATTGACTTCTACAATTTCAACTAATAGTGAAATGCTTACGCGAGACTTGAGGAGTAAATGTAGCCAAGGTTTCGATAAACCACTTTAAAATTCTATGTCAAATATATCCATCCCTTAACTCCTTACTTTCAGCAAATTAATTGTCTTACATATCTATTTGTTGTGTTTGAGAGATTTGCATACTCTACTATGTGATTGTTTATTCGATTTTAATATAAATTGATTTTAATGAAAAATTTATTCACCTTGTCTAGTTTGCCTAACTGGAACAACAAGTACAATGGACTTAACACTTATCCAGAAGATGCAACTTGGATCGATCATCAACAATTTGTACCACAGTTCCCATAATTTTTAGTTAACACTTGAGGACAAGTGTTTATTCGAAGAGGAGGGTATTGTTAGGTGATCGTTTTGGGAGGAGGGTAGTTAAGTAATCCTATAAGCTCCTATGAGGGCATTAAGTATTTTTTGTTGCTTTTCTATTATTGGTTAGGAGAATTAGCTGTTGTAATGACGACTAATGTGGAAAACAGATTGAATTTTTTTCCCCTAAATTCTTGTGAGCTCAGTCCTTTCATGGCTACTAGAGTCAGCTGAGCATTTATGATCTTTTGTCCAATTTGTTAGGAATTTCTTCTTGAATCCTTTATGACTTCTCTCTTTTGTTTTTCTTCTTCTTCTTTAACCCTGTAACTTAATCTGAAGCATTCGAATTAATGGCAGCTAGTGATGGATTTGTAGTAGTGGAGTTGAAAGAAGACCATAAAAAGAGGTTAAGAATGATAATTTCTTTACTATATATTAAGTGTTAAATTTTATATTTGTCACGTGTGTCCATATAAAAATAATAGTTAGACTTTATTTATCATGTCATTTATATATTCATTTAGTTAAATTAGACGTGATAAAATCACTTTATAATATTTTTTAACTATATAATAAAATTTTAAGTTTACAAAATATATGAATTGAAATTGTAATTTAATTTATCATGTCATTTATTGTTCGCATCGCATTTCATTTAATTAAATCGAATGACAGAAATTACATTGTGAGATTTGTTAAACTATATTATGAAATTTTAACCTTTTTAAATGTGGTAATTAAAGTGAATTTTCAATTAAGCTACAGAGAGTAAAGTACAATTTAATTTTTAACTTTTTTTTATTCAAACTTTTGGGAAAGGGATTCTTTTCTCAGTTATCACTAACGGGTTCAGTCCGAGTTGGGTTTGAGAGGAGGAATTTCCAACTATTTCATTCCTTTGCTTGTTCTGCCCATAAAGGTCCAACATCTTTTGTTCTCGGTGAAGGCCGACTCCATTTCTGAGAAGCAGCCTTTCTCTTCGTGAAGCACAGCTTCTTTTCAAGTGAATACCTGATGGCTTTTCTCTTTCATAAATTTCAAGAGGTTTTTACTCCTCTTTCTCTCTACGGCTGACTCGCCCTTTTTATCACAGTATAGTAGATTATTTGTGAACAATAATTTCTGTTTGCTGTTTGTTTCTGAGAAAACGCATGAAAAAGACTATAATAATTTGTAATTTCAGTTTGGGATCTTCAGAGCTAGGCGTCTGTTGTATGCTAAATGTTTAAAGTTGATATTTGGAGTAGGCAAAAGAAAAAAGTTAGGTGGAAACCTTCTATATTGATGCTCTATTGGTTTTATGCTAATCTGTTTTCTGGGAAGCTCACAAAACTTTTAATACCCTTTTGTTTTCAGGCTGTGAAAACCCTTGCAAGAAGTCCCACTTTTTCTAAGGATCCAAGACAACTACAATTTGAAGCTGACATAAATCGCCTTTTCCTTTATACTAGGTTAGTGTTCCATGTTGTCTTCGTTAACAAGATATTTACTGGGTTACTTCTTTACATTAATGTGGGTAATTATCTGTTAAGCTTGAATCACCAAATCCTCAATGCACACCATCCGTTTGCTTAATTGACCTCTTAGTGTCTTTTCTTTGTTCTCCTTTTTTTCCCTCTGCTGTTGATAAAACATAATTTCACGTGGGAACTTTCTTTGGGCCGTAGACCTTTCAACTCCAAAATTCAAATTTCCTTTCTCCTATTCTGTTTCCCTCAATTTTGGCTCTTTCTGACAACAGAAATCTTGTTGCAAGTTTGAGAGTGTCCTACCTTTTATTTTAAAAAATTGAAGTAAAATCTCAACTTTGTATACCTTTAGTTTAACACCTTTTTTTTGTCTTGATTTCAAATGTTCGACAAAGAATTATTTTTCTAAATGTTTAAGTGAGTAAAATAATTTAGCATCTTGGCTGTTTAGGCTTAGTTACAACCATACTTTTGTTTGATAAATGTGCTCTGAGTTGTTTCCTTTTAATGATATTTGGTGTAACTTCTTTTTAATTCAACATCAATGCTTTACTATTGTCTGTATATGATTTTCTGTTTGGTGGTTGACAATTTTTGCTTATGAAAAGACTCGAATATGCAGCTACATTCGGTTGGGGAAGAATGCGGATGAGGCAGATGCAGAAGAGATCATTGACATGGCTAGTAAATCCTCTGTGGCTGATCAACAGAAGCAAGTACAAGAAAATATTCATTCTCAAATTATGGCTTTCTGTATGTCCATGAATGAAATTCTTTGTCCTGGTGTAAAAAACTTGGACAAGCCACTTGAATCATCTCAACAATTGAACACTTCTCCTCGACGAAGTGGACTTACTTTTGCAGTTGGTGGTGGCAATCCACGAACTAGCACTTCTGGTGAGGTTTTGTCTTTTTCTCTCTTTGCTCTTTCTTTTTCTCGTTATGCAATGTTTCTTATAAATCTGCAGGTACCTTTTCTGCAATATCATATTATATAGGTTGATAATAATGCAATTATATGATGTTAAATTCAGGAATCTCATTTTAGAGATTTTATAGTAATTGTATGATTTCCTATTATGTGTCAAAACGAATTATTGAAAAACAAGCCAAAGGCTTGTTAATGACCTCTGTGTCAAATGGCTCTTAGATGTAAGCAGGCCAGATTCAGGGGCATCTGCCACAGTAATATGAAAGCTAAACCATTAAACAATCAAGATTCTTAGAAATACTAAAACAGATAAAGAATTTAAGATCGTAAAGAAAGGAGAAATTTGAAGTGGATATCCAGGAGTTGTGAAGAGTAAATGGAAAGAAGAGAGGAAAAATAAATTTGGTTGGAAGCTTTCAGTAAACTAAATTCAGGGGATCATTAATTAAGTTTTGGCTTTAATTGAGTATAATGAGAACGATTCAGGTGTTTCATGAGTGAATCATGGAGAGCTTTACTGTCAAGATTGATACTTGACACTGATTCTAAAATGGGTGTTACTTTAGCAGCGTTAATCAATCAAAATTCTTAGAAATACTAAAATGGATAAAGAATTGAAGATTGGAAAGAGAGGAGAAAATGTTTGAAATGAAATGGATATCCCGTAGTTGTGAAGAGTAAATGGAAAGAAGAGAGGATAAATAAACTTGGTTGGAAGCTTTTAGGAAACCAAATTCAGGGGCTCATTAATTAAGATTTGGCTTTAATTGAGTTTATGAGAATGATTTAGATGTTTCATAAGTGAATCATGGAGATATCTCCAGTATGGCATTGTCAAGATTGATACTTGACACTGATTCTAAAATGGTTGTTACTTTACTTAAACAGGATTTAGTGGATTTCCATCTAAAAAATTAATTTCTGTTTGCAGAAATGTTGTAAGTGGAGGGTGGGATATTTAAGCTGAGTCACTCATATGGACAAGGGAAGTGTTGTTTAGATTGGTTAGCTATTTGTATTATCTCATGAGTCATGACTTAAGCTTGAAACATGCACCATTAGGCAGCCAGTTGCATTTAATATAATCTTTCAAGATGTAGTTGGTGTCACGGAACTTGGAGCGGTTTCTGCTTGCATATAGTTTTCTTTCCTTTGGGCCTCCAGTTCCAATTGAATCTACAAAACAAAGAAAAGAAAACTTATGTGAATTCTTTTTTTCCTTCTTGCAATAAGGATAAGAAGTTTTAACAAAAATTACTAGGATTCAAGAAGAAACTTTGGGCACTAAGACTGACAATGATGTAGAAGACTACTGTACTTGCTTTCCAGCTGCTAGAATGACTCCAGCAAGAATTGCAGGAAAAAGTTAGAAGTAAGACTTCAAGTGGGAACACAGGTTGTCAGAGTTCGTATGCTATGCCAGCAGTCTGAAATCTGAGATTTTGTTGATAAGCAGAAAAACTGACTGCAAGAACCTTCAAAAGGAGTTTCTCTCCTAGGGCTACTGAATTTCCTAATAACTACATGGTCTCAATTATCCAAAATACCTAACTAAAATACATAAAAGAGTATGAAAACGTGATTTAGAAATTGTTATGACATCTTTAAAGTTTAAACAAGTATTCTCCATAAAATTGGATCCTCTCTGGTTGTTGATGGCTGATAGACAATCAGTATCATGACATCTTCTATATCCTTTAGACATCTTAGAACAAACTTTGGCTCATTTTCAGTTGATATCAATTGAATAGTGGGTGGATCCAGGCAACTGTAGCACCTTTCACTTTATTGCTGAAGCTACAATTTATTATTTTGGCGAGGAACTATTTTAATATCTATTGAATGAGACAAGGGTAACTGGATACTAGATAAGTATTTAATGCTACTAATCATAAATCATAAGAATTTGACAGTAATGGGTGAGTTGCTAATGCTCGTCAACTATGATAAATAGGTTGTACTCCTGCTATATTGGGAATTGCTGCTGTGGTTTGGGTATGGATAAGAGTTAATCCTTAATCATATCCTATAGAATATGAAGTATCTATAAAGTTCTTAAGATCTGCCCAATGTCAGTAGTGTACTTTTATCTCTCTCTCTCCCTATTTTTTACTTTTATTTTTTTATGTATGAGATCGGCTCTGATCAAACTGAGTGGGAAGCCCAGATTGTATCTTTTTTCATCTTTCACTCCTCTTGTCTCTGCTAAAGGTAGAGAAAAGAAAAATATTTATTCTGTTTCACAGCCAGTTAGTTATTTGCATGTTAAGAAGTATATTATTTATTCTGAAGAGAATATAACATTTACACAAAATCTAGGTTATATATAGTCTAGGTACTATGCCAATATTCTTACTAGTATAAGAATTATTAGTATTGGTTCATATTTGTAAACTATTTGAACTTATCAAATATAATATCCTATTTATATATGTATATCATTGATAAAAATAAAGATGTTGATTTATATGCACATGCCATCAATTACCTGTTACTTTTTATTTTCCAATCTATGAAAATTGAAAGGTCATTATTATTTATTATTTGTAATGTGGATGGTAAGGATACCATTAGAATTTGGTATATCCTGGTAAATACTGATAGACTATCATACCGTTTTGCTTACCAGTACAAGAACCTATTTTTACTTGTAATTGAACCATTCTAAAAAGCCAAATGTAGGAGGTATAGAGGGAGGCTCCAAGGAGTCATCAAATAACAGTTTTGAACTTATCAAATATAATAGTGTGTGTGTATATATATATATATGTTTATATAGGTCGGTCTATATCATTGATAAAATTGAAGATGTTGATTTATATGCTGTGCACATAACATCAATAACTACATTACTGAGGAGAGGAGCCATCAAATAGCATAATTTTGTAGAGTAGAACATTTTGGTCAAAGAAAACCATGATGATAAACGATCTGTTTAATAAAAATAAATCTCTCTCTCTCTTTCTCTTGCTTTCTTTCTTTAAATCTGTTTGGGTAAGAGAAAGCTCTCTGCAATGACAGTACTTCTACCATGTATATTGTTTGATTATTGTCCGGTTTCCAAATCTATACGCCTCTGATTTATTTAATCATTTTCTTTTTTGGTTCCAGATGTACCCGAGACAAGACCATTAAATAAAGCTGAAGTCTCTCAGAGATTAAAGGATCTCATTGGCTTATACACTAAATATCAAGCCATCTCAGATACCACACCGCGAGGCTGGCCAAGGCTTATTTTTAGATGGTGAAGCTGATGTTGGATCTGTAGTAGCCTTTTATCCTGGGGTAGTATACTCTCCAGCTTATTACCGTTACATTCCAGGTTACCCAAGAGTTGATTTACAGAATCCGTATCTAATAACAAGGTATGATGGGACTGTGATCAATGCCCAACCATTGGGGTTCTGGGAATGAAATGCGAGAAGTGTGGAATGGTTTAGATGTACCAGAAATCAGTAGTAGTAACGAAGATTTTGAGAAAGGTTCAGACCGGTTCTGGAAGTTGCTCAGTAAGCCCTTGGAAGGCAGTAAGGCAGGCAAAAGTGGTGATGTATTGGAGCGGAGAAATCCATTAGCTTTGGGACATTTTGCCAACCACCCAGCTAAGGAAATGGCGCCAAATGTCATGATTTGCCCTTATGACTTTCCATTGCCTGAAAAGGACATGCGACCTTACATTCCAAATATATTATTTGGAAATGCAGAAGTAACTATGAAGAGATTTGGAAGCTTTTGGTTTAAATCTGGGGGTTCAAACAATAGTGAACTAAATATTCCTATACTGAAAACTCTAGTTTTGGTGGCTACTAGGGCCCTTCATGATGAAGAACTGCTCTTAAACTACAGATTGAGCAACTCAAAACGGAGGCCGGCATGGTACACCCCTGTGGATGAAGAAGAGGAGAGAAGAAGATGGAGCTAATTCATTGAATGGTTCGCATTGAACTATATATGATTCCTTTGTGTTTCAGCATACTTCCTTCCATGGTGGCTTTTATGGAGTGTTTCATTCATTTGTGCTATCTCATAAAAAAGCTGCAAGTTGTCATTCTCAATTGATAATGTTTCTCAGATGAAACACGGAATAAAGTTGGCTTTTTTTGACTACATATATGTTCTTTCTGTTAGGTCAATCAATTTCTAGGTCCAGAAATCTCCAAGTTTGCACTGGTAGGGAATGATAATGTCTTGGTATAATGATAGAATGAATTATATTAGTAACATGTTTTGTAGGAAAAGTTGCTATTGATTCAGGGAACCACCATTGTGATAAAAATTACGTAGTCCATAAATATTGTATTTATAATTTATATTAGGGTTGCTAACTCAATGGTAGAGTACTCGCATTTTAGTTGTGCTTGATTTTTTGCACATTTTTAAGGAGTAATAGATTCATGCATATAGATAGAGTTTGTAGGACTGCCATGCCAATCACTAAATGAATTGAAAGAGAAACACGAAGATGCTGCTATAATTAATACAATGGAGCTTATGCTTAAAATAAATAAATAATTGCTAAGAAAACTTCAAAATTTAATGCCAATTATGTTACATATTTGGAAGTAGCCCTAAAATTGGAACCTGGTTCTAGGTAGTTTTCTTTCTGGTATTGTTGTGCTTAAGTTCCCAATTATTGTACATTTCTTTGTTATTTTCTAACATAATCCGTCAATTTCAACACCAAAGAAAAATGGAAACCTTCTACTTATATACAATTTCCAAGCAAGGGACTGACACAGACCTTTCTTGCAGGTCAGAAGGATGGACAATGAATGCTGTTCTCTTCCTCAAAGAAAAGGTACCAGGTAATGTCATACGAATGCTAGCACCAGGGATGTCATAGTGGCGGCTAAAATGGATAATTTGGTTGAGTTGCATGATGAGGGCCATGTGGCAAGTATGGATAAAAGGGTTCAAACAGAAAGGGGGCTGCCAAAAGAATATTAGGACCAATGGATTGGCATTCCGGGAATGAAGGCTTAATGGAAGGGCATACTGTAACACCTAATACTTATGATCTTCCTTTTATTGATAATTAAAATGAGATTACCAAATTGAAATATCCTACTCCCAACTTGTCATACAAGACTGAGACAGTTCTAGAACAGGTCTCTAATTTGAGACATTTTTTTTCTTCTATGGTTCAGTTTCTTCTTGTGTAATTTCTGTTGTGCATGAAGAGGAGGTATATTACCTCCCTCAACGTTCTTCTAGTTGCTTGGTTTAATTACAATGAGGCGAGTCTCTGATTTCTCTAGGAATCATATCATGCAAGAGTTTCTAAGTCTACCTGATTTCTATAGTTTTTAGCCACAGAGGTTACCAAGTTTCCATCAAGTAAATTATTGACAAATTTTAGCCAAAAGACTTAATTGTTTTCATTTCTTCCAACTAGCCGCTTACAACCAGGCTACTGCATAAGCTATAAGCTTTCTGCATATATTACATATACTATACTTCACAAAATCCAGCATATATACAAAGTTTTGTCCATCCAACTTAAGGTACAACAAGGCAGTAATTATTACTAGGTAATAGAGGTACGTATTGTCCTCTTAAACCATAAACTATACATGATATTTCTTCAAGTTCAACCTAACTCTTACTCACTCCTCAGCACCTGTTTATGCACCTTTTAATATGAGAACACAATTGAAATAAAAGAATAAGACAGAAATCTCAGCATATGAGTTTCATGCACAAAAAGAAATTATAAAAGCAGTCAAGTGTCCCAGTTTTGCATTTCAGTTAAAAACATTGCATGTAAGTTTTCATTGCAGCAAGTTACTCTTAGATTTTTCCTCACACTTGATCATAGTGTGTAATTGGCAAATTCTTGAAATAGCACACATCTACAGGACTTTGCTCCAGTAGGCATATTGTGCAGCACTCATCTACAAAACTCATTTTCAGTAGGCATATGTGCAGTAACTAGAAAAGCGAACAACCACAAACACAGCAGCAAATCAAGCAACATGTAGTGTAATTTCTGTCCTGAACCAGCAGGAGGTAACATATGCATTTCATGCTTAAACATCATTTCAGTTGTAAACAAGGATTTTAGATGCATAAATATGCTGCAATGAAACATCATGCACCTTTTCCTAATCAATCTAAGCACTTCTTGTGCCTCTTTTCAATTTCTGTCAAACCCTATGCTTTTACAGTCTTCTGCTGACTCCAGAACTAAGTTCCACCAGCACAACAAGATACCACAATATTCATACAATTACCAAGCTTGGCTCAGAATTTAGCTTAGAAATTAGCCAACATCACACAATTTAGCAACAAGCCTAAGTCAGTCAAGTTCTTTGCAAAATCTGGATAACTTCTCTATCTAACCTTTGAGAGCTTCTTACACTGGAAAGAAAGAAGATGAGAGAAATAGGACTATATGCACGTTTTCTGGTCTTAAGGCCAGGGTTTACAGCAACTGCATGTTGCTTAAGCCTCAATTTCTCCACCCAGCAGCTTAAGTGGCAGCTGCTAAGTCTAGTATATTACATCTCTAAGGTCGATTTCCTTCTAATTTCAACATTTGCATGCATATATCTACTCAACCTTCATTTCTGTCTGTGGGACAATTTATAGTTTAGGATTTAATTCATAGCCAACACCATGCAATATTCATGCATAAGTATATTTAACATACCAACCCTTGGGACAACTATGTCAAGGCACTGCATATTTAGTTTTCATGCATATGAATTCATTTAACTCAAGTTTGTGCATTCCTTACTAATTCTAAATGCCACAACATAGCTCATAATAACAAAGACATAGCAAAATACAAGTACACAGCAAGCACAAATCATGCATACAACAAGAATGTAGCAAGCAGGCATCAAGCGTGTAGCAAGAATACTGCATTTGACCAACATCTTTGTGAATCTTGGCTGTATAAATTCTTCCATCCTTTTAAGAATTTTGCACTCAAAATTTAGTATACCTTACCGGCTTCTTTTCTGAGTTCTTCCTCAATTTCCCGTATCTCTTCCTTTTCTGTACTCCCTTTCAAGACCACTTTCACCATATGTACCAATTTATTATAGTGTTTTTCCACTGTTTCTGGCCAGAATACTCTCTGGTTCTGCTTGTACTGTTAGGTTCCTTTGAATATGCCAAGGTTCATATTCTAATACATGAGATCTGTCTGGCCTTTACCTTCTCAATTGGTACACATGAAACATATGCACTTTAGATAAACTTGGTGGTAAAGCTAATCCGATTGCCATCCTTGCAATTCTGTCTAGAATTTGAAATGAACTAATGTATTTGGGACTCATCTTTTTGGCCTTCATTGCTCCCCCAACACTGGTCACTAGATTAACCTTCAAGAATACATGGTCCCCAATCATGACTTCTAAGGGCTCTCTCTTCTTGTCTGCATAGCTCTTCTGCTTGCTCTCTATAGCAAGTAACTTCTGTCTTATAAAGTGAATGATATCAGTAGTTTGCTTTACAAGTTCGGGCCCAATCATCATACTTTTGTCATTATTAGTGTCCAAATGTTAATTAATAGTTGTTGTAAGGATACTTTATTTGTATCTAATCCATGTAATAATATTTATTAGGCATTTTGTATTATATTATTTAAATGAGATTTAGTACAACGATATATAAAGTTCTTGGAATAAATACTGTGTATGCATAACTCTGAATCATAATTGTGAGATATGACATACATAAAGTGTTTTTCTAAAAGTATTCCTAGTCATTGAATCATCAATATTATGGATATTGATGATTATTCACGACAAGCATATGTTGTGTCATTCTCTGATAAATATAGTAGTGATGAGAAAAAAATATAGGTGCTTGTTAGTTGAACAAGTACACCGAATTCATGTAGAGTCTTTACTCATGTGTCAATAAAGTTTTCAAAGTATTGGTGGTGTAGTTGATCTTTTGACTTGAGATCATCTTATTAACTTATACATGAATCTATGTGTTTTGATGTCATTCCCTTTAACTTGTAATAAAGGCAATACCTAGGTGATTTTTGGACATATAATAAATATATGAAGGTAGATGAATGATAGACAAAAAATTCATCTTCCTCAGTAAAGAGGACGAATATCTCATGACTTCTTGAGACAAGTATGTTTTGTTCTAAGAATCCTTGCAAAGCTAAAGAGATTAAGAAAATTGTTATCTTGAATCTCTTTAAGAAACAAAACATAAACTTGGATTCAAGTACAAGGGATTTAGACAAAAATTAGGTTGACATTAGAATCCATGCCTTGTGTCTATCTCAGAATATGTTTGATGAAAGGATTGAATTACACGGTAATCAAGCACTGAAAAGTTTAATCAATGATTTTAACTTTGCTTTTACTTGCACTATTAGAAAAAAGTAGTACTAGTGCCCACTTGTGGATGCTGATAAGTATTGGAGTCTGTTTATGAATAAGAAATATAAACGTGTGAAAAACGGACTAGTGGACGATGATAATGGATGCTAATATGTGAAAGCTGAAAACTTTAATTTTTTTAAATCTATCTTGTCCACGCGGACGCTGATAATTTAGTTTTTATTTTTTTATTATGTGTTAAATGATAAATCATACATAAAACCAAGGTTTACAAAGTCATGTCGATTCGCTCGAAACAGATGAATTGATTCGATTTCCACATGCTGAAATGAAACCTGCCTATAGAAACGAAACTATATAATTTTGGCCGGAAACGGCCCCATTTCCACTGTTTCCATCCGAAACAGTTCGAAACTACTTGAAACAGAACATTAGTGTGGAATCTATCACATGAATTTGTGAATGTACAAAGAGTGCAAGGTGAAAAAATTGAAAAAATCAAAGCTCTATCAGTCACTGAGTTGATGATAGAAGACAAATAAAAGTAAAAAGAAGCTTATCTAAAGAAAAAGGAGGAGTCCCAGATAAGGAGAACTTTGTGCAAGTGGACAAGGAGTCTTCATGAATTTTCAGATCTGAGTTTTGAATTTGAAGGGCTTTTAAAAGTCTTGAGTCTTGATACAGAGCTTTCTTCTTTTTCCTCTTTCTTCTCTTAGATTTGATACAGAGTTTTTTTCTCTTTTCTTTTTCTTCTCTCTTCAGATTGGAGTTATCTGTCCTGTCCCCTTGGCCTTTTTTTTTTTTTGGGTAGAAATGTACCTCTTGGTTTTATAAATTGGTTTTATTTTCCTCTCTCTATTTTTCTTTTTCTTGTTTTTAGTTAAACTCTCTTCTTTGCTTTACCACCACATTTTGTTTTTTTTAAATAATTAAACCATATAGATAAAAGTTTAGGTAGAGGGAGGCTATGTTAGTTTAATTTATTTCAAATGGTGGAAGAATTTTAATGTATTAACTTATATCTTCATTAACCTAGAATGTCATTAGTTATAAATTAGTTAAAAAAATTATTATTATTTTTTTAAATTCAATTATTATTATTTTTCTATCAATTTAATTTATTTAGGTTTTCTCTTAATTTAATTTATATAAGTTGTTGATATACTTTATGTTTTTTGTATGTATTTACTAGTATTCTATGTATTAAATTAATCATATTGAATACTTATAATTACTATAGGTGTTTTATTATATGTTTCCATGCGTTTCCAAAAAAATTAGCGTTTCTATCTCGTTTATCAAATCGTTTCCGTTTTCAGACTTACAGAAATAATACCTTGAATCGAATTTTAATTCCTTGCATAAAACTTAATATAACAACAAAATGGTCATTTATAATTGAAAACATCAACAAAGCATTAAGGTTCAAAATTTCAACTCAAAATATTATGTTTGTTCATAACAAAAAATAAATCTAAATCTAAGTATCCCCAAGCATTGGATCCTGCTCCTCTTGCTCACAAACATCCATCGGATAATGGATCAGCTGATGAAGCCTAAAAAATCAATTAATAATGTATTTAAAAAGGTAGCTACATATGTGTAAAACTTATAAGTTTACAAACAAAACACTCAATGCACATCTTTCATCACATTGTGCCTGAAATCATACATGTTTCCCATTTTAACTCTTCAAATATAACAAGTTCTATAACTATCATTATAAAATTAACCTGAGACAAAAACAAAGAAAATTTACTTACCATGATAAATCCATGTAGTGAACCTTAGTAACTGATCCTCAGAATTGTCTTAGTCTCATCCTCCTATGCCTTCCATTTTCTCATTTGCACTGATTCAAATAATCATTGTAAGAGACATGTAGAAATAAAGAAAACAATGCTCAAATTATTATACTATATCTTGGTTTCCAAGGGAAAAAAAAATAGAATGACAAAGTAAAAAGAAAAGTTAAGTGCCTATTAGTTTTGCCCAAAGCCAAGGTGAAGATGCAGTATAGAATATAGAATACAACAAGCTGAAAAATGAATACATGAAGCTGGTGAATCCCATAGAACAAAACTAACGCAACTTTTCCCTGTAAATAAAACACAGCTAGAGTTCCAGACTACTTAATCATATCCTTTTGTATAATTCACAACTTGATCTTTGTTCTATGTACAATCCAAAAACATAAAATATTTTGAATGAGAGTATCACCTTTTTTTGTAGATTTATCAAATCCTTTTGTAGCTAGCATATGTTGGAGACTCGGTTCTGCATCTAAAAATTCAAGAAGTTTCTGACCTTTGTTGTCAAATTCTGTTGTTGTTTCTTTCTCTAATTTCTTGGGACAAGGATGCCAAGTGTCTCCAGCACTTGCAAATATACATATAACAAAAATTGGACCTTGTGATGCTATTAGAAGCAGGGATATGCATACCATCAGTATAAGCTCTAGCATAACAAACCCATGTAAGAAAAAAAAGATGACAAACTGGTTAGCATTTTAATAATAGTATACAACAAATCAAGTTATGATTAAAAGAAGAAGAAGAAATACATGCTTTGATCTTTTCAGCTGCTAAAAGAGCTCTTTTGTGTTTGTTTTTGTTCCACTGTAAGTAAAATAATGAAAAGTATGAACAAATGAAAGATATATAAGAAGGTAGGTACTAGAAATTGTGGTTGAATATTTGATTAACTAAAGGCTTACCTTTCTTATAATATGAATAATATGTCCGATGGAGAAATAACAACCACCACAAAGCACACAACTGTAATAGCAAATGTTGGTGTTTCATCTAGTGTCCTCTCATAAACTTTGGTGGCCATAAGTTTCACTCAAAAGTTCAACTTATTGATCCAAAACTCTTGAAAAGTACACAGAGAATGCATAAAACTGGAGAAAAAGATGATGGTATAGGTAATGTTTTGCAATATGAGTATTAAATGGCACATTCAGTAAGATAACATACTGTTAGTTGATGTATCAATCTGCTTATAGGAATGCTGGGATGACCACTACTTAAGTACCTACTGTATAGCTTCAACAAAATTAACTTCTATGTGAACTGAAACTTCAACAATATAATTATTACATCTATCTTTTCATATATATACTCCAAAGAAAAATAATGTAAATAAAGAAAGAGACTGTAATCTATTTAAAACATTTATATATGTACAATTAGTAAAAAATTGCATTCTAAGGTGCAGTAAGAAGAGAAATCGATATTCTGACAATACATCTGCTTGTTCTTAGAGGATGTGATGGAGGACAGCGTAAATGCAAACGTGATCAGTAATTAATAGCTGAGAAAAAATTGCTTATATCAACCAATAATGATCCTCTAATAAGAATAGTTTTACAATCTTTAGGCCTAAAAACTAGCAAAGAACTTCTTCAAGAACATAATAACTCAGCAATACAAGCGACCACCATATAACATATTGAAGTGTGAATAACCCAAAAAAAAGTTGTGAATACCAAATAAAACTATATTGAAAGCATACAGAAACTCTAATTGTATGGCAAATGCATTAGAAAGGCTCTTAAAAGAATGAAATAAATGTAAATGTACTACAAATGCATCATGTGTCGTTTAGAAAATTATAAGCATGACACATCTCAGTCTAAGTAGAAGGTTAATCTCGTATTCTGTATTATACAACCACAAGCAAATTAACGTAAAATGAAAATTGCTCATGATGAGAGTTTCACTTCAACACAGACTTATGAGTAGCAGTTCCAAGCGCGAGGAAATAACACAAAACACCACAACTGCATAGTTAGATTCCGAATAATTTAAAAACAAACGCAAAATGTCAGTAAAAAATATAATTAAACAATTTACATTTGAAATTATTTTCATCCATGAGATTACTTTCCACGCTTCACATTTAAATTTCAGCAGTTACAAAATACGCAACTTGAATATTAAAAAATTAAGGAAAAAAGTGAAGCACTTGTATAAATCTCAGTCTCAAGGACAATTCTTTACTAAAGGTACATAAGTTGCCATCAACTTTTTTGAGATTATTTCGTTCATTTTCTGCATTCTTAATAGTTAGCAACTAATGGAGAATATGTTCAGCAACCCAAAAGAAATTCCGAAGCAGTAATTAGACTATGAAACCCTATGCAAAATATAAATCTAAAAACTCATACAAAAGAAAAATATAATTATTCTCAGAAAACATATTTCATTACCATATATTTACCTGCAAAGGCATGTACCAAGAAGAAAAATATCACAGCTCAAAAAAAAAAAAAAAAAAAAAACAAATCAAGTCAATTAAATTAGTAAAACTTATTACAGTAAACCAAAAATAAAATAAAATTAATACATCTTAGAGTCATCTCAAACTTATATATATTAATTAATTTGATTTATAAATTCAATGGAATTGAGATTTATTTATTTTTTATTTTTTATTGGGGAGGGAGAAGGGATGAATAAACTCCCAAGTATGCTTCCAGGAGAGTCGACTCTTGGACCTCCTGGATAGCAGGGAAGGCTAGGTGTTGCTAGACCATAAGGGTCCTAGCATGAAATTGAGATTCATCTCCAATAATTTGTATTTATTTAATTCATTGATGTTGGTTGAAGTGACATAAACTCATATCTCATGCTTTAAACTGTAAACATAATATTTAGTTTCTAAGGGTTCATTTCCTAGAAAGTGTGGTCTAATACAATCTTATGTCATTAACTTGTAGGCAAATCCAATGGTATGAACTACAGTGGGCTCCAAAGTGGTTGAAAAATAAATACAACCAAGAAAAACAAAGGAGGCCATTTAGGCACCATAAGCCCAAGGAAGCACCGTGAGCTGCTTTAAGCTGTACTTTTACTTAGCTTTGAATTATAGTGAATCCGTGATCAATACAATCATAGCTTGATGAGTAGCAATAAAAAATGCACTTCCTATTATTCATTAAATCAACCAATAACAACTTTTCTATCTTTCATTAACCAAAACCAGAAAAGTAATACAATGAGAAAAAGTTCTTGTAAAAGATTATATTATACCAGCAGAAAGCATGGATAGTTAAGACAATGAACAACAAATGTATATTACTCTCTTCTTTGTTTCACACGTACAATGATAACACATAGCCTCAAATAAATTAACCCACCAAAATTATTCTAAGAGTTGGAACTGGAACCCAATAAATGGTATTGAATTCATTCTTATATGTCAGCAAAAGAAATATAAAAAAAAAGGTTTAAAGAATCCCAATATAGCAGAGTCTATAGTCACAAATGACATGAAGGTTTAGTCCCATTTCAGAAAAGTCGGGGTTTAGGAGTAGGTAAATGCGGGGGTGAGTGGAAAGTTGAGAGAAAGAGGGGTTGAATCAATGAAATATAGGCAAGAAAGGAAGGGAGAAACATAATGGCAGTAGGATTTAAGTTGAATTGAATTAGATATGAATGGGGAAAATTAAATGATCTAGAAGGAACATGGCTAGTACAATAGTAGTAGTAATTGATTAACACCTTAAGTGATATGAAGCTCCTGGAGTCTTTTTCTTTCACTGAGTTGTGTTTTTTTTTTTTTTTTTTTTTCAATTTTAGAAACATAGAAAGGCAAGTGAGGAAATTGCGTAAGGTTAAAAAAAGGAAGAGCCCTGAAAAGGGAAGCACTTCACAACGTTCAGTGAGCCACTTACCCTCCCAAACATGCATAACAAATCAAAGATTATTTATATGATAATTGTGGAAGCAAGAGAAGCAACAAATTCTAGCAAGGAGATGAAATAAAAGACCACAAGGCCCCAAAACAGCAAAAGGCCACAAATCTCACTAGATGTGATTTGGGAGTGACAAATTCCCACTAATGGACATGAGTTTTCAGCTGTGGATTTTTTATTTTTTGCTTTCTACTTAAATTTTCTTTTTCTTCTACCATATTTTTTTGGGGGTTGGAAGAGGGCACAAGGCTACCAAAGAATCTCTTAACAATGTATCAAAAAAATTAAAACATAACAATAATGACCAATTCAAGCTGAAGAAAAGATTAAAACTTGAGCCCTTCTAGCTCTATTTTCATAGTCATATGGTTTGTATGGATCATAAGGCACCCAAAGAAGGACAAGTAGGAAAGGATTATAGTCATCAAGTCTAACCTAGTTACCATGGGTTGAGAAGCAAAGGTGGCAGGCTAGTATCGGCAAGAATCGATGAACACTGACGGGCACAACAACGACAACAGAGAAAGTGAGCACTAAAGAGAGAGCACCGAGCACTAAGAATTAAGAATCTGAAATTTCACAGGGGAAAGAAAGAAGAAGAGTTAAGGATCCAATTTAAGGAAAATTATTAGCATCCATAAGAGTGGATGCTGATGGTAAAAGTAGTGGACACTGATGGTATTGTTTTTAAAAAAATAAAAAAGAATATTATTTGCGTCCACTAAAACGGACATTGATAATTACTTAAGCGGATTCTAATACTTTAGCAGAAAATGGCACAAAACTTTCTTGCTTATTAGCGTACGTTTGTAATTATCAACATTTATTAATTTTATTTTTTTTAAAATTTATCAGCATGCATTTTATGGGTAGACATAGATAAGTAAAAAAATGGATACCGATACTTATTATCAGAATCCACCTTTTTGCCGAGAATGATACTACCTTTTCTTGTAGTATTAAGTGGTCATGAAACATTGCTAGATGTCAAGTTTGATCCATGAATGTAAGTTGGTTAGTTTAGCAAAACTAAAATTAAAGTGTTTTAATTTAATCATACTTTTTAAGAAGTATCCAATTACATTAGGTTTAATGAAATCCTAAACAAAGAAGGACTATAATTCATTAAGCCCTAGCTGCCTCTATATATATAGAAGCTAAGAGAGATTTGGGAAATAAGGTGATTACAAATGACGTTCAGGCTTTATGAGACATTGTGAGCAAAAGAGTTCTTAAAAATCTTATCCCTTAGTTGTGACCTCTTTTTTGAAGCAAAAGTGTTTTTGCTCCAAGAATAATCCTCCATTAGCAATTCAACTAAGTAGAAGCTTGCGTGTATCTTAATGGTGAATCGATTCTATCAAATCCTTTTCGATAAAGGTAAAAGTTTTTCACCATCAATTGTGTGAAGTATTTCATTAGAGGCTTATTCATTTGAATAGCTTACTAATAACTGGTCATACTTTGTGTTTGATTGAGAGAATTATTTTGATAATTTATGAAGGAATTTCAAGCATCCCTACTAAACAATCAAATTAACTGCATGAGGAAAACTTCAAAAGGTTAGTTTTAATCTTTTTCTTTTATAATATATATATATATATATATATATATATATATATATATATATATATATATATTTATATATATATATATTTGATTGAATACCAAGATTCTTGGTTAGGAAAAATTATTAATTCTGCTGCGTATGCATGTGATGCATGAACTTAAATTTCCCAATAACTTTTTCCAGTTTCATGCTAGCACAAAGGTGATATGCATTTCCTGTCATATAGTACTTCATTTGGTGCCATTTGCAAGCTTGAATGATAACTGTTGTTGTATGCAAATTAAATCAAAGACAAATAAGTATATCTCATCTTCCTTTTATCTTCATCACACAAGCTCTCAGCATATCTTCTAAGGTTTGTGTGGTCCTCTCAGTTTGCCTATGTGCTTGGGGATGATAGGTGTAATTAAAGTGTAGTTAAGTTCCCAAAGCTTCTGTAAGGCTTACCAAAACCTTGAAGTATACTTTTAGTCTATGTCAAACATAATGCTTTTAGGTACTCCATACAGCTTCACAATCTCTTCTATATACAACTTAGTCAGCTTATCAAGTGAATATATAGACTTGATAGGCAGAAAATAAGCCACTTAAGGCAATATGTCCACCACTACCTAGATAGAATTATATTTACTGGTTGTCCTTAGCACTTTACATACACAACCATGGATATGTTGTCCCATTTCCACTCAGGTATGTCCAAAGATTGAAGCATACAAGATGCTTGTGATGCTTTATTTTCACTTTTTGACAAGTTAGACACTTAGCCACATACTCAGCAACTTCAATTTTCATACCATGCCATCAATATTGCTTCTTCAAATCTTGATACATCTTTTTCTTCAATTTTTCCATATTAGGTACACAAGTTCGATATTGAAACTTTAGAAATCCATCTTCAGTTTCAACAAAGTTATGAGTCATTCCTTATTTCATTTCAATTCTCATCTTTGTCAAATATTCAGCTGTATGTTGAGCCATCCAAATATGTTGCCTTACATCAGGTTCCACTCTAATGCTTCTCAATTGTACTCTAACTGGACATAAATCTATTTTACATCCAAGTCTTTGAATTCCTCTAACAAATTTTATTCTTTTATCATCATCACAACTACATGTCTGGACTTCCTGCTCAAAGCATCTGCCACAACATTTGCTTTGCCAGGATGATATTTGAGTTCACATTCATAGTCCTTCAAAAATTACAACCATCTCTTTTGCCTTATATTCAATTCATTCTGATAAAACAAGTATTTTAGACTTTTATGATCAGTATAAACTTCAAATTTTTTACCAAACAAATAATGTCTCTAGATTGTAAGTGCAAATACCACATTTGGCTCGAAGTCATATATAGGAGAGTTTCCTTCATTAGGCCTCAATTATCTTGAAGCATAAGCAACTACACATCACTGCTGCATAAGTTAACAATCCAGTCCTCTTATGGATGCATCATTGTAGACAACAAACTTTTCATTGGCCTTAAGAATGATTAATACAAGAGCCAAAGTCAATTTTCGCTTTAGTTCTTGGAAACTTGCTTCACATTTAACATCCTAATCAAAAGTTGCATTCTTTCTAGTTAACTTTGTTAAAGGTAATGCCAATTAAGAGAATTCTTTGATAAATATTCTATAATAACTTGTAAATCCCAAAAAACTTTCTCACTTACGTCACTCAAGTTAGCATATCCTAATTCAATACTGGCTCCACTTTTATTGGGTTAACAACTACCCTTTTTCTTAAGATGACATGTCTCAGAAAGTGCACTTTTGGCAACCAAAACTCACACTTACTTAGCTTTGCATATTGCTTTTCCTTCAAAGTTCTCAACACCACTTTTATATATTCTTCATGCTCTTCCTAAGTCTTAAAGTGGATAAGAATGTCATCTATGACTATAATAACAAACTTGTCTAGGTAGGGTTTGAATACTCTATTCATTAAGTCTATAAACATATTAGGTGAATTACCACACAGAAGGGCATAAACCAAAAACTCATCATGGCTATATCTGGTTCTGAATATAGCTTCAGGGACATCCTCTGCCTTAACCCTCAGTTGATGATAGACATATCATAAATCAATCTTGGACACTATAATAGCCCCTCCCAATTGATCTAGCAAGTCATCTATCCTTGTAAAATGATACTTGTTTTTGATAATAAATTTGTTCAACTGCCTATAATCAATGCAGCCTCTTATCTTTTTTCTTCACAAAAGTACTGGTGCACCCTATGGAAAGACAGTTGGTCTTATGTAACACGTTTGCAACAACTCTTGTATCTGCTTTCTCAATTTCTCTAGTTCCACTGGAGCCATTATGTATGGAGTTTTAGAAATAGGAATGGTGCATGACATCAATTCAATGGAAACTTATACTTCCCTTTCAAGTGGCAGCCTTGCAAGTTCTTTTGGAAAAACTTATGGGAAATTTTTGGATCTGGAATGTCTTCCAACCTTTCTTCTTAATTCCTGATTTCAATTATCAAAGCTAGACATCCCTTGCAGCCTTTTCTTATTAATCTCTTAGCTTTTCATGCAGTTAAATAAGAAGGATAACAACTAGAATCTTTAATTTACTTGTCATTACATGGTAAATACTAACTTCTTATTGCAATCAAGCATAGCACATTGGTCAGATAGTCAATCCATACATATTACATCAACGTCAATAAGATTAAAAAAAAGTAAATCTACTTTTGTTTTCTTACTTTGCACTTCAAGATCATAACTCAGACATGTCTTACTAGTGATTAGTTGATCCCCTGTTGGTGTCTCCACCTTTAGGTCATAGAACAATTCTTGAATTTCTAGTCCTAGTTTCTGAGCACTCAACAAAGAAATGAAGGAATGTGTAACACCAGAATTAAATAGAACTTGAATAGGTTGTTCAATGAGTAAGCGTGTACCTATTATCACATTTTCTGAGTTCTTGACTTCCCTCTTCCCCACAACAAATACTTTGCCTTGAATTTTAGGTTTGCCTTGTTTGTCAACTTGCCCTTGTGGACTTCCATTCTTGAAATGTCCAGGTTGTCCACAATTGCAACAATTTCTACCTTCACAACATCACTGCTTTCCTAAATGCACATCTCCACACCTCTTGTACTTACCAGCATAAGATTGATAAGGTGCAAGTTGAGGTTGTTTGTCTCTTGCTTGGTTAGAGTTGTTCTCTCAATAGTTGAACTTTCTTCTTTGTCTTCCTCTATATACCTCTATCTCCCTTGACCTCTTTACTAGCTTTCTCGAATCTTATTCGGCTACTGAAATCTCTCTCTTTGCAATCTTACATTTATTCACCAATTGTGCAAAGTTTTTGCACTCAAAAATTGCCACTTTGCCTCTAATTTCATATTTCAATCCCATTTGGAAATTATTTGCCTTTCATCCTTCATCATGCCTCACTTGTAAGTAAGAAGAGTATTTTACTAACTCATTAAAATTGGCTTCATATTGAGCCAATGACATACCTCCTTGCTTAAGTTGAATAAACTCAGTTTTTAATTTTCTCTTCATTTATAGTGTTTAAAAAGTATTTGCTTAGGAATGTCTCCTTAAAGGTTTCCAAAATTACAACAACATCTTTAGATTCCAATAAATCTTATGCACTCTTCCACCAGTGCTTAGCTTCACCTTCCAAAATATACACTGATAGAGTCAATATGTCCTCACCAGGACATACCATTTATTCAATTGCATCAACTATCTTTCTGCCAGCATTGGATCTAGAGTGCCATTAAAAGATGGTGGATTTGCTTTTCTAAATTGATCCAACATAGAACTACCATTCCCTAGATTACTATTTGCCCTTTTTTCTCTTACTACCTCAAGATTTGCAACCATTGCAACCATTGCAACTTGCATCTGAGCTTGATTTGCCCTTTAGCATGTCTACCTTAGAACCCTTCTCTGGCTTGATTCTTATATCATACACACATAGAGAGAAAGTTGTCCATTCAATCTAACTTTATTCAGTCTGCTTGTTTGTAATATAATATAGCCATAATCATATGCACACATAAACATTTCATATGTCATGCAAGCTAGATTATGCGAAAGCAATTCACATACCATCAAACTATGCATAATCAACTGCTTCATACAAATTCTTGTTTTTCTCTCACCTATTCTTACAGCATAGTTGTAAGAACCATGCTTTGTTACCAAAATGTAACACCTTATACTTAGGACCTTTCTTTTATTGATAATTTGATGAGAGTACCAAGTTGAAACATCCTCCTCTTAACTAGTCTACAAGACTAAGACTAGAGTAGGGCTCTAGTTTAAGGCATTTTTTTTCCTATGGTTCTCTTTTTCTTCTTGTGCAAGAAGAGGAGGTAATATCCCCTCAATGTTCTTCTAGTTGCTTTGTTTAATTACAAATAGGCGAGTGCCTAATTTCACTAGGAATCATTTGATATAAGAGTTGCTAACTCTGTCTGATTTTTACAATTTTTAGCCACAGAGGCTACCAAGTTTTCATCAAGTAAATTATTTACAAGTATTAGCCAAAAGACTGAACTGTTTTCATTACTTCTAACTAGATGCCTTACAACCAAGCTACTACATAAGCTATAAGCTTTATGCATATATTACATAAACTACTACTTCTCAAAATCAAGCATATATACAAAGTTTTGTCCATCCAACTTGAGGTACAACAAGGAAGTAATTATTACAAGTCCAACAGAGGTACATATTTTCCTTTTAAACTAAAAACTATACATGATGTTCAACCCAAATCTTGCTCACTCCACAACAACTGTTTATGCACCCTGAGAACAAAATTAAAATAAAAGAATGAGACAGAAATCTTAGCATATGAGTTCCATACAAAAAACAATTTATACAAGCAAACAAGTGTTCTAGTTTTGCATTTTAGTGAGAAACATTGTGTGTATGATTTCATTGCAGCAAGTTAATCATAAGTTTTTCCTCACACTTGATCATGATGTGTAATTGGCTAATTCTGAAAAATCACACATCTATAGGAGTTTGCTCTAGTAGGCATATTGTGTACTACTATCTATAGAACTTATTTTTAGTAGGCATATGTGCAGTAACTAGACAAGCATACAACCACAAAGGCAATAGCAAATCAAGGAATGTGCATGGTAATTTCTGCCCTTAACTAGCAAATGGTAACATATGCAGTTCATGCTTAAACAACATTTCAGTTGGAAACAATGATGTTGCATGCAAAAATGTGCTAAAAGCAATGAAACATCACTCACATTTCCCTAGTTAATCTAAGCATTACTTGTGCCTCTTTTAGATTTTTGTCAAGCCCTCTGGTTTTACAAGCCTCCTCCTAACTCCAGAACTAAGTTCCAATAGTACATCAAGACACCACAATGTCATACAATTACCAATCTTGGCCCATAATTTAGGTTAGTAATCAGCCAACATCACACAATTTAACAACAAGGCTAAGTCACATCACACAATTTAACAACAAGGCTAAGTCAGTCAAGTTTTTTGTAGAATCTGTAGAACTTCTCTCTCTAACCTTTGAGAGCTTCTCATAGTAGAAAGGAAGAAGAAAAGAGGAATTGGACTGTATGCATGTTTTCTGGCCTTAAGGCCAAGGTTTTACAATAACTGCCTGTTCCGTAAGCCTTAATTTCCCTACCCAGCAGTTTAAGTGGCTATTCCTTATACACTAAGCTTACTGGATTGACACTCACAACTTAAGTGGCTGCTAAGCCTAGTTAATTTCATCTCTAGGGTCAATTTCATTCTAATTTCAGCACTAGCATGCATATATCTACTTAGCCTTTATTTCTATTTGTGGGATAATTTATAGTTTAGGATTTAATTCTTAGCCAACACCATTCAACACCATACAACACTTATGCATAATATTTTATACATACTAACCTTTAGGACTATGCAAGCCACTACATATTCAGTTTTCAATCATACGCATTTATCTTCCCAAGTTTGTGCATTCCTTACTAATTCTAAATGCCATAACATAGCTCACAATAACAAACACACATCAACACACAACAAGAACACAACAAGCAGGCAACAAGCACACAACAAGCATGTAGCAAGCATACTGCATTTAGCCAACATGTTTGTGAATCTTGACTGTTACCCATATCAAGGAATTAAAATTCGTCTCAAGGTACCGTTTCGATAAGTTTGAAAACGGAAACGATTCAGGAAACGACATTGAAACGGGATGGAAACTCTCATTTTTTTAGAAATGCACGGTAAAACACTTATAGTAATTATAAGTATTCAATATGATTAATTTAATACATAGAATACTAATAAATACATACAAAAAGCATAAAGTATATAAACAACTTATATAAATTAAATTAAGAGAAAAACTAAATAAATTAAATTGATAGAAAAAAAAAAAAGAATTTTTTAACTAATTCATACCTAATAATATTCTAGGTTAATGAAGATATAAGTTAATACATTAAAATTCTTCCACCATTTGAAATAAATTAAACTAACATAGCCTCCTTCTACCTAAACTTTTATCTATATGGTTTAATTACTTTATAAATAATAATAAATAAATAAAACATGTGCTGGTAAAGCGGAGAAGAGAGTTTAACTAAAAATAGAGAGCGAGGAAAATAAAACCAATTTAAAAGCCAAGAGGTACATATCTACCAAAAAAAAAAAAAGGCCAAGAGGTACAGATAACTCAAATCTAACGAGAGAAGAAAGAGAAAAGAGAAAAAAGCTTTGTATCAAGACTAAGAGAAGAAAGAGGAAAAAGAAGAAAGTTCTATATCAAGACTCAAGACTCTTAAGAGCCCTTCAGATTCAAAACTCATATTTGAAAATTCGTGAAGACTCCGCATCCACTTGCATAGAGTTCTCCTTATCTGAGACTCCTACTTCTTCTTCAAATAAGCTTCTTTTTACTTTTATCTGTCTTCGATCATCAACTCAGTGACTAATAGAACTTTGATTTTTTCAATTTCTTCACCTTGCACTCTTCGTACACTCACAAATTCATGTGAAAGATTCCACACCCTTGTTTTGTTTCGAGCAACTTTGAATTGTTTCGGATGAAAACGGTGGAAACGAAGCCGTTTTTACTGATATTATAGAGTTTCGTTTCGGCGTGTGTGGAAACGGACAATTGACACGACTTTTTAAACCTAGACCCATACCAATTGGGATGAGAAGTTGGTTGAATATCAAACTATATAAGTTGAAAAGCCCGTGAGAAGGAATAAGCTGAATTCTGATTGTAGTCTTCTATCTATCCCTTATATTCTTGTAACTCTCTTCTCTGTAGCTAACTTCTTCTTCCCCTTTCTATGACTCTCTTTTTCTTCTTCTATGATTGAATGTACCGATTATTTTCCGAATTATCATCAATGGTAATTTATTTTCCTTCTATTCTCTGTATTTGTTAACTTACTTTTTTGATGAGGGACTTGATAGAGCTTAGGTCATATCATAATGTTTTTTGCATGGAATTCAAGATTAAATTATTTTATATGTTGCAGATAAACATTTTAAAAGTGAATCTTTAGTTTGATTTTTTTAAAGAGAAGAAAGAAAAAGCATTTATACTCGCATACGAAACAAATAAATACCCCATGTTACATGTGAGAAATACAAATTTCCTCTCCTTCCCACTGGGATCCCAGGTAGCTATTACCTCTTACAGTGCAGGAAAAAACAAGCAGGGTAGCTGAACTTGAATAGATAGCAAAAACTACTCAAATGAAACGAAATCCAAGAGCTATTACAGTATTACCTCGATTGGAGTTTGCAAGACTCAAATGTTCTCGTACAACCAATGGGTAATTCTCAACACAAACTTATCAATGGCCGCCCAGTACATCTTTCTCCACTTTTCCTTCAGCAGACTCAAGATACCAAAATATCCCCAGAAGCCAACAATATAGCCAACAAGAACCACACCGTAAAACATAATTTTCTGCTTAGAATCTTGAACCTCAACCCTTTCAGGACTTAAGGAATCAGTAGTGTTGCTGCAACTTATTCCATCTGGAGAACCATATAAGTATCTATTTCCAATAAAGGCCAATCCATTCTTTTCAGAGTATCAAAGTGAGGCCCTGTTGGAATTCTTCCAGTGAGGTTGTTGTAGGACAAATTCAGAACAGAGAGAAAGTCTAATGAAGACATCGCTATTGGGATCTTCCCACTTAAATGATTGAAACTAAGATCTAGTGATTCCAAACCATGCATACTACCAATGCTATCTGGTATTTTTCCTGAAAGATGATTATGTGTCAGGTTAAGCATAGCAAGTCCCTTTAGGTCACCTATACCTGTTGGAATACCTCCTGTCAGCATGTTATGTGAAAGATCTATTCCACTGATGAAAGTACGAACAATTTCGATTGAGAGTGACACATTCTTGGTTTGAATATTCAGTTTCACACCAGCAAAGATGTCTGAGATTACATACCCAACAATATTTCCATCAGTTGGTCTAGCTTTCAAGATTTCCAAACCATCTAGTTTTGGGGGGATTGGCCCGGAGAGTCTATTGTTTGAGAAGTCAATATATTGCAGCCTCTTCAGCAAGTTAATCTCCTGTGGAATTGAGTAATTGAAGAAATTTGATCTTAACCCAATGATTTTGAGTTCTTGGAGATCTCCTATAAATCTTGGAATCTCCCCTTCAAGTTGATTGTTTCCAAGGTTAAGGACCATCAAATTTCGAAATTTCCCTATAAAATTTGGGAAATGGCCAGTAAAAGAATTCTCACTTATGTCAAAGTAACTCAGATTGTTGGCAGCCTCAAGTTCATCCGGGAAGTTTCCACTCAGGTTATTTCCACTAAGGCTTAGAAATTTAAGAGATGCACAATGTTTTATGCTACTAGGGATTCTACCAGAAAGGAAATTATTTGAAAGATCCAAGAGCTCTAGCATACTATTTGCATGGCACAGAGAGGGTGGAATGGAACCAAGAAGTTTGTTGCCTGACAGAGATAAGTAACTGATATTCCCCACTCCAATGTTCAATGGTATATGTCCACTGAGATTGTTAGATGACAAATCAATGGCTTCTACGTTCCCAAATAGGACATCAATAGATCCTTGAAGGTGATTGTTTGATAAGTCCAGCGTTCTTGGTCCATAGTATGTCCGTAGCCGAATACTTGGTGGGAGAACTCCCGAAAACTTGTTAAATGAGAGATCTAAGTAACCGAGTTTTGGTAGCTTGAATAACCAAAGTGGAATTGGTCCTGTTAGGCTGTTGTATGCCAAACTTAGAAATGTAAGCTGGGATAAATTGGAAATGAAATCTGGGAAAGTACCTTCCAAATGACATTCACTTAGTTCCAAGACCTGTGGCTGGAATTTGGATGGAAGTGGTTGTTGGTCTATTTTGACTGTTAGCCCACTAGAACCCAAACTTATCCTGTCAAAGGAGGAGTTTTGAAACAAATGTGTCAATGAGATAGTCCCATTCATTTTGTTGATGGAAACCTGAAAACCAAGAAGGTTGGGAAGCTGAGTGATACAATCAGGTAATCTTCCAGTGAGTGAGTTCCCTAACAAAGCAAGATTTTGGAGAGATGGCATATTACAAATTGAATCTGGAAATTCCCCATCAAATGAATTCTGCATCAGAGACAGCGAGTAGAGGTTTTTCAAATTGGATATAGAGGATGAAAGATGACCGCTTAGCTTGTTGAAATTGAGAGATAATGATTCTAAATTTGAGAGGTTTGTGATGGTAGAAGGTATGGGTCCTGAAATTGCACAATCATCTGCTGTGAATTGCAACAGGGAAGTGGTGTTTCCTAAAGAAGGTGGGATTGGTCCAATAACCTTAGTGGAACTAATATCAAGTCTCTCTAACCATGACCAGTGAGTTGCAAACATTAACTTCAGATCAACAATAAGCTCAGGATTGTTACCGACAAAAAGTGTTTTGAGTTGAGAAAAGTAAGGGATTTGACCATGTATGCTTGAGTGTGTGAGATCAAGGAATTCAAGAGAAGTGAGATTTGCTAATTGACTCGGGATGGGAGAGCTGAAAGTGTTGAAATCCATCTTCAGGTAATTCAGGTAAGTGAGGTTGAGAAATGGGGTAGCTGGAATTTTCCCATGAATTGTGCATTTGGACAGGCGAAGAAATGTTAAGTTAGCAAGACTTGATAAAGGCTGAAGCCACTCTGTAGACTCAGATGCCTTGGACAGATCCACACCACTCAAATCTAGTTTCATCAGACTAGGCAACCCATATAACCAGTATAAATTTGTTGAAGAAATATTACCGAGATCAATGTAGGCATATAGTGAACCAGTATAAAATTCCAAGGAAGAAGACAAGTTATAATGAATGGATGAGAGGTCGGTTACAGCATAGACACACGATATATCAAGCCATATGAGGGAAGTAAGATTGGAAAATTGTGTTGTGATGGAGCCACTGAACATGGCATTTGATAAGTTGAGGTATCTCAGATTTTTTAGGTTGGCCAGTCCTGTTGGTATCCTCGAAAACGTGAAGTTGTTGTAGCTGAGGTCAAGGTGTTGAAGATATTTAAGAGTGAACAGAGCTGGAGAGATAGTACCATGGAGTGCTTTAGACGAGTTGGTAGTTGATAAGAGCTCTGAATTCATTGTTATAAAGAAGTCACTCGGTTCAGGGTTCCGTAGGTGGAGACTAGTGACATGGAGTGAATCTGAACAACGAACTCCATACCAGTTGCAGCAGTTTTGACCATGCCATGATGCCAACAGGTCTGAAGGGTCTGTAAGATGAGATTTAAAGCTTAGCAATGCTTGTCTTTCATCATCATGGCAACCATTGGTGATCACAAGAGCACAGAGAAGGCAAATTAGAAATAAAACAAGGAAATGAAGTTTCATATTTCTGCTCTATCTAGTGGTGAATAATTGTAGAATGTGCTGTCCTTACATGTAAAAGGCTACTCTATATATAAGAGAAGGGTTTCCATATAATATTGAACTGTCTTTTCTGGGTGTGTGATCTCAAATGGATATTATAACAAAATTTAAAAAATATAACTAAACTCAGTTGTTTGCTTAGCTTCTTTACAAATGTTATAACTTTATGAATCTTAATAGGTTTTACTTAAGACTTTTGGTGGTTGCAACAAGACATGGATCTGCAGTGACATGTTTTATTAATTATTTCAAGTAATGAAGTGTTCAGTTAAATGAAGAAACAATTGTATAATCTCTTGAGCAGCAATCTGTCTCAAAATTTAGTAATATATATTATGGTAAGTCAAAGAGAAATCTTCAATCCCTTTAATTAATTTAATTAAATATTATAAGAATTTGATGTATATTATACTCTTTATTCAATAAGTTTGGGAATGCTTTTATTCTGGGAAGTACACCACATTGCAATCACATACAGTAGTCAGACTATGATCAGTTTGCAATATAATTATATAGTCTAATCTTGCAGTCGTTATAGACTCAGTAGATAACATTCATACCGAGTCCAAGTCTCCTGTTTAGATTTTTATTTTATTTTATGAATGATATCAACATGGGGGAGAAACTAAGGAAACTTATCTGTAAAATGGCCAAATCCAACCCTCCAAGGCATGCCAGTTTCCAGATGTCCAAAGTGGAACTTCCCTACGTGCGAGGGAAATAAAAAACTTTGGAAGTTTGAATGTCAAAATAGATTTTTAAGAATGCAAGCAAATTAATAAAAAATTTAAAATCGCCTAGTCATTGTAAAAGCTAGAAATTTCTAACGGATTTGAATTCTCTATAATTTTTTAAGAATTCTATCAAATAACTCTTAATTTTTGTTAACAAAACTCTTTTAACACAAATTTTAATAAATTAGAATTAGAATTAGAATTAGATTTCATATTAGGATTTGAGTTAGTACTTAGAGTTAGGGTTAGATTTAAGTTTAGCGGTTAGGTTTAGATTTATAGTTCGACTCGCACTCTTTGATTTATTATTATCATTATTATTATTATTTTATCATGACGAAACCTACAAAAAATTGGACAGAAGGTATATGCTGTTAGCCCAAATTTCAAAGGACTAACACCGACAAATATTACTGGCTCGAATTCGATTTGAATTTACACTCAAATCCAATATAAATAGTTTTTAGAGCATTAATTTAATTCAAATATTATAATATTCAATTTGATATTTATCAAATTATTGAATTAACTATTTGATATTCATAACAAAATAATTACTTACAATTATATAGTTATTTATATTTATTTACTTGACCTAGTTACTAATCATAATCTTACTAGTGGTTAGCCTTATTATGATGTTTTTTTATTTAAGATTATTTTACATATTTTTTATGCCTATTTAGTTTGTATGGTGGTACTTGTAGTTTGTGATGATGCTTATGTAACTATAATATTTGCACTAGCACCCGAATTGTAGATTACTTAGTTTCATCTTATTCATATTTTAAAACATGAAAAATTCAGATCAATATCATTTATTGCAAGAGATTTAGAGATTCAAATGTCCGTTAAATTCAAATATTATTTTGCGATTTGAATATGTATTCTAATTCAAATTCAACTAGTTGAATTCAAATTCAAACTCCAATACAAAAAATTATTTGATCGAAATTTCAGCCTAACTACAACGTATAAACAAAAGAAAGAAAGAAAAAATGTGCTGATTTTTTCTTCTTTTCTTACCAGCTAGTTTTTTTTTGTTTTTACTGATCACACACAGTGTCAAAAAATGTAATTCATAACAGAACTTGAGAATTTAATAAACTTTTCATGACCACTATTCAATTTTATTTTATTTTCCATTTAGTATCAAGTTAAACTTCTTGGAATATAAAAAAAAATGTAAAATTTAAAAGGAAAATAAAATGTTCAAATTACATATTAAAAAGCATCATAAGTCTAAATAATTTGTTCTTTTGTTCATAATTAAATACAAAATATTAAAATTTATCATTATTAAAATTAAATTTTTAGTCAATTTAGGGAGGAAGCAAATGTAGCTAGAATGCCGAAGTCTAATAAAATAATTATTGATTGTTGGTCAAAAGATTAATTTTTTAATAACTCAAACTCATTAAATATATAATTTTTAAGAAAATTATACACACTATCATTCAAAAAATGTTTATACAAAAAAGTCTCCGAGAAGTACTTAGAAACATTAAAAAAAAATAAAATCTCTGAACATGTGTGTGTAAATGTTTGATTTTTTTGTATTCCAATACCATCTATAAAAATTTATTAAGATAGGTCTGAGAATCCCAATTTTGAGTGCAAAAAATATTATCAATAAATTTTCTCATAGCATATACTTATATTTTCCTTTAAAATAATATTTCTTGATCTAGTCAATATATATATTTTTGAGAGCAGATCCCATGCAGAGCAATATCCTAGAATACGGCGCCGTTTCGTAAAAAAAAAAATTGTTTTCACACCGTTTTGGTTAGCGGTCTTTCTCTTTCACTTCTCTACCTCTCTGCAGAGATTATTTTGTCTGTTAGCTCTCCACAGCAAACTCTGTCACCGTAGAAAATAAAGAACCAAAAGAGACTGAGAACCAGTGCAAGTCTTCGTCTTTTCACCCTTCGCTATGAAAAGTAACTTGGGTTGAGTGCATCTCTGATCTTGTCGATGAGGCTAGAACTTCTTCTCTTAGCTGACCCCACTTCGGAATTGTCGTTCTTGTACAGGATGCAAGGGTGAGAAAGTTGGAGGGAGACAGGGTTAGATTAGACCAAAAGGGATTGTTTGGTTCTTGTGTTGGTAACAGCTTTCAATCATTCCCAGATTTGTTTCTTTCTTTCATTTTTGTGAACAATTTCAAACAGTTTATTGAATTCAAGAAAACTGGAATGGGTTGACGTCAGCTTGTACCGAAAAACCCAAGCTGTGCTCGAACTGTTAAAAGGCTTTGAAGATTCCACCAACTCATTTTCATAACAAAATTAAAACAAATAAGTTTTTTTTTTTTTTTAATGAAACGACGCCGTTTTTGGAGCTCTCCAGGAAACTAACGGGTTATTGTTTGCTCTCCATGGGATCTGCTCTCATTTTAAAAAAAAAAAAATTTTAATAGCTTAAACAAAGTTTTTCTTTTACATACTTGATATATTTTAAATTATTAATCAGACTAATGAACATACAACTAAATAAAATATTTTACTTCAACTAATTATTAGTCTCGTATAAAATAATATATTTTCAATATTTTTTTGTTGTTATTAAATTTATCCGTTATCATTTAGTTTTTATCCTTGATAAATTTAGTATTCCATTTGAAAAATAAAATAAAATTAAGAATACAATAAAATACAGAGGACAGATCCGTCGAATAAAAAGAATATAAAAAATTTCATTAAAATCTTTTTTTACATTGCATTCGAAAAAAATATGGGTTATGATATAATATTTATGTCAATTTTTATTAATTTATCTCACATACTATATGACATTAGGGTGTCATTTGTTAAAATAGAATCAATAGTATGATATTTTACTTTGTCAAATTTGATTATTATAAAACTTGATTATAAGTGAAAAAATAAGCATCAAATCATTGCTTAATCTGATTATAATCTAAAAAAAAAATTCCAACCAAACACTGAAGCATCTAGATTGTTTGGTAAATTGTGTTTAGAATTTATCCTAAATTGATATTTTGATGGTAACAAAATAGCTGATCAATCCTAATTCCATCCACTTACATATCTTACAAGTGCTAAGCCAAATCGGATGAGAATGAGAAATCTATCTCAATGAATTTTCAGTTGAACTTAATGGATCTCATCAAAAAATGAAAAATGAAATCACAGCTGAACAAGCAATAAAAGATAACAAGCACTGAAATGATAATAGAAGTCATTTAGCTGATCCTCAAAGTGCTATAAAATAGCTGACAAGCTATATAAAAGATCATTTATTGAAGATCAGCACAAGTGTTGAAAGAAAATCAATAACCGCTGAAGTAGTGAATGGTGACTTACTGCTAAAGACAAAGAGTTTGTAGCTGAAGCTTCGTCTACCAAAAACTTTTTTCTTCACTTAATCGAAGTAGCTGATTATCTCCTTCAGTCTCAGTATAGTGTTACTTAAAGTTATATCCTGGAACAATGTAGATGCATCATTAGACTTTATCCAAATTCAACGCATGTACCTATACAACATTGTTTATATGACAATTCAAAGATATGAATAAAGTTCATCTGACACGAGTGTCAGCATCAAAAAAGTTCTAAGCAAAAGTAAGTAGGCAAAGCATGCACAACAGTCCAAGTTTATACTAAATTGGATATCTGTTTGCAATCCCTAAATGAACAAGACTCAAGACACCTACTTCCAGTTAAAGCTGTCTAACGGGTATCTTCTACTAAAAAAAAGGCTATTGAAGCTAGATAGCCTATAAAACTTGAAGAGAAAAAGAGAATAAAACAAGGAAGACTTAGTTCAAATTTGAAATAGAAATATTCTGAACCAAAAACCATCACACTTCATTAGTCTCACTTAAGAATACTTTGTGTAAAAAAGAAAAAAAAAAATTCATATCATTTTGCTTTACTGTAACCTCATCCTAAGCCTTCTAACTTTGTGATTGAGGATTCTGATACACTTTGTAATAGAGGAGAGTGATTGATACTTGTAAGTTCAATAAATCATAAAGGGTAGCTGATTCCCTAAGTCAAAAAGATCAGTAATAGTCAAACTCCTAAGTTGCGGCTTAGGGAATGGACTAGCTAGGGTTATCTAGTGAACTACTATAAAATTGTGGTGTTTCTGCTTTACTTTTTTTTTTTCCTGCATTGTCACAACACTCCTTTAAAATCTTTCAAAGCAAATATTTTTAAACAAAATATTTTTATAGATTAAACTATTCACCATCTTCTAATTTTCCTATTTGGGCCAACAAAGAAAGTAAAATAGAGTCATACAATACTTTTATAATGGTTCACTAGAAATCCATGGCTTGTCCACTTCTCAAGATACCACTTGAAAATTCTATAAACCATTGATCTTTCTAACATAGGGAATCAACAACCCCCTGATCATATACCAAACCCCTTAGATCATTTACAAGGAGATCAATGTCCTCTGTTTGATTCTTGGGAGAACAAAGCCCTATGTTCAATTATAGGGAAAACAGAGCCCTCTAATCAATTACAAGAAAAACAAAATCCTCTAATCAATTACAGGGAGCCCTCTAATGATTGTATTCTTTGTAAATATTCCTATATTGTTAATAAAATTCTTTTGTTAGTATACACTTGTGTAAATTTTCTTTCTTATTGTATATTTATCCATTACTAGCATTATTAATAATCAATTTAGGAGGTTTCCTTAATTAAATGTTGAACATGTACCTAAGTTCAATTTCATGGTTAAATCCTTAAAATTTCAGGTATTTACCCTTCACATTGTCTATGAATAACTTGCTTCCTAAGTAAACTAACATCAACATTAACTTTACACTTGATTTGCCCTGGTTCATTTGGGTATTTACCAATTTCTAGTTAATACAACAAGAGTAAAATTTTGCCAGAAATGTACCAAATCAATAATTCCTTTGTGAACCAAAAGAGGTCACATCCTCTATATCACCTTCATTCTTTATGTACATGGTGAAAAATATTTACATAGTTTTAGTCAAGAGGAACCCTTACATTGCTTTACAGGGTCTGTCTCCAAAATACAAGTCTTAAACAGTTCTTTTGAGTACACTAGCTACTTATACACAAAACAAGCAGACTAGAAGCACCACTAATACATAAGATAACATATTTCCAACCTAATTGCTTCTACATATTTACAATATCAAAATAAAAGGTGGATAGTAGCTCAAGTCACTCCTCCAATGGATCCCAGACTCTTTCTTCCTCATAACTACCTCCCCAGACATGTCAGTACTCATTTACACAAATGTGATACTCATAGTATTCCACATAGCATACATAATAACAGTGATAAGCTAATACAACTAAAGCCATCACTTCTAGCTCTGTCCAAAGTAATAGCATCTGAAGCATTATTTATTTTGAAAGAGTGAGATAGAAATCTCAGAAGGAATCACACCCAGAATTTTAAATGGACAAGTATGATGCTCAGTTGTGTACAAAGCAGAGGACATGTAAGAAAACTTTATGCATGTATAGTTAGAACTCAATTCTTTGCCATTGTGTAAATACTTAGAACTCAATTTTTATGGTATAATTCAACATTAACAAAACTCATAGGTCTCCAATAGAACTCTAGATCCCAACCTTAGGATTTTTAGGCACTTCTTAGGACCAACATAAGAGTACATAACAAGTCTAATGCACAAAAAACATGCTTTCCCACTTTTATAGCAATTTCATTTTACAAAATTCTCACTTAGGCATGCACTTTTTTAGGGAGTTTTACAAAATAAAAAGAGGGATTTGATCAATATACCAATCATAAAGTAAATTAGGAAGCATGTAATTCATACCTTTTCTTAATCAGTAAATCCTAAGCTTATTATTTCAATTAGACAAATTCCCATTTCCCCTCCTAAATCCCCTCTTAACTCTTTTGTAAATTGTTTCTCTTCAACTTCCTAAGAATCAATTTCAAGCTCCAAAAACCCTTCCCTTCAATTGGCCATAAAAATTGCTTCTGTTCCAAACAATGTGATCCTTAGGTGCTGCTGAATCAAATTATAGTCTTAGTTTTGCAATTGCAGGTCAATTAGGTTTCCATGCAAGCACATTTATGTTTCTCTCTCAAGCATATTAGGAGATGTATTAGTTAGGTGTTTCCATAACTGCCCCTTCTCTTTTATTAATATCCCTAAAATATTTACGTATATATTGGAATGTAATCATACATTATACATGTATCCAAACATCCATGTCTACCACTATTTTCAACCTTATATCTGGATAGGAATTAGAAATCCTTAAACTCACCTAATCTTTCACTAACTTGATTATTTTACTAAGTCTATTTTAGTGCCCGATATAAGTTAATTTAGACCTCTTGATTCTATTTATTTTCATTAACATCTTATAGATTTAATATTCCTTATCTACTTCACCTAACTCCTTGTATTTTAACTATATATATTCATGCTATGCCTTAATTAACAATGCCACTATCTACTCTTATGTAAATGATTAGTTTTTCCTCTAATTTTCACCTAACAAGTTATGAGTTTCTATTAAATTCTATTCATGCATGTATTAGTTGAAAACTTGTTTCAAGCTCATTCTAGCAATCTCATTACAACAGTTCATGAAAATTATTCAAGCTCAACTAAAAATAAAATTCTCTAACAATGCAAAGCATTACCCATTATCTACTCTACTCAGATTTATAATTCAATCAATATATATATATATATATATTACTTATAAACTAGCATGTTTTTATAAATATTGAATATAATTGATAATTTCTATATTGCACACTCAGTTTCTTATAGTAACTTAAAATATGTATGCATATGTGTATCCAAGTGTCTAAGTATATAGGGTGTTACATACTCCTCCCCTTAAAAGAATTTTGTCCTTAAAATTCAACTAACCTTATTAAACAGCCAAGGATAAGCATCCCTCACTTCTACTTCCTTTTCCCAAGTCGCATCCCCTTCTACATACCCTTTCCATGCTACTTTAACTTATGGTACAATCTGCTCTTTCACAAACTCTGTCTTCTAAGCAATAATTCTTGTAGGTTCAATTTGAGTTTCCAAGTTATTTTCTACCCTATTTGGCTCATATTCAAGTACATGACTTAAATCAGGTTTGTATTTCCCAAATTGAAAAACATGAAATACATGAACATTGACTAAATTAGGTGGCAATGCCAACCTATACGCTACATTGCCAATTTTCTCCAATTTATAAGGTCCTATATATCAAGGTCCCAACTTCCTTCCTGTTTTAGTCCTCCCAAAGCCATTAGTTGGTGTCACCTTCAAGAACATATGATCTCTAACCTTAAAGGCTAATAGTCTCCTCCTCCTATCTATATAGCTTTTCTTCCTACTTTGAGCAGCTCTAAGTTTATTTCTAGTCTTCTCTATGGCTTTTGTGTTTGCTTAACAATATTAAGTCTTAACAATTGCTTTTTTCCAACCTTAGTCCAGCATAAAGGTGATCTTCACTACTTACCATACTGACACAAACTTAGTAATGCAAGTAGTATAATGATTAATTCAATATCGTCCCCACAAAGAACTAAACCACTTTTAAACTTAAAGTACTAATATGTATGCAATTCAATTTTAATCAAGCAAATGGATTTTTGAATGATGGAATTCTAATTTAAATAGTAAAATTATGTAAAATTATTAAACTAACACCTAGGTTCACAATATTCCTCACACTTCACCTATATTTTCCTTACTTTTACTTAATTCATGCAATAGTGTAATTATTAACCTAGAATTCTTAAGCAATTACAAGCATATTCCTATGCCTTATAATTTTATATTTTCCTTAGCTTAATTCACTATATTCCTATAGGAATTACATTAGATGAATTCATTAAGAACCAATCTAATCCTGCTACCTATAGCTAAAGAGTATATTCCTATCTCTTTAACAAATTGAATCATCCAATTGATAAATAATCCAAATCCTAAGATTTACTTTCTCAAGCCAAGTTTAGGGTTCCTAATCAATATATCTGGTAAACAAGCATTTAGAAATATTAAGTACAAGACAACATAAGCAATTGGAAACTAAGCATGCATTAAATTAAACCAAAGGCCACATAGGCTACATGTGAGTTCAGTTGCAACCCTTTATGAAAAACAACAACATAATTGAAAAACTCATTACAAGTAATAAAGAAAATAAGAAGAAGAATGTAGAAGACTAGAGTTATCACGGCTTCGGGTCTTCAACTCCTTTTATAGGCATTTAACTTCTAGTTTTACAAAACTAGGATTACTTAATAACATGAGATGGGACCGAGGTGCTTCTTTTCAAGGTGCTGTGGCGCCATAACCTCAACATAGTTGTTATAGAACTCTATCTTCTTACGCTGGTGCGTCCTCATGTATGGCGCTTTATATATATATAAGATAATTTAAAATTAATATTTATTTAAGTAAATTTTAAATAAATACTCATCAGACTAGTTATACTATACAAAGTACCAATATATTATATTTAAAAAAAAATTATTAGAGAAGAAAAAAATTTAGGTTCATTATCTCTTAATGAGCCAAGCCCGAACTTAGATTTAGGCTCGTGATCCTTTAACAAGCCTAGGCTCACAAGCTATTAATGAACATGAGCTAAGATTGAGTTATACTAAAAACTAATAAGCTGAGTCAGGCTTTGTTAGCTTAGGTCAAGCTTGGATTGTTTGCAACCCTAGGCGCCACTGCGTCAGGTAATGTCACATCATGGTGCAGTGCTTTTTGACTCTAATCTTTAGTTTGACTTTTTGGTGCCGCAACTCTTAGATCCTTCATGCAGCGATGCAAGCCTTTAGTATGTCTTTCTTTGTCTTAGAGTAAGGCATTGGTCAAAACTTAAAAAAAAATTAAATAACTAACTAAACAAAAACTAATCATACTTTAATTAAAACACTTCAAACTCCTAAACAAGCTAGACTAGACTTAAAATACTAATTTTAAATGAAATCTAACTCCAACCTCAATGATTTAGCATAACTCAGGAAAACAAAAGTGTAGTGAAATAACTCTATTTTACAGAGTTATTACACCCCCAATCTTAACATTTTACTTATCCCGAGCAAAAGAAACAAACAAAATAGAACAATAATTAAACTTATCAATGTTGAACTTGATCCCTTTAAAATCCTCAAAGTTTATAGAAAAGACTCGACTTAAGATAAAATACAAGTATAACTTTAGTTTATCATTTTTGGACAAATTTCATGTGTGTATGTGCAAGGCCTCTTTACCAAGGTCAACAAATCTGAAAGAAATTTTTACGAAAATAACCTATGGACTAAAATTAAACCCCTAGAAATTCATCTTTCGTTCCCCTCTCTACTAATGTAGGCTAACATTTAGTCAAAAATCAATAGTTCTTAAACACAGCTTATAATGTAAGGCTAGGGTAATGGTTAGATGAAAAGAAATTTTTAAGCTCACTTACCCTAAGCACAATAGATCTTCATAGGCTATACTTTTCTTTTGCCACCATTTGGTGCCAATTTCGACTCAAATTGAAGTTAATGTTTCATTTCTAATCCAATTTCTCTCATTTGTAGGTATGACTCATAATTGCTTCCCACTTTTCCTTCCTTTATCTCTCTTTTTATTTTTATTGCCAATTCTTTGGTTTGCAATTTTTTAAGGAAGATACCTAACATACCCCCTAAACTTATTTTTTCTTATGAGGTAGGGATGAAGAAAACTTTTATCTTTCTTGACTCACTTACTCTCAACTTATTTCAAGTTCCCTTTTAACTCAAACTGCAATTTATGATCAATGTGTTTAAAGTAATAAGGTGCAAAAAGGGTATATCAATAAAGAATTTGGCTAAATTACAAGGTTACAAGAAAGAATTTAAATATCAAGGTGGATAAGAAAGGCTCAGCTTGTCCAAAGATGGCCTATATCATGTTTTCAACTAAGTCTTACCTAGGATTTTGCCTCAAGAGGAATTCAAACTAAGTCTAGGGTTCAAAGATAGACTAAGGGTCATTCTAACATAAATATCTCTAGAGTACATTGAACCTAGGTAAATGTAAGTCTTATGCATGAATGTGTGAAATCTGCCCTAATTACAATAAAAAGAAAAAAATTCATGCATTTCTTAAAAAATCACAATTCAATGCATAAATATGGTATTATCATGAGATTAGGAAGTATTAATTACATTAAGATAAATTTAACTGGAATTTAACACTTAATAAACAAATACTTTACGAAAAAGAAATACACATTACAAACTAAGGTCCACAATCTAAACAAATTACAACTAAAAATATACAAAGGTTTACAACTATACAAATTACAAGATTTAAATATTAATACAACTTGAATAGTTAACCCTCCCCATCCCCCCCCCCCCCCCCCAAAAAACATAGACTAAACATTGACCTAATGCTTATTATATAGAAGAAATAAAAGAGAACTCCCTCATTCATCAAACTCAATGAATGAGTATCATAAATGGATTTGGGATACACTGAACCTACTGCATTGCCTTCGTCGGCTACAAAGTTCCTTCTTATGAATTTTTACATCTGAGTATCATAAATGGTTCCCTTTTGAACTTCTAGCTCCTCATTATTATCCCAAGTCACACCAGTCATGCGACATAACCCATTGATTAAGGAAGGAAACCAAAACCCAAGATTCTTGGCATTGGCACTCTATAAGATAGCGCTATGAATCAAATGCCTAATGTTAATAATCATACCTTGAATAATGGAAAAGAGCAGTACTGCTCACTCCTTTGTGATATTGCTGGCATGTCTACTTGGCAGCAAATTAGTAAGGATGAAGTTGTACCAAGCTCGATCTATGGACAGCAACTAGCTGGCTCTGAAGTGCACTGGATCTCAATTGGTGATTTTTCATATCGAGTCTCTGTAGCAGAGAGCATCGATCGATCACCTTCTGGTTATCTAGTATGCCACTTGAGTATTGAACAAATTCATCCTCTTTGGGAAAATTTGGTGTCCTGTAGTAGTTTTTGATGGCCTGGGTTTTAATTGACACTAGTCTCCCATTTACCATCACCCTACTGTCCACATGCTCAATTATGTTAGTGTAGAATTTTCACATCAAGGATACCACTGCAACTTAAGGGGTGCACACAGCTGGACCTATTGACGTTGGGCAATCTGGATGAAGATGTATGATAAATAATCCTTACACAGTTCAAACCCTTTTATAACCACCAATTTCATATTCAGCATGCTCTCCTAGTGCCTTTTCTATCTCAGCTGAGACAAACCAAATGGCATTGTAGCTTGGCCTGGTGCTAGTGGAAATGCGTGAGCATTTGGTAAATTTAGGTTCCGTGGCAATCTGCAAAAAGGAAAACCGAAACCCATACTTATACCATCAAAAAATCAACCATAACCCAGCATTTTAACAAAGGGTCTCAGACCCATATATATATATATATATCAACAAGGCATTGTTAAACTTAGGCATATTACAAGCAGGCAAAATTAACTCAAATAATACTTATTAAGAACCAATGTCAATTTCAAATCCACCCCCAAACTTAGTCCACAAACCATATGTATGTAATTTCAATGCAAATAAACTAAGAAAAGGAATTGGAATGAGATTTAAACACAGTATATACGTAAGCCACAAAACCAATTTACCATAGCTATGTGAGTATGCCCTTTAGCCCTAAACGTAACCTCTATGTAACTAAAACCCAAGTCAATACATAAGGAATTATGAAAAACCTAAAAATAATCACTCTAACTCAATAAACTACACGCATATGTCCAACAATCTCACACATATCCTGCTTTATTGCCATAAAAAAAAAATTTCAAAAATGGAATATCGAAAACTTGTATGGTCTGAAAATCGCAAGCAAAGTGATAATGAACATGAGTGTGAGTGATTTATGATCCAATCTGAGAAAGAAGATGGGCTGGGGTTGAGTGCTTGTGAGTTTGGGATTTTAATATTGCATTTTAAAAACTGAAATCCCAATAAGGCGCCATGATGCATAATCTTAGGTGACGCAATACCTAACCTTAAAATTTTGAAATTTGAAAACTCAGGAATGGCACCACAGCGAGCATGAGTGGATGCTGTGACATAAACCTCTCTGTTTAAAACCCACATTTTTTATTTGGGGACCTCTGCAGTGCCCATGTTTGGGAGCTGCAATGATTAGCTCTTTGAATTTGGAGACGCCATAAAGTGAGATGAAGGAATGCTGTGGCACGATGCTCTCTACGTTTTCGTTCTAAAATACTTGATATGGACGCCACGACGTGGGATTATGTGAGACCATGGTGCCAGAGTCTCTGAGTTACTTTCCTGGGATTTATAAACAGACGCTGCGGTGTGTAGTGGTGTTGAGCCACGACATAGGTTCCTAGTGAATTTACTTGATATTTGGGCACTATGCACCACGGCACCATAGCTTGCTTTGGCTTTTTACTAAACAAGTGAAGGAAAAGGCTTAGTGGGTTTCAACACTTTGAACTAAAATTAACAAAAATAAAATTAAAGAAAAAGAGTTTAAGAACTTAGGGTTGCCTCCCAAGAAGTGCTTGGTTTAAAGTCCTCAGCTTGACTTGGTTATGCTCAAGTGGCATCGTCAAGGTACATGGAGGTGTGTTGGTGATCAATATTTCCTCCCAAATAATGTTTAAGCCATTGTCCATTCACTTTGAATATCCTATGTGGATTAGTAGTAGTCAGCTCCACAACTTCATGTGGAAATACTTTAAAGATGGTGAATGGACCGGACTATCTTGACTTGAGATTTTTTTAGAAGAGTTTCAACTGGGAGATGTACAGTAAGACTTATTGACCGGGCTCAAAGTGGCGTTCAACAATTCTTTGATCATACAACCTCTTGTCTTTTCTTTGTAGAGTTTAGCATTCTCATAGGCATGAAGTCTAAATTCATCCATTTCATTTACTAAGAGAAGCCTCTTCTCACTAGCAGCCTCTTGATCAAAGTTGAGCTTCTTGATAGCCAATAGGCATTATGCTCCAATTCAACTGATAAGTGGTAAGCTTTGCTAAAAACCAGCCAATATAGAGACATACCTAAAAGAGTCTTGTAGGTTGTATGGTATGCCCATAATGCATTATCCAATCACTTAAACTAGTCCTTTCTAGAAGGACATACGTCTTCTCTAGTATATTTTTTATCTCTCGATTGGAGACTTCAGCTTATCCACTTGATTATGGATGGTATGCTAGTGTCGTCTTATGAGTCACTCCATATTTAGCAAAAAAGGCCTCTACTTATTTTTTGTAAAAGTAAGACCCTCTATAAATAATAATGGCCCAAGGTGTGCCAAAGTGTGTGAAAATCTTTTTCTTGAGAAAGCTTGTCATAAGTTTCGAGTCATTGGTTGGCACGTCAATGGCTTCTGCCTATTTGGGGACGTAGTTTAATACAACAAGGATGTATTGATTAGTGTATGGGGATATGAATGGACACATGAAGTCTATCCCTCATACATCAAACAATTCAACCTCTAGAATGTTATTGAGTGGCATCTCATTCTTTCTAGAGATATTGCCCATTCTTTGGCCACATTTGGAAATAAACTCATTACTGCCCTTAAATAAAGTAGGCCAATAAAAACCTAATTGGAATAACTTTACAGTTATTCGGCTCTTTCCAAAGCGTCCTCCATACTACAAAGAATGGCAAGGATGGAGTACACTCTCCATTTCCTCCTTTTGAACACACATTCTTAAATTTTGGTAAGCATAATGCTTAAACAAGAAAGAGGTCATCTACACAAAATATTTAACATCATGCAAAAACTTTTTCTTTTGTTGAGAGTTAATTTCAGGAGGAAAGACTTTGCCAACTAAATAGTTGATAAAGTTAGCATACCAGGGCAACCTCTTATGAATAACTTGGGTTCATCCAGGAAGGTCTCATTGATTATTGTGGGTTTAACCACCTTGTCTTCCCCTTCTAGCCTTGATAGGTGATAAGCCACTCGATTTTCGGAATCTTTTCGGTATCTAATTTCCAAGTCGAACTCTTGAAGAGATAAATCCACCTTATCAACCAAGGCTTAGCATTTTTCTTATCAATCAAATACTTAATAGTAAAGTGGATCACTATAAATGATAACTTCAGTTCTAATAAGATAAGAACAAAATTTATCAAAAGCAAACACTACAGCTAACAATTCTTTTTCAGTTGTAGTATAGTTCAATTTGGCACCGGTTAATGTTTTTACTAGCATAGTAAATAGAGTGAAAAACCTTTTCCTTATGCTGTCCTAAAACTACACCTACCCCAAAGTCACTTGATCACTCATTAATTCAAAAGGTATGTTCTAATTGGGGATAACAATTATGGAGACATATATTAACTTCTTTTTCAACTCTAAAAACAGCTAGACATGCATCATTAAAGAGGTTTAGATATTTTAGAAAGACTTTTATTAATCTCCTATAGAAGCTTGGGACGGCTTAAGAAACTTCTAATTCCTTTTATTGAAGTACGGGGAGGTATTTTTTCATTGGTTTCAATTTTAGCTCTATTTACCTTAATTCCTTTAGAAATCCTATGTCCTAGAACTATACCTTCACCATAAAGTGGCACTTTTACCAATTTAATATCAAGTTAGTCTCTTCACATCTCTTTAGGCATATAATTTAGGCTATGGAAACATGCATCATAAGAATCACCAAAAACAAAAAATTCATCCATTAGAACCTAAGGCCTTGCTCCACCACATCAGTAAAGATGGCTACCATACACCTTTAAAAGGTGGCAGGAGCATTACAAAGATCGAAAGGCATCCTTTAAAGGTGAAGGTGCCATGTGGGCAAGTAAATGTGGCATTTTCTTAGTCTTCCGGGGCTATAGCAATTTGGTTATACCCTGAATAACCATTTAGAAAGTAATAAAATTTCTTACATGCCAGCTGATTTAGCATTTGATCAATGGTCATAGCTCTTGTTGGAATGAGTTCGTTATTTGCATTAGCGACGACAATCATTCCTCCCTTTTTTGGCAAGTATTGGATTGGACTTACCTCTAAGCTATCCGAGATTTGATAAATGATGCCCACATCCAGCCACTTGATGATCTTTTTCTTGACCACCTCCTTTATTATATGGTTGAGCCTCCTTTCATGCTATATGGTAGCTTTTTGGTTATCTTCCATGAGGATCTTGTGCAAGCAAAAATAGGGGGTCATACCCTTAATGTTAGTGATAGTCCATCCTAATGTCTTCTTATGTTCTCTTAACATACAAAAGAGCTTGTCTTCCTGTATGTTAGTAAGAGATGTAGAAATAATAATAGGCAAAATAAAAGAAGAACCTAGAAAAGCATACCTTAAATAAGCAGAGAATGGCTTGAGCTCCAAGATAGGTGGTTTTCCAATTAAGGGCTTATACCTCGAATGAGTGGATGGTGGTAAATATAGATTATCAAATCTCGAGTTTGGTCTAATTGTGGTGAGTCATCCAATAATTTCATACACTCAACAAACTGATTATCATCTTTATTAGTGTAAGAAATTAAAGAGGCTTTAAGAGGGTCATTTAGGTAGTTTTCTAAAAGCACTTATTGAGTAACATTACTCACCACATCTATTGTAAAGCACTCATCATGCTCTAAAGGAAATTTCATATATTGAAAAATATTAAATTTAACCAATTGATTATTTATTCTTACGGTAAGTTCACCCTTTTGGACATCAATTAGTGTCCTCCCCATTGCTAAGAAAGGTCTTCCAAAAATAATAGGCAGTTCTCTATCTTCTTCTATGTCAAAACTGTAAAGTTAGTAGAGAAGATTAATTTATATACCTTAACTATCACATCCTCTACAATTCCCCTAAGATATGTGAGCAATCTACTGACTAATTCTAGAGTGACAGAAGTGGGTTTTACTTCCCATATTCTTATTTTTTGGTAGATTGATAGAGGCATTCAATTAATACTAGCACCTAAGTCACAAAGTGCCTTACCAAAGTATTATGTGCCTATTATGTAAGGGATAGTAAAGTTACCAGGATCCTTTAGTTTAGGAGGGAGATTCTTTTACAATATGGCACTACATTCTTCAATTAGTTCCATTGTTTCATAGTCACTAAGCTTCTTCTTTTTGGACAGAGTGTTCTTCATGAATTTTGCATAGCTTGGTATTTGTTTATTCAAAAGCTTCAAGCAAATGGTATGTTTATGTGGAGCTTCTTGAACACATCCAAAAATTTGTGGAATTGCTTGTTAAGGTTTTGTTTTGGAGCCTTTGTGGGAATGGAAGAGGAGGAGTTGATTTTACTAGTTCAACTTGAGAAACTAAACAATTGGATCACATCCCAAGCCATGTTTAGGGTTTTTAGTCAATAACTGGTGATCAAACAACTAGAAGCATTAAGTACAAGACAACATAAGCAATTAGAAAATAAGCATGCATTAAATTAAACCTAAGGGCCACATAAACTACATGTGAGTTAAATTGCAACCCTAGAATAAAACTATTCCATACTAGCTATGGAAAACAACATAATTGAAAATTTCACTACAAGTAATAAAGAAAATAATAAGAAGAAGGTAGAGGACTAGAGTTGTCATGGCTCCGAGTCTTCACAAGTTCCTTGCTGTCTCTTTCTCACTTGCTCTGATGTGTCCTTCAAGCCTCTAGCCTTCACCTCTTTTTATAGGCCTTAACCTCCTCGATGCTTCTCTCCTTGGCATTATGGTGCCATAGCCTCTGCCTAGTCTTTATAAGACTCTATCTTCTTACACCGCCACGTCCTTATGTATGGCGCTGCGACGTATTTTTCTATGTTTGCTAATAAAATCATCTTTAATATGGACGCCATGGCCTCTACCCTAATAGCACTGTGGCTCTGTCTTCTTTGACTTGCACTTGAAATTCTATGGATTAGGCATTAGAGGGTCCCTTGATATGGCGCTACAATACTTTGCTCTGTTTCCTAGAATTCTCGAGAATATGGCATAGCGGCTTCAGGTAATGTCATAGTGTGGCTTAATGCTTTTTGACTTTAATCTTTAGTTTGTCTTTTTAGCACCGTGGCTCTCAGGTCCTTCACACTACAGTGCAAGCCTTTAGTATTTCTCTCTGACTAGGACATTGCTTGAACACTTAAAAACAAATTAAATAACCAACTAAACAAAAACTATCATACATTAATTAAAACACTTCAAACTCCTAAACAAACTAAACTAGACTCAAAATACTAATTTTAATTGAAATCTAACTCTAAACTCAAGGATTTAGCAAAATTAGGAATCAAACGTATAGTGAAATAACTCTATTTTACAGAATTATCACATACAATGCCTCCTAAAAAGCATTTGCAAGCTTTGGTGGTATGTGTTGTTGTAACTCTGCTAATGGTAAGTACCCATCCTAGTTCCCGTTTGAAGTTTAAAATACAGGCTCTAAGCATATCCTTAAGTGTTTGTATGGTTCTTTAAGATTGTCCATCAATTTATGGGTGATAGTCAATATTGAATTTCAACTTTGTTCCTAAGGCTTATTGTAAAGCTTGCCAAAACTTAATGGTAAATCTAGTCTTTTTGTTTGAAGTAATGCTTTTAGGGACTCCATATAATCTTACCACTTCCTTAATGTAAATTTGTGCTGGCTTATCTAAGGAATAGTTCAATCTAATAGGTAAAAAGTGGGTAGACTTTGTAAGCCTATCTACAATCACTAGTATTGCATCATTCCCACTAGTTCTCTTGGGTAAACCTACTAAGAAATCCATAGTGATCTTATTCCAGTTTCCACCTAAGTAGTTCAATAGGCTATAACAACCATGTAGGCTTTTGGTGCTCCATCTTAACCTATTGACAAGTTAGAAACTTAAAAACATACTCAGCAACCTGCCTCTTCACACCATGTCACCAAAACAGTCTTTTCAAGTCTCTATACATCTTTGTTGCTCTGGATGAATGGAATATTTAGACCTATGAGCTTCATCTAAAATCAATTTCTTCATCTCACTGTTTTGATGTACACAGATCCTATCTTGAAATACTAGTAATCCTTCATTAGACTTCCTGAACCCTTTTACCTCTTTAATCCTCCTTCTCTGCCTAACACCTCTTAGGTACTCATCCTTCTCTTGACTTTCCTTGAACCTTGCTTCAAGTCAAGCTGCATTCTAAATCTCCTTAATACAACATGGTTTTGCTTTACCTCTACCATTTCACACCCTGCATCCCTAAAATTTTCAAGTAATTTGTGTTCTTGTATCATCATTAGTAGCTAAGTGTTTAGATTTCCTACTTAGTGCATCTGCCACAACATTGGCTTTACCAGGGTGATATTTTAACTTACACTCATAGTCTTTTAGGAACTCTAACCATATTCTCTGCCTTATATTGTGTTCCTTTTCATCAAAAAGGTATTTCAAACTCTTATGGTCAATGAACTCTTCAATCTTCTCCCCAAAAAGATAATGTCTCCATATTTTTAAAGCAATATACCACATCTACAAGATCTAGATCATGAGTAGGGTAATTTTCTTCATTTAGCCTTAACTTTTTTTGAAGTATAAGCAACAACTCTCCCTTGTTGCATTAAGACATAACCTAAACCCTACTTAGATGGCATCACTATAAACTGTATACTTCTATTTAAAGTCAAGTATAATTAGGATAGGTGTAGAGGTGAACTTAGTCTTTAACTCATCTAAGCTCTTGGCAGCTCACACTCCACTCTTATTTAACCCCTTTTCTTATCAATCTTGTCAAGGGCATAGCAATTTGAGAAAACCCTTGACTGAACCTTCTATAATAACCTGCCAAACCTAGGAAGCTTCTAATTTCATTAACACTAGTTGGCCTTTCCCACTTCAGCATTACTTTAACCTTTCTAGGGTCTACTGTAATTCCTTCTCAATGATTACATGGCCTAAAAACACTACTTCATTCAACCAGACCTCACACTTTCTAAGCTTAGCATACAACTGTCTATCCTTCAAAGTCTGCTAAACTACCCTTAGATGCTTTTCATTCTCTTGTTCATTTTTAGAATAAATTTGTATGTCATCAATGAACACTATCCTAAACTGGTCAAGATAGGGCCTAAACATTCTATCAGTATAGACATTCACAAACTGGTCAAGACTATCACAACTTTTATAACTCCAAAAGGCATTACCACAAATTTAAGATGGTCATACCTAGTTCTAAAAGTTGTCTTGGGAATGTCTTTAGTCTTGACTTTAAGTTGGTGGTAACCAAACCTTAAGTCTATCATGAAAAAAATTGAAGCCCCTTAAAGTTGATATAACAAGTCATCTATTCTAGGCAGTGAATATTTATTCTTAATGGTCACCATTTTGGGTTGTTTATAGTCTATACACAATATAAGGTTTCTATCCTTTCTCTTCACAAACAAGATAGGTGCTTCCTAGGGTGAAGTACTTGGTCTAATATACCATTTCTTTAACAATTCCTCCAACTGCTTTTTCAATTTAGCTAGCTAGCCATCCTATATGATGCTTTGGATATTGGTGTTATGCCTGGCAGTGTGTCTATAATGAATTCTATCTTCCTTTCTGGAGGTAATCTAGTCAAGTCTTCAGGGAAATTCCTTACTACTGGGATTTAATCTACACTATTCACCATTTCCTTCATCTCAGTAAGCAATGCCAAATAACATTGGCAGCCTTCCCACACCATTTTCTTAACTTGAAGGCAGATATTATAAAAGGATGTGACTTTTGTTTAGGACTACTACACTAGGTAGTATCACCTTCTTACTCCTATGATCCAAGATTGCTTGTTTTTCAGCAAGCTAATTCTTCCCCAATATTACATCGAAATCAAGCATTGGAAGATAGATTAAATCAGGATAATTTATTCTGCCTTGCATTTCAATTTCACAGGTTTGACACACATTATTTACAAGTATAGTTTTGCCTGCTAGAGTTTCAACTATCATATTATAAGACAATGTACTAACTTCTATTCCAAGCTTTTTACACATGATTTAGAAATGACTGAATGAGAAGTTCCTGTGTTAAAAAGAGTTGTGACTTCATGACCAGACAGTAGACACTTACCCAAAATCACATCTACACTCTCCTTAGCCTTTTTTTGATTCAGTATAAACACCCTACCTGGAGCTGTAGGTCTTTTTGGTACTCTCTGATTCCTAAGGTCAGGGCAAAACCTTTTCATGTGACTCTCATCCTCACAGTTAAAACATTTATTATTACCCTACTGATATGGTCTAGTGCCATGGTACTTCCCACATTTCCCACACTACCCCTCACTTATTGGTTGTTCTTCCATTTGCTTCCCCTTATTGAACACTTGTATTTCCCTCTAATTTCCAGGACTTGCAACCTTTTTGTTACTTTTATTTATCTATGCTTTCCTAAACTTCTTTGAGCTCTCATATCTCATTTTCCTTTTTGCCTCTTCCTCACTACATATCCTCTCTACAATCTTGCACTTCCTCATAAGTTGAGCGAAATCATTCACTTCCAGAGTTGCTACATTTATTCTCACTTCAACATTCAATCCCCTTTAAAACTTATCAGCTTTCCACCTATCATCATGATTACTCTGCAAGTATGTGGAAAACTTGGATAACTCCTCAAATATGTTTTCATATTCAGCCACAGTCATCCTCTCTTGTTTCAACTTATTAAACTCATCTTCTAGGTCTTGTTATACACTCTCAGGGAAATACTTCCTATTGAAGGCCTCTTTGAAGTTTTTCCATGTCAAATCTACCGTCCTAGCCATCATGAGTCTTTCAACACTCTTCCACCAATACTCAGTTTCTCCTCCAAGCATATAGGTTGCCAGAATCACCTTGTCATCATCCTCACATCTAATAACCCTAAAAATCTTCTTTAATTGATAGATCCACCTCTCAGCTATGGTGTAGTCACAATTTCACATGAAACTAGGTGGATTGGCTATCATAAAGTAATCTTTTGAGGCTCGTACCTCCTTTGGTCTTGGTTCAGGTCCTCTATGCCTAGCCACCCCTGTTGCAACATTGGCATAAGCTGCAGCATTTGTAGCCATTGTAACCTCAGTGGCAGTAGTTTGTGCCTTAACCTGCTATCTCACAACCCCAAACACACCCTCTACTGTATTGAGTATGCTTTCCATAAGGTCATTCTGAGTTCTCTCTTCAGGGGCCATCCTAGAATACACACTACATCTTTACTATCAAACAATGTCCTAGACATTGCTATGATACCAAATTGTCACACCTTACACTCCTAGACTAGACCGCAAGGAAATTGAGCACTTGGATAATTGACAAGTACATTATATTCTTTGTAACTTTGTAAATATTTCTATATTGTTAATAAAATTCTTAAGTTAGTATACACTTGTGTAAATTTTCTTTCTTATTGTTTATTTAACAAGTACCAGCATTATTAATAATCAATTTAAGTGGTTTCCATAATTAAATGTTGATCATGTATCCAAGTTCAATTTCGTAGCTAAAGCCTTAAAATTTCAGTATTTAGCCTTCACATTTATGAATAACCTACTTCCTAAGTAAACTAACTTCAACATTAACTTAATACTTGATTTGCCCTCGTTCATTTTGTTATTTACATGGTGAAAAATATTTACATTCAGTCAAGAGGAGCCCTTACATTTTACAGGGTCTGCCTCCAAAATACAAGTCTCAAATAATTCTTTTGAGTACACTAGCTACCTATACACAGAACAAGTAGATTAGAAGCACCACTAATACATAAGATAACACATTTACAACCTAAGTGCTTCTACATATTTCCAATATCAAAATAAAAGGTGGACACTAGCTTAGTCACTCCTCCATTGGATCCCTGACTCTTCCTCATAACTACCTCCCCAAACATGTCAGTACTCATTTACACACATGTGGCCCTCATAGTATTCCACATAGCATACATAATAATAGTGTTAAGCCAATTCAACTAAAGCCATCACTTCCAGCTCTATCCAGAGTAATAGTCAATCTGCAGCTTCACTTATTTGGAAAAAATAAGACAGAAATCTCAGTATGAATCACACACATAATTTAAATGGACAAGTATGATGCTTAGTTGTGTACAAAACAGAGGATATGCAAGAAAACTTTATGCATGTATACTTAGAACTCAATTATATGCCATTGTGTAAATAAAGACAGAATCACCACCCTTTTATGGTATAATTCAACATCAACATAACTCATAAATCTCTTCTAGAACTTTGGATCCAGACCTTAGGATGTTTAGGCACTTCATGGGGCCAACACAAGAGCACAGAACAAGTCTAATTCACAAAAACTTGCTCAATTTCACTTTTACAGCAACATAGAGTCATTTTACAAAATTCTCACTTAGGCATGCATTTTTCAGGGGAGTTTTATAAAATAAAAAGAGGCATTTGATCAATATACCAAACATAAAGTAAATTAGGAAGCATGTAATTCATAACTTTTCTTAACCAACAAATCCAAAGCTTATTACTTCAATTAGATAGATTCTCAGTTTCCCTTCTAAATCCCCCTCTTAACTCTTTTGTAAATTGTTCCTCTTCAACTTCCTAAGAATTAATTTCAAGCTCTAGAAACCCTTGCCTTCAATTGGCCGCAAAGTTTGCTTCTGTTCCAAGCAATATGATCCTTAGGTGTTGCTAAATCAAATCATGGTCTTAGTTTTGCAATTGGAGGTCATTTCGGCCTCCATGCAAGCACTTTTATGTTTCTTTCTCAAGTTCTCTCTCTTGGCTCAAAGTTGTAGCAATGGTGAAAATGAGATGGCTTAAGAGTATATTAGGAGATGTATTAGTTAGGTGTTTCCATAATTGCCCCTTCTCTTTTATCAATATCCTTAAAATATTTATATATATTGGAACATAATCATACATTATACATATATCCAAATACCCATGTCTGCCACTAATTTCAACCTTTACCTTGATAGGAATTAGAAATCTTTAAAGTCACCTAATCTTCTACTAACTTGATTATTTTACCAAGTCTAGTGCCCGGTATAATTTAATTTAGACCTGTTGATTCTATATATTTCCATTAACATCTTATGGATTTAATAGTCCTTATCTACTTCACTTAACTCCTTGTGTTTTAACTATATATATTCATGCTAAGCCTTACTTAACAATGCCACTATCCACCCTTCGGTAAAGGCTTAGTTTTTCCTTTGATTTTCATCTAGCAAGTTACGGTTCACAAGTTTCTATTAAATCCTATGCATGCATGATTAGTTGATAAATTGTTTCAAGCTCATTCTACAATCCCATTGTAGCAGTTCATGTAAATTATTCAAATTCAATCAAAAATGAAATTCACTAACAATGTAAAGCATTACTCATTATCTACCATACTCAAATTTAGAATTCAATCATTATAACACAATATATCATACATATATATATATATAACTTATAAACTAGCATGTTCTTCTAAATATTGAATATTGATGACAATTTCTATATTGCACACTCAGTTTCTTATAGTAACATAAAATGTGTATGCAAGTGTGTGTTTAAGTGTCTAAGTAGACAGGGTGTTACAACTAGTGTCCTTTATCCAATTTTAGGGAGAATAGAACCATTTGCACACAAGTTACATAACTTAAGAGTTAGGAATTCGAATCCCGAGAGTATTAGAACGACCGTGGAGACGAATAAGACCTGTAGGAAGAGATGAAAATTCATTTAGATCAACAGTTAAAATTTTATGCCAAAATTAGAGTTAGTGGTAAAAACTTTGTAAATTTGACTTTGTTCAAGTTAGAGTTTTAACTTGTATGCATATTAAGTTATAACTTTGCACTTCCTACATCCGGGTCTTCGCACCTCAATCAGCAAAATGACGAGCAAGCTTCAGATGACAAAACTTAGGATTAAGAGATGATTTTTAGCTCTATATATATATTCAAAAGGTTTATTGTAAACATTGTTCTGATGAGTTTTGTAAAATATTTTTTTATTTATAGAAAATATGCTTCTATACTGTATTAACAAATATAAAATTAAAAACTATGCATATGTAATTTGATTATCATGCTTAGCCTTCAAAAGTTGAATGGATGGTTGTAATACAAAATTTTAAGTGGCTTAGTAAAAATCTTAATCTCTAGGTAAGAGTGCCTATAGCCAATAATGGAAAGGGATAATACTTCCTTTGTGGTTAAGACGGTTGTTAGAAGACACTTGTGAAAGTTGTCTTACAGGTAAATGTATAAGCCTTAAGAAGGGTTGTCAAGGTTTTTCAATGATGTATATGTTTAATAATTTAACCGTGCTTTTATATTGAGTATTAGATACCATATTTAATTCTCATACTAGTAAAAAATTTACAAAATGTGAGAAATAACAAGAATCTACAATAGTGCAAAGACAAATTACACTATAAAATGTGGTAAGTGTGTTACTTTGGTCGTAAGATCCTCTATTTTAGTATTACCATTGGAATGTACTAATGTTAAGGCATCAAAAATATTGTACGTGTGCTGCATGTAACATCAGACAATTGGTTTCTTTCATTAAGATATTTTTTTGTAATTCTTAGTATAATTTTATTTTAGTAAGAAGTCTGTTAGGTTTTATGAGTTGCACAATAGGTTATAGCTCTCTGCCTTCGCATAAACTTCCCATCTCATGTGAGGGCAGAATTTGATCCTAGATAATTGGTATACAACCAATGGCAGATAAAATGTCGTGAGTAGAGTAAATATATGTAAGTTTTAAACTCGATGTAGAAATAAATAATTTTAAACTCAATGTATAACTAGTTAATTGTAAACTCAATATAGAAGTATTTAATTTTAAACTCTTGTTTTATTAAATATATATCATAAAAATCATACATGCAGATGTTGAATTTCATCCTGATATTACTTAGTATTTTGTTATATTATTTTAAAATATAAAACAATTTAAAGTTTATTGCTGAAATGCCCATTTAGATTTTTAACCAGAAATTTTATTTACTATCAAGTAAAATAATAAATGAAATTAAAAAAAAATTCTACAATTCATAAAATTCAAAATAATTAAGTACTAGTTTAATTTTATGTATATTAATTATAATTTATATATTTTGAAATAATGTTGTTGACTTAACATTAATTTCTCATATATAGCAAAATATACTAATATTGAATTATTTAACTTATTTTGCCAAAATCAATAGGATAATATATATTTTTCTCAAATTTAGTGGAGTCGTTGTAGAATTTTTCCCTCATAAAATTATTTTTTAAAACTTGAGAGGAGTCAAGTTAATGTGTCTCCAGGCATATATAGCATCAAGAAATTTTACCAATAACAAACACAGATTTCAGTGTAATTTTGAAATGAAATAAATAAACGTTTAAAAAAATTTCAGTGTTGATTTTTAAATATGATCATTGATGTTAGAAAGTTGGATAGTTTAGAATCAGTTACACTTCACCTACATAATTAAGAAAAAAAATATAAAATATTATTCTAGTCCTAAACCTTGTAATGGTTAACTACCTCGAAAATATTAAACCTTGTAATGGTTAACTACCTCGAAAATATCAAACCTTGTGATGGTTAACTACCTCGAAAATATTAGTTGTGTCAGGTGATTACTTAACGGCTTTAAATTTTAAAATAGAGAAATTAGGTGAGCGGCATGAGAGCGTGAAATGGTTAACTACCCGCCAACAATTGTAGCATCTAACTCCACCCATTCATAATCGGGATCAAATTATTTAAGGTGATTACTTAACGGCTTTATATTTCCTAGGCGTCTTAAGTTGGATAATAATTCAATTGTAGGAATAAATTGCTCCTACAATTTTTAAAATAAAAACATAGGTCTCTTATATCGTTTGAAGTACTCCACCAACAACTAATGAGTATTGTTAATAGAAAATGGTGTCATGTTAATTCTTTTACTGCATCATAACTTTTTTTTCTCTTTCTTCTACATATATTTAATTATTTTTGAACTTTGTTTAATTATTTTTTAAAATTCTCAAAATTTATTATTGATGAGCATCAAACTCTATCCATTTTTTTTTCTTTTTTTTTTTAATTATTTTTTTTACCTTAACTTGATTATTTTACAAAAAATTGAAAATACATATAACATCAATGACATGATTGTTTTTCTTTTTTCTAATTTTTTTATACTTTTATGATGTTATTGACCATGAAACAAAATTTTATGAATATATAAAAATATTTAATTTTCTACAAAATCCATAAGTTTTGTCTCATAATAGATAATGATAAAATAAATGTAAATGAAAAGACAAAAGAAAATAAAAAGTTATATTAGTTGATACTCTTTAATATTTATTTTAGACATTCAATTCAGTGTAATAACCAAATAAATGCTAAAAAAAATAATAAAAAACTAGAATAAGGAAAACAAATAATGATGTATCTAGATTCACTAGAGAATTAGCTTATATGGCTAAATTTACTGAAAAAAATTTGATGATTTGGGAAAATTTTAGTGTTCCAAAAGAAGTGTAGGAGTTTAGAATGAAAAATGAGCAAAATTTATTTTTGTTTATTTGTATAATTGAGTCAATATTCATGTGATTCTTTCATTTTATGCATTAATATGTATTTATTTATTCTCTTCAAATTAAAAAGATATAAGAACTCATTCTGTTATATATTTTCTCGATTTAGTTAGAAAAATTAATCTTAAATGTCTTTATTAGACAAAATAATTTTCAAAAATCAAAATAGAAGATAAGTAATTGTCATGGAGCAAAATAATTAAATAATCCAATTAATTAATAGGGTCATTGCCACGGTTATTGCATGAAGTACAATGGATAGGCATGATTCCGAGGAGGTTAGCTTAGTGGTTAAAAAATTGTACTACTTTATTATCCTTCCTGGTTATTAATCTACTTGTGAGAGTTCATGAAAAGTAAAATTCTCATAATTTTTTTATTTTTTTTTAAGTTATAAAGTATTTGGTCAGGCAGAAGCGATGATTAGTTGATGTTCGTAAGCTAACTCAAATATACTAACCACTAAATCAAAAAAAAATTTAATAAAATATTCATATTCTCAAAAAATTGAACTCCCACAGTGTTTTTGTTTCTAGATTAAAAAATATATATATATTTGAAAATAATAAATAATAAAAGAAATCAAACAACTCATTAAAGAGTTTATCAAATAAATTAGTTAATAAATGCTCAACTATGTAAAAAACTTGAGACATTAAAAAAAATGGAAATTCTTGCACTTAGGTTATCTATCGCCACCCACTTCTTATCTTCCACTCCGCAAACAACATATAACTCTCTTACAAAGGCCTTTGAAGACCTCTTTTCTTAACTCCTCTTTGACATTCAAACCTTAACACCCCCACATTTCTAATTTGGCCAAGCAAATATATTCCTAAACTGGGAAAAAAAAAAACCTATCGAAAACCCAACCTCAAAAAAGTAAAAAAAGAAGGTACCTCATCACCAATCAGTTAGTCACATGAACAGAGCTCCTAGAGACACACGTACATTTTCCGCTCACCAAATCAAACCGTTTGGGTAAAAACATGCACGCCAAGAAACACAAACACCACCACCCCATATAACACATCAATAGCACACATCAAACTAACCTATCTTCATTCCAACATCATGACCGACTCTAGCAATAATCTTACCTCTATCTTCTCCTCCTCCGATGACTTTAATGGCGCCACCAGAAACCTTTTTCCGGGACAGCTCTTTTTCTTGCAAGAAATTCAAATCCTTGAGATTTTCATTGCCATATCTGTTTTCATAGCCATTCATTCCTTTACTCAAAAGAAGCATCATGGCTTACCTGTTTGGCCAGTTTTTGGGATGTTACCCTCTTTGTTATTAACTGGCCTTAGAACCAACTTATATGAATGGATCACCAATGTTCTTCTTCATCAAAACGGGACATTTAGATTCAAAGGCCCTTGGTTTAGTAGCCTCAATTGTGTCATGACATCCGATCCTCGTAACCTCGAGCATCTCCTCAAAACCAAGTTCCCTAATTTCCCAAAAGGTCACTTTTTTCATGACACCGTTCGTGACTTACTCGGCGATGGTATTTTTAGTGCTGATGATGAGACATGGCAAAGACAAAGAAAGACAGCAAGCATTGAGTTCCATTCCACGAAATTCCGGCAGTTAACCACACAATCTTTGCTTGAACTTGTCCATGCAAGACTCTTACTTGTCTTAGAGGAAGCAATTAACAAATCAAATGCCATTGACCTCCAAGATATTTTGTTAAGGCTTACTTTTGATAATGTGTGTATGATAGCTTTCGGTGTTGATCCCGGGTGTTTACGTCCTAATTTGCCTGAAATTCCATTTGCTAAAGCATTTGAGGATGCAACCGAAGCCACCTTGTTACGTTTCGTGACACCCACTTGTGTGTGGAAAGCTATGAGGTTTTTCAACATTGGGATGGAAAGAAAGCTAAATATTTCAATAAAAGGGGTTGATGAGTTTGCGGACGACGTGATTAGGACGAGGAAGAAGGAACTTTCATTGCATTATGATCAGGACGATGAGAAGAATAAGAAAAGGACGGATTTGTTGACGGTGTTTATGGGGTTGAAGGATGAGAGTGGACAACCGTTTTCAGATAAGTTCTTGAGAGATATATGTGTGAACTTTATATTGGCAGGGAGAGACACTTCTTCTGTGGCCTTGAGTTGGTTTTTCTGGTTGCTTGATCGGAATCCGGTCGTGGAGGAGAGAATTTTAGAAGAAATTTGCAAGTTAGTGAGTGAAAGGGAAAAGGATACGAGTAAGAATAATGGTGAAATTGAGAGCTGTTTGATATTTAGGCCGGAGGAGATCAAGAAGATGGAGTATTTGCAAGCTGCACTATCAGAGGCTCTAAGGTTGTACCCTTCTGTACCTGTAGATCACAAGGAGGTAATATTAATTTCCTAATATTCAATTTAATTGTTAAATTAGTTTTATTTTTTTTAGAACTTTTAATTAGCATTTATACATATATAACAAGAATTTAGATAACGAAAAGGAAAAGAAAAATATTAAGTCTAGGGGATTTTGATTTAGCTCATGCAGTGCCATAAATCAGGTCTGGTCATCAGAAAGAGTTATTAATGTTTCAGAGACTTGTACCATCAAATTGCTTAGTCTATGCATGAGTGCCACGCACTAATTAGCTATTAAGATGTCAATCTTAGTGATCCAACAGCCATTAAGATGTCATTAAATTAATTAAGTGTAATGCATTATGTAATTTCTTTGACTAGAGCTACATTCTGTTCAACTACCTATTTACCTAGCTAGCAATTCGGTTACCAAAAACAAGTAATAAAAACACTCCTAAAAAGTAACAAAATTTTTTGGTAGTTGCTATTTATATTTACAACAAGCCAGCTAGGTCAAGATTCAAAGTTGACCTTGAAATAATGTCTGACAAGGATACAGACTACAAGGCCTCATGAATAAAAAAACCTAGTTAAACAGCCAATAATGGGTAGTACTTCTTCTTCATCTTTTTCTTCTTGTAATTGCCATAAATTAATTAATTTTATTTGATTAAGTGTTTATTTAATTTTGATTTAATTTCAGGTTGTTGAAGATGACATATTTCCAGATGGAACAGTGTTAAAGAAAGGAACAAAAGTTATATATGCAATTTATGCAATGGGAAGAATGGAAGCCATATGGGGAAAAGATTGCAGGGAGTTCAAGCCAGAAAGATGGCTAAGAGATGGCCACTTCATGAGTGAATCTGCCTACAAATTCACTGCATTCAACGGCGGTCCTCGCCTTTGCTTAGGCAGAGATTTTGCGTATTACCAGATGAAATTTGTGGCTGCCAACATCATATATCGCTACCGTGTGAAGGTGGTTGAAAATCATCCGGTGGTGCCAAAGCTTGCATTGACTATGTACATCAAACATGGTTTGAAGGTTAATCTTTACCGGCGTGATGAGGCCGAGCTAAGGAAGTACTTCAAGATTAGTTGAATTAAAATGGTTTTATGGAGAACTATAATGAAGAACATTATGTGTTAGTGATTCTATTTTTTTTTTTCCCCACACTTTTTCCTATTTTCTATATGAATTAATGGTATTGTATAAAGTATGAAGTAGAAAAAAGAAATAAAAAATAGGGGTTTACTTAGTTTTATTTAGGAAAGCTAAATCTAAATAAAAGAGTTGGAGTTGATTATAATGTAATAATTTTTACTTAGTTCATAATCTTTGTATTGATGCAATATAATCAGTAAAACTTCTATATTTAGTTTTATATGGCATCATTCTTTCATTTATGTTATTTGCATTATACGATTTATTTGTATATATTTATAAACTATATACCGATCGAGTTGGATCTTACGATTATCTAAATTTCATTTTTCATGCTTGTCTATTTTATGCTTATGTATATACATACTTCGCAAAATTAAAGGCACGAGTTTCCGACATAAGTTACATGTCCAGATCTCTCGTAATGCATAATTAATCATAATTGTTCATTATATTTAAAAGTTTTACATATAAAAACTTCCTTAAAAAAAATAAAAAAAAAAACTAGTTGTCTCCTCCTCTCTTTCTCTCAAAACAAATTCATCTAGGGGTTATGGTCTCCCACTTGGAAGCATTAATTCCCCCATCATCTTCTTCTTCTTTTTTTTTTTTTTTTTTTTTGGTATCAATCGATTTCAGATCTGATTATTTTTATAAAAGATTTGGAGATTTGTGCTTTACTTCATGAAATTTTTTATTTCACATTTTTTGGGAGTTTTGGTGGGGCTAATTCGATTTTCCCCTCTTCTTTATTTGGAGAATCATATAAACAGCAACTTTTACATTGCTACAATATTTGTGATGTAGATCTCAATCAATAATTATATTTATATTTGGTTGGTAACAGTAGATCTGAAAGTTTATGGATATTTTGTTGTTCATGTAACTATTGTTAGGCTTCTGCTTCAATGATTATCTCTAAAAAATTATTTGACTATCATAAGCTCAAAGTTTTCATAAATAATAATTCTTGAAATGTTATGCTATTGCAAATATACATAAATTGTACAGTTATATCGATATAATGTATAAGTTTGACACAGACTAAAACTGTTAGAGTCATAGCCCTTAAAACCAATCAATTGGACATTAAGGGGTGTGAGCCCATATTATTATATATTATGTCATAGCTCCATATATAAGCAACAGTGAGATTTTACTACATTGACACACCTCTCACGTGAAACGTGATTCAAGATACGCTGGGTTAAAAGGCACTTTGGGCTGGAGTGTTGGAGAATAGGCCTAGTATAAACCCTACTCTAAAGCCAATTAGGACATATTAGAGGCTAGTATGAACCCGGCTCTAAAGCCAGTTATGACACATTAGAGGGGCCTAGAACCCTGCTTGTGATGAGATTCATATTACAGACCAATCTCTGATACTATGTTAGAGCACACCCTTAAAACCAATTAATTGGCATTAAGGAATGTGAGTATAGATTATGTTATAGCTACACATCTAAGTCAGAAATCTTTTTATGACAAGTATTAGTAAGATCGGATACGTAATCCCCATGTACTCCCAACCTCTGATGAAGATTACGAGACAGATGCCTCTTCAATAGCTTACGAGCATGGAGGTATGCAATTAATAAGTTAGTTACAATATAGTTGGTTTCTACATACTCGACTATAACACGGCCATTTTCTTGTGCTTGACCAATATTCACATATGCACATAGTAACATAGTTAAATAGTCTCCTATAATTTGATTTGTTATTTAAATATGCATTCTGAATTTGCTGGCAAGTCTACTGCCTTTTTGCATTGGTTATTTTTCTGCCTTAGTTATTTTCTGGCAGATCTGCTACCTTTCTGCCTGCATTTTGAATTTGCCTTGTGTTTGTCTACTTGTCACTGGCAAGTTTGTAGCTGTGTTGGTGGTGTAGCTGAATTAGTGTTTTAATGGTTGCTGCTTTGCTGTTTTATTGCCTGCAGGCAGAGTGCATACAATGTTGTTTTCTTTTTTCTTTTTTTTTCCTTTTTGTTTTTAAGAATTATGCTTGCTAGTCAATTTTAATTTGGACTACGTAAATCTTCCCTAATCTTATAATCTTTGACCCCCTTCCATGAATGCATTGATTGAAACTACTACTTGCTGTTTTGCTTCAATATTTTGCTTTTGCATTATTGTTTTACAAGTTGTGTAATATGTTAGAGGTGTTGGCATTTGGGAATAGGCTTCCAGCTTGCTCCCTGTGCATTGTGTTGGTAACTTGGTTGTTTAATTTGCGATATATTTATTTTTCTTATATTTTACTAAAGTATTTGTGTTGCAATCTATGTCTTGGACTATAAGTCTTGAATGGTGGGTCAGATTTATTGGATTGGTTGACGATGGGAATGTTAGTATCGCTGTTTAATACAGGTTTGTTGGATTGATTGATGATGGAAATGTTAGTTTAATTTGTGAAATTTTGTTTAACTCTTATTTATGCTTTACTATTGATTACCAGGACATTTTTTTTATATTGGGCTCAAAAAAGTATTGGACAGTGAAAATAATGTATTAGGCCATTTTTTATGATACTGGGCCTTGAAGCAATATTGGATAGTGACAATATTATATTGGGCCGATTCATTTAGAAGCTAATAACAACCCAAAATCGAATAGACCAACCTTATTCAAAGAAATAAAAAAAAAAACACAAGTTTAGATAATTGAAAACTGACTTTGGTCAGCTAACACTCGTGTTGGGCTCTTGGTAAACAGACATCATCAATTTGGTCAATAATGGACCTAAAAATGACCGAACTGATAGAAAGCTTTGCCCTAGCTCTTTCCCAACTCAAAACTAACCCGAGCCTTATTCTAGATTTCATCCTCGAGACCTAAGCTACAAGTTTAATTCAGCACATTATTGAGTAAAACCACTTTGAGTTACTCATTTTACCAATTTCACTAACCCATGGAAGACAGAGGCGAAGCTCTTCCTTCTCACTAATTTCTCACTCTACAATTGGAGAAGAAGAGGAGAATAGGAGAGCATGTAATATAGCCACAAGCTACAAATTGTAGCAACTGCATGTTGCTTAGTCTCTAAATTTGCCACATAGTAGCTTAATTGGTTGCTGGTTAGTCACTAGGCATGCTTAATCTAGGTGCAAGTTGTTTCTTAAGGACCCAATTCCTTCTAATTCTTACACTAGCATGCATACTTATTCCCTATTATATTCTACTAATTATCATATTAATTCATGGTTGAGTTCAACCACACGATTGCACAATTACACACATTAATTTATCACAAAGGACACAGTTTTTCTTTCCATTTTAATGAATTAATTGTACTACTTTACATATTCAATTAGCACATATGATACATGTATAAAAAATTACATGTGTTTACTAATTTATTCAATAAACAGATTATTCTTTGTATTTTTCTATTTCAAGTTTTGCTAATTAAATAACTAAAATGTCAATCTGACAGAATCTTATATTTTTATGATTTTAATTTAATTTTGACAAAATCACCTGGACTAATTCACAAATTCAAATATCACAAGTTATACTTCATTTCAAATTTATCCGAGTCTATTTTCAAATAAATCAATCCCATGTTATATTTGTATATTTCTATCTAAAGATATGTTAAGCCTGCATGGGTCTAAACAGACAGCTTTGTACACTCTAGCTTTAATCTTAGTTAAATTCATTCATGTTTGCAGCCAATAATTCAAATAACAAGTATACCAAAGTAGTAATGATTTTCTGGCTATTACACTGGCACACCCATTATTTTTACCATGTTAAAGTTATTGACAAGCTCAAAATTAACTTGGGTCATGAGCCAGAACAGCTGGATTAGTGTTATTTAATATTGGGCAACTCTATTTTGAGGCCCAGCTGTTTTAAAGCATAGTAGTTTTCGAATTCCCTTTACCAATTCATTTTGTATGTTTTATTTTTATACGAGCTGATGAAGATGATAAGTATCTCTCCCTTAACGCTCAAATAAGAATTCTCCTCTCTTCCCCGTTCCTTTGGGTTTGGTTCTCAACCGCTACTAGCCGTCGCCATTTTCGACAACGGGTAAGTAATTCTTTACGGTCTAAGATTTCGGTTATCTGAGCTCCTAGTTTCCAATGGTGCTATTCACTATATTTATCTTTTTCTTTGCTATGAATGTTACAAAAGAAGGAAACGTAACCAATGTCGCAAAATTGTGTTTGATGTCTTTCCACAATTGTCCTCCTTTTCCTTCTCAATTTGTTTTTTTTCTTAGTTTCCTGTAAGGGTTTTGCTGAGAGTTGACTAATTGCTCAGATTTCTTTTTTGGGTTTAAGGGTTTGGGGCCTCTTTCTATGGGTAACGTTGGTTTTTCTTTGTGTAGGGAGCTGATAGACCTCAATATATTGATTAAATAGGATTGTGGTGTATGACATATTGGTATATTAATTTGTTAAATAGGATTACTTTTTCTCTTAGATAGTTTAACATGGATATTTGCTTGTGAAGAACTTATACTGACTTATTTTCTGCTATTAGAAACATAATTGAATGGCATCCCAAATGATTCGTGAGTGGGCTGGAATCAATACGTTCGCTCCTGCCACCCAGGCAAAGCTGCTTGAATTATTGGGGAAACTTAAGCAGGAGGTTCCATTCTTTCCCTTAACTTCACATATATACTTGTGTTTGGCTGTTCATTCTTGGGTGATTACTTAAAAATCTTAAGCTTTTACAAATTTAATAAACTCTGCTGATTTATTTTTTTCTTATATATATTTTTTGTAGAATGTAAACACATTGACAATACTTGTGATGGGAAAAAGTGGCGTTGGAAAATCTTCAACTGTAAACTCAGTTATCGGGGAAAGAGCTGTTTCTATTAACCCTTTTCAGGTACATATTTTTCTTCTTGTGATGGAGTACTGAGGATCTCTTTCTGCATGCTACATCTATATGTTAGTATTGTTTCTTTCCTTAACAGACAGAAGGAGTAAGACCCGTGATGGTGTCACGTTCAAGGGCAGGATTTGCATTGAATATCATCGACACTCCTGGGATCATAGAAGGGGGATATGTCAATGATCAGGCACTTGAGATTATAAAATGGTATGTATATCTTTAAACTGTATAAGTTCTATGTTTCTGCTTTGCAATTCTTAATCCTGTGATGCTTACAAGTTGGTTAATTGAGTAGTTTCCTTCTCAACAAGACCATAGATGTTCTTCTCTATGTGGATCGCCTGGATGCATATAGAGTGGATAACTTGGATAGGCTGGTTGTCAAAGCTATAACTGATAGTTTTGGCAAAGAAATTTGGAACAAGGCTTCAATAGTGCTTACACATGCTCAGCTCTCACCTCCGGATGGATTGCCTTATGAGGAATTCTTCTCCAAAAGATCAGAGGCTCTAATAAAAACTATTCGTCAGGCTGCTCGGTTAAAGAAGGATGACTCACAGGTATATCCTCCTCATGTTCAGGATTCTGGTTTTGAAACCTCAAAGTCCAATCTGTGTTTTCTAACTTTCCAAATGCTATGTAATTTGTTAACACAGAATATTATTTTGAATAGTTTAAGACATATAACTGCAGAAGAGTATGGAGTGCAGTCAAAGAACTTGACAAGTAACTACTTATTAGAAATATAAGTTTCATATCAACTATGAGCTTCAAGAAGGGTAGAAGACACCGACTATTTTAGTTGATATTACATGGTCTAGATACTTCTTGATTAACCATCATTATGTGGGGAGAAAAGACACGCAGTAGGTTATGAGGAATTATGATTAACCTTCATTATGTGGGTGTTACTGTTTCCTGTATTTTCTGTAACAGGATTCTACTGTCCTTTTGCCTCTCTTTTTTTCTTTCAAATGAGTATAGATATATGGTGCGTTTATATACTTGATTTTTTGTGTGTTTTCTATTAGCCCTCTGTCTTCCTGATTTTATTTATAGGTCTCATTTTCTATTTTTCCTTGTTTTACCCTAGGCTTCTTCCATTCCTGTTATTTTGGTTGAAAACAGCGGGAGATGTAACAAGAATGACAGTGATGAAAAGGTTATCTATTTGCCTAATGATAATTAACTACATTCTCGCTTGATTCATTGGTAATAGATCTATACCTCATCAATGTGTGTCGTAATGAATGTTGGTTTTTGGTGACAGGTTCTTCCAAATGGGACCACTTGGATTTCTTACTTGGTCCAAAGAGTCACTGAAATCATGTTGAATGGGTGCAAGAGTATTTATGTTGACAAGAAATTGATTGAAGGGCCAGACCCCAATCAGAGAGGGAAGTTGTTGATTCCCCTTATATTTGCACTCCAAGTAACCTTTTGAACTTTGAACCTTGTTTTTCCATTTCTTTTCCTTCTCTTACTCTTTTCTGGGGATCGATAATGTCTTCAATTTTTTTGCTCGTCAACAGTTTTTCTTTGTCATGAAACCAATAGAAGGAGCCATCAAGAAGGATATTTCAAGGGAGAGTAAGCCATCATGGGAGACACGAGATGTGGGTGCTGCAAATCGCAAGTTTTGATTTGGTTACGTACCTTCTTGTCACAGGTATCTTGTTGATGTTCAAGGCTTATGTCTCATGCTAACACAATGAAGTATTGTGTTTTGTAGGAGCCAAATATTTTAGTTCTGATTTATTGTAATGGCTGCAGACTATGCCATATTGAATCTCAGCATTGTGAGAATTTTGTAGTTGAATAGATTGTTGATTTTGTGGTCCTATTTATTGTTCTATGATCTCAAAAGAATTTGATTGATTCACAAGTTCATATTTATTATGTCACACTTTTCAGCTGTTTCTGAAGATTTATCATTACGAAGGTTTATATAACCTCATAGCTTTATCATCATTAACAGTGTCTTCTGCAATAGAAATTGATGAGATCATGTGTACTCTTATACATTAGCATATGCATGCATTAGATTAGATTTGAGTCTTCCACAACCTAGTATCTGGATCAAGAAGAAAAAAGAACAGAAGAAGTGCTTCAATAAGTGACGAGCTAAAGAGACACTAGCATTTGCTTTGATGATAAGAATTACCATTAAAAAGAAATGGCCGGAAGTACTGAATGCAATTTCGGTATATATGCACATGAATGTTATTCTTTTTTATAGTAAATGGCTCTAACTTTTAGTGCGTTATATCAATTATACGAATTTCTTTTTATTTTTAAAATCTGTTATAACTTAACTCAATTTAAAAAATTACCATAAATATAAAAAAATACTATGATTTTAACTTAATACTTTAGTGATGGCATGTAATTATTAAAATAAAATACAAATTAAAAATAAACAAAAAATTATTCTTAAAAAATAAAAAATAGATTTGACACAAATACTTTATTATTTTCAACAACCTATGATAATTCAAAAATGTAATTTGAAATTATTTTGTATTTTAAGTTTTATCTATTATTTTAGAAATAATTGTTATTTTAATAGTAATTTATATCTTATTTGAAGTTGAATACTGTTATGTTATTATTACATTAGTATAATAATGTTAAAATTATATTTAGTTTTTATAAGATAGTCAGGATATTTTTGATATTTTAAATCAAATTTTTAGATTTTGAATTAAGTTGTAGTTTCTTTTGAAATTTCATGGAGGTATGTGTAGGTTTTAAAAATGAAGGGAGTCATTTTAATATAATACGTGAGAGGTTAGAATAGTTAATTCTATTTTTGTTTTAAATATACTTTGAAATGTTAGTAAATTTTATGCATTTAGAGATAAGAGAGTTTCTCAAAATAAATAAATATATTTTGTATATTTACACTAAGAAAGAATAAAGATATGAGTGGGGTTTATAACTAAGAAAACATTACATATGAATTGTTTTGATTATATAAATTGATTATAAGGTATTATATTTTTTTGATAAAAGAATCAAAACATTGTTCATAAGGTATTATATATATATTGATAAAAGAAATGGAAAGATAGGTAGGGTATCTTACATATTCTGACAGAAAATATTGTGCCTACATCACTACTACCTTATATCTAGAAAAATCTTCAAAGTATCTATTTCAAACAATAAAATCGAAAATATGTTGTAAGAGTCCGTCTTTATATAACAGTATAAATATAAGTTTTTGTTAATAAAATCTTAGCTGAATTCAATAAAATAAAAATGGTGTTAGATTGAAGTCTAGAACTTAAAAAATGCTATTAACAAATTGGTAATCAATGAGACAATCTTGGATTATCTTTATGCCAAACAACTACATAAATAGTTGAGGTACATCAAGAATGAAGGGGATAAATGCTCCGAGAAATCATAAGCTGATTAATAAGTACAAAACTATTTTTATGGGTAAATTGAGAATTCGCATGCCAAAGGTCCTTGGGCAATCTCACCTAATAGAATTTTCACATCAATAGGTTCTTATCTAATGATAATTTTCAATAAAACCCTACTTAAATACCTAAGTTACATTTCAGTCCCTCAATCCAAATAGTACCCATCAAATACCTCTTAGTCAAGCCACACTTGTCCTCAAGTATTACTAGAACAGAAAAAATAATTGAAAAAGCTGGACATAGTAATCCATATTGCTCTCCTTCCAAATTGATGGCATAAACCTCACACATCATACTTGTGAACTATTGTGTGATGAAAGCTTGAAATCCACCCACTTCAAGACTTGATTATGCTGGAACACGGCATTTACAAGCTTGCAAGAAACTTCAGTTGGACTCTTCAACTCATCAAAAATAGACTCTGTTTCAACCTTTGTTGTAACTTTTATGAGCTGGAAAGACACGTGTTAGACCACATGAGCTTATTTGCTTCCAATGCCACCCCTAGTTTCTCATAGAGCAAATTAATTGCATCCTCAGTCAACACTTTCCATACCATAGAATCCCATGGGTTATATATCCTTCAACACTACATCTTCAACCAAGCCACCAAGATATGAATCCTTTAAACTATGTAGTTGATAATTCCTGAACTGTAACTACACATAGTGCAATAAACAATTGCTACCTTTTTGATTAATGACCCACCAACCCCTTCTAATTGTTTATGGAATTTGATCTTATTAAACAAAGAGGGAAATATCACATAAGTATTAATTTAATATTTATCAATAATTTTAAAAGTAACCTGAAATTCACATTATTAATTAGTTCTAGACACGTTTAATAATGCTATGTATGACAGTTTAGTCATCATTCATCCCCCATGCGAGTTTGGATCCCATGGAGAGGAAGTGGCTAGAGAAAGACTAAATGTCATTTCCTCTCCAAATGGACTCCTCGACCACACAAATTAAAAGGTCCAAAAATTGTGTTGTTTTACATTTTAGGGGTTAATTTTACATTTAGTTCTTCTCGTATTAAAATATTTCATTTGGATCCCTTACTTTTAATTTGGTTAATATTAGTTTTTTTTTTTCTCAAGTTAATTAACTCAACTAATTTAGTTTATAAAGGGTATTTAGGAAGAAAATAATTTTTTTTATATTTATCTTCTCTAATTAATTCACAAAATAAAGTTATTTAAGGATTAATTCTTCTTTTGGTTCTTTTAATTTTGAAATGTTTCAATTGCATCTCTTGATTTTTATTTGAGCAATATTAGTCATCTTTTATTTATTTTTTTTCTAACTAAGCCAATTAAAGAGAGTAATTTGTAGTGGTCATCTAGGAAAAAAATAAAAAATTATTGTTATCTTTTTTACTACATGCAGTCTCAAATACAAATTAGTATTTGTACTTAAAAAAAATTATATAGAATTTGAAATGCAGTATTGGATTGTTGCCTAAAAAATTAAAATTTATGATTGAAAAGGATGATGAAAAATTGTGCACCATGCGAATTTATATTTTTTTAGTATAATTAAAAAGTATATTATTTATGTTAAAATTAAAAAAAAAATTATGTAAATTATTTAAATGTTTACAAATATATATATATATATATATATATATATATATATATTTATATATTAACAAAATATATTTTCTTACAAATTAGGCTAATCTCTTAAAATTGTTCATATTTTTATTTACAACTTTTAATATTGACCAGCAAGTTTCCTAAACTCCAATCTAAAACGACAATAGACTCTAGTAAAAAAATTTAATTCTTTTTCTAGTACAAGCTCCAATTTGTATTTGAAACTAAATTGAATAAAAGAAAATAGAGTCAATTGCACTTTATTCCCATGAAGTGCCACCTATTTTGCAATGACCCTCATAAATTATTGAATTAGGCACATAATTACTTTATTTGAATCATAATTAGCAAATAACTCCCAATCATCCAAATTAATCATTAAATTTAAAAGACTAAAATAACTTTATTCTATATATATATGTTTTCTCCTTTCTATATCTTTTTTCTTTTTTTTTCCTTTAAAATTAAAATTTTTATATTGGTTCAATTTTAACATGAATAAACAATATTTCAATTCTTTATGATCTTTATTTTCTTATCTTTATATTATAATTATCAATACATTTACTAATATTGTTTTTCACATTTATAAAAACCATATAAGTTATTGTTTCAATGATAATATTTTCATCAATTTTTTCCTTATTATTGTATTATAGTTATTAAGCAATATGTTAAATTTAGATAAATGTGGAGAGGTTAACTATCAAAAAAAATATAAAGTAAGAAATACGGGATAGGAAATAAAAAACATAAAATAATTAAAAAAAAATTATAACTAGAATAATTTATGAGTTAATTTGTTACATTTAATAACTAATTTAGATGACCAAGGATTATTTCCTAATTATGACTCAAATAAGAGAGTTATATGACTAATTCAATAGTTTACGAGGATCATTATAAAATGGGTAATAGTTCATGAGATAAAATACAATTGACCCAAGAAAATATCAAAATTTGATGAATTAATTAGAGAAGATTTATATAATCAACTTTTATTTTCTTCCTAAATACCCATTATAAACTGAACTAATTGATTTAGTAGGAAAAAATAAAAAGTAACTAATATTGTTCAAATTAAAAATAAGGGATCCAACTGAAATATTTTAATACTAGAAAAACTAAAAGTAACATTAACCCCTAAAATGAAAACAACAAATTTTTGGACCTTTTAGTTTGTGTGGTTGAGGAGCCCATTTGGAGGCATTTAGTCCCTCCCCAGGACCTCTCCAAGACATCTCCAGCCACTCTCTCTCCATGGAATCCAAACTCGCACAGGTAGAATGTGAGTTTCAAGTTATTTTGAAAATTATTAGTGAATGCTGCATTAATGTCCCCACATGATATTGTCCTAACTTGGCAATTAATATCCTCCACTTCAACTATCCTACTCATTACTTAGACCTTTTCAGACCAATCCGCACATTGTGTACCAACAAGGCAGGTCATAAGGTATCAAGCGCCATTAAACAAAGCTTGCTCAGTAATACCTATTACCAAAAATTTTATGGGATTAGAAGATCTAACAATTGGTGTTGAAGGAGCAAAGGAGTTTTTGACCGTACTGACTCATAGATCTAAGATCAGAAACTTCCAACCCTGATTTTTGTTTAAACATAACTCCAAGCCAAAATTAGAAAATCCATTTGGAATTTTATGTTGTATAAACTGCATCCACCAAAGACTTCAGGGTAAAGTTATTTATGCCCATCTTCACCATTATTTCCTGATAGCGTTCCTCTAGGCCAAACTAACTGCTGCCAAAACAGAACATATGGTAAGGCCACATTAGCATACCAATTCCAAGCCATATTATCATTTTCCATTTCACTTTGTCTTTGGCATGACAGTGTCCTATCACTTCTTCCTTTAATACAAAGTGGTTCTTCACCTTAATTGCATTTTCCACATCTAGGTCCATTTTTATTTCTAATTCCAACTTGACTCTTTCAAATAGTAATGACACTGCCATTATCTGCATTCCTTCATCCATAATAGTCTTAAAACACTTGGTAAAATGGGTTCATTTATTAGCATATTGCAAAGGTGAATAGCAACAAAAGTAAAGTCTTCAATTTCAGATAAGATAGACTTGCAAAATCTTTCCCTGACTACAAGAGATCTTGTAAGTATTGCACATGACTACATACCTCTTCAATGGATAGCTTTGAGAAAAAGGTGCATGGATGTAAGTAGTTTTGATAACTTCTAAGATGTAGGAGGTTCACTAGTATGTACAAACCATAACACATCTAAATCCACCGCCTTATTGAGCACAAACTTTCGAACACCCTTTGCTAGTAGATGGAGATCAATTACGGAACTTTGTACAGTAAAAATATTATTCATCATTAGATTTTCCAATCTTGGCAAGCACACTACTATAAGGGCTTCATGAAATTATGGGATTCTATGCATGTACATAAACCCAACATTATAGCATGAATCAAGTGCCAAGCAATTATAAACTTCATTTGTAATTGCGTTTGGACAACCTTTTGCAAATAACCTTTCCAATGAATAGAATTATTCAGCAAGTAACGTGTCATCCAAATTAGTTTTCGAAGGTAGTTCAACATCTAACAGAAGTAATGCTTTGATAGAATTGGTAGTAATACCTGAGTCTGATCATCTCTGAATTCCTTTTGCCTTGTCCAAGATTGAATTGAGATGTATTTCATAGACATGCTTAACTGTTCTGCCGCAAGTGTCAAGTTCTCAGGTTTCATGTATTTAGAGCTTTAAAAGTCATCCCTATCAACTCTGAATCAAACATCATCTGCTGTTGGATCAGAGTCAGCTTGGTGGAAGCCTCCATTTCCGAGACGTTAACAGAATTCAGAGTGTATAAAAGTTTGAAAGCTTTCTCAGTAGAATCTTGATTGTTGGACTCGTGAGGGAAATCATGCTTGTTAACCTCATGAAGCAAATCTTGCTCACTAAATTTAGCTTCCTCCATTTCACGTACAATATCACTTGCTGTAGTTCCAGATGGAATTTCATCGAACATTTTGGTGAGCATCATCTGTTCATGCATAATATGTCTCGGGCTCTTCGGATTCATTGTTTACCATTACAAATGGAGTTGGAGATTCATCAAACAGCTAGTGGGCGTCAGTCACTCTTTGTAATTTGAGCTTCATATCCTTTATTTCTCCCATTTCCTAGCTAAGAGATCCATTCCTTAAATTCATTAAATCCTGCAGTCATCGTTTCACTTATGGACTCTAATATTCTATTTATGACCTCTAATTTTGCAGTGAACCCCTGATCCCTAATTTCCCATTGGTTGTCCATGGCTGCCGAGATTGGAGTTTTGTAGTTTACTTTTTCTTGGTTGAAGGATATGGACCTTAGTTTGGATACCCACCACTGAATGATAACGATGGTAAGAAAAAACTATTCTATGGGTAAATTAAGAATTTGTAGAGAAGAGAAGAGGAGGGGGAGGGCGACAGAGAAAAATGAGGAAGGAAAAGGATATTCATTCAAAATTTTGGGCATACTCACCTAATAGATTTGCTGCATCTGCCCTTGTATAATGACAATCTGCTTCCTACTTAAGTACTGAACTTATATTTTAGTTCCTGAATTCAAATAGTACCAGCCACTGATACATACAAATAACGGCTGTGTTTGGCAGACGGAAGATAATCAACTGTTTGGTGCATACCACGAGACAGGATAAACAAATTCGAAATGAGGTTTTAATCTTGTTGAAACTTGAAACAAGATTATTCTATCTTTAAATAGTGACCAACATAAGGAAATTCCCAAACTATGTCCCACCCAACAACATCCCTTTCTACATAGCAGTTACGACATCTACACATACATGTACCTCAACACTTTTTATAAATAAAAATATACGATACCAGGCAACAAACTTAGAATCATTTGAGGTACAAGCAGTTGCATAGCAGGTGTTAAACAACTCTCCGCATATTCAAATGGGCTACCATGAAAAAGCGATCACCTATCAACATCAGAAGAATTACAAGAGTAGTTTGTAAATCAAAATGGATCTTAACTTTTTCATGTTATAAACATTAAAGGGAGAGGTAAGAACAAGTACCTCACTTTAAGCAATCCCATTCCACTCATCATAGAACTCTTTTACAAACTCCTCCATGAACTTGTGCCTTCTCTCAGCCTTGTTCTTTCCAGCCTGAAATCAACAGCTCATACTTAAGATTCTTCAGACTTGAAATAAAGACATCCGTGTATCAATTTTTCTGAGGAACAAGCTTAACAGACCATAAATGGAGAGACACAAATGCATGGTTCGGATTGAGTAATAAGAAGAGAGAGGAACGTACTCTCCCAGGAAGACAGATCTGATACCTTGGTTTTCATTATATCCTTCAGCTTTAGAAGCTTCTCATGAAAATGATTCACAGTAGTCTGCTCCTCTTTCTTCATATATTGTTCCTTGGATAAATCAGATCGTGGCTGAATGGCTGGATCATGAAGCACTCTGTTCCTACTTCCACCAAAAGTAAAGCAACGAGCAATCCCTGAAATTTGGAGATTCAATTCAAGTTGAATAAAGAATTTGTCGCCTGTTCATGAAGCAATTTGCATCTAAAACATATACCATGATTGATAAAATTCACTAAAATGAATTGTCACTTTTGTTTTTGAAGAATGATAATGGCTGTAGGTCTACCAAAGACTCAGAAAAGGAAGAAAATAACATTGACCCTAGAACTATCAAATTTTATAACATCATTGAAATCTTAATCGAGAGACTAACCTAAATCTGAAATTAAACCATAGAATATTGACCTAAACATTCCAAATTACAAAGAATTAGCCTTTTTGGGTGCAATACCAAGAATAAGAATTCTTTTTCCCCTAAAAAATAGAGTTTTTGCTAAACAACACAGAATTATTTGAAACAACAATTAATTGAATGTCTCCCATGTGATGCTCTACATCATCCTAATGAGAATAAAAAGGCAGTATAAAGACCAAAAATCCAGCAATAAAAGTAAATATACATGGTAAAGTGCCAAGAGAACCAAGAATACTATGATGCTCTTAGAAGAAGTTCAAACTTGGTATATAAGATGCGTAACCCTCCATTTATGTGCTATTTGTCTCAGTTACCATTTAAGCCATGAATTTATTAAGGATAAATATATAAAAATTCTTAAAAGTTTCTCATTTAATGCTGAAGCGAACTTCTATAATCAACAAGTTACCAATAGCTCCAATTGCATCAAGACGATCAGCATCTTGCACAACCCCAAATTCTTGACAAAGTTCCCCATTTGCAAGTCCTGCTAGCTCCTTTTTGAAACCTTAATATTAAAAAGCACATCACTCATGGTAAGTTCTACATGAAATGAACAACTAAATAGATGACTAAAAACTTACCATTTCTGAAAAGTGGCAAAAGAAGCTAGTTATTAAGACCATCATATGCCCCGATCATAATAAAGGTGAAAGGGCATTTGACATATGATAATAGAATCTCAATAATAATTAATTATAAAATGGAAAGAGATGTGACAGGAGCCACAGTCAGGGATAGATACAGAAGTCTCACAAGCTTATTTATGCTAAGCAGTGTTAAAGGAAGGATATTAATATTTCACCAGGAAAGAAAAATAACTAAGGCAGTAGCTAGCAGAAAAAGTGAGGAGTTCATGCAACAAGAACATGGATTCATATAAAAGTAGTTGGTATTCTCTTCCTCCATTCAATCCTCTCCTATCCATGGCTACATTCTCTTATACTTCTGTTGCAACCATATCTTCCTCTTTGAGCCTGCCTACCTGAATCTTTTCACTCTCCTGCTTTGGGCATTTGCATCTCTACCATGTATATGACCAAGCCATCTTAGAAAGTTCTCCTTATTTTATCTTCAATCGCAATTAAACAACTCTTCCCTCTTCTAAATTCTGAAGATTGTCTCCATAGTCTAGCTTAAATTAACCCTTGGTCTAGACTCATTAACGAGAAGAATATCAATATATGCCTTATAACCGTCCAAACAGAAAAGGAGGAAAAAGAACCATGTACTTAGGGTGTGTTAGGTGTGGGTGCAAACAAGCTTGAGAAGAACAAGAAAGTGAAAAGGCCTTCAAAAATAAACTAATATAATCATAAGACCATACAAAGTGATTGTTTCAATAAACTGTTGGGGAGATTAGTGCAAGAAGGTGCATGCCACAATTTACTTGGACTAATATGTTCATATGCTATCAAGTGTCTGGAAATGGGTATCAACCAAGGTAGGTTACAAACATTTGTGCATTGACAGATATATAAATTCATATAACACAGATCTAATCAAAATTCAGAACCAATTTTATGCCAGAATCAACAGAATGTAGTTTCTTCTCTAGTATGGGGAAGTTGGAACACGAATTTATCACTAAAGGGTTCAAGTTCATCCAGAACATGTTCACCCACCCTCCACCCTTGTTCTCAAATGACGGGAGGTTCCATTAGACACAGAGATACCCCTTAATCAAAAGCAACATAGTTTCCCGTGTTCCAGCTAACATTGCAGAAAGTTACAAGGGAAGGGCACAGAGAGACAGACAGACAGGGAGACAAGAAATAGAAAGACAGACAACTAGAGAGAAAGAGAACTAAAGAAAAGTAGCAAAAAGCCTGACTATTAAATTATCAACAAGGTTGATTATATAAATAGAATGCATAGGGGATAATAATCATGTTCAAATACTTAAAATTTGAACTATCAAAACAGTCTTCTTAACAACTACTGGAAATTAACATAAAATGTCATGCAATTCTAACTGGATTAAGTAGTTATAATACTTCAGCATTATAGTGTCTTTTATAGATATCTCAACCTTTAAATTTATCTCCAAAATAAAATTGAGGGTATACATGACAGGGATGTTCAATGAACTAACCCATTCCCTTGATGATGCTTAAAATCTTCGTCTTCTTGCTATCTTCTATTCTCTCATCCTTAAGAAAATTCTCAACAATGTTTTCCTCATATGGATCCCTACATTACAAAGTAGAAGCTCTTATCAGGGAAATAAAATAAAAAAGAATAGAAGAATAAGAAAAGAAAGAATGAATGCCTGAATAAATGCATGAAGACCTAAGAATGAGGAAATTGAGTCCCTCCAGGGAAATCTGTTGAAAAGAATGGTGAGGAAATTGGAAGCTTGGGTCCTTCGTTTTGCAAACATAAAACAGTGTCACATTATAACAGTGATTAAAGGAGTGATGATTTAGAGGATGCAGCAATACCTACATGTGTGCACTGTAAGTTTTAATAGATGGAATCCAAAAGCATATAAACCTTTTAGAAGCCATTAAGTAGAAATTTAGAATGCAACAAAACTGGAAAAGTTAGAAGGGAAATCTCAACAACTGTTATACATGTTTCGAATATTATGCGTCAAGTAACATGAGGAAAATATGCAGTAATGAGTAAACTAACAAAATAGACATTGCACATTATGCACAGGCTGATAATTTAAAACTTCATGCTAGAAAGGTGTTGACAGGACATCTAAAATGGCAATTAGTACTATTATTCTACAATTAAGCAAGAAAGGTGAAAGGCAAACCTCAAGTATTTGTAGTCACCTGCAGGAGCAATCAAGAAGGGAAATCATTAGTAGACTCTTGAATGAGATTGGCGGGGGCAGAGAATCTGCATCTATCTAAAGTAGTCATAAGAAATAAAGGAATCATTGGACGAGATGCAGTAACTGAGAAATTTGGTTATGTATATATATTGCACTTCTAATACAGTATAGGACAATAAGGAGAGATGTCAAATTCCATTTTAAACGTGCAGGGGAACTGCAAATGTGTATTTGCATAGTAAGTCTGCAGAAGGAAAGAGAACTTGTACGGAGCAGTTGTGAATTTGGTGAAATCACTTTTAGTCTTTAGTTTTTGAAAGACTATCAACATACCCATTTTGGTGCACTCCAATGTTAACTTGGGCAAGCAAAAGCAACACTTAAGCAATAGAATGAAAACTAGGTCTACAAGTGAGTAGAGGGAAACCTATATCATGGAGCAATGCAGCAAGCTCTATCTGCAAAGTAGAAAAATTAAGATTTAGGATATAAATCAATAATTGCAGACAAAGTTCCCAAAATCCTTCCATAAACTAATAAAAATTGTAATAATAACACGAACAATTAGGCAAAACAACTAACTCAATATAAACATAAGTTGGAAACTTTTCGCAAGAAATAAGATAAAGGGTACTAGAAAAGTTGAAAAAGACTAGGTCTTGTGGATCTCCTGTGCAGATGGAAGATTGATTGCATTGAATAAGCTTTTCAGAGAACAAAACCTACCTTGTAAACATGAAAACTACACCAGGGATCCATGTCCACATGAATGTATAGTCTCAGGCCTATTGTTTTTGGGGTACGGACCTTTTGGTTGACCTCTCAATAATAATAGTAATACCATTCAAAATGATGCTCCTTCCCCCCACTTCCAAAAATATTTGCAATAGCCTTGTGAATGAAAAACATAGCGCTAAGTAGAATAACTAAATTCATTTTGTATATGCCCAGCTATTGTAATGTACTACACTTGTTTTTAGGCTTTCTCCCTGCTTCAAAATTGAGTTCACATCCATCCTCAACTTCTTTCCAACATGTGTGGCATTGATGAACTACACGTATGATATACATACAGCTAGTTATTCGGTTTTTTTGGGTATCATTGTACTCTTGCAAGAGTTGTTGGGACCAAATTTGAAACACTTGATACTCTGAGCATCCTATACAATTAACTAACACAAATTCCTTTATCCCCTTAATTCAATTCAGCTAAAAGTGGACAGTAACCACTATTTAAGGGAATTGAAGTTTTGAAGAGTAAAGTGAACATGATCAAGACAGAGTAAATTACAAAAATAAATAAATAAATTCCGGAACTGCTTGGGTTTGCTTACGATTTCCATGGAATCAGGGTTGGAGGAGAGGCCTTCCTCACGTGCAAGGGAGAGAGCAAGGTCTCGAACTCTCCAAACATGCGCTGCATCATGAGAAGCATCGTTCCCTTTCATAGCCTTCTCCACCAGCATCTCTGCATTTTTCACTGTCTCTTTTCTCGCCATGTTCCAATGTTGACAAGAATTAAGGAATGAAGGAAATCTATAGACAGCACTTAAATCATCTATACTATACTAAAAGGGAGAAGACCTTTACGGTGTCCTCCCTCAAATTTAATTGAAAACGCCATGATTTATCTATTTATACTATATTAAAAAAAAAAAAAAAAAAAAGACCTTTAGGATGTCATCTCTTAAATTTTAATTGAAAATATCATGATTTATCTATTTATATTATACTAAAAAGAAGGAGAAAAAAGACCTTTATGGTGTCCTCCCTTAAATTTTAATTAAAAATATCATGATTTATCTATCTATACTATACTAAAAAAAAAAAAAAACATCTCTTAAATTTTAATTAAAAATATCATAATTTATCTATCTATATTATACTAAAAAGAAGAAGAAAAAAGACCTTTATGGTGTCCTCTCTTAAATTTTAATAAAAATATCATGATTTATCTATTTATACTATACTAAAAGGGAGAAGACCTTTAGGGTGTCCTTTCTTAAATTTTAATTAAAAATACAATGATTTATCTATTATATACCAAATATAACTCTTGCAATTTGAGAACTTTTGAGCCATTTAAAACCAAATACAACTGCTCAACTACAAATTTCAAAAACTCAAACTCAAACTTAAATATGAGTCTTTCATGATCTCCTTAAATTGTTCATCAAACATCGCTTTCTCTTTTTCTCTTCCATCTCTTGGTTTGTATTTTTTCGTATGCTTTCTTCTTTGTGATCTCTACTTGATCTGAATGCCTTACAAATCCAAACCCCAATTTGCTTCACTGTGCCAAATCATGGAAGAAAGAAGAACAACAGATAATAGCGCAATTGGGAACTTTAGGACACCTCAATATGGGGCAGCATGGCAAGAATGAATGATAGAGTCAACATATAATTGCGATAAGTCGGAGAGGAAAAGGATGAAAATTTCAAATTCAAAAATGGACATTCACAACAGTGAGTTTCACTTTTGCTCTTGACAATTATTTTTATAATTAGTTTCACCCAGTTGTGTTTGGATTCTCTTATATAATATATATATCTATATTTATATTTGAAAAAAAAAATGATCTATTGGCAAGAAAGTGGACAAAGACTAGAAAAATGAAAAAAATTGGATTTGCCAATAATGAAAGTAAAATCTATTTCTGAAAAAACAAGTAAGCTTTTTTCCTTTTCTAGATTTGGAGTCTGATTTAGAAAAAAAAATTGTTTTTTAGGTAAGTAGTAACTCAAATTGGGTGAGTGCAAATTATTACATGAAATGTAGTTCTTTAAGTAACAAAATTCTGAAACATATGGACGCCATTGTCAAATTCATGCTTCTGCACTCAACTATGCATTCAGTAAATGGACTCTACCAAAGAGGATTTGAGTTTTACGGAACACCAATACACCGTGAGGAAGAGATTGGTAGCCCGAAAAAGAAGGCTGTTGTTGAGGCCTCTGAAGTTCGATCACCTGCAAAGCCTCCTTACTTGGAAAGAGGTGAGTGTTAATTGGTTCCTCCTTTCTATGGTTTACGTGTTGCAATGATCCCATTGTTTATGCCCATTTAAATTGAGAATTGATTAACCATGAAGGCATGAAGTAATAAGTATTTGAGCTTCTCCACTACCATTTTGTTTGGCAGCTAAGAAATTTGATCATATTGTAAGCTTACTGGTGATTTTCATTTGTAATTGAGAAACCCTTTTGAAAATTTTATTATGGCACTGCTTTAATTTCTAATGGGAATGACAGTATTTTTATTTATTGCGCATTGAATTGAATATTATCTGATCTGCAATTGAATATAAGCAAATGAAAGCTGCATAAAATTACTTATTATTCCATTTAAGTTTTAATATGTTAATATTTTTGGAGGTGACTACTGTTTTGAATGTAAATCATCATGTGATAGTTTGTCTGGTATTATACTAGAAATTTTACTAGCAAAAGCTTTACCTTTTCTTAGTGTATGTCTTACTCCACACCAAAATTCATTATTCTTTTAAATGCATTCACCTTCAGGTTATAGATGAAGGACGGACAAGGTTCCATGGAACATTTACTGGCAGTTTTTCTGCTGGTTATTATAATATAGTGGGCTTAAATGATGGGAAGGATGCTGAAAGTTTGTGGCTTTGAAATATGATGCTAAATGATGGGATTACAATGTTTTTCTAATGTAATTAGATCCATTAGACATACTTGATAATATCCTGTTTATTGGACATGAGAAAAATTGAAGTTGACTTCTTTTTTTCTCTTACTATTTATTCATTGAATTTTATGAGATAACTATTTTTCCTTTCCTTGGCTCATGTAATATTTGGTGTTTTGTCTTAGGTTGACTATAAATTGGTTATGCAAAAAGAGTATGATGTCTGAAGAGGCTAGAGAAATATTATTGATTTATGACAGCTCCTCATATTAAAGATATTTTTATTTGGCTGATACAACTAACAGAGAAAAGAAATCACCATATGAAACATTGCATTGCTCTCTTCAGTAACAACAAACAACACAATTTTATATATATGGGAAATATTTGCTGCTTATGATGCTGGTTGTAGATTGTAGTATTTTTGCAAAGTGATGTTGCTTCTTGATTCGGTGTCCTTGAAAAAAAAAAGAAAATATAGGGTAGGAAAAGGTAAGTTCCATTTGTTATTTTATCTTAGGTTTTCGAGCTTAGCCACATTATCATGTACATTGCCACGAAATTGAGACACAATTAAGTCAAGAAATGATGAAATGTTTTGTTGGAAAACTGAAAGCTAGAATGCTGAGTTTTACATTTCTATTTCAAATAAAGCGGTTTCAAACAGTCTATCAAAGTTGTAGCTTTTAAAAAAAAAATTAAAAAAAATTGTTCATAAATTTAAGGATTTTAAAAATGCTTTTTCATAAATTTTCGAGATATAAAGATAGGAAAGATAGAAAATTGAAAAAGGTATTGATAAAAAAATTATAATCTTAGAAAATATATGATTTCGAACTTAATTGAATATTTGATCACAAAAAAAATAATTCCAAAATATATATGAATATTGTTAAGTTAGGGATAATAATATTTTTCATAGCGTTCTCATTTATATTAACAAATTCTCTATAACATATATTATAAATTCAATTTAAATTAAATTTTATGCATTTGAGATAATCCTATTTTTTAATTTCGTCCTTAAGCAATTTTATTCTATAATCCTCAAATATTCAATTGTTTTTGATTGAATCCGTAATCAAGTAGTGCATGTTAAATCAAAACGAAACAACAAAAAATTATTCAATATATCATTTTAGAGAGGATGAAAAAAATGTCAACATATATAAGTAAAACTAGCATCCTCACATGCACTCTCAAGCATGCTCAAGTGCTTTTTCTTTTTTATGGAAAATGTGTAAAATTATTTCCAACGCATACTCCTATGCCAACGTGTCAAATTCTTTTCATGGTGTACTCCTCTATCAGAGTTTAAGTTCTACACCCGCGTGTGTCCTTTAATAATATGTGTTTAGTTCTTTTATCAATAAAGTATACAATATTATGATTATACTAGCATCCTCGCATGCGCTTTTGCCCGTGCTCAAATATTTTTTCTTTTTTAGGAAAAATATGTAAGATTCTTTTCGATGAATACTTCTAGATTAGAATATGAAGTTTTTATCGAGATGTACTCCTATAAGAGGATGTAAATTCTTTACACTAAAGCGCATTCTCTATTTGCGTGAAAAATTCTAGAGCTGACAAATTTTTTGTCCTTCATAAACAATTTTTTGTTACATGAAAAGTTTGCTAGCTTTAGAATTATACATGTAAATAGAGAATGAGCTTAAGTGTAAAGAATTTACATCCTTTTAAAAGAGTACATCTCGAGAAAAACTTCATATTTTGATCCAGAAGTATTCGTCAAAAAGAATCTTACACATTTTTCTTCAAAAGGAAAAAGTATATGAGCACGGGCAATAGAGTGTGCAAGGATGCTAGAAAACCTATCTTTGTGCAGTCAACAGTGTGTGGGTATAATGTAAATGTTCAAAAAGCTAGAATTTGAATAATGTTGGAAACCTATCTTTTAAATCAACAATGGAGTATAATGGATATAAAACCTATCTTTTAAATCATCATGTTCCTAGAAGAATACATTGGGATAGAAATATGCACTGGAAAGAATTTTATACATTTCACTTAAAAAAGAAAAAAACATCTAAGCATGCGCGAGGATGCTAGTTTTTCTTAAAAAGAAAAAAGTATATGAGCACGGGCAATAAAGCATTCGAGGATGCTAGAAAACCTATTTTTGTGCAGTCAACAGTGTGTGGGTATAATGTAAATGTTCAAAAAGCTAGAATTTGAATAATGTTGAAAACCTATCTTTTAAATCAACAATTGAGTATAATGGATAGAAAACCTATCTTTTAAATCATCATGTTCCTAGAAGAATACATTGGGATAGAAATATGCACTGGAAAGAATTTTATACATTTCGTTTAAAAAAGAAAAAAAATATGAGCACGCACAAGAATTTTATACATTTCGCTTAAAAAAGAAAAAAACATTTGAGCACGCACTCTCCGAGAATGCTAGTAGGATATAAACATAAATAGTATAATATAAAAATCTAAAGAGTGGTGCTATGTGCACCATATACTTAAAAAAGAAAAAAAGAAAAAAAAAAGAAGAAGCTAATATCACTTTTTATCTTTACTTTTTTTATTTTGATATTTCTCATCTCATGAGATTTTATTAAAAATATATACTTTTAATTTCTTAATTTCTTTTTTTTTTTCCTTCTTCTAACACCATTCTTGAGATTTCCATAGACTTTTTTTTTAAATAATTAATTAGAATATATATTATATTAAAATATTATTTCTAAATAACAATAAATTTAATTGCTATTTTCAAAATGAAGTTTCTTTAGAAGAAAATAATACAATAAAACAAAAATGATTAATAGTAAGGTGGATAAACTTGGTGGAGGTTTTTTTTTTTTTTTTTTGAATAGAAATACATTTTGTTCAATTAAAATCGGTCTACAAGATAATACAAATGGACTACCATTTCATCCTTTTAAAAGACATTCATCTACAATTCAATTTGGAATAGGAAGACATTCATCTACAATTCAACTAAAAGGTGTTGTTGGTGTCATATGGATGTTTTAGATTAGTTGCACATCTGTGTAAGATACAATAGAAAATATAGAGCTAGAATTCGACCCAATTCCATCTTTGTGCTGACAGGTTCAACTATTGTGGTCAGAACATTTTCATACACCACACTTTCATTTTTTGTCTACAATCTCTTGTCCAAGGGATCACGTGTTGTAGATGATGATTCCTATTTACTATTTGAACTTAATGGACGACCTTTGTGAGATGTAATAATAGGCTCATGAAGAGAAGGAATGGGTGTATTTATAAGCTCAGATAAATAATTATAGACAACTTCTTTATGAATAAGTGGCCATTCTTCATAATTATTTTGCAATTCTTTAAGCAATCCTCCAATTTGATTGTCTTCATTACTTTGATTTCCAAGCAATCCACAAATTTCATTGTCTTCATTCATTTGAGTTTCATATTCAGAAAATGATCTCATGTCAAGCCTCCATTGTTGATGTATATAAACTAGATCTAACACCTCACTTTTCAATGATCTTTTTTTATGTGAACAAGGAAGACCCATGGTAGCACTAAAATGCCCTTTACAAGGAAGTAATTCTATATCACACTTAGCCTTCTTATATTGTTCAAGTAGTTCCTCCAAAGCAAATGTTGAAATATGAGTAACAAGATTCTTGAAAAGAGGAATATGAAAATGATGAGGGACATTGATTTTTTCACTTGAGATTTGTGCTTTGATTTCTTGAAATTGATTCTTAATAGCAAGGAAAATCCTATCCTTCACCATGGAAAGGTCACTGTAGAAACTTGCAAGTACTTTTTTAGTATTCCATGTGCACCTTTAGCTCTTGGAGTAGTATGATTTCCAAAATAGATATACTTTTCAGTCCATGCAGTATAAATAACTCCTTAAATGGAAGCCAGGTGCATCTTATATAATTAAGGAGAACCTCATTTTCATTATACTTGGATTCAAAGTACTACAAGGTGTCATGACATTTAGATTCACTAACAGAGTTTATAATACAAGCTCAATTTGACAAAAAAGTATCCTAACCTTCTCCTTCTTCAAAGTGAGATTTATACTTTGCTAAAATGCTCTTCTCTAACAGCTCACTCCTAATAAATTTCTAAACATACGAAGAGCTCAAATGTAATCCTTTTCAGCTTCTTTTTTGTAAAAATGCAAAGCATGAGCAGAAGCTAGAGTTAATACTTGACACCCGGATATGGTCTAATAATAGCAATGTGTATTTGTTTATCTTGTAAGTAGTATCCATTACAACATAGTTTAATAACTCTTAGTTAATGCTATCGAGATAGGATGAGCGAAGAACAAATATGTCAAATAACCTTCACAATCATGTTCCACACTATATTTAAAACTATCTTCATCAAGTTCGTCAATTAAAGCTTGGATCATGGCATGACCATATAAACAATCTTTATGAATTTCAGCCTTCACATTATGCAAAGTCCTAGAGACAACTATAAGATTGGGATTATTTTGTCTTAAGTGACGACAAAATCTACCTAGGAGCTATATTGGCCTTGTTCATGACTTTTATGCATACAACCTCTTCTTTTGAGAAGCAATGGCAAGAAGGATGACCTGATATATCTCTAGAAGGTTCATGATTGTGGATTTCATTGACTAATGTGAGTTTCCACCATCACATTCCTTTTTACCTTTTACCTTAAAAGGACATAATTTATCAATTTAGATGATGTCTTCCTTTTTGATTTTCTAGTAGAATATCTCTCCAATTATTATAGTTACCTCCTCTGTCACAACAGAGTTTATAAAATCATAAAATCATGAGCAAAGTCTGGCATTGGTACCAAGAACCATGCACGACTCTATTAGTGATCATGAACTCTAAGAACCATGTTAGGATAACAAAATCAATCTTCTTGACGTCCTACAGAGCGGTAGTCTTAACAATCTATCATGCAATGTTAGCTGGCTCAATCATGTATGCAACAATAACCTCATCATCTGTCTCAAGTAGCTCTGGAATGTCAATTAACTCAATCATAACTGTAATTGTAACCTCATTATTCATTTCAAGTGGCTTAGAAACATCATCATCTTCATGCTCTCTATCAGGTGCATCCTCAGCTTCATAATAATGATTGTCACCATCAAGTTCTAATGACCTAGTTAGGCTCAGTTGGTGACTCTAGCATATCTAGCACGCCTAACATACCTTCATCAATATTTTTCCCATTATAATTAACCTAGCTCTAGTGTAAGAGGTGTGAAGGTCTAGTATGTACTTAACAATACACACACCTTATCCAATTGTGCTTGAAGCACATCTAATTTTTCTTGTTAATGTGTTCCTTATCAATCTCTATATATTCCAATGTTTGAGGTCAGGACAACACTAAGCATGATGAGACTGGGTATACTGGGGAGTGTAATTCAACTAATCATAATTAAGGTAATGGATAAACTCGTACATAAGCTCAACCAAACAATAACCATATCCCTACTTATTTATTTTTTCAAATAAGAAATAGAACCAAAGGGTGACACATAAGGGTCTTAGTGAGAAAAATATCTAGGATCCATAAAAACCTCATGTCAACACTCAGGAAAATAGTCTGATAACTGAATGATGAACCCTAAAGGTGTAATTGAAAAAAATTATCGAGATATCACAATGAATCTCAATACATCTAAGTGTAGTACCATCCTTATATGTAATGGCTCAAGGAAACTCAAGTCTCAAATAAATGTAAGTAGACAAAATTCTATCAACGTGCTCTCTAATGGTATATCTAAATGGTGTAGAATAGATATATGAGCATTAAGGATGGCAATGAATCGGGTCCATTATCGAGCCGACTTAGTAAGGATAGGTCTTAAATTTGATGAGCACAAAAAGGGGCACCTGCCTATGAAAATCTATAAAATAAAATAAAAAAATCTCTAATCGATTCATATTAGTACAAACCACTTAGTCATCTCTCCTACATAATGAGTATCGCCCAAAAACTAAGTGAATGGTGAGTTATTCATATTAGTTGGATAGGCATATATAATCAATTCTAACTATATAGAATTGAAAAAATTTATCAAAGGAAAAACATCCCTTCGAGGATAAGGGATAATGATCATTTTTTTTTCTTTATATCCCAAATAATGTGTCTTTTTCCTAAGTCTGAGAGTGGGAAAAATTATATTTTTCTAATCAAATCACAACATCTTTGTAATAGGTGAATGCCTTTTTTTCTTTTGAAGTTGTCGAAATTATTCGAAATAAGATATTGGCTACAATTGAAAAGGTCTTATCAATAAATTTCTATTTATGCGAGATTTAGGCATAGGTAGCTATCCATTCTATAATTTCTTTTAATTACCTTTTGTGAGAAAATTCCACAAATGAAGGAATTTTCCAATATGAAATAACATAAAGGGTAATTTGTAAGAATTTTGTAATATTTATTAAATATTTAATAAAATTATTTTATAATAAATTAATATTGGTTAGAGTAAGAGAGAAATTAGTAGAAAAATAATTAGTCCAATGAAATTAAATTGGGCATTGGTTTTTTTTTAGTATGTATTTAATGAAAATATTTTTAAATTAAATTAATATTGATTGCATATGAGATATTAAGAAATATTGAAGAGTCAAATCAAATTAAATTTGCATTTGAGTAAAATTAGGAAAAAAAAAAATAGATCAAATTAAATGACTAATAAAGAGAATGTATAATAAAATTAATTTAACTACCTATATTAGGTTAAATTCATTATTATTATTATTAATTTCTTTACCACATACTAATTAGTTAGAATTGTTTTGGGTTGTTTAATAGGTTGAAATAGTCATCTATTTGGTGGACATTTTGTTTTTTTTTTTTTTAAGCATAGTATTTGGGTATGGGTCTAGGCATGCCCATAAAATATAGGTCCAAGCTAGTTCACTTTTTTTGGGTCTTAGGTATAGGTAAATGGTGGAATGGGCCAGGTTAGACCCGACCAATTAGAATCTCTAATTATTTCCTCGTATATGTGTTAAGTGGCTTGTTATCTTTATTAACTTTATCTTATTTTAAGGATCTTAATTACTTGTTAGATTTTGTAAATATAATTTATGATGTGCATTGTGTACTATTTGAATTAATGCTTTGACAGTATATGGGTTGGGTTTGGGTCAGCCGAGTATGTCCATAAAAATATGGTTATAGACTACATTACAAGAAATTATTATATTTGTGCCTGTAAAAGTACAAATTAGAAAATTTCTTATAAATTTGATTATTGATGCATATATTATTTTGCATACGCATATATTGGTTTAATTTTGGTGCCATATATTTACTGTTTTATTATCTGCGTCTGCAAAGGTAAATACAAATGTAAAATACTATTTTATTTAAAATTATGTATATATGTGTTTGCCACTTAATGTACCTTTGTCTAGAGTGCCAGAAGCATATATTTTTCCCTAAATTGAAACCTAGCTTGCAAAATTTCATCTCTTCTTCCCCTTCTTTTCTCTCCAACTCACCTTTATCTTCCTCTAGTTCCTAGTTTGAGAGAGCAATCAACAACCAAAGTTAGCAATCATCGTCATTGTAGAACAAGTTGCCTATCGCAAACTCAGCCATAGCTTAAAGCTTAAGCTTTAGTTAGTGCAGTCTTAAGAACTTTATTTGTTATTACTTCTCATAACTTGTCACATGACATCCAAATTTTCATAATTTCAAATATCTTTAGGCATTAATGTTGTGGCTTAGAGTAATATTTTTAGGGTCTAGAGACATGTGTGCAATTGTTATGGAGTGGGTGTTAATTTTGAAAAAATCATAAGCATATGAGAGATTAAGAGTGCTTGGACCCTTTTCTTGCCTAACTTTCCAAGTTATTTGGTACTTAATTTCAAGTTTTTGACCCAAATTATAAAGGTTTAGTTATGTTATATGCTTGATTATATTCCAATTGTTTGTATTGAATATATTTTGATATTTGATTTTTGTCTTGAATTGTCAAAATTTTTTCCTAACCCATTCAAAATTATGTTGGCATCAGTTTCCCAAATTGATCAAAATTGTAGCATTGACTTTATGAAGGGTTCATAATTATTAACTGTAGGAAGGAATAGGTGGGAAGGGTTCAGAATTGTTAGAAAGGCACTATAAATTATTTTTGCAGAAAGTTTGAGACTGCCATAAAACATGGAACTAAAAGATTAATAAAATTGTTAGAATTGTTGAACCTTGGAGCTTCAATACTTGAGTTTTGGTTTTTGTCAAAAGCTAAGATGATGGTGCTTAATTAACAAAAATAAAAAAAATAAAGATAAAAACATGAGTTAATTAAGTTATAATGTTAATCAAAGAATAATTTCATATGCTTTACTGTTGTCTTCATTCCTTTTGTGATATTTGATTTGGAAAAAAAGAAAAAAGAAAAAAGAAAAAAGGTTGTTACTTTTATTAAATATATTTATATTTTCCATGGTATAAGGGAGCTAATATCTTTTATAGTTGGGGTTTGCTATCAGCCTAGCACTTACGTATGCTTGTAATTGTTTCTTGGTTATGCTTTTCTTATATGATTTACTTTGTGTATGTAAAGCTATGTTGATCTTATTGTTCTTTTTTTACATTTGCATATTTTTTTCATACTTTATAAGCTTGAATTGATATTTGTACTTTGTTTAGTTTCTAGGAAAATTAAGAAAGAAAAATGTAATGCAAGATGTATTCGTCAAGAGTGAGTTATGCTTGTTTCAATAGGATAGGACTAGGATCCCTATTGGGATGTTACTGTTGTAAAATGTGAATACTTGAGTTAAACTTTGAGCTTGACATTTAAAGAAAACCATTTTGCTAGCAAGTAAACTAGTTATGAATAATTAACATATTCATATAACTTGTTGTTTCAAGTATATTATTTAGATGACATATTACCATGCCTAGAGGATGTCATACCCCATTCTAAGACATTATGGAGCTTCTACAATTGCACTTCCATGTTCTACTACAGTTGCAACTCCATCATCTCTCCCTTTTCCAATACTTGCTTCATCTCCATAACAGGTTTGGTACTTAATTAATGTGGGCTCTTCACATATCCCTTGAGTTTAGGATCATTTGAACACATAAGTACGTTATAATTTTAAGTTTAGATATCTTTCTCATTTACTGATTTAATTGCATTCTATTGTTCTTACACTTGCTTTTTCTTGCAGCTTTAGCTTATTAGGATATAAAGCATAGGACGAATCTTGAAGAACCCATGTGAAGGACAAAATTGAGTGTGTTGCACCAACCACACAAAGGAGGAAGAGGAGCAAGAATAAGATTGCCCCTCCATTTTATGTTAAGGATGATTGCCTACTTACCCATATAGTTGGGACAGGTAATTATTTTCCATATTACATTATTCAAATATATTTATAGCTTGTATGTTGCTTATGTGTGTATCTTTTTGAATGTATTGTAGAGCATTCATTGAAAAGACCCTAAGAATACGAAGGTAGGGACTACCATATCTGGTATTGTCATGAAGCACCTTCTAGTTCTTGTCTTCTACTACCGAAAGTTCAATGAGGAAGTGAAGTCATGTTGTAAAATGATCTTTTGGTAAGTACAATAATAATATTTCTGAAATTTTAATTTTATTTTAATATGTTGTTAAATTAGTGACAATCTAATTTGGTGTTATACTTTATCATGCATCGACAGATTAGGCTTGCCATTCCTGATGAGAGAACTATATCTCAATATATCTTCAATGTAGCTACCGAGAAGTGGTATTGGTATGCTATAGAAGTTACACACTAATTTTGTCAACAAAACTGGTGGGAGGCATTGTACATTGAGTGGGCAAGCCCTAACTTCTAGAGGAGTTCAAAGACGATATCAGCTAATAGGCGAGCAAGTAATGAGCTTATAACCATGCATCTGGCTCCGTCAACATAATTGTTCACTAAAAGCTTCTGGTTAGTCATAATTTATTTGATAACATTGAGTTCGAGCTTTATATTATACTCTTTTTGGCTAATAAAGTCTTATATTCTTTGTATAGGTATGAGAGTTGGCTTGAGAGCCAACAGTGATAGAGGTTTTCAATCTTACTCATAAGAGAAAGAGTGGTGATTTCGTGACACAAAATCAAAGACCCTCAGTGTTAGTTAATTTTTTAAAAGTTATGCATAATTGTTTTTTGTTACCATATTTACATGTTTGATTGCAAAACTAACTCTTTTTTATTTGTAGCAGATGTTTAAAACTTTAAATTAAGGTGGAATCTAGTCAATCTAGTGCCTAATCGGACACCGATACACTAGCCTAGCCCCTTGAGTGACCATGCTTTATTCATAAAGTTAGCGGGTGGTAAGAAGAAATGTCTGATCTACAATTTTGGTGGTTGTATCAACTCCTACCAAGTATTAGGAGAAGTTGAGTCCATCTCTACATCTTTTAGCATTGGGAGACCTTATGTTGTATTTCCATTTTCTTTGGGATTCATACCATAGAAGACGGTGCCGTCTCACTTCGAGTTCCTTCCTTCATAATCGAATCTGATGATATGCTTTGGCAATGTTACCTACCAAATAAAAGACCTGCTAGGTGATCGGAATAGCTCAGGTTAGTGAGGACTCACTCACTCACTTACTCCTTATCTATCTTATAGTTAACTTATTCTATCTATAAAGTTAAAAAGGCGACCCACCCATTTTTTATGTAGGATTTTGTTGGAAGAGAGCTTGTAAGATCTGAGGTACAATTGCCATCTTTGACACCACCACCTTAACCATTTAAAGTACGTTTTCTTTTAATTTTATTTTAAAAATTTATATCCTTTTGAATTATAGTTAGGATTTTATGCTTTAACTTAGTGTTTCTAGTTATAAACTTAGCATTTTTAAAATTCGTGAGGAAAACGATCATTTATAAGTCTAAGGACGAGACGACCTTACTGCAGTATCCGTAATGTCAAATAAGTTCTGTAAGAGGAAACATGACATTATTTGGAAGATCGTTGGAAAAACTATGCAAGTTTTAGAGTTTCAACTTATAAACTTAGCCTTTTTAGGGTGCGGAGGGAAAAATAATCACTTATAAGTCCTAAGGACAAGAGGATTGTATCGTAACAAAGTTCCATTGTCTTATCCAGTTTCTATTTGTTTTCTTTCTATTTCAGCAGATTTCATCTAAGGTGCAATCTGATAAGCTTTTATAAATATTTTTACATTATCATCTTCATCAAATCTCACAGCCAAAGGTTATATTCATTAAAAGCAACATGAATAGATTCTTCAATAACTACTGGTCTTTTATTAAACATTATATAAGTTTGACTAGTTAAAGAGAAACCAAAAAATATTTTTCCCTCAAATTTAGCATCAAATTTACAAAGATATCTTTATTATTACTATATGAATAAAGTATTTACAACCAAAAGCATGAATGTACTCAATGCTAGGTTTTCTTCATTTTCAAAACTCATATTGGGTTTTTCCTAACATTGATCTTACCAAAACCCTGCTCAGAATATAACAAGTAGCGTTGATAGATTTACCTCAGAGGTAGTGTGGTAGAGAATTCTCATATAACATTGTGCCGGTCATGTCTTCATAGGTGCTACTTTTTATTTCAATTACATGATTGTTGTGGTGTTATAAGAGCTTAGAAGTTATGAACAATTCCATATTTAGTACATGAATTTTTAAATTTTTTACCATGATCACTTCTAATTTTTGAAATTGAAAATATTATTTCATTTTGAACTCTTTCATAAAACTTTTTGAAATCAGAAAATGCATCCATGTATATCTTGAGTAATCATCAATGATAACAAACCAGTAGTGACTACCATGGTACTTGACAGTTTGTGTATGACCAAAACAATCCATTGGGCGTATTTTGACCATTTTGATTTTGTGGGAGAGGATTAATAGGTGTCGAAACTCTTATCGGTGCAATTACGGAGATTAGTCTAGGTTGTGTTTGGATAAGACATTGTGTTAACAGTGGTGTTATTCAACTATAGCCCATTAATTGACTTGGGCAATTAACCCATAATTACATTTTTAATCGAATATCCAGGTGGTGGATAAGTCAAGGTAGTAGGATTTGTAAGATTGTCACTATTTGACCTAAATGGTGTATATATATGCACGACACACTATTTGACCTAAATCGGATTTTGTTGATTAACACATTTATTTGTATAAAAAATGTTAAATTCACTAGCAATAACATTTAAATACTGACATAACTCTTGAAAAATTTATTTCAAAGTTTTCTCCAACTATTTCTCGATGGGTTATATCCACTGGGCTAAAGCTTCCGTATTATACTTTATCTTGTCTATGAAGGTTGTTGTAAATTGTAATTTCGCTTTATTCTGGATGAAAATTATCGTTCATGATGTATTATGACGAGGAAGTGAGCTTTGCATTTCCTTTTTGTTAGGAGAGTTCGACATCTAATGAGATGATAAGAGTTATTAACTAAATTTTGTCAAGGTCTGACCCTACATATATCGTACCATTGTGGATCAAAACAAAAAATTTCATTTATAATCCAGTCAGTTGAAGTTATCATGAAAGCTCTTGACTTATTCTTATGATATATTTGTGGAAGAAACATTAACTGCTCATATTCTTCATCAATTGAGTTTGTATAATATACTTTTCACGCCGGAAATCAGGAAAAGACAAAACTAGATATCTAAGACCCTAATAATGTGTCTTACTATGTTTAGAACATAGAAAACACATCGGGGCACTGCATTCTTGGCTTTAAGTTGATTAATCGATGTAGTTAGAAGAAATGATAGCAAGTATTTGTTCCAGCTTTCAACATTTGGCTCTAAAAAAGCAATGATCTACTATCTATCTGATATAAATTAACAAAAGGAGCTTAAGACCTATAATCGATTTTTTTTTTTTTAACTAAAAAAGAATCAAGCATTGATTTGCAAATGTTCATTTATAATATTCTTCTTACAAGCTTAAACTTTAAAATCCATTTGAAAACATAGAAAAGCCCCAACTTTCATACTCCATTTTCTTTGCAAATTCAAATCAAACATTGTGAAAAATTATAACATCTACGTCTGCACTACATCAGACTCAGAAATTGCAGACGCCATAAGCATTATTTATGCTGCATTTTCAGAAAATTTCATATTCTGATATTTCTAAAGTAAATGCAAAAGTTGATTACTTTTCGGGTCATATTCCTTGAACTTTTATGCGTCTGTAATTTTAATATCAGCGACTACCCATGCAGATGTAGTTATCAAATAGTGGCACCATATTCTTAAATTTTTATGATTCAACATTTTAATTATTTGCGTTTGTGTATTACAGATTCGGATAGTATCTGCCACTTAATATATCAGCATCTGCAATGGCAGACGTAGATACTTTCCTTAATTAAGTTCCCAATATGTAACATTTGTTTCCTTATCCCTTCCTCCCTCCTCCCTCCCTATTCAGACCCACAGCTGTTGTAAGTCTATCCTTTGCCAAAAACTCCATACCACCAAACTAAAAACTTTAAAACCAAAAATTGAAACTCTAAGATCGCATCTGAAACTTCAAGATTGGCGCTAGAGATCCATCATCCTCCCTATCCGTCCAAACTCATTGTCGTCGTAGGTCCATCCTTTGCAATAGAGACAACCACTAAATATGCGATGAGTTCATCTCAGAGCCAAGGAAAAGTAAGGATAAATGTGTAAAGATTTATTTTACTTTACTTTTCTGTCTTAGATCTTAACATTACATTATGTGCAAAATTATATTTTTTATTGATGGCATAAATAATACTCCAAGTGAGATCTGTTGTTGGCAATATGACTTGCTGAAGGGCCTGATTAAGCCCATGTAAGGCAGTAAGTTCCAACTATTATAGCTTGTTGAGCATTTTATTAGCCAAATAAAATGGTATGATTTTACCAAAAACAAATCTTTGATCTAATCTAGTTTAGTAAATCAAGATCAATACTCATCCTTACACTCCCATGGAACCTGAGGTTTTGATACTAAAAGAATCGGGTTAGTACACTTATTACTTTTCTCCTCTCTGTCTTTTAATTATGTTGAGATCTTTTTCTTGCTCTTCTTTTACTTTTTCTCCTCCTGAATCTTCATTTCAATCTAACAAAATTCTTAAATAAGAAATCAATTTTGAAGAAATATCTCAATCAATGAACAATTGAAAATTTTCAAAAATTCCAAACAATGAAATTTACAAACCCAATTCCTTGTTCACCCTCAAAAGTAACCATACTATCAAAATTGTTGAATAAAGAATTCCAATTGATTCTGATTGTGAAGAAATTCCTTTACTTTCAGAAATTTTTTTAAAATTCATAAGCAATAATACAATTATCTATATCTTGGATGTGTTTAAATTGCAGAAAAACCTTTGATAAGGGAAGGCCTTAACCCCTTTATTTTCTTATGTCTTCGTGACTATCAGATGATCAATTTTCATAAATCCCTCTTAGGAACGGTTGAAACTAGCCCCTTTAGTGGTCCGATCTATTTTAATTTTTTTCCAAACATGACAATCTCTTTGCAAGATAAAAATATTTTAGATTCTTTAGTCTTAAATGTTAAACTTTCAAATTTTAATATCAAATCTAGATCATTCTTGGTAGCTTTAGTCTATCGTATATAATATACAACAATGATATCTGCTTTCACTTCAAATCTCTCAAACAATGAAGAAAAGTAAAAACAATAATTTTTCTAACTGATTTTTTGAAGGCAAACTTTACTACTCTAAAATCAATCTCTTGGGAAGAAGTTAATCTTCTTGACAAATGGACTCTTGATAAGGCCACGTCTGCCTGCTCATGATCAAAAACCCTTCTCTATTTCTAAAATTATTTAATACCTTACAGGTAAAGTAAAAATCTCTTTAATAAAACAAAAAGTCGAAGAAATTTTGGATCAACTTATCCAGACTCTGCAAGAAATTCTTGTTTGTCTAGATCCTCTTGTTCTTCAATCCATTCACCAATTCATCTTCAAGGTTTAAAAAACACATCTAGCATTTATACACCAAAGAAGATGAGAATCAATTTGAAAAACCTCATTCTCTTATTTTTTTTCATATTTAAATGATAACCTGAAAATTAATACAATTCAAACTGTTTTTCAAATTGATAAAGATTCCTTAGAAAATATTTTTATCAAGAAAAGCACAATCTTGAAAGAACTTAGTTTTTTTGAAAATTTACTGGCTCTAAAAGACAAAAAATTTCAAATCTTTATTCCAAATTTATGAAAATTTATAAAATTTATATTTTGTTCTTTGAATGGTTTGAAATTTATGCAAAAGAAAATGGTATCAATTATCCTTTATTCAAATTCATAAATGTTAATACTCAAAAAACAAAAGATTGGATAACTTATAAAAATGAAATTATTAATTCAATTTTTTCTCCTCATAAATTCTTAAAAATTCCTACCCAAAATTTTGCCAGAAAAATAATTTATGTACTATCAATTCCTTTTAAAAATAAAGATTTAACTGAAATAGTGAAATCTAAATACATTCAACCTCTTTATGAATAAAATAATTACACCAAATATTATTTTTAAGCTATAAAAAATCATCTTTCTGAATTAAAACGCAATATGTAAAATGAAAATACTATTTTTACTTCTTATAAGATTTTCACAAAGATTAACAAAGAATTAGGTCCTAGTTCGAGTTCCTTTTCTCAACATGTTTTTTTTTTTAACAAAATCTCTAAACAAATTATCCAAATAGAGAGAAATATTGTTCCTAACACTCCTCAACAAACTAATTCCTTTCTTACGAATTAACAATTTAAGTTATGCAAATTCTATATCCGAACAAACTGATGATTCTCGAAAATTTCACAACAAAAAAATTAATCATATTCAAAATACCAATTGGCGAAAGTCTCAAAAATTATATTATCCTAAGACTTATCCTCCTAACTTAGTCATAGAAGTAAAAGCTCAGATAATTAATAATTCTTTTAGTGCAAACAACATTTATGAATGGACAATCTGAATACAATATTCTTAATATGTTACAGCAAATGAACATAGTCAGTACTGCTTATTAAATCTTTCACAATTATTCTGATCAATTTATCCTTAATATTTTAATATCAGTTTTACTAGTCAATTAAAAGGATAGTGGGTTGAACACCTCACTGAAAATGAGTGAAGCCAAATAAACTTAGTCATCAAAATTGATACTAAAGGAAATCCTCTCCTTAATGAAGAAGGAAATCAAATCCAAGATTCTGTAAATACTCTTATTTATGTTATCACAAAACATTTCATAGGAGATTCGTCTATATAGTGTGACAAATCCGTTTAACTCCTTTCCAATCTTAAGTGTTGTACCCTTGCCGACTTTAAGTGATATAAAAATACATTCTTCACCAAAGTCTTATCTAGATCCGATAGTAATTAACTTTTTTGGAAAGAAAAATTCTACCTGGTTTTCCTCGTTCTTTAGGAGACAAAGTTAGAGAAAAAAAAATATTAACAATGGAATTATTCCATATGAACAATTAATTTATGGACAGCTTTGTAGCTATGTCCAGAAAATTGCTTTAAAAATCTGACAGGACGACAAAATACAAAGGCAATTAGTCAAAAAAAGATCCCTTAATCGTAAGGATTTAGGAAGCTTCTATCCTCAATATGGTTTTGATTGTCCTCAAAGGTCATCCAAACAAAAAAAAAGAAAAATCATTTTGAACTTTCCAAAACTTAGGAAAATAAACCACAAAAATCTTAAATGCACTCCTCAATATTTAAAAAAAAAAATAAACCACTTGTTGTTTGTTTTAAATATACAAACTAGGCAATATTGCAAAATGCTGCAAAATTACAAAGAAAATCAAAGCTTTAAATATCAATGAAGGTATTCTAGCTTAACTTGATTGTCTTCTAACTGAAGATTCGTCTCATAGTAAAGTTCAAGCCTCTTATGATATTGAAGAAATTAACCAAATCTAAAATGATGACGAAACCTCTTCAAATTCATCTTCAGAAACTATTGAATATAATGTCCTTACTACAGAACAAGATATTATCTTTAAAGTCATTACTAGTCTTCCAAATTATGAATATAAGAAAAATTATCTCTACAAACTTAAAGAAATCCTGGAAACCTCAGAAAAATCAAGTAGACCTTCTCAAAATTTTTCAATAGTTACAAACTCTTTTAATCTAAAAAATGTTCTATCCAGATTTAACTCTGAGAAAAAGCCTGTAACTCTTCAATATCTTCAATATGAAGTTTCAAAACTCAAAACTGAAATCAAATATTTAAAAAATCAATAACAAGAAAATACTTTAGCAATCCAACTCCTTCAAAAAGAAAAGAAAAATTCATCTTTTAAAACATCCTCATCAAAACAGTATGAGTCTTCCTCTTTGGATGAAAACATTGATATTTTTGGTGATAATTTTCTCAATCTAATCATTCGGGTTTCATATTAGAAATGGTACGTCCCAATCAAACTTATCATTGAAAAATCTTTTGTCCTCGAAATAGTTACCTTATTTGATACAGGTGCAGATTCAAGCTATATTCTGGAAGGACAAGTTCTAACAAAATTTTATGAAAAAACTTCTGAATGATTAATTTCGGTTAATGGTTCTGAGATCATAATCCATTACAAATATTATAATGTAATAATTGAAAACTCTCATTTACAAATGTCATTAATATTTCTTCTTGCTAGGAATATTACAAATCTACTCATCTTATGTATTGATTTCATTAAGCAATTAGATCTTTTTTGGGTTAACAAAAAAATATTCAAAGAAGTTATTGGTCAAACCATTTCCTTCACTTTCCTTAAAAAACCTACTTTTAAGAACCTCAATCTTATTAAAAATAAACAAAAACAAATCAATTTTCTTTTTGATGAAATTTCTTTCAAAATAATAGAAACTTAACTCAATTTTTCAACCATAAAAAACAAAAAAAAAATATTTTGAAGAAAAAATTCAGATGTAAATTTGTTCTGATCTTTGAAATGCTTTCTGAAAAAAAAAAAAAAAAAAACAACATATGGTAGATCTTCCTTATGAGAAAGATTTTCATAAAAGACAAATTCTTACAAAAGCCCGTCCAATACAAATGAATCAAGAAATGCCTGATTTTTTTCAAAAAGAAATTAGTGATATTCTTTTCAAAGGAATAATTCACAAGAGTAAGAGTTCATAGTCTTGTTCTGTTTTTTATATGAATAAAAATGAAGAGATTGAACTGCGGTACTTCCCATTAGTCATTAATTATAAATCACTCAATCAAGCTCTTCAATGGAGTGGGTATCCTATTTCTAACAAAAAATATCCTCTCAATCATTTATACTCTTCAAAATTTGATCTGAAATCAAGTTTCTGGCAAATACAAATCAAAGAATCTGACAGATACAAAACTGCATTTACAATTTCTTTTGGTTAATAGGAATGAAATGTAATGCCTTTTGAATTAAAAGATGCTCATTCTGAATTCCAAAGAATTCATCATAAACATTATATTTTTAATCTTTATACAAAATTTATCATAGTTTATATTGATGATAGTTTAATTATCTTACAAAATATTGATAAACATTTCAAACATCTCAATATTTTCTTTGATATTACAAAGAAAATGGTTTGGCTATTTCCAGAATAGAATTTAGTCTTTTTCAAATAACAATCATATTTCTTGGTCACAACATTCACCATGGAACTATCACTCCAATTGATTGGGCTATCTAATTCGCTGACAAGTTTTCTGATCACATTATTGACAAAACTTAGTTGCAAAGATTTTTAGGTTACCTAAATTATGTTTCTGATTTCTTTCTAGGAGTCAGTAATCTTATCAAACTTTTGCATGATAGGCTTAGGATTGATCCTCCTCCCTAGTTTGACATTCATACCAATATTGTTAAGCAAATTAAGTTTAGGATCAAGCATTTGCCATGTTTATATCTTCTTGATCCTAAAGCTTTCAAAATTGTTGAAACTGATGCCTCATACATTAGTTATGGTGGTATTCTTAAGCAATCCCTCAATGTCAAATAACATATCATTACATATGCATCAAAACATTAGAATTCTGCACAACAATACCATCAAAAAAGAGATTTTAGTAATTGTTTTGTGCATTTTCAAATTTCAAAGTAATTTAATAAATCAAAATTTTTTTTTGTTAAAATCAATTGCAAATATGTAGAAAAAGTTTTACAAAAAATATTAAAAATCTAGCATCAAAACAGATTTTTGTCTGTTGGCAATCAATTTTATCTGTTTTTGATTTTGAGATTGAATACATCAAAGGTAGCTCCAATTCTATTCCTGATTATCTTACTCTAGAATTCTTATAAAATAGATAATATGTCTTGGAAAAAGAAAGAAAATGATGTTGAACCTCCAAAATCAGAAACCCAATTCAAAGAGGGACCATTCAATTTCTCATCCCAATCAATTCAAAAGCAATCCAAAGAGTGTTATGCTTTTCTCATAGAGACCCTTTTTAGCAATTAATTCAAAAACTTCTAGTTCTTTTGAAGCAATCTTGAATAGACATTGCTAACAAAGAGCAATCCAAGTTAGTTGGCCCTCGCAATTCAAAAAATTGCATCCAGTTCAATCAAGAAGATCTAGGTCAGGCTATTACCCTGCTAGCTCAATCAGTGATAACAATACCTTCAGGTAAGGAATTTGTCTCTCCAATCTCTTCTCAAAAACCACAATCTTTCTATGTTCCAATTTCTCTAGCCTAAACTATCCTTCAAATGAAATCTCAATTTTTTTATTAATAATTCCCGTTTGGTTCCTCAAATGGTTTTTTCACCAAATTGGCATTTTATGCCCATAGACATTTCAAAAACCCAGAAATATTATGAATTTATTTTGGTTAATAGTGATTCTGTTGTTATCAAACATTATAAGTCAAAATCGGATGCTAATTTTATCACGCATTTCACAATTCAAATCCTAAAGGTAATCCATCATTCAAACTAGAACATCGATCTTTTCAAAACACGCAAATTCTCCCAGCCATTTGATCCTATTGGCTATAGTTACTAGGATTATCAAACCGCCTGGTACAATGTTTTCAATTTTCAAAATAGTGATTATAAGCATTCATGGTTTATATTTTTCAAAAATAAAGTCCAGTATAGCTGACCTCATTGGTTCTCCCAGTAGTTGTCTTTACATGGTCCTTGTACAAAAAACATTTCACATGAAGTAGCTAATGACTTACTTTATTTTGATAAAAATTTCAATATATCTGACCATAATCTTATACTACTACATTTCTTCTCAAAATTTGTTCTAGCATAGATTTATACATGGCAATACAAGTACCCCAAAGGCTTCCATGGTCATCAAGGTCTTTTACAAAAATTGTCTTCCCTTCTCAAGTAAGGCTCAACAAAATGGTGGACAAATTTTAATACCTCAAAAACTTATGCCACTTCAATTAGAAATTAGATCCAACAAAATCCCTAATTTCTAAACAAATCTCCTCCAGAAGTCACTCAATTTTTACAGCAAAAATTTCATATTTTAGTCAAGCTAGCTTCTTGTTTAAACAAATAGGAATATCTTCAGAATCTTAAAACCATGGCTCAACTATTACAAGAAAAAGAACACGTGGATGATGAAGCTACCTCTGCCCCTCAAAAAGTAGATAGAAAACTAGTTTCTTGTTTTTCTTCCAAAACTTCAGAAAAGGGTTCTACTGATTATACCCAATCCAATGAAGATGACTGTTATGGTATCAATCTTGAAGATGACTAAAACAGTTAAAATTTTTACAATTTTCGGTGGATCACTGTAGCAAGTCGCTGTAGATTACTGTTATAACACATAGCATTATAGCATTTTACTGTAGCTTTTTTTAAACTATGATAGTTACTGTTCAAAACAGTAAATTTCAATTTTCTATTTGAAGAGAGTTGCATCTCTCATTCAAGCAAGTTTTTCATTTCATAATTTTTTTCAAGTTTAGTTTGAGCACTTCCCTAGATATTCCTCCAGCGCTGTCATTCACTTGTATTATTCTATTTTGAATACTACCAATGACATTTTATTTCTGTCTTTAATTTCTGCATATTCCTCCACCGGATTAGGGTGCAGACTATTGTCACTTCTCCTCCCTTTTAATTTATGGCTTACATTTCTATCTTTAATTTATATATTATATAGCATAATCCCCTTAGCAGTCTTACTACTCTCTACTTCACTACCCTCGTGATTTTTCTTCGCTCTTAGGTCCTCTCCAGTCCTCTATTTTCTTATATACATCTATCACAAATCGTTTCCTTCCCTTTTTTTATTTGACATATATACATTTGTCAAAACCTACCTAACTATATACAAACCACGATGTTTTCATCATCATTTTCAAGCAAAGCTAACTAATTAGATCATTAAAAGGAAAAAAAAAAAAAAAAAAAAAAGGAAATATACTGTGACCTACAATGCCTTTGTTTCTTCCACAATTGATTAGCTCTCTCAAAACATGACTTATATCACAGCAAGCAGAAAAGTTGACAAGAAGCCCAGATTCAATCCGAGTTGTGCATGCCCAGAGGTATAGAAAACAAACATCTACGATAATGTGAAATGTGATGAGAATGTGATAATGTGATGAAGTGATATATGTGTTATCCTTTGAACCCCTTAACAACTTTGTAATTGACTTATTTTTACTTTAGAGCTTCGTATCCCCTGAACCTCTTAACAACTATGTAATTGACTTGTTTTTGCTTTAGAGCTTTGATATGTTCTTAACAATATCTATATAGGTAAGCAGTGATAACACATTCTTAAGCATCTCAAAAGATGCAGTTTTTAGTTTAAGAGTCAATGTTCGTCCATGAATCTTCTTTTTGCATGTCTACAGACAACATCTCTGTAGGCTCATCTGTGCCAAAAAACTTTTAGAGAATGAACCAAGTATGTCACTTTATAAGTTTTTTAAAGTTCTAGCTATTTCACTACCGTATTAAAATTGACAATATTAATTACAAACTAAATTTCGAATATTGTATATATAGATAGAAAAGAAACCTCAAATATGTATACCTAACAAATTCCTTGGAAATGAAAAGAAAATAAAGTAGACTAACACATAGTTTTTTATATAGCAATGCTCTTCCTCAATAGTTGAAAAGGTTCTCTTATTATTGATACTTTTCAACAACCTTACTTGAGGAATCTTTGTCTTTCTAATACCTAATCCCACAAAAAGAAAAAGAATATCTACAGCAAGTGGGCAATTAAATGGCACATATTAATTAAAAAAAAATAACACTTCCAAAATAAAAGGTACAAGGGCAATAACAATGAATGACAAATAAGAAAAACTACACAAGATTAGAAGAGAGACTAAGAAAATCAGTTCTGTATAATCACAAAAGGAGAATCTCCAAATTTACAAGCCTGACTAAAATAGCTATTAGACAAAATAAAAGAATAAGAGTAGGCATTTGCTTGTATGACAACTATTAAACGGTATTTAGTTGCTCAAATTTTAGTTCTACAGAAAATTATCAGGAATAGAAAGCCAAACAAATGAGAAGGACCTTAATCCTTAATATAATATTTTCAATCAAGTCTAAAAAGACAGAGTTATAATCATGTATTCACCTGTGTATAGGGGAAGTGTATATTAACTTATAAGGAACTCTAGTTATTGTCATGTGATGGACATGTGGGAGCAAAAATATGAAAATGATATATACACACACACAATTACTGTACTTGTTGAAGCAGAATCCAAAAAAAAAAAAAAAAAACAAGGAAGCTGTTTTATAAGAAAAAGAAGTGTAACCACTCTAGAGAACATCTCTAAAAAATTGTATAGTTTGACTTAATTAAAAGTTCTCAGTTTGCATGAAATAGGAGGTGCAAAACATAAAAATGAAACTAAATTTCTTTCCTAGATTTTTACTCACTTACCCAGCATCCAGACACATCAAAAACTACAAATTAAAATCTACATTTATTACAAAGATACATAATATTGAAAATACAACACTATAATTCCAACTCCTAACCCGTATATAAATTGAACAAAACGAAGTAGAAAACTACAGAAGCTGTAAAAACCCTGCCCAATTAAAAATGCCAAAAGTCATGCATAGATTTGTAACCTTAACAGTTCTGATATAGAGAAAGTTAGGGTTATTGTAGATAGAAATAAAGGCAGGAACTCACAGTGACGTTGAGAAACCACGTTAGCATCTCTAATACTCATGTACTCAAGAAAGAAAAAAAAAAAATTTACCAAAATAAAACTTGTTCATTTCCCCATTATTTCTAAAGTCGAATGAAACAATACAAGACCATATCATCCCAAGTAAAAATCTCAATGGAAATTATAAGATTTTGGCTAAAAATGATGGAGATGTATATTGAATCATTATCAACCAAAATAAATTCATAATACTTCTGGGTTTTTGAAATGTCTATGGGCATAAAATGTCAATTTGGTGAAAAAAAATCATTTGATGAACTAATTGGGGATTATTAGCAAAAAAATTGAGGTTCCATTTGAAGGATAGTTTGGGCTGGAGAAATTGGCACATAGAAATATTGTGGTTTTTTAGAAGAGATTGGAGAAGTTTGAGAGACCAGTTCTTTACCTGAAGGTATTCGTTGTCACTGATTAGGCTAGTTTGCTGATAGCCTGAGCTAGATCTTCTTGATTAAACTGGATGAATCTTTTGAATTAGGAGAGGCAACTAACTTGGATTGTTCTTCATTAGCAATGTTTGCCCAAGATTGCTTCGAAAAGACCAAAGGTTTTTGAATTAATTGCTGGATTGCTAAAAGGGTTTCTATGAGAAAGGTATAAGACTCTTTGGATTGCTTTTAAATTAATTGGGTTGAGAAATTAGATGGTCATTCTTTGGATTGGGTTTTTGATTTTGGAGGAGGTTTAACATCTTTTTCTTTCTTTCTTTGAGATATATTATCTACCCTGCAAGAATTCTCGAGTAAGATAAGCGGGAATAGAATTGGAGCTACCTTTAATGAATTCAATCTCAAAATTAAAAGCAGATAAAATTACTTGACAGCGAACAAAAATTTGTTTTGATACTAGATTTTTAACATCTTTTTGTAAAACTTCTTTTGTAGATTTGCAATCGACTTTAACCAAAAAAATTTTATTTAGTAAATCACTTTGAAATTTGGAAATGCACAAAACAATTACTAAAATCTTTTTTTTGATGGTAAAATAGTTTTGTTGTGCAGAATACCAATATTTTGATGCATATGCAATGATATGTTGTTTGCTATTGATGGATTGCTTAAGAATGCCACCATAACTAATGTATGAGGCATCAGTTTCAACAATTTTGAAAGCTTTAGGATTAGGAAGATATAAACATGGCCTTAATCCTAAACTTAATTTGCTAGACAATATTGGTATGAATGTCAAAACAGGGAGGAGGATCAATCCTAAGCCTATTATGCAAAGGTTTGATAAGATTACTAACTCCTAAAAAGAATTCAGAAACATAATTGAGGTAACCTAAAAATCTTTGCAACTGAATTTTATCAATAATGTGATTAAGAAACTTGTTAGCAAATTGGATAGCCCGATCGATTGTAGTGATAGTTCCGTGGTGAATGTTGTGACTAAGAAATATGATTGTTATTTGAAAAAGATTGACTTTTGTTCTGGAAACAACCAAACCATTTTGTTTGGTAATACCAAAGAAAATATTAAGATGCTTGAAATGTTTATCAATATTTTGTGAGAAGATTAAAACATTATCAATATAAATGATGATAAATTTTGTATAAAGATTAAAAATATCATTCATGATTTTTTGGAATTCAGAAGGAGCATCTTTTAATCCAAATAGCATTACATTCCATTCGTATTGACCAAAAGAAATTGTAAATGCAGTTTTGTATCTTATAGATTATTTGATTTGAATTTGCCAAAAACCTGATTTCTAATCAAAATTTGAAAACTGTTTTGAAGAGTATAAATGATTGAGAGGATATTTTTTTGCTAGGAATAGGATACCTAATCCATTGGAGAGCTTGATTGAGTGGTTTATAATTGATAACTAAACGGGGAGTACCGCGTTCAATCTCTGCATTTTTATTCACATAAAAAGCAAAATAAGACTAGGGACTCTTGCTCTTGCAAATTATTACTTTGGAAAGAAGATCATTAATTTCTTTTTAACAAAAATCAAGCATTTCTTTATTCATTTGTATTGGAAAAGATTTTGTAGGAATATGTCTTTCATGAAAATTTTTCTCATTAAGAAGATCTACCATATGTTGTTTTCTTTTCCAGAAAGCATTTGGAAGATCAAAACAGATTTGCATCTGAATTTGTTCTTCAAAAAAATTTTATTTTGTTTTTGATGATTGAATCATTGAATTGAGTTTCTATTCTTTTGAAAGAAATTTCATCAAAAAAGAAATTGATTTGTTTTTGTTTATTTTCAATAAGATTGAGATTTCTAAAAGGAGATTTTTTAAGAAAATGGAAGGAAACGATTTGACCCATAACTTATTTTAATATTCCTTTGTTAACCCAAAAAAGATCTAATTGCCTAATAAAATTAGTATCTAAGGTGACTAGATTTGTGATATTCCTAACAAGAAGAAATGTTGTTGAAATTTGTAAAGGAGAGTTTTCAATTATTACATTAGAACATTTGTAATGAATTATGATCTCATAATTATTAGCCGAAGTTAGTCATTCAGAAGTTTTTTAATGAAATTTTGTTGGAACTTATCCTTCCAGGATATAGCTTGAATCTGCACTTGTATCAAACAAGACAATTATTTCGAGGATAAAGGATTTTCTAATGATAAGTTTGATTAGAATGTATCATTTCTGATATGAAATCCGAGTGATTAGATTGAGAAAATTATCTCCAGAAATATTAATGGTTATCCGAAGAGGAACGCTCATAATGTTTTGATGAGGATGTCTTGAAAGTTAGATTTTTCTTTGGATTGTTGAAGTATTTTCTTGTTGTTGATTTTTGAGATATTTGACTTTAGTTTTGAATTTTAAAACTTCATGTTGAAGATCTTGAAAAGTTATAGGTTTTTTCTCAGAGTTAAATTTAGATAGAACGTATTTTAGATTAAAAGAATTAGCAACTATTGAAAGATTGTGAGGAGGTCTACTTGATTTTTCTGAAATTTTCAGGGTTTCTTTAAGTTTGCAAAGATAATTTGTCTTATCTTCATCATTTGGAATGATAGTAATGATTTTAAAGAGAAGATCTTATTCTTTAGTGAGGACATTACATTCAAGAGTTTCTGGAGATGAATCTGAAGAGGCTTCATCATCATTTTGGATTTGGTTATTTTTTTCAATATTATAAGAGGCTTGAGCTTCACTATCAGATGAATCTTCAATTAGAAGACAATCAAGTTGAGCTAGAAGACCTTCATCGATATTTAAAGCTTTGATTTTCTTTGTAATTCTATAGTATTTTGCAATATGGCATAGTTTGTTACATTTAAAATAGACAGTAGGTGGTTTATCTTTGTTTTGAAAATATTGAAGAGCGCGTTTATGATTTTTGTGTTTGTGAATTCTTTTGTTAGTTTTATTTTTGGAAATTTTTTTGTAAGTTTTGGGAAGTTCAGAATAATGTTTCTTTTTTAGTTCGGATGAACTTTAAGGACAATCAAAATCATATTGAAAACAAAAACTTCCTAAATCTTTACGATTAAAGGATTTTTCTTTAGCTAATTGTCTTTGCATTTTGTCGTCTTGATAGATTTTTAAAGTAACTTTTTGGACATAGCTGCAAAGCTATCTATAAATTAATTTTTCATATGGAATGATTTCATTGTTAATATTTCTTATTTTGTCTTTTAAAGAATGAGGAAGACTAGTTAGAAATTTTTCTTTCCAAAAAGATTGATTACTATCAGACCTAGAAAAGACTCTAATGAAAAAGGTATCTTTATACTACCTAAATTTGGCAAGGGTACAATACTTAAGAATGGAAAGGAGTTCAACAGATTTGTCACACCATATAGACGGATCTCCGATGAAATGTTTTGTGATAGCATAAATAAGAGTATTTACAAAATCTTAGATTTGATTTTTTTCTTCGTTAAAGAAAGGATTTCTTTCAGTATCAATTTTGATGGCTAAGTTTATTTAGCTTCGTTCATCTTTAGTGAGATGTTCATCCCACTATTTTTTTAATTGTCTAGTAAAACCAGTTATTAAAGTATTCAGGATAAATTAGTCAGAACAATTGTGAGAGATTTGATAAGCAATAATGGCCATGATAATTTGTTGCAATATATTAAGAATATTTCATTCATATTGGAGAAGTCCTAGGATAATTCAATTTTTATGGCTTTTGCCAATTAGTATTTTGAATTTGATTAATTTCTTTTTGGGAAATTTTTCGAGAATCATCAATTTGTTCGAATTCAGAATCTGCATCACTTAAATTGTTAGTCATAAGAGATGAATTAGTTTGTTGAAGGGTATCGGGAATAATATTTCTCTCTATTTGGATAATTTTTCTAGAGATTTTGTTAAGAGGTTCATGTTGAGAAGAGGATCACGAACTAGAACCCAATTCTTTTTTAATCTTTGTAGGAATTTGGTAAGGAGTAAAAATAGGATTTTCACTTTGCATGTTAGGTTTTAATTCAAAGAAATGATCTCCTATAGCTTAAAGATAATAATTGCTGTAATTATTTTGTTCAGAAAGAGATTAAATGTCTTTAGAATTAACTGTTTCAGTTAAATCTTTATTTTTGAAAGGAATTGCTGGTACATAAATCATTTTTCTTGAAGGATTTTGGGCAGGACTTTTTAAGAACTTATGAGGAGGAAAAACTAAATTAATAATTTCATCCTTATAAGTTATCCGATTTCTTGTTTTTAGAGTATTAACACTTATGGATTTGGAGAAAGAATAATTGATACTCTTTTCTTTTGCATAAACTTTAAACCATTCAAAAAACGGAATATGAATTTCTATAAATTTGTAATCAAGATTTTGAATTTTTTGTCTTTTAGAAATAGTAAATTTATTAAAAAAATCAAGTTCTTTCAAGATTGTGTTTTTCTTGATAAAAATCTTTTCTAAGGGAATCTTTATCAAATTGAAAAATAGTTTGAATTGTATTAATTTTCAGGTTATCATTTAAAGATGAAAAAGTAGGAGAATGAGATTTTTCAAATTGATTGTCATCTTCTTTAGTGTATAAAGCTCTAGAAATTCTAGATGTATTTTCTAAACCTTGAAGATGAATTGTTGAAGGGATTGAAGAACAAGAGTATTTAGACGAACAAGAATTTCTTGCTAAGTCTTGATAAGTTAATTCAAAATTTCTTTGACTGTTTGTTTTATTAAAAGTGATTTTTACTTTACCTATAGGGTTTTAAGTAATTTCAAAAATAGAGGAAGGTTTTTTATCTGAACAGGCGTGGCCTTATCAAGATTTTATTTTTAGGAAGATTAACTTCTCCCCAAGAGATTGATTTTGGAGTAGTAACATTTGCTTTTGAAAGATTAGTAAGAAAAATTATTATTTCTCCTTTTTTTCGTTATTGGATAGATTTTGAAGTGAAAGTAAATATCATTCCTTTATATTGTATACAATAGACTAAAGCTATCGGGAATGATCCAGATTTGATATTAAAATTTGAAAGTTCAACTTTTAAAACTAAAGAATCTAAAATGTTTTTATCTTACAAAGAGATTGTCATGTTTGGAAAACAATTGAAATAGATCGAACCACTACAGAGACTAATTTAAATCGTTCCTAAGAGGGATTCGTGAAAATTGGTCATTCGACAATCACAAAAATATGAAAGAATAGAGGTGTTAAGACCTTCTCTTGTCAAAGATTTTGCTGCAACTTGGACACATCCAAGATGCTGATAATTGTAACTTTGCTTATAAATTTTAAAAGATTTTTCTGAAAGTAAAGGAATTTTTTTACAATCAGAATCACTTGAAATTATTTGTTCAACAGTTTTGATAATATGGTTTCTTTTGAGGGTGAACATAGAATTGGGTTTGTAAATTTCATTGCTTGGAATTTTTGAAATTTGTTGATATCTATTGATTGAAATATTTCTTCAAAATTGATTTCTTTTTTACGAATTTTATTAGATTGAAAAGAAGATTAAGGAGGAGAGGAAGTAGAAGAAGAGCAGGAAAAAGATCTCAATATAATTAAAAGACAGAGAGGAGAAAAGCAATAAGTGTACTAACTCGATCCCTTTAGTATCAAAATCTCAGGTTCCTTTGGAGTGTAAGAATGAGTATTGATCTTGGTTTACTAAACTGGATTAGATCTGAAGATTTGTTCCTGGTAAAATCATACAGTTTTATTTGGCCAATAAAATGCTCAACAAGTTACGGTAGTTGGAACTTACTACCTTACACGGGCTTAACCAAACCCTTCACAGGCTTTATTGCTAACAACATGTCTCACTTGGAGTATTTTTGATGCCATCAATAAAAAAATATAATTTTGCACGGATGTAATGTTAAGATCTAAGACAGAAAAGTAAAGCATGATAAATCTTCACACTTTCATCCCTACTTCCCCCCTGGCTCTGATACCAAATAAAGGACCAGAGAGGCCTTAAGAATGGAGGAAGATCACGGAGTAGTGAAGTAAGGAGCAGCAGAACTACAAATACATATATAAAGTAACTTAACAAAATAACTCAACATAAGTTACTGAACATCACAAAGTAACTCAACATGACAAATATTTTTAAAACTTTCCTTCCTCATTTCTACTGTGTTAGTAGCTAATGTTAGTTGTTGTGTTGATGTTAGTTGCTGATTCTTCTTAGTGTCATCAATTAAGTATCACTACCCTTGAAGCACCAACCGAAATAATTAATTCCTCGAAACATGTTTTAATTTGATGCTAGTAATATTTTGTTTCTCTTTTGGATAGTTAAAAGATTTATATCTGCTATTGCCTTTGCTTCTAATCTATCCATGCATATGGAGCACTTCATTCCTCTCAAACCAAGTGAAAAGTAAGTTTAGTTGCTTCACAAAGCTATATGAATTATACCAGAAATCTTGTTTAAACACTTTCATTTGAAGATAATGAAGGTGTTAAAACAAAGTTTTAGGTGGAATTTGTACTCTTTTGTGAAGCAACTGAACTCACTTTTCACTTGGTTTGAGGAGAATGAAGTTCTCCATATGCATGGTAAGATAGGTTATAAGCAAAGGCAGTCACTAATATAAAATCTCTTAATGATCTAAAAACAACACAAAAATATTATTAGCATTAACTAAAAATATATTCCAAGGATATTACTAGCAAAGGACAAAATTGTAGAAATCAATGAGAATATTATTCTACAAAATTGAATAGGTATGAATGATTTAATTTTATGAAGTTTGTATTTTAGTATAACTTATAACCTACTTATATTAATTATTTTAGGTTACACCTCTTACATCGGGGCCTCTTAGCAAAGTAGGTTTCGTACCTCTTACATCTAGGCCTTTGCACCTCAGTTAGCAAGATGACGAACAAGCTCGAGATGAAAACTTAACTAGTATTAGGAGAATATGATTAGTAGCTTTATGTATTAATTATTTTATTTATTATAAATATTGTTAGGATGATTTTTGTATAATACTTTTTTATTTTATATAAAACTTTGAATTTAAATGTAAAGTATGCTTTTATAAGTACATTTATAAATTGAAAATAAAATAAAATAAAGTAATTAATTAATTTTTATTATCTTCATCTATTTTGTAAACGAAGATACCAATAAAAAAATAGAAAACATATTGTGTCTTTATATAACAAACTCAGAAACTAGAATCAATAGTGTCTGGCCTTTCTTCGTCTGCTAAGTAGACACACACATATCTGCATCTGCATGTCATCATCTGTAGCCTAGTCTCTCGTACTGGATAACCATTATTGGCATCTACATATTGTGTCTACTGTCCAAACACAAAAAGACAGACATATATATCTTTTGCGTCTATGAAGACACAAATAATGTTATCTTAGTTTAAGGTTACTTGTAAAGGTTATTGAGCCTTATAATTCAATTGTGAATATTACTGAGTTCTAAAGTTTAGTTGTAATGATTTTGTTGATACCTGCAATTTAGCTGTTGTAAAAGGTTTTGCTGAGTCCTGCAACTCAATTATTAGTTGATTGAACTCTTAAGAGAAGATTGAGAAGTGGACATAGCCAGAGGAGCTCAGGAACTACTATAAATATGCCGAGCAATCTCTGTATCCCCTACTTTTCGTTGCTAAATAATTTTTAATTGCTTGTTTGATCACCTGTTGTTTTATTTAAATTGAAAAAAAAATTTAATTTATAATCGGTTAAACTATTCATCCCATCCAATTTGCCTTATGGCCAATAGTAATGATCAATCCCTTGAAGCTCTTGAAGTTCATATTGAGCTTGCTAGTATGCTGTAATTATTCATTCAATTTCTCACTTACTTACGGTCTAATTTGATGGTGATATGTATTGTCTTTGGTAAAAAAATGTATAGAGTATCGTTTTTGTTTCCTTTTGAGAACAATTCATATTTATGGTAATATGCAGGTTCATTATGAGACATCTATGAGTGCAACTACCTTGACTGGCCCAAAATACAATGACCGTTAGATTCAATGTATATTTTAATGGTTGCTGATAGCTTTGAGCTTAATCAAATTCTGTCTTTCCTGTAATCACTTCAGAGGTATAGCTACAGGACAAAAGAAACTCAGATTGAGAAGGAAGATGTATCAAGCAAAAGTGACGCTGCATCAGTGAATAAGTCAATAATTTGTGAATGTACATTCCAATAGTGGATTATTGGACAGGTTGCATATTGTTAAAGTTGGCTTCCAAATCCAAACAATTGAGAACAAAGGTTATATAATGAATTAGTTCCAGATTGTTGCATCATATTTTAAAGTTCTCTCTTATTGAAGTTGCAGATATAAGATAATTGTTATTCAATTTAGTTTTTTTCTCCGGCATATCATATAAAATTGTATAATATATATAACATTATACAATGTATTATGATGTTTAGTTATATTATTGTTTTATCATTCTCCTCCCCATGATATAGCTTTATATTGATCATACATAATATAAGAGATAGGCAACTGTACAAGTCTATGTTATTACATTGATGCTAATTGTTGTATAACAGCCAATTAGATAGTTTTATATTATCATGTTATCCTTATACGATACATCAAATGAGACATTTATTTCTCTATTTTTTGTATTCAACTTCTCTCTACCGCCATAACCAACCGACTTGCTATTATTCAATTTTCAAGCAGTTGATTATCTAGAGAAACTTAAATGTTCGGTTGGTTCTTTGGTTGAGAAATTTGAAGGACTAACTTGGTCGTGTTGGTTGGTCAAATGCCCAAAACCGATCTGACTCGATCAACTGCTCTTTTCCAATTACACTAGAGTTAGGAAGTGTACAGTTGAAGAATAATGAAGGTAAGCCAGAAAAAGTTAAAATAAAACTGAAGATAAGAAGCTAATGTAAGGAACATTTAAATTCTCATCCACATTAATAAAAGTGTGTAACTAAAAGTTAAGAATATGATCCCAAGTGATGTGCTCTATAAGTTGGCAGGTACACCACCTGATCGCTAGAACAAAAAAATAGTTAAGAACATGTTGAATGCATATCTGACACTATCTTACTTGGAATAAATGGAAAATTGAAGGGCAAACGACGGTGGAGTATATGGATCTCGTTGTTGAAGCTATTCTTAGGGGCTGAATTTTCTCCACCTTGAAAATGATATTACATTATTATAGCTTGTGTATATGTGGATTTTGATAAAATAACAATGTATTATGTATAAATGGAATTTAACGTATTCGTATAGATTTTAGTGGATTTGAAAAAAAATGAAAGATGTTGTTTTAATAATTTAAAAATAAAAAATACTTATTTGAGACGAAAGTACATCTCCCATAAGTTTTTTTTTTTTTTTCTTTATTTATTAAAATAATTAAATTATTATTAGAGACGACTATGATAACTGTTTTCTTCTTATATAGTAATGCTACGTGGCGTAATGATTAGAGACGGAGCCAAAAAACATTTTTTTTTTTTTTGCTATTGGAGACAGTTGTTTCTGTCTCCTATTGTTACATCTATCGGAGACAGAAATTTTGTGTCTCTAAGCTCTTTAGTGACCATTGGTTTAAGAGACATACGTTTCATTCTTATAGGCAATAGAGTCATACGTTTCATTCTAATAGGCAATAGAGTCATTCACACCATTTTTTTAAATCTGAACTGTCTAAATAATTTAATTTGAATGTTTATTATTTTATTTAATTAATAAATTAAATATTATATTCTATTATAATATAAAATATGATATGTTTTTATTTTAAATCTTATCTCTAAGCCTAAATCTAATTCTAACCCTAAAAATTAAAGTATAAACCTGGCCATAACCTAATTCTTAATTATAGTTATAATCCTAATTTTATTAAAATTTATTTTAAAAGAGTTATTTTTAATATAGATAAAATAAAATTCATAAGAAATTCTATCAACATAAGCCTTTTTAACTGCTGATACTGTGATACTACTTTCAAAAGAATTGTTAACAACAATTTGATAGCTTCTTCAAACAAATAATATATGCCAAACATAATTAAGTCATGAGACAATTACTCCATACTTAATTAATTCATAGGGTTTGCACAAAAATAAGAAATTTATCCACTCCACGTGTTTTATGATTAAACTTTCTATGAAATGAAAAAAAAAAGAAAAAAAAAGGTTGCCCTCATCAACGACGTCAGTGCCTCTAAATTATTGAAGTGTGGCCTTGTTTTGTGTCCCATGCATATACCCATTCCAAACCTCAGCATCATAACTTATCATGTTCAAGAATTTCATATTTCATTAATTTAGTGCAGTTAATGATAATAGACCAAGCATTAGAATCATATGCTTTAATTTAAAAATACATTATACCATATCTCCTAATACAATTACTTTTTTAATAAATATCATATATAGACCGGCCATGCATGTAACCCAGATTTTGTCCTAACATTTTCGTAATCTTAATTATTTATTCTCGCCGATCTATTTTGAAAACAAATAAGGGCCTATGGTTCTTTTATTATTCTCATATGGTAGCTACGTATAGTTTTGATTTTTCTACAAATTTTTTTATAATTTATTTCATATACGAGGAAGAAAAAAGATAGTAGAATATAATATTAAAAATAAATTAATAAAATGTTTTTATCAGCACAATTGCTATTACTTGTTAGTATATATAACTGTTTTATCAATTCAATATTTAAACATGGATTTTTTGTTTTCCAGACATGCTAATCGATTGATCAACCATTTATTTTTACTTAGGAATAAAAAAAATAAAAAAAATATCAAAGTTCAAATTATTTTAGAAACTAAAATTGATGCCTTAAGTGTTAAGGTTTGAACAAAATTATATCATAATATGCCTCACGTATTAATTATTTGATTAGTTCACTGTCCGAGGAAGACTAAGAGGTAATGTTAGAGAAGAAGGCTAAAACGTGAACAAGGTGAAAACGTGTGAGGACTAAATAAGACAGAGACAAAGTCCAAGTCTGCTCTCCAAACCATATTAAATTATTAATCAAAAACATCGAATAAACAAAGAAAAAACTAAAAAGAATTGAATATCTGAATCTAGAATATATTCAACAATGTTTCAATAAAAAATTGTGATATTGGGACCCAGCAGCCAACAGTTCTAATGTTGAAAGCTCTCAATGTCGACTCCATTTCTTCATATTCTCTTTGCCAGATTCCATGGCTAAAACCCATGAAAAATCCCACCAATCCAAACCCAAGGCTTCTCTTTTTCTCTGCTGCTTCGGATTTTCCCGGAAAATTTCCCGGAAAAAATCAAGTAAGACCACTACCGAAACTGTCCCATCCGATATCCCAAAGAAGATGATCAAACGCTGGTTTTCATGGTCAAGATTACAAATAATATTGAAGAATTCCGGCACCAAAACGGTGCCGCTCGATGCTTCCTTATCTGAAAAACCGAATCCAAAACCCAAAATTTGGACATCAAGGTCAAAGTCAAAGTCAAAGCTCCACAAGCTCCCTTCCAAGCATCAAACCCCGGAAATCAATCCAGCTCCTCCAAGTCAGACACCACCGGCGGTGGTTACCACCGTACCAAATCAATCACCTACTAAGGTAAGTGACTCTTCATTCTAACAATTTATCTTTCATATTTACCACCATTTCTCAAATTATTTTTTTTATTGGCTCTCGTTTCAGACAAGCTACGAACCTGAACAAAACCGTCAGAACATAACGCGTTTAACCTTCCGTCGTAGAATCGATTCCATTAGAAACGGGTTCAGCCAGCCTAGCTCACCGGAAAACAAGAACTTGACCTCGACTAAGGCGGGCACAACCGTGATGACCCAATCCGTTTCTTTGCCGAAGCCAAAACTACATCGGTCGGGAAATCCGTTATCCATGCAATCTAGGGTTACATTGAGAAAACCGGAAGCTGATGAAAAGGCAAAGGTGATAGAACCGTTAGTTGGGATGTCGATAATAATGGTGACTTTGATAATAATGGTATTGTGGGGTCGACTTTGTGCCATTCTTTGTACGTCCGCATGGTTTTACTTCATTCCTCGTTTCAAAAACACCATTAAAACCGAACATCACAATCCCGAATTCGATTTGAACTCCGAGGTGTACAAAAAGAAAGTTATTTTGCGGGGACTTCTTGACAGAAACCACCACACCTCGGCATGATGGTGTACAAAAAGAAAGTTTTTTTTTTTTTTTTTAAGAATATTTGGTTGGTTGGTTGGTTGGTTGGTTGGGTGGACTAGTTGGCCTTGGCTAGATGGCTATACCATTTGTCATTTGATGGTGACGGCAATGCCGTTTTGATTTTGTTAATTACCTAGAACCGTGTCTATGTGTATAATTATGGAAGTATAAAAAAAGAGAGGCCAAATTACTACTTTTTTTTTTACTAAGTACTTCTAGACATTTTGTTTTTTAGTTTTGTCTTTTAAAATTTGAAGTTATCTATTTTTGTTTTTCTATTCTCTTAGTGTCCGCTATTAACACTGAATTTGATGATGTACAAATAGTACTATTTGATTTTACATATATATTTGATTCAACATTTTTTTAACGGATGCCTTATGTGCACTTACTAAATTGAAATAAATATGAATTTTGGAATATTAAACTTTTCAATAATAGTGATACATGTATTAATATTATTCAAATCATGATCAAATATAATAATAAATGTTTAAACTTTCTATTTATATAATCTTAACAAGTACTTTTAGAACAGTTGTACAAAAAAGTCATTTGATTAATATCATCGTCTACTTCAACTTCCTTGATCTCAGTTTCATTGCAACAAGCTCGAATTCTTAGAAATGTATAAAGAACCTACAGCTACCAAAAAGATCCACCAAATTAAAGACACATAGCATTTTCATATTTACCGATCTACAAAGTAAAAATGGTATACACTATAAATGAAATAAATAATAATTTTCATATGTATGGATTTCTCCTTTGTGGCCTGTGACGGACCAAACACGGCTGCCAGCCTGCCAGTTTTGATTGTCTTCTTCCTTACCAGACGTGGCGGCAAGTTGTGGTTGTCTTCTTCCTTACAACTTAACAACTAAAAAAGATCTAAGTCAAAGATTTTTTTTGTTTTTTTTCATTTTTCTTTTATACATATTTTTTTAATAAGTATGATTTAACATTAAATGTTGTGATAATCTAAGAACATGAAATGTCGTGATAATCTAAGAGTATTTTGTTTTGTTTATCCGATTTTTATATGTATTTAACAGTGAGATATGTCCAAACTAACTTACGTGCACCTTAACTAATCATTTATTCGGCTCGATCAAATCTGGTTAAAGGCAGGGCATTGAACTACTAAATTTATGAGAATTTTACTCTCAACGGCATCCTTCAAGGAGATTCGAACCCATAAATCAATTAAGGGAGACAATATTTATGTTCCTATGAATTTTCATTTCATATATATTTTTAAAAATAATAGAAAAGAACTATGACATATATAGCCGCCTTATATTTATAATTAATAATAATTGAATTGTTATATCAGCAGCACTTGGATCGTATAGAAACTCTATAGAATTAAAGTTCCTATTTGTGAGAATCGAAATTGTGAAATATGAGTAGAAAGGGCCTACGAATTGTAATCTACATGATATGAGATATGAGACTATGTATTCTTTTTTTGTAAGCTGATTGGTGTTTGGGGCTTAAATTCTGATGAATACACGTTCATTAGTTTTTACAATACTTTGACTTCATCAAAAAAGAAAATATATGTAAGAAAGTATATGAATTAATGTACGTATTGTTGGAATTAATTCCTTTTTAAATTTATGAATCAACTATTTAGTATCTTAAGTTAGTAAAACTAGGTGCATGTTGAATATTTCTAAATGTTTGTTCATTATATGCTTCATTCTCCATGATGTATTGGTCAAGTTTAGAACTTGAAGGTGTATAAATAAATTCCTACCTTGTACCAATGGACATCAAGAAATCAAGAAATCAAGAAAAATTACAAATTTCAGTTATAAGAAAACATTCTTGTTTTTTAGAGATTTGAGTAACAATTCAATCTATATATGAATAGTGGTTTAGAACTTATTTTGGGACATTCCATCATCTAAACAGTATCCTTGATAACTCTGTGTTATTTAATTCACTACACTTTTGATTCATAGTTCATGATAAATCCTAGAGTTAGAATTTTATTTAAATTAGTGTTTTATCTAGTCTAGGTTGTTTAGGAGTTTATGGGGTTTTAATGTAATTAGGAATAGTTTTTAATGGTTTTTGTTATCTAATTTACTTTTAAGTGTCTTTGCAGTGTCCTAATCAAAGATGAAGAGGAAAAGCGTAAAAGACCAGTGGCACAGCCTGAGGAATACTTGTGCCATGGCGCTTAAAGGTAAATTTTAACAAATCAAGTAGAAAGCTCTTTGCCTTGGCTTGCATGCACCTGAGCTGCGGTGCCGTGAATCCAAAATTTCCTTTAACAAGTGAGAGAGCTAAGAATCGCGGTGCTCTACCACTTCATGCACTGGTGGCCCAATAAAAGCTATCCAGAATCTAGACAGAGACCAATGCGCCACAGCGCCTAAAAGGACGAAGGCGTGGTGCTAGAAGACAATACAATTTCGTAAACAACCATGGAAGATGATAACTCTTGCAAATAGAGTTATTTTACATCATTTTACTCATATTATTTTAGCAAAGTTCTAGAGTTTTAGTTGGTTTTTGCTTAGTTTTTAGTCAAATCCTAGTTGAGTCCTTATCATACTACGATGATGAATCCTAGTTGATTTGGGTTATAATTAAGTGTTCTAAATGAGTTATAGTTTATTTTAACTTATTTGGTATGTTTTGAAGTTTAATACATAAGAGAGCCCCTTTAGTAGCCGAATTAGACTAGAAGAACGCTTAAAACGCGCAAAACAGGAGAGTTACCCAAGAGGCTGGTGCCTAGACGCCAGAGTTAGCCCAAGTGGGTGCCGTAGCCCCAGGACTTGGGTGCCACAGCACTAAGCCCACTACCAAGAATCCCTGTTTCATCGATTTTTGAGGTCACGGCATTGGCGCGATTCCCAGTTAGAAATGAAGTGAAATTGAGGGTTTTTAAGCCTATAAAACAGAGATTAGCTTGAGTACTCAAAAGACATAATTAAGCTGAGACTTCTTGGAGAAAAGGAAGCAATCAAGGGTGCAAGAAAAAATAAGGAGCTTGGAATGATTGAAGATTGAAAACCAATAATCTTTAAAGTTTTCCATTTTCCTAAACCTTTCTTTTAGTTTTTCTTGTATTTTCTTTGATGGTGATTTTATTTGAGTTTATGTTTACACTAGATAGCATGAATTAATTTATTCTCTAGGATTATAATTGGACTCAACATGTAGCTTGATGGTTTTTATTAATTATTGATTGCTTAGGGATTTGGTATTTAGATTATTTATATCATTCTATGCTAAATGCTTCTAGTTGATTAGCCATAAATTATATTGATACGGTAAACCTAAACAAACTTGGAAAGGGAGTTTAGCTTTAACCTTGGGTGATATAACACATGTTTGAATTCATTCACATGATTGTTTGAATTTAATTCGTATATAGGATAGGAATATACATATATGCCTTGTGTAGCCAATTCAGGTATAATCTTAATGAGTTTTGATTAACTTAATTTTTATAAAAATATAGTGAATTGGTTAAGTGACATATATATTTATAAGACTACGCTTCCATTACGAAATTTGTGTCAGAAGAAGGTGTCGTAGCAAACCTACATCAGGAAGTCGTGGCGTGTGCAATTAAAGTCCTAAACGAACTACACAGAGGCAAAGGCACTACAACTCCAAGGAAGGTAGCGCTACGGCGCTGTTATGTGTTTTAGAAAATTCCAAGTTTAGTTAAACTAGGATAAAAAGGTCAATATAAGGAGTTAAAGACTGTAGTCTAGAGATATGCTAGAGCTTGTAATACAGAATTCCTAAGAAGCCAGTGAAGACTCGGAGCCATGACAACTTCTAGTATTCTATTCCCTTCTTGTTATTTTCTTATTACTTGTAATGGCTATATCTTTTATGTTTTTGTTTTCTGTAGTTAGTATAAAGTAGTCGTATTCTAGGGTTGCAATTGAACTTACATGTAGCCGATATGGCCTTTGATTTGATTTAATGCATATTTAGTTTCAAATATTTGTGTTGCCTTGATCCTAATGCTTCTAATTGATTGATCACTAGTTAGATTGATTAAGAATCCTGTGATTGACTTGGAAGAGTCAATTTGGGGGTTAGCCTTAGGTAATATAACTTGTGTTTGGATTGTTCATCTCAATTGGATAATCTGATTTGCTAAAGAGATAGGAGTATACTTTTTAGCCATAAGTAACCAAAATAGATTAACTCCTAATGAATTTGTCTTAGTATAATTCTCATAGGAATATAGTGAATTAGACTAAGGGAAATATATCATTGCTAGACATAGGAATATGTTAGTAATTGCTTAAGAAATCTTGGTTAATATTTGGACTATTGCATTAATTAAATTAAGTTAAGGTAAACTTAAGTGAAGTGTGAGGGATACTGTGAACCTAAGTGTTAGTTTATATTCTTTACATAATTTGCTTTGCAATCTCTAAAATTTACATTGACTTGATTAAGATTAGGTTGTATAATATTGATAATTAGCTCAGAAGATATGATAATTTCTCGTGGGAACGTTTTTACTTCTATCTATTTTACTTGAGGAGGATATATGCTCTTGCATAGGTAAAATATGTGTCAAGTTTTTTGCGTCAGCAGGGGAACTATATTTACTTTATTTGTTAATATCAATATAAGCATGCTTGATTCTAACTTAAGTTCTTATTTTTAATTTCATTTGCTATTGACATTGCATGCAACACACTCAAAACTTGGAACTAGTATCGTATAATCCTGAGATCAAACAAACTCTCCAAAAGTTAAGAAAAACCCAAATTTTGAGAAATTCAAGTGCAATGGCTAAAGAACCACAAGCACCTGAAAACAAGGCACAATCCAGATGATCCAACAATCTGCACAGTTTGGTGGTCTACCTAGTGATGACCCCCATGCTCATCTAGTCACATTCCTGGAAATATGCGATATATTTAAATAGAATGACATCTCTAATGACGCAGTCCTCCTCAGGATTTTTCTTTTCTCACTTCAAGATAAGTCAAAAGGTTAGTTGTATTCATTACCTCAAAAGTCCATCACCACTTGGTTAGACATGGCACAAAAATTTATGGTTAAATTATTTCCTCTCGCCAACACCACTAAGCTAAGGAATGAAATCATATCATTCCATCAACAAGACTAAGAATCTCTTTATGAGGCACGAGAGAGATATAAAGACTTGATGCATAAATGCATGCATTGTGGCATTCCCAAGTGGCTACAAGTACATACTTTCTACTATGGTTTAGGAAATGAAACTAGAACCATAATTGGTGTTGCTACTGGAGTTGCTTTGATGGGAAAGTCTATGAATGATACTTATGATCTTTTGGAGGAGATGGCCTCAAAGAACTATCAATGGCCATTTGAAAGGTAAAGAATTACTGGAGTACATGAACTTGATGCCATCACTGCTTTAACGGCACAAGTGGCTGGTTTGGCAAAAAAGTTTTACAATTTTGGGGTGCAACAACATCCTAAAGCCATTGTTATGATATGTGAAGCTTGTGGCGAAGATCACTCTATTAACCAATGTCCAAATATTAAAGCGGTTCAATATATGCAGAAATTTGATACTGATTTTAACTACGCAAGTGCACGTATCGTCCACAAGTAATATAGAGTAAGTAGAGTATTGTTCTTAAGAGGAGTTTTTAAATATCATGCTAAGTATTAAAATTAGCAAAAACAACTGAAATTTGGGTAGATTATGAACTAATTATAGAATAAAAGCAAATTAGCACAAGAATAAACTAGAGATAAACCTAGAACTATAACTTCCTTCAACATTTCACTTGAGTTATTATTATCTTGTCTTGCTTAGTTATGACAGAGAATTATTAACCTAGGGTTCTTAATCACTTATAAGCGTATTCACATGTCTTATAATAATATCACACTTAACAAATTCACTATATTGATATGTGAATTAAGTTAAGTAAAACCCATTAAGATCATACCTAAATTAGCTACACAAGGCATATAGGTATATTCCTATCCTACACACAAATCAAACTCAACAACATGTGTTGAATCAAAACAAGTGCTAATTCATTCAAGGCTTGACCTAAATTCCCCTTCCCAAGTTCCTTTAGGTTTCTTAATTCAATCTACGAGATGACCAATCAATTAGAAGCATTAAGCATAAAATGAATTAGATAAATCATATACCAAAACCTAAGCAATCCATAGATAAAATATTATCAAGCTACATGTTGAGTTCTAGTTGCAATTCTGGAAAGGAAACTACTTCATGCTACTTAGTGTGAACATGGTTTTAATAATAATAAATATCAAAGGAATACAGTACAAGTAAAAGAATATAAAATAACTCTATTTCCAAGGGTTATCACACCCCTAAACTTAAAGTTTTGCTAGTCCTTGAGCAAAAGAAAACAAAAACACAAATGAACACGACAAGCAAGAGACGAATCACAATAAATTAATGATTTCCAAAGTATCCTCAAATATATTCTTTTTAAAAATATTGACTTAGGGACAATCAAAAGATATCATGCAAAATTTATGATTCAATTCAAGCGCTAGTTTTATTCTTGAATGGATTTCCTCGTGTGTGTGCATGATCCCTTTACCTAGAACTTTAATGTAATCCAAATTAGTTTATTTCTATGAAAAATAAAACTTAGCATTTAAACCCCATAGGTTTGTTTTTATCTCTCTCTCCACTAATATAGACTACACTTAGTCAAGGATCATTAGGACTTTATAAGCTTGTAATGTAAGGCTAGGGTAATGGTATGATAAAAAAAATTATAAGGCTCAAAATCACTCTAAGCACATTATTCATTCTAGGATCTTTGTTGGAACTCCCTTCACATTCCAAGTAATATACCAATACTTAGCTTCCACTTTTCTTATGTCTCCCATATATTCATTTTTTTTTTCTTCTTTTTGATCATAATTCGAAAGAATTCTCATACTCCAAACTTTAAATTAACTTTGCCCTCAATGTTACAATAAATAGCACAAGGAATGGAAAACTTCCATGATACTTGAAGCACAAATTCCTTTCTTAACAACTCCATGACATACCCCCAAACTTATTTCAATCTATTATTAAGAACGGGGTGAACATGGAGCACAAATAAACTCCCTTTTTTTTTTATCATATAACTTCGTAATCTTCTTAGAAAGATCAACATGCATAAGTAAATTAACAAGGGCTAAGGGAAAAATTAATGTGGTTGAACAAGAAGAGGTTAATTTAGGCTCAATGGGGTGAACTAGGGATACAATATATTAAGGTTGGCATGAAAAGCTAAAATGATCTAAAGATAGCCTAAACCATGTCCTTAACTCAGTATTATCTAGGATTTCGCCTCAAGAGAGAATTAAACAAATTCTAGGATTTTAAACTAAACATGAACTTTCTAAACATAAACCGGCTCTAAATAAGTATGTCATTCTCAGCAAAAGATCAAGTGCATAATAGTTGGAAATCACATTCTAACAATGTGATTGATCTTGGGTTTAGGTTACGTAGGGATTACATTTTGAGTCAAGTAAATATGCTCATATATTATTATTGATTTATGCAATGAGTATGTATAAGGCCCCAATATTACTCCCATCCCCGTGTTTCATGAATGTGTTTTGTAGTTCCTATGTTAGTTCAACTAAGTTTAGGAGTGGGGTGATTGAATAATGATGGGGGATTGATGGGTTATTGTTCATTGTTAATGACATGCCTAAGTTACACTTTTGGATGATATTATGGGTTGGAGACCCTTTTCTTACAATTAGGGTTGCGGTTAACTTGTGTTACTAGAAAATTGTAAAGTGTGGGTTGATTGCAGGTCTGTGGCACCAAAAAAAAAACCTATTAAATGCTCACACACTGCCTTCTCTTCTAGGCTAAGCTATGATGCCGATAAATTTATGTTCGATGCAGCAGAGAAACACTACTATGAGGGCTTAATTCATAAAAAAGTAGTGGCTTAACGAGATTTTGAACTCATCCCAAACAACTTCCCGTACATACTCCGACAAATCGAGCAACAACATCAGGTTCAATTATGTGCACCTCCTTAAGCTGGGGTTGTGGCTTTGGTACGAGAATTCTATGCCAACCTAGTTAAGCATAAGGATAGTAAGGTCATGGTACGTAGAAAAATGGTGCCATTCACGAGCACAACGATTAATGCCTATTATGGCATTCTGAACATTCCTGACATCGACGAATATGTACACTACTCTAGTGGCATAATTGACTATGGGGAGGTGATTAATGCCTTATGCTACTGTGACTCAACTTGGAAGTTGACTAATTAGGAACTGGTGCATTTTAAGGTGAGTCAACTGCAGTCCATTTCAAGAGGTTGATACTACTTCATTCTCTCTAACCTATTGTCAAGCGGACATGCGAGCGATGTCACCAAGGAGAGAGTTATCCTTACATATGCAATCATCCGATGTATGTCTATTGACATTGGTCATTTAATTCATAATGGTATGTTACAAACAAAAAACAACAAGCACCTTGGATTTTGGTTCTCGTTCCCCCATTAGTTCATGCATAGGAACTTTGTGGCTAGAGAAAGTGATCCAGCAGCTCCAGCTTATCAGGAACTGACAAATATCAAGCACCTCACCATAGGGCGGTGCACCTCTTGCTTAAAGGTGCATTGTGCAGAGCATTGGTAGCACAACCATGCTGTGATGCATCAAAACAATGAGCTTCTTCAGATAGGCTTGATGAGAAAATGATGGGATTTTGGTATTTTCCTACTATGCCCCGAGCTGCCGACTCATTTTCTTTGTCATGAGGTTGACCAAAACATTGATTTTGAGGATAAGGAAGTCATCTTTATCATTATCTTTTACTTCTATTTTTCTTTCTTTGTTAAACATTGGGACACTTTTTAGACTAAGTTAGGGGCTATAACTTTCAGTTATTTATTGAATATTTGCATGTGTAAAGTGTTATTCCCCATTTATATGTAACTTGTTTAGACTATGGTGTTTAGGATGTAATGTGTTTCCTTCTTGTATTATACTACTAAGTAGAATTGCAATTTCAACTTGTCAAGATGTTCAAATGTTCCCTTATTCCCATGATAGTACCCTATATATGCATTGAGTTTTGGTTTTTCATAAAGATGTAAGATTTTTTTGGATTTATTATAATGAAGGCAAATTTTCATTCATCCATATACACAAGGCTGTTTTCACCTATGGTTGATGTTCTTAAGATGATATTTTTCAAAAAATAACCTTTAGACTATTTTTGAATCCTTGAATTCCTCTTGAGGCGAAATCCTAGGAAAAGCTTAGTTAAGAACATGATTTAGGCTATACTTGGATCGGTTGAGCCTTTCTTATCCACCTTCATTTTTATATCCTTAAAAACCCACTTTTGAGCCGAAAGCCTATTCTTTATAGCACATGTATATTTTAACCAATTCTTTTATTATAAGACTCGTTTGCACCCTACTACTTTGAACACATTGAATATGTATTGTCATTGAGCTAAAAAGAGGTGATCTTGAAGCAAGGCATTGTGGGTAAGTGTGAAAGCAAGGAATACTAGAAATTCTTTTCTTCCCCACATCATAACAAATAAGTTTGGGCTAAGTATATGAAAGTTTCCTTGGTGAATTATTTGCAAACCAAAGGTTTGGTGTAAAAAATAAATGGTGAAAAGAATCATGAAAGAATATAAAGTGGGAAGCATTTATGCCCACATAAGAGATAAAAATCGGGTAGCACAAAAGAAAATATATTAAGCTGAAGTTAAGTAGGATTTGACATCAAAACAAAAAGGTGGCAAAAGAAGGGTTGAGCTCTTGCAAAGATTTTGTGCTTAAGGTAGTTAAGCTTAAATAATCCATTTCATCTAATCTTTACCTAGCCTTGCATTACAGGCTCAATTAAAGACATACATTAGTGGAAAGAGAAAGGAAAGATGAAGTTCCAAGGGTTAAGTCTAGTTGGTGAGTTATTTTAGTAGAAAATTCTTTGAAGTCATTTAACTTTGGTGAAGATGTCTTGCATACACACACATGAAATTTGCCTGAACATGATAAACTTGAAGTTATACTTATGATTTGTCTTGAGTCAAATCTTTGTCATAAACGTTGAGGATTTTAGGGGAATGATTAGTCTGCCGTTGATAAGTTTAATTGTTATTCTTGTTTTTTTTTTTCTTTTTTTTTTTTTTCAGCAAAATACTATGTCTTTAACATAGAGTTATTTTACTACACTTTTAATTCCTATTTCATGCTAAATCCTAGAGTTTAGAGTTAGAATTTTATTTAAATTAGTGTTTTATCTAGTCTAGGTTGTTTAGGAGTTTATAGGGTTTTAATGTAATCAGGAGTGGTTTTTATGGTTTTTGTAATCTAATTTATTTTTAAGTATCTTTGTAATGTCCTAATCAAAGATGAAGAGTAAAAGCGTTGAAAACCAACGCTGCGGCGCCTAAAGGTAGATTTTAACAAATTAGTTAGAGAGCTCCGCACCACGTCGTGCCAACATCTGAGACGTGGCCCCGTGAATCGAGAATTTCCTTTGAAAAGTCAAAGAGCTAAGAGCTATGGCGCTCTACCACATCACGCTGCGGCATCCCAATTAAAAACGACCCAATATCCAGACAGAGACCAATATGCCGCAACACCTTTAAGGACAGAGTTGTGATTCTAGAAGATAAGATGACTTGTAAACAACTAGGGAAAGAGGCGCCGCAACGCCCTATATTAAGAAGTCATGGCATGCGCAGTTAAAGTCCTAAACAAACTACAAAGAAGCAGAGCCGCCACAATGCCAAGGAAGGTAGCACCGTGGTGCCGTGACGTGTTTTAGAAAATTCCTAGTTTAGTTAAAGTAAGATAAAAATGTCTACATAAGGAGGAGAAAGATCAAGTCTGGATATATACCAAAGCTCGTAACCAGAATAGATTGGTTCTTAATGAATTTGTTTTAGCGTAATTCTCATAGGAATATAGTAAATTGGACTAATGGAAATATACAATTGTTAGACATAGGAATATGTTGGTAATTGCCTAAGAAATATAGTATAGTATTTGGACTATTGCATGAATTGAATTAAAGTTAGGGTAAACTTAGGTGAAGTGTGAGGGATATTGTGAACCTAGGTGTCAGTTTATATTCTTGACCTAATTTGATTTACAATCTCTGAAATTTACATTGACTTGATTAAGATTAGGTTGTATAATATTGATAATTAGCTTAGAAGGTAAAATAACTTCTCATGTGAACAATCTCTACTTCTGTCTATATTATTTGAAGACGATACATGTACTTGTGTAGGTAAAATCTATGTCAATAGTGATAATACCAATGTTTCTTACTCTATCATTCAAGTAATTTTTGGTGAAAATTATCAATTCTGGAAGGTTAAAATGAAGACTCTACTTCTAACAGATGGGTTTTAGAATATTGTAGAAACTCATTTTAACGAACCAAATTACTGATGTTAAAGAATAATTTGACTATTTTATATGTCCTCTAAGTGGTACCTGCACTTGACTTGCAAGGCAAAGACGCGGTCCTAAGTGTTATAACTCGATATCGTAAAGCCAAGTTTTAGATGTAATATGAAAATTTCAGTTATAAAATAACAACCACATAAACAAATTAAATAAATAACAATAAAATTAAACATGTCATAACCCGATGTCGTAGTGATGCTTAAATAAGTTCTAACTACACAAGCAAATTGTGATAACCTGATGTGTCCTTATTTTGCTATCGATATTTTATATACGATTTGGAGTATCGTACATAATTTATTAGGCATTTGGAAAAAAAAATTAATAATATATTATACATAGTAGTATTAAAAATTAAGGAATATTTGTGTATACATATACATGTGGTACAAGTATTAATTTCTATCATACAATTGACTTATTTGGGAGTCGAATTTAATTTATACAAAAATTAAATTGTGACATGAGTCAAGTATTTAGATGAAAAATTATATATGTGTGTGTGTGTATAATTCAAGGATGGATTTGCACCACAATTATAAAGGGAAGTTTGTTTTTTAAAATCTTTATCTATCGTTAAGTGTTGATTTAATCTTTTTGGTTAACTCCCACCACTGACTTACTTATGTGCCTTCTTATTTTCATTAATTCCATGCACTGTTTTGGATTTTTTTTTTTTTGCCGTGATAGCCCAAAAGTCTAATGTGTATTTTAGGATGTTCTTGTATATTATTCTGATTATGTAAATAATAAATTAACATGTGTATTTTTTTTTTATGTGTACAATAATTGCATAAAGTACAAAATAGGATAAGAAGTCATTATAATATATATATATTTTTGGTCCTAGGATAAAATGTTTACCACACATTTTAAAACTTAATATAAGCCTTGAATTTATATTAATATCTTCTTTCCTTGCTGACTTTTCTGCCCCCTTCTTCAAATTGACTTGGCTATTTGTTCCTTCCGTTTTATTCTAACCGTCCCCTGTTTTAGTGAGAACTTGGGGCTGCTTGTTGCTAGCGGAGGATTCTTTTAATTTGGTAGTAGAAACTCAACTATGTTATGACTGAATTAAAGGGAAAGCAATCCCCTTTTCTAGTACAGCAGTGTATAGGAGGGGTACTGGCATTTTCTTTGAGTTTAGCTTCCTCTTGTTTGATTGATTGTGGTATTTTGCTGGCTGGTTGCTTGGATTAAAGAAAGGTATGGTTTGATTTATGTTTTAATGCAAAGTAGTAGATCTATGGTTGGGTGGGAGGAAAGGTGTATTCATGGATTGAAAGTAATTTATTAAGAGAGCAACTTGGCTGCCTATTAGTTATTTATTACCGCTTGTAACTGAGAAAGAAAAGAAGAGGTTTATACCTCTTTAGTGTCACAGCAACAAGGAAGGGGGTTGAAGAGCAAAAATTCCGCTTATGCCGTGAGCTTCATATAAGTTGATTGTGATGGATTTAGTTTGAGTAATTAATTAAACTTTAGTTATATTAGTTGTATACTTGTACGTTATTTAATAATTTAATTATTGGATACTAGAGCAAAGGTTTCTTACATAATAGTTTATGCATTTAAAGTTAAGATGGTCAAATTTGACTTTGGAGTGTTATTATTACAAGAGGAATATGTGCAGAAATTTTAGTCTCTTGGAACCTTAGTTTAGTTAAGTTACTTATGTTAAATTAAGGTTGTAATCTTTTTAGTTAAGTGAAGTGTTGGGAATTCTTTTTAGTTAATTAAGAGAATGAAACTAGTAGATAATTAGGAAACATGGAATTTCTTATGTTAAGGTTAATATTTGTTAAGTTAACAAAAGCTTAAACATAAGGAATCAAGGTAATCTAAATTACTAATTTAATTAAAATTTTGGTGAATTCTAATAAGAAAGATAGTTAACTTCCATAAGTTAATGTTTCAACTTTGTTTTATTAAATTTGATTAAGTATGTAAGAAAAAAATTAAACATATATTCAAAAGGGTTGTGAAATGCTTAAAATGAGTAAATTTTAAATAATTAACTGTACTAATATACATATCAAAATAAGACATATGATACCTATTAAGAAAGATATACTTGTCTATTAATAAATTCAACAAACAGAATTGGATTTCCTTTTTTCTAAAGAAAGTTATGTCCAAATAACTAAAGTAAGGTCAGAACTGCCAAAATCTTGCGTTTTGCAAAATTTGATACAATTTCAAAGAATAAACTATATTGATATATAAATCTAAAAATTTTAAATGATATACTATTATAAAGCTACATGTGTCTAGTATTTAATAAATTTTACAAAACTGGATTTGGAATTTCCTAGAAGAAGATATGATTATTAGAGTGAACAATGGTCTAAATCTCAAGTTTGAACAGTTTGAACAGGTTTAACATCTCTAACTTACTAGTATTTTCTATCTTTTCTAATTATTTCCTTCTATGTTATGCATTGTCAAGACATCTAAAATGTTTCTTTATTATCAACCTTACCACCTAAAGTACAATTCATACTACTTGACATATAGTAGCTTAAGAGAAAACTTTCATAAAGAAACTTATATAAGTTAATAAATAAGTTTAGTAATTAAAAGGTTATAACAATAACATTTACGAATTAAGTATTATTTGGAAATATGAATTTCAGTTCCAGACCCTAATATGGACCTAATAAGAAGCGTGAACATAAGTGCAAGTGACGAATGAAATCAGTTAAAGGTGAAGGGATAATTACTGCCTTTAGGGGCTAGATTGTTATATATATTTAAATAAATGTGCAAGTGCAAAGTTTTAATGAGTTATTCGAATTAAGCTTGTTTGAAATTGTTTGTGATTGATAAGGGCCAATAAATTGATATTTTTTTGAGAAATGATTTTTTACTTCCGAAATTGAAATCTAGATACACCTAGGATATTTTGACATGAGATACTCTAATTCTAATAATTGTTTTTAAAATAAATGAGTGCTCAGCCCCGGTAGGATGGATTGTGTAAGGAGAATTAACTTGTTGTACAGGCACGTAAATGCCCAGTGGGGGAGAACTATTGTGCGGGGCTGAGTTACTCTGTTGGCCCTTTGCTTGTTTGTATGCTTTGATTGTCTTGATTATTTTAAGTGGATTATACAGTACATTAATTAAACTGTGTTTGCTACGTTACAGTGTATTAATTAAACTGAGTTTGCTAAGTTTTATTTTTTTGTATTTGTATATATGTAATTTTAGTAGTTTTAAAATATATGATATGTTGATACTAATTGATAATATATTCTATACATGCGTTGAGTGATGCTAGTACCTTTTGGGTACGATTTTTCACTCACGGAGTCTGTATGATTCACCCTACCTTTGTGAATTTTTTTAAAACAAGAAATTTGTATATGATGTCGCCAAGATGATGACCTGCTGATAGAATATGGCAAAGTATTTTCCAAGATCTCAGACTTGAAGTCAAGGACTGAAATTTGCAGTCACATTAGAATAATGGGGTGTATAATTTCACATGATGTAAGAGTCTAGTTATTTGTCTTGTTTATGATGTGGATGGGACGAGGCTCCTTGTTGTCTTTGAGTTATTGTTGGGTGAAATCATGAACCTATGTGTTTTTATTTTGAAACATGTTTCATATTGCAGAGAACCTCTAGTAATATTTTCAGTAAATTGGTAATTATTTCAGAAAATAAACTTTTACAGTGAAATTTGATTTTATAAAAGTTACTTTTATTCTTTAGTTGGCTCAAGAGTCATGATTGTTACTTTATTTTGAAGTCTGGGTTACGGAAGTTTGGTTATCCAATCTTTCAGCCAGTCATGTCTTCATGAGGGGTGTGACAATAAGGACCTTGAAAAATTCTGATACTAAAGTGAGTAACACTACAAGAAATGATATTATCTGCATCTATCAACTACAGACGCAGAAAATACAAATATAGACACAGAAAATAATCTGTAGCTGCATTCAGGCACAGATTAACAAGCACAATAACCTTAGACTTAGATACTCTGCATCTGTGGCAGACACAGATTCTTAACTACACCAATATAGTTGTGTCTGGGGTTAAACAAAAAATTTGGACACCTAAAATGGCTTCCCACTTATTTGCTTCTATAGTACAGACGTTGTTTATAGACCCAGAAAAAATATAAGCAATTAAAATTTTTTTTTTCAAATTCTTTTTCATCTGCATGTTGCAGACATAGTTTATCCTTAATGCAGACGCAAATGAATTAAATAATTCATTATTTATTTGTTTTATAATTTTGTACCTATAAATACCTGTATAAAGGTATATTTATATTTAATTTTCAAATTTGATATAAATAAAAAAATATTATACGAAATTCATCGTAACATTAAAATTATTTACTAATATTATATAAAAAAATCATTTCATAATCCTAATTAATCTTCATCGTCTCCAGCTAGCTCATTATTCTGACTAAGATGAGAAGGATGGACGTAGGAGGTGAAACTTGAAATAATAAAAAAAAAGAAGCTATAAGTAGTTATACTTAACCTAGCTTACTTAACATGTATATAAGTTAAACGTATTGTAAATTGGAAAAAATTAAGTAAATTTTTAAAAGGTTTTGTCTTGAAACTATAAACATTGTCCTAGTATCCGAACCATTCATCCAAAACTCATTCTATATCTTCCTATAGGTTTTATTGTCCCTATGGTCATGCATGTACTATCGGCAAATTAGACTTCTATTTGACTGTTTTACCCACTCGAACCCAGAGTTACAAAGCTTTTGCCTAGAAATTGTAATATTCGCATAATATCCTACCTTTTGATCCAAAATGAAAATTTGTTTTTTCCTAAAGGTCTTATTCATTTTCATGGTCATGTCATACTCCTGGAATCCAAAACGGGCTTGTTTTTTATTATTTTGACCCCCAAACCCAAAGTTACAAAGCTTATGCCTTAAAAATGTAACATTGGCCTAATATCCTAATCGTTAATCCAAATGACATTTTGTTTCTTCTTACAGGTCTTATTTGTCTCCATGGTTATGTCGGTACTCTCGGAATTTAAAACAAACTTATATTTGACCATTTTGCCCCCATAACCCAAGTTTTCAATGTTTTTGCCTTGAAATTAAGTTTGGCCTATCATCCTCACTGTCGATTCAAATGGCTACCTGTCTTATTCATCCCTACGATCATGCCGATTCTCTCAGAATCCAAAACAAACTTGTATTTGACTATTTTGCTCTAAACTCAAACTTGACAAGTTTTTGTCTTGAAATTCAAAATTTTACCTAATATCCTAATCGTTAATCCAAATAGTATTATATTTTTTCCTATAGATCTTATTCATCCTCAAGGTTATACCGGTATTCCCGGAATCCAAAATGGAGTTGTATTTGACTGTTTGCCCTCCAAACCCAAGTTTTCAAAGGATTTTGCCTTGAAACTAAAAGTTTGACCTAATATCTTAACCATCGATCCAAATAGATTTTTGTTTCTTCTTACAGGTCTTATTCATCTCCAGGGTGGTGCCGGTTCTCCCAAAACCCGAATCGGACTTGTGTTTGGCCATTTTGCCCCCTGCACCCAAAGGTTTTGTATTTAAAGTATAACTTAGAGTATAAAAATACTATTTAAAAATCCCATAATGAAAATGAAATTAAAAGAATTTGTACCTCTAATGACTATGTAATATATATATGTGTGTGTGTGTGTATCTAAAACAACAAGTTATATGATTATGAACAAACTTGCATATTTAAAGGTAAAGAACTATTAATTCTCATCATTTTTATAGATCAACTCTTCCTCTTCATCATTAATTTTTTCATCAACTGTGATGATTTCATCATCAAAATCATCATTAATAATTACCCTTGCTCCTTTTTTGCTTTTTGATTGAAGAATCTTATTTTGATTAACTTTTTCAATCACATTTCTTTCGTAAAGTGATTCAAGGAGACTGTCATTATCTTTAAGTGTAATCAGAGCTGGAAATTGAGTTTCTTGATCTTAGAAAAGTTTAAATGCATCAACACCACATTTTCAGTGTTATCTTGATCAGTCATTAGTAAATTAACAAAGTTTCTTGGTTTCACTCTATATATTACCCACCAATTAAGCTTTTCTCTTTTCTTAGATGGATATTTTAGATAAAATACTTGTGTTGCTTGATAACTCAACACAAATGGCTTGTCTCAGTTAAGTTTGAACTTGTGATTTATCTTAATTAAATCATATTGGGGGTCAACTTTAAGTCCTTTGTTAGAAGAATCATATTATTGACACTTGAACAAGACAACTTTGTTGGTGGGACCCCCATACTACAACTTAAGAACATCGACCAGCATATCGTAAAAATTGTAATTATATGTGTCAGAATAACTTCCCTTCACACAGGCACCACTATTCATTGTATTGTTTTTTGCATGATGTTTTATGTGAAATTTATAAATATTTATGATGTATCCATTATAAGAGTAGCAACACTGATTTGGACCCATAGCTATATCACATACATGCTCATTAACACTTAGACCATTCAATATCTACATAATTCTGACATATGTTAGAATAAAAATGTCATTAATGAAATGTACGTTTAATTATATTGAAGAATTTCTTACTAATTGGTGTAGCCATTGCAGAAATTCCTTTTCACGAAGTCTCTCTAGTTGTTCGCAGTGATATTGGGATCATCAACTCCTATTATGAAATCAAATTGACTACAAACAAATGTACTTCTAAGATAAGTTGTATATAAAAAAATCTAAATGATAAAAAGAGTTTTTGAAACCTACTCCACAAAAGGTCCAATCTCTTCACAGTTGAGAAGGACATATATCAACGCTTTGTTATATTCGCATTCTTCTCGAACTTTGGACTATGCATGCCCAATGGTTTTACCAGGATAAGAAAATATAGACGCTAGGCCAATTGGATCAGTATCATCATCATCATTTTGGCCTATTTCTCGTATCTTTGTATGCACATTGCTTGCAAAGTCAAGGCTACATAAACTTGATATATCTTCTAGTATGTAAGCCTTAATAATTTAGCCCTCAACTCGTGCTTTGTTGCGAACTTCTTTTTTCTTTTTATCCTTTTTATTAAGATTATGCATCATCCTATTAATGAAAGTTACAGATGATTTAATATACAATTGTAATCAAAATGAATAACCAATGCAATGAATTTGAAAGTTACTCTTCGAAATGACATATCCACCAATTTTACACTGAACCACCAATTTTTGCCTCATAAGCCAAGTGAATCGGAAATTGTTCCATAGGATCCCAAAAACCTAGTATTAACTTAACTTTCAACTTACAAAACGTCACAAGTATATTTAACTCAAGCTGCTCCATATCTAGAACACTCAGTTCAGTTGCACAAATATCCAACAAGAAATGACTAAGTTTTGTAATAGGATTTCAAATTAGTTTCGGAATGAAGTCTCGAAATACAATTAGCAATAACCTCTGCATGAAGACATGAGAGTCATGGCTCTTCATGCTATAAACTTTGCATTCTTTCATGTTTACACAATAAGACAAGTTAGAAGCATAACCATCTGGGGTCTTCACATCATTCTTAATCCATTCACAAACCAACCTTTTATCATCTTTACTCAAAGCGTAAGTTGCTTTCCTCGGAAGGGGTGTTGTGGAAGAGAAGAGCAAAGCTACAATAGTGGAGGAAGAAGAGATAGGAAGAGAAAGAGCCATGATATAGGATTTAACCTGGATAAACTTTATGTGTCTGTCATTGTAAACACATGTACATTAAATGGAAGATGTAGAAAAAAAGATATTTTTTTTAAAAAAAATAACATTTTATTAATTACATCAACACTACGGTAAACATAAATAAGGATAATGCAGATATAGATAAATTTGGACGAATTTGGTACCAACTCAAAATATATGTGTTTGTTAAATTACAGACGCAACAATATTAACAGCAGACGTTGATTATTGGTGATGAAAATAGAGCCAATGCGAGTTATCTACATCTGTTGTGCCAGACATAGATGGCAATTGAGAAAAAATATACTGAAAAATAATGATAAAAGAATATCACATGTTTTTCCTCAAAGACTGAATCTCTTTATATAGCGATAGAATATGTCTAATATGACATTAATTAGATAATTATGAAAGTGTTACAGTTATAATAAGACATGATGACATTCGTTATAATATCAATAAGATAATTATGGTGATAGTTACAATTATGATAAAACTGCTATGCCATGTGTCGGCTTATGGTTGATTAGGACCAATTTTGTTATATAATTAGTTCCTACAAAAACAAGACCAAGAAGTAAAATGAATCGAACTTGCAGTCTGCACGTGTTTCTTTTTTCGTAGTCAGTTTCTAGACCTTGTTTATGAAGAAGGCTACTCAACCTCATTCATAATATTCTTATGAAGGTATAGACAATAATTATATGCATTTAAAATAAGAAATTAGAGTAAAAATAAGCCAGTATATAATGACAAAACTTAATATTTCTCATGGGTTATAAAGTAGATTGAGATACCTACTCAAGGTTAGGTGTGTTAACATTTTACTAAGAAACCTATTATGCGAGCTGAGCAAGATTGTGTCGATAGTAAATTTTGATTTTCATGGCCGTGGTCATATCCTAGTGTGGGGAGTTACCTTCCATGATATTTTTCAGATTTTGAGTGCCAGCATGGGGACATTACCTTAAAAGCCATTTTTTGAACTGCAGGTGTATCTTGGCATACAAACATTACCTTGTACAACGGTAGCAGCCGTGAGCATATCCCATTGTAGGGGGTGTTACTTGCTTTGTAGTAGAGTCGTGATTGTATACCGGATTGGGGATGTTACCTCTTATGGTGATGGACCCATGGGCGTATGTTGGCATGGGGATATTACCTCGAACGACAGCAGATTCGCGGGCATATCCGGTTGTAGGGGGATGTTGCCTCCCACAATGGTAGAGTTGTAAGAGTATCCTATTATAGGATGATGTTGCCTCGTACGGTGAGGGTGTATCTTACTGCGGGGATGTTACCTTGCACAATGGTAGAGCTATAGGTGTATACCTTTGTGGGGGGAGAGGGTGCTACCTAGCATGGCAGTAGAGCCACAAGTTTATCCCGATGTGGGGATGCTACCTCGCACTACGGTAGAACCATGAGCATATCTAGTTGTTGGGAGATGTTGCCTCGCATGGCAGTACAACTGCGGACTTATCCCATTATAGGGGATGTTGCCTCGTATGAAGGTAGAGTCATGGATGTTTCCCAGCATGGGGGTGTTAACTCGCATGGCAATAGAGCCACGAGCGTAACCCATTGTAGGGGGATATTACCTCACACGACGGTATATTTCAGCTTATTTGAGAAGATTGTACTGCAACAACGATTATGACAAAGTAGCCGAATTCTATAGAAGACTTTTTAGGTCTGTACATGTGTAGTAAATATGCAAGTTTATTAAAGTAAATAAAAAATTAGATATAACTCATATAAAATATGTTTACCCTTGTTTAAGTTTACCATTCATGGTGTATTAATTTGTCAAATTGATGACTTGGCCCGAGCTATATGATGTAGAGAGAGTATTTTTCTTTTTTCAGTCTTTATTTAACAGTTGTATGATTTGTTTTCTTTTGCTGAGATGTAAACTAGACCACTTGAAAACGTTTATTAAGTATAAGTTCATAATTTATAATACACTATAATGGGATGTAAATAAGTCCAGCATATTGTATCAACATGAGACATGTAAATTATTAGGAATTCTAAGCATATGTGATAAATTATATAATTTAAAAGCATGTGTTCCTATACGTTTTATCAACAAAGGATATAGATGATCTAGGTAAAACAACATACTTTTTGTCTAGCATAGTCAATGCATGAAGCAAGTTGTATAATTTGATAATTATGTGTGTAATTTAGGAGACCGAATATGTGATTTTCTTAGGGAGTTTAATTTTGCATGAGCATGTATCTGCTATTTAGTCTTCTAGTATATCAAAAAATTTAAACAGCTCGATGAAATCAGGGCATATAATAATTGCAATAAAAAAGTTCATGTACAAGTAAGCATATGCTTGTGACTATTATTAAATATCATGTTTTTTATTTAGCATAGCAAATATGTTACAATGTATAGATCAAGAGATCGGGCATAAGCTAAATTAAATCATAAATTTATAAAGTGTCTATTCGTAAGCCGGCAAGTAACATAAGATATTTTTCTTCTATTTATTGGAACTCGAGAGCTCGGAATAAAGATTTTAATAAAAGATGGTCATGCCTTAGGGATTTTGACGAGAATTGTTTCACATAACGTGTGTTTAGCTCGGTTATTACTTTACCAAGCTCAAAGAATAATCAACAATATATTTTATGACTATTACAATGAGCATGATGCAAAAATTTTAAATTTGTGCTATTTTATATGAAGGTTTGAGCATACCTCATATTAATGAATTGATATATCATATAGGCAAGATATTCCAATTAATTAATAACCAAAGTAAGCATATAAAGTTGTAGAGCCAAATTATCAGGTATGTCGAAGAACGACATTAAATCGTTTAGAGATTATTAGGCATATATTTAACCAATTTACATAACCTTCAAATCGGTTGTTTTCGGTGGCAGTTGTATAAGTCGGATTAGGTCGGTAATTTGGGTGAAGTCATTTTTATGCTCACCCATATCTATACAATATCAATCTTAACAACAAAAGATTATATTTTAAATTTAAAAGTCACAAGATAGTAGAATACATAGCAATCTAAATCTTCCATTACATAAATATCTTAAGGAGATACATAACCAAATTTCACAATCTCTAAAATAAAACCATAATATATTCTAACTTAAAGAAGAAGAATTGAAATCTACAACCAACCGATCCTACACTCCGTGTAAAAAAAATTCCTATCCGTCACTTGAAAGGAAAAAACGAGGAATAAGCGACACCGCTTAGCAAGTAATCAAGTCCCAAATTAGCTAAATCCAAACATGGTTTAAACAATGTTTAGTAAAGAATAAACAACCCATCGTTCATTTATTTTCACAAAACCAAAACAGTTATTATCAGCTTAGCTCACAGACATGACTAAGGCCACACTTGAAGCCTCTATAGCACTAATCAATCAATAATAGTTCTGCAACAACAATATTCTGGTATTTAAACCATACTAGCAAGGACAACAATAATACAATCAATAATACATAGTCAGACTGAGAGCTCAAAACAAAAGGCACAATGAGTTGTCAATTTAACGAAAATAACTTTATTTCATAGCATAAAATTTCAACATTATCAAAATCATAAATCTTACAAAATCTCATGCTAGACCAAATCATTTGAAATGTAATATACAAAAAAACAATCATTTATAAATTAAGATATTTTTATGAAATTTCAAAAAACGACAATTTCATCAAAACTAGTATTTTTGAGAAAACACCAGATGGGAACAAGACTACTCATCTCATTAATCCAAACGTCAAAACCAAGAATCTAAAAATCATAGACCGAGCATAAACTACAAAATCAAGTAATCTACGAAAGAGTATAGTATTGCTTAACTGGAGAGGCACAACAATTGAAAAGAATTTTCTGATAATTTAATTAATTACCCAAACTATGTTTAACTTATCATAAAAGAGATTTAAGTCAAAAAATAATAAAATTCTAAATTCTAAATTTTCTAGAATAAGTTAAAATAAATAGGAAATGATAATAATCCCCTTAATATCTAAATTTTTAGTTTATCAAGAAAAAAAAAAATTAAGGAGTAATTAAAATATGTTGTTACTATATTTATTCTAAGTTCACTTTGAATTTTTTAGAATTTATTACAATTTTTTTCATATTAAAATGTATTATTTTCAAGTTTTAATGATTTGTTGATTATTAAATAATAAATAAACAATAAAAAAATATTTACAATTTTACTAAGAAATTATGTTTCTAGTAAAGGATATAAAAATATAATGAAATTTGAAATCAAATAGGACACACCATTTTTTCCTTTTCTTTTCTCTTCCTTCCTCATTCTACTTTCTTTTTATCACTACCAGTCATAATTGTCCATTGAACCTATTCTCCAAAATCATCTACCATATTGAACAACTAACCTATTTATATGATATATAGCTTCATAGATTATAATATATATATATATATAGCCTTGGCGCAACGGTAAGTTGTTCCTTTGGTGACCTATAGGTCACGGGTTCGAGGAGTGGAAACAACCTCTTTGCATAAATGTAAGGGAAAGGCTGCGTACATGTGCGCCCACCCTCCCCTTACCCCCGCAATAGCCGGGGAGCACTTTGTGTACCAGGTGAGCCTATATATATATATATATATATATATATATATATATATATATATATATATATATAATTAGAGTATATGCATTGAACATTTAGAATTTCAAAACTTACTTTAACCAACAATGATTTTTCTAAAATAAACTGTTGATTCTTTCTCATCATTAAAGTTCTAACTTTTATCCTTTAGTATAGTTTTAGGTGTGTTAAACTCTACAAAATCCCTAAGATATTAACCCAAAATAAGTTTTGATTCATAGAAATTTGATTTTATTGAAAAATTAAGGTTTAAGGCAACATCCCAAAATTTACAATCAAAACACTAAAATTAGAATTCAAGAGAGAATGATATAATCTAGAAAATTTGAGAACATACCTGAAGAGAATAACAACCAAAATTTTTTTCAGAACTCTCAACCTTTTAGCCTCAACGTTCTCTGCTTTTCTCTTTTTTGTTTTTGTTTGTTTTACATTATAGCAATATATAATAATTGGTTAGGGTTTATATAAGTTTTATAATAATTACAATTTTTAAGTCTTTTAATTTAAAATAATTTCCAAAACAATGTTACCTTTTATTGCATAATAATTATTTATCTTTCTTAATTTTCTTTTAGGTCTTGGTATTACATCCTACTTGGGGTGCAAATGGACAGAGGTGTTCATGAATAATTCGTGAAAAAGCTCATTAAGGGATTGCTTAAGTGTGATTCCTTTTCTAAATGAGTTGAGGTTGAGTTTTATTTTAGAGCTTGTTTAGTAAACAAGTCGAGCTCAAGCTTTACAAAACTTAGCTCGTAAGCTCATGAGCCCAGCTCGTTTAATACATAAATATATTTATATATTTCTTTATTTATATAATAGAAATAATATAATTAATATTTTTCTTTAACAATTACTTAAATTGATTATTGATACCTGGTCACCTGTGCCTAGTTGTATCCCACAAAGATACAAATACAAAATATTAATATAATATATAAAAAAATAATTTCAAATTAAAAAAAATAAAAAAAATTTGAATCATGACTCTTTTTCTCTTTCTTCCCATCTCATTCTTTGTCGACTCATTTACTTAGACAAAATCTCAAACCAAAACGAATTACAAACCTATTGAAAGGAAGACATCAATATGGCAACTCAAACTCAAAATTCTTCTTTCTTTTTTGTTAGTTTTGATCTATTAACTATCTTCTCGTTTTGTTCACTTTTTTTTTTTTTTGGTTAGGGTTCTTGTTGTGTGAAATTTCTTCACTATTTCACTTGTTATATATAGTCTTCAATCCTCATCTCTTAATTTATCAATTATTGTTGTTGATACGATCTTTAGGATTTTTTAATTTCTGGGATTTGTGAATCTAAATTATGTTGAATGGTTTTAGAAATTATATTCGAATCTAAATGCCAGAATATAGAGTAAGTGAAGTACATAATTTCCTGTTTAAATTAGTGGAGTCAAATGTAAAATTAATTTCTTACCTTTCTCACTGTAAATTTATTTATTAAATATTTTTTTTTAAATGGAAAATTTTCTAATTGGCTTATGGAATAAAATCATGTAGGTTCTAAAATGTCAAAAAATCTATTTAATGTATCTTTGTCTTTAGTTGAAGATTCTACCACAGGCCCATTAATGGGTGAGATTGATAACTCTATAAATATTGATGACGAGGATGAGGAGACAAATTATTCCAAACTCTTTGTCAAAAAGAAGCAGAAGAAGTAATCTTTAGTGTAGTTGGAATTCAAAGAGATAGAACAACTAAACAGTACAAAGAAATCTGAGTGTATACACTGCATGCAAAAACTTAAATATAGTAGAACTACAACTACTTTGAAGAGGCATTTAGATCATTCCTGTCTAAGAAGAAAGATTGCATTAAAATCTTAGAGGTTATTGAATGTTGTACCTATGATAAATGGTGGGTCTAAAGGTCAGTCAAGTGATTTTACTACCTTCCAATATGATCACGCAAAAATGAGAGAAGATGTAGCTTATTTTATTCTTATGCATGAGCATCTGTTTACTATCGCTGAGGAGATTTCTTTATAGTAATGATGAAAACTAGTTCTCCTTTATATCAGAAAATTACACGTAGTACTGTAAAATCTGATTGTTTAGCTGTTTATGAAAGAAAGAAAAATTAAGACACAATTTGAAAATGTGAACAAAATTAGTTTGACAACTGATCTTTGGAAATCTGATCAAGAAATAGAGTGTATGGTTGTCACGGAAAACTGTATTAATTCAAACTAGAAATTTATGAATGTACCTCCTCCACGTGGAGCAGTTGATATTATTGTTGCTTTATTTTAGTGCTTAAGTGAATGGGATATTGAAAGAAAAGTATTTTGTTTCAGTTGATAATGCCCCTTACAATGATGTTGCTATTAATGCCTCAAAAAGACAGAATTTATTATTGGGGGGAGATTATTTCATATTCCTTGTACTGCATATGGTTTAAATCTTTTAGTGCAAACCAGCTTTAGTGCAATAGGATATGTTATTATGAATGTGAGGGAAAGTATAAAGTTTTTAAAACAATCTGAAGCAATACTAATGAAGTTTAGTGAGATAGGCCAACAATTGAAATTGCCTTCTAGAAAGCTAATTTTGGATTGCTCAACCCATTATAATTCAACTTATGAAATGTTAACACTTGCACTATAGTTCAAAGATGTGTTTCCACTATTTGAAAAAAGGGAATCACAATGTAAATATTTACCAAGTGTTAAAGATAGGAATAGGGTGGAACTTGTTTATGAAGTTTTATAAGTTTTTAGTATTTCTACTAAATTGATATCTAGAAGTGAGTATCCAACTTCAAACTTGTTTCTTTCTAAAATTTACTGAGTGAAAGAAAATTTTGAAAAAAAAAAAAAAGCAGATGATGAAAATATTTTCATGCGAGAGATGATTAGAAAAATGAAGTTAAAATTTTACAAGTATTTGGGTGAATGTAATTTGCTTATGGCTATTGGTTCCATGTTGGATCCTATATTAAAAATTAGATTTGTTGATTTTTGATTTCCTTAGATTTACCCCCAAGATGAAGTTGCAACAAATATTGCTTTAATTTGTGGGGTTTTATATGAGCTTTTATAACGAGTATGTGAACTTGCTTCAAATGATGTTGAATAAAATGAGGAATGGATTTCTCAAATTGTTTGAACTTCAAGTGGTTCTAGGAGTGTAATTACTCAAAATTCATCATAGTCTCAATTTAATCAATTTGTACAAAAAGGTGAAACAATTCAACCCAAGAAATTAGACTTGGGTGTTTACTTGGAAGAAGGTGTTTGTAGATGTGTTAAAGATCCATATTCTCAGTTTGATGCCTTGAATTGGTAGAAGGCAAATAAACTAAAGTATTGTGTTTTTGTCAACAATGGCTTATGACATTTTGGCAATTCCTATCACCATAGTGGCTTCAGAGTCCATCTTTAGTGCTGGTGGTAGAGTCATTATCACTTATCGTGCTTCTTTGTCCACGGACACTGTTCATGCTTTGGTTTATGGAGGAGATTGGGTGTGTCATATTTTGTAATCAAGAGAAAACTAAGTAAAGTAAGTAATAACCATTGCATAATTATTATTACTAATTTTTTTATTATGATTGATTTTAGAGAGAAGATACATCATAAGATGAAGTTGAAGTAACTATTCCATGGTGCATGCATGAAGAAATTTAGGTATGATTAACTCTGTTAACTTAATACTAGTTTGTATAGTTATTCAATATCTTTATGATTAACTTGATGCATGTCTATCATCTATGGAAGAAATTAATTTATATTTTATGAATATTCTATATGCATGTGCAGCTTCCATATAGAACTTATAGGGTTGCTACATGCCTATTTGTCATTTTGAAGTAATTGAGCTGATGCTTATTGCTCAAACATTTTGTGATGAGTTACTATCTGGTGCCTGCAATCAAATAGGATTTGATGGAAGTTCACAAACAAGAAGAATATGGACTTTGAATGTTTAAATTTTTTTAGGATGTAATTTTGAATTTGTCTGTTTTTTGTTATTGTCTTTTTCAGATTTTCTCTTAAATTCTTATTACTCTTTTCTTATGAATGTATTATAATTTATTAGTTGTTTCATTGTCCACTGTTTTTGGATTAACTGGACATAAACAAGCTGGACTCTTAATGAGTCGAGCCCTTAAACGAGCTCTTGATGAATAGAGCCCAAGATTATATTTAGGCTCATGAAATCTTAACGAGCTTAAGCTCATGAGCTTTTAATGAACATAAGTGGAGCTCAAGCTCTACTAAAACTTGATAAGCCGAGCGCAGTTTTGTTAAAACTCGAATCGTTTACACCCTTAAATTCCTACCCCTCTTTAAAGAAGTTTAGCCTCCAAAGTTAATGTACCTTAATCTGTGAAAAGATAGGTGTACTTCTCTCCCATATCGTTCTCAAGTTCTTAAGTTGCCTCTCTCTCGGAGTGATTACTCCATTGGACTTTAACTTAATTGATGGTTTTGTGTTTCAAAACTTGTTCCTTTTAGTCTACTATACGAATTAGGTACTCCTCATAAGAAAGATCTACTCTGACCTTAAGAGGTTCATACTCTAGTCTGGTAAAAATCTTATCCACATTTAGGTATGAAAGACATTATTAATTGCAGAGAATGATGATGGTAGGGCCAATCTATATGCCACCACTCCAACTCTCTCCAAGATATCGAATGGACCTATAAACCTCGGGCTCAACTTGTCTTGAATCCCGAATCTCATAACTCTTTTAGTCAGTGACACATTTAAAAAAATATGATCACCAACTTGAAAATCCAAATAACGTCGCCTATTATCCGTATAGTTTTTTTGTCTACTCTGAGTTGTACAAATCCATTCTCTGTTTAAATGAATTTTATCCTCTCTCTAGTGAACAATCTTAGACTCCAATAACAGTACAAGAAAATTTAGTATCCAAGACCATCTATCTGATATCCCATTAACTCTGATAGTACTATTAGAGATTGCAATAAATACTTCAGAGACTAAATAAGCCGTCTATGATATTTGGTAAAAAAAATTATAAATCCAGTCTCATATGATATTATCTCAGCCTATGAAATTTAGCGCCAAAGACCACGTCAATATATTATAAGAGACTGGAGTCACGATCTCTAATAAGTGAATAATTTTTTAATATTTGAAAGTTATTAGAGACCACATTTTCAGTATCAGCAACAGCTATGTGCGGTCTATAATGCTAAAATCCCAAATTAAAATACTGGCTCGTTCTCTTCTACCCTAAATCAGAAAATTATTTTCTATCTCTTTCTCCCTAGATCTAGGACTCTGTTAGTTGCCACTGCCGAGACTGTCCTGCCACCGGCGAGTTTTCCCTATTGCCTCCAAACCTTCGTCAACGGTGATCTCTTTTACCGAAGCCTTCCCATCTTGTTGTTGCAGCTCCCGCTTACGTTGATCTTGGTTGTTCTTCCTTCTTTTCGACCATTGTGATTCTTATATCAGGTTCGCATTACCCAAGCCTTTCTGCTTATGGACAATCTTCTGAGCATTTAATTGAAACTTAATCTTTCGAATTTTATAATGAGATGCTAGTCTAACCCCCTATTCGTTTGTGTTTTTATTTGGAAAAATGGTTTTCTTTTAGAGCTATTTGTTGATGTTCTTGGGGATATGATACTAGTAGTAGTAATTGAATGTGACATGCTATACTATCTGAATTTTTCTTTTAATTTTTAGCCTATCTTTCCATTCTTTACCATATTTCTTTTGATACTTCAGTTCTAAGGGCAGTATTTGCATGGAATTATGGACATGTGTGCGAGTTATTATTGTTACTAGGTGACCACATATGTGGTCATGCTGACAAGGAGTGGGTTGATTATTCATAAATATGGAGATGGAATGGTTATGGTTATGGTGGATAATGATGCACCTACTGGTATGTTAGAATTAATTGTGCTTTATAAACTTCTGTCTGAACCATTTCCATTTCTGAACAGCAAATAAGCAAGCTTGAAAGGAGAACTGTTGCTTACCATGAAGCAGGTCATGCTGCTTCTGAACAACTCATCCGAAGCTTTTTTAATAGATGTCAAGGTACAATTAGTACAATAATTTGGAGATATATATGTCACCTCTACATTATATTAGACTATATGCATAGACCTTGTCATCTTTCTTTCCTACATGAGTTTAGTAGAATACATTGTGAGCAGGTCCATTGGCAACAAGAAACTGAATGATGCACATGTATTCCTCTCTACATGGTGCTTTGTTCCTCCTTTAAATTATGGTAAATGAAATCTGGGTTTAACATGACTATGTATTTGGGGGACATCGTATGGAGAGTTTTATTAAAGATGGCTAAAGAATCTGACTTCTTTGGAGATATTGTTCCCCCTAAGTTAAGAGTTCCTTTCGTACTAAGGTATGCCAATTTAGTAATCAAGATTTATTTTTTTGATATTTTCTTCTTTTCCTTTTTATTTTTTGGTTCTCTGTTTTGTTTATTTTCATCTTATGTAGCATTATGGTCTCTTTATTCTATTCTTTTGAGTGGTTGTATATTGACTTGTTTAACAATGATTCATTTACTTTATTGAATGCCTTTCATTGCAAACCCATATTCGGCATTTATACACTGAAGCCTCAAGTAGTTACTTTTGTTAGAGTACTGGGACAAAATCTGATCAAACCCAGGAATGAACTTCTTATCAAAATGAATGGTTCAACTTTTCTGCCATCTACTTCAACCTTCAAATCATGCACGTATCTGATCCAACTAAGTATCCTTCCTTCTAATCAATATTGGTTTTCCTGATTGTGTAGACTTAGTATGTGTCCTTGGAGGGGTGGCACATGCAATCAATTTGATCTACTTCTTTATCGCCCTATGAAATGTATGTATCTAACAGGAGGAACATAATTTTTGGAATTAACACTACTATGGAAAGCTTAGATTTTGTACACTTTAAGAGGTTAGCCCATAAATTTTCTTCTGCCTATTTGTGCCTGAACCTTAACCTGATTATTCAACAATACAATCATGTAAATACCACATTTTTTCTTCTGCATATTTGTGCCTGAACCTTTGACAGTTCATAGTTGCAGTATATCACCTCTTTTTAGTTTCAAACTGTCTCAAGATCTCTACAATGACATGATTATTCTGCCACATTTGAAGCTTGCAGAGTTCTCACATTCTTTTTTTCCTTATCTCTCTCTTTTTTAGGTAAAGACTGTTATCTTGCCCTCCATTAGGTTTCGTCCTATGCTTCTTCTATTTATTCCTTTTTCTTAGCTAAAAGAAATAAATAAATAAAGGATAGTTTGATGATAAATTGAACTAATTTTCAATTACCCATTATAAGGATGCATTATGTCAAGCTTAGATGTTAGCTGTGTTGGTTGGCCTTTTTGTATAAAATTATGCCAAGTTAAGCATGAGTGATTGAACTTGTTTTCCAAATGAATAGTAGACGATTCTTCCATGCTGCTTTTTCTTTCTTTCCTAGATATCAAGGGAATCCAAAATATTTATGAGATTAGTGTCAGCATGGCAAGGGCCATTTCTGAGATTAATCTTGCAAAGTTTATTTGTGAATGAGGTAACCTTATGGTTGTTCTTTTGTTCTTAGCTAGTAGTGAGTGAACTTCTATGGTTAGTTTACCACTTCCCAATTTTTATTTTTTTTAGTTATTTTGAAATATGAATGTTAAATTGGACGACATTTGCTCCTGTATAACTATGGCATATAGAATTGGTAAACCAAATTAATTTCTGTTATTATTTCAGATTGTCTTCATTGACAGTATTTTATCAGAGTTTCTGGGATTTAGAATATCGATTGACAATCCATTAAGCTTTAATTTTCTTCTTTCTGTTTTTCCTATAACTTCTCAAATGAGGCCACTATTGCTTTGGTGAACCAACATATAGGTCCTCTTTTTTTCTTTTCTTTTTTTGGGCTAAATGATGAGTGATGCATGGTAGGAACTTCTCAAGTGGAGTGGTACGCAAGAACTTCTTTGTTCTGTTAGGCTGAATTTTTATTAGTGATGTGTATTGAAAAATCAAAAGATGCATGGTTGGAAAGTGGAACTTCTTGGTTTGCTTTGTTATGTTAATTTCTTATTTTATTTATATTCTCTTTTTGTTTTTTTTATCTAAAATTATCCCCTTCATTTTTTTAATTGTCATGAACAATTTGGAGTTATGTTAGTTAATGTTGAGTTGAATACAAAATAGATTGAAGAAGTAGAAGGTGTACATGCCTTGGAAGATAATATGCAAAGGAAGATATTGTTTCTAATTATTAATTAATTGCATCCATATATTATGTATGTTAAAGATCAGCTGCTTGTTTATCTAAAACTGCTTTGTTTGACTAACCTAGACAATGATTCATGTATAGCAGTACTGCAGCAGTCTTCAATTTTGCCAAGAAGAAAAATGATTTATTTTAGAGTACTATTGTGTAATGCATATATACTAATATATAACCTATAAAATTTCATGTTCATTGTTCTTGGGCCTAATAAATAGCTTGCCCTTTACAATGGCAATTCCATAACTTGTTTCTCTGTAATAGGGAACGTTATGTGGACAGAGGAATTTGCTTTCTCTGTGCAAAAAACATTATCTTTTTTATTATTATTATTGGTAGGCAGAAACAACCATTGCAAGTTATGGTTTCCATGTCTTTATTTTGTTTGCAAGCTTTGGATAACTTCATAATAATGTTATATACCATAGTTACATTTTCAACTCATCGCAAGGTATTGATGATTCTCTTCTGTTATTTCATTAATTTGTTTACTACAATTACTATATTTGGTATTGATTATGTCTTGTAAATGTGAATCTTGTTATGTTGCTAAGTACTTTCTTAACTTATTGACTATGTGTCAAAGTAATATAGAATTGATTTATTTCACTACAGGCTATTCTTGCATCTTCGAGGCTTAACAATTGCAGATTGAAGAGTCATGTGATCAAAACAATGATGGTGATCAGGCACGACCAGCTTATAGTTGTTTGAACTTTTTAAATATGTAAACAAATTTGATGCTATAATAAAATCTTGAATTGATGTGGCATTTTATGTTTTAATTAAATAACCTATACATATGATTTTAAAATTCTAAATTTATATTCTATTGTTATTTTTATAATTAATAGGTATATCAAACTCAAATAATATATTTTGGAGGCTGATACTATAATTTTCTTTTACATTATCAGACATTGTATGTAAGCTATCAGAGACCGCAAAGAGTAGTCTCTAATAACCAGAAATTATTATTTCAGACTATCAGAGATCGACTATTAGAGACTGTTAGCAATCTCTGAAGAGTATCTGAGACCTACAATTAGAAAACGCGAGTGGTATCTGATAACTCAATTAATAGGGCAAAGGAGACTATAATAGAAACTGCACCTTGCGGTCTCTAATAATAAAAATAGTTGTCTCTAGTAGCATCAGGATTGCACGGCCTTGATCCTCTCAACCAATGGTTCCATAGTAAGAGTAGCCAACACTGCTCTAGAACCCTGAATTCTTACGTCAACATCTAATTTTCTCAAATCCTCCAAGATATGCCTCTGGTTAGTAATCAAGCATGCCAAATTCCCTAGAGTCTTCCTACTCAATGCATCTACCACGATGTTTGCCTTCCCTAGATGATAATTAATACCCAAGTCACAATCTTTCAATAATTCCAACCATTATCTATGTCTCATAACGTACACCATAAAAATAGCGTCTCTAAATCTTAAGAGCAAATACCACTGCAATCAATTCTAAATCATGAATGTAGTAGCTCTGTTCATATGGTTTCAATTGTCTCGAAACATAAGCCACAACCTTCTTATTCTGCATAAGTACAAATTCCAATCCTAACCTAAAAGCATCACTGAAATTGGTAAAAACATCTTCTCTAGAAGGGATAATAAGGATATTGGTAGTGAAAACTATATGTTTCTTCAATTCTTAAAACTTGTCTCACAGTCATAAGACCATTCAAACTTGAATCCCTTCCGAGTTAGACGAGTCAAAGGTGTTGCAATACGTGAGAAATATTCAAGAAACCTTCGATAATAACCAGCAAGGCCTAAAAGATTATGGATCTTCGATGCTAATATAGGCCTGCTGCAATCAACTATCGCCTCAAATTTCTTCGGTTTTATGGAAATTCATCCTTGGATATGACGTGCCTTAGAAAAGACACGTTATCTAACCAGAACTCACACGTTTTTAACTTTGTATTAGAGGTTCTTGTCCCTTAGAATTTGCAATACTAATTATAAGTGTTCTTCATATTCTACTTGACTCTTGTAGTATATTTGAATCTCGTCAAAGAAGACTACCATAAATCGATCCAAGAATGGTTTGAAAACTTGTTCATCAAATCCATAAATGTTGCAAGATCATTGGTCAACCCAAAAGGCATCACCATAAACTCGTAATGCCCATGTTGCATCCTTAAAGCTATTTTGAAAATATCCTCTACCCTTGTCTTTAATTTATGGTAACTAGACCGAAGATTTATCTTGAAGAAAATCTGTGCTCTTGCAACTAATCAAACAAATCGTCTAAACGAGATAAAGGGTACCGGTTCTTTATTGTCATCTTGTTCAACTACTAATAGTCAATACAAAGCCCCATAGTTCCATCATTCTTCTTTACGAGTAGAACAAGTGTTTCCCAGGGTGAAACATTGGTTCTGTTAAAGCCTTTATCTAAAAGTTCATGCAATTCTTTCTTCAATTCTTTTAACTCTGCTGGAGCCATCTAATATGGGGCCTTAGAGATAAGACTTATACCGGGTACTAGGTCGATAGTGAACTTAATCTTTCTATCAGATGGCATACTTGGCAAATATTCATGAAAAAATCTGAAAACTCTCTGACTATATGAATATCCTTTGATTCAGCTCGTCCCCCTGAATATCCTTTACTACAGCCAAAAAGCCTTTACAACCATTCCTCATCAATCGATTAGCTTGCAGAGCTGAAATCATACGAGGAATTACACGAGCCTTACTACCTACAAAAGAGAACTTGGGTTGGTCCTAAAATTTTGAATTTTACATCTTTTGCACGTCAATTAATAGAGGCAAAGTGAGTTGCCATCTAATCCATTCCCAGAATAATATGAAGTCCTGCATTTTAAGTTTTATCAAATCTGTTAATAAATTTAAACCACCTAGTCTCATAACACAAGACTTGCAAACTCTGTCAGCAACTAACTCATCCTCATTTGGGATACTCATACTTAAACCAATGCTTAAGGATTTAGTTACTAGACCGTGTTTCTTAATAATTTTTTTAGGCACAAAGGAATGACTAGCACCAATATCAAATAGCACAAATGAGTAGGCATAAAAAATCGAAACAGTACCCGATAGATTCAGTTACACATATTTTCAATAGGTGAAACACAAAGTGTGAATGACAATGATATTACAAAGTACAAACACTTAGACTACTAAATGAAAAAGTACCTGCCACCACCGAGTCAAAGTTATCATCCTCTTGATGGCTGAGAGCAGGCATACTGCCCTAGGTCTTTTGACTTTGACCCTTATGCTGACCTACAATTGGTGCTAGGTTACAATGAGGTGCTTGAGGAGCCTGATATGTAGAGCTGTTCTGAGCCCCCTACCTTATGCGAATAGTTAGCAATTTGATGTTCTGTCTTTCCATGTTGAAAGCATGCTTTAGTTACCCAATAACATTATTCTCTAGTATGTCAATACCAACACTTCTCTTAACGAGGTGTGTTACCCTGCTGATAACCACTATAATGATAGCCTACACTAGTGCGCTGAATAAAAGGTTTCTTTTTAGGCTGACAACTATAGTGCATCGTCTGATTAGGCCTCTTGAATTGCTTCGCCTCTTTCTCCTTCTCCTCCTTTTAAATGTTTCTTTCAAAGAGTAAAGCCTAAGATAACACTTCTTAATAAGTCGGAAGCATAAGAGTAGCTACTCCCAATTTATTATAAGGCTTAAGTCCATTTTCAACCTTCTGATCCTACTCTTCCTCATAAAAACTAAGTGTAGGGCAAATGTAGCTAAACTAGTGAATTCAGCCTCATACTCAGAAACAGTCTTGCTTGACTGGTTAAGGTTGATAAACTCATCCTCCTTTTATTGGCATACACTTTATGGGAAATACTTAAGAAAAGAATCATGAAATTCTTCCATTTGTAAGTCTCATTATGTCCTTTATGCAAGCACCTTTCCATTTTTCACCAGTCATATACTTGTTCCTTGGAGCATAAAAGCAGTAAATACGACCTTATCCCCATCCTGGCATTTCATAACATCAAAGACTTTATTCATCTCCAATAACCAGTGTTCAGCCTCCAACGTATTAACACTCCTAGAAAAAATTGGAGGATTAAGTCTTTTAAAACTCAACCATCTTATTAGGTTGTACAGGTTGATGAGCATTTCTAAGCTCACCCTATTATTTCTCGTGTTATTGTTGCCGCACAACTTTAGCCAGTTATTGTACTACACCCACTAAGGTATAAAGTAATTGAGTTACCCTTTTCTGGAATATGAGCTGCAGCTTGCTACACATTGGGCTCATTATTATCGTTTCGACGAACCATATTAACCTGAATTTTTCCAATAAGGGTGTACATATTAGGTCACAGGTTCAAACTTAAAGGAAATAACTTGGAATATAAAGCGCAATGAGTACTATCGATCTTCACTCAAATCCTACCTAGGTTATCCTAAAGATTCAAAACATAGGCTCTGATACCACTAAATTGTCATGCCCCAAACCCATAAGACACGTGACAATGCCAAATGTCTAACACAAGTGCAAGGCTACATCTGTACAATATCAATCTTAACAACAAATCATAATATCTTAAATTTAAAAGTCACAATGTGGTGGAATGCAAAGCTATCTAAATCTTTAATTACATAAATATCCTAACGAGATACATAACCAAAATTTCCTAATCTCTAAAATAAAAACCAAAATCCATTGTAACTTAAAGTAGAGGAACTGAAACCTACAAACAACCAATCTAACACTTCATGTGAAAGACACAAATAAGAAGAAGGAGAAGTAAGCTGCATTGTTTATCAAGTAATCAAGTCCCTGACTAGTTGAATCGAAACACGGTTTAAACAAAATTTAGTAAAAATAAACAAGTCGTCATTCATTGATTTTCATAAAATCAAAATAGTTATTATCAGTTTAGCTTAGCTCATAGATATAACTGAGGGCACACCTGAAACCTCAACGGCACTAATCAATCAATAATAACTCCAAAACAACAATATGCTAGTAGTTGAACCCAACTAGTAGGGACAATAGCAGTACAATACAATCAATAATACATAGCCAGATAGAGACTTCAAAACAAAAGTTACAATGAGTTGCCAAATTAACAAAAACAACTTTATTTCATAGTACAAAGTTTCAATAATCTCAAAATTTATCAAAAGTATAAATCTCACAAAATCTCATGCTGAATCCAATCACTTAAAAAGTAATATCTAAAAATACGACCATTTATAAATCAATATATTTTCATGAAATTTTTTTAAAACGACAGCTTCATCAAAACTAGTTTTTTTTATAGAAAACACTAGAAGGGAACAAGACCACTCACCTTAATAAACTAAACATCAAAACCAAGAACCAGAAAGTCGCAAGACAGGCACAAACCACAAAATCTATTAACCTACGAAAGAGTACAATACTGCCTAACTAGAAAGGCATGAAAATTGAGAATAGTTACTTGATAGTTTAATTAATTACCCAAACTATATTTAACTAATCATAAGGGAGTTTTAAGTCCAAAAATAATAAAATATTAAATTCTAAATTTCTAGAATTAATTAATATAAATAGAAAATTATGATAATACCCTTAATATCGAAATTTTTAGTTTACTAATAAATTGAGAACCATCAAGGAGTAATTAAAATATGTTGTTACTATATTTATTCTAAGATTATTTTAAATTTTTTAGAATTTATTTCAATTGTTTATGTATTGAAATGTAAATTTTTAAAATTTCAATGATTTTTCAATTATGAATAAAATACTTTAAATTTTACTTCCAGTAGATAATATAAAAGTATAATAAAATTTAAAATCAAATAGAACACACACCAAATTTATTTTTTTCTTTTCCTTCCTTTTTTTTCTTTTCTTTCTTCTCATCATTGCTTGCCACGACTCTCTATAGAACTTAATATTCTCCAAAGTCATCTACCATATTGAACACCTAACCATTGCTTATGATTTATAGATTCATAAGATTATATATATATATATATATAATTAGACTAGGTGTATTGAACATTCAGAATTTCAAAACTTACTTCACCCAACAATGATTTTTTTAAAATAGACTCTTGGTTCTTTCTAATAATTAAAATTATTGGTTTAATCTTTTAATATGTTTTTAGTTTTGTAAAACTCTACAAAACCCCTAAGGTATTAACCCAAAATAAGTTTAGATTCATACAAATTTAATTTTATTGAAAAATTAGGATTTAAGACCAAAATCCCAAACTTACAATCAAAACAAAAAAATCAGTAGTCAAGAGAGAATGATATAATATACGAATTATTTATCATTTTTTTCTTTTAGGTTCGGGTATTACAGTAAAAGTCCACACAATTAATCAAATTAAAACCTTAAGAAAATTTTACAAACCCTTCTATACAATTGAAGGAAGTTGATTGACCCTGAGGATATGTGCTAACTCTTGCTAGGTTGAATCTTCAAGGGAGGAGGTTGATCTTGAAGCAAGAACACCTTTGCTTCAAGGTATGGTTTTTAGTTATGGAGAATCGTTTGAATAAGAACTCTTCTTACTCATAAACCCTAGTGGCTGAAATACAAGTCTCTTACAATTCTAAATTGTTTTGACTTGCTTGCTTGGAACTCCCTTGGTTGAAATTTCCTTGTGACAAATATAAGGGTGGCTAGGGTTTTGTGTAATTGAATACATTGTGTTGGATTCCAATTAAGAAAATAGCCCAAAGAGCAAAACCCTTTAGTAACCTATAATTATATTAGGGTTGCTAGTGGGTCTTTTAGACTCTTAGTGACTCAAATCCAATTACGATTCTCACTAGGTCTTTTTTTTCAACTTTTAAGAAAACTAGTCTTGCCACATATATGTAACAAATTGCCATTACACTCTCATGTACTTGGAACTTAACAATTAACTCAGAATAACCACTAATCCTTCTAGGTTCAAAACCTAAATTAATTATAATGTATAACCTATTAGGTTTTCTCATATGTTGGCAATAAATGTAATTGGATACTTCCTAAGAAGAATGGTTAAACTAAAACTCTTTTAAAAACCTTGGTTTACTTAAACCAAGCAACTTACATCTATAGATCAAGAATGACATGTATCATGGTCACCCAAGCACAAGTGAAGTTAAGATACATCGATCAAACCTTTCAGTGATTGGTGACTATGTAATTCAATCATTTCATCGTTCATATCCTGAGTTAGACATAAGGTATGAATTTTTTGTCTCAACCCTAACTTTGTATGAATCCATTAGTACTTGAAACCAAGTCTACATTCTATTCATCAAGAAGATTCAAGAAAGCACTTTTCTTAATTTCTTTCACTTTGCAAAAATTCTCGGAACAAGACATATTGTTTCAAGAGGCTATGAATATTCGCCCTCATTACTGAGGATGGTGATTTCTTTGTCAATCATTCATCTATCTTCATATGCTTCACTACATATCCAACTATCACCCATGTATCATCATTTTAACAAGACAAGTGAAGTGATATCAAATCATGTAGATTCACATGTAAGATATTAAGATGGTCTCAAGTCAAAGGTTCACTTACACCACTAACACTTTGAAAACTTCTATTGACATGTGAGTAAAGACTCCAAATGGTTTCTCAATGTGGGTTAATTTAGTGTACTTATTCAACTAACAAGTACCCATATGTTTGTCTAAGTATCACCATACTTGTAGTTATGAGATTATTACTTTCTTCATATGAGAATTGACATAACATATGCTAGTTTCATAAACTCATTAATATCCTTATTTTTGATGATTCGTTGACTATGAATGTTTCAGAATAATACTGTATGTATGCCACATGTCACAATTATGATCAACTTCATAGTTATGCATACATAGTTATTATTTTAGAGACTTTAAAAATAGTTATAGCAAATTTCATTTAAACGCATGTATATAAAATGCCTAAACAATATATTGTCATGCATAAATACAATGAATGTGTCATTACAACCAACTATTGATTGACTTTTGGACACTAATACTAACAAAATGGTCAAATATGAAGAAAATTTGTTAGTTATTAAAAAATACAAGGATTGAATTATACCACAAAATATAAATAGTTATGTTAGCAAGAAATTCAATATTCATATTAATAAGCTTTGAATTAAAGTGTTGTGCTATTTTCTAATATTTTGAAATAAGAAACTAAGTGAAACTCTAAGTGAACAAAAAGGAAACCAGAATAAATTCAACCATAATTCAATTTAAAAAAAAATAACAGCAAACATAATGAAAACAAAAAATAATAACAACTATAAAATCTATTACATTAAAATACCATAACAAACATGCAACAATATTAAATAAAACTCCCAAATATTTATTAGTTAGTAAGTCATCATTGTATATCCACAAAAAATATTAATAAAGACAATAAATGTGCTAAACTTATATGTTGTAACTTCAGAGAGTATAAAAGTATGAGAGAATAATGATAATCTTGATGAATAACCATAGTTCCAACTAATATAGATCTAGATTGTGTCTCTAATGAGACCGTGATGTAGTAGAGAAGCTATATGAATTTAAAGCATTTTTCATTTCTTCTCTTAAACGCCCCCTTTTCAAAACCATATGTTGTGTAAGAGAAAAATAATATAGATGGCTATTTACTTATTTGATTTGATAAATAGTGTAATAATTCATATATACTATTTAAGGTTGACTTGTATTATATAACGTGGATACACGTGATTTTTGATTATTTTAAGTAGCATATGACCACAAAATCATAAAAATGACGGCATTATTGAAATTTAAAATATAAGCTACTATATATTTTATATTTTGGTAATAATGGTAAAATATTATGTTTTTAAGTCATATAGTATATATACCAAAAACAAATTATAAAGATAATGTCAATGTTAATATAAGTCAACGTTCTTTTGACATTATACCAAAAAAATACACACAAGTTTAGCTAGAGAAACTATTCATAATACAGTAACACTATTAGTTGCTTTTTAAGACGGTAATAGATAAAGTATGAATTAATGGTAATTTTGGGGTTTGAAGTTACATTAACTTAAGCCATCATTACTCTCAGCTGGAGGGTGATTATCGTGCACCGAGCTTGGTAGGAGTTACGCTTGTTGAGCTTGGCTTAATAATATCTTTTCAATTTGGTAATGTACTAGAGTCCGAACTCTTCCCATAAGTCATAACAATAATTTTTGAAAGTTGCAAAATTCAAAGATAGTATTGAAACATTTGGCATACTGATGCTCCTGATACATAATTCAACAAGAATTTGGTAGTTAGACCGTGCTTTGTGAATCAAGGCCCAACTAAGCCCAGACCCAATACATACATACAACCGAACTAATTAAAAAAGGATTTAAATGATGTTTGAATAGACCGACAGAAATAACCTCTTCCCCACGAATCCACGAATCCACGACCCAAACCAGGAACGACCACCCTTCTCCCCTTGAAATTGAAAGACAGAAAAATGTGAAAACAAAAAATAGAGAAAAACCTAAAAGAGGTCTATCCCAATGTAAAAAGCCTCGCATCAAATATATATATATAAACAGTGACTAAAATCAATTAAAATAAAAGTAATAAAATTACAATTAGGTCCTGTACTTTCTCAGGCTGAAGCCACCCTCTTCTTTCTCAAAATCCACACTTCTTTTCCTCTCTCTCTCTCTTCGACCGCCTCAATATTTCTCTCTAGATTTTCCCACTCAGATTCTCTCTGTGATTCCGAATGCAGAATTCTTAGTTCTCTCTCTCTGCCTCCGATGCTATAGGAACGTCAGGCGACGGCACTCCATCGGCCTTTAATCGCCGGCGAGCGCCCGCCGAAGATTCCACGTTGTGTTTTCGGGGATTTTTCTGGGGTTTTTATTTGGGTTTTCAATTTCTATTCGCTTATTTTTCAAAGAAGAGGTTCCTTTAGTTCGGGCGTTCTGCAGCAACAACTCCATGGCTCCGGGGCGTAGACGCGGAACAAACAAGGTCAAGGACAACGAGCAGTTGAGTTTGGGTGATCTTGTCCTTGCTAAGGTCAAGGGCTTCCCTCCTTGGCCGGCCAAGGTGTGTTCTTGATCCATTCAAGTTTCTATTTTGTACTCTTTTTTTTTTTTTTTTTTCTGTGTAGGAATGAATGTGCAGTTGTTAATTGCTTGGATATTATAGTTTGATTGTGTTTTGTATCTTAATTGAAGTGATGGGGTTCTGCGGTTTACTTAATTCTCCCATAGCGTGTTATCAGAACTTACTTTTGCTCGTACTTGATTGAACAAAGTTTTGGATTTTAATCTTATGCATCAATCTGCTTCCTATCTTTATTTCATGTATTGACCCTTGCATTGGAGTTGAGGTTCTGTTTGTGTGATGCTTATATTTGTTCCTTCAACATAATGTTTCTTGCTACTTTTCTTATTGTTTTAAATAAGGGAATGAATAAGTTCAAGATGTGTTTACATTAAATTTTATTTTGATAATTTCTGGTGGCATGCTTTGTGTCTCTTTAATTTTGTACTCTTGGTTGATCTTCAAGCATTGTTAAAATAATTTACCAGTGTTTTTGTAAATTTAGCTGGTTAATCATTGAGTTATTTTTCTTATTTATGAGAAAAGGTTGATTTTGTTGAACTCTATTTCAGATTAGCAGGCCTGAGGATTGGGAGAAATCTCCTGATCCTAAGAAATATTTTGTCCAATTCTTTGGCACGGAAGAAATGTAAGTCGCTCCTTCTCTTTTCAGATGTGACATATTTTCTCTAGTATGTGAATGGCTGGGATAATAATTTGATTACTGGACTTCACCACATAATCTGAAGTGGCTATTATGCTTGGTTGTTCTTTTCTTTTTTTAGATCTCTATACAAATTAGTATAGATGACCAACCTGAAAATCAAAACCAAAATTTTTGAATCGGGAAATATAAAACAATGATATGATTGAAAAGTGGAATTATTTAGAGAAATGATGTCCAAGTTTTAGCAACGGTATCCTGACAGTATCCTTATGTCCAGAAATATGAGCAGATAATTCTGTAATATCAACTTTATGTGCTTTCTACTTCTTTTGGTAGGTATAACTATAAGAGGGTCGATAAGACAGTAAGAGTGGTGGTTTTGCCCAAGATATGTGGGAATAATTCAAATGAACTGGCTACACGAAAAATAAAAGGGAAGGGAAAAATAGTAGATGGACATAAATTCTTTGAAAACCAAAAGAATGTAGTAGAAATGTAAGTTATTAAAAATATAATGTTGACACTTTTGCAAAAGTATACTTGAGGGTTTCCCATGTTAGCTTATGTGATTTCTCTTCGCCCAAAGTCATATTAAACCTATTGTAGCATCTCCATAGAAGTATTAGCTGCTGTTCTTCCTGGTTCTTTTCTGGTTTTTGTTGTTGTTATTCTTCTCATTGTGTCCTTGTTTTTTATCTCATTTTTGGACTGAATTGAATTTTCTTGCTCTGTTATAGCTTCTTTTACCTCTCCTGTGTCTTATGTTGTCATCCTTCACAGAGCTTTTGTTGCCCCTGTGGATATACAACCCTTCACTAGTGAGGTTAAGAAAAAGTTGTCAACTAGGGGACAGAGCAAGGCAAAGTACTTTGCCCAAGCTGTGAAGGACATTTGTGTAGCATTTGACGAGATGGGGAAAAAAAATGCTAGTTGTTTGAGAGATGATACAGATAGTTCGCATCTAGGATCAGAAGACCCCTCTGTTGAGGGGGTAGGGGTTGAGCTAAAGGAGACAACTTGTAATATGGTGTTGAAGGAAGAAATAGTTGATGAGGGCATATGTGATGCTGGATCTAAGTTGGAGCGCTGCTCACAGAGATGGGGTGAAACTGATAGTAAAGATGTAACGCCTTCTGTATCAGGTTGTGAAAATGATAGCTCATCTCCCCTTGTAGCTCCTTTGACAAAAAATAAGGTATCCAATGGTCAAAAGTCAAAGAAGGATGCTTTTATGTCTTGTTCAAATAATACTTATTTCAAAGAGGAAACTACTGATTGTAAAGGTGGTGGTAAAGTTAATGGAATGGAGCCATTTTCTGATGATCCGAGGGCATTAACAAATGGAAACAAGTCTAAGAATCTTGGAACTGGCTCAAAGAGGAGAAGTGAGAATGCAGTTGATGGAAACAGAAGTAGTATGTCTTCTGTGTCACCATTCAAAGGAAGCCCTTCAGGTTGTGCTGATCTCACTAAATCTGGTGAGAAAATGAAAGGTAGATTTAAGGACAAGACTGTCTCTGGTGTTAAAATAGATTTCCCCAATGCTCGTAAATCTTGTTCTGATGTGAACGATGGAATAAAAGAAAAGGGCTTGCTAAAATCCAAGAAAGGTCAGAAGGTAATGGCTGACTCACAGGATGCTTTGGTTGATTTTGATGAGGCCAGTGGAAAAGTTTCTGTAAGGAGAAAGAAGGCCCAACTTGGCCATGAGAAGCGTAATTTATTAATAAATGAAACTCATCCCGCCAAAAGGTTGAAGCATGTAGATTCTGAAGATGATGCAACTGTGGGAGCTCTCCGTAAAGGTATGAAGAGTGTATATCCTATTTCTACTGTTGTTCTTGGCATTGCAGCTATGAAATCAGAGTTAAAAACATCCACTTCAAATGTGAAAGTAGAAAAACCCTATCCATCGAGAGGCCAAACTGGTGTTGTTGGATCAAACAAATCTAGTGATGAAAAAGTGCTGCCAGTGACAAAGCGTCATCGTCAGGCACAGGAGGTTTTACCCAGTTCTCTTACCCTTGTTTCTAAGGGGAAAACAGAAGGGAGATCTCTTGGATCAAAGAGTGCTGGTGGTAATTCTAGAATAGCGGTCCAACAATTTCCCAAAAAACGTAGAGCTGTCTGCCTTGTTGATGATGACGATGACGAAGAAGAGGTCAAGACTCCAGTTCATGGAGGAGTTGCTACAAATGTCAAATCACCTACATACGTTTCAAGGGCTATGAAGAGCATTGATGCACACCATGAGAATACTGATAATTCTCCGTCTACTGTCCGAGGATCTACTGCAATGGATGATTGCCATTTGAAGGAATCATCCTCTCAATTGCTTTATGAGTCTCCATCTGGCCTGCCTCAAACAGAGAAGACTAAGGTTGAAAGGGAAGTTAGTGGTCATATCCCCCATAGTACCAAGAGATTAGATTCAGAGCAAGTTGCATCCAAGGGGGCAAAGTCAATCTTGAATTCCCCAGCAAAGTCACCTGCATCACTCCCTTTGACCAAATCTGTGGCAGCGCGGCATATATCCTCAAAAACTGTGGTTAAAGTTTCCACTAGTATTAATCAGAAGAAAGCTGATGTTGGGTTATTAAAGGGATCAGGTCTGGTTTCTAACACAATGAGCTCTTCTCCAAATCAAGTTGCAAGTTTAAAAGCGAGGCTTGTTTCTTCAGGAGAAAAATCTAAAATCATTTCAAAGCCATTCCCACGGACAGTTGATGCTTCCATTACGTCACAGAATTTTCCTGTTGAAAGGTCACATAAATTTACCCCAATTTATGTGTCTTATTTACTTTCCTTTTTATTTATATATATCTTCTTCTGTTTATGTATCTTTTATATACATTTTAATTTAATTTTTTTAAACTTTGATGCTTAATAACAGATTGGAAGGTGGCGGGGAAGATAAAGTTAATCTGTATATTGACTCTAAGACTCCGGAATCTGTTGTTCCGATGAAACATCTTATTGCTGCTGCCCAGGCAAAAAGGAGACAAGGTCATCCTCACAGTCTTTCTCTTGGGATGGAAAATGTCCATGGAAGAAGTCCCAGTCCATCTGCAGTTCCGCCATTTTTGTCTGCCACAAGTGAGATAGTACAGGTAGATGTTCAGGCACCTTTTGAGCATCCAAATTTGGCTTCTCCATCTACTAATGGTTGTCAATCTGCAACCCAAAATCAACCTGATCTTGAAGAAGTTGAGGATAGAAGAACTGGTTCTGTGCACTGGACTGCAGGGGACTCATTGAGTGGTGGTACTGAGGCTGCTGTTGCCCGTGATGCTTTTGAAGGAATGATAGAGACTCTATCAAGGACTAAGGAAAGTATTGGACGTGCTACTCGTCTTGCCATTAATTGTGCAGAATATGGCATTGCGAATGAGGTAGGCTAGGTCTTATCCTTACTTTTTGCTTTCTTTTTGTTTTCTGTTTTCATTTTTAAATAAAGAAATGTCTTAACATCACTTAGTTGTTACATGATGAATCAAATTGTAAATCATTTTCTATTTTTCTGTTTTAAATTAAGTTAAAAAAAAAAAATTATATAATTTTTATATTAAAGAAACAATTTCTACAAGTGAGGAGAAAATGCAGAATAGTAATTTTATGAAATATACTAAGTCTAATGTATTAAATTTCAAACAACAACCAATTTGGAGTATATCTTCAGAAGCAGAACCACTGAAATCAACATGGATCTTGATATTTGTATGATTAAGTAGTCCAAGGGTTTGTAGTTATAGCTGATTGGAAAGACCGAGGTTCAACAGATGGGTTCTGGATGTTCTCTCGTAGTCTCATAGCTCAGAATCTAGAGTACTAAGTGGTTAGGTTTAGGGTCATATGATGGTAAAGGCATGAAAAGTATCCCAGGGTTCTAGGTAGGAGGGTATTGGTATGAGTTTTATATGGTAAGAGGGTACTGTTCTAGTTGGTGTTAATGTACGGGTTGACAATTTCCTTCAATTGAAGAGGGTTTGTTGCATATTTTGTTCTTTTTGGTATCTTTTCAATCTCCCTTCTTGTCACTGATGTCTTTTTTTTTTGAACTTATAGATGCTTTGATTTTCGAATTTAATGTAAATTTTGATCACTTGGAGCAGTACAAGTAACAACATTGAAAAGACTGAAGTGCTTTTGAACAAATAAAGTTGTAGACAGCATTTGCAAATGATATCATTTAAATGGATTATATCATTTTTCCTTGACCGAGACATTTTTTTGTTATCGGGTTGTGTACGACTTTGACATCTGCTTCTAAATGGTCGTAACCTTTCTAGAAAAGTTTGCTGCATCACCCGTATGCGACATCCAATTGTGACAAGTCTTACAAGGTCCTCAAATTCATTTGAGGTTTGGTTTTATATCAATTTAAATGGGTCATAAATTATAGCTATTGTGTGAGTGCTAATTTCTGAGTTATTCTAGAGTCCTCGCTTCTTTGCTTGGGTTTGGTTTTATATTGTTTTAAATGTAGTCCTTACTTTGTAATTTATAGCTTTTGTATGAGTGGATGCTGGTATGCTAATTTCAGAATTTAGTAGCAATTTTCCTACAGTCCTTCCTTCTTCGTTTGGGTTTCCAAGTTTGTTATTGATTATTTTCATGTAAGACTCATAGTCCTAACAGGAGAAGCTGTTGAAGTTCTAATTCTTCATTAGAAAAAGAAAAAGGTTTCCAGAGTCCATAATCATTTTTTTCCCTCAAGAAAATTGAGATTTGCATGTTAAATGTTAAGTAGTCTCAGTGAGGCAAGTTGTACATTCTCATTCTTGTTTCCTTGCTGCATCTCTGTCCCATTTTCTGTTTATGGGCCACTGATATACTGTAAGCTTCTTGTCTCTGTAAACATTTTTTTCCACCATAAAACCCTAAAATTTGCAAACTTTCATTACCTTCCAGAGTCTTGTGCTTAAATTTAGTTCTCAATAATTCAGCAGCCATTTCTTGAACTTCTGAAAAGCATTTGCTTTCTAGAATCTAGACCTATGTCTTTCCAAACCCACATCAGTTTAGAAATTTCTTCTACAATGTCTCTTTCTCTGTAGGAAAGGAAAATTTTATTAGAAAAAGGAGAGAACTACAAGAAAGGTGGATGGAAGTCTGCTAGAAATTTCTTAACGTTGAATATTATTTGAAGCACTAAATCCCTACACACTGCCATGGTAAGCTGGTTTCCTTTGTCTATGCTGTATAAATCTAGTATGTTCTGGATATTGTCCTGCCTGTACTCTATTTTGACGGATCACGGAACTGTCCTGGAATTTTGACATGGATGGTCTTTTTTGTTTCCAAATTTTGACACATGAATTTTGAGAAGATGAAAAATAAGATACCCATGTGATGTTAGATAGGCTCTGAAATTTGGTGGTATAAAGAGATTCTTAGCGATAAAAGAAGTGGAAAGAGATCAAAACACACTGAAAAGGCTGGTCTTCTGGTCTAAGCGCCAGGAAAGAGAAGGAAAATCTTCTTAGAAAAATAAATTTTCTCTGAATCTCTTATGGCTTTAATTTTAAATTCACCTAGGCGTAGGTTAGAAATCCTAATAAAATGAGTCTAATCTTAGTGTCCGAAATAAAATAGATCTGAATCTCTTATTATGATAGAACGAAAAAGCAGAATTGGGAAAAAGGCTTTATGGCGCATTCCTGATGCAATACTTAGATGCCTGCGGGAGTCTAGAAAGTAGTGGTTTCTTTAATGTGAAATGCATTTCTATCTTCAAATCTGATGTTTTTGGGAGCTTATGTTCCATAGCTTTGTGTGGGTCAAATGCTGTAAATAGATAAGGTGTTAATTTCCTGTATAGCTTCAAGGTTCCTTGCATTGTAGTGAAGCTGACCAGTGTAATCCTTTGCTCCTAACCAACCCCCCTCCCCCAGGCCGAAAAAAAGAAAAGAAAAAAAAACGAGAGTGAGAAAAGGAGAATTTGGTAAAAGGCTTTGTGGCACATTCCTGATGCAATACTTATTCACATATATCATAGTTGAACAATTTTTAGTTAGTCAAATTGGTTGTCTGCCTGGGAATGGGTGTTAAGAATAGTCAGAAGAATATGTAGATATACTATATGGGGTGTTGTACAGAGAGTTACCTATGTGGGTCAACAATATGTAGATTGGTTGGCATTATGCCGTTTATGGGACTTACTATTTAGGCTCCTTTTTCTTTCAGGTTGTTGAACTCCTCATCCGGAAGCTGGAGAGTGAATCTAGTTTCCATCGTAAAGTGGACCTGTTTTTTCTTGTCGATTCCATCACCCAGTGCTCGCATAATCATAAAGGTAGACTGACTATCTTTCAGAAAGAATTGCTTTTTCTGTGTTAACTGTGATTGTGTTCTCATTATGGAAATAATGGAAATTAATGTTCAGGCGTTGCTGGAGCTTCCTACATCCCTTTGGTTCAAGCAGCATTGCCACGACTTCTTGGTGCTGCTGCTCCACCAGGAGCTGGTTCTCGTGAGAATCGTCGCCAGTGTCTCAAGGTATCTTATTTCATCCAGTTGTCAGACATTTCCGTTCAATGACAATTAATTTTTTTGAAAAGATTTGTCTGAAAATGTAGAAAAAGAGTTGCCACCACTCCTGGAAGTGGGTATGCCAGATGTAGATATAATGAAATTTTTTTTTTTTTACCAGGTTTTACGGCTATGGCTTGAGAGGAAAATTTTGCCTGAATCTTTAATTCGACATCATATGGATGATATTGGAGTTTCAAATGATGATATGAATGTTAGTGTTTCCCTCAGGCGTCCATCTAGAGCAGAGCGTGCTGTGGATGATCCAATTAGAGAAATGGAAGGCATGCTCGTTGACGAGTATGGAAGGTCTGAGGCATTTTTTTCTCTGCAATCTCAAATTAATTTCATCACTTTGCTTATAGTTTTATGTTCCTCTTGTCTTTACTCCTTGAATATCCATGACATTTGTATACAGCTTAGCATTATTCTTACTTGAGTAATGCTTACCCTTGAACCCTCATCGAGGCCTAGGAACTTAAATGAGAAAAAAATAAAATCAGATGATTGATGGTTAGAATTGCATGGTTTTCACTGGTTCTAAAGCTTCTGGTAATTATATGCAACATGTTATGCATTTGGGGTTAATCTTAGAAAACATGGCAACAGATGTGGACATGTTGACACAGAAGATCCAGAAGAGTGGGCCTGGGTAGATTAATTTATTTGTATAATGGGTTCTTTCTTTTCCCCCAAATTGTGGGTAGTAATGCTGGTCGTAGCTCAACTTTTTTATAGGTCTCTGATTTTGACTAATAATACTAATGAAAGTTAGTATAGATGGATTCCTCAACTGTCTCTCTCTCTCTTCTCTCTCCTCTCTCATTTTAGACTATACATCAATAAAGTGATTGATTTAGTTCTGAGTAATAATGTCTACTGTTTACTTAGGTTGCTATCAACAACATTTCTCTAAACGGAGCAAATCATGTTCATAAGCTATTTTTCTTTGTAGACCAGTATAAGCTCCTTTCTTTTTGTGGTTATATTTTTGTGTTGGAATTATATGGTCCATTTTCATTCTGCATATTAAATCCTTTCACCCTCTCCTTATTTGGTTGAGATTTTCATTTACATAGTTGTACTGACTTTCCAATGAATGTTGTCTGCGCTGCCGTCATATCAGCAATGCTACATTTCAGCTGCCTGGATTTTTATCTTCTAATGTATTTGAAGAAGATGAAGATGATGATCTACAAGGGACCTTATGCAAGGATACAGGTGATGCATCGCCGGTGGATCTGGCGCGTGCTTTTGGGGAGTCAGAAACCTCTACTGTTACACCAAATGACAGGCGGCACTTTATATTGGAGGATGTTGATGGTGAGCTTGAAATGGAGGATGTATCTGGTAACCCAAAGGATGAAAAACTAATGTTAGAAAATGGCTATATTGAGATTGATACACGACCTCGGGGCTCAGATAGGACCTTAGATCTGGATTTTGATATTTCCACCACAGTACCTGGCATACCAGAGGGCTCTCCCCCATTGCCTCTTGATTCCCCACCGTCACCCCCACCTTTGCCTTCTTCCCCACCACCACCACCTCCTCCGTTGTCTCCATCTCCTCCACCACCTCCACCACCTCCACCACCACCCTCTTCACAGCCACCACCTCCACCTTTACCACCCACGTGCCTGCCTCCATCATTAGTTCCTCAACTACCTGGTCCAACTCAGCTTTCCTTACTCCCCCAACCATTGTTGCCACCTCAGTCATCACTACACTCGTCACCGCAGTTGGCATATCTACAATCTGCCCCACCAGATCACTGTGGCACCACTGCTGCTGTAAGACATTTTCCCCTTTAAGTTCATAACTTTGTTGTGGTATATATTAATTATATATGATTGATGACAATTAAATAACGTACAGGGTAACCAAATTGTTCAAATGGCTGGAAATTCTTTTCATGGTGGTCACAGTACTGCTGTTCTGAAGGGTGGCATGTATCCGCAGTCATCAACTTGTTTTGTCCCAACAGGGGGCTGCAATTCTCGGGAGCCTTCTGATTTTAATTCTTCTAGGAAAGTGGATTATGGACAAAATAATTTGTATATGAACCCACAAGTATCTCAACCTGGACAGCCATTTCAACAAGCTAAGCCCCCTTTTGCTCACAGACCTGTGCATCCCGGCCCACCCCAAAACACATTAAATCAATTCCCTTATACTAAGTCTGCAGTTGAGCAACATCCTCCACACCCATTCCACCCTTCCTACTCTTCGCCATCAATTCAAGATGGCAGGAGGCAATTTGTTGCTGAAGATCAATGGAGGATGTCATCAAATGAATTCAACCCAGGCAATCAGCATGTTGGGTGGAGAGGTAGAACTCCATCATGCTCAGGTCCGCCCTTTGGCCAGGAAGGTTTGCAGTTTTCTTAACGCCTTTTTAAGTTATTTTAGATAATATTAGTACAGTACAGTATCGGAACATTTTGTTATAAAACATTACTGTGCATCCATATAGTACATTGTATGTGCTAGTATGTATTAGAGTTGTATATATTCATATATTACATTGTGGCATCACAATTTTTCCTGAAATAATCTCTTTTTATTTGTTTTTCTGTCAGAACAAAAATAATCAGCAGTGCTGTTGTATACTTTGCTAATAATGTAATTTCAGGGTTATTGCGTTTCATACATCATGTTCCTAGATGTATTGTAATTCTCTTTTAATAATTTTGATGTTGATGACAGGTTATTTTCGATCACCTCTTGAAAGGCCACCTACAAGTAATATAGTGATACAGCAAGCTGCCCCTAACAATGTACCAGCCGCACCTCCATTATCAGGTTATTTTCAGATGCTTTTATTTTGCCTTTCCCCCTTTCCCAAGAAAAAACGCTTCAATTAGGGATGGAGAGCGTTCTCATCATTTATTTCTTCAGGTCGTGGTGTTTCTCAGATGATGCCACGTAGGCCAGATATTGCTGGGCTTAATTGTTGGAGACCTACTTAATGAAGGACACGGAAACTGTTTTACTATTTAAGTAAGTTCAATATGGTTTGGGGCTTATGCTTTTGAAATGGTTAATAGTGTATAAGTGTGGACATCGTAGTCTGCTACTTCCTCTGACCAATTGCTTGTGCCCAGTAGTCTGTTTTTAGTTTTAGTTTTCCAAATTCCTGTCACATCTATAGAACCAAAGCATGAACGTTTTTGAGTCTCCTGTTATTTTTGCATTTAATGCCTTTAGAAAATCTCAATTATGTATTAACTGAATTTGGGTTTTTCTGTACAGTATTATTCTTCAATCAAAAGTAAATGCAATTGATTATGTCTCCTTAAAAATTGGGATGCCTAAGCTGGAGAATACAATTATGGGAGGGAGTATATATTCTGGTTTCTGGTAATGGTATCCAATATTATGGATGCATGGCATGACATGTACAAAAACCTATAAATTTGAGAATATAATACACCTTGATCAGATTTAATCCAACTTAAATCATTTAGAAATTTTGGATATATTATTTATTCAGACATCTATGACATTTATCTGGCCTTTGGAGTTTAGTTTGTTGATTATTCTCCTGGTTACCTATTAATCTGTCAGAAGGTGTGGTCATACTTGATAATAAAAATATTGCCATTGTATTATGTCTGGATGATTTGTATGGTCAAGCACTACCATAGGCTAATGAATTTTGATTTACTGGCACTTCTTGTCTTTCTCCTTGTTGTATGTGTGTGAGACTATTGAATCAAATAGAAATTTGTAATATCAAGCTTCTTATTCTTTCCCTTCTGATTGATTTATTTTTGCATATTGCTTTCAGTCCTATGGGTGGCAGATCAAGTAGCAAGATTATGTTATGTTGTGCCTGAGTCAGAACCGGCCTTTGTAGTAAATGTGACTACCATTAGAAGGCAATGTTGAGACCTGTGGAAGCTCTTGGCAGGACTGTGTATATTGTAATTTTTCTTGACAATGTACCCCAGGAATATTTGCTTCTCAGTTTAGGCCCTTGTTTCTGACTTGGTTAGTTTATCTATATCCTAGCTCTTGGCTTTATACTTAATGCTCTTTATGTAGATATTAATGTCAATAACCTCATTTGATCTATATTGACTCAACTCTACTCAACCGGTTTTATATTAGGCTTTTTTTCCCTTTATTTCTTTTTCTTTTGGCGTTTTTATGGGTGTACCCATGTTTTGTTAGTCTGTTTGTGCTCTCTCTATATGTAGAACTACAGTGTTTCTCAACTCCACTTTTCAACCCTTAGTCTGTTTTGGTCTGTTTAGTCTGACAAATGCATATGTTCTGTCGGTTATGCTTCTCTCAGTTGAGGTTTTTGTTACTATACATGGTATGCATGTGTTTGATGTTACACATTTGTTTTTGGGTCGTAGAAGTTATGGTCAGCAGGGTTGGTAGATCAAGTATTTCAATGAGCATTTTTTTAAATCTTTTTGGTCCAGTTAATATATGTTTACCCAAGGATTGGTGTATTGAATGGTATCTAATTATTGATTAGTAAGGTTGGGGACTTCAGTTGGTCTTTGTTTTGCTGGACTAAACATTGTAGTCAGAAGTGCGCGAGGTGCCCACCTTGGCGCAGAAGCAGAGCTTCATTTCTGCCATGCCCCTGGACTAAACATTGTAGTCAGAAGTGCACGAGGTGCTCACCTTGGCACAGAAGCAGAGCTTCATTTCTGCCCTGCACATCTGTGTTCCAGGCCTGCTCCCAGAAGCATGTCCAGCCTTCAGTTAGTAGCATACCTTGTTTTGGGCACCAGGCACTTGAACCACATGCCTCACTCAAATGCATCTGTTTTAGGCATGCAGAGGTGATTTGGTATTGATCCCTGCCAAAATTCCTCAGAAATTGCTTGGGAAGAGATGATCATGACATAGGGAGGAGTAGATCATCTAGATTTTTGCTTTAATTTAGTGTTTTTTTTTTTTTTTTTCAGAAGAAGAATGTTTACGCAGAGTTTCAGTTCGTTTCTTTTTATTGGAATGTTGGGCTGCGTGGGCCAGATCATAAAATCCTTTATATTTCTATAGAAAAATCCCCAGGACCCTTTCTGATTACACCCCCATTTTAAGACCAAAAATTTTTATTTAAAAACTTTCTATAGCCCCGTCTAACATGTATTCATTTATGTAATAAATTGTATTTATTTGTGTTTAATTAAGACTAAATTATGTTTATATGTTCTGATATGTAAGTAAAGTATATTTATATTTTCTTGGAAAGAAATATTACTGATCTGAACTATGATTTTATTTAAATTACTTATTTAGACCAAAGTATGAGATGGTTAAAGAAAAGATATAAGAACTAATAAATGCTGCTAGAATTTAGTAACTCTTTTGTCAGGAGGCGGCCATGTAGGCTTTCAGGAGAATCACCCTTGGACTCCTTAGATAGCAAGGAATGACAGGTGCCGCTGGGCCATGAGGCCACTGGCCAGTTATAGCAATACAATTACAATGATGCCAATGACATTGTTGATCAGCAAAAAAAAAAAAAAAAAAAAAAAAAAAAAATCAACATGGACTTCATAAAACCCAAAGAAAACACCCTGCCTATGAAGATTCTGTTATTCTAACAGAGCTCTTGTTTTTCTCTTATGATGTCATTGGTATTGAAAGAGGGTTATTTTTCTCTTTTTTATTGGTATACTCAATCACATTCATGATTGTTGCATTGAATGGAAGTTTACTCAATACCTTCCAACATTGGGTACTGAAAATTGAAATTTTACTACTGTACTCCGTGCCTTCAGTTTTCCTTTTTCTTTTTCTTGGATCGGTACATTAACCGATGTGTAGTTTGGGATTGGGGCAATAGCATCCAAACTTTCATGGATTTCTAGATTATTTTTTTCTTCTCGGATGCTCCGGTAGTTTCACTTGATTGTGTCTCTTTTCAGCTGTTGTGGACCATAAGATATGGTCCAGTATTAAATGGTCCAAGTAATCACCACACATGCATACACATATTGTTGTAATGCATATCTTCAATAAATAAGATGCAAAACTTTGTATGAGTAGTTCCATGCTAGCTCTTGAAAGTTGATCTCCCATGTAGTCCTTTGTTTTTACTCCACTTCTTCATTTTAAAGTTGGGAATAATATTTGTATTTGTTTCTACGATGATGTTTGGTTAGGGAATGGGTCTTTTGCTGTCACTTATCCTATGATTTATCGTTTCTCAGCTTTCCATGTTGCTCCAATTTCCTCTTTTATGTCTTGGAGGGAGAAGATTTTACTTGGGATTTTCATCTTTAGAGGTTTAAATGAAAAGAATTTTTGATCTTATTAATTTGCTAGACATTCTTGGTCCTACTCGCTTCCCTAGTATAGGATTTGGTGGCTTAATACTTTAAGATCTTTTTCTTGTAATAAATCATAATCTAGTTTTCTTGTTCGTGACCCTAATGCCCACTTCATAAATTCATCTAGAAGGTTAAGGTTCCATCTAGGGTTAAGGCTTTTGTTTGGACAACTATACTTAATAAAGTCAACACTAATAACTTGTTGCAGATAACGAGACCTTCAAATGCACTATTCCCTAATATTTGGGTAATGTGTTCACAACATTGTGAAACTAATGAGAAATTTTTTTTTTTTTTGCATTGGGCTTTTGTTTGGAATATTAGGCGTAAACTATTTGACATTTTCAATATTTCTTGGGTATGTTTGGGATCTTTAAAATATTTTTTGATGATTCATTACCGGAGCTTTGTTTCGAAAAAGGACATCAGATGTCTTTGGAGATGTGCTTTCTTTTCGTTCATTTGGAGATTTTGGTTGGAGCATGCATGCTAAAATTTTTTTCTTTGAAATCATGCCAGTCAGAATATTTTTTGGAAAAAAATAAAAAATAAAAGCTCATGAAATGCTGATGCTGGAGATTTTGGTCAGCTAGGAAGATGGTAGCTTAAAATGCAGCTCCATGTTTTTTTTCCTGATTTGATAGGTCACAACCCATGAACTTTACAGGAGACCAGAATGGTTGTTTGGGAGCTTCCAAATAGGGTTGCTTTGAACTTTGTTTTTCTTAACTGAAATTATATGTTGAAGATGATCATTAGAGCTTATATTGTTTTTTACTTTTCCTTTTCCTTTTGCAGTTGGCATAGTTTCTTATATGTGTCCTGTCTATGTGGGTTAATGACTAACCCCCAATTTTGGCACCTTCCAATCATTCTGTACTTACGGAAAAAAAGAAAAAGAAAATAAAAAAAAGGTCAAAATGGGAGATTGTGGTTTCTGTCAGGAGGCATGCATAAATAGACTTCTTGCAATCAATTAATGTCAGGGTATTTGGTAATCATGTTAATTTCTGTTGTACTAAAGTTTTGCTTCTGTCAATTCGATATTGTAGTAAATACTTTCCTACTTGTATGCTTTTTCTAAACAAACAAATTGACTTGCAGTTTGGTTAGGTTGAAGCTGCAATGTTTTGTTCGTTCATCTTTTAGTCTGTTATTGATTAGGTTCTGTGGGTCACGTTGGTATTATATTAACATCAACATCTTCTGTGTAGAGCTGGTAAAACTGCTACAACATTTCAAACGAGATTTGGTGTCTTTCAGTTTATATCAATATGAAGAAAATAACGTATTCTGGTTTTTTACTTTAATGAAAGCTATTTTAACTCTGCCGTCCAAAATCCGTAAGTCTTCAACTACTTTGGTGGTTAACTACCTATTTGAACACTCAATCTTTCTAAATCTGCATATGAACTCTGTTTGTTCCTCTAATTATTACTATTATGTCTTATTGTCTTATATTGATATGATGCTCATGTCTTTTGATGGATGAGTTCAATATCTATCCATCTTGGAGCATTCTCGTCCCAGTTTTACACCATCAAATTGTTATGATCAACAGCTTTAGTGATGCCAAAGATGAATATATTTCAACGTAAAGAATTTAGTGTGGACTGGTGGACTGGACTTTTCTAGTGATTTTTGGCTATATGTGCTGCTGAGCTTGATATATTCTATTGCTTTTCTTTTTCTTTTGTTTTAATTTTTCTTTCTTTTCTCCCTTTAGTTGTTAATTTTGTAGCTGTTGCTGTGTTAAGGTTGATATACGTAAGCCCATCACTAAACTGCTTAAGCTTTTAATGATTGGTAACTTGAGAATATGTTAATTCAGAACTCGCACACAGTGCTTTCAACTCAGTTCAGTTCTGTGGTCCACATGCAAGTACTCTTGAGGGAGAGTGGTAGACATTACAGTTGAGGGAGAGTGGTAGATGTTACAGTTGAGGGAGAGTGGTAGAATGTTACAGTCGAGGGAGAGTGATTGAATATTACAGTTGATATACATGGTTGGGATTATTTCCTAGCAGCTTAAGGTTTTGAGGGTGCATTGAGGGATGGTTGAGGGGAGGGAATTGATGAATACTGGTTGCTTCAACTGTGTGCAGATTGATGTTTTTTGAATTTTGTAAACTGGAAAGTGTGGTTTCAATATACTTCTTGAGTTTCAAATTCTCTTTACTTCTCAGTAGCATTTAAGATGTGATTTTTGCAGTTTTTGTCGGTCTTTTGTGCTTACAGATAGAGTTCTATTACTCCCATGAATTTATAAATATCTTGGGTAGTCTTGAGTACATTAGTTTCTTTGTATTAGTTTGTTTGTGTTTTATTGCAACATCTGATATAGTTCTATCACTCACATGGGAACAGTTATGTCATTCAATTCTGGGTTGAAATGAGGGTTTCAGTTTTCTTTTTCTTTTTCCTGTCCTATTGCTTCAATTTACCGGAATGATTTGGTGATTGTAAAAGCCCGTACCTGTTTTGGAGGTGTGTGGGGTGTGGGAAGTTGTTTGGGGAGTGAGTTTATGTACCCTTCTGCACCTTAACTGCATCTTTCTACAATTTCCTCTTCAGTTTATAATCTGTTTAAGGAGTGAGCTTTTGTACCCGTCTGCACCTTAACTGCATCTTTCTACAATTTCCTCTCCAGTTTATAATCTTTGTGATTTTTGTTATTTTTTCTATTTTCTAATCAATAAGAATACTAATAAGATGAATCAAACTATTTGACTGCATCAGTTATTCAAATTCATTTCCAATTGTTTGCATATTCCATCTCTCTCTGAATTATTAGTGCACTTCGGTATAAAGTTCATGTGTCTGTTCTATGTTCAGGTATTTATATATTATCTCATCCTTAATTTGTGGGTTGTTACCATCAAAAGTTTCTGCTTGTGATTCTGAGTGACTTGTACTAATATTTTCCTATATCTGATGCTTATTCTGGTGCTTAATAAAAGTTACCCTCATTTTTGTGGGAAGAAATGTTTTAAATTAGGAAGAGCAATAACATATGAATGTAGTCAGTCTATTGGTGCATTGTTCTATGAAATACGTACTATCAGGTTGTTGGAACTGCAATGATTATTTATAGATCTTTTATATTGTGTTCAGCTTAAAACCTGGAAATATTGATTATTAGCCTTTTCTATTATTGAATTTTTTAGTATATAAATGTTTTAGAACTGTATGATTATTATTTTTTCTACTGTTGAGTTGTTTAGTATGTAAATGTTTTAGAACTGCAATGATTTAAACCTAGTTTTTACGACTGGGAAATGTATCAGCATCTTTATGTATTAAAATTCTGTTTTCAATATGGTAGAATTTGTTTTCTATGTGTTATATGCTGAGCTTTTGTAGTCCCACATTGTTTAGATGTGGTAGCATTTGTGTTATTGTTTTAATATAAATAAAGGTTATGGGTGTAGTCTTAGATATTCAGGTTCCAACCCTTTCTCTTTCTATTAACATGCCTAGATCTAGTTTTCTCCTTATTGGCTTTTGCCTCCCCAAAATATTCAATCATGAAGAAGGAAAAAAAAAATAATCTTGTTGTTGTCAAATATTCATTCTAGGGTTTCACTAAAACCCTCTCCTCTTTTTTCTTTTTCTTTTTTTTTTTAAATATATTTCATTTTAGGGTTTAACAGCTCATTGTTTTGACATCAAATGGGTGAACAATATTTTCAAACATAATTTGTTTTAGGGGTTGACCTATGTTTTAACATCAATAGGGTGAACAGTACCACGTGAACAATGTTGAATGAATAGTGGTGAGTATAAACAGTCCCCATGGACAGTAACCACTTCCTTTTTTTCCTCTATTTGTGATTTGTCTTGCTGTTTGGATGTTTTTTGGTTGCCGGTTGATGTTCGTGTTTAGTTAGTTGGCTGTTTTGATTGTTTTGTTGTTGATTGATGTTTTTTTGTCACAATCTCATTCAAGTTTGAAGAGTTTTAAACATTCCCTGTGTTTTTTGTTGATGTTGGAATTGTCGACTCCAAAATTGTGTCTGCAGTCCGAGAAGTCTCCAATGGAAGTTGTTGTTGCCAAGTGGCATTCTAAGTTGTGTTGGGTGTGAACTGACAGGGCACATAATTGTTTGTGCTTTTAGTTTTGCTGTGTTTTGTCTTGTTCATTAGTTTTGTAGTGCGACCCCTTGGATAATTACAAATTGAGAATGACCCAAAAAATAAGTTTTAGTTCATGAAGCGGAGGAATGGGCTTATAGGGTTTCAGCACGTTTTTTTCGAGCAAAACACTTGTATTTTCTCCAAGAACATAATAGTGAATGTCGATCTCTTCAGATGTAGGCTAGATTGAGCCAAACCTCGATATATCTTGTGTTCTTTCCTTTAATTTTTTGTTTTCAGTTCTAGAATTCATCCTATTCTCGCTTCTGTTTGACAAGTTTTGTTTTATTTCAGACATGGAGAGTTGACCTACTGTTAGGTACTTAGGTTGTGTATGTTAGGAGAGTATTGACAGTTTTGAAATGTTTTGTTTTACTTGTACAAGCATGTGTATTGTATGTTCCAGCTTGAGGAGGAATGTTAGAGTATATGTTGAGTTTTTGTAGTGTCACATTGTTTAGATGTGGTAGTCTTTGTATTAATGTAATAAAGGTTATCGGTGTAGACTTAGATAATTAAGCCAAAACCCTTTTTTTTTTTTTATAGAAAAAGAAATTTTGTTGAGAGAGTAAGAAATACAAAGGGCACAAGAAGTCATCCTAAGTACAGGAAAAAATATAAATAAATAGGCAAGCTTAAAACAAAAGGGTTCGCCAATCAAGCTACAACAATTTTGCTTTCTATTTCTCAACACTATGTAGCTGTTATATATATGGATTCATGCTGATTCCTTTATCCTTCGACAGCAGGTTCCTTGGATAGATAAGTTTGATAAAATCCTCACTTTCAGTATTTTTGTGTTGAGGCTCTCGAGTGATTGGTCAGTGGCTCAATGGGGAAGAATTTCTGTGGGGTTTCAAGTGCAACTCATGGTTGGTAATCAGATCTTTAGGATGAAACACTAAAGTCCTTTCTTTCAGTAGCTAAAATTCAGAATTTTTAAAAGTTTCTAGACTGCATGAAATTTAGAAGCCTGTTTACTGAAAAATGATGACAGGAAAGGGATTATATTCTGTAATTTAGGTCAGCTTCTCTAAAGGTTTATGCCATGGAATTAAGTTTGGGTGGATGAAGCATAAAAATGTGGGTGTAGTTTTTGAGCGATTGCAGAAAACCTTTCTAGTCGAAGGGGATTATGGTCTGTGCAATGCTTATAGCACAGAATTTTCTGCTGTTGAGACTTATCCACGGAAGATATGTCACATCTTTAGGATATTAGGAAGGATGGGAGGCAACAATGTGAACAGATATTCTTTAGTATAGTGGGTTAACTAATTAGTAACCTGGCTGGGGGATCCCATATTTCACATAATCAAAGAGTTAAGAGAGAGGTGATCAGGTGAAGAATGAAAAGGATATTAAATATAAGAATGATTTAACTTCTTTATGTGTTTCAAATTGGGGACTTGGTTCATTCCATTTATGTTTTAGACCATATAAGTTTCCGAATTCTTGCAACGCATTATTTCAGTGAGGCAGTCAATATATTTTTATTTTTTGCCTGGCATGATTTGAACCTTACATCTTTGCAGTCTGCCTTCCTCGGTACTCTATACCCAGCCAAAGCTTTACTGCCTGGGCTGAATTCTGCTTGTTGACTAGTTCTTGTTTATTTAGTTGGTCAGCATCTTGTCTACATCATAGCTTTTGCCTTAAAATTCAAGTGAGTGTAGACGTAGATTTTCTATGTTTTATGTTGTTTTTAGGTTACTCCATGTGCAAAAGGTTTTCCTTTTTCTGATTTTTTATCCTTGGTTCCTTTATGGTGCTAATTTACGGGGAGCGTAGTTTGATTTTGCTTTCAATTATAGGGATTTTGATTGATTTTAGTTTATGCATATTTGTGAAACATTCCTCTTATCGATGGAGTGGGAGATGTGTTGTTCAAATATGTTCTACTTATTTGGACACACACACACATAAATATGTTAAGCTTTCTGTATTTTCTGTTATCTTTCTATTATTGTAAAGGAATCCAGTATCTGAATAACATGATTGTGCAGGTTTTGACAAACATATGACGGAGAATGTAACCACTTCTGGGGTTTAGATGAAGTCTGCCACCATGGAATAAGGTCAAATTTCATCACAAAAAAAATCTTCTAGGTGTTGAGGTAAATATGAGGCCAGATAATACTTTAATTATCTATTAACTGAATATAGTTTTCTTGCAAGAGCATCACCGGTGTAAAGGTAGTTCTCATGATGTTTCAGAATTGTAGAGAAATTAATTATGTGATAGTTCTCATTGATGTCTTGTACATTATTACAGTGTTTTCTTGTAACTTGTCTAACACATGCATCTCTTCAAGCAATGAGTTCTTAATTTTTTTGATCTATCCTCATAGACTAAACCTTAAATGAAGTAATTTCGTGGTTTGCTGTTGTTATTCCTTTTTCACACCTTCATTTTTTTTTTTTATATTATGTATTTTTATGAGGAATTAATCTATTTTCTTGATAAAAACTCGAAAAGGAAAATTGAATTAATAGCATTCATTTTCCCCCTGATCTTTAAGCTAGGATATGAGCTACAGACCTGCATACACATACACATCTGTTCCTTAAAATCATTTAACATGTTTCCCGATTCCTGAAACATTTTTTATGTTGGAATGGGCACTTATGTAAGATGTCATGTAAAGCTGTTTTGTACTTGTGCAATGCTAATTTTGGAGTTCTTTTGAGCTGAGCTACTTTCTGGATTATCCTGTAAATTCCTGCCAAATTATCACACGAATCTGATTGGAAAATTCCGAGTAATTTGATCCTACACCCGGACTTGTCTTTTATCATTGAAATGTGAGGTAAAGTGAAATTTAGACCAAGTTCTTCTATGCATGTAATTTGCTAATGCTTTTAGTACATGCTAAAGGTTTTTTTCTGCTCGGCTACTAATTATTTGGATTTGTTCGTTTTTTTCAAAAGAAGTCTTCTAATATTCTCAACAAATTTGTTAAACATGTAATAAATTTATGGGTTGATATTAATGATATTTTTAAAAGGTTTTTTACACTGTTGGTCTGTAATTTAATTCCGAAATTATTTTAGTAATTATTTTTTAATTTGTTGTAATTAAGTTCTTTTAAATGTAAAATTAATTCAATTGGATTTTTACCGTTTAGTTCAACTTAGGTTTCCAGTTCAAATTGGGTTGAATAAAGTGATGTGGACGGATGGAGGAGGATGAAAAATGACATGGTTGGTGATATAAATAATTGACAAGTAAAAGATTGACATGTGGCTATTTAAAGAATAAATTAAAATGTATTATACAATGGAGAAATAAAAAATTACTACTACTACAAGAAAAATTAAAATTTAATTTTAGAAGAAAATGAAAAGTGTTATAGAAGCTAAAGAAAACATATTATTTAAAAAGGTTAAAACTAGTTATAGAAAAACTTCAAAAATTCAAAACTTAGAAAAAGAATTTAATTGAATTTTTTTCCGTTACTTTACTGGAAAGCCAAGCAAGTATGGATGCGCATAATTAAGCGATATTAACTTTATTTTTATACATATTAATAACCAGGATGTATTTTTTCACATCCTCGCATTGGCGTTGGATTCCTCTTTCCTCCTTGATTTCATTGCCTGAGTTGCTCGGTAAAAGAATAAATTATTTCAGTTATTAATTTTGGGTTTTGTTATGTAAACTATAAAACTTGTTAGGTGAACTATAACATGACTAAAAGACAAATACAAGAGAGATTATATTTTACTATTTTCGTTCATGTATTAATATGGATAGTGAACACAGCACTACTTATAATTTTTTATGTTATTATATAAATTTATTTATTTTTTAAGTATTAAAAATAATTTTTTTATAATTATTTTTCTTAAAATAATTGAAATACTAATATTTCACGTGACGGTTTCTTATTTCTTATTTGTATTTTAATATATATATATTAATTTATTTAAAAAATGACTCGCCAATTTGTTTTTGTCAATTAAATTAATCGAGCTATATTATTATTTTTCATTCTCTCCGTGAGTTAATTTGAATGGAATATGAAAGGTAAAATTTTAATTGAAATTCTTTTGTAATTGAAGGGATTCAATAATTTTTATTATTTATTAAATTATTGTAATTCCTTTTGAATATATATATATTTGATCATCTCTAATTAAAAAAATTTTATAGTAATTATTGTCACGAAATATTCTTAAAATAATAAATTTTATTTTGTATAATATTGAATTTTAAATGATTGTCATTTTTTAAAAATAAAAAATAAAAAAGAAGGAAGAAAAACGTTTTAGTGCAAGTGAAATAAGTCAAATGTTATATATATATATATTATAAAGAAATAAATTTAAAAAAAAATTTGAAAAAAGGAAAAGAAAAATCGACTACGAAAAAAAGTTGGTAAAAAATGAAGATGAGATTGAGCAATTTGGAAAAATTTTATGTATTGTTATCTTATTTGTCATAATATTATCATCTAATAGAACAGTCTTGATTTAAGAGGATTAAACTCCTATTCTTAATTTTTTTATCCTATCCAATGGTATGTACCAAATAATTTAAATTGATAAGATAAAAATATTTTATTGGAAATCAAAAGCCTCGTATGGATATACTATTCATTTGGACTTGTGGAACTTGTGTCAGTTTATGAACGAATGCATAGGGGGGGGGGAACTGAAGAACAGAGATATTGAATGTAAATTGGAGATAACTAGGGTGGCAATGAGCCGAGTTAGCTTGTGAGTTACTCGTTAAGGACTCGAATCAAGCTAGACTCATTTTTTAAACGAGTCGATCTTGAGCTTTATTTTAAGCTCATTTTACTAAACGAGCCAAGCTCAATTTTTACAAAACTCGGTTCGTGAGCTGGCTCGTTTAATATTATTTAATAAAATTTTTATTATTTATATATTCATTTATAATAAATCTATTTATATAAAAAAAATTAACATAAATTGATGTTTGGCTTAGTGATAATTTGCATAAATACTCACTAAGTAATCTTGAGTTTAACTTTCCTTGCCTACAAAATTTTCGTTGGTTATATTTTGTGTAAAAGTATAATTTTAAATTCTTCATCAGATTACTATATAATTTTGGACTACTGTCATCAACCTCAATGGCTCAATGTCCATAGAAACAAAATGTTTAAGGTAATGAAAGAAACAACCAATCTTCACAGCAAATAGGAACAACGTCTACTTACTGTTTTTATTATATATGAATAAATCTGTCACCAGAAACGAGACCTGTGAAACTATTTTATAGTCTCTGTAAGAAGCCAAATTGCATACCTAGTATCATTAACAACGTGTGAAGAGAAATAGCTTAAGTGTAAAAATTACTTGAGCTGAAAAATTCAGTCAATCATTCGTACGAGGACACAATCAAAATGATTTTCTAGCATATGCAAAATAATGATTTAAGAGTATTATTTGACTTTCTTCACTTTCTTTCTATTTACCTATTGGGTGCTGCTAATGATATGGATAGCCTGAAAATGGATCAAAAATTTTCAATAAATTAATTATAAAACTAATCAAGTGCAGTTTTGTTCCTTCGACCAGTAATCGGCTTAGGCAAGCCATCAAAGATTGGTTTTGCAATGACTGCAGATGAAAGAGCCTGTAAATCTGGCTTCAAATTCCACCTTGACGTTGGCCAGATGGATGAGGAACTGCCATTGTCCTGATCCTGTAAACTTGGTGTACTTGATGATTTCTTCACTCCAGATTGCCTATCAGCCGCAGAAGAATCAACAGAACTAATTGAAGAGGGGTTCAAGCCATTTGCTTCTGCATCAGATGTCAACGGATATCGGTTTGACGCTTTCTGTCGCAGGGCTAAGCCCCTTCCTGTCATAGATGAAAACCCACCATTGCTGCTGTTATCCTCTTTCAAAAGCAACACCGGTGTCCTTGAAGTGAAGTCGGCTTCAGATTTCTGGCGTCTTCTGAGAAGTTTATCATTCGATTTATCAGAGTCACCTTCTCTGGTTTCAGCATTATGAAGAACATCAGACAGTTCACCGTTCTCATCCAGAAAAGTGTTAACCAAGCTCCTAGATTTTCGATGACGACTCAGAGGTTTAGTAGAGCTTGGCAAGGATCCAGGGAATGGTCCATCTTCTCCAGGTTTCATCTTCAGATCCGGTGGTTTAAGTCCATAATAACCTTGTAAAGAGCTCATGGCTGGGGAAACGTTCCTCTGGGGAGACTTCATTCCCAGGAATGACCCAAAGAGATCACGGTGTACATGGTCAGGACAACTGTTTCTGGATGTGTCAACACTGAAAGTGATGAGTTGCATGATATTAGAACTGAGAACACTAAAAGTGGATCATATCAAGAATTTAAGCACAAAACTTTTCCAAAGGCAGAAATAACATTAAAATGCATTAGATATAATCATTGGATATGAATTGCATAAATTTTGAATTTATACTTATGGTTTGCAACATGTTAGGAACTTGCATAGCAAGGAATCTTATAAAAAGTAGTCAAGAAGCCAAGTAATAACAGTTACACACAACTCAGATGACGCTATCTGAAGCATAATCAATTCTCTGTGTGAATCGAAAAGAATGGACATTTTATGGCAGAATGCTCCTTCAAAAAAGCAGCATGTTCACATTGAAATATCCTTATGCAAATCATTTGGCACGGTAAATATAGGTATTTGGTCCAGTATTTCACCACTGCTGCCATGGTGTGCATATCTGGTTCCACCATTGCCATTCTTTACACCTTACCACTAACCACATCACATACCTGATGTACCATTGCACATAATCCTTTACCCCCCAGATTTCATGGAAAAAATGGGCAAGCATCACCACCATAATACCTAACTCCAACGGCTGTATTGTTTACAGATGACAACACCGCCATAGTTCCATTGCTTGATTACCCAATTTAGTATTTAGACTCTATCTTTTCCAGAAGCATCAATAAATTTGGTGCAATCACAAGTAACCATAGATCTATTCACATTCCCCCTCCTTAAAAGTGTGGTAAGACATACATGATCTATTCATGTTCTTGGGCTGAAAGCAATGAACCAAAGTACTTTAAAGAATGCTCGTGGGTCCTGAGCATTACTTATCTTGCAGTTATGCAGTGGAAGAGTGGTCTGATATAATTTTTGTTTTTGATAAGTAATCATCTAGATACTTATATTAGTTTATTATCTTCACATATAATTTCATGTTTGTATGTTGATTCATACATATGTTATATGTACATAGGTATTTGGTCTAAAGTAATGAACCAAAGTACTTTAAAGAATGCCCGTAGGTCCTGAGCATTACTTATCTTGCAGTTATGCATTGGAAGAGTGGTCTGATATAATTTTTGTTTTTGATAAGTAATCATTTTACTAACAAGAAAAAAGTCATAACTTTGTACACAAGGCGGGTACAGACAATCCATTGGAAACAAAAGAAGAGCTATAAATTACAATTCATTATATTTAAGAACTCTACAAAAAAAAAAAAGAAAAGGAAATCGCCAATGAAACGGAAATAAGGCTGAATAGACATCCATGGAACCATCAACCACAAAAATAAAAAGGTTCTATTCAGTTTTTCCACCGTCTCCTCACTATCGAAGATGCAATTGTTCCTCTCAAGCCAAATCACTCGCATCAAACAAAGAGGGGGCGCCTGCCAAGCTAGCTTACTGCAGCATTACTCTTCTAGATACTTCTATTAGTTTATTATCTTCACATATAATTTCATGTTTTTATGTTGATTCATACATATGTTATATGTACGTTCAAACATTCAGGCATGCATCTTTTACACATAATTACGCATAACATATTAAAGCTCCAAAATACGTGTCTACGAAAAAACAATGAGCAAAACAGAACAATCAACAAAAATAGTTTCATCCTATCTTTACTTGAACAGCGCCCTCATTTCCAACATACATAGCTAAAAGAAACTAATATCTGCTTAATCTAGCACGTATGAAGTTCAACAAATGTGTACATACCCTGTGGGATTGGAACCATTTGATAAACAGGGCGATGGAGGATGCCTCCCAGGTAATGGAATCTGCAGAGTCTTCAGAGCAAACATCTGAAGGTCTGTAACAAGGCCATTCATTTTTTTGATGTCCGCGACCTAGAATTTTTCAAAAGTAAATATAAAACTTCATTATATATGTCAAATCAAAAGAGCGACGAAAACTAAGATCCAGAGATACTTTCTATTGGGGGACAGGGGGATTTAAGATACTTTCAAAAAGTAAAAAAAAGAAGCAATACCAACAACAATTTTCAGATAAAGGAAACGAATTCTAAGTGGACTTCAAAAGCAGATGCATATGTAAAGCACGTATATTGTTTGATTAATCACTCCAATTTTTGCACAGCCAGAAACCAGGTTACTCATGCAACCGAAGAACCAGCTTTTCAGTATCTCTCTTATTTAAACTAAATGCCTTTCTGTTTTTCTTTTTGAATATTGCATGTAGCAGTTCAACCTTTGGTCTCAGCCACATATGACAATTGAATATTCAAAGGAATCGCCTGAAGTCTAATATCCTAAATCAATAAATTTGCAGGAAGAACTAAAAGGAAGCTGCTTCTAGCATGCCACAATCACTAGAAATACGTGGATTCAGATTCACATGATATAATTTCCGGAAAATCCTTCAAATCAATACAAGAAATGTTTTCATTCCCACCTACCCAGATCAGGAAAGAGAAAATAAAAATTATGGAAAACATAAACATTGATTAAAACATTGCCAAATAGGTAGAAAGAAAATTCTTTTTACCTCAACTCCATACTTGATGGCAACGCCGGCAAGAGTATCCAACTTGGAAACTGGGTGTTCGATATAATTAACAGGAGAAGACGAAGAAATTGGCAGTGACGAAACAGGAAAAAGCGACATCTCTGGGCTACGCTCTCTATTGGGTACATCTCGATCAACTCCATCATCGTAATTCAAGCAAAACTGACTGTAAATCCCATTATTCACATTCCACCTCTCCCTTCCCATCTGCATCCCTCAAATTCAATCATCCAAAAATGGGTACCTAAATCCAATAAAATACGCAACGCTCAAAAGCTCACGTTATATATGAGATGAGATCGAAACGATATCGTTCTGGAAAGTGGATTGATGAACTCGGAGAGGATCGCCGTTACGGGTCGGAGGAAGAGTGGGTAGGTGGCGACCAATCTAACTTTTTTTCTCTCTGTCAATCACAGTTTTCTTCCAGATTTTCCGGTAAAACGAATGAAAATGAAGCTTTCCCCTTCTCCCTTCGAAGAAACAAAGCCTGCAATTAAGGATGCCAGAAATTTAATAATTTTATATACGTAAATAATAAAATAGTGTGTAAATATTTATGGAAAATAGTTTAGCCCAAAAAAATAAAAAAATTAATCCAATTTTATAAGTCAAAGGATAAATATAGACAAATAAAATCATGGTTGCGACCTTGTTGGTCAAATGTTTCGGACTTCGTCTTCTGGACTTGGCGTAGCAAATTACTAAGATTGATTAAAGTTACATAAGATAATATATTTATAAGAAAATCCTAACATACATATCTTATTAACATCCATCTGTTGACTCGAAGGTTATTATTCATCTTATCCAACAGGATGGGTACAGTCTAAATGCTCATAAGCCTTTGCTCAATGATATCCAAAGTCTTCTTGTTAGGAATTGGGAAGTGAGGCTTCAACATGTTCATGGATAAGGTAACGGAGTTGCAGACTATTTAGCAAATTTTGCTCTGGACAAGTAAGGAAGTAATGTTAGTTTGGCTGACTGTTTCCTCACTCTCCATCTTTTGGTTGATGTTGACTTAGCCAGAGTTGCCTATTTTGTTCTTTTCTTCCCGTTCAATCACAAAACAAACTTCATTTTGTCTATTAAAACTAAAATATGAAGAGTATGATGGTAATTTAATTAAAAAGTTATAATTTTTAGATTTTGAACTCCAATATAGCTCTCTTTTCAAACGTACCTCCCTTCTCCAATTTCATCTTTCCTTAATTCGGTTCCTTTTATGTCTTGCAGAGTCATTCTCTCCACAAATCAAACCATTTCTCTTCTCTTTTAACCAATATTTTAAAAATCGGATCGGTGATAGTCTAGAAAAAAATTGTCGGTTCTTGGGTCATTAGTTCAACAAGGTCAAAACAATGATTGCACTAGATGACATCATAAATATATTTAATTATATATTTTAAGTATTATACATATTATATAATTTTTTATTAATTGTAAATATTAAATACATAAGAAAAAATAATAATTCAATATTCATTATAATAAGAAAATCAAATCACAAATTGCCAAATATAGTTATTAATAGTTAATATATCAACTGATTTATTTATTGTGCATCACAACATTCATGTTTTAACTTATGAATCAAAATAATAAAGATAATATCAATATAAAATACAATTATTTAACTAATCTTTAATATAAAATACAAATATTTCACTAATATTTGATACAAATAATATTTATAAAAAAAAAAATTAGTTCAGGTCAATCAACCTAGACACTGATTTTATTGATTCTTAAATTTTTTTTATCAATTTTGACTGGTCCAACTACTAAAATAATTTTTTGGTTCAACCCGATTCGATTTATTACCCTGGATGACGGTCTAAACGGTTTCGACCAGCTTGACTAGTTCGTTTTTCAAAAAATTGCTTTTAATCATTTCTCGTCCGTACATAACCTAATATCAGTCAGTTTTTCATGGTCTTTCTATTTGTTCCCAAAATGCACAATATATTAATTTGTTAGTAGATGGTTAATGTGATAAAATTAAAAAAAATAAAAATCATTAATTCTATTACCATTAGGTTGCTTCTTGTTTTTTTCTAAATTATTAGTATTAGTAATGCACACAAGATTGGAATATATTTGTCAGTATTGCATACAAGAAAAAGGAATTCAAAAATTGGTTAATGATTTTTTATTTTCTTTACCTTTTGAACTTTGGATTATATAAGGATTAAGTTAATCTCTTAACTTAGGCCCAAAAAGAAAAACAAAGCATGTGTAAGTGTGGAAGATGAAACTTGAGAGCAGAAGATGATCTTTTGAATGGGAATAAAAGAGAGATGGTCTGATTTTCGAAGAGATGGAGAAATGGACGGGACCGAAGGAAATTGGAGAATGGAGGTCCTTTTGAGGAGAGAGAGAAAGTTATATTAGAATTCAAAATGTAGAAATTGTAACTTTTTAATTAAATTATTATCATATCCTTCTTCTTTTAGTTTTAATAGACAAATGAAGTTGGATTTTTTTGTTTAGTTTAAAAGGTGGACATTGATATCATTCACATGAATATATATTAAGATTTCCCAATATTTATAGAGAAAGAAAGAGAAAACCATTATGGCATCCTATAGTTCTAACTAAGATTGTGAGTTGAACCACTACGAGCTTAGCTTTAACAGTTAGTATATGTTCCCCACCCTGCTCGAGTTTGAGCATTTCAATGTACCAAAAAAAAAAAAATAATAATAAAGATTGTGAGTTGACTAACCTTTTGATTCATGAACTTATCATTTTATTAAGGTTTATTTTGATGTTCCAAATTCAAGACTTTATAATTAATTAGTAAGATCATCATTCATTCTAATTCACCCAAAAAATAAAAAAATAAAAAATAAAATTCTATTCATTCTAATATCTTTGATTGAGCTTATATATCGTTACTACTAGGAATGTAATTCAAACCGAATTCGAGTTCAAATTAAAAAATTCGAATTGGAATGCTATTCGAATATGTTTAAAATTCAAATTTGAATTCAATTTCAATTTCAAATCCAAATAATGTATTATTTGATTTGATATTCGAAAATAATTTGATATAGTATTCAAATTAGATATAATATATATTTTTATTAAAAAATTTAAATAAAAGATTTTTTTAAAACCAAAATACCCTAAAAATTTGAATTCGAGTACATGAATTTGAATTCAAATTCGAATAATGTATTATTCAAAATTATTTGATTCAAATTCCAGATCTAGTTACTACATTTGTAATAGTGAGTTAGATGATTGGTTATTTTTCAGATTTTTAGTAACATTATGATCTAGTTTTATTTTGAGGTTTTAATTTGATATAGATGATTTTGGAGTTGAAAAGTTTTTGTTTTCAATCATCAATGTTATTTCTTAGTTAGGTGGATTGTTGAATTAAATGAATAATTTAATTCAATAATATTTTTACTTGATTTTTATGACAACTAAATAATTATATACAAATATAATAATAAACTAATCTCAAAAATATTATTTTATTACATGTATGGTCGACTAAAATATGAAAGTCAACGACTGACACCATGGATGCTATCAGTTGAAACAATGAAATTTGTTAGCTGAAGGTATAACTCAGTTGATTTCTCAATCAGCTGTGTAATGTCTATCATAGTTAGGTTAAGAAACTCAATGGACTATCCTTTACTCAGCTGAAGCTAATGTAATGACACCGTTTCATTCAAACATTTAGCTGAAGCTACTCAGTAGATATTAACACATTCAACTGATATGTGCTATGACAATGTTTTAATTAAACAATAATCAGTGCATGGTCAATTGTGTTCATGTCCATAGGTTGAAACTACTCAGTGGATATCATTTTAGTTAGTTGAAAATGCATCATAACTTTTTAATTAATAAAGTCAGTTGAAGTATTTTGTTAGTCAACTGACGTAGATGCAAACAACATTGTTTTATTTCAATGCAGTCAGCTTTTAAGTCAACTAAATTGTTAGCCATCAAGACTAAATGATGTTGTTTCACTAACACAGTCAACTGAAGTTTTTTATTTGTGTTCATATCTGTCACCAGAAGAAGATCATTTATTACTTAAAATGATGATGTTTAGGAAACCAATCAATTGAACCTTCAAATATGGATTGACTGAACTCATCTCTGAGTAACTATTCATTGTCTTCCTAAACTATTCTAATCAAATAGTATTTTTTGTGCTAAATTTAGATAATTTAGATGCAAATAAATTCAATAGCTAAAAGAATAATATTAGTGTCACTGTTCTACTCGAAAGGTACAAAAAATTTCACACACTATCTCACAAGAATTTTGGTGCACTACATAAAGTTTCAAAGAAAGGACATATGTGATAGCCCCTTACTTCAGCTTTGTTTTTCGTATGACAACTAGTCTGAAATTATCTGAGAAATGGCTAGGAAACAGCTATGCCTAAATATTAAAGAAGCCATAACAAGGTTGATATAGAGAGCACGACTCATTTGCTAAGCCATTGTGAAGTTCAAATTCTCTCAAGCCTTCATATTCGAAATTTGAAATATCAGAAAATAAAGTGTCTAAGCTTTCATTCTGAAGACTCTGTTTTTACTCAAGATCAAAGCCTCGACTTTCATATCCTTCATTACGCTTTGTCTTTCAAGTGTTTGGTGATTTAAATCACATACTCCCTCTTAGTAAAAAGTGAGTGATTGAGAAAGTAGAACCTAGGATTAAGTTTCTGTTGAATCACCTTGTGATTTACTTTTACTGCTTACAAAATAATCTTTTGCTCATGTCATATACTAATTTTGTTTTGTTCATAGAACAAATAGCTACTTATTTTTTGTTCAGGTTAGTAAATTACCTCTCTTGTACTCACTGATAATACTCATTATTGGGAAACTAATTAATGCCTATATCATACTTGTATGTACCCAAAACATAAGGAATAACAATATTATCAAACCAAGTTGGTTGGATTTTCTGCTTTGTCCATGCATGATTAATTAAAGTCTTAGGCAACCAACTAAAGATTGCAATCAAAGTTTCTACTTCTTAAAGACATCATTTGAAGTAATCTCCCATAAGACCGAAGAGCAACTAAAAAAATGAAACGCACAGTCTTGAGAAGATTTCCTTGATTGACTTGCAGGATACAAAGTCAACAAGATGAAATGCTCCATTTCATTAATCGAGTTCATCCACTGAAGTATAAAGTATTGAAACACTAGTATTAGTATATTATTAGATCTATCAAGTGTTGAAATGCAAGTGGCAATAATTCAGCAATATAATCTTATGGTAAAGGAATTTTGCAGAATGAGCTGACTAATCATATTATATGATAAAAGGAGCTGCTGATCCTCAAGTACTGAAGAAAAGCTAAAGTAGCTGAAGAATGAAGTCTATCTGCTGAAGCTCAGATGAACTGCTTAAAATAAGTCAGTACATTAAAACTGATTGAATTATCAATTGCTGACTACAAGCTCAAGCTAATTGTTGAAAGCAAGTTAGTCCACTAAATTGCTGAATTATCAAATGTTGACTTCAAGTGATGCGCACAATTTTGTTTAAATGACCATTTACTAAAAGGAATGAAGAACTGGAATTTGATATTCACCATTTTGATGGTCGAAAAGGTTATGACTAATCCATATTTTCTTTTAATGGAAACTACTCTTCACGACATTAAATTCATTTCAAATCAATCTACTGTAATTGATCTCTGGGGAAGCTTTCCAATAAAAAGAAAAAGTCAAGTCTGACATCATGTATGCTCAAAATGGAATGCTAAGTTTGAAATTGTACAGTAGTATAATATTACACACAAATGGAAAAAACCTTGTATGAATCAACTACAAATAACTCTGTCCAACGAATATATTATTAGCTTTACCTTTACTAACGAGAAAATTTCAGAGTAACAACTAATTTCTTGAAGAACACTATCAAATGAAGAACTCTTATGAATGTGAGAGTTTACCACAAAAAGAGGAAGGTGCAAAAACAAAAGAAGTTAATCAATATCCTATAAGAGCTTAAACTTTCGTATCCTCACCTTTCAAAAAAAGTCAAACTTTCATATCCTTTACTATGTTGTATATCACATCCAAAACCGTTTGACTTTCTGAATGAGTAAATCCATTGTAATTCTTTCTTGCAAGGAAAAGACAAGTTGTGAAACTTGTGTTATGTGGAACAAAGGTGGTTGATTGATACTCGTAAGTTCAATTGGTTATAAAGGACCCTCCCTATAAATGATTAGAAGACACTTAATTTCTTGGAAATAGTAGTTATTAAAACTCTCAAGCGTCGTCTTGAGGAGTGGACTAGTCAATAGTTTCTGGTAAACCACTTTAGAAATCTTATGTCTCTGTTTTACTTTACTTACTGCTTCCTGCTTACCGTTGCACTCCATTTTGACTAAACACTCCCACATTAAAAGATTTTGTAAATATAGTATTATTAAGATATCAAACTATTCACCCCCTTTAGTTTGCCTATTTAGTCCAACAATTGATATCATAGTAGGATCACAAAATTTGTTTTTAAATCTTTACTAAAATTTGTGATTCAATATGAGGTAAACTTATCAATCTCTTTAATCTTTTGTTTTTCAAAGATCCTTTCATATACATTTTAATAGTGTTATTCAGGTTAAGCTATCCTTGGTTAACTGAATGAGATTCAACTAATCTAAGAATGTTGCAAAAGCTGAGTTGATCAACTTATTTGAAATGTCCTTCATTGATGATACCAACTCAACAAATTACTCACCTGATGTAGAACAATTGAAATCTCCATTTACATTTAGTGAGTTACAAAAAACTCATTATGATTTGTCAAGAAAATATAATGAGAAGAAAATAGAAGGATTCAATCAGAAGAAACAAGAATTTGAAAAAGGCCCAAAAGAGGCAATATCATTGTATACTTATGTTTATTCTGCCTTTTCTATCTTGCATTTAATGCTTTTATACATAACTCCTTCTTATTTTGTCTTTTGTTTCTTGCATTTAATGTTATCTATATTAAACTCTTCACACGATTAAACTTTTTCTAACTTACCGATAAAATGAAGTGCCAAACATCCTTTGATTTGGCATAATTTGTCTTGAGAGTCTTTTCTATCCCATCATCTCCTTGTAAGTAAGACTGTTAGTATTCCAAAAATGGCAGTTTTTGAACACTTTGTGCATCAACATTCTTGTGTATATCCTTGAGACTCAGAAAGCAAAGAGTCTCGCAGCCAACCCTTCTTCCTTCTCGTCCAAATACTAAACACTTTCATTCATAACCCCTTATACCTTTAGAAAGCACTCCCTTTTTCAAATCTTCTTTGCATACTCTCAATCTATGGCATCTAACTCTTCTCAATGCCATTAAAAAAGGCAAATAGAGGTATCTTGTTGAGAATTAGGGGTCATGCATCTTATATATGCACATGTAATGAAACAATAAAACTTCCTAAACCAATAACATAGACTATTCAAATAATTATATATATTCGAAAGCTAAATATTAAAAAATGATACTCCCAATCAAACACATACAATTGTTCAATGTTTAGTAGCTATTCAATTGACTAGCCTTTAATGAAATAGTTCACACAATTGACAGATTTGAGAACCCTTTAAAAAAAGTTTACATGCTCAAAACGGTTAATTGATTTGATTCTACCCTTTGGATACTTCCATTTGCTAGAATCTTCGATGGAAGGGTTTGATCTTGATGCAAAAACTCATTTGCATTAAACTAAGGCACACAACTATGTAGATGATTGGACAAGAATTTCTTCTAGATCTTAATCCTTGACTTAGCCGAAATTCACTCATGAATGAATGACTTGTTTGTTCTATGTGCTATCCAAACCTCCATAGTGTTGCTTATATAGGTGGCAGCTAGAGTTTAGGTTCAATTGGATCCAATGTGTTGGATTTGTTAGTTTAGTGTCTAAGGGTCAATAAATAGTTGGTTGTCATAATTTGTGAGATATGACATGCATAAAGTATTATTCTAAAAGTATCCATAGTCAATGAATCATTAAAATAAGGATATAGATGATTCTTCGAGACTGGAATATCGTGTGCCAAATCTCTTATAAAGAGAGTAATGATCTTATAACTACAAACATTGTGATGCTGAGACAAACATATGAGTTCTTGTTAGTTGAACAAGTAGACTTAATTAACCCAACACGGGAAACCATGTGGAGTCTTTACTCACATGTTAATGGAAGTTCTTAAAGTGTTGGTGATGTAAGTGATCATTTGACTTGAGATTACCTTATTGCCTTGTATATGGATCTACATGTTTTTGATGTCATTCCACTTGTCCAATAAAAAGGATGATACATGAGTGATTGTTGGATATATAGAAGAATGGTAGACAAAGAATTCATCATCCTTAGTAATGAAGACGAATATCCCATAGCCTCTTAAGACAAGTATGTCTTGTTCCATGAATCTTTGCAAAGTGAAAGAGATTAAGAAAAGTGTTTTCTTGAATCTCTTTAAGGAAGAAAACAGTAAGCTTGGTTTCAAATCCTAATGGATTTATGCAAAGATGGGGTTAACACTAGAATCCAAGCCCTATGTCTAACTCGGGATATGATTGATTGAAAGATTGAATTGTATGGTAACCAAGCACTGAAAAGTTTGATCAACGATCTTAACTTCGCTTGTACTTGGGTGCTTATGATACATTGCTAGATGTTAATCTTGATCTATAAATGTAAGTGGTATGTTTAGTAAAATGAAAGTTAAATTAAAAATATTTTAATTTAACCGTACTTCTTAGGAAGTATCCAATTATGTTTATTGCTAACGTATGAGAGAACCTAAAGTTTAATACTTTAATTGACTTAGGTTAAGAACTGAGAAGGATTAATGGATTCTTTAAATTAATATTTAAGATCCAAGCATATGAGGGTAAAAAGGTAATTTGTTACCTATACATATGTGAAAAGATTTGTTTTTTTGAAAGTCAAGAAAAGGTCTAGTGGGAATCCTAAATAGATTTAGAGTCCTAATTGGATTTAGGCTACTAGGAGTCTAATGGCCTATTAATAATCATAATAGGATTATGGATTACTAAAGGAGTTTTGGGCCTTAGGCTTTGGGCTTTATGTTTAAATGAAAACATTCCTTTTATACCAAAAAATAAATAAAAAAAATGAAATCATAAACATCGAAGGATTATAACCCTAAGCCCCAGCTACCCCTATATGTACACAAGCTAAGGTATTTTAGTCAAGCAAGTAAGAAACATAAGTTATACTTGGCCTTGAGAGAAAACCGTAAGCAAGAAGAGTTATTGACATTATCCTTCCTTAGCCATGACCCTAACCTTGAAGCAAAGGAGTTTTTGCTTCAAGGATAATCCTCCATTGATGATTCAACCAAGTGGAAGCTAGCATGTATCCTAAGGGTGAATCGATTCCTTCATCCTTTTACAAAAAAAGTAAAAGGTTTTTACTAATCGATCGTGTGAACTATATCATTAGAGGCTTAATAGTTTGAAAGCTTACTGATCATTGATCATATTTTGTGTTTAATTGGGAGAATTATTTTAACATATGGAGGAACTCCAACTATCTTTGCTAAACAATCAAACTAGCTGCATCAAGAAAACCTTAAGAGGTCAGTTTAATCTTTAGCTTTCATATTATATAACTAATTGAATGCCTATGTTATTGGTTGGGGAAAATTATTATTATTCCGCTGCTTATGCATTAGATGCATAACCTCTAGATTCCCATTAGTGGTATCAAAATCTCTAAGTTTATTTCAATTAATTGTATATGATTCTCGTTTTTATGGATGTTCATAGAATGAAGCATGCTTTTAGATTTGTTTAGAATTGCCTTTTATGAAAAGCCCTAAAGGGTTTTTGGAATTGTTTCAAACCTTAAAATATAAAACTTGGGGTTTAGGATTTTGGAATTGTTCAAAACCCTAAATTTAGTAAAACTGGATTTTACAAGGTTTTAGGTTTTGAAATTATTCCAAATCCTAAAAGTTTTAATTTACAGGGTTTTAGGGATTTGGAATTGCTCCAAACCTTGAAATGTAAAAGTTGCAACCAGGCAAAAGCCTTGGTTCCTAGCAGGGTTCCAAGGCAACATAAACTGCTAGGGAAGAAAGTTGCCAAGGCAACAACATGCGGCCTAAGCAAGGCTAAGGTCCACGACACAGACAAGGCCAAGGGCCACGGCCTAGGTCCATGCCTAAGGCCATGGCCCTAGCCCAAGACTTATGCTAAAGCTCATGGTCTGGCCATATTCTTCGAAATATTGGTATTTTGGAAAAATTCATAAAATAAAAGGGATTTTAAATAAAGTTGGTTAATTTATATTTTCTTAATTGTTAGTGAAATTTAATTTAAATAGCATGTTGATCCATAATAATCAACAACCAAATTATTCTATATTTTGCATTATGAATGTATGATAGGTGAAATATTTAGACTAAGGGTGATTATGGGTCACACACGCATTTATGAATGTATCCTTTGTTTTTGGTATTTTTGGAAAATAGGGCCTGAGTGGCCTGCCTTATATAAGATTTTTTTTTTTTTTTTTGGTTTGTTGAGCCCCTCAAAAATTCAAAAAAATTTAAATAATTTGATAACCTTGCTAAGAATATCGTGAGATGATATTACAAGTCTAATTGAGAGGGTCATTAGATTTGGTAAAATAGTAGGACTAACCAAATTAAATAAAGACATTTTAATTTGGTATATGCATTGAATAAATATTAACATGTGCTTTCTATCTATATATCTAGGTTGTTAGGATGACGAATAATTTTTTTTACTTAGATCAGTATTAGAATCTAACAAGTTGAGCGGCTCTAACTATTTGATTGGTATCATAACCTCAAAATCGTTTTCAGACAAGATAATATATCCCATGTCCTAGAGGGAGACATCCCTCCGGCTTCGGTTGAAGGTGTGCCTGATTATGAGGAATTTGATTTCAATAATCATCAGAAACACATTGAATGACAATGAACAAGCAATATGTGTGATGCTAAGTTCTATGTCTCCATAATTTCAAAGGTAGCATGAGAACATGAATGCCTGCATGATTATCATGCACTTGCAAGAGTTGTATGATAAGTAAGGCAGAGCCGAAAGGTTCTTTAGTAAGTATTCAAGTACTGAAGATGATTGGACACATCAAAAAAATGTCCTAATTAGGATTTTTCATGGACCATAAAATTTCAGTTAATTTGGTCTTATAGTCTTTGCTCGAGTCGTTTTCATAGTTTGTTATAAACGACAACATGAATAAGTTGGAAACAACTCTACCCGAGTTACTTAACATGTTGAAAAGTGTGGAAGGCAATATCAAGAAAGATAAAGCCCAAGTGATGTTGATAAGTGGTTCTTTTAAACCAAGTCAAAGAGCAACAAGAAAAAGTCTAAGAGTAAGACTAAGGCCATCAGCTGCATTAAGAAGGACAAGGCTAAAGCCACATGTTTCTATTTTTACAAAGAAGGTCATTGGAAAAGGAATTGCATAACATACTTGAATGCCAAGATGGACAAGAGACTTGATGAAATATCTATTTCAGTTATGCTTATGATTAACACAAATTTATCATATGAAAACTCTAACTCCTCTGTATTGGATATTGATTATGGTTCTCACATTTGCAATAATTTACATGGACTAAAGAAAAAAAAGATGCTAACCAAGTGGTGAAGTGGACCTATGAGCGGGAAATGGAGCAAGAGTTGTTGCATTAGCTATAAGGTCGTACTTTTTGTAACTGTCTTTTGGCGTGATAGATGAACTAGATAATTGTTATTTTGTTCCTGTTATTTTTAGGAATATTGTTTATGTTTCTTGTTTAGAGAAGAAAGGTTTTACATTTGTAATAGAGGAAAATAGGTTTTAATTCTCTTTAAATGGAGTTTATTATGGATGTGGTGGTTTGAATATATGTGTTCTAAAGTTAACTGATATTATCCTTGACACAAACACTAAGAAACCCAAATTAGATATCTAAAAACATCCTACTTATGATATTGTAGACTCGGTCACATAAATAAGACTAGGATAGTCCAAAAATGATCTTACTTATGGCATTGTAGACTAGATTACATAAATAAGACTAGGATCACTGGATTACACCAAGGTGGATATCTAGATCCATTTGATTATGAATCATGTAGAACATGTGAATCCTGTCTATTTGGAAAGATGACCAAGAAACCTTTCATAGGTAAAGGGTTACATGCTATTGAATTACTAGAACTCATACAGTCCAATGTTTTGTGGACCAATGTCTATACATGCTATAGGTGGATATTCCGTACTTCATAACCTTTACTGACGACAAGTAAAGGTATGGTTTTATGTATCATATGATATACAGGTTTGAATCCTTCAAAAAGTTCAAAGAATCTAGGAATAAAGTAGAGAAACAAAATGGTAAGAGTATTAAGACACTTAGATCTAATCGAGGTGGAAAATACCTTAGCCAGGAGTTCTTAGACTATTTGAAATATGATAGGATTCTATCTCAATGGACTCCTCTTGGTACATCACAACTCAATGGTATTTTCGAAAGGCATAATCACACTTTGTAAGATATGTTGTGATCCATGATGAGTTATGCTGACTTACCAATTCATTTTTTTTGGGATATGTTTTAATTATTGCAACTTACCTTCTAAATAGAGTTCCATCATAGCCTGTTGAAAGAACTCCATATGAGATATGGAAAAATAGGAAATCAAATATATCACACCTGAGAATCTGGGGCTGTCATGCTTATCTTAAAAGAATTTTGACTAAAAAGCTTGAAGCCAAGTGTGTTAAGTGTTTGTTTGTAGGTTATTATAAAGAAACAAGAGGATACTACTTTTATCATCCACAATTACAAAATGTGTTTTTTTCAAGAGCACTGTAGATTTTGAAAAAAAAATAAATAATCTTGAAAGAAAGAGTGAGAGTAAAATACAACTTGAAGAAATTCAAGAAATCCAAGATGAGACCGATCACACAATAGAACCCAAACCTGTACCACAAGAGTTGGAGTCACAAGAAACAGTTCAACACACACAACCACTTCCTAGGATTAGTAGGCTAAGTCGATCTCCAATAAAATATGAATTTTTTATGACTGATCAGATAGACTTTATTCTTATAGAGGATGATGAGCCTACTAGTTATGAAGAATCAATCAAGGACATTATTTCCTTGAAGTAGCAAGATGTCATGAAATCTGAAATAGACTCCATGTATGACAACAAAGGCTCATGATTTCATTAAAAACAAAGATGAAATGTGTGTGTAGAAGAAGGCTAGTGGGAGCACAATAATATGCTTAGTATTGTATGTAGATGACACATCCTTCATAGGTAATGGTGTACTTATGTTACAAATGGTCAACTTTGGTTATCTAAAAAATTTTCCTTAAAAGATATGGGTGAAGAAACATATAAGTATAAGAATCTAAAGAGATAGATCTAAAAGGTTGCTTGAATTATCATAATCTATGTACATTGTCAAGATGCTTAAAAGGTTTTACATGGATGGGTCAAAGAAAAGGTTCTTGCCCATGTCATATGGTGTATAACTTTCTAAGAGTATATCTCATGAGACACAATTAGAACGAGAACGCATAAATAGAATACTATATGCCGATATGAGCTTTCAAACCGATAAGATTGATTGTAAATCATAATCTCGATTCATACTCACACTCAATAGAGGATTAGCCATTAGCTGAAAAAGTTTCAAGCAAAAAATAACAACAGATTCAACAACCGATGCTGAGTACTGTAGCTTCCTTCAAAGAAGCTAAGGAGGCCTTTTGGATAAAGAAGCTTAACACTGAAAACTTGGGGTGGTTCCTAACATTGTTAATCCAATAAAATTATTTTGTGATAACAATGGGTTGTTGCATAAGTAAAGGAACCAATATCTCACCAAAAGTCCAAACACTTACTGAGTCGGATTGGGAAATCTTTAATAGGATGGATATAAGATAGAGCACATTCCTATTGATGAGAATGTGGCAGATGCACATGCAAATCCCTTGCCATAGCGGAAGCACGATCACTACTTTGATATGGTAGGACTTATATATCATAGTGATTGGCTCTTGGCTAAGTAGGAGATTATTAGTATTAGTGTCCAAGAGTCAATCAATAGTTGGTTATGATGACACTTTATTTGTTCAAATGCATGTAATAATACTTATTAGGCTTTCTTTATGTTTAAATGATATTTAGTTAATCGTATATAAATTCCTTAGAATCAATATTATGTATGGATAATTATGATGTTAGTCATAGTTGTGAGATATACATACATAAAGTATTATTTTAAAAGTATTCATAGTTAATGAATCATCAAATTAAGGATATTGATGATTCTTCGTGACTAGAATATATTGTGTTATTCTCTTGTAAAGAGCTTAGTGATCTCATAGCTACAAGCATGGTGATACTGAGACAAACATATAGGTGCTTGTTAGTTGAACAAGTACATTGAATTAACCTGACATGAGAAACCTTTTGGAGTATTTACTCACGTGTCAATGGAAGTTCTTAAAGTGTTGGTGGTGTAAGTGATTGATACGAATTTTACAATACAAGTGCATGTATCGTCCTCAAGGAATACAATGATAAGTAGAGATCGTTCCCACAAGGAATTCTAATTCTAAATATCAATATTATGTAGCCTATCTCTAATCAAGCTAATGCAAATTCAGAGGTTTTCAAGAAAATTATAAAAAGAATAAAACTAATGCCTATGTTCATGAAATCCCTTACACAACACCTAATTAACTTAACTTAATTCAATTCATGCAATAGTTTAGTATTAACCCAGATTTCTTAACCAATTACTAGTATATTCTTATGTCTAGCAATTATATATTTCCCTTAGTCTAATTCCCTATATTCCTATGAGAATTATCCTAAGACAAACTCATTAATAGCTAATCTTACTGGTTACTTATGGTTAAATGGTATATTCCTATCTCTTGAACAAATTAGATTATCCTGTCACACCCTCATGCAAAGGCATGACTGGTCAGAGAAATGAATAACATGAATTCTAAGATAATTACATTTCATACGTACATTATACAACAACAAAATCAAACATGCAAATCACTTAAAGCACACAAAGGGCCAATTAGAGTAACTCAGCTCTACACAATATATCGGGAACCATACAGTTTTTGCGCCTGCACAAGAAATATATTCTCTGTACATATCCATCCCATCAAGGGGTGAGTACTCAAAAATTTTAAATCAAAGTATATTAGAGTATCCTAGGTGCACCCGAATTCAATTTTGGAAATAAAAACTATTTCGGAGAAAAATTCACTTTATTGACCCTTATCAAACACAAACAAAGTCATATATTAAGCAAAATTCAAATAATTCAAATACACACATAAACAATCAAGCACTTTAATCTTGCAACCAAGGATTATGTAATTCACTCACATAGTTTATAGATTTCATTCGTCGTCCTGTCTAAATTGTGAAGGTGTCGGTATATCCTCTACACAATATGAAGCTGAAAATCATCAATTCAAACATTGCTTAGTTTATAAATTCTACTATTACAATTTTCTACTTAAATGATTAAACTAACGAGTCCTAGTTAATTCAACATCTATGCATGTATTACTATTTAATTTCTCTTAAACATTTTACCTAATAACTAGGAGGCTTATTTAATTCTCATTGATGTGTGTGTATAGACTTATCAAAAATTCAATACAACTCCCTAATTCCACATTATTTTGAATATTTAATTTCAAATTATTCAGAATTCTTTAAATTTAAGGCATTCAAGTCCTAAATTACATGCTTGAATTCTAAATTCCAATTCCAAAAACTATATATATGAACTACCATATGTGTTCATTGTTAGTAATCTTTGATCCACCATTAATAATTCTCCTAACTTCCTTGATTCACAATTAATAACTCTCCTAACTTCCTTATATTCAAGTCTTTAAACAAGATATTAAGCATATAATTAACTTGATCAACTTCACCCTCAAGCTCTAGTTTCTATCATCCTAAACACTAATTTCACATTCTTACCAAAACTTATGAGCGTAAAATTTTTTATTCATAAGCAACCCTTGCTTAACCACAAACTCATAACCCTCCAAGAAGCACATAGCCAAGAGAAATTTCTTGCATCCTTTTTCCTTTAGCTGTCATTACCCCTCCTAACGTCAAAAAAACCTTCGCTTCTAGCCTTTAATTGCTAACCAAGAATGGAAAGGAAAACACTTCAAGGTTGCTGACCCTAAAACAAGGGATAACTGTTAACCTATGAAATGGCTGCCAAACATCCATTAAACTTCACACACACATAACAAAATTGCTGCACACATAAGGGAGTGAGTTACCTAGACAAGGAAGAATAGTAAAACAAGTAACCGGCTAAACATCACTCACACGATAACAAAAACAGAGTTGAGTTACCAATAAACATACTTTTACATAGCTGGAACTTAAAGCACCAAGTTGCCAAGGCTAGAAAGGAAACCAAGCAACTCACACTTCAACACACCTAAGAAAAACCCAACTTACAATTGCAAGGAATAGCTTACATGGCCAAGGAAAAAAGGAAACCCAAAATGACCAGGAAACATAATAGGGAAAATAAAAGGGTAACAAGTTTGGTTTGAGGAGGTAGCAAAAAAAAAAAAATTAAAAAAAAAATGAATGAATGAATAAACTAATACAAATTAATTAAGTCTATGGTTAATGTTTTAAATATGTGGTAACAATTAAATCTTGTTACATGTATATATATATATATATATATATACTCTATACACTTGTTACACGCACACATCAATAAAAATTAAACTAGTAAATTTCAAGCTCCAAGTTAACCTAATTAGGTGGTGAAAATTAATTCTTGCATTATATATATATATATAAATTACGTACAAATATTCTAAGGTGTATTTTCAATTATCGGGTTATAATAGTCTCTCCCCTTTCGAAAGAAATTCCTCCCGAATTTCAAATAGAAAATTATGAATGTATCGTTTACCTGAGTTATTCAAATAGATACGAATATTGTTGTTTCACGCATTCTCAGATGCTCAAGTGTCTTTGTATTCACCATGGTATTGATTGTACAACTTTTATAGAAGGAATAACATTCAATAGAAGTTTACTAACTTGTCTATCAATTGATTGCCACTGGCTGCTCCTTATACGTGAGATTTTTATCTACTTGCACCTCTTGGATCCATAGAACATGAAATTCATCCGAAAAATACTTCCGAAGCATGGACACATGAAATGCCGAATGTACCCTATCTAAGTCCAGAGGTAATGCTAACTTGTATGCCACAACTCCAACCTTATCTAGGATTTGAAAAGCTCTAATAAATCTCGGACTCAGTTTTCCTTTCTTACCAAACTTCATAGTGCCTTTAAAAGGTGAAGCTTTCAAAAACACATGGTAACTTACTTCTAACTTCAACTCTTTTTGACGATTATCGGCATATGACTTTTGTCTACTTTGAGCTATCTGTAATCTGTCATGGATCATTTGCACTTTTTCTACTGCATCCTGATCTAAGTTTGGCCCTAACAATTGATGCTCACCTGTTTTAAACCTTCCAACCAGAGATTGGCACTTACCTCCTTTGTAGAGCCTTAAATGGTGCTATGATAACTGTTGTTATAAACAAACTCCATAAGTGGAAGATGCTGATCCTAACTACCCTCAAAATCCATAACACAGGCTCGCAACATTTCCTCTAAATTTTCTATAGTTCTCTTAGACTGAACATCAGTTTGAGGATGAAAAGCTGTACTGAACAGTAATTGAGTACTGAGAGCTCCTTAAAAGACTTACAGAATGTCGTAGTAAATTAAGCGCCTCGATTAGACATAATAGAAACTGGTACTCCATATAATGAAACAATCTCGTCTAAATATAACTTTGCATACTAATGTGCTAAATATGTTGTCTTCACCTAGAAGGAAATGCGAGGACTTGGTCAATCGACCCACAATAACAAAAATCGAATCAAAACCCTCTAAAAGTCTTAGAAAGTCTTAATACAAAGTCCGTAGTAACTTTATCCTATTCCCACTTCGGGATATGTAGCATTCTTACAGGTCTTTGATATTTAGGTTATATCTGTTGGTACACCAAGCACTTGGAAACAAAATCAGCTACATTCTTCTTTATACCATCCCACCAATAAAACTTCTTTAAACCCCGATACATTTTAGAAAAACCAGGATGAATAACATAAGATGAATAGTGAGCTACTTCAAAGATCTTCTTTCTTAACTCAGGATCAAATGGCATAACTATACGATTATGATATCTCGGTACTCCTTCACTATCTACCCCTAAAATCACCAATCACACCCTAATCACATAATGCTATACGTATGTCATATCTCACAATTATGATCAATATCATAATTATACATACACAACTATTATTATAAGGACTTTAAACATGGTTATAATAAATCTCCTTTCAGCACATAATTTAAGAATGTCTAATTAATATTATTTCAGGCATTAAATACAAAATAAATATATCATTACAACAAACTATTGATTGACTCTTGGACACCAATACTAACAATCTCCCACTTGGCCTGGAGCTAATCACTATAAATGATATCTATATCCTACCATATCAATGTGACGACCATACTTTTAATGTGGCAAGGGCTTTGAAGTGGATCTATCATATTCTCGTAAGTAGGAATGTGCTCTATCTTTATAGCCATCCCTAATTAGGTGGTACCGCCTTAGTACATGTTAAGATCTAGGGTGAGACCTTGGTTCCTTTGCTTGTGCAACAATCCCATTGTTATGATGATATAACTCTATTGGATTAACAATGTCAGGAGCCACCCCAAGTTTAATTATGAACTTCTTTATCCAAACAACCTTCTTAGCTGCTTCGGAGACAGCTATGTACTTTCCATTGTAGAATATGATGTTGTTTCCTACTTGGAACTTTTCCAGGTCATGGCTGATCCTCCATTGAGTGTGAATATGAATCGGGATTATGATTTGCAATCATCCTTATATGATTGAAAGCTCGCATCAAATCATCCTAGAACCTTTAGTTCATCAGTTCCTCCATATATTAAGAATGCATCTCGAGCTTAGTCATTCTCAAGTACTTGAGGAGGTTCTTAACTGCCGTTTAGTGTTGTTTGCCTGAAACAACCTAATATCTGCTTGTAACACTAAAAACATACGATACATCAGGGCATGTACATAACATTGCATACATGATCGAACTAATTGCAGAAGCATATGGTATTTCATTTATGTATTCTCTTTCTAATTGTGTATCGAGAGACATACTCTTGGAAAGTTACATACCATGTGACATGAACAAGAACCCTTTCTTTGACCCATCCAAGCAAAACTTTTTAAGCATCTTGATAATGTACGTGGATTGTTATAATCCAAAGCAATCTTTTAGATCTATCTCTATAGATTCTTATACTTATATGTAGATTTCTTCACTTATATCATTCAAGGAGAAATTTTTGGATAACCAAAGTTTGATCGTTTGTAACATAAGTACATCATTACCTATGTGAGGTATGTCATCTACATAAAGTACTAAGAATATTATTGCGCTCCCACTAGCCTTATTGTAGATGCACGTTTCATCTTTAGTTTTAGTGAAATCATAAGCCTTTATGGTTTCATCAAAGTGAATGTTCCAACTTTGAAGCTTGCTTAAGTCTATAAATGGATTTTTGTAGCTTGCATACTTTATTATGATGGCCTTTGGTTTCAAAACCATCAGGTTGTGTCACATACACATATTCCCTTTAAATAAACATTAAGGAAATGAGTTTTGACATCCATTTTCCATATCTCATAATCGTGATATGCAACTATAGCAAGTAAAATCTGAATTGACTTAATCATGACAACTGGCGAAAAAGTGTCACACCCCTTACGGAGGAATGACTAGCTGGAGGATTGGATAACTAAACCTCCATAACCCTTACTTTACCATAATTGAATATATATGACTCTTGACTAGACCAATGCATAAAGACAAATTTTATAAAACATTAGTTAACGGTAAAAGTTTGTTTATTGAAATAAATAAAAATTTACTAAAAATTTCGGTAGAGGTTCTCTGCAATAAGGAGCATGCCTCAAGATACAAACAAGTACACCTGCTTATATACGACAAAATCACAATAACTATAGAATTACAAAGAGAAGATTTGCTCATTCTCTCATTATATTAACAAAAAACTAAATTATTACACATCATATGACCAGACAGCCCCTAGCTCTAGTGTGACTGCAAACTTTCATCCTTGACTTCAAGTATGAGATTTCGAATAAACCTTGTCGCCAAACACATAGCAAGTCCAATATCGATAATTGTTGTCCTTGGAGATCCTGTTACTATAAGAAATTTCAACAAAAAAAGGGTGAGTTCTACGAACTCAATAAGTAGAAAATCATACCCAAAAGGCACTAATATAACTCAACACACGTGTGTGTGAATATATATATATATATATATATTTAATCAATTAATACTATCATATCATAAATTTCAAAACCACTAAGGTTACACATACACGATTACTAAAACATATCAAACACAGTTTAACTAGTATTATGTACAATCCAACCAAAACAATCAAAGCATTCAAAGCACACCAAGCATACAAAAGGCCAATTGAGTAACTCAGCCCCGCATACCACTCTCCCAGTTTTGGACCCACACACCAAACAGAATCATAATCAGAATTATTAAAATACGGAATCACTAAATCTCCTTTTTCAAATCCACTTACCGGGTCTAAGCACTCAAATATTTTTTTAAAACACTTGTTAGAATCAGAATATCTTAAAACATCCTAGGTGCACCAGGATCTTAATTCGGAAGTAAAAATTATTTTAGAAAAATCTCTTTGCTTGGTCCTTATCAACCACAAAGAATTCCAAACATCAAACACCATCCACATAATTCAATCATAACAATACAATTCTTTTCACCTCTATATAACTTATATGTTCATATAGATATATACACACACACAAATATATCAACCAATCAAATAAACTAATCTAGCAACCAAAAATTAACAATTAACCGCTCAGTGTTACAAATCTTGCTCATCACTCTTTCTCAAATCCACGCTTCGTTGGCTCAATAAAACGTTCCTGAGTTGAAAGCCATATTTTAAATATTAATTATTTTATAAACTTCATAGTTATATTCCTTTAATTACTTAAAATTTAGATGCCTACTCTCATACATTTCTTAGAAACCTATTTCTCTCAAGCATTCCAATGAATGCCTTGAGGCCAAACTTAATTCTGATTCATGTATGTATATATATATACACACACATAAACCAAGAAATTAATACTAATTTCCTTAATTCTATATTACTCACCTTCCACGAATTAAGTTCAAATTAAGTTATTTATTTATTTATTTATTATTATTTTTTAAATCAATTAAGAACGTGGGTTATAAATTTCCAATATTCATCAAACCAAGTTCTAAGATCTCCCTAACCATTTACCCATCAATGCTTTATTTTGTGTACCACATTTTAATACCTTTTGATTAGTTCCTTTTAATTCTTTTAGCAGCCACCTTATGATCATTTTAATTCTTCTTCTTGTATGCAAGTATTCATTTTAATAAACTAATCTAAGTTCCTAGAATCCCCACTACCACCAATTCCAATATTAACTTTACTTATACCTTTTACTCATACACTATTTATCGAGTACTACATTAACAACTATTAATTAGTATTAGAAAGTTGGGTAACATATTGTTTCTCAGCTCGATTAAAAAAAAATGTACTCTGAAGGAAAGAGACAAGAATAGATATGTGTGTTTAATCTAATTAATGCATTGGAAGTCAGGAAATATGCCAATCCATCTCTACTAGACATAAATGAAAAATTCCTTAAATTTCAATTTTTGGTACTAGAATAAACACTATTTCTTGTTTTTGAACCGAAAGTTTGGAAAGAATATAATCTAAATATCAATACTAGAATCAGATAATATAAAGCTTTAAATATATGTGTCTTTACAAGGTTGAAGCTTTCATTAGTAAAACATCCAATGTTTTATTAAAAGTAGTAGATTTGGTTAGTTATTTCAAGCTTCTTTCTAGTCAGGATAAATTTATATGTACTTATAACAATTGATTAATTAATTAATTTTTTTATAGCTTTCTACAACCCATAATAGGCTACCCTTTAACTCATAACCAAATATTGCTTAAACTCTCTTACCCTTGCTACCTTTAGTTATTGAACAGCCTACATCACCGCCACTGCACTAAGAAAAGTAGCTTACTAATTGACAGAGGGAAGTGCCATAAGGATTGCAAAAATCTTGTAGCTGCTAGACGAGTTCCACTTAGCAAGGTGGACTTTCACCTATGGCTAGTTGTAGAGCTTCTATGGCCTAGCAACCAAAACCAAATCACAAGAACTCATAGCTAGCAAAGAACCCAAAAACTAGGGCAGCCAAGAAGATGTTTCCTAAAGTGATTTGCAAGAGCTCCCTCATCTAGCAAGTAAAAGACATAGACAAGGCAAGTAAAACAAGAGCAAAGAAGGAAGAACATGACTTACAAAACCCAGCAAGCTACCGCATCCAAGATGAACTCAACAGGCCAAACAAGAGGAAAAATAGAAGATCGATTCACTGGAGCAAAACAGAGGAGATGACTTTAATAGGCTAAGTCGGTTAAAGCAAGGAAAGGAAGAAAAAAAAAAGATAAATAAAACAAAATGATAAAAACTACTACAATAAGAATTAATTCAAAGTCAACCTGTCCTTTGAATATGTGGTGGAGAAAAATCCTTATTTCACCGGACAAAATCTAAAAACAAAAATTAAAGTCAACGTCATACAAATATATGATGTATATTTATTCTTATTTCGCCTATATAAAAGTTTGTACTGAAATTCCTAATACATAATACAAACGTATCAGGTTATAAACAAAAGGTTTCATCAAAATTAATTCCTTGTTTTTGCCTTTAACCTTTTGCCACTAACCTTGCTTTGAAGTTTGCACATTGTCATCCACATCAATCTTTTTCTTAAAGACCTATTTATACCTAATGGGATTAACCTCTTCAAGTGGATCAACCAAAATCTATACTTTGTTGTCATACATAAAGTCCATTTTGGATTTAATGGCATCTTGCCACTTAAAGGAATCAATGTTTTTGATTGCTTCCTTATAACTAGTAGGCTTGTCATACTTTGTTGTGTATATTGAACTTTTACTTATACCTCCAACTCTTGAGTTCTGGTTCCAACGTGTGATCAATATCGTTTTGGGTTTCTTGATTTTTTTTAAGGTCTACTTTACTCCCATTGTTTCTTTCAAGAATGAACTTTTTTTCAAGAAAGACATAATTTCTTGAAACAAACATCTTTTGTTTCTGTGGGTGAAAAAAATATTATCCTCTTGTTTCTTTAGGATAATCCACAATTAGGCACTTATCACTCTTGGTTTCAAGCTCATTAATCATAATTCTTTTGACATAAGCATGGCAGCTTCAAATTCTCATGTGTGAGATATTTGGTTTTCTATTGTTCTATATCTTATATGGAGTGCTTTCAAAAAACTTTGATGTAACCTTATTTAAAAAGTAAGTTGCAATAATTAAAACATATTAAAAGGATGTTGGTATGTCAGCATAGCTCATCATGGATAGCACCATGTCTAACAAAGTGTGATTCCTCCTTATAGAAACACCATTGAGTTGTGCCAAACTAAGAAGGGTCTAGCAAAATGTGTTCCTCATCATTAATATGTTTACTCGCGGTAATTATGACTAAGAAACCTTTCACAGGTAAAAGGTTACGTTCTATTGAGTTACTAGAACTCATACACTCTTATTATCCTTTAAATAGTTTAAGAATTCCTAGCTAAGGTATTCTCTACCTCGAACAAATCTAAGTTTTTTAATAGTCTTACCTAGTTTATTTCTTTACTTCATTCCTAAATTCTTTAAACATTTTAGAGGATTTAAACTTATATCTCATTAGATGCAGATACCCATACCTAGACTTGTCATCAGTAAAGGTTATGAAGTAAAATATATACCTCTAGCATGTAAAGATATAAGTTCACAAACATTAGAGTGTATAAGTTCTAGTAACTCAGTAGAATGTGACCCTTTACCTATGAAAGGTTTCTTGGTCATTTTTTCAAATAAGCAGGATTCACACATACCATATGATTCATAATCAAATGGATCTAGATCCACCTTGGTGTAATCTAGAGATCCTAGTCTCATTCCCATGACCTAGTCTACAATGCCATATATAGGATGATTTTAGACTATCTATTTTGGGTTTCTTAGTATTTATGCTGAGAATAAAATTGGTTAATTCTAGAGCATACAATCCATTTTGTAAAACACTATATCCATAATAAACTCTGTTTAAAGATAAGGAAAACTTAATATCCTTTTTCTACAAATGTAAAACATTTCTTGTCCAAACAAGTAATAGAAATAATGTTCTTAGAAATAACAAGAGCAAAATAAAATTATCTAGTTCTAATGTCATGCCAGATGACAAATGCAAAAAGTAAGATCCTATAGCTAATGCAACAACTCTTATTCCATTCCCTACTCGTAGGTCCACTTCAGCATTGCTTAGCATCCTTTTATTCTTTAGCTCTTGTATATTATTACAAATGTGAGACCATAACAAGTATCTAATACCCTAGGAGCTAGGGTTTGCATGTGATAGATTTACCTTAATTACAAACATACATGAAGTAGAGGCTTTTTTAAGTCTCTTATCCTTCAAAAAACTTAATTATACTTTTCAATTTCTTTTTTAATGGCCTTCAGTACCACAATAAAATCACGTATCTTTGGCCTTATCCTTCTTGATGTCGCCTAGTGGCCTTAGTCTTACTCTTAGACTTTTTCTTCTTATCTTTTACCTTGGGTTTAGAAGAATCACTTCTTGGCATCGTATGCCTTTATCTTTCTTGATATTACCCTTCACATTCTTCAACATGTTAAGTAATTCAAGTAGAATTCTTTTTAATTTATTCATGTTGTAGTTCATAAAAACTGTGAAAATGACTCAGGCAAATACTGTAAGACCAATCAGTTAAAAGTTCATGGTCCATGGTAAATCCTAATTGGGACATTCTTTTGATGTACCCAATCATCTTGAGTACATGAACGTTTATTGAAGAACTTTCTGTCATCTTATAGCGGAATAGTTCCTTGGATATCTCGAACCTATTTGGCTCTACCTTGTTTATCATACAACATTTACAAGTGCATAATAAGGTATCATGTTCTTGTGCTGCCTTTAAAGCTTTGGTGACATAGAACTCAGCATCACTACTACTTATTTGTTGCCATCCAAATGTTCTTAATGATTATTGAAATCATTTTCCTCATAAACAAGAGTACCTTGAACCGGAGACTTAGGGATGGCCTCTAGGACATAGGATATCCTTTTTTCTCTCAAAACAATTTTGAGGTTACGATACTAGTCCAAATAGTTAAAGTTGGTCAGCTTGTTGGATTCTAATATGCACATGTAAGTATTTATTTAACGTATATGCCAAATTAAAAGAACTTTATTTAAATTTGATTACTCCAACTATTTTATCAAATCTAATGACACAATCAATTAGAGTGTAATGTCATCTCATGATATTCTAAGTTGGGCTAGGATATTATTTAATTTTATTTTGATCTTTAAGGGGGCTTAACAAACCAAAACTAACTTAAATAACCTATTAACTACAGTTTACATCTTATGTAAATTCCTAAGTCATCATGTTGATGTTGCTTTGTCATTTAATCAATTTAATTAACACCTATGCTTAGTCTTAAAAATATGATAGTCTTGAAAGAGGCCAACCAACTATTTTTTTTTTTAATTCAATCGTAACTATTATTCTAATATATCATATATATTCTATTACATAACTAAGTTCAAAGTAAAACTAACTTGACAGAGGCCAAACAAATAGAAGTAAAGAGAAGTTCCACTATACCACTATAATGGGAGATAACACGTTCTTAACATATGAGTTAATAATTTAGAGGGAACTTTGATTAAAAGGTGAATTTGATTATTAAGGTCTTGCTATGGCATGCATACATACATACATACATGCACAATACATCATATGCAATATAACATACATACAATTTATAAAATAAAATATGGGGATGATTATGGACCACATGGTTTCCTCATATTGATATAGTCCCACCACATGTTTATCTTGATGTCTTCATCTTCATAAACTCGAATTACAAGTCCATTCAAATTTAACTATTAAATTCTAACATATGCAACTATTACATAATTGATAAGAAATCTCAAGTTACATTCGAGGGGAGTTAGAAGATAAGAGAATTTACAATAAGAGTTTAGAAGATAAAGCAGGGTACACGATCCCTTTTTTCCAAAAATATCAAAACAAAACAGATACAAAATGTGTGTGTGGTTCGTAATCAGCCATATTCTATATATTCAATCTGTCATACATTCATAATGCAAAACATAGAATAACTAGATTGTTGATTCACTTATGGGTTAACATGCCATTTAAATTAAATTCCATTAACTACTTAAAGAATATAATTTGACCAACTCGTTTAAAATCCTTTTATACTTTACAAATTTCTTAAAATATCTGCATTTTGAAGAATGGGTAATTGTTGCATGGACTGGGCAACCTTGCAGCACAATTTAGGTTGTTAATTGAGCTGTGAGTGCTTCTGGGCATCAAGCCTGGACTGCTTGAGTGCACCTGTGCAGCAAGCTTGGCTTGCTAAGGGTACGCCTTGTTTCTTCCTTAGCGGCCTTGCCAAGGGCTTGGGCTTTTGTCTGGGACTTCCAGTTATCATTAGGTTATAGTTCATTTACTAAATTTAAGGTTGGAACAATTCCAAAACCCTGAAACTTTTCAGGGCTTTCATACAGGACAATTTCAAATAAATCTATAAGCATTGTTCAATAATATGAACATTCATAAAAATCAAAATCGCATACAATTAATTGAAATAAACCTAGAGGCTTTGACACCACTGTTAGGATTTAGGGGTCATGCATCCTATGCACTCGCAGCAGAATAATAAAATTCCCAAACCAAGAAAATAGGCTATTCGAATAATTATATATAACAAAAGCTAAATATTTAAACAAACCTCTTGAAGCTTTCTCGATGCAGTTAGTTTGATTGTTTAACAGGAATGCTTAGAATTCCTCCATAAATCGTTAAAAGCAATACTCAAGATTAAACACACAACATAGATAAATGATTAGTAACTATTCAGTTGGATAGCCTCTAATAAAATAATTCACATAATTGACCGGTTTAAAAACCTTCAAGAAAAGTTTACCTTTTCAAAACGATTAAAGGATTCGATTCTACCCTCAAGGTACGTGCTAGCTTCCACTTGGTAGAATCTTCAATGGAAGGGTTTAATATTGAAGCAAAAACTCCTTTGCCTTGCTTCGAAATTCACTTTTAAATGGATGTCACTTTTGTCTTTCATGTGTTGGCTAAAACCTCCCTAGTGTTGTTTATATAGGTGCGGCTAAGGTTTAGGTTCAGTTGGATCCAATGTGTTGAATTCCAATTAAGCCTAAAGCCCAAAACTCCTTTAGTAATTCACAATCATATTAGGATTGCTAGTAGGCCTTTTAAACTTATAGTAGCCTAAATCCAATTAGAATTCTCACCATGATCTTTTCTTGACTTTTGAGAAAACTAGTCTTGCCATATATATGTAACTAATTACCTTTCTACCCTTATGTACTTAGAATTTAATTATTAACTCCAAATTTCCATTAATCCTTCTAGGTTCTTAACCTAAGTCAATCAAAGTGAGTAACTACTAGACTCTCTCATACGTTGGCAATAAATGTAATGGGATACTTCATAGGAAGTATGGTTAAATTAAACCTCTTTTAATATAACTTTGGTTTTGTCAAACCAACCTAATTACAAGCAAAGTTAAGATCATTGATCAAATCTTTCAGTGTTTGGTTAGCATATAATTCAATCAATTCATTAAACATATCCTGACTTCGACATAGGGCATTGATTCTAGTTTCAAACCTAACTTTGTCTAAATCCATTAATATTTGTAAAGTCTATGTTATGTTTCTGAAAAAGATTTGAAAAAACATAATTCATAATCTCTTTCACTTTATAAAGATTTTTGGAACAAGACATACTTGTCTCAAGAGGCTATGAGTTATTAATTCTCTTTTACTAAGGATTATGAATTCTGTCACACCCCACACGAAAGCATAATTGGTCAGAAAAATGGATAACCAAACCTCTGTAACCCTGACTTTAAATCAAAGTAATACACATGACCATAAACCAAACTAAAAATAAAAAGGAAAGTTTTATAAAAACATAACTGTATACAAATACTCATTTACTGAAATGTATAGTAAGTTAACTAAAAATTTCAGCAAAGGTTCCAGTAAAGTGGAACATGCCTAATAATACAAACATATTATAACCCTGGTTACTCACAACTAGACAACAACAACAACACAATAACATAATGAGCTATGCTCCATTTTATACCATACAAATTAATGAACTAAACTATTACACAATTCAAAACCCATGACTCAATGCCCTAATGTGACTCTTAATTTCTTCATCCCATGGCTTCAAGCAGATGATTCCAAGTGAATACCTTGTCGAGACACTATCAGCATGTCAGGTTTCGATCGGGAAATTCTAATGAGATCCTGATACTAAAAAAACAAAAACCATAAAAAATGAGGAGTGAGTCATAAAGACTCAGCGAGTGAAAAACGTACCCAAAAGATACTAGTATCAATCAATATATTTATAAGACTTATGCATAATAGTTTCACAATCATACAACTTACTATACAATTTAGCTTTCGCATGTACACACATATAAAATCAAAGTAACATACAAAAGTTCATATTCCAAAAAAATAAAGCAAAGCATACAAAAAGGCTAATAATTAAAGTAACTCAGCACCCGCACACCATAAACATATCCTCTTCCAAGGCTTTTTTGCTCCCACGCACCAAATATATATAACTTCTCACATAATCTCCCCGGGGCTAAGTTAATTGAATATATTTATTCAAATATCAAATTATCAAATCAAATGTATCATAGATGCACCCGGATTCTATATCTCATTAAAATAAACTTATTGCCCTATCAACCACAAACAAGATTTCACATCAGTTCATAATACACCAAATAATAGAAGTTCAACAACATAGCATTCTTGTCATGTAATTCAAACAAAGCACTAGAAATTCATACTAGACTACTATATATACATATAAATACATATTCACAACCCAACTAGCAACTAAAGGATATCGTTTTCCACTCACAAAATTATGAATTTTGCTCGTTGGTCCCTCTTGAGTTCACATGTATTGTTGGATCCACAATATGTTCCGAAGCTAAAAATCATATTTCCAAATATTATTGAGTTTATAAATTTCATGGTTATAATCCTCTAATTATCACAGCCTATATATATTGAGTTTAATGCATTTAATTGAAACTAACTCCTCTTAGGCATTTTAACAAATACCTTGAAGACATAATTAATTCTATTTCTCATGTATGTATGTATACATATATATATATATATACCTACCAATAAAACTAACCTTAGTTCATAAATTCAACATTACCTATAATCCCAACATTAGCTTTGAAGTTAAATTAACAATTTAAAAGCTACCACAAAATTTGGATTATGGAAGTTTAACAACAAACCAATAACAACTTCACCATTAACATAATTACCAAGCTTATGATCATCCTTAACACGACTCTTCTATTCAACCCCCATTCAAAATCTTACATCTAATCTTCATACACAACCAAAAGAATAACAATTAGCTTATTTTAGGCATTTTGTTAAATATTTTAAGGGTACTCTTTATTCCCATTTATGTATATATACTTTATTGTATATACCAAGAGAAATTTAACATTAACTTAAGAACACCCCTCACTAATTGCTACACAAATGTTAAATTGGAATTAAATGAGTTACTTAGGAATAAATAAAAACATGAATTATGGAAATTTAACAACTATTAAACCAATTCCAAGATTATATCTCTTCTAATAACACTTAATTTATTACCAAATCACCCATACCCTTTTCATTCACAACTTACTAAATTTCCTACATCTAACTCATCAAGCAACAAGAAAAACCTTCAACTCAAAGGATAATCAAGACCATCAATAAAAGAAAAGGCAACTAAACTAACCTACAATAGGAGGACATCAAGCTACTGCTAGAGGTGAAAGAGTAGTTACAACAACCTGTTAAAGGCAGTTTGGAGCTAAACTGGATAAGAGAGCACCACGGCAGGGCTGGAATGCGTGCTGGCTACCAAAATAGCTAAGCCCTGTTGAAGTCCATGGCAGTTGGAGGTTGTGGATGCTTCTTGGCTACCAACTCGGTTGGAAAAAAAAAAAAAAAAAAACTGAAGGGAAGCAAAATGCAAGACTTTGGAGTGAGGAAAAGGACTGCTCATCAACGAATAAAAGGAAGTTTGTAAAGCTATGCTGATGAAAAAACTAGAAGGATCGAGAGATGGAGGAAAGCAAAGGCAAGCCGAGAACAGGGAAAGAGGAAAACATTGGCCAAGAAAAAGAAGAGAAAAATAAACCAATAGATAAACAAATAAGGAAAAAAAAAAATAAAGGTGAAGTCAAAGTCAAGAAAAATAAAGTAATTGTGTAGTATATTTGTTTATTTTATAACTAAAGCCACACAATAATTTTTTAAGTTAATGTTGTGATACTGGGTAGTAACAAATTTTGCCTATCATTCATTTACTTTTATATGCTTCACTACATGAAGGGCATCGATCAAGTCATCTTTGACTCTCTATGTTTTCCTGGCTATGAATGTAAGAATAAGAAGTTAAAGTTTGTGGAACATAGAAAGAACAATATTTATATAGTATATCTTGACAAACTTTTTGAAAATATTTGTTACACTATTATGCATGACAATGTTGATCTCTAGCATAAAACACTTGGTCATGCTAGTGTGCATACTCTAGTTAAGATGTCCAGAAAAAGCCTTGTGGATGGTTTGCCTAGGATCAAGTTTAATTTAGATAAGTTGTGTGATGCATGTTGGCTTGAAATTTTAAAATTAAAATCATTGTTTCAACTTCAAGGTTATTGGAATTACTAGATATGAACTTGTTTAGTCCGACACAAACAGTACTTTATGTAGAACTTGTTTGATCATATGATTACAAAGATATTCCATAAAGGACTTAAGCAAGATTATAATTTTAATTAATTAAGAAAATGCTATGTGTATGTGTTCATAATTCTCTATAACAATGGGGTAGCTACAGCTCACTATTTGAAGAGATGAAAATAAAAATGAAAAAAGGAGAAAATTTTAGTTTTATAACATATAGGTTCTTCATTATTGTTGTTATGCCTATATATAGTTTAGTTGTCCCTTATATCTACACTAATATACTTGAAGTAATTAATTACTCTAGGCTTTCTTTGCTCCTCCAAATTTTTGTGTATGTATTAAAGTGTACTCTAAATATTAGTAGCTGATGTTAGTATGTTAGTTACTGATTGTTTTTAGTATCACAAAGTAGTACAACCCTTAAAGCACCAAATGAACTAATATTATGTGAACATGCTTTTTAATTGATGATAGTAATATTTTTGTTTTGCTTTTGGATCATTAAAAAAAATTATCAGGGATTGCTTTGCTTCTAATTCAGCTTACCATGCATATGCAATACTTCATTCCTCTTAAACCAACTGAAAGTAAGTTCAGTTACTTCACATAACTGTACAAATTCCACCAGAATTCATGTTTAACACTTTCATTTGAGGAGAAGGAATGTGTTAAAACAAGATTTCTGGTGGAATTTGTACTACTTTTAGACTCTTAGTAACCTATAATCCAAATAGGATTACTTGTAGGTCTTTTAGAACTTTTGATTAAATCTTGGAGACTAATACTAACATTGCTTGGGCTTCATATATAATGTGTATAACTTCAAATCACTATCATATAATGTCAAAATAGTTAATAGTTAGAAGTTGATCACCAAATATTTTGATTAGTACAATTAAAACATATATCTCATTGTTCCATAATCTCATGTATAAATACAAATGAATGTGCCATTATGACCAACTTTTGATTGACTCTTTGACACTAATACTAACATTGCTTAGGCTTCATATATAATGTGCATAACTCCAAATCACTATCATATAATGTCAAAATAGTTAATACTTAGTAGTTGATCACCAAACACTTTGATTTATGCAATTAACACATATATCTCAATGTTTCATAAATCATACTATAAATAGCACTTAGAATCTATTTTCCTGAAGGGTATGCTTAGAACCAAATTTTTTAGAGAATTTAAATAATTCTAAATAAAATTTTAAAAATTTTTTGTTTGGAATCCTTATTACAATAGAATTCAATTAATTCTAAATCGTGGTTTTAAAGATTTAACATTTTTAATTCTTTATTACTTAGTTTGGTCTCTGTGATCAACTTCCTTAATAATATTTTGGACATATTAATGCTAGTATTTTAACAAGTAAAATCTTTGTTGGTTGGATACAAGTTCTCTTTCCAAGCCACTCCTCTTGTGTATTTCTAAACAGTAGATCAATAACAATTTAACAAGATGTTTCACAATAAGTTACATCTCTTGACAAACAATTACTCTTGCTACTTTTGAATAATAGAATAAAAAACAATTTAACTTGATCTTTTACATATAAGTTACTTCTTATTCCCTTAAAATGTGATTCCTTAGCCAAAGCAAAGATTATAATACCAAACTTGTAGGTAAAAGCAAATTGATGGGCTGTACAAACAAACCCTAAAGGGTTCTTATTGGATTTTAACAAATTTCCCCCTATATCTCTCTCTATCATTCTTCCCTCTCAATTCCCTTTTCTTTTGTAATTCTTTGCAAATTACCCCTCATAAGACCAAAGGGTAGTATCACAATCAGATTTAGACAAATCAAAGAGAAGAAAGAAAACCAACACACCTGGCATTTTTAATCTATGATAAATCGAAGCATAGCAAGGAAGTTTTCTCCTATGAAACTGTCATAACCCAGACTAGAGGTCCATGACTGGCATGGTAACTATGACTGACTAAGATCTGCCCTAACTCCCACGAACCAACAATACTATCTTGGAATGACAACAACAAGAGTGTAGTAATAAAGTTGGCAACAAAAATAATAGTGCAATAATGGCCTAACTATAAAACCATAAAATTTATCAACAAAGTGATTATCACACCTCTCATGGAGGCATGATTGGCTGGAGCATTAGATAACCAAACCTCCGTAACTTAGACTTTACCACTACTAAACACATATGACTCTCAAAACATTTATATTTAAAACCAAGAAAACTTTTACGTAATTAAATTTAAAACATAGACTTGTTACTAGATACATAATATTTACTGAAAATTTTGGTAGAAGTTTCACACAATATGAAACATGCCCAAAATATAAACAATACATATTCCTGTTTTTACACAATCATAACAACAACAAAGACAATATAACTAAGGAGCTCAACTCTGTTTCTCATCATATTAACAATTAACTAGACTATTATATAATATAAGACCACCACACAGCTCTAGTGTGACTGTAAATTTTCATCATTGACTTCAAGTATGAGATTTCAAATTTTAACTTGCCGCTAAATACTCGGTAAATCCTGTATCAATGGTTAACATCCTTAATGATCCTGTTACTAAAAAAAAATATCAACAAAAGAGGAATAAGTCCTACGGACTTAGTGAGTGAAAAATCGTACCTAAAGAGTACTAGCATCACTTAAAGCACACATATTATCATTTAATCTTAAGTAACAGTATTCATATCTTAACTGAATAGTACACGCACGTAATTGTCAATCTTATAAAGCCACGATTCGCATGTTTCATAACATACATAAATCAATTCAATATCCGAAGATCACAATTTCAATAAAGCAATCAAAGAATACAAAGCAAGCAAAGGGCTAACGAGTAACCTAGCCCCGCATAACAGTATCACCTCCCACCTAGGCATTTACACACCCGCACAACAGATTAATTCTCCGCACATAATCCATTCCATAGGGTTGAGCACTTAAAATTTTAAAGTATTTATCATAATCAAAATATCTCAGGATTTCAAATCAAAATATCCTAGGTGCACTTGGATCTCAATTTTGGAAATAAAAATCATTTCTCAAAAAATTTCACTTTGTTAGCCCTTATTAACTACAAACAATTTCAAACATTAAACATAATCCAAATAACTCAATGAAACACTAAACATGCTTATTATTTTTATTTTTTTTCATATAACATATCTATTTAAAAACACATATAATTACACATAATAATCTAGCCACCAAAAGGGCAACTGTTAACTACTCACCGGTTTACAAATCTTGTTCGTTACTTCCTTTTGCACTCACGTGTGTCATCAAGGCTCACATAAGGGTCCGAAACTGAAATTCATAGTTCCAAATAATACCTAGTTTATAAACGTTACTGTTATAATCTTTCAATTACTAAGCTTATATATCAATTTATATAGGTTTTTTTATGAAAGTTTTCTATTAAGTCATTACATGTCAAGTAGTGTGAATTGTATATTATGTGGTAAGGTTGATAATGAAGAGACACTTTAAATGTTTTGACAATGCATAGGATAGAAGGAAACAATTAGAAAAGATAGAAAACACTAGTGAGTTGGAGATGTTGAAACTATCCAAACTTGGGGTGCTCACCAGTGTTGACTATAACAGTCATATCTTCCTTTAAGAAATTCTAAATCCAGTTTTATAAAATTTATTAAATGCTAGACAGGTGTAGATTTATAATGGTATATTATTTGTAATTTTTGGATTTATATATCAATACAATTTATTCTTTAAAGTTGCATCAAATTCTATAAAATACAAAATTTTGGCATCTCTGACCTTATCTTAGTTAATTGAACATAACTTTCTCTAAGAAAAAGAAAATCCAATTTTGTTTATTGTATTTATTAATAGACACGTATATATATTTCTAGATAGATATTATATGTATTATTTGGATATGTATATTAGTATAGTTAATTATTTAAAGTTTATTCCTTTTAGGCATTTTCACAATCCCCTTGGATATATGTTTAATTTCTCTTACATACTTAACCAATTTTAATAAAACCAAGTCAAACCATTATCTTTAGGAAGTTAGCTACTATCTTATTTAGAAATTTTTCCTAAAATTAGCATTAAACTCACTCGACTCTTCACATAAACAAAAGCAGGGCAATCATAAAATTATTGGTTGCCAACCTCTGATTCTGATACTTATAGAATTCTCACACTTTAGAATTAAATTATGAAACTTTCCAGTCTAGTGTTCCATGAAATCTAGGCCCTGCATCCCTTCAAAACCTCTTAACTCTCACTTTCCTACACTTTACCCACAAATAACCCTTCTTTTTTCATACTCATTACTTACTTTCACTAACTTCTTAACCACAACATCAACCAACCAATCTTTGCTCTTGTTTACAAACTTTTATATTTACATAAATCATTTATTTCATATTCTGAATTATGGTTAAAAGGATTACAATTAACTTATTTACTTTATTCTTTAACTTTCATCTAAACATGAATTGTACACTTCTAATCTCCATCTTCTTTTTTATAATCTCCTTCTCATTCATGTATTTATAACACCTTCAAGATATAAACATCATCTTCCAACTCCTAATTCCACTTTCCTATCCATAAGGAATTCCCTACAAATCACTTAAATTAAGATATTACATCTAATTTAACATGGGTACTTTATTAAACTAAGGTTCTAAGACAATAAAATTTCAACACCTAATTGCCTTATTGCTAACACCTCCTAACATCAAGATTAACTCTCAAGAAAATCCTTCCAATACTTGAATTTGGAAGTAGTTAAAGTTGTCCCAAGGCCCACAGTATGTAAGGCAGCTACTGGCTGGCATAGCTTATGCAACCCACGAGACTACATAGGTCCCTTTCATTAAGAACTCTGCAACCTTTGACTGCGACATGCTTCTATCTTTTTCACAAAAGAACCCAAGCTGAAAACAGTCATGTAATAGCCCTTGTTGTAGCTACTCACCTATCCACACACAACATTTACCCACAAGGAGCTCTTAAGCTCATAACTATAAAACACCCTATACCATTGCTATATAAAATTTTCCCACACAACAAAATAGCCCCAACTAAACTAAGAAGGTAGCAAGCCAACAAGAAAGAAAAGTAACCATACACTGACCAAGGGAGAGGAAAAAGGAATGAGCTATTACCTTAAACCTAACTTGAACAAAAAGGAGCTGAAATTTCCTTAAGTTAGCTTGGGTGGCTTTCAATGGCAGAAATAAGGGGAGCTCGACTAGGAAAAGGAAAGCTAGAGTTAGTGGAGGAAGTTTCTAAGTATTGGCCAACTAGAAGACAAAATGAAAGAATAAAGACACATGATAAAAATTAAATATAATACAAGGTCAATAGTCAAAAAGTTAGAATGTGTGGTGTGTATTTTAAGCTTGATTTAGTATACTTACATATATATATATATATATATTAACTACTTGTACCACTTTAATTTACTTGGTCATAATTTAGTTTATTTTACATCAACAAGTTGTACATAACATTTTAAATGGATATTATATTTTATTGTTATTTGTTTAATTTATTTATATATTTGCTATTTTATAACTAAAAATTTACACATTATATTTAAATGTAACTTCACTATATCGGGCTATAATAGTGATGTAACCCCTTATAAGTTAAGGTCATTATTATGTAGGTCTTATCCCAAATTCATCTTAGAGGATTGAAATGTCAATGAACTTAATAAAATTTCAAGAGTTTCTTTCATTGGTCTTGTATATAATTATAGAACAACTTAGTTCATTGTAGTTACAAAATTACTCATTATCAGATTAGTTTACTAACACATTGTGTGTGATTTCTTACATTCTTTGTACATTGTTTGTTTTAATCTCACTCTGGATTACATTATGTATTATCTTTACATTTTAGTTAGCAATTCATAACTGGGTTTCTTATTAGACTCATTAGACAACTCTTTTCGTAAACAACCAACTAATATTTACTAGTATAATTCTTTAGATTAAAACTCATTCTATGTCCACCTAGTTATACAAAAACTTACAATTTCACAAGTGTAACATTCTAAAAAATTTATCCCCTTATTATCTAGGATTTTCTTTCAATTACAAGTTAGCACACTTGAACTATTAATGCACTAACTCCATAATTGCCCTTGCCTTCCTTGGGTTGTTTTTATTTTCATACCATTTTAAACAAACTTATATTGTTTGGCTGAAGTGGAACTTTGCTTAGTTGAGTTTATTCTAAATTACTTTCCTAAATCATTTAACTCATAAACCTTCATTCACACATATTACTAAAAATAAGTCTTACTAATCACATAGCATAGTTGAATTTTTTTTCTTTCACTATACAAGCAAGCAATAGTCTCATTGGATTAGTAAGTTACATACATATTCTTAGATTTACCTATTGCATTTTTTTTCTTTTAAATTCACATTACTAATTACTAAAAAAAGAAATGAATTTATTAAACTATTACATATTCATTTACAAAGATTTACTACTTTTATCAACTAATACATAGCTAACTTGTACTCTTCATATGAGTATAATCATACTTTCCCAAGTCTTTCATAGCCAAGCCTTCGCTACTTACTACCAGTGAGTCCTGTAGCCTCCTTTGATTTATTGAACATACAAAAATGAGATTCACATCTCATTAGACAGGGATGCAATGCAACAAGTGACATGAATGCATCATATTAGTCGTATACTTCGTGTATTCTTTTATAACAATCACAACATACACATAATTATTTACACAATCATTCTTAATATATCCACAGCCACACATATAAGATATATCATCATTCCACAGTCAGTCATCCAATATGTAGTCAGATTAGCACATGATACAAAAGCGTACAAACAGTTCATAAGGCAGTAAATAAGATAAAACATGTCTACCTCACTTCAAGCTACAACTCACATACTTCATCAAAATAAATAAATAAAGCAAAGCACATACATCAATCTTCAAGATGTTAGCTACATAGTTGATTGACATCTTAATTCTGGCCCCAGCTTACTCAAAAATAGTTGTAACCCAAACAGGTACAAAACAAAGGAATAAAGAGCACTCTCTTTGTCCATTGCCATAACTAGAGCTATAGCTATCCTAATGAACTCATCCAAGGACACAAACACATTCTAAAATATCCTAAATATATTCCAACTTTAGCCTTCAGCTCTAGATTATGCCTTTACAGCTATTAAATCCCTGGTTCAAGATACAAGGGAACAACAGCAACTATGGTAAAACAACTATAACTTCTTCTCAAGCCATAACCTAGCTCAAGAGAAGCTCCAAATATGATTCTAAGACCTTAAGCTACAATGTTTCTTTAGGCCTCCTAAGATAATTCACCCCATAAAATCCTCCTGCCACAATCAAACACTTACAAAATAGGACAACAGAGATTGTTGCCTTTCTTTGTAAGAAGAAACGTCCATTCTACCCTTCAAATGAGCTTAGAAAAAGCTCAAAAAGATTCCCTTTTGTCTTCTTATCAGTTTATCTTCAACTCTTAGCCCCTGGTTTGACCATTATGACCCGAAAAACCTTGCTACACTTAACTAAGTACAAAATAGAACCCTGAAAGCTACACTGACTTCCTAGAGTTACAGAGAATTATCTGCTTCCTTAAAGCCCTGGAAAGTCTCCTAAAATACTCCTCAATATGTTAAACACAATTAATCTTTAGGTCACTTTAACAAATCCATCCTAAACCACACATCTAATCATACACTTCGCTACTTGGTGCAAGACAAAGCCCAAAAACCTTGTACTAGCTTCAATAAGCTCCAAACTCCTATTCGCATGTAGCCAACCCCTAACCAATTCCATAAATATTCCTTAAGGTCCTAAGAACAACTTTACTTCAGGAAACTTGAGCTAAAACATCATGCATCTAACACAAAAACGTCTTTATTTCTACCAGGTACAATAGGCAGCAAAGTGAGCTCAAGCTTGATTTGCACCGTCAATTTCCAAGTTCAAACTTCAAGGACCTCTTCTATGGTTTAAATTTGAAAACCCCTTATTCTAAACCTCACACTTCTCATAGAAAAATCAAGATCCATATCAATTTCAAACTTTTAAACTAAAATTCTTGAAAATAATCAAGTACCAAACTCATACCTTCTAGTCGTATAGTTTTCATAGTTCATAAAGAATCATTAAACTTCAATCTCCACATAAGATTAATCAAACCAGATCCAAGATTACTTAATACTAAGCTTTTGATTCACCCACAACATGAAACCCATTTTGTCCAAAAGCCTATCAAAGTTTCAATAACCACCTACCTCATTTCCTAGCAAAATTTGGTTGTTTCCCTTCCTTCTAAGCTTTACTTCCTTCTTCCTCTGCTGCTAACACCACCACCAGAAGGCTCAAGTTGCAGCTCCAAGCCCTATCTTCCTTTCCTTCCATCAGCATTAACTCTTGGTTTCTCTCTTCTTTTTACTCCTGTTTGCTTTTCCCGTTTTTCCTCTGTAAAGCAAATGAGAAAAGTAGACTTCCCCCCAAATCCTTAAAATTTGCCATCTCCAAAATCGAAGTGTGTTCAACAAGAAAATGTACTTTGTTTAATTTAACAAACAGCCCATAAAATTTGGATTTCGGTAGCCTTGTCTCTGAAATGAGTCTTTTAGAATTTAATTACATCCTTGCACCATACTAGTTTTTCACAAAGTAGTCAGATTTTACCTTTATCTTTGAACAAAAAACTGTATTGATTAGTAGATCCAAATAACACACATGAGACATGTTTAGAAAGATACATTTGTCTGTTAATTTATCTAACCAATGGATCATGATTTGCATTCCTCTAGCTCAAGTTATACTATTTTAACCAAGGGAAGGTCATACCAACAAAAATCCTACGTTTAAGAATTATTTCCTTACTTTAAACAATTAACTTGACCAATGTACAACTCTGAAAAATACATGTGATACATTTTTGGAAAGCTATATATATATATATATATTAATTTATTCAACTAATAGAATTCTATTTCAATTCCCCTATAGGAAGTTATGACCAATTTACTAAGGTAAGGTTAAAGCTGTCAAAATCTTGTATTTGGTAGAATTTAACTTAACTTCGAAGAATTAAATGTATTAATATACACATTCAATTGGCATGTATGATACATGTATAGAAAGTTATATGCGTCTACTAATTTATCTCATAAATGAACTGTTATTTTTATTTTTATTTTAAATTAATTTATGCTAGTTGAATCACTAAAAGGTCAATCTGATAGAATCCTGCATTTCCAAGATTTTAACCCAAATTTGATGAATTACCTGGACTAATTTATGTGTCCAAATATTACAAATCATATTTTATTTTAAAGCTACACAACTCTATTTTTTGACACATTAATCCAAGTTGCATTTAGACGTTTCTAAGAAAATATATAAGCATCTAAGTGAACAAATTTCATATATCTAATTGAATAGTTTTATTCTAACATTGAAGTTTTCATGCATTTTCACTTCAGGCATGACAATTAAAGCAATAAGATGCAATTCTTACAAACAAATAACGCAAAAACGTTACTAGAGTTATTTCCATACACTTAAGCACATAATTTACTATTAAAACTCTAGATTTACTTACAATTGAATCATTGCTTCATAAAAATTAGGTAATTCAAGCGCACCAACAAGTATACAAGTACAAAAATATGTAAATATGCATTAATAAAATATTTTGAAATTCTGTGGTATTACAGAAACCGACTGACCATCGGCAAGCTTGGATGACAACCTGAGTGACAGAGTAGCAACAAAGATGAGGATAAGCTTTCCTTAACGAGCACCAACACAACAATGATAGATACCAGAATCACAGAGAAAGATAGTAGTAGAGAGGGAGGGAAAAATAAATTTAAGCATGGAGAGAGAAAGAAAAAAGGTAGGTATTTTAATTTAGAAAAATTTATCAGTGTCTACTATAATGCACATGTAATGGACACTTATATTTTTGCAAAAATTGGTGCCAAACACACTTGAATATAAGCATCCATTTTATTTTTTTCAACCCATTATAAGCATCTACAGTTAAGCTAACACTGACATTTGATAAAGCGGATGTTGATAGTTTATCAGTGTTACCATACACTTTTCAACATCCACGTTTTAGCTAACATTGATATTTCTTTTTCTTGTAATGGAATGGGTAGGTTAAAGGTGTTGTTCGTGATAACTTTGTAAAATAGAGTTATTTCATTACACTTATGAGTCCTAAATCGTGTCAAACCCCTGAGTTTAGAGTTAGATTTCCATTAAAATTAGTATCTTTTAGTCAAGTCATGTTTGTTTAGGAGTTAGGAGTGTTTTCTTTCAATTATGAGTAGTTTTGTTTAAAATAGTTATTCTTTAGTTTTAAATTATTTTGAGTAGTGTCCTAATCCAAATCAAAGAAGGAAAACTTAAAGGCAGAGCTCGGCGTGAACAACATGAGAGCCTCGACGCCCAAGAAGTTGGAAATAAGTAAGAAGACATAGAGCATCGTGCCAGGAAGCTTATTCTGGAGAATTCAAGCACAGCAGTGGCTTACTCTCAAGAATTCATGCAACAAGTAAGAGAACTTAGTGCTGCAACAAGGTGTAAGAGGAAGTCGCGATGCTAGAATGGCAATGTTTATATAAACAAGTCAGAGAAAATGAAACCATAATGCCTAGATGGAAGAGGTCACGACACTATTATGAAGACGACTTCATTGACAAACAGAGAGCTGGCGCCACATAGTGCTAAGTGAATATGCCCCGTGGTGCCTGTATGCATTCACCAAGGACTTATAGTTATGTTGAACTAAGAGAAAAAGACCTATAAAAAGAGGTGAAAGTTAGGGTTAAAAAGATACCAGAGCAAATATGTTGAGAGATATCAAGGAGATTATGAAGACCCAGAGTTATGACATCTCTAGTTTTCTACCTTTTCTTCTTATTTTCTAATTTAACTTGTAATGGCTATTTCATTTATGTTTTAGCTTACCTTAGTTAGCATGGAATAGTTATGTTCTAAGGTTTCAATTAAACTCACATGTTGCCGAATGTGTGGCGCTTGCTTTAATTTAATTTATGTTTAGTTTTCAATTATTTATGTTGTCTTGATTTTAATGTTTTTAATTGTTTGATCACCAGTTAGATTGTTTAGGAACCCGTAATTTAGCTTGGAAGAGTGAATAAATGATTAGCTTTAGATAACTTAGCCTTTGATTGGATTATTCACCTAATTGGATAATCTGATTTGTTAAAGATATAAGAATATACTCTTTAGTCATAGGTAACCAATTTAGAGTGGCTCTAAATGAATTTGTCTTAGTCTAGTTCACATAGGAATATAGTAAAGTAACTAAGGATAATATTATAAGACATAGGAATATGCTTGTAATAGATTGAGAACTCTACGTTAATAATTAACTATTGCATAAACTAAGTAGAAGAAAGGAAAATATATGTGAAGTGTGACGGATTTTGTAAACCTAGGTTTAGGTAAATAAGTTGATAATTGTTAGTTTAGCTAAGAAAACCATCAACCATAAATCGATCCGTTAGTTTGAATAAAATTAAGTTGCATCATTATTAGTACTTAGCTCTATAGTAGTTTAATTTCTTGTAAGAATAATCTCTACTTTATCACTGCATTACTTGCAACGAAACGTGCACTTGCATTACAAAATTCGTGTCAATTCGCAAAGAGGAATCTTTCTTCTTCTTCTTTAATTTTTCATTTCAAAAAATTTCTAATACTAAGTTTTCCTTTTCGTTTCTTATTATAATTCTTATTTTTCTAATAAAAAATTATGATTTAAAAAGTTATAATGTAAGTCCTTGTGGCATTATTTATGTCACGTTGTTAGCAAAATCATTTTCAATCCTCCTTCGTCTGTCCCAGTCTCGTTAGTCAAAGTTAATTTGGATATAAGATGATGGTAAGAACACAGCTAAAGCAATTTTGTAATTAAAAATAATTTAATTGCAACAAATTAAAAGGTAGGGATTAAAGTGAATTCTGAGACAAATGATTGACTGATATGACATACATCAAAATGATATTTTATTCCTTGTGTTACGATATGTTATTTTCTTATTAAGTTCATAATGAACTAATCTATATTTGTAATATATATAAGTGGCTTAATATCAGTTTTTTTTTTTTTTTTTCTTAAATCCCTTATGAGTTTTTAATATTAGTCAAGTATCATTTAGTTGTTATTTTATAATATTAGAATATTGTGCTTAAAATAAGCTAATAATTTTTTCTCATATTCTTCTCCCTTTTAATACTAATAGGATTGTCACTCTTTTTTACTATTAATTTATTTTCTTAATTCTTCTCAATTTTATGAATTAAATATTTTTTTTTAAATCTATAAATTAAAAGAAATATTAAGAGTATAGCTTTTAGTTTATTCAAATATTATTTTTTAATTCTTCTTCTATGTAAAGAATTAAAGAAAATTTATAAATTTATATTGTGAATTTTATCTTTAATTTATTTATTTGTTAAATTATATTAACAAAAAGTAAAACTTTTAGTTATTATTTCATAGTATTAAGATGTGATTCAAATAGATTACTATTTTTTTTTTCTAACTCTTTCCATTTTAATACTAACATGATTGTAATTCTTTTTTACTTCAAATTTCTTTTCCTAATTATTCTCAATTTCTTGAATTAATTTTTTTTATATAAAAAAAAACTATGAACTAAAAGAAATATTAAAAGTATAATTTTTATGATTTAAATATTATTTTCTTAATTTTTTTTCTATCTTAAGAATTAAAAGAAAAAAAATTATAAATTATGTTATGAATTGAATTTTTAATTGAATTTACTTATCATAAACATTATTCACACGCTACGCATGTGCCACACATGCTAGTATTTTAATAAACTTGAATGATAATTTTTGAGCCACATACTATTATACTAATGTGCTATATGATTGGAAAATAAATACTTGTGGAGAGAGGTAGTTGCAAACCTAGAGCGAAATTAGGCTCACACCTTTAGGTGAGAGGATACTTGTGAGAAAAAACAAAAAAAAAAGACATGTTTAGGCGTAAAGATGAATTATATTGGACTAAACAATATATATGAGCTGTTTACAGTAATCATAGAGAAATTAACTAGTTCCCACAAAGTCTATTTGAAGCAAATACAAATATAAGGAGGACATACTAAAAAGCTGATGATGTTGTTTCACCCCAAGTTTGAATAAGGCATTTGTGCACTCGTCCAGCTCCCTAATATAATATCAAGTTTTTTATTGAAATTACAGTCTAAATTCAATATAAAACAAAACAAACACTAATTAATAGAGAACCTTCAATACGAATATAGAAATAATATAGGGAAATTAATTAGTTCCAGCAAAGTCTATATTTGGATGTAAAATATATTTAAGTTGTTTAAAGTATGGATACATATTACTAACATGAAAAACATTAAAATTTTAAATAAATACTTTTAAAACACAAATATTATAGTGAAATTTTCTTAAAATTTTGATCTCAAAATTATAATTTCTTTAAATTGCAAGTGTTTATTTAAATAAGACAAAAATCAATAAGGGTTGGTTACAGTGGTAAGTAAGCTGTACTTTCAAGATAAGAATACAAGTTCAAACCTTGGAGCAAGCAATAACCGAGAGTGTCTCACAGTCATGACAGAGTATGAGAAATTAGTCTCACAGTAATATATGTGAAAAAATCTAGAAAACTAAGAAAAAAAAAAAAAAAAAACACAAGATGCAAATTAATATAATCGTATTCTCACCTTTTCTTGCATTACCCAGGCATCGATTGACACATTTTTCCATACAAGAGTTATAATCTGCTTTACCATCTACATTCAAAATGACAATAACTACGAATTTTTTTTTTTTTCTGTTGTTTTAGGGTTTTCAGTCCATGGATTATTAGCATCCACAACAGCTAAAACAAACAAAACTATAAGTAAAGCAGTTAACTGATCAGATGTCTTCATATTATTTTCTAGTTATGAATTTCCTCTTCACTGGAAAGTCTGTAACTGGACTGTGATTATAAAACCTGAGCCATGGAAGCAAATATATATATATATATATATATATTGTATGATACTAATATGAAAGTGCCAATATTTTCATTAATTATAAATGATAATTCAAATTTGTCTTCTCATTAACTTGAAGAAACTTTTTTTTAATGAAAAAATTATTTACAATGTGACTTTTGGTATTACATAATAGTTTTTATTCTTTAAATAAAATTGTGATGCAAAAAATAAAAATAAAAATATGTACAAGATCTTTTGGTATTACATAATAGTTTTTATTACCCAATAATTGATTAAATAGAGTGTGGACACGTTGCCAAATCATTTCGCAAGTATTTTCACATCAGCTATGTATTATGAAATTTCAATTTTAAAAATGGAGGGTTGCTGCAATTTGAACCTTAGATCTCTCAAACGAAACTACTCAATAGTCACTTTGACAAGCTAATTAATTACTTATTATATATATTAACTTATAAAAAATATAAACATGTATTAAATCTTATTACACAAAACAAAAATTCAAACGTACCAACAGCAAAAGTTTGAATTTTAAGAAATAAAAATTAATTTCAAATAAAATAAGAAATATTTTTTTATCTAAAAAAAAATTATTTTCTTTCAAAATTAATGTGAATTATCTATATGCAAATTACATATAAACCTTTTTATTCAAAAATTCAATAGCAACAATAATGAAAATTTTATAATTCTTATATATTTTATATTATAATTTATTTTGTTAGACCCCCTATTGAAATAAAAAATAAATAAATTATTTAAATTATCCTTTTACAACAATTTAATCAAAATAGAATATAAAAATTTCATATGATATAAAATATAAAATAAATTAATAAAGATAAATGTGAAAATTTCAGTCCCCTCTCTTCGATTGATAGAAGTCTAATGCTGTTACACAATAATTAGGGGGAAAATACTAAAAAGTCCTGCAAGTAACTTCTAGCTACCAAAAATTATATTTTTAGTTTTCCCTTTCAATTGAGTCCGACACACTATTATTTCTTATATTATCCTCTACTTTTAGATTATTTTAACAACATATTATATAAACCTAAATTTTTATTTTTGCTACATTATCTCTAATAAAAACTATTTAGCACAAAACAAATTGAATTTATTAGTGCTATTCTAAAGAGAAAAATACAACTCACAACTCCACTAAAAACAAATAAATCAGGTTATAATTTTACGAGACAAATAAGTCATAAATTTAGTATTTTCTCTCCAAATAAATATTGGACTTTAAATTAGAACATCTCTTTATCACTTTAACCCTTGTATTTATATATATATATATATTTTTTATTTTTTTTACATAAAAATATTAGCTGCAAAGTATTTAATTAAGTAAAAAACTTCAAGAAATCAGTTAGTATATATAAATTTATGATATATTAACTAATAAAAGAATAAAGACTTATATTAATTAATAAAATGTTGGCATTCTCCCTTGCCATTTTTTTCAACCAATAAACGTGAAAAATATAATTTCAGGTATATATATATAGATTTAAATCTTTAAAGTTCTTCTAATGAAAAAATCTAATCTTTTTTTATTTAATATTCAAATTTAATGTAACTTATTTATAGGTGTATATTGTTTTCTTTTTATTTCATTAGAAATTAAAAAAAAAATGAGGTTGCTATTAAGAAAAGAAATTAAAAATAAAGGATAATATAAAGAAAAAGTAAGTATTATGGCTAATTTGAAAGAGAAAAATAAAGTTGACTTTTTAGTATTTTACCACAAAGGATAATATAAAGAAAAATGAGGTTGGTATTTTGGAGTTGCAAACTTGACTTTTTAGTATTTTACCACAAATTATTTCATAATATAATTAGCTTTCCCTTCCATTCAAGGAGAGGAGTGTTGATTTCTCCACATTTTAAACTTTAGTGTCATGTCACCAAATCTGAATGGAGAGTAGTGTAATTTGCCCAAGATAAAATATGGTAACATAATGAGTGTGAATCATCTATATGCAAGGGATAAATATTTCTATAAGATATAATATAATTGATACTTGATATTTAAGAGAATATGGAATTGACACATTATCAATAAACATATCTAACATTTTGATATGTAATCTTGCAACATTATCCATTAATTCTCTTATGTCTCTCTTAAATTATATTATATTGGCATATCATCCATTAACTTTCTTACATATCTCCTAAGTTAATTATGTAAAATATAAGTTTCTATTTTTTTTTCAATTTAGTTTCTATTATATTTTCTCTCCCATTTTGTTATAAAGTTTTTTATGTTTCTCTTAAATCTTTCTCATTTTCTCAGTTTTGTTTGGTATTTTTAAAATATATTTTTTCTAATCAATTCTTATTATTATTTTTTTAATATACCTTACATGTATATGAATAAAACCTAATTAAGTTGTCTCCATTTATAAATAAAAATATGACTAAATTACACTTGTAGTCCCTGTAGTTTACCAAGAGTGTCAGTTTAGCTCCTCTAATTCAAAACTGCAAAATGTCACCTCTACAATTTCCCAGATCATACAATCAACTCCCTCTTGTTAACTCCCGTTTAACTAATCCAAAAGGAAGCTGACATGGACATAACAATGTTCATGTCGTGTTTGATGTGGACATAACGGAGCCCAAATCTGGGTGTTAAGTCGTCACACGACATGCATGTGACCAACCCATCTTCCCTCCCATCCCTAAGGCTCAAATTTAAAAATCAAAGGGAATAAGGTTTCTGAAAGCTTTGCGATTTCACTAAATTGGACTCATAAACGAAGAGAAAGGGTAGTGGGGTTTTTTTTTCCTACAATCGTAATTCAAGCATGGTATGAGCTTTGAAAATCGTTGTGATTCTGATATGTGTTTGAAATATCAATGGGATTGTAATTGTTTTAGCAGTGTTGAATTCTTTTTTACTAATTCTTCTCAATATTAATAAATCTATAACTTTCAATAATTAATATATGTCAATAGTAATTAAGATTGAATTGCTCAATTTTTTTTATTTAATAAATTCCTAATAATAATACTTTTTTTTAGTTTTTCTCAAATTTATGAATTAAAAAAAATATTAAAGAGTATAATTTTCATGATTATAATATTATTGTTTTAACTTTTAATTCATATAAAAATTTATATTTTTTTCAATAATTATATGTCAATAGTAGTTAAAATTAAAGTTCTCAATTTTTTGCTTATTTAATAAATTTCTTAATATGTACATTAATTGTATATGTATGTATCATAAATACAATTTACGCATAACACATGTACCATGAAAGCTAGTGAAATAAAATTTGTACTTTTTTTTTTTTTATCTTAGACCAAAACCACAAAAAAAAAAACCCAATTACTTTGGGGTTTCTACTATCTATGCACCTTCTAGTAAATATATCTATAGCTTCTAAGAAGTTGGAACTTTTTAACTTCAGTTACTAGCAATGTTTTAAAAATCGAACTGAAAAAATGAGTAGTTCTTGACTTAGCAGTTCCATGTAGTCGAATCAATGATGTCACATATATATATTTTACAAAGTAGAGAAACGAGCTAGCCTTGATCTTTTGCATCTTTAATAGGCAAAAATGCATATTCAATCTTTACCTCTTTGGTATAGATTCTACTTTTGTACTTTTTAATAAAACAAAATTTTATATCTTTTATTTTATTTTTGTCTTAGACCAAAACAAAAACAAACAAACAAAAAGATCCAATTACATTGGCGATTCCACTATCCTCGTGCCTTCTTAGCTAACTAACATATCTATAGAAGTTTAGAACTTTTCAACTTCAATTTCCTTTTTTTCTTTTTTTATTTTAATAATAATAATAATTTTTTGTATGAATCGTTTCTCAACAATTACGTATTATTTTTGCTACCTTCAAATTCGGTTGGGTTGACTTTATCCATCTTCATTTTAAAGGTTCCACCAAAACACCTCTCATTCTCTCGTTCTCTCACACCTTAATTCACTTTTTTCTCTCTGCAAGTGTGAGATTAAGAATGCCTCTTCTTACTGATCTCATCAACCTCAATCTCTCCGAAACTACTGAGAAAATCATCGCTGAATACATATGGTTCTCTCTCTCTCTCTCTCTCTCTCTCTCTGAAACTTGGATTTCTTGTACTAATTTGTTCATCTGATTTTTAAGATATATCTTGTTTCATCAAACTTGTTTTTGTTATTATTTTTCTTTATTGTAGGATTGGTGGATCTGGATTAGACTTGAGGAGTAAAGCAAGGGTATATATATGCATATAATTTTACTCATTAATAAAACTTAATTTTTATTTTTAATTTAATTTTCTCTAATTAAAATTTTCTTTTTTTTAAAAAAAAAAGACACTGCCAGGACCTGTTACAGACCCATCAAAGCTCCCAAAGTGGAACTATGACGGTTCCAGCACAGACCAAGCCACTGGTGATAACAGTGAAGTCATTTTATAGTAAGTGTAATTAATATAATTTCTGTCATCATATTTATTTTGAATATCAACTTATGAACTTGTTAAATTTAAAATAAACTTTATTTGTTTTCTATTTTTGGCTAATCATAAATCTTAATCTGCAATTTGACTTCACAGTCCCCAGGCGATATTTAAGGATCCATTTAGGAGAGGGAACAACATTTTGGTACGTAGTTATGACTCTATCAAACTTTGTCCGTGATTTTTGGGGATAGGGGCTAATAATGTCTTTTCATATTTTGGAGAGTAGGTCATCTGTGATGCGTACACTCCTGCCGGCGAACCCATTCCCACCAACAAGAGATTTCATGCTGCCAAAATTTTTAGCCATCCAGACGTGTCTGCTGAAGAACCTTGGTACGTAACCTATTTATTTCGGTCATTGAGTTTAGTTTTTTTTTCTCGATTAAGAGGGTTATTGTGTTTATTCTAGAAACTGATCTCTCGATTCGTAATAATCTTTTCTAACAATTGAATTAAACAGAATGATTATATATAACAAATTAACTCAAAAAGTATTAAATGATACTAGTTATAAGTTTTTTTTTTTTAATATGATTTTCCTTTTTATTATTAATTTGATTATAAGAAAATATAAATTTTGACAAAAATATTATTAATAATAATTAAAATAATAACTTGTGTGATTTTTATGTAAGGACAAAATAATATTCGTAATTGTGTGATAATAATTTAATATTATGCTTAGAAAGTTTTTACATTATTATTGGAAATTAGCTTTTATTGAATACTTGGAGCATAGCATATGAATAATGAATATATGATTGTAGTTCCTAATGTTTTCTTGTTAATGATAATTAGGTATGGAATAGAGCAGGAGTACACCCTTCTTCAAAAGGATAGTAAGTGGCCTCTTGGATGGCCAGTTGGTGGCTATCCTGGTCCACAGGTACTAAATTCTAAATTCTTTGTTGTTTTCATCATTAATTTGTATCAATATTCTTCCTTAATTCTTAAATTAATTTTCTACATATATATATATATATATATAGAAGAAACTAGAGAATTTGAAACTCAACGCTGACTGCAGTGAACAAATTGATTTCATATATATTGAGTAATTGTTTTATCTTCGAATGAAACTTGAATAATGAATTAATTTAGGGTCCTTACTACTGCGGCGTTGGAGCCGACAAGAGCTTTGGTCGTGACATAGTGGACTCACACTATAAGGCATGCCTCTATGCTGGAATCAACATCAGTGGTATCAATGGTGAAGTCATGCCAGGCCAGGTATGTATGTTAAGCTATTATCAGTACAAGTTGTACGTAGTAATAGTTTATTGTATGGAAAAATATCCAGCTGCATGGTACCAAGCACATTAGTTTTGTATATTGTAGTGTTTATTTGTTAGGGCCATGTAAGAAATTTTAATATCAATCATTTGCCGCTTCACCAAACAGTTTAAGCTTTTAAATTGAGTGATCATTTGACGATACTAATTATGGGGAGTACTACTTAATCCCTTTTGATATCTTATTTATGTTTGTAATTTGTTGGTTTGTAACAGTGGGAATTTCAAGTTGGTCCTGTTGTTGGTATTTCTTCTGGGGATCAAGTGTGGGCTGCTCGATACATCCTCGAGGTAGATAAATTTCATAAGAATGTCACTGAATATACAATCAGCAGGCTCTGATGTGTATTTTTGTTTAATTTTGTTTCTGGCTTTCCAATCTTTTGAGAAAACAGAAAATCACAGAAATTGCAGGAGTTGTGCTTACTTTCGACCCAAAACCAATCCCGGTGTGTTTAACATTCATCTATTGTTTACAATATGTTATACTCCTATTAAAATTTTCTGCATTCTTGAAAACTTTTTTATTTGCTTCTTTAATAATTCTTCAATTAGGGTGACTGGAATGGTGCTGGTGCTCACGCTAACTACAGGTACTCATAATTAGGAGTTTCATTTGATTCTAAAGGTCAATATATAAATAGTGCATCCTTATTGTTAAGTATTAATTCTGGTTCGATTTTAACTATAAAGCACTAAATCAATGAGAAATGATGGCGGGATTGATGTGATTAAGAAGGCGATCGAGAAACTGAGTTTGCGCCACAAGGAGCACATATCGGCATATGGTGAAGGCAATGAGAGGAGATTGACTGGTCGCCATGAGACTGCTGATATCAACACTTTCTCCTGGGTAAACTTAAGTCTCAGGAACTTATATCTGCTGATATTAATACTTTTTTTTTCTTTTTTTCCTTTTTCAACACTAAAAGTATTCTGCACTTACTCTTGCATTGTCAAAATCACAGGGTGTTGCAAACAGGGGGGCCTCAGTCCGTGTTGGCCGTGATACTGAGAAGGATGGAAAAGGTGGGTAATTATTGTTAATATCAGTTCAAATTTTCCATCCATTCTACATAGCATAACTACTAATTAAGGCTGCTCATTAATAATATAAAAATTCTTTGTTTGGTTTTGCAGGTTACTTTGAAGACAGAAGGCCTGCCTCTAACATGGACCCATATGTTGTCACTTCAATGATAGCTGAAACAACTATTCTCTGGAAACCTTAAGAAAGCTTAAATTCTGAGATGGATCGATGAAGGAATATAAACATGGGGTTGTCCTTATTGTCAGCTGCTTTACATTAGTTTTGCTGTCAGGACAGTATTAGTGGAAAAAATAATTTAGTTGTTGAAAGTTTATGGTGGATTTAATTTCATGTATTAATTCAACTTTTAATTATAGACTACAAAGGAATAAACTGTGTTTTGCAGATCTTTACTTGGCCTGGAGCAATGGAAAGTTTGATCGAATTTGAACATCAATCATAATTAATAATTACTAAAATCATTTGGGCTTTCTTAATGCTTTCAATGAATTTGAGTTACGCATTTTGAAGCTGATACGAACCTAGTTCTATCAAATTCCTTATCCGACAAGTAAGTCAACAAGGACAGAGAATAGAAGGAAAATAAGTACAATTGTGATGATAATTCTGGAAATACTCTCAATTCAGTCATAAAAAAAGACGGGACTAGGGAAGAAGAAGATAGATTGGGTTGAGGAAAAAGGGGTAAACTACAGAGAAAATTATAATTATAATTTCATTTTTGCTTAAGTTTTCTTCACTGCAAATCCTTCCTTTATAAAGCTTGATGTAGGATTTGTCTGAGCTGGTCAAAGATCTCGAGTCTTTATACTTTTGCAGCAGTCTAATGATCTGCTTGTCTTATCTAACATACCTGCACATTAATGAAGACGGGAGTCAAGTCCAAGGTAAACTCCCAACAACCCTCCAATGATAAAGTCAATGTGTGTTCTTAGAGGAAAGCTAGTATGTATAGAAATGGTGAAGTGAAATATCAATTTTCTTAGTTTATGATGGACATATTTATAGAAATGGAATGTCTGAGATGGGCATCCCACCCTACCTGTTGCTACATAGATGGGCGTCCTCAGATTTTGGAACACCAAGCTTCCCAAAAGATACACCAAAATTTTAGTGTATCAAGGTTACCAGCCGGGGGATTATTTGACACTATTTTCTATATCTCTGGGCTTCAGTTGGCAGCGGCCAGCTATCCCGACTTCCCATTGGTCCGTTCTTGCATACTTGCATTTTATTTTGTTGTTTTTTTTTGTATATGTGTGTTCTAAGTGTTTCTTTTCATGCATATGGGATTGACTCTTAAACGTAGCCAAGGTGTGAGCAGCCGAGCCCAAGTAGGGGTGGACCCACAACCCAGGCCAGCCAAGGCCTAGGCTTGGGCAAATTTTTTTATAAATTTTATTACTAGTAGTACAGTTTGAAGCTAACAAAGACCAATTAAATAATTTTGTCTAGTGGTTGAGTACTTGAGTTTAAGTTCTTCCGTTGTGTTGTGTTGTGAGTTCAATCTTTCAAGAAGGTGGATTTATATAAATTTTTTGTCTTAGTACTAAAATATATCTTATTTTTAAGAATTATTTTTCTAAACAATTAAAAATAAACAAATAAATTTTAAGTAAACAAAACAAAATTGTAAAACTAACAAGTCATTCTTTTTGTTGAAAATAAATAAAGAGAAAAGTACACATAACCTCCCTGTAGTATAGCTTATTTCTAAAATTTAACATGTGTTTCATTTTGTCCAAAATCACCCCTTGTACTTTGGATAAAACTATCACTTGACAGAATTTGTTACATTTAATTTTTAAAACACCCATGTGTCATACACGTGAATAGACCTTTGCCTCAACCTGCCTTTTTTTCTACCCCAACTGTGAAATCCTCAATTTCTTCCCCAAACCTCAAATTCCTAATTCCCCAATTGCTCCCATTGATTCTCTTTGATGGGTGGATTAGAGTTGCTGACAAAGAAGATAGAAGTAGTGAAATTTGTATCCTTTCATCTAGTGTCCATGCATTGGTATAAAAATCACAATTTTACAGTTCTCTGTCAAATTAACCTTGTTCAACATTTACTTGTGACTCTATAGAGGGGTGATGTCGAAGTTTCTATCCTGGAAAAATTGGCTGTATTGCTAAGGGTCATCTTGGAAGACAGGGTTTCTAGCTTCTGAGCTTGAAAATGTGGTATGCTTTGTGATTATGACCTTTGATCCTCCAGGACTGACACCACAACGTCCAATTATGAGGGAGTCAATGGGGAAACATGTAATTGTCAAGAACATGCTGCTGGAGATGCTTATTGATCTACTAGTGACCATAAATTCAAAAGAGTTTCTTGAACAGTGGCACAAAGTTGTTTCTTCTAAATTAATTACATATTTTCTTGATGAAGATTTTCATCCTACAAGTATGAGATGGATCATGACTCTTCTTGGTTTGTGTCTTACTTCTTCTCCTACATTTGCTTTAAAATTTCTCACTAGTGGAGGTTACAAGGTTTGCTTTGGGTGCTCCCTAGTTTCTATGATTCCCTGGACATTTATTATATTTTGTTTTGTCTGATATTTGGAAAGCCAGTTTACCCTAGATTACCTGAAGTTAAAAATTAAATGTAACAGATTTCGTCAAAAGACAGTTTTATCCAAAGCACATAGGGTGGTTTTGGAAAAAATAAAACACATGTTAAATTTTGGGAATAAGCTATACCATAGGAGAAGCTAATTGTAAATTTTTTTAGTTAAAATTTAATTTTTTTAAAAATTTGTTAACTAAAATTACAATTGAAAAACTGTTTAGTTCCCTAGAGATTCGATTCAATCAAATTTTAAACAAGTTATGTAAAGTTGATAAATAAATGTAGCATCTTAATAAGTTTGTTGGGCTTATAATGTATAATGAGAGATAGTTCTCTCCCTTCTCATAAATTTTCATCCTAGATGATGGTGAAATTTGATACTTACCTTCACAATTAGTTTATTTCAATTGTTAAAATATATTAGCACACTTTAATTTCTAGAATGTATTATATATATAAATATATATATTTACTTTATTTAACTATAAATTTTATTTATAACACATTTTAAGGAGAATGATATCGTTTTATATTTAATTTAACTAATTAATATTAAATCATATTTGTTACTTAATAAAAATAAGAACATAAGTAAGAGTATTTTATCTTAACTTTATGATTTAGAAATGTTAGAATTTTAAAAATAGTGTATGTCTCTATAATATCAGTACTATAGAGACAAAATTTAGGTTTTTATAAAAAAAATTGTAAAACTAAAAAGTCATTCTTTTGTTGAAAGTAAATAAATCTTGTTAATGGTAATTTTTTGTAGTCAAAATTTAGTCTTTTCAAATTTGTTAACTAAATGTTTGGTTCTCTAGAGATTCTATTCAATCAAACTATAAACAAGTTATGTAATTGAAGTTGATAAATAAATGTAGCATCCTAGAAAGAAACCAAAATTAATTTATTTTATATTAAAGTAATTAAGATTATGTAAAAGTTTCAAAAGAATATGAAAGTTTATTGAAATAATTATTATTTTTTCTACGTAACATACATTTAATATATATATATATATATATATATATATATATTAATGACAAGTTAGTTTCAAAATCAAAACAAAAACATAACAAAAAAAAAATGGAAAAAAGTATAATTTAATTATTAATAATTTATTTTCTAAGGTTATTTTATAAATATAATGTTTAGGAATAATGTGTTATTTTAGCCATTAGAATTTATTATTATTATTATTATTATTATTTTAACTTCGTAGTAAGTCTGTTGGGCTTATAATGAGAGGTAGTTCTCTCCATTCCCATAAATTTTCATCCTACAGGAAGGTGAAATTTGATACTGACCTTCACCATTAGTTTATTTCAATTGTTAGGATATATTAGCACACTTTACCCTCTAAAATGTATTATTATTTTATATATATTTACTTTATTTAACTATAAATTTTATTTATAACTCATTTAAAGGTGAATGATATCATTTTATAGTTAATTTAACTAAATACTATTAAATCATACTTGCTACTTAATAAAATAAGAATATAAGTAAGAGTATTTTATCTTAACTTTATGATTTAGGGATGTCAGTATTTTAAAAATAGTGATGTCTCTATAATATCACTATAATACATAAAAGGTATAGAATAATATTTATATATTTTTTTATCAATAAATGAAAAGGTATGTAGGATACCCCATACATTCTGACAAGAAACATTGCGTCCACATTACTATCACCCTATTTCTGAAAGAATCACCATTGCACCTATGTCAAAGCCAAAATTAGAATAATTTGTAATGAAGCCAAAATTAGAATAATTTAATTATAAACTGAATTACAATTTTGAAATATTATTATGACATCGGCCTAGGCTATCTAAAATTCTTGGGTCCGCCCTTGAGCCTAAGTAAGGAAGTTGGAGCTGGTTCACAAGAAGGTGGCCTCAAAATGGAAGAAGGGTTCCAAGGGAAGCCACCCTACTAAGAAGGTGGTTGGCACTTCCAAGACCTAGAAAGAGCGACTTAAGAACTCTCACACCCTCCTAGGGAAGCCCTTGACATATCGGACTCCTCTCCTTCTTAGGTGCCAATCACGTGCTAATCATCATCTATGACTTTTTGAGAATGAGGGTTCTCTTTAACTTTCACGCCAAAGTCAACCTTCTAAAAGGGTATGATCTTAAAAGGCCTCTCAAGGGAGGTTGAGTGGGCCTGATGGCTTCTCATTGCCGTGCATTCTCTAATCAACAGGTTATGGGGTGCCCTCGAGGATGCCAGCTTCAATTACATCCCCAATATGGGATATCCATTGCTTGAGGGATGACCTTCCCAAGCGATGCAGCTCTAGTGGAAAATCTTCCTCTAGAAAACACCTTCATCACTGTGCTCTTTGTAGATGTCTGAGTAAGTCGATCCGTCATTCTTTGTGAATTATTGAGTTTCTTATACCATGAAAATTGACATGTTTTCTTATGGCAACTTGCAATGCATTCAATACTAGGCTTCCATGTGCACTCAGTTGAAGAAAGCCATAGAGGACACCAAGTATTCAAACAACAAGCTACTAGGTATTGTGCAAGAGTTGGGGAGGGTGAAAACCTTCTTGATCAAGGCTGAGAAGTGCATCAAAGATGATTGTAGGTGGGTAATAAATAACTAATTAGATGTTGACGGAGATTTCCTAATTAGGTTTACCTTGGTGGGTAGGTAAATCTAATTAGATGATTGTAGGGTTTTCATAAAGAGAAAAAAAAAAGTTTACTTGTTAGGCAAGTACTATATAGTATATATATGTATGGCTTGTGAGAGTTATAGGTATGAGAAAGAGAAATATCTAATATTTGTAAGACCCCTCAAAGGTACAAGAGAGATTGGTAGAGACATGGCCTGAGAGAGTGGTGAGAACACTATATGGTGTTACTCTTTCTATGTAATCTTTATTGAAATATTGGTGAATTCTTTTCTCATATGTAGATGTAGGCAAGTGGCCTAACCACGTTATATTTTGTGTTGATATTTATTTATCTTCTCTTCTATTTATATTTGTGGTTATTATCCTTTATTTTTTTTTACTATAACTCATTGAAAAATGATAGGGAATTTGGTATAATTTCTGACACTGTACCCATTATTCATTTAGGGAAATTATTAATGTACATTGCTTACCTCATTTTTTGCTGTTCATTTCTTTCGTTCTTTGTCCGTGAAGCCAATGGCGAATCTAGACATTTTTTCTTGAGGGGCCAAATGAAATTTTATATAAACCTATTCCATTATAATAATAGCAATATATATATATATATATATAAGAAACTTAATATCATAAAACGTAATAAAAATTTATAATCTACAAAAAAAGAATAGAAGTTTTAACCCATTAATCCTGTAGTTTTTGATCTTAAGTTTTAACTCATTAATCTTGTAATCTAAAAAATGAAAATATTTTCTATTTTTTTTTTTTGGAAGGGCCTATATATCAAAACAAGGGAAGAATAAAGATTAAAAATTAATTTTAAATTATAATATTTGTATTTATAAAAAAAAAAAAAAAATTGGAAAAGTCATGGCCTCCTCCAGTCCCTTGGAGGCTCCTTCTCTATGTCAAACAGTTGATTTTGGAGAAGTTTTTCTTAAAGGACGAGAATCATTTAAAATTATAATATTAATATTTATAAAATAAATTGGAAAGGTCATGGCCTCCTCCAGTCCCTTGGAGGCTCTTCTTTATGTCAAGCAGTTGATTTTGGAGAAGTTTTTCTTAAAGGACTATATGGGGACTTTGGGGAAGGAATTGACTGTCCTTACTACATCACTTTCTGCGCAAAAAAGGTGGAAAGAAAAAGTGGGTTTTGTGGTTAGAATGGAGAGGGAAGAGAAAAAGAGAAATTTTCAAAGGAATTGACTGTTCTTATTATGAAGTTCTTTTTTTTTTCTTTCTTAAGCAAGTGAGGGCTAGTAACATAAAGTAGGACTGGAAAGTTGTAAAATATGAAAATTTGAAATTGGAATCATGAGGCTTGGAAAGGTACGAGGCTTTGCGCTTAGGAAGGCAAAAAGGTTTAAACATAGACTTGCAAATTGGAATCCTGATTTTCTCCCAATATTCGATATATCGACCCATTTTTTCTCCCAACTTTAGAATCAGGTTTGCTCTCCACAAACGGTATAATGGCCTTGGGGTTGTATGAATCTGATTCCTTGTGTGGACTAGTCATAGTCAGACAAAGACTGTACAAAAGTTTGTATTCCCAACTAGACCAAACCTCTTGAGGCTGCAGGCCACACCATGTATCCTTCCTTCATTTGATCAACCAAAAATTACTAATCTAGAACAGAGGAAATGGATTCTATTTGTTTCACAGGCATTAATATTAATATTATTTTATATATTTTTAAAAATATAAATCTAAATATTTTATATACATGTAATAATTTAATGTCAAACAAGAATGAAAAGTAATAAACAAAAAAGTATAAATTAAAACTAAAGAGAAAAGGAAAATCTATTACAAACTTCTCTTATCTACTTTTTTAATCTAGGTCAATCTCTATTCCATATTTTATGTTGTCTGAAATAAGCATTGGGGCAATATTGATCCGACTAATTCGACAAGCCGGAACGATCCGAGTTTTAAAACTTCAATATAAAAGAATTAGTACCATTTATTCCCTTATATATGTTTGATCAAGTCATAATTTTTAATCAATTAATTCTTCAAAGAATCCAATTATGTCTTCCTTTATAGTTTTTTTTTTTTTTATCTTATCAACATGGCATCGTATGCATTGATTTTCAAATTTCAACTTAATTTAGAATCATAAACAGTTGAAAAGGATGATGTTGAGGTTGCATCTAATTCCTCCTACACTAACACAAGGTAATTATTATTATATCTTAAGCTCAAATCATAGCTAGTTTGGCTAATTAAGTCTACATAAAATTCACTAATTAAGTTTTTTAGATGTAAGTAAGAGGAATTTCAAGAGCTATTAACTTGATCAATGCTTCCAAGAATAATTAATTGATGTTGCTTAAAATTACACTTTCGTCTAAATAAATACGGGATATATTGAAAATCTAATATTATATTTTGTGAGATAAAATACTGATTGATTGCAGGGAGGAGAACTAATGCATCAAATATTATATATATAACCTATATGTATTCGGTGCGAATTTTATATTTTTAAAATTTTTAAAAATATAATATTATTGATTTTATATCATGAATCAATATATATTTTATTTTTGACTGAATTGATGACGAAATGATGTTTCAAATTATTATATTTTTAGTTTGTAATTTTAATAATTGACATAAAAGATTAAATTACCGGTATTCTTCAAAAAGATAATATTGGTGTTGCTCTTCCTACATCACTAATTGTTTAATTCTTCTTTTTGGACTTTTCCCCTGTTGTTACCTGTTCAATTTGAATCCAAATTGTTTTCATTTTTCGTGGAATTCAGGAAGGGGAGTGTTATTTTTCCAAATTTTGAATTTTAGTATCATTTTAATAAAACTCAAGGGAGAATGATTAAGATTACCCATAATAGATCCACTTGAATTAGTGAGACCATTCGAATTCTGGGTGTCACTATTTTTGTAGGAATAAGGACAAGGGTACTGTGGATTAATATTGTTATCGTAAGTGATCATATCCATGTTGTTCTAATTAGAACAAGACGAAGGTTGTGAATAAGGAAATGGATATGGGTAGATGCAGTTAAGTGGATGATGTTTAGGGGTAACAACAGGCTTCCAGCTTAGACAATGACCTTTCTTTGTAAAAAGATAAAAGTAAAGGATAAGTAACCTGGGAATCAATACTGTATTTTTATTTTATTTTTCTTATTTTGGTTTATAACGAGTATCCACACACCCTTTATGTTTGAGCCTAATCTCGTTCGGGATTCATGACTACTATGAAGAAGACCATCTCGATTACTATAATAATTATTACTAGTAAATGAGAAACCTTGGACAAACCCTTTGAGCAACTCGTCTCCTTCTGATGCCTCACCTAGCATCACATCATCTCCACTATGTTTCGCAATCTTATAATGGCCCTCACATCGTAAGTCTCGTTCAAAACCAACTACTACAACATCGTCGTCGTCGTCGTTGTTGATGTTGCCGTCATCCTCAAGGCTGGTGCGTAATAGTAATACCTCTTTAACACGTATCCTCCTAAGAATAATGATGCGCCTCTTCTCCAGAACGAAGCAAGTTCAGCATGTCGTTTGATCCTTCATATTTCTTAAAGCTTTATAATACTCCTCCGCTTTCTTCCTTTTAACTAGTTACGCTCATGATCACCAATTCAATTTGTTCACATCGATGAACCCAAACTTCTCAATAGTGCCTTTAATAGGTGCAAACCAACGTCTAGAGAATGTTAGTTATTATTGTTCACATCGAAGAAAGTTCTAGGTTTGTAACTTTTTGGTTAAACTATTATTATAACCTTTAATTTTAAGTTCTGATAAAAAGTGAACATTGTTCGATAGATTCGCTCATATATAAATATATATATATATATATAATATTCTTTTGAGAATCTATTATTACATAATTATTTTTAGTTGTTATTTTTTTATAAATATATTTACTTTTTATTTTTTTTTTGATTTTTTTCTATTTTAATATCAATAGGATTATAATTGTTTTAAAACTATTGATTTCCTTTTTACTAATACTTTTCATTCTTAATAAATCTATAATTTTTTTCAATATTTTTTAGTTATGTTATTACTTTACTAATGGTTATCAATTTAATTTTATTTATATCTCATTCTAAGTTAAATAATAATATGTTGAAATGAATAATTTAAAACTTTGTTTGTCTCACTGATAGTATTTTAAATACTTTATCTTAAATTTAAGTTTTATTAGAGATATGTGTAAGTTTTAAAAATAGAGACTCGTATAATATCATCAAAATTTTAGAATAATTTAATCAATTATAATATATCAAGTTATCAACCCACTTAATAAAAAAGTTTTGTTGATCCTCTTCTGGCGATTCTATACTTCCACCTATCTTCTATCCAAAACGTAAAGAATAAAGTCACTTTTAATTTTGTCATAGAGAATAACAAAATACCTTAAGATAATAACTTACGTAAAACCCATTAACATTAATGGCATATATCTTTCATATATAGTACCTGCTTTTGCTGAAAATTATTCTCTTCATACTTCTATAAAATGGGTTTTGATATTTGGGAGTGAGTACCAGCTACTAGCTACTTATATAAAGAAGGCAAATTTTTGGGTGCGCACTCGTATCTGTACTGGACCCAAATGAGTCTCTATTCTTGTTTGAATGGGCACATAAACAGGCACGATTTTTTGTCTTTTGTGCCCATCGAATACAAGCAAGACCTGAATCTGAAAAATACCATTTTACACATTGACCTGACCCGAATAAGGCCCAATATGGATAAAAATAGTGATAGAAATTAAAAAATTACTTTAGTAAATGAATCTCTTAATTTTTCTCACTTAGTCAACTCATATTTTCCTAAATTATTTCCTTAAATTCTCCAAACTTATTTATAATCAATTCCTTATCATCACATGTTCCTAAATTATTTATTTTTCATTAACTTATATTTTATTTCTTGTATAAAATTTGTATTGGGCGTATTTATATGTCTTTTTACAGTTGACTTTTCTTAAAAAAAAAAAAAAATTTATCAACAATTTTTGAATGTGAAAAATATATAATTTTAGCCAATTATAATTAACTACTTTAATAAATTATAAATAATTTCTTTATTTATTGAGTCTAATTGTTGTGCACTAAATATGTTAAAAAATCTTGTTGGATGTATTGTATGTATGATTATAATTTATTTTTATTTTTTTAAAAAAAAAAAAACTTTACTTAGCTTGTGTGTTTTTTAGTTGCTTGAATTTTGCAATTTATTGAAATTATTGTCCAAATTAATTAATAATATAATCATGTATAAACAGCTTGATATATACTTTATTTTCCTTGATTAATACAAATTAGTCACAATTTAAAATTATTTTTTGCAACTTATCTAATCATCTATGGGAATATATATTTTGAAGGTAAATGTGTTGGTTGGGTTTTTACGGGTGCAGGTCGAGCATGCTCACCAAAAAATAGATTCACAAAGGGTATATTCGGATCCTAAAACGGGTACAAGGTAAGCCGGATCTGGCTTGCCATCCCTATACTTATATTATCTTATAAGAGTTATTATATGATCTATCATCGATGCATATATATATATATAGATATTTATATGCTTTCACACCATCTTATTTGATTAAAATCAATAAACAGTTTACTAAATGGTCTCGGGGTTTCATTTAGAGAAAAGAAAGAGATGCTTAGAATCATAAACAGATTAAAAGGATATGATGGTCCTTCGGTTGCATCCAATGTTTTAAAACCTGGCCTAGAGCTAGGGTGACTTGAAAATGTGTCTGAGTCTCAGACTGAGTCTTTAAATTACTATCGGGTCAATCTGGCTCAATAACTATTCCGAATTTTAGGACTAATCCGGACCAAAATATTACCCGATTAAAGATTAGCTAATTTAACTGACTAAGCTGGTATGGATCTTAAAACATACTTGTATCAGATTCGTTATTCACTAAAAAAATAATTATTATCATTTCTTTACTTATATATGATGATCAAGTCATAATTTCTAGATCAATGAATTCTTCTTAGAATCCAAATCTGTCTTCCCTTATAGCTTTTCTTTTTATCAACAATGGCATTGTTAGGTAAAAGGAATTCCCGGGTCAATTGCAATTGCACCTTCTCCTGCTCTCTCTCTCTTTCTTTCCATCGCTTCCTTTCATTTAAATTCCTTTCCATCTTCTTTTTGTCCCCAATCACTACTACTGCCAGGGGCAAAAATAATATCTGTAATCAGGTCTGCCATGGAAGCTTAGCTAGGATTTGTGATTGCCAAGATGAATGAATGGCCTGTTATCAAAAACATAAAAGGAAGACAACATTAAGATATATGTGCTAGCATGAACTGTTAGAGAAACTTCTTCCAAAAGGTATTTAGTATGATTGATTTTATAATAATGGGATCTAATTCTGTATACTTTTTAGTGAGATTGGTTGTCCCCATCAAGATCACCATAACATTTTGATACAATTTTCTTTTCTGTTGTAATATGAAAATATGATAGTTGCTTACTTTTGACATTATTGCTTGCATTCCGTTTGGTAAATAAATTTAATCATGTATTCTCCAATACAACTTTTAAATATTCCCGTTGAGAATATTACTAATCTTTCAACAATAGAATAAAACTAATTAAGAGAGAATATTAACTTTTTCATCCATAGAATTGGAATCTTGTGCTAGATCATTCTAATAATGCTGTCTTTTCATGAATAAAATTAGTGCATTTATTGTACTAGCATTCTGGCGCTCAGAATTTTATTTCTTTTTTCTTTTTTCTCTCAAAAGATAAATGTTTTAGAAAACAATTCATCCTAAAAAGAAAATTTAAAACATTGTAAAAATTAAACCAAATAAAGAATCGAAAAAACTTCTTAGGATTATATGCTCAATCTCCTTTTAATTTTATTAATTGATTTAATTTAATATATAGATGAATAAGGAGTGAACGAGAGTTAGGGACAATAAGTTTGGAAAACTGATTTAGAGAAAAATTAGTGTTTATTTAACAATAGAATTGTGTCAATAGTGTGTAGTTATTTTTTCTCCCTTTTCTTTTACATTGAATTTTGTTGTAAAATGACAACAAAAGACATCAATATAAAAGAGGAATAACTAAATATATGGGTATTATATGACATTTTTAGTTAAAAAGTTAACTAAAACATAAGACGACAATATAAGAGTATTTAGACTTTTAGTATAGTATAGATGTAGATACATATTAAAAGAGTGATTTTGATTTTCATTTGTCCGCTTAAGTTTTAAGATGTGAATGATTTTTTAATATTAAGGGTTTGAGTTAGTTATATTTAGCTTGAATAATTATTAATACCAAATTTTAAATGATTAAATGAGTAAAACATTTTTTTCAACTGCTTCTCTGTTCCCTTGCTCATTGTCTTTTCATACGGATAAGATATACATATATTTATATAAGCTATTCATATTGTTAATGTGATAACTCCCACATTGCTAATGCTAAAGGGCTTCACATGACTCCTTATAAGTAAATGAGATTCTTCTCTTATCAACAATTGTTTGGTTTTCAAGAGTAAAGCTACAGCATGGTATTAGAGTTTTGTGTTTCGTTTGAAAAATGAAACTTGTTATTTGCCTTATTTGAGAGTTAAATTATCTCCCGGTAATTCAATTGGATGCATGTAATTTTTCATACATATGATTTAAAATGTCAACACTGATTTTTCTTTTGTCTTATTTTGTACTAATTTTTTTTTTTTTCTATTTTTGTCTAAATCACATTATTAAAATTTGCTTTCATTCTTTTTTGGCATCAAATAAGTTTTTTGGAATCTTATCTTTTTTTATACTTTTACATCTTTATAATTTTATTTTTCTTCCTCTTGATCATTTGGATTATCTTGAATTTAAAGAAGAAAAAAGAAAAAAAAAATTACACATCTATATACTGAAGAAAAAAAATATATAGAATGAGTAAAAATAATAAATTTCATTTACAAATTGTAAAATTTTTCGATTCTAGATAAATTTATAAATGAGATAATACTGTACATAATTTTTATTTTTATTTTTTGTCTCTTTAAAAATCTCTAGATATTTCAAATTGTATAAGGTGAAAAGTGTAAGGAAAAAAAGAACTACAAGATAGAAATTTTTTTTTTTTAACTCTATAATTCTGTTGACTTTAATGAAAAAATTTGAGCTCAACTCATTTATTAAATGAGTCCTAAAATAAGCTCTAGTTTGGCTCATTTAGAAAATGAACCGAGCTTGAACGAACCCTTAACAAGCAAGTTTTAATGAATAACTTAGTTCATTTACACCCTTACTTATATTAGATTTTGATTCTTCTGCAATAATTATTGGTTTTTTGTTTTCAATTAGAAGGGAAAAGCAAAAGAAAGGAAATAGATACTTGGTTGATATTCTCGGTATACAAATATTTTATTTCAAAATTCATAATTAACAACTTAAAATGGATGATCTTCATAATATTTTGTGCCATATTAATATATATTGATCACTCATGCACATCATGTCATACGTAAAAGTCACTACGCTTTTAGATGTAAGAGGGATTTCATATAAATGTACATATGAACTTGTTTAATGCTTAAAAATCCAAATATTTTTAATCCTATTATTATTATATATATATTTTTAGTAAATATTTCATCATTGTTGCTGTAAAAAAAATTTTACACTATCAGTTAATAGGATCAAGACACGCTTATTTGATTAAAAGCAAGGAGTAGTGGCTAGAATCAATAGTAGTGGTTGGTAGAAAGCGTCAATGACAGTATACAAATGGTTTACATTGATGAAATATTAATATTTTTTATATAAATTTTTATTAACGGGCATAATGTTAATAAGTTAAAGTGCTATTTGACCTAACTCTTCTAGATACGTCCATTATACAATATCTTGATGTTGCTGGATAAGATTGATGATTGCATTTAACTGATCACAACACGACGTACAGATTAAAACTGATTATAAGCAATATCAATCATATAAATATTGCATTAATTAGTATCACATTGATTAAGTTTAGGTAATTAGATAGCCTCCATGTATTTTAAAATGGAATTTCATTATCTAATAATGTGTGGTTCAAGTGGTAAGACATGATTGAATTCAGCAATTGAGGGGTCTCTTCAACGTTAAGGGTTCTAGCCTATAGGAAAACACTTGTGGGAAGGAGTAATCACGAACCTCTAACGAGATTAGGCTCACACCCAAAGAGAGTGGGATACTCGTGAAAAACTAAAAAATGGAATTCCGTATTTGTAAACTCCTGAAGAGCTTATGGGAAGAGAAGATAAAAAAATTATGAAGGAATAAGGGTGCCAATTGGTTCAACTAGTAAAATTATTTGGTATTGATTAATTGACCTCTTTCATATGTTGGACAACATATAAGATTCCATTAAAGTAGACTAATAATTTTGTGCATGCATGCAAAAATAATAATGCAAGATATTATACGCAATATAACATTGTTGGAAGAAAGAATGATTAAGATTACCCGTAATAGATCAATTTGATTTAGTGAGACCATTCAACTTCTGGGTGCCACTATTGCTGTAATTAGAATAAGAAAAAGATGTGAATAAGGAAATGGAAATGGGTAGATTCAGCTAAGTTGATTGTGTTCAAGGGTAGCAGCTGTAGAGATTTAGATTCAAATTCTTATTTGGTATTTTCTTAATTAGTTTATTATTGGTGTGCAAGAAATAACTAATTAGATGTTGATTGAGATTTTCTAATTAGGTTTACCTTGGTGGGTAAGTAAATCTAATTAGATGATTGTAAGATTTCCATAAAGTGAAAGAAAAATTTACTTGTTGGGCAAGTCCTATGTATTATAAATATGTAGGCTAGTGAGAATTGCAGGTCTGAGAAAGAGAGAGATCTAATATTTGTGAGACCCCTGAAGCGTAGAGGTTCAAGAAAGATTGGTAAAAACATGGCATGAGAGAATGGTGAGAACACTATATGTAGAGTATTACTCTTTCTATGTAATTGATATTTCTTTGAATATTAGTGAATTCTTTTCTTACCCGTAGATATAAACAAGGGGCCAAATTACATTATATCTTGTGTTGATGTTTATTTCCTTTCTCTTCTACTTATATTTTTTGGTTATTATCATTTTTTATTTTTGCTACAACTTATTGAAGATTGAAGCAGAATTTTGCATATTTCCCAACAAGTGGTATAAGAGCCAAGGTCAATTGGAATGTGTATGGCACAAGAGAATTTTGGTGTTAGTAGATCTTTTGTAAAAATAAAAAGGTATTGAAAATAAAGAAGTTGTGGTGATTGATGTTGTGTAGGAAAAAAAGAAGAGAGAAAAAAGAAAGAAAAAAAAGAAAAGATAAAGAAGCTGGCTTTTGCATTGAGATTAGTTCTCTTGATTGGTTTATTGAAAGTTTGGAAATTCCATCTGCTTTTGTGATTTTGAGATAGATTACAATGGTATAAATGTTATTAATTATCATTTGTTTATTTTATTTATTTATTATTATATATATATATATATATATATTTTTTTTTTTTTTTTTTTTTTGTAGGATCAATACTTGAAGTACAATTTTAGAGTCAAAATGATGATAGATTATGCTGAAATTTTAGATATTAATATTGTAATTGACTTTGAATTTGAGTTTGAAACTTCTGATGAGAACTAATTAAATTTATGAAGAATTAAGAATGTATGGATTCATAGATAAAATTCAATGTAATGATTTTATGAATTTGAAATGATTTTGTAATTTTTGATCTTTTTTTTTTTAATTTATATAATACAGGAAGCATGAATTTGTTATTGAGAATATAACAAATGTATAACTTTGGCTACTGAATTTGGTAATTTGAACTTCAAATAAACCAAAATTAGCTACTGATTTTGCAACTAAAAAAAAAAAAGACGAAAGAACAAAAAAAAAAAAAAAAAAAAAAACAAACTCATTTGATCAAATACCATTTTAGCTACCACTTTTGTGACAGAAAATTCGGTAGCAATTAGAGAGTGAAAAATTTAGTAGTCGCTTTATCAATCTTGATTTTAGTCATTAACTGAATTGATCACAAAATTGGTAACTAAACCCTTTTCCTACTAATTTAGTAACCAATTTTGGTGGTAGCTAAATGACGTTTTTCTTGTAGTCTAGTATATCTTGTCTTCAAAATCCTGTCTCATCGTGGTTGGTTTCTTGTGAGCTTTAAGAGGGGATTTCTTACAAGAATTAGAGATATTCACCATATAGGAAATGAAAAGGTAGAGAAAGAAGAGCATCATAAGTTCCTCTTGTAGCTATCTATGTCTTGTTAAGGAAAATGTATTTTTAATTTTGCAATTATGTTTCGTTTTGTAGAAAAAGGCGAAGTAGTTTGGCAAGAGGAAGCTTGAAGAAAATGTAAACCCTGAAACATATATTACTGGTTCAGTGAACAAGCTTCACGTAAGAAACCAAGGTGGCATCAGTCTGAGTAGTGATATTTATTGGAGAGATGTCAAATGAGGAAATGCAATTTTGGATTCTTCTGATGAAAGGGAAGAAAATTACCAACCCACACAGTAAGAAAGAGCTATAGATTTTCTTCCAAAGTAGACAATTTCTTGCTGGTTGGTACGAGTCTGCATCATAACTTAAGTTGTGTATAATTCTAGACTTGATGTTGTGATTAATTAGTAGCAATCTATCATGAAGATTGTCTTATAAATAGGGCTAGAATTTGAATCGAATAACTTCGTATAGTGCACTATTAAAATTTACATTCGAATCGTCTTATAAATAGGGCTGGAATTTGAATCGAATAACTTCGTATAGTGTACTATTAGAATTTAGATGCGGATTCGAATAGTAATTCAAACATAAACTGAAATTCAAGTTCAAATTCAATTTCGAATACTCGGATTTGAATTCGGATAAAATTTTAAATTTGAACTCAACTCAAATTTGATTTTTTTAGAGTATTTTTTGGTAATAAAAAAATAAAATAAAATTTTTAATAAAAAAATGCATTATTTTTAATAATTCTAATCGAAATTTGAAATCAAATTATTTTTAGAATATTAAATTATTCGGATTAAAATTCAAATTTTATACAGGATTCGAATAGCATTCAAATCATATTCGAACTCAAATCCGAATTCGAATAAACCAGTTCGAATTTCACCCATAATTGTATGGATGTGGTATTATTGAATTTCATACATAATCCTTCTTATTTAAATTCTTGAACGTGCATTAGTAATTTCTTGTTTTATACTACTTTTTGTAGTGATTTATGATGGTATTTGACGGCGTAGAAATCAAATTCACTTCTCTGCTTGTTTTCGAAATTTGAATCTTCTCTTGTTCATGAGTCTCCTTAATTCACTTCTCCGCTTGTTTTCGAAATTTGGATCTTCTCTTGTTCTTGAAAAACCTGAAGGAGGCATGGTTGGAGAGAGAAAAACTCTCTCTCCAAGGGTATTATTGGATTAAATATATTTTGAAAAGAGAAAATATTTTGCTTTATTCTCTTTGAACAAGAATCTTATTGTTTTTCAGATATATGAGAAGAATATAAGAGGATCCAAATCCTAGTTGATATAAGCATTCAAAACCCAAGAGAAGAAGAAAATATGAAAGAGATTTCATTAAACTCTTATATCCCCAAATTAAAAGTGAAATCAAACTACACCCTAGAAATCCAGTATATTACAAGTAGAATCAAGGTATCCAAAACCTCAATATTCCAAATATTGAACAATAACAATGCAGGACTCCAGCTCAAGATAAAAAAGCTCATTGTAGCTTAAAAAGTCAGGAAAAAAAAAAAAAAAAAAACAGTTGAGCCAAGAAAATTTGAAAATTAATAGGTGAGAAAGAAATCCTATTATCAATCAATGATATTATCGGGTCAGTTATTACCTTAATCATTAACTAATACATTCTCAATTTTGTTGTCCATATATCAAACATTATACTTCGGAGTATTTGTTAAAAGATATTATATATTCATTATTATTTCCATAAAGCCAAAAAACTATCTCCTAATCTACCTTCAGCACAAAAACATAAAAAGAAACTTATAATATTACTTTGTCTTTTTTGGTGGGCAACTGGGCATTAATAGTAGGTTTAATGTATCAAATATGAGTGGTAGATGAGTTTGACAATAGCATATCACTAAATCATACTGGGAACATTGTAACATCATTTTGTGTTTATTACAAATTATTGATCAAAAATAAATAATTTATATCGAGATTAGAATATTTATAAAAAATTTCACGATCTCTCCTAACATTTGAATCAATAGTTATTTATTATTATTATTTTTTTCAAAACTATCAATGACAAATTTTCTCATTTTAAGGAATCCACCGAAATTTCTTTCTCCAAGTTTGGTAGTTTTTTTGTTTTGTTAATTTAGGAATGCACGTCAAATTGAAATTTCTTTGTGCAAATTTGATAGTTATTCTTTTTTATTAATTAGGAATGCAAATCAAATATTTAGGATGACAACTGTATCCTTCCTCACCAATCATACGTATTCTATCAATTTGCGGAAGTCTTGTTCACATCTATATTTAGAAAGAGTATAGTGGCTGAGTACTAATATTTGTAGGGTATATTCACATCTATTCACAGAACAAGTCAGGTTTGCAATAATATTTGTACGGTATATTGGTCTTATTGCAATATATATATATATATATATAAATTATCATTAAAATTTGGATTTCTCCCAATTAGTCCTCACCCATGTGGAGATTTTTACCTAGTAATAGTATCTTTAAGATTCTATAAACACATATCAAACCCTGATTGGTTTAAACTCCTATTTTCATGAATACCTTGATTGTAATTACGTACATTTAAGAATGCAAATCCAAATTCCATATATTCTTCAGTAATATATGATTTTTATAATTTGAATGAATACAAACAAGAAAAAAAAAACACACACACACACTTAGACCTCCGTAATATTGATTTTTTTTTTTTCAAAAAGAAAAAAATTGAATTTAGACAGAAACGGTTTATTTTATTTCTTGTTTATTCAGAATCTGTTTGTTTAGTTGAATTCATAAAACTTTTTATACGTGAAGACAAATAATGTATACTAATTGATGAGCACATTAATTATATAACTCCATATTAAAATTATTGTTTACCAATCAGATTGATCATGATTCATGAATCGTATTATGATATTTTAATTTTTACACAACAACTCATATATTTCACATCTATATTGGGAGAGATATAAAAATAAATGATCAAAATGTAATAAACACAATATAAAAACTTTCTTAATATTGTACTTTGGATTCTTCTTCTTAGAGTCCATTCCAAATCCCAATTTGGGGATTTTCCATATTAATCAATTTGCCCCAAATATAACTATATTTCCACGATTACTACATAGTATTCCACCAAGTCAACTGTTTCAAAGTTGATAAAAATCAATCACTTTAAACTGTGACATTCTCTGATATTCTATTAACACGTGTTAAATTATGATTGGTTTCAATTACTGCTATCTCATGAAAAGACAGCCTGTAACTTGACATTTTTGGAAACCTCTCCATTCCAAGAAATTCATAGAATTAATTCACACATTCACTGATACAAATAAATACATATATTCATTTAATCAAGGAGAAGAGAAACAGAGAGATCAAGATGGAGAGAAACCCAAGCAGAAGGAGAGAGATTGAAGAAGAAGAAGTTGAAGAAGACAGAGTGAAGGGAGAGCAGGCTTTCAAGAACAAAACAGTGTTGACATGGACAAAGCAGATAACATTGAGGTCAATGGTGACGAGTTTTATTCTGAGTATTGTATTCAACTTCATTGTTTGCAAACTCAACCTCACCACTGGTGTCATACCTTCCATTAATGTGGCGGCCGGATTGTTGGGTTTTGCGGTGGTTAAGTCTTATACGGCGTTGCTCGAAAAGGCTGGACTTTTGCAGCAACCTTTCACTCGTCAAGAGAATACTGTCATCCAAACTTGTGTAGTCGCCTCCTCCGGAATCGCATTCAGCAGTATGCAATCTTTTTCAATACTTTTATCATATTCTTACATTGAAATATAAATGCATTATATATACACATAGTAATTTCTTTCAAATAACAATAGTTTCAAAATGATCGATTTTGAATTTGACAGCTGAAAGAAGAAGTTTTAATCTCAAATTATATGAGTCGGTTACATGAATACTCAGAGGTTGATATGAGATCATCGCATGTTTTTTATACTGTCAGCAAATATGAAATCACTAAGCTTTTTTCATACCAACCTGCATCCTTGATTCTAGCCATCACAACTTGATTTTAGCCAAATAAACTAATGTGCCATGATTGTTGTTTTTTTCCAATGGCATTTTGTTCTCAAAGTTATAGCATATCAAATGGAGGGAAAAAACTTGCTCCAACTTTTTTAATTTAAAAGACCTTTTTTTTTTTATTGAAGTTGTTGATGATTTGTTATGTTTGCTAAATGGATTTAAAGTAATTGATTTTGCTATATATTTATATACATATATATAGGTGGAACAGCAAGCTATCTAATTGCAATGAGCCCTCAGATAGCTGCTCAAGCTGAGGAAGGGAACACACCAATTAATACTAAGAATCTCTCTATTGGTTGGATGATGGGATTCCTCTTTGTAGTGAGCTTTGTTGGCTTGTTTTCTATTGTGCCTCTAAGAAAGGTTAGTTTCAAATTAGTTTTCCTTGATGAATTTGTGAAACTACATCATTCTAATTAATTCCCAAATTAATTTTTGAATTTGTTTTTAATTCCATAGATGATGATTTTGAGGTACAAACTGACATACCCTAGTGGAACTGCAACTGCACTTCTGATCAACAGCTTTCACACCCCTAAAGGAGCAAAGCTTGCAAAGCAAGTGTTCTTGACACTCATTAAAGTTTTTGCTACCAGCCTTAATTGAGTTATAATTAAGCATTTAACAATTTTATTTTGTACATGAATACAGGAAACAGGTTGCTTTACTCTTTAAGTGCTTCTGTTTTAGCTTCGCATTTGCCCTTTTCCAATGGTTTTTCACAGCAGGGGAACAATGTGGATTTGTAGATTTCCCCACATTTGGACTCAAAGCCCATGAACAAATGTATACATGTCCTTTTAATTTCTCATCTATGATCTACCAATATTATTTGGATTTGATATGTACAATCATATAATTCCTGACAATTCTCTAAATTTATTGTCTTAATTATAGGTTCTACTTTGATTTCTCATCTACATATGTTGGAGTTGGAATGATTTGCCCTTACATGGTCAACATATATTTGCTTGTTGGAGCAATAATCTCATGGGGTATCATGTGGCCATGGATTGAGAGCAAGAAAGGCATTTGGTATGGTGCTGCTCTGTCAGATAAAAGTCTTCATGGCCTGACAGGATATAAAGTACTACTATCAAATATTTCTTGTTCAATTATTTGTACTTCAGTAATTTTCAAATTAATTCTTATATATAATTATTCTAAGGATTACTAAGTTTAACATATATTTCTTGTCAATCTTAATTAACAGATCTTCATTGCCATTGCAATGATACTCGGTGACGGTCTTTACCATGTTGTTTACATGCTAATCCACACTGGATGCAGCCTTGTGTCACAATACATGAAAAAGAAAGATTCATCCTCTGTCATCCCCGACAATGCTTTTGATTCTAACTCCTTGTCAAATAATCAGATTGTAGACTACGATGAGCAACGGCGAAATGAGTATTTCCTTAAAGACCAAATACCAACTTGGGTAGCTAGTCTTGGTTATGTAATCCTTGCAGTTATATCCATAATTACAGTACCCTTCATCTTCACTCAATTGAAATGGTACCATATACTTGTTGCTTATTTGGTCGCCCCAATTTTGGCATTCTGTAATGCCTATGGTTGTGGACTCACTGACTGGTCTCTTGCCTCTAACTATGGCAAGCTTTCCATACTAGTATTTAGTGGTTGGGTTGGCCTTGGACATGGAGGTGTTATTGCTGGCCTTGCTTCTTGTGGTGTCATGATGAGCATTGTTTCTACTGCTTCTGATCTGATGCAAGACTTCAAAACCGGGTATCTAACCCTTGCATCTCCTCGTGCAATGTTCGTCAGCCAAGTTTTAGGGACAGCCATGGGTTGTGTAATGTCACCATTGGTGTTTTGGTTTTTCTACAAAGCTTACTCAGTTGGTGATCCTGGAAGCTCATACCCTGCACCGTATGGAACAATTTATCGTGGTATGGCCCTTCTTGGAGTAGAAGGTTTCTCTTCTCTTCCTAAGAACTGCCTCAGACTTGCTATCATATTCTTTGCAGCTGCCATTGCCATTAACATAATTCGTGAGTTGTTAGAGCGTTTTGAAACAAAGTACAGGATACACAGGTTTATTCCCAGCCCTATGTGTATGGCTATCCCCTTCTACCTTGGTGGGTACTTTTCTATTGACATGTGTGTTGGGAGCTTAATTCTTTTCTTGTGGAGTAAGAAAAACAAGCAAAAGGCCAAAGACTTTGTTCCTGCTGTGGCGGCCGGACTCATTTGTGGCGAATCTTTGTGGGGAGTTCCATCTGCTATACTATCTCTTGCAGGAGTTACGCCTCCAATTTGCATGAAGTTTCTATCTGCCTCTGCTAATGCCAAGGTTGATCACTTCTTGGATCATTAGTGAATTGTGCAGCTATTTCTGTTATAATTAAATAGGCTGCAGTCCAGCTTTCTTCTTCCATCAATATATTATCTATACTTGTGACTAACATAGGATGCTTGTTTTAATTGGTAGAAGGATGGATATGAAGTTTGTATTTTCAAAAAAATCTCTTGTTTCCTTTATTGTGTTGTACTTCAAGGGTTCCATGTCAATTTATAGACAAATTTGTCAACGATCAAGGTCTATCTTTTAGACCCCCTAAAAGAACAAAAGAATGGAACAAAGGTGTAGAAAGAAAAAAGAAAAGAAAAGGACTTAATCAACTAATGAGTATTGATTAGGTTGATGCGCTTTCTGTAAGGACTAGTTTAGTATATATGAATGGTCATTCCATTCTATGTATAATTTCATGAAATGAGTATTCTTTCATTTGGTACGTTTTTAGACTCAAAATACTTATTCCATTCTAGCCATTTTATTTCTTAGAAGTAGGAACACTCAAACCTACCTAAGGGGTGGGATTGCTTAATCCTACTTCTATAGAATCGATTTAATTTAGTTAAATGACAAAAAAAAAAAAAAAATCAATCTATCACATAAAATAAAAAGTTGAATATTAATAAAATAATAATATTATACATAAATAACTAAAACATATTTATCATTTAATTTAGACAAATGACAAAAATACCCTTCATATCGCATTAAATAATATAAATCATATAAAATAAAAAATTTGTATATAAAAATAATAATAAATCAAATCATTTTAGTCAAATGACAAAAATACTCTTCATATCATAATAAAAAATATAATTATAAATAAATAAGTTAAGTAATTTTAAACTAAAACATTAATATTAATAAATAATAGAAATAATTAATAATAAAATAAATATAATTAATTAATCAATAATAAATAAATAATATAATATTTTTTAAAAATTAATTAAAAAACTAAGAAATATATATTTAATAAATTATGTTACATTTTTATTACTTTATCTACTGAATGATATTTTTATCATTTTAACATAATTTTTATATTATTTCATGTCTAAAACTTGTATAGAAAATAAATAAATAAAATAAAATGATTAGTTCCCACCGACACTACCAAACAATAGAATATAATGATCATTCCATTCCACCTGCATTTCATTCTCATTCCCTTTCTCATTCCAATTCCTCAAAAATCATTCCTGCATACCAAACTAGCCCCAAATTCATAACTAATTCAAGCCACTAACCAAACAAAGGTAATAGTGATCAAGTATAGGAATACTAGGTCTTGTGATTGTGTAGAATATTTACATATCGCAGCTTGGAAATTGCTTGTACATAATTGGCGGAGGCAATGGACAAATTTGCTACTTACATATAATTTACCTCTTACAAGCTATAAAGAAAGTGGAGCTTATAAAATTATATTAATTTTAAATCACACAGTCTCTATAATTTAAGGCCTTTGGGTGAATCTAATCTTATTCAGGATTTTTGGTTACCTCTCCCAACAAGTATTTTCCTGCAGGCTTAAATCTCTGACATTGCAGAGACCCCTCAACTGCTGATGTTAAGCGTGTCTTACCACTTGAATCACGCCCTGTGGGTAGGGAAAATTGTTAGTAGTATGCCTTACAAGCCAATGACTTTAGATGTCTATGGCGTATTACTTGTAAATACAGTCTTTTTCAGTTATTAATAAAATGAATATGTTTCATTATTATATGGTATTATTATTTATCATGCACTTTAATTGCTAGTTAATTCTTTAGTATGAATATGATAAATCCCATAGAATATAAGCAACATAAATAAGAACCATAATATGATCATGCTTGTGAGATATATTTTCTTAAGCTTTGTTCTTAAATATATTCCTAATCATAGGATCATTAATAATGGAAATTAATGATCTGGTTAGATTAATACATGTTATTTTAACTTAAATGTTGAGAGTGATTGATCTCATAATCACTTGTATAGTCGATACTATAATAAACATATAGGTGCTTGTTAGAGAACAAGTTCACTAAATTGACTCGATCATAGAACACTCCTATGGATTTTTACTTAGTTGTCAATGAGAGTTTTTTGTTGTAGTAGTGCAAATGATCTTTATACTTGAGGCATCATAAATACCTTGTACATAGGTTATCATGCTTTGATACTATCTAAGTATAATTCACCATGGGTTATATAGGGATAGATATTAAGTATGATTATATATGTATGGAAGTATATGAGTACACAATAAGGGATCTATCAATCTCAGTAAAGAGATAGAATGTTCTATGTTATCTAATTAAGACATAACTTAAAAAGTCCTTGGCTATATGAGTACACAATAAGGGATCTATCAATCTCAGTAAAGAGATAGAATGTTCTATGTTATCTAATTAAGACATAACTTAAAAAGTCATTGGCTAGGTGGTGTGAAACTAGATTAGAGAATTTAGATTTCACCACATAAGTTGTGACTTATAGATAGATATCAGATTAAACAATTTAGGGTTTAACATTAATCCATACTCTAAATTTAACCAAGAATACTAAATGATGGAAAGATTGAATTGCATGGTAGCTAACAACAGGAAGGTTCACAAATATATTTATATTATCTGGATAGTCATTATATGCTGATAAGTATCAATCTTGACTTGTGAGTAACTAGAAAATTAATTAAATAATTAATTTTCATTAATGAGTAAGTCAAAAATTAGTTTTGATTCAAATTAATTAGATATGGATCTAATTAAAAAATACATTAAATTAATGTGACCTACTGCTAGTTTAATATGAACCTAAGGGGTCACACACAAAAGGATGTAATTTGATTAAGAGAAGTTTTGGGCTTCCATGCAATTACAGACAAATGATATTTGAAATTCAAAATAGGAATAATTTTATTAGGATTTTCCTAATTTATCTAAAAGTATAAAAGATAAGATTTGATCTTATCATCTAGAGTTCAATTATATCATACTTAAATGAGGTTAGACCTTATATGTATCATACGTAACTGTTATTCAAATATCACAAAAAACCAAAGTTCTCTGCAGAGAATTTTTGGTAAACTGAGTGTTTGTGAGATGTGAGCAAATTTCATCACTTGTGCTAGCACACAAGGAGATTTTTCGTAACCAACTCAAAGCTCTTGATCAAGTCATTTGGTGTGGATAACTTAGAGGTTGTACACCCTATACAACTTGTAGATCAAAAGCTAATATAGTCCTAATTGCTTCAAGAGGTAATATTCTATTTATAAGATTAATAGAAAATACATTGATTCATAAACAATAGAGATTATCATAGGAATTTTGTTGTGCTAAATTTTTTTTAATTCTATTGTGCCAGGCATAATCAATTTTCTTACAGTGGTATCACGACAAACGTTTTTTCTTTATCTAATAGTTAGTTTAATTAAAATAAAGGAATCAGTGACAATGACAATTCATTGTAGCACTGTCAACAAAAAAAATTTTGAATTATGTGATGAATCACGTTGGATGTGTCACTGCCATAATGTATGACATTAACTTTAAGAATTGACAAGAAGCGACAAAATCCGAAATGGATTCTATGTACTCTAACAAAATATGGATTTTGGTTGATGCACCTCAAGGAATAGTACCTATAGGTTACAAATGAGTATTTAAAAGGAAGGCTGGAGTAGATGAAAAGGTTGAAACCTATAAAGCAAGACTAGTGGCAAAACGATACAGTCAAAAGCAATGAATTGATTTTGATGAAACCTTTTCTCTTCTAGTCATGTTTAAATCCATTAGAATTTTACTTGCTATAACTGCATACTATGATTATGAAATATGGCAAATGGATGTAAAAACTGCATTTCTCAATGGAAACATTGAAGAGGATGTGTACATAATATAACTTGGGGGTTTTATATCTAGTGATGACAAATAAAAGTATGTAAGCTACAGAGATCCATTTATAGATTGAAGTAAGCTTCAAGAAGTTAGAATATTCATTTCAATAAAACTATCAAAAAGTTGATTTTATTAAGAATCCAAATGAACATTGTGTATGCAAAAAGATTAGTAGGAGCGATGTTGATTTCTTGATCTTATATGTGGATGACATATTACTCATTGGGAATGATGTAGCCATGTTACAATCAGTCAAGGTTTGGCTCTCAAATAACTTCTCCATGAAAAATTTGGGTGAAGCTACTTATATCTTAGAGATTAAGATCTATAAAGATAGATAGAAAAGGTTGCTTGGCATTTCCCAATCTACATACATAGATAAAATACTGAAGAGGTTCAATATGAATTATTCCAAGAAAGGCTATTTGCATTTGAGTCATAGAATCACTCTTTCTAGGAAGATGTCACCTTAGACACCTCAAGAAAGAGAATTCATGAGTAGAATACCCTTATGCTTCAACAATAGGATCTATCATGTATTCTATAGCATGTACTAGACCTGATGTTGCTTATGTACTTAGTGTAATAAGTATATATCAGTCTAATCCCAGTGAATTTCATTGGAAAGCAATGAAGAACATTTTTAAGTACTTAAGAAGGACTAAAGATTTGTTTCTCATCTATGGAGGATCAGATTTGAAAATTGGTGTCTTTACAGACTCAAGTTTTCAATCTGATAAGGATGATAGTAAGTCTATATCAGGGTATGTATTCACCATGAATGGTGGAGTGGTGCATTGGAAAAGTTTCAAACAAGACACCACTACAGACTTAACCACTGAAGCTGAATATATTACTGCCAAAGAAGCTGTTTTGATGAGAAAGTTCATCAACGAGCTAGGTGTGATTCCTGATATTGTTAATCCAGTATCATTATACTGTGATAGCAATGGAGCTATAGCACATGCAAAGGAACCAAGATCTCACCAAAAAACCAAACACATTCTAAGGCGTTTCCATTTGATTAGAGAAATCATTGATAGATGTGATATGAATACACAAAAGGTATTCAACAAATGATAATATAGCAGATCCATTCACTAAACCATTGTCTCAACAAAATTTGATCACTATTTTGAGAAGATGGGTATGAGATACAAGAGCGATTAGCTTTAGTGCAAGTAGGAGATTGTTAGTAATATGCCCTACAAGCTAATGATATTAGATGTCTATGGTATATTACCTGTAACTACAATCTTATTCAGTTATTAATAAAATGAATATATTTCATTATTATATGGTATTATTATTTATCATGTATTTTAATTACTAGTTAATTCTTTAGGATAAATATGATAAATCTTATAGAATATAAGCAACGAAAATAAAAAAACTTTGATGTGATCATGCTTATAAGATATATTTTTTTAAGCTTTGTTCTTAAATATTCCTAATCATAAGTTCATTAATAATAAGAATTAATGATCCGGTTAGATTAGTACATGTTATGTTAACTCAAATGTTGAGAGTGATTGGTCTTCATGATCACTTGTGTAGTCGACACTATAACAAATGTATAAGTGCTTGTTAGAGAACAAGTTCACTGAATTGACTTAATCATAGAACATTCATTATGGACTTTTAAATAGTTATCAATGAGAGTTTTTCATTGTAGCAGTGCAAATGATCTTTAGATCTAAGGCATCATAGTTACCTTGTACATAGGTTATCATACTTTGATACTATCTAAGTATAATTCACCATGAATTTTATAGAGATAGATATTGGGTATGACTATCTATGTATGGAAGTATATGAGTGCACAATAAGGGATCTATCACTATCAGTAAAGAGAGAGAATGTTCTATGTTACCTAATTAATATATAACTCAAAAGTCCCTGGCCAAGGTGGTACGAAACTAAATTAGAAAATTTAGGTTTCACCACATGACATCAAATTGAACAATTTAGGGTTTGAAATTAATCTATACTCTAAATTTAATCAGGAATATTGAATGATTTAAAAGTTGAATTGCATGGTAGCTAACAACGAAAAGGTTCACAAATATATTTATATTACCTGGGTAGTCATCATATGCTATTAGGCATCAATCTTGACTTTTTAATAATTAATTCTCATTACGAGTAAATCAAAAATTAGTTTTAATTCAAATTAATTAGATATGAATCTAATTGAAAAATACATTAAATTAATGTAAAATATTGCCAATTTAATATGAACCTAAGGGATTACACACAAAAAATGTAATTTGATTAAGAAAGTTTTTAACTTCCGTGCAATTATAGATAAATGATATTTAAATTCAAAATAGGATTAACTTTATTAGGATTTTTCAATTTTATCTAAAAGTCTAAGAGATAAGATTTGATCTTATCATCTAGAGTTCAGTTATATCATACTTAAATAAGGTTAGACCTCATATGTACCATACGTAACTGTTATTCAAATATCACAGAAAACTAATGTTCTCTGTAGAGAATTTTTGGCAAATTGAATGTTTGTGAGAAGTGAGAAAATCTCATCACTTGTGCTAGCACATAAGGAGATTTTTGATAGCCAACTCGGAGCTTTTGATCAAGTCATTTGATATGGATATACTTAGAGGTAGTACACCATGTACAACTTATGGATCAAAAGCTAAGATCGTACTAATTGCTTCAAGAGATAATTTTATATTTATAAGATTAATAGAAAATACATTGGTTCATAAGAAATAAAAATTATCCTAGGGATTTAGTTATGCCAAAAAATTTTATTTTTTGCTGTGCCCGGCAGTAATCAATTTTCTTACAAAAAATTACTTTTGTTCTAATACTTAGACTTGATTATGGCACAATAAATAGTATTCACGCCTTGTATATCTTATGGTTGCTTATATTTCTAACTTTTTATTTATTTTAATATAAAGGGGAATTAATTACTTATTTTTGTAGTGATAGTTATTTTAAACCTGTTGAGCCCCTGTGAGTGACTCAGCTCTCTTAGTGAAACTAGCAGGCAGCAAGAAGATGGGCCTTATCTACGAGTTTGGGGATTATATCAACTCCCAGCAAGTATAGGGGAAGTTGTAGGGTCTGCAGCTTTTACCACTGCTGCTTGCAGCTCCCCAGCAGCATCTACCATATCTCTCTCTCCATCTCCTTTAAGATTCACTTCTAAACAGATGGTGCTTGTACATGAGTTAGTTAAAAGAGAGCTGAGGTACATCCACCGCCTCCAATGCTACCGCCTCCAATGCTACCACCTCAGGTACGTATTCTTTTTAATTTTATTTTCATAATGAAAAAGTTTTAGTCTATTATAGTTTGAATGCAAAAATTTTGTAAAAACTTGGAAGTTTGGGTTCAAAGGGAAAACAGTCAAATACAAGTATATTTCAGATTTTGGGAATACTAGCATAACCATGAAAACGAATAAGATATGTAAAAAGGAACAAAAAACTAGTTATATCAACTGTTAGGATTATTAGGCAATACTTCTAATTTCAAAACAACAAGAAGTGTCGTAAAACTCATGCCTTTAGATGGACCACAGGCCTTATGCTAGGAAGCAAGAAGCTAGGAGAGTGTAATTTGAGCATTAGAAGGAAGCTAAAGTAAGCAATCAGTACACAAATCCCATCCTTTAGAAAGATATGCCCATAAACTTTGAAAGTTTGGTTTCAAAGAAGAGTGGGGATAAAACGATCAAATACAAATCTGTTCAAACTTCGGAAGTACCAGCATGACCGTGGTGACGAATAAGACATGTAGTAATAAACAAAAATCTATTTAGATCAACTGTTAAGATATAAGTTCAAACTTTGAATTTCAAGGAAAAACCTTTAAATGTTTAGGTTCGTAGACAAAACAGTCAAATACAATTTGTTTCGAATTCCAGGAGTAGCGGCATGACTGTGGTGACAAATAAGACCTATCAGAAGAAATGAAAATCTATTTGGATTAATGGTTAGGATATTAACCTGAACTTTTAGATTCAAGAACTTTTAATTTCAACGCTAAAACTTTGTAAGTTTGGGTTAGGAGGAAAACAGGCATATACAACTCTGTTTCATATTCTGGCAGTACCGACGTAACCATAAGGATGAATAAGACTTGTAACATATAACTTATTTATTTTGATTATTTCTGGTTTCACCTTCTACATTCGAGCCTTCGCACTTCATTCAGGTTGACAAGCAAACTTAGGATGATAAAAACTTAGAATTAGAAGATGATAATTATTAGATTTATGTAATTTTTTAAATTACTGTAAATATTGTTGTTAAGATGATTCTTGTATAATATTTTTTTATATAAAATTTAGAATTTAAATATAAAATATACTTTCATAAAGGTATTTACATACAAAATTAAAAAATAAAAATAAAAAACTAAATAAAGATAAAATAAAATAATTAAATTGTATTCTCCATCTAAGTTCGCATTTTGATTATCTGCATTTGCAAAAAGGCAATCTGCATCTGTATGACATACACAAGTGCATCTATCTCTGTATTTCAGCGTCTGGAAACTATACTCCATGCACACGCAAAAAGACAAAAATATATATGTTTTGCTTCTGTGCACAAGCAAAAAATAATATCTTAGTATAAAGTTACTGTGTCTGTTTATTTGCATCTGAGAGCAGATGCAAATGATTAACTACATCTGTAATGTGACCTTCTGCATCTACAATTAGCAGGCATGGATAACGCAATTTCTTATAGTGTCATGATGATACTCTTTACTTGATTAGATTGATATTCTAATATGGACTGAAACTTTCCAAAAGCAATAGTAATTTTCTCAAATGATTCTTCAACTTTTGAAGCTTCTTTTTCCTTATTCTTTTCCTCTCTCTTTTCCTAATTTTGGAGTTTCAATGACAACTTTAGTCTGAAGAGTAGCAGATAAGTTCTTCATATTCTCTGGCAACTTTATGATTTCATTAAGTTGCTCTATCCTCAGCTAGCTATTGATCTCCAATAGGTTCTCAATGTCTTCCAAACTTCTATCCAGAGGACCAAGAGTTTCTTTCAAGAAGGTGGATATGTTTTCCATGTTCCTATCTAACCAAGATTTTAGATCTGACAATGCACTATTGTTCATCACATTCTCCTGAACTCTAGTCTATAACTTAAATAGATAAGTAAATAAAGTAGTTAACAGCAGAAAATAAAGAGTTAAGAGATAAAGAGATTTACACAACAAATTTTATAGTGGCTCACCAGAAACCAGTGGGCTATGTCTACTCCTCAAACAACCACGGGGAATTTCACTATCAACTAAATTCCAGGGATCGACAAATCCTTTCTACCACAAAATTGCAAGACTTAGCAACCTTTACAACTGAATTCTAGGGCCTATCACCAAACCTAAAGATTAAAGGTTATAAGCTCAACCTATATGAATTAATGGACTAAGAACCAAACAATTCCTCAGAGCTTGACACAAGTTGAACTTTATCGGGTATAATCCTAAGCTCTAGGTTCACACTTGTAGATTTTTCTCATAAATGAAAAGATAGGTGTGAGTACAAGTTTTGCTCAATCACTCAAGTACAAATCTTGCTTAAGAAAATGAAAGTTTAAGAGTCGGTTGAATGATCTATTAAAGCATATGTATTTCAAGGGATTTATAAAATTCTTCTAATATTTTTCATGAGAGCTTGATGTAATGATAAATAATGTATAACCTAAATTGCTTTGCTTCCTGTCTCTTGTTTCACCAGATGAGATAATCTATTCAAAACATCAGAAGCGATCATGGTAAAGAGTTTGAAAATTCATCTTTTGAAAACTTTTGTGATTTGTATTGAGTATAATTTCTCAATTCCTATTACACCTTAACAAAATAGAGTTGTTAGAAGGAGAAAAAAAATAAAAATAAAAAAAATCCGAAAGGAAATGGCCATAACGATGTTGTGTGAGAAGAATGTTATAAAAGATTGTGTTCGAAAAGATAATATTTTTTGAACTTTATTAACTCAGAAATTTAGATTGCTGATATTTTTACAAAATCCCATAATGAAAAATAATTTTGCAAAATTAGCAAACTAAATTGGAATGTCTACTCAATTTTGTGTTTTTTTATTTGTGTGGACAAATGTTTGTTTATGATTTGATATGTGAATTAGCTGAAAATTTCCTAAAACAGTGTTTTTCAATCAACTATACTTGTACAGCTGAACTCACTTAATTAGCATGTCTCACCAGATCGGTCGTATCAACTGACTTTCAATCACTTGATGCCTGTAACTGACTGACAGCACAATCAACTGAAAAAGCAACTTCTAGGTTAAAGTTCATCAAACATTCATTCATCACATTACATTTCATTTCAAATTCTTAAATCTCATGAGTTCAAAAGTTTCACTCCAAACTCTTACTCTCAATATTTATGACGATGTTCAAATCTCAAAACCAATCTCTTAGAATCATATTGCAATGGCTCCAAAGAGAAAGACTTATGGTTCTTCATTTTCATCATCCAAGAAATCGAAGACCTCTTCTGACTCAGATTTGACTTTGTACTCAAACTTCGACCTTATTAGACATAAGAGTGCTGAACAATACAAGCTCTTCAACGAAATTTTCTCAAATTTGAAGACCTTCCAGGACATGTGATTGACTTAGAATCATATCAAACCTTCAACCTTCAATCTCTTTAGTTGTTTCAAGTTCAATCCTTTGAGCAGTTTGCTAAGCACTTAGACAATATCTACCCAGAATTAGTGTGTATGTTTTACTTGAATCTCAATGAGGAACCAAATGTACTTAGAATTTGGGTACTTAGGAAATAAAACGTTTGAACTGAAAAACCTTTGTGTGATTTGTTTAGACTCTGTACTAGTGGCATCATCAACTACACTCCCAACAAACCTTAGTTCAAGAAAATCTATGAAGCGTAATATCCCTGAAAACTACACATGAAATGTAAATATACCATTACCTTAAAAAGGTGTCTGTGTGAAATGTGAGTAATTTGTTTGTTTTGATAATGAATTTTATGAATTATGTCACAACTTAGGAATTTAATTACTTATGGATTTTTGCATAAAATAGGGGTAAAAGAGAGATTTTTCCTTCTTGTTATTTATGGTGAAGGAAAGCAATATAGAAGAATGAAAAATAAATTATTTATTTAGGAATGAGATTATAATTATTAAGGAAATTTATTTGTATGTGACAAATTATAAATTGCCGTAATTATGTATCAATTGTGGAAAATTGATTTGTAGAAAAATTAATTGTGGAAATTAGGATTAAAGGAATTATATATGAATTATAACGAAGTGGAATTTTTGTGAAAAATTCCACAAAATATAATTTTGGAGAATAAGGACTGAATTGAAAAGAGAAATTGTAGGGACTAAATTGAAAGAAATGAAAAATTGGCAAACTAGTGGCGATTTTGGGATTTTGAAAAAAAACTGAGGGGTAGACTAAGCTTCCACTTATACAACCGTTTAGAAGGGGAGAAAATCTGCCATGGGAGCCGAGAAAGCTAGAAAGAGAGAGAAAACTTGATTAACTCTAGCTCTAGTGTGAGACTTTGAGTGAAATTGGGAGAGGGAGCTGATGGAGGTGTGAGAAGATTGAATCTTCCATTGCATGTGGGAATGGAAAACATGAAGGTGATGATCTTGTGTTGGCTGAGAAGGGTAGAGAGAGAAAGGCGAGAAAATTTCATATTTTTAAGACTTTTCTTTGGATTTTGATGATGAATATGTATGGAATTGAAATAATTTGACGTAATTTGGGCTAAAATTGAAGTGTGCCTGAGGGGTGTGATTTTGGATCCATGGGAGTCAAGCAAATTCAACCCGTGTGCGTTTTATGACCTGTGGAGGTAAGGGGAAAATTTTGGATCTAATCTGTGTATTTAACTTTTAACAGGTATATGTATGAGTCTTGAAAATGGTGTTTTTCAGAGTGCGTGTGTACATGAAACTCTTCTATTCCAAAAAAATTCTTCCATGAGCATGCATATTACATGTTTGAAATTCTTTGGGAATTAGGTTGAAAATCCATGCGTAAATTTGTAAAATTTGCATGGTTGTGTGAATGATAATAATTATGAGAAATGCATATTTGGACCTGTTGGAGTGAACCGTTATATGCGCTAGTGTCGCTGAAAAGCCTGTGTGCATATGAGAGTAAGACAAAGTTCTTGCGTCCTAGTGTGGGATCCATGACTAGTAAAGGTTTGAACCCTTGAGTTAAATCAGTAGCACTTATCCGTCTGGGATGTTCCTTTACTGGCTAGCCAAGCAACAGCGAGTCTAATACATTTCATAATTATAATTGCATGCATACACTGCATTCTTTGATTTAAAAAACTAGACACTGATCTTTTTTGAAAATTGTGCACATGCATCTACTAAGATTTTGTCTCATTATTTTTAGCTGGGTATCTCAGATTGATTGTTTTTGAGATGTGACAATTTTTGTATGGTAGTAATCTCTGGTGGTATTTGGTATAGTCAATGTGATGGTATACGCGCATTCGGGAGTACATGTTCCTGATGATCAAGCTTGTGGTGGTAGGCCTATTATCGAGGATCAGCTTATGAAGGATGGTGTAGATGTTGTGGAGGGTCCGGTAGCTAGCCTTGTGGTGGAGGATCTTATTATTAAGAAGATAGAGGAGGATCCAACTATGGATAATGTCCTCGATCACAGTGAGGTCTTCTATGCTGTGATAAAGTTTAAGGGGTCAGCCATAAGGATGCTATTTTTGGCATGAGTCTCAGACGAGATAGTGATTGCATGGTGTTTTGATAGATCTATGTAGTAGATCTGGGGTGTTTTCGGAGTGTGTGGGAGTTATATGTGGAGATGTATGGACTAGAGGGATATAGAGTTAGAGTTGTATGTCTTTTTGCCGAATCTACGAATCCACGTATTTACAATATTCTTATTCCTATGACCCAAATACTTGTATACTCATTTTAGGCCAACGATGATAGATCTAGACTTGTAGAAGTCAGATCTAGGACAATGTGTGTATAAATGTAAATATAAAAAATGCTTGTATATAAAAAAATTGATGTACATATGTATTTAAGTGTTATTTTTTCAGATGTGTGTGTTCGTATACTTGTAAATGCAATTTATGGCCATTAGGATTAATTTTGTGTTAACTATGCCTCGTATGGCTCCAACTAATCTAGGAGGTGAATTCACTGCATTTGATTTTCGTTTTGGTGTATTTACATTTTCTAGTCATAATGTGTCTTAACAGATCTGTTTGAAAATGAGTTGGTGCATTTGTGATGTTTTTTCGTGTTACTCGAATAATATCGTGGTTTAAAAAAATTGACGTGTCTTCAAAAATGCGTAATGATAAATAATATATGAATTGTATACATGGGGTCACATAAAGATTTGGGATACAATGCATCTATCTGTGCTTCACCCCAACTTCAAATTGAAAAAAACAATCTTTCATCCGTTTGTCATCTTAACTTTGCTACCAAATGTTAGGATTCCCACCTCCATTTCATAAGCAGACTTGTACATAGTCCGCACTTTAGTGAGATAAAGGAAACCACTTGAATTTCCCTAGACTTATATTGGAGAAAATAATGGATTGTTGTCGTGTTATTGGAGAATGAAAACGAAGGGCGTTTGTTATGTTATGTGCCTGATGATAAATTGTACAAAAAGGAAACCAAGCAGAGCCTATTGGCGCCTAGGCACCAGGGACAGTAGCATCCAGCACTTAGGCACCGGAAAAGTAGTGCCTAGGTGGGCAACAGGACTTCCCACTCCAAAGTTCAGTGCCTAAGTGCCAGAACTTCAGTGCTACAGCACCAGCTCGATTCCTAGTCCAAGTTGAACTCTTTTTGAGGGTTTTAAAGCCTATTTAAAGAGATTTATGTTAGGGAATCAAGACACACAAGTTTAGCTAAGAAGTTCTGGAGTTTAAAAGAGGATCAAGAGTGCAAAGATCAAGAGGAGCTTGGATGGTTAAAGATTGAAGCCTGACAACCATCAATTTTCTTCGTTCTACTCTTTCCTTTCTTTGTGCTTATTTGATGTTTTCTTTATATGAATTCGTATTTACACTATGTAGCATGAAGTAATTACTTCTCTAGGATTGCAACAAAACTTAACATTAGCTTGGTTTTATGTTTATAATTTGATTGCTTAGGATTTGATATATGAGTTATTTATTTTATCCCATGGTTAATGCTTCTAATTGATTAGCTACTAATTAGATTGATGTGGTAACTTAGAGGAACCTTGAAAAAGGAAATCTAGGTTTAGCCTTAAATAAGATATAACTTGTTTGAATTCATTCACATACTTATTTGTGTAGCCATAGTTAGGACTATTCTTATGAGTTTAGTTCAACTCAATTCTCGTAGAAATAAAGTGAATTGGTTAAGTTAGATATTATTATAAGCAATTTAAAATATACTTATAATTAAATAAGACCTTAGGTTAATAATGCGAAATCATAACTAAGCATGATAAGATAATAATAATCTAAGGAATTATTAAGGGAAATTGTAATTCTAGATTTTCTCCATTACATTCTTGCATTTGCTTGCTTTAATTTTATTTAGTTTAAAATATCAATCTTAAAGTTCATTCATTTGGATAAAATTAGAATTGGTAAATTTTGGTACTTAGAAATTGTTAGATATAATTCCTGATGGGAACGATCTCTACTTACACTTTATTACTTGTACAAGATACGGTCACTTGCATAGTAAATTCGACAATAATTTTTTGACGATGTTGCCAGGGAATTAGTCTAATATTTGTTTATGTTAATACCAATCAATTCTAGTTTTAATTCAAACTTTCTTTTTTGTTTACTTTTCATGTACTCTTGGTTGTGCATGCAATAAACTCGAAGCTTGGAGCTTGTTCCTTTTGATCCCGAGATCAATAGGACATATTGAAGATTTAGGAAAGAAAAGTCACAAGCTTTGAATCAAGGGCCAGCTATGGTTGAAAATCAAGAACCTAAGCACTTAAGGGATTATGCAGTCCCTCTTGTTCAAGACCTTCATTCAAGCATCCTAAAACCGCCTATTCAAGCCAATAATTTCAAGATCAAGCCTAGCCAAATCCAAATGATTCAACAAATAAATCAATTTTGCTAGAAAATAACATATCTTTTCCTACAGTCTAAATGATTTGCTTCTCAACTGCTCGGCATAAACCATGATTGATGGTTGAAAGTAACCAAGGATTGAAGTATGTTTCTTTATTTTAGTATCACTAGTTGCCAGTTCTTGTTTCTATGAATAAGATTAATTCAGAGAAAGAATGAAGTCCTAAGTATAATAACAAAGTGAAGCAGTTGACGTCTCAACTATGCCAAATTGAGAAAACAAGCAACTAAAAAAACTACAAAACCTTGAACTTTAAATTCATGCAATAGAAAACCACAAAGATTACAGAATTATCGGGTCTCTGTTGACCCAATAATCAAAACAGGGGTGAAAAAAAATGTGGACATGCGGAGAACAAGATCAATACCAGCATTAGCAAAGAGAAGCATTGGGTCATTATGGGGCACAACAGGGTTAGACTTCCAGTAGACATGGTTCTTCTCCTCGAAAAAATTGAAGAAACTGTCTCTCACAAGGGTGGCCGGCCACTCTAACTCCGACGACTCAGAGTCGGGCATGGCAACAGATGAAATGGAGAACCTTGGTGAATGTGAAAGAACGAGAAAAGTGATCTGAATGAGTGGAAGACTATCGGCGACGAAAATGTTGGAGTACTAAGGAATACGCGCTGAGAATTCAGTCATTTCTATTAAATACACAGCCTCATTTGTGCAAATATTCGTTTTGTTTGCTGAAAATTGTATCAATTTTCAATTTATTCCTTTTCTTTAATTAATTTAATCTTTACAATTATTTTCAATCAAATTATATTTTCTTATTATCATCATATTATATATAAACAAAATAATTTTACATAATTTAGTTGTAATAAAAAAATTCACAAAATCTAAGAATAATTTAAGCACGTTATTATTTTTATAATTACATGTGTTTATTTTGTTAATTCATTATATATATATATATATATATATATGAAATTTAATTTTAAAATTTTAAATTTTGGAGGGTAAAATTGGCTAAAAAATTAAATAAAGTTAATGATTTTAACTTTTATTAAACAAAAGTTTAGACAAAAATATTAAAAAAATTAATAAAAATTGATGGATCCAATAAAAGTAAATAAAAATAGAGTTAATTATATTTTATCCTTATGTTTTGTGATAATCTCATTAATTATCGAATTAGGTATATAACCCCCTTATTTGAGTCATAACTAACAAATAATTATATCTCTTCTAAATTAACCATTAAATCTAACATATTAACTCGTAAAAGACTAAATTGCCCTCATGATAAAAAAAAAATTTATGTTTCCTTATTTTTACATCTTTTTCTTTTATTTTTTTATGAAAATAAATTATTTATATTGATTCAATTTTAGCATACATAAATAATATTTGAATCATTTATAATTTTTATTTTCTTGTCATAATATTTAAATTATTAATACTAATAGGTTTACTAATATTATTTTTCTCATTTATAGAAATTATATAATTTGTTGTTTCAATTTACGTTTTAATAATAATATTTTCATCAAAACTTTTATTTTCTTATTAATGCATTACATATTAAGGATTACAGTAAAATTGAATAAATATAGAGTTTTAATTGCTAGAAAAAGAAAAGATAAAAGAAGAAAGAAGACATAGAAAAGTCAAAGAAATAAAAAACTTATAATAAGGATAGTTTAGGTTTTTCTAAGTTAATTTGTTAGATTTTACGTCTAATTTGGATGATTAGGGATTATTTACTAATTATGACTCAAATAAGAGAATTATGTACCTAATTTGATAATTCATGTGTCACACCCCTCATGGAAGCATGACTGGCCGGAGGAATGGTAACCAAACCTCCGTAACCCTGATTCAAATAAAGGAACGACCAAGAAATTATAAAGACAAAAGTTAACATTAAAAGTTGGTTGATTACAACAAATCACACTTACTGAAAATTTCGGCAGAGATCCCTTACAATATGGAATATGCCTTGAAATACAATCCTATAAACTCTTTTATTACTCAACATAATACAAAGACTATAAAGAGCTCTGCTCCGTTCACATCATCAACAAAACAAGTACTAGAATATTACATCATACCATATTTGACACCCACAGTTCTAATGTGACTGCAAACTTTCATCCTTGACTCCAAGTATGAGATTCCGAGACATACCTTGTTGTCAAATTCTTAGCAAAACCTCGCATTAGCTATTAACTTCTTTTGAGGTCCTACTACTAAAAATATAACCACAGAAATGGGTGAGTCCTACGGACTCAATGAGTGGAAAATCGTACCCAAAGGGTACTAGCATCACACAACACAAGCATATAACATACGTAATAACACTGCGTAACATTATTCATATCTTAATTCACATTGCACGTATACATTGTAACGGTCATAAATTCACAATTTACATGATACACAAAATCACAAATTTATCAGAGCAATGATACCAAACAAAGCAACCAAAGGGCCAACAAGTAACCCAGTCACGCACACCAATATCACCCCCTACCGGGCATTTACGCGCCCGCACACCAAATTAATTTCCCGTACACAATCCATCCCACCGGGGCTGAGCACTCAATTCTTTTTAAAAATATTCATCAAAATCAGGATTTCTCATGATTTCAAATCAGAGTATCCAAGATGCACCTGGATTTTTAATTTCAGAAATGAAAATCATTTTCCAGAAAATATTCACGAAGTTAACCCTTATCAAACACAATCAATGTCAATCATAGTTAACCAATATCAAGCAAACATTATTCAAGCAATTTACTGAAATACTCCACTAGTTTACTTTCCATATATCACACATATTCAAATAAACATATAATCACACATAATAATCTAGCCCCTAAAGGCAGCAATTAACCACTCACCTGTTACCTATTTCATTCGCCACTCACACTTGTGTCCATGCGTCTCATCAGGTTCACATTGGAATCCGGAACTTGCTCATTCACTAGTTTAAGTTTACCCTTAAATCAAAGGGTACAAGGTAATAACAAATCCCACACAAAGGCAGAGCTACTGCTTTACACACCCTCCTTCTTGGCTGAGTTTTCCTATAGCAGCTTCCCACATTTGGCTGCTGCACTCCTTCAGGGATGTTCCACGGCAACCAGAAGAGATGGTCAAAAGATGAAATGCTACCAACCCTACTAAACAGCCAAGACAGGGCACAGCTATACTTCAGCTGTTGTCCCTGTTTCACTTCAATTCCTTCTCTAACACCACCACACCCCAAGCACAAAGGTTTACCCACCAAAAGTCAGGAGGTGCTGCTACAAGGAAAGAAGCTTACTGCCAACAAAACCAAAACACTTCTTGGCAGCAAGACAAGAGGAGCAGAGGCAACATGGAAGGCCCAGAACAGAGTGGTATCCCTTGGAGTGAAGAGGAATTGATTTCCGTTTCCAAGACCATTGGATTCAAGCTGAGCATGAGGTAAATTCCATGGAAGAATTACAAAGAAGAGCACGGCAAAGATGGTTTGGAAGAATAAGAAAACAACACACATAGAAGACGGCACCACAAAACTCACGTAGCCAAGGAAACAGGGCATCACACAGCTGCGATTCATGGAGGTCAAGAAGGATAATACTGCTTCTATGGATTAAAAGGCAGAAAATAGTGTAAAAGAAAGAAGAACTAGGCCCCCTCCCAGTGAATAATTTCTGAAGAGTCTAGAACAAGGGAGGAAGGAAGCTTACGGCACCAAACAAAAAAAATATCTCCTCCTCCCTAAAGCTAAGTTGGTTGTAGGGTACAAAGATACAAAAGAATAAATAATTAAACAACACACACCACAATATAAAATTGTTAAATTAAAAGGTGAAAATTTAAGGTCTAAATTTATATATATATATATTATAATTATTTTCTAATTGATTTCTTTTTAGTTTTCACTCAACAATAAAATTTACATAAGCATTTTTCAAGTTTTAAGTTACCCAATAATGTAATAAAGATTAATTCATAATTACATGTACAAATATACCAATGTTTGTTTATTTATTTATTATTATTTCTTCGCATAAACTTTTATTCACCTCGTCTCACCAAATTACGTACAAATATTTTTTTTAAATATACGTAAAAATATCGAATTGTGAGGATTATAACATCATGTGACTTGTAAAAATATAATAACTCAATTAAAAAATTCATAATACAGTGACCTAATAATAAATTATAAAGACAAATTATAATTTTGTTTTTTAATAAATCAGAGAAAAGCTCAACTATTGCCTTTTATAAAAGAAGATGAAATGATTGTCAACAACTCAAGCTCCGAATTTAATTAATGATTGTTTCTTCTTCTTTCTATCTCCACAAAATTAATGTTAGTGGATTTGAACCCTCAATTGAAAATTGAGAAGTGAATGTAGTCAAAGAACTTGGTAAACCAGTATAAATCTCTGTTTACTATTTATCTTACCCTACTCTTTTATTTATATGCAAGTTTATTAATTGCTCAATCTGTTTGTAATTTTAAAAGAAAAAGTTAGTTTTTATTTGCAAAACCTATTCAACTCCCTTCTAATTTTTCCTTTTAGGCCAACAATATTAATTTTTAGAGTTTAGTTAAGTTGTAATTATTTTTCAAATTTTAGAGAGACATGTATAGGTACTTTTAGAAATAGATAAGTGGTCTTTGTAGCTTCGACAAAATTTAGATGAGGATGGAATAATTTAATCTAATAATAATGAAAAAATTATTTCTAACAAAACAACTATTTTATTTTAATTAAACTTTTAAAAATCAGATTGTATAATAAATCTTAATTACAAAAAAAAGGTTAGTTTTTCTTAGATTTATATTTTAAGATTTTGGTTTTTTTTTTTTTTTTTTTTATTGAGTTTAAATAGGAATTTTTTTTGACTTGAATTAACTAAAGTAAATAGAAAATAATTATTGAAATAAGATGTAGCCTAAATGTAAAATGTGTAGTAGTAAAATAGTAGGGACACAAGTTCAAATCTTGGAGTAATTAATAGTTAGAAGGGCCATCCTAGTAGCAACAAAACCAAGAGATTAGTCTCATAGCAATGCCTCTGAAAAAATCCAAGAAACCAAAAAATAATATAGTACAGACATGCTCGTCAATTTGTACATGTGGAAGTCCATCAAATTTCCAAGAAACCAAAAAATAATATAGTGCAGACACGCTCGTCAATTTGTACATGCGAAGTCCATCAAATTTCCAAGAAACCAAAAAATAATATAGTACAGACACACGCTCGTCAATTTGTACATGCGAAGTCCATCAAATTTCCAAGAAACCAAAAAATAATATAGTACAAACACGCTCGTCAATTTGTACATGTGAAGTCCATTAGATTTCCTTAAGCTGGTTAATACTAACTTGTGTAAATTGTCAATTTAACTTAGAATAGATTATACTACAATTGGCTCAATCTGTTATTTGAGAAACCTAAATGCACTCAATCCAATCAGAGCTCCCAAATTGGTACATAACGAAATCATTTTGATTAAATCATACAACATACCTAGAGATTAAAAATGAAAAGAAGAAGAAATCACCAAGGAAGAACCATGGTGATGGAACCAAGATAGAAAGATTTATGTTTAATATTTTAATTATTATGATAGATTTAGTGAAATATTTAGAATTTAAAATAATTATATTTGAACTTTAGTTTGGTAGAGATTTAATTATATTAGGGTTTTAAAACTTGCTATATATGTCTCTATTCTGTAATTGTCAATTACCTTTTGGTAAATTGAATTGAAGAATATTATTTTTATTAAATTAATTTAGGTTTCCAATTCCTTTAATCTAGTTCTCCCTCTTTTCCACTAAATCCCTCCCTTTTTCTTTGTTGTGGAGCTCTTTCCTCGAACACAAGGTTTCAAGACAAATAGCGTGGTTGTTGATATGTTCTAAAAAGTACTTTTTTTTTTTTGCTCTTTTCCTCTTTTTAGGTCTGAGATCACATAGCAATATATGACTCTGATTTTGTGGTGCCTTATTTAAGAGGACCATACCCAAGCAATTGTAGCCCTAACCAAACGGAGTATTTTGTAATCAATTGAACTTTTAGATTGGGTATTTTTTTGCCTAGTTCAATTTGTCAATAGCTAGAATTAATTTCAAGAAAAAATAGATAAGATGAAAAAAGTAATAAAATAATTGTTATAACCACAAAGTTACAAAGTGATTTTTGCCCAACAAATTTTCAAATTTTTAAAGAATCAAAATAATAGTATGGATAGAAATATGATAATATCTTGATTATAATACTGAGTATTTCTACAATTGATTTACGTTTCAAGCTTATAACCTTGATGAAATTATATTCACTCCAAGATGCAAATTGTTACCCTGTATACATTTTTAAATAAAAATATTAATTCATTAGTACAACCAATTAACTCCAAAAAATAAAGGCATAACGAAAAGAAACTTTTGGAAATAATTAGATCTCAATTAAGTGCTCCAATTCTGATGATTACTTTGAAGTACACTGAATTTCTATAAGCTAGCTCAAGTAAAGGCTAGCCAAACACTAACTTTGCTAGAGGACCTGAACCCGGTATAATCTATCAGTTCAATTTCATTGATGCAAATGCTGCTGCAAGATTCATTGCCTCCTCTACCTGTGATGCGTCTCTTCCCTGAAAATAGTTATACCACACATCAGAGGAAGATATCAAAGAAAGGAAAATACCAGTCACAAGAAAATGTTATCAGCTTACGTCCAGCTCAATAGCTAGAGATGTAAAACTTGAGTTCTAGGCATAACAAGAAGTCAATAAAGTTATCCTAGTGATTATTGTTAGCATCATCAAAGTGATCAGATTTCCTATATTGTTGAAGCTATCAACTTATCTCCCAACCAGTTATATTCACCAGAGACTTTCGTAGTAGAATAAGACAGTTGGAAGAACAGTACAAATAACAATGTAATTCTATCAAAGCCATAAAATAAATTACTTAATAAGACCATATTCTTCATAAGTAGTCACCAATAATTAACAGACCCTTTCACCACAAACAGCATAGAAGGCAAACCACTATTGAAGACTCCCAAGTTTAAATATGCATTTCACTCATAACAAACAAAGTGCATTAAGTGCATACAGTATTGATGATCCAGATTAGAGAATACTCCTAGATGTTTAACAAATTGCTTTACAAATATGTAACCTAATGGTTTGCTTACTAACCTGTCCAGATGCAAGCCCACCTTTACCTTTACCACCCTTTCCTTTTAGAGGCCCCAAAGCGGCAGACAACCACTCCGAAACCTCCAAGTGTTTTCCCTTGTCTCCATTCTCAGGTACTCCAGCACAAACCACAGCCTTATTTTCGGTTTCATCAATGCTAAACACCATCACAGATAATCCCTGTCCATCAAGCAGAACCACATCATAATTTTTATTTGAAGTTATGAGAAATCTCAACACAGTGTAATAGCAGGCTAGTAAGGTCAAACTGGTTGTTGCTTCACAGCTGAATCAAATACTTATGTATCTGTCTTATTCTAGCTAACCCATCATCTTCATGTCACCAACAAAAAGAAGAGGAAGAAAGAGAGAGAGAACAAGGCAGATGATTGATGGAATATACTCAAGCCTCTGATGTCAAACTACGAAAAATATAAATTGGCACTCCATTCTTCATTGAATTTAACGCAATTAAAGAATTGTGCTACTTAAGAAAACAATTCACAAAGCCCTAAATATAATAAGACAATTAAGACATTGGTAATGACCTTCTGCTCTCTAACTTTCAGAACTGCTTCACGAACTGCAACTGCATCAAGACCAACATTAACACGAGATATGCAGAAACCCTTCCCATCTGAAACGGCAAGTTCAGCCTTCTCTGTAGCTACCTCCACAGCTTTCCTTAAGTTTTCTTCAGCAATCTTCTTTTGTGCCTTTCTTACTTGATCCTAGTACAAATAAGAAATTAGAAGATTAGGAGTTAGGACAACCATATGTAATTGAAATGAAGGGTAACAGTAGTCCACAACGGAACAAGGATTAAAGCATGCATGATAAGCCTGTAATTTATTTTGGTTTAGATGCAATACCTGAAGTCGGGCTATTTTGACTCGGATATCAGCTTTTTTGGCAGCTGGAATAGTTGCCGAGTCCACACGACTTTTCAAAGAAGAAACTTTCTGTAAATTGGAAACCAGAAATTCAACGGACTACAAACTTAGATGGAAAATATACTCCTTCACTATATAGTTAACAAAAGCATGTTTACAAGGTCAAAGAGAAAAGAAATCTCTATAAGCAACATATCAGGAGAACTGGAAATAATTTTGACATTGAAGTGCAGCCAATAAATTAAAAAAAAATATTGCAAAAAGAAACCTTCCAACTAGAGGGATCTTTATTTCAATAAAAGAAATCTTCCTTCCAGCAAGGTCTACGGTGTCAAAATAAAGTGGATAAAGTATTGATAAAGTTCAATAAAAAAGAGTTACACTCATAATATGCTTGGTTCTATGAACAGTGATAGCAGATCAATGTAACAACGGTTGCAAGTTGCAACTCATAAATGCTCTACTCTATTACACAAATTATACTGCCCCCGAAGTGGAGAAAAATAGCCACAGAAATATAGAGACAGACGCACAGACATGTATATTGGTCAAATATATCTGACAGGAAGTTTAAATAGAAGATACAATTCTCCACAAATTCACAACTTAATCAAACCAAATAATCAGCAGCCTCACTAGAGTTTAAAATTCTACATCATGATATGTAAATTGTATAATAATTTTGAAATCCCAAACCAAGTTTGCAATTTCAAGAAATTAAAATCATATTACAAAAAATACACATGAACGATCTCTTTTGTGCATTTCAGATCATCTATCAAGAAGCATATCAGCCAGTACATCAACAATTAAGATTGGAGGAGAAAGCACATACAAAAATGCACAGAACTTGCCCATAAAGCTCAAGGAAGTAAGGAAGAACCACACTACAATAGAAATTTTCACTTATGATGACAAAGGTGCAGATGACTAGTGACTAGTGTATATTGCTTTGGCAAGGAGAAAATGCATGTGGCTGAGGAGCCCACACAAGATATAAGACAAATGAAAACACATGCACCAACCAACCTTTTCCAATGAAGTTCCATCTATTTTCGCAGCTTCATCTACTTCCTGCTCAAGCAAGGTTGCCATTTCCAGAGCCTTGAAAGCACAATCAGTTGTAACAGCTGTTATCCTGCGGATCCCTTTCGCAATTCCCTCCTCAGATAGAAGGGCAAATGCTTTAGCTTCCCGAGTATTTGATATATGAGTCCCTGTCAATCCAAAATTAAAACTTTTAAATAAGAAACTCCAGAATTGCTTCAAGTAGAGGAACTACTTATTTCAGGATAACAACCTCCACACAATTCTGCAGAAATGGATAACCATTGTTCATTCTCAGGATTAGCCAGGAGGTCCTCAACTTTTTCTCCAATTGCTACAACTCTGACTGGGTCAGGATAAACCTGTATCCAGAACGGACAGTATACAAGGAACAAATATTGAAACTTGCTTGATAAGAAAAATGTAAATAAAGATAAATCACTGACCTCTCCAAAAACAGCTCGAAGACCATTAATACGCTTTGCTTCCCCAAGGGTTACTTCCTTAGAATATACGCCTAATTCTGCTTTTATTTGCCCATTCACAATGGATTCAATCTTCCTCAAATGCTCAGGATCAACCGGCTTGCCTAAACAAATTACAGAAACACTTATGGTAACTTTTTATATAAACTTTGAAACTTCAACTGATTAACAAGAAAATCGTTACCATGAGAAAAATCAAATCTTAATTTCTCAGGAAGAACAATAGAACCTTTCTGGTCAACATGATCACCAAGTACCTCCTGCACATATAATAAGTGAGTGATTTCAACAATCACATCCACAATCTAATAAAGGAGAAAAGTAAGGCTTCCTGTTAAAGGCATTTTGGACATACCCTAAGAGCAAAATTCAACATGTGCGTGCATGTATGGTTTGGGGCTATGATAGTGCGCCTGTCATAATCAACCTGCAAAATTTAAATTACAAATAAGGACATACAGCAAGATAAAAAAAAGAAGTAAAATCCAGAGTTTTACCTTGCACACTACTTTGTCATCCACAGAGGGGCCCCTAGTCCCTCCAAGAAAAGAACCAATATGAAGAATAAAACCACCATAAACTTGAACGTTACAAACTTGAAATGAGCCAAATGGGCCTTCTATAGATCCAGTATCAAAAATCTATAAACACAAAATATATCAGATGCACATTAATTAAGTGTAAAGAAAAAACTAAGGACAGTGTACAGAAAAATAACAATAACGTTAGGAGCATCCCTGATCACACACACTACATAAGGTTTGGGTAAACATGTTAGAAAACTGCATTGGAGAATGGCACACAAGAATATGGACATGTGTAAGGTAACAACGATATGCAACAAATACCTATACCTCAGAGTCTAAGACCTCTTGCACAGTCTTTGACTGAAAATATCCCTTATGGCCTTACCAATATATATATTTTTTAATCGGGGAGGGGGAAGGAGGGAATAAACCCCCATGTAGGCTTCCAAGAGAGTTGACCCTTAACAATATTCAACTTGACCAATTACAAGATGACCAAAGTTGGAACCAACCATTATTACACCATTCCATATGAAGCATCATGGCCTTCCCAGCGTAACATTCCCTGTGTTTAGAGGAAAAACTAGTTTCTTGGAACCGTCAAGCTAAATTCATGGGTCCTGCATCATGAAGAGACTCCTGTCTGAAGTAGGGGTCCTTATTATTCTACAAGGCCTCTGACATTCTATTCAGCTAACTATTTAACTTCCACTCTCGCTCAATGGTATTTTTCTGAATTGTGATTGAGGTTGATTCAAATTCCCAGTAATGGTTTTATTACTTGGACAAAGGAATGCTAACAGCAGCATTCAAAGATTTCCAAGGGGTTGTCCAAAGACAATTCAATGCCCAAGAAACAATTTGGTGTATTTATTTGCTCTCCTAGCTCTATATTTTACTTAGAACCTAGTAACTACAACTTGAAAGCAACAAATCTTTCCTCTTGGGATCAACACCAAGCATTCAGGAGAAATTGATTGAGCTTAAATAGATGTTTCAAGTTTTGAAGTCAGGAGATGGAAAAAAGAGACAAAAATGTTATTAATTGTAATTGAGGTTTAAAGCTCGTCAAGAATAGGATTTAGTGTAACAACCAAAGAGCCTAGCCGCTGACTAACACAAGTCTGCTTTACTGTGTGATTAGTGTGCTTGTTATTGCTTAATTGTGTTTGCATGATGCTTAGAATCTTAAAGGCATGCATTATGATAATGAAAGTGCATATACCTTAACTAAATGTTGGATATGCATAAAAAAATTGAGTATGCAATGCCTTATGTGAATCAGCATGTATTTATAATGAAATCACAGTGAATCAATCAAAATAGACTTGCCTGCTGGTTAAGACTGTGTCAAATTTACTTGATGTGCCTATGGAACATCTGTTGGATAAACGGTAGAAACCAGACAGATCGGATAACTTTTGTGTGAGATATAAGTTAGGGAAAGCAAGACTCACCTCATTGAGTATAAACAAAACTAGGAGCATATTGAAAGGATATTAATCATGTTCTTGTGTAAGCAGAAATGCTGTACCACTCAAAAAATCCCTTGATGTATAGCATAAGCTCTTGAAATTGATTAGTCCTTAGTGACTAATTGGGACCAGATTATCTCAAGTTGGTAATCCCATTGAATCTACCTGTTACTAGAAAGGTTAAGAGCTCATTTGACGCATTGTATGGTATAGGATTATAAAATATATTAGGCTATATAGTTATATTATTGTTATACTGAAGTCTTACCATTCTCCTCCCCACTGTATTGCTTTATTCTGTTATGCATAGTATAAGAGGCGGTCAATAGTATAAGTCTATACTATTATGTTGCAGCCTAATGTTGTACATGAATTAACTAGATAGTCTTATTCTATTATGTTATCCTTATATGATGCGTCAAACAAGCCCTAAATGTGTAAGGTATTACATTTAGTACTTTGCAAATTAGGCTTTTACTATGTAGGATCCAGGCTAATTATGAGTTTTTTTCTATATTTAAGATTACTTAAGGATTATGCTAGGATTAACGAATTGATGATTGAGTTATGTGTTTTCCATAGTGGTCAATATCCCTTTCCCCTTCTCTACCTGCTCTTGTCCTCTCTCTAGCTTCTCTCTCATCCCCTTCCAATTATCCTTCTTCACTAAATCTTTATGCATCAATTTGTTATAGAGCCCCCTCTAGTTATCCCTCTTCACTAAATCTTTATGAATCAATTTGTAAAAGACCCTAACCTTGATCCACCATACATAGCTATCCCATCAACTCATACAACAAATTCCACAATGTAATCCCTCTATTGGCTCAAAGAATTTATCAAATGCACCTTAGTCAAAAGGCAAAACATAACTTATCATCAAACATCTCAGGTTACTTTTGAGTTCCAGTCCAAATTAGATCCTACACTTATTATTATTGATTACTATAATGATTATCTAAATGAAGCTATACAATTGTTGGTAAATTCCAAATTCAAACAAAGTCTTCTTGCAAGTGAAATATGGTTCAAAGAAACCAATCCTTATGAACTATTGTATGTAATTCCCAATCACAATGAATTCATCCTGTCTCCTTATGTGGACACTTGGATAAATGTTTTGAAAGAGTTGACTCTTGCACTAATTATCTTAAAAAAGGGTAAAATAAACAATTGAACAAGCAATTTGAAGATGAGACATGTTTACTGGCATTGTAAATTATTAAGTAGAATAAAATGCCACAACATCAGCAGTTGTTGAATCATACTTTCTATCATTATTCCTAGTCATGTTAGACACACACACGCACACACACAAAAGAAGTAGCGTTTTTAAAATTTAAACCTTGCAGTCACTTTCTAGATCAAACTATGCAAGAAAAGGTGGATATATGATGTAGGCCACAGAATACCTGACCACCTTGCTCAGCATAGAAGCTTGTAGATTTCAAAACTATGCCAACATCATCCGCAGTAGTAACACTTTCTAAATACTCAGAACCAGTATAAATTGCTTTGATCTCACTCTCATGGTCCTAGAATAAGAAGGAACATAAATCAGTAGAAATATAATAGTTTGACACCAAAAGCAAGCCATAGCTTGATGAATGCAACATTCCCTTCAAATGGCTCAAACGTCATACATAATACCAATTATAGATAAACAATTTCAATCATAACCTGTCCAAAGAAAATGTAAAGAAAAGCAGCATTATCAAACATAGCTAATGGCCCTGAGATAATAAAAGGGGTTGAAGTTTCCCTTCTAGAAGTCCTTCCAATATCCAGAACTGTCAATTTTTTATGTCCTACGTAATCTAGGGTTTGATCAGTAACATGAGTCTCTACATGAGATTACATATTTACATGTGAGCTTGTTAGAATGAATAAATCTAAAGTATAACATGAAACTACCAGAAATATATATATATATATATATATATATATATGCAATTCGATCCCTAGAGAATAGTTAATGGCTCATCAAGGGGAGAGTACAAATAACCTAGTATGCATATATTGTTGCCAGTTTAACTACACGATAAGGTATAAGAATTATAATTATTAACCATCTGAAATTCTACAATCATCATTTTAGACAGAAAAAAGCAAGAAAATAATTTGTATCCTACAACACTTTCCTTTGGAATTCTGTAACAAGCTAAGTGAGTTTATTGCAAGCTATGCAATGAATTGAAATAAGTAAACTTTCTGCAGCCTTTGGCATATTCTTCAATAAATTTTCTTTCATACTAAAAGAGGCAGGAAAACAAGATTCTCACCTTAAACCAAACAAACTTGAAACTATCATCCGTGGCAGCAACCCCCTTTTTGTGCAATACTGACGTAGCATCAGCATCCAAGGCAATAGCTCCACCAGCTTGCTACAATGATCAGAAAAAAAAAAAGACGAAATGTCACCATACTATCTACGATTAGTTCACATTAAGATCAATTAAACTATTGCACCTTTAGTGCTATTTGTTTGTTAAACCATCCATAGTTATTTTTTAGTCTTCTCAAAAGAAAATGAAGACTTTGGCCAAAACTCAGTGGATAAAAAATGCAAGAGCTCTAATTGAAAAAGAGAATTTTATGGACAAAGAGTGTAGATGCAGAAGAGATATACAAAGAATAGGACACCTTAGTCTGAGCATTTCTAGATCTCTCCCTTGCTGCATCCATGGCACTATTAAAACCCTTGACATCAACTACTAATCCCCTTTCTTCTGCCATCAACTGATAAGGAACATTGAGATGTTGAGTTACATAAGACAACAAGCAGAATATAGCAATAACTCCATATATAACAACTCCCACTTACCTGAGTCAGATCTAACGGGAAACCATATGTGTCCCACAATACAAAAGCTTCCTGCAGCCAAGAAATCAATGGAATAAGACTAAGCCATAAGTAATTAAGAATGAAAGCCTCAAAACATATGCGTACTCAAGCTCCGCAAAAAGGACTACAACATTTTGACTGGCACGGCAAGGATTGAATAAAAGACTTGGAGAATTAGTAAGTCTTACAAGAAAGTAGATAACACAATTTTTGAAGAGAAGACTACTATTCTGATTGAAAATGATTGAACTTCTTGACCATTGGCCTACAACTCCTTTAGATAAAGAGAATAACAAACAATGTAACACAGGACAGAAGTGGAAAACACAAGAGTATCACGCAACACCCCTAAAACATCCTTGCATACAAGGAAAATAAGATTTGGCGCACCATTAATATAAAATAAACATAGAATTTATTGATAAAAGTTGAGATCATTGATTTATAACTCAATCGGTAGCCCGAAGCCTATATATAGGTTCCACTACTAACTCACATCTAAGTGATGTAAACAACTATTTATACTACTACAAATAGGTAGTTAACACTTTTACTTCCTATGTGCAACTAAAACAAAATATGAAATAAACCTAAAACTAGTAATTAAAAGAATCACATCAAAATATCAAAATACAAAAAGCTAAAATATTTTGAGCAGCATTCTTGTCCTACATCACATGACATGAATGATTATTAAAGAAAAATAAATTTAGATGGCTAGAACTAATAGAACTTAATACTAATTAAAGTGAGGCGGCTAGACTTAATTAGAAAGACAAAAAAGTGAAAAAATAAACAGCTGCTTATTGTGGGTTCGACTAATTAAGTTGGGTTGAAAATTTGATCAAACCCCCTGGATTATAAGGTATGGGCTTTTTGAAGTTGGGTTGGGCTATCATTCTTGTCATCGTTAACAGAAGCTATAAACCCATAAAATTAACAACATACATAAATTTTATAATTTTATCCAAGGAAGGGGAGTGAGCTTTGCTGAAAAAGAAGTTGAAGACTCTTGACTGTAGTGGCAAAACATGTACAGGAAAGTTGCTACATATATTTTGGAATAGTTGACTAGTTTCCTTATTTCTAGCTTCCTTATTCTTAGCCTTGATTTAGGTTGTAATATAGTTGACTTAGCTTGTACAACACTCATTCATATAATATAAATATAGCATCAGTGTGAAGACAATACTGACTGATTTTTACCCTCATTACCTGGGTTTTTCTCTTTTTCTAATTTTCACATGGTATCAGAGCTTAGGGAGATAAAATCCTAATTTTCATTTTTATTCCGCTATGTCTCTTTCCAGCATATCTTCCTAGTGCTATATCTCTTTCCAATAGTACGATCGATTGTCAAGATCCAATCGTTTCATCTCGACATTGTTCATCGGTACTGTTCACCATATTGTTCATCTGTATTGTTCACTGCCACAGTTCATTAGTACGTCCACCTCCGAAAAATCTGAATTCGGTATGTCAAACCCTAGTACTTTTACCTTTTTGTTTTATGGATCCTTTATTATTACTACTAAGAAATTAAATGGATCTAATTATCTGTCATGGGCTACTTCTGTTGAATTATGGTTTATGGGTCAAGGTCATGAAGATCATTTATTTAAACCCCTATCTGAAATTCCTGAAAAGGATCAACCTATATGGAAGAAAGTTAATGCCCAGTTATGTAATTTGTTATGGCCATCCCTTTCACCTTCACTTTTGCAGATTTTTGGTTCTTATAAAACTTGTTCAGAATTGTGAAAATGGGCCAAAGCACTATATACCAATGATATTCAACATTACTCTGGTTATTAATATGATGAATTTAAGACAGCTTGATCAGAATATACCTACTTATTTAGGTAAAGTTCAGAATGTGGGGCACCTGTGACCACTAGTGTCACTACTCAGGAGGAACACCAGTATAAACTTTTTATGATTCTTACTCTTTTTGGCTTCCGAGCTGATCTTGACTCAGTTCGTCATCAAATTTGATTTTGCTAGTTCATATGTTCTCTCCATGGATGATGTTTTTGCTTGGTTTTTACAGACATCCTCTCCGGTTATACCACCAGTTGAGACGCCGCTCCCTGATTCCTCTATCCTAGTCTCCCAGTTTTCACATCATGAAGGATGAGGGGATCGAGAGGATCGAGGAGGTGATGGACAACGTCCTCAGTGTTTATATTGCAACAAGATGAGTCATAATAAAGAGCGTTGTTTTAAGTTGCATAGTCGACCATCCTCTGCAGCTAACATAGTTGAAACTGAGAATTTGATACCTCCTGAGGATCAATCTTTGAATGTCTCTCTGTCAGTTGCTGATTATGATGAATTTTTACAGTATCAGGCTACCAAACAATCCTCCTCAACTCCTCATGGTAATTATGTCACCTTTCTCTCTCAACACACATCATCCTAAAATTAGGTACTAGATTCTAGTGCATCTGATCATATCTCTGGTAACCCTAATTTTTGCTCTCATATTACTAATTCTTCATCATTATCCACTGCTAATTTAGCTAATGAGTCTAAAGCAATTGCCAAAGGCATCAATCAAGCCAATATTCATTTTCCTTATTTTATTTTATTCAACAATATACAATATACATATTACATGGTATTTGACAAAGAAAAAAGTTAAAGATTTATTCATAACTCAACTATCACTGCTTTACTATATATATGTGTATACACATTATATATATATATACACACAAATAATTGGCCAAGACAATTTGGTGTCAAAAAAAAAAAAAAAAACCTTTGCCTAGGTAGAGAAGTGGTTATGAGTTATGACAATGTCCCTTGGAGTCTAATTCTACTTGGCATGAGGTAGTCAAGTAAATCAATCTCCAACATAATGATTTGTTAGGTCAAATGTCACTCATGCAAGCCCCTAAGAACTCGCCACTCATGCATACCCTCAATTTTCTTCATCCTCTAAATTTAAGATGAGGGTGGGAACCCACGTCCATTAGCTGGGTGATGTAAGGGGGCAGGATGATCCCTTTTTTTGTTGCTTTCTCCTCCTCTCATCATCTCTACAATGACCAATTTTAAGGTTTTATTTGATTGCCCTTGGTTTCAGTGGAACTTTCTTTTTTTCGGAAATATTAACAAAAGGTAGGGATCAAAAACTTTGTTGCTAAACGTTCTTTCCCTATGGTCTTCCCTAAAAAACCCTATGGAAGGCTTTGGGCCTTGGACAGCCATAGTTCCCTTTCATGCAATTCATTGCTTACCCTATTCATTCTCACACTTCTAATATATTCTTGCTTGCTAGCGGCCTTAGTAAAGTTATGGTCCCTCAAACTAAGATTTTAATTTGGTAGACATTTCTTGATAGAATAACTTGCTGCTTGCAGGTCTAGACGCCTAGGAAGGCAATTTCTCCTGATGTTTGTGTTTCATGACAAACACAGTGAAATAAATGGTCACTTCGTTTTGACAATGCTCTTTTGTTCGAGTTATAATGCATAGGCTCTTTGGTCTTTTTGAAGAACAAAGGGCTTGTCCTCAAAGTCTAAAGTGCTGTTGATTAAGTTTAGGGATTTCTAAAAAGGGTATGATAGTGAAGGATACTCTTAGTTTACAAGTATCTGGTACATGTGGTAACATAAGGCAAGAACTTCTAGGCCCAATTAATATCTTCAAATGATCCTTGGGATGTTATTGTCTTATTTGGCTTCTTCTTGTTGTCACCATTCCAGGTTCTTGAAAGCTTTCATGCTAGTGGCTGTAGCTAGATGTCCCATGTTGTTATTTTTTGCTTTCTATTTAAAAAGAAATCCTAATCCTCCACTTTGTACTTTGTACCCTTAGTTTACGAGTATATGGTACATGTGGTTGAAACATAAGGCAAGAATTTCTAGGGCCAATCAATGTCTTCAGATGATCCTTGGGATAGTATTGTCTTATTTGGCTTCTCATTGGTGTCACCATTCCAGGTTCTTAAAGGCTTTCATACTAATGGCTGTAGCTAGATGTCCTTCTATGTTGTTATTTTTTGCTTTCTATTTATAAAGAAATACCAATCCTCCAATTTAAACCTTTGTAATACCAACAACTTATTGACTCTTGACATGAAGAACTTTCGTAGTTTCAACATGTCGACAAATAATTCAAATCTTTCATCTTACATGAACAGCCTTTTGTTTTTATTTTGTTTCATCTTACAATAAAATGTGCACAAAGACAATTGTTCACGCAAAGGAATGCAGAGACAAATTTTAGGTTAAGTCGTAGTTCATATGTACACAACTTATCGATTGCAAGTGCCAACAATGTTGAAAGATAGTACCACGAAAAGAATACAAGGCTTAAGAAAACAATAGAATAATGTGGCTTGAGAGATAGACAGGAAGAATAATTTACTTGCCTCTCCACTCAATATCTTCCCCTGAACATGCCGAACAGCTGTCTCAAATTTCTCAATCCCCTTGAAAAAAGTAACAAACAATCAGGTTCTCTATTATACAAGTTAGAGAAAAGCCTAATCTATCTTCATATATATTTAATAAAGGAGAAAATATCATTTGATGAAAGAGAAGCCATCACAATTAATTAAAGTAATAGAACCATGAAGAATCTGGTCCTGTCAAGATGTAAATGTAGATAGAAACACGTGCTTAGCTTATCTGTATTACAAATCTAAGCCTATGTTTTATATACAAAAGTACATACATGAAATTACCATTCACAAGAAACAAAGGTAGTTTGTATTTCATCAGGAAACAAAAGCCCAGAGGAAATATTCACTTGAGAGGAGTACCAACATGGATGTAGATCAAATTTTGCTAAACGAGGAAAGGAAAAAATAAAAACAACCTTTCCGAATAATCAAATTATTAAAACAAGTCTTATCCTACATCAAGATTCCACATGATGACAATGTTTCTAGTACTCTGTTTCATTCGTGCCTCAATAAAAATAATATTTTTGTTGCTATTATCGACATAACAAAATAACATTCTAGTGTGAATCATAAATCATTGTTTTTTTTTTTTTTTTCCTTTTTTTGATAGAAAAAGAAATTTCATAAAGAAAGAAGGGAATACTGGAGAGGACAAGAAGTCCTCTTCAACAAAACAGAAATGATTATTATACGATAATATCAAATTGACCAATTTTTAAACTAAAGTAATACATGTATTTAATGGGATTTTGGCTGTCCACATAATTATATAGAAACTAGAACTTTATTCAAAAAGTTTAACTATAACTACTTCCATCTGCATTTGTTGTCCACTTGCTGTACTGTGTTGTCCTAAAATAATTTCTAATATTGAACAATTAACGGAAACAATTTTACTTCTTCCCGACTCCGCTCCTTAATAATAAAAGTGATGAATAATGTTAACAAAAGTATTCAATACAAAAGGCCACAAGCAGTAATTTATGGAACAGAACAGATTATGCATGACATGCTATACAAAATGCATATTACAAGCAGTACTGTCATTCTACAAGTCATGAGATATACACCTATACATCATGTGAGATTGTGTTGAAATGCTAATACATACATGAAACCCACATTTCTCAATCTCTTTAGGTTGCTGTACATTTTACAGACGATGTTATTTATGTAGTATTTACGCAAATATATTAATAAGGTAAATTATATAATTTAGCATAGTTCGCATAAAAGCGAGCTAAATATGTGATATGGGCAAGGTTGAATGGCCCAGATTATGAGCTAGAAAAGAAATAGAAGGTATTGAAGGTTTTAACAACGGGACACCATTTTTCTTGAACCATTCTTTTCCAGATGTTATGTATATTACTTTTGTGTACAAGGTCAATGAATTAAAGTTGAATAATTAAAGATATTGAGTCAATGCTTGTCATATCAAGATTTGGCTGAATCAGAGATCAATTCTGAAACCGGGAACACAAGATCAAAGAACAAGAGTTCAGAATGGCAAAAAGTGATGGGTATCATACCAAGAAAAAAAAAAAAGAATCGTACATTTAAGAAACAGAAAAATAAGAGCAAAGACCTTTAACAACTTTTGATTATCAATGCTAAACGCACACGGAAGGGGAAAGACATTTAAACTCTAAATTATAAGCAAACTCGAAAAAGATGGAGGAAAAAAATAGAAAAAGGTTTTGGCTCCAATACTACACTTTCAGCCGGGGAACCCAGCAATGAAAACGATTATAATATGTTGCAAAGATGGGTGAGTTGAGTATGGTACTGTAAGTCTAACCTTTGAAGACAAAGAAGAAAGAAGAACAGCCATGGGTCCTCCTGTGCTGTTCTCTGCAGACATGGGTTGGTTGGGTTGGGTTTTGTCACAGAGATGGGTAAATTATTTCCACATACCTTAACTTTCCATATTTTAGGTAACTTTCATACAGCAATTCGCTGTGGCATTTACTATCATACGTAACAAAACCAAATGAATTTCAAAATATAGAACTCTAGCATATAACATGTACTATGAATAGGATGTTTAATAACTACCAAGAAATTCATTTAATCCAGTACGAATTATTATTGTTTATTGTGTGTGTGTATATATATATAACTATATAAGTATGTGTGTATGTATATATACATCCGTATAATATATACATATAGACACACACGTGCATGTGTTATGTACGCTAAAACGGTTAAATATTTTAAAGTATCTTTCAATCATTATAAGGTGATTAAATCTTTAAAAGTATCTTTCAAACATTATAAGGTGACAGAAAGTAAAGTTTAATATACTATAATTCTTATAATGAACAGTTTCTCAATAAACAAATAAAATTTACAGCAATTAAGGATTCGTTTAGGTAAGGAATGCAAACAAATTATGAGCAGTAAGGTAGTGGCAAAACTATGGCACTCGGACCCAAATACACATGCACATATATGTAATATAAATTGGCTTCACTCAAGATAAGAATAACCAAATGATGACAACAGTACAGACCAGTAAACTCTTCAGAGGTCTCTAAATGCATATGATTCACTCTTACCTTAATTAGTGTTTTTCCAAAACTTTCCTCCTCCTCTTTTATGATATCCCTAATACGCCCTTCGTGTTGCTTTAGCTCCGGGAATATATCACCCATCACTTTCACCACAACATTCACCAGCCTGGATTCATATATATATATATATATATATATAAATAGAATATTTTCTTGATAAGTAACATTTTTAATCTATATATCAAAAAAAAAAAAAATATTGTAACAACATCAACATATCTATCTAGAAAATAGTAATGAATTGAAGAGAGTAAAATTTACTTAGGGGCATCGCAACAAAGAGAAAACAAATTTAAGATCCCATCCCATGTCCATAAAAAAATTAAAAAAAAGGTTCAATTTTGAAAACAAATCAAAATTATAAATCCATAGCACCATAGAAGATTTCTTGTATTCATACCCATTGAAAAATCCTTCTTTCGCTTTCAGAACCTCACGCCCATACCGAACAGCTCGACGGAGGATACGCCTCAAAACATACTCACGGCCCTCATTGCCTTCAGACAAAGTAAATATGACACATGTAAGCAACAAAATCTGAAAAAAGAAACAAAATTAAAATGAAAAATATCTAATTAAAAGGAAAGCTTAGTTATCAAAATAATTCAAAGACCACAAAAAAGAAATATAAACCCGATTTTTTCAAATATCTAACAGCAAAAAAAGTATTACTCCATCTTTTTTAGATGGAAACCACATTATAAATGCAGTATATATAGGTGGAGTTTGAAAACTTTTAGAAAGGTAAGAGTACATATGGTAGAAGAATTAGTAGGCTAGATCATTATGGGAGTTGGTGCTTGGGCTCTTAGGGTTGTTTGGGTAGAAGAATTAGTAGGCTAGCTTGGGGAGCTGCTCCTCTTTGTTTAAAGTGGGTGATTTGGCTTGACAGAAACAAGTGTATCTTCAATAATGAAGAGGTACCACTAGGTAAATTGAAAAGGACATTTTTACATTTGTGGTACCATTGGATGTGTCCATCCAACCCTCATTTCATTCTAGTTGGTCTTTTATAGAATTTTTAGATGGTCTGAACTACTATTTTCAGTCGTTGGCTTCCAAAATTCTTATAAGAACTTAGGGTTTGCTTTTCTTTCATACCAAAGAGCTTTTCCTTCGTTTCCTCTAAGAAACTTAGACTTTCCATGGAAATTCATCCAATGACTTTTTATTGATACGGTAGCACAAATTTTACTAGATGATGAAGGCTATCTATTGATGAACTTCGAGCACATTCAGAATTTGATTGTCACAAGAATATCAAAGATTTTTATGTCCTTGGCTGATTCCTTTTTTGTGACCTAGGATTCAACCTCGGATTCTGATGGGATAGATGACCTCTAATTGGCATTCCTTCCTCTAGTAGTGGCAACCTTTCCCACCCTCCAAAGGTAGTCATGCCTTTAATACCTTAAGGAGGTAGGAAGGGTGATCAGGATACTGGAAGTCTTTTGGGTTCTTTAGTCCTGTAATTAACGAGTCTTTGTGGACATGAAGTTAAAGTTAATGTCTCCTCAAATTCCCTAAATAGGAAGAGTACAAGCCTCAGAGAGAAATGCAGAAGTTGAGGACTCTAAATGTCCCAAAAACACTTTATCGGACTTTTAAATAAAGTTCAAAAATTAAAATATCTATTACCAAACAATTTTGGATAAAAGCTTAAGAATAAAAGTTGTTCTAAACGCTAAACCAAACAACGGCATTATCAACAGAAGGTAATAAGTGCTTAGTTGGCACCTCTCTGTCATTCTTCCTTTCTGAGGATTCTTAATCATAGGGAAACAAAAAGAACCCTAAAGACTAAATCAACACGGAGCAAAAGACGAAAAATAAAGATTCTCTCGAATCCTACCAGGACAAGAACCATCAGCAATGGCAAACGAGAGAGTTCTAACATGATCAGCAACAACTCTGTATGCCATATCAACTTTGTCCGCATCATCAGATCCAACTTTCCCAGAGTATGGTGGAGCTCCAGTTGCCTGCATACAACCATAGCAAGATTACATATAAGCAACATACTCGAATACTTAAATTGAAATAAAATAGCAATCTTCAACACCATCACCACAATCATGATATGTGGGATGTGCCAAAGAATGATTAAGAAAATATACTCTTAGTAAACTGGGATATGCATCAAAAACATTGAAGAGCAATGAGATTATAATTCATAGAGTTATTGAAGCAGCATAACATTCAATATCAAGCCAAATTCATTATTTGTGTAACTGGCCATTCTTGCATCCTTTTAAAGATTTCTGAAAATGAAAGAACTGAAATACAATTGAAAAAACAATGTCAATCTAGAATTTCTGGTCTACTCTATTGCTCCAGAATAAACTACCAATATCATTATAAGATTATGCTGCATGAACATTTTACAAGAACTTGAATATAGAAAATGGTAACTTCCGGTAACAATCATGGAAGTTCTCCATCTTCTCCCTGCTCCTCCTCCAGGGATTGAGAACTCCCTTTATGAAGGAGATTATGTACCCCGAGACTATGAAGATCAGAATCAAAATCCAATACAGCTACCAGAACACATACTATTGGGAACCCATAAATTAAAAAATTCAAAGAAGAAAAAGAAGAAGATTTATTCATCTCACCTGCTGAATAGCACCAAATATAGGCAAGAATACATCAGTATCATAATTGCTCATCTTATTTTGGAGAACAGAAGTCAATCTTTCAAAACCCATGCCGGTATCAACATGCTTTGCAGGAAGTGGTTTTAGAAAGCCATCAGTGTCCCTATTGAACTAGTAATGAAATACAAACAAGCCAAAAGTTAGCCTCAAATTTTCCAGAACAATGACAGACCAAAAAGCAAATGATACATGTATTGCTAATGAAAAATAGTAGAACCTTTTCCAAACATTTTGAGGTCAATGTCCAGAACAAATTGTAGATGCTAATCATAGCCATAGGGCATTCTATAAATGACATACCTGGATAAAGACAAGGTTCCATATCTCAATGCATGTCGGATCGTCATTATTAACCAATGATGCAGCATCACGGTTGCCAATTCTGTCATAATGTATTTCAGTGCAAGGTCCACATGGACCAGTATCACCCATCTCCCAGAAATTATCCTATTCCAAGATGCAAAAGACCAATAGATATGAAGAACTAAACCCAAAACAACATCAAAATAAATAAGTAGGCATTATATTGGAGAAATTAACACAAGCAAGTCAATGTTTGAGCTTTAATCTCTGCACCACCTCTGCAACATCAATAGAAAATCACATAAAAGGAAATATGGCATGTCTGTTGTATCAAGGGGGGAAAAAACATTTTTTACTGTCTAGGCAGGGGATGATTTCAACTTTCAGAGGGGGATTTGTGGCCAGAAACCCATTATCAAAAGTTCCTATGAGTTCTTGACTACTGTTCACATGAGATGAAGAGCTAAAATTTGATCAACGACCTATAAGACACGATATCCATCAACAGAAAAAGTACATATATATGAACTCATCAACTACATTGATTACTAACTTCAGAAATAATTATTCGTTGATAAGTAAATAAATATTTTTTAGAAAAAAAGAATGAGTATGTAAGGAGAACAAGAAGCATTCCTACTCAAAACAGGAAAAAAGAAAAAGAAGAGGTATGAGCTAAACTAAATTTCTCATCAATCAAGTTGTACATCAATCAAAGAAAGCCCCTTAAAAGCACCAAGAGAACACCAAAGAGTAAAATAACTAACCAAAATAATCTTTACAAGAGTAACTGATTCTATTTTAACATCTTCAGTTCTTTACCAGCAGCAGTGACATCTCTAAACTTTCACTGATGTGGATAAAGAGACCTGTCATTGACATAAAAAACTAACTATCGCTTTTTTTCCCTTTACTTATTCTCAATTTAAAGCCAGTCAAGTAACAATATTTTCAGCCAATTAGATCAGACCTGACCTCTAGGTTCTGTTAACAACTTCAGTAGTTATTTACCAATTGTTTTCAGAATTTGAGTAAAAACAGAATTCACACAGTATACAATGCAATAAAATTACAACAAAATTGACAGACCGGGTCCAGATAAAACACAAATTTGATGCATACTTTACATCCAAAAGGCAGCACTCGTCCAGGAGGTAAAAACTTGAGCCATATATCTCTAGCTTCAGTATCAGGAGCAAGACCAGCCTTCTCATCACCACCAAAATAGGTAGCATAAAAGCGATCTGTAGGTAATTTATAAACCTGCAGGACAGAAAACCGAAAACAGGTTTAAATATCAGTAGAGACACATATCATGAATTATATAGATTAAGGAACTCAAATGACGAAAAATTTCCAACCAGGGGCAGAACAGGTTGCAAAAGATAATGCCAGTTTCCATTATAAAGCCTTATAGGCAATTCAGTAACTACCAAAAACCAGCTGTGACTTTTAGCAGAACAAATGTTGCACCCAAAATTAAATTTTGTGGTCATGAATTTTCTTTTTGCTTTGGACAAATCCAGCATTAAAATATGAACAATAACATAGTTCTCATGGTGTCTTAGTTTGGTTAGCAATCAGAAAGGGTTAGGACATGTTTAAACAGTTCATTCGCTTTAAAATATGAACAATAGCATAGTTCTCATGGCGTCTTAGTTTGGGTAGCAATCAGAAAGGGTAGGACATGTTTAAACAGTTCATTCGCTTTAAGGTGGGTAATGGGGAACATGCTTTGTCAAGATGCTCTACAATAAGTTAACACAAATAGGGAAAGGGAAGATGTCATGTGTTGGACACAAAGTAGTTCCGATTCCTTTTCCGTTAAAAGCTTTTAAATCCAGCTATATACGGGCAGCATAGTTTCTTTATATTATAAATATGATTGGCATGCTAAGGTCCTTCTAAAGTCGTGTTCTTTGTCTAGACAGCCTCCCTTAATTGAATATTGACAGCAGACAATCTGATGGAGAGAGGTATATGCATTGTTAGGTGTTTCTAGTGCAAAAAAAATTGGTGAATCTATGGACCACTTGTTTATTCACTGTCCGATTTCTAGAACCCTGCATGAGTTCGTGTTTGGGCTATTAGGGATTGTTTGGGTAATGCCCGTTACTGTTATGGATCTCTTGTTTTGTTGGCACAAGAACGAAGGTAAAAGATGTATCAGGCTAGCTTGGCAGGCAGCCCCTCTTTGTTTGATCATTGATGTGGGTGATTTGGTATGTACCTTTTTGTTTATGTGGTTTCAATGGATGTCTATTCAGACTTCTTTTCACTCCATTGGGTCTTTATAGATTTCTTAGATAGAATGAATTGTAATTACTAGTTTTGCTTTTTGCCTCCGCTCAGTTGTGTATGTACCCACATTGTGTACAATCATATGACCTTTTTTCATTAATAAAATCATTACTTATCAAAAAAATATATATACATGAACAACACCTTGACCTAACATAATATGGTACTACCACTGATGCCACTGCACACTAATCAAACTTCTTTGAACATGTACTCTGGTACAAATTAAATTGGAATCACAGGAGTCCCAAAGACAAGATGTCAAGAACCAAAGTTGTAGCTGAAAAGTGGTAAGACAGCCTTTATACAATAGCCCAATAATCAGGGAAGCAACGGAATTACAATTTGTGATGTTAGAACCCAGATTGCAACAATAGAAATAAGGCATTTCCACCAGTACAACAAATAACACGTCCATAATTTGCAAACATATGAAAATAGTATCAACACTATCACACAATAATAATCATATATATCTTGAGGCAGCTGCAGGCTGTCATAAGATTGGTAATGAGAAATGACAAGACAAATAATGGATAACTGCAAAATTATATCAATCTGAAAATAATCAAACAAGACATAAGTTATCCATATACCTATAGAAGCCAATTAGAGTAACCACTTTCAGTAACATTCTAGACAATCCTTTATATATAACTAAAACAACCAAACACAAGGGAGGATAAATCCTGAACTATGTACTGTTCGTCCTAGGTTTATGAATTAGAATAACTCATAGCTTTAACGGGCAAAAGGAGAATTAAGGCTATAGTTCCATCAAGGCCTAGACAAGGGGCGTTATGGCAAGGCATGCCCTGAACTAAGTGAGGCACCAATTTTATAATATTCAGAAATAAGTTTATTGAACTGAAAGTTCTTCCAATAATATAAAGAGAAAATCAACTAAACGTCAAATGAAGCCTAATTCACAATAGCTAACAGTCAAGAACATGTGATAATATCATAATAAGTTAATAACAAAACATTGTTATAGGCTGTTTCAAGAATTATTCATTCCTCCCACTTCTAATTAATGTATTCTTCCGTAAATTTCTTTTTTTAATAGATTTTATTTCCTATCAAAACCATCCATGTATTAAAAAAACAATACTTAACAGAACCAGGAACAAGAGAAAAAAAAAAAAAAAAAGACGATTGATAGAGCGACGAATTATAATTATAGAAGAACAGTCATTCACATTATAACAGTGTGAAGAATTAGAACAGATACCAAAAAAAAAAAAAAAAAAAGGCTGACAGAAGGAATAAGATAAAAAGGAAAAAAAAAAGACAGGAAAGAAGAAGAGCAGATGACATAAATAAGAAGCAGGAGGAAGACCACAGATTAACCTAAGCAGTAGAGAAAGAGATAAAGAGAGAAGGAATTCATGGAGGGAAAGAGAGAATCCCCAGGGTGGAAGAGACGATACATCATAATTTGGCAGGTACTTCTCTCCTTTTTTTTTTTTCTTTTCCAGTGTTTTTTAAGCACAACTTATACAGAGGCCCCAAGTGCATACAGGTGGCACCTGCTGAAAAGCATGGCAGAGGAGCATATTGGCATCGCCTGCCACATCTTGCAGGCGAGGGGCAACGGATTTCCTGCAATGCCTCTCGCCTAGTCATGCCTACCAAAAATGTTATTTTCACTCTCCAACCAACCATAGAGAGCTATAGTAATGACAGGTATAATAAAACAGAAAGAAATCATCTAGTCCAGAAAAAATTCAATATAACCACTAACATATTAAATATAAGCTAAATCTTGAATCCTTTAAAAAACATATACTAATAAAGACACCAGAATTCAGATATAGCTATTAGCTATATACTTCACCATTAGCCCTTAAAGTTCTGATTTTTGTCATAGACTTAATGAAACATAAAATTAGTTTTACAATTATATTTCATTTACAACTTAATTGGCACATGAAACAAAGAAAAAGATTAGAGCACAATGGAAATAAACAATAAACCACAAATTATAAGCAGACCTTCGTAAGAAGTTCCCATGCCCATTCAATGGCTTCCTTTTTAAAGTAGTCCCCAAATGACCAATTGCCAAGCATCTCAAAGAAGGTATGGTGGTAGGTGTCCTTCCCAACATCATCAAGATCATTGTGTTTTCCACCAGCCCTAATGCACTTTTGGGTATTACAAGCACGAGTGATTTTGCTTAAGGGAGTATTAGGATCAATGTTCCCCAAGAAAATTGGCTTGAACTGGTTCATACCTGTTAACTCAAAGTCAATTTCACTAGTTAATGGTACAAGAGAAAAGAAAAATAAGAGAAGACCATTATTGAAGTCAAACAATTATTAACAAAGAAAAAAAAATATGTGTACAACTAGAGAACTAAGGCGTGTTGAAGAAGAAATTGCATTGTCCAAAGTCATGATCATCCACAAGACAAATGTCAATTTTCTGTCTGTACCAGTAACAGTTAACTCTACTAAAGATGAAGACCACCTATAGTTGCAACTGGGAAAGGAAGGACAGCTCTCTAAGGTTGCTTGGGAAAAGCACAAGCAAAACAAAAATTTTGTTGCCACTGATACAAATAAATAAACAAGCCTCCAATCGAGTTAGCAAGACACATGATACTTTTATTTGGTATATCTTTTATGTGTTTATGAAAAGAAAAAACATAGAACACAATTAAGAAACTAAATTCTTGTTGCCAGAGTCACTGACCAATTAGGAAAAAGGCTAGGAACAAAAGGCTTCATTTTGATTGTTTAGAATGGAATTATAAACATAATATTTTGGAGAAAGTTCCTGATTGAAGGAAAAGAACTTTATGAGATGGCATCCCCTTCTAGTTGTATGTAACCACTGCCGCCAGGAAAGTTAATGTTAGGATAGAAAATAACATATCTTTTCTTACAGTCTAAATGATTTGTTTCTCAACTGCTCGGAATAAACCATGATTGAAGTATGTTTCTTTATTTTAGTATAACTAGTTGCCAGTTCTTGTTTCTATGAATAAGATTAATTCAGAGAAAGAATGAAGTCCTAAGTATAATAGCAAAGTGAAGCAGTTGACGTCTCAACTATGCCAAATTGAGAAAACAAGCAACTAAAAAAACTACAAAACCTTGAACTTCAAATTCATGCAATAGAAAACCACAAATATTACAGAATTACCGGGTCTCTGTTAACCCAATAATCAAAACAGGGCTGAAAAAAAAATTAAAGGTGGACGTGCGGAGAACAAGATCAATACCAGCATTAGCAAAGAGAAGCGTTGGATCGTTATTCGGCACGACAGGGCTAGACTTCCAGTAGACATGGTTCTTCTCCTCGAAAAATTTGAAGAAACTGTCTCTCACAAGAGTAGCCGGCCACTCCACCTCCAATGACTCAGCGTCGGGCATGGCAACAGACGAAATGGAGAAGCTTGGTGAAGTTGACTCAGCGTTGGGCATGGCAGAAGACGAAATGGAGAAGCTCGGTGAAGTGAAGAGCGAGAAAAGCAATCTGAATGACTGGTTCGGCGCTGGAGTAAGGAATACGGGCAGAGCAAAGTAGCTTCTCATTCAGTCGTGCAAATATTGGGTTTGTTTGGCTGCAAATATTGGGAAATTTGTGCAAATATTCATTTTGTTTGGTTGCAATATTGAGAAATACACAGCCTCATTTGTGCAAATATTCATTTTGTTTGGCTGCAATATTGAGTGTGCAAGCAAGAGTTAGGGATTTTAAAATACAAATTTTTAGACAAAAAAGGGCAAGGTGGCCTTCACATTTTGTGTATAGTCTCTTATAATTGCATCAATTTTTAATTTAATTATTTTTTTAATCATTTCAATCTTTAAAATTATTTTCAATCAAGTTATATTCTCTTATTATCATTATATTATATATAAATAAATTAATTTTACATAATTTAATTATAATAAAAAAAATTACAAAACCCTAAAAATAATTGAAGCACATTATTATTTTTATGGTTATGTGTATTTATTTTGTTAATTTATAATATGAAACTTAATTTAAAAATTTTAAATCTAAAGGACAAAATTGACTTAAAAAAATAAACTAAATAAAGTTGATGATTTTAACTTTTCTTAGAGAAAAGTTTAGACAAAAATATATAAAAATTGACGGATCCAATGAAAGAAAATAAAAATAGAGTTAATTACATTTTATCCCTATGAACTAATCATTAATTTCATAAACTATCGAATTAGGTATATAACATCCTTATTTGAGTTATAATTAACAAATAATCATCTCTCTTCTAAATTAGCCATTAAATCTAACATATTAACTCATAAATGATTAAATTACCCTCATTATAATTTTTATATATATATTTTCTCATTTTTACATCTTTTTCTTCTATTTTTTATGAATATAAATTATTTATATCAATTCAATTTTAGCAGGCATAAATAATATTTGAATCATTTATAATTTTTATTTTCTTGTCATCATATTTAAATTATTAATACTAATAGGTTTACTAATATTATTTTCTCATTTATAAAAATTATATAATTTATTGTTTCAATTTGTGTTTTAATAATAATATTTTCATCAAAACTTTTATTTTCTTATTATTGCATTACATATTAAGGAATATAGTAAAATTGAATAAATATAGAGTTTTAATTGTTAGAAAAAGAAAAGATAAAAGAAGAAAGAAGACATAGAAAAAAAAAAAAACTTATAATAAGGATAGTTTAGGACTTTTCTAAGTTAATTTGTTAGATTTTATGTCTAAATTGGATGATTTGGGGTTATTTGCTAATTATATATAATTTATGTCTCTATAATTTATTATTAGGCCATTGTATTATGAATTTTTTAATTGAGTTATTATATTTTTATAAGTCACATGAACTACTACCCATTTTTTAATAACTCACATTAATTATCAAATTAGGCACATAACCTCTTTATTTGAGTAACTCAAAGCTCCAAATTTAATTAATGATTGTTTCTTCTTCTTTTTATCTCCACAAATTTAATGTTAGTGAATTTGAATTCTTAAGTGAAAATTGAGAAGTGGGTATAGTCAAAGAACTTGGTGAACCAATATAAATCTCTGTTTTCAATCTCTAACCCTACTTTTTTACTTATATGCAAGTTTATTAATTACTCAATCTGGTTTGTAATTTTTAAAAGAAAAAGTTAGAGTTTTTATTTGCAAAACCTTTTGAACCCCCTTCTACTTTTTCCTTCTAGGCCAACAATATTAATTTTGAGTTTTAAAGTTTTAATTATTTTTCAAATTTCAGAGAGACGTGTATATGTACTTTTAGAAAGAGAGAAGTGGCTCACTGTTAGCTTCAACATAATTCAGATGAGGATGGAGTAATTTAATCTAATAATAATGAAAAAATTATTTCCAACAAAACAACTATTTTATTTTAATTAAACTTTTACAAATCAAATCGTATAATAAATCTTAATTAAAAAAAAAAAGGTTAGTTTTCTTAGATTTATATTTTAAGATTTTGGTTTTTTTTTTTTTTTTATTGAATTTAAATAGGATTATTTTTTACTTGAATTAACTAAAGTAAATAGAAAATAATTATTGAAATAAGATGTAGCCTAAATGTAAAATGTGTAGTAAGTAAGGATAAAAGTTCATATCTTGGAACAACAATGCCTCTGCAAAAATTCAAGATACAAAAAAATATATATATATAGTACGAACACACTCATCAATTTGTACATGTGAAGTCCATTAGATTTTCATAAGTTGGTTAATACTAACTTGTGCAAATTGTCAATTTAACGTGTAATAGATTATATTATGATTGGCTCAATCTGTTAATTAGGAAACCTAAACGCATTCAATCCAATTAGAGCTCCCAAATTGGTACATAACGAGACCATTTTGATTAAATCATACAACATACCTAGAGATTAAAAATGAAAAGAAGAAGAAATCACAAAGGAAGAACCATGGTAATGGAAACAAGATAGAAAGATTTATGTTTAATATTTTTATTATTGTGATAGATTTGGTGAAATATTTAGAATTTAAAATAATTATATTTGAACTTTAGTTTGGTAGGGATTTAATTATATTAGGGTTTTAAAACTTACTATATATGTCTCTATTTTGTAATTGTCAATTACCTTTCGGTAAATTGAATTGAAGAATATTATTTTTATTAAATTAATTTAGGTTTCCAATCCCTTTACTCTAGTTCTCCATCTTTTCCTCTAAATCCCTCCCTTTTTCTATGTCGTGGAGCCCTTTCCTCTAACATAAGGTTTAAGGACAAATGGTGGTGTTGTTGACATGTTACAGAAAGCACTTATTTTTATTTGCTCTTTTCCTCCTTTTTAGGTCTGAGATCACACAGCTATATATGGCTCTGATTTTGTGATGCCTTATTTAAGAGGATCATACCCAAGCAATTGTAGCCCTGACCAAACGGAAAATTTTGTAATCAATTGAACTTTTAGATTGGGTATTTTGTTGCCTAGTGCAATTTGTCAATAGCTAGAGTTAATTTCAAGAAAAAATAGATAAGATTAAAAAAGTAATAAAATAATTGTTTTTACTACAAAGTGATCTTTGCCCAACAAATTTTCAAAGAATCAAAATAACAGTATGGATAGAAATATGATAATATTTTGGTTATAATACTGAGTATTTCTACAATTGATTTACGTTTCAAGCTTGTAACCTTGATGAAATTATATTGACACCTAGCAAATTGTTACCCTCTATAATTCATTAGTACAACCAATTAACTCCAAAAGATAAAAACATAACGAAAAAGAAACTTTTGGAAATAATTAGATATTGTTGAATATAAGAAGAATGTATATTCAGATGATTATAAATGTACAAGAGGGAATCTCTATTTATAGGCTAAAGTGTTTGCCTAACATAGTAAACCTATACTAAATATCAACCAAATACGTAATAGAAATTACACATAAATAAGGAAACTATAAATAAGGAAATTTGACCCACTAATTAAGCTGACTACTCTAACACTCCCCCTCAAGCTGGAGCATAAAGATTATATGTTCCAAACTTGTTGCATAGATATCGCAGTCGGTTTCTTGCCAAAGATTTTGTGAATAAGCCTGCTAACTGATCTTCTGATTTTGCATATGTAATTTTGATTGTATTATCCATAAGTTTCTCACAAACGAAATGACAGTCAACTTTTATATGTTTTGTTTGTTCATGAAAGATTGAATTTGATGCAATATGTAATACAGCTTGATTATCACATACTAACTCCATAGGCTGTGAGTGCTGAAATCCAATTTCGTCTAATAGATTTTTCAACCAAATTAACTCAGCAGTAGTATAAGTCATGGCCCTATATTCAGATTCAGCACTGGATCTTGCAACAAAAGTATGCTTTTTTCTTTTCCATGAAACAAGATTTCCATCCAGAAATATACAGTATCCTGTAGTAGATCTTCTGTCAAATTGAGAGTCTGCCCAATTAGCATCGCTATAACTTTGAACTGAAGTAGAATTATGTTTATGGACTAATGTATGACCACGACCATGTCCTCGAACTAGAGTGTGTTCATGATTCTTATATATTAATCAATTTCCGGGTGCAATTTTAAGATATCTTAAGATACGAATAACAGCATTCCAATGAGATGTTCGAGATTGATAAAAAAATTGGATAACCATATTAGTTGCAGAAATAATATCTGGTTTAGTGAATGTGAGATAATTCAGCTTACCAACAACGACTCTATATTGCTCAGGATTTGTCAGTAGCTCCCCCTCATCTGGTACAAGTTTAGTGTTTGGATCCTACAGGAGTATTTACAGGTTTGGAATCCAACGGACAAATACCCAATTGTGATTCTGCAACCTCAATGCCCAAGAAGTATTTTAGCTGTAGTAATAACAAGAGATCCAGAAAACATAGAGATAAAAGTACTAGGTTTTGACATACCGATTTCAGATTTTTCAGAGGTAGACATAGCGATGAACAGTACCCCCGATGAACAATAATCGTACTGCTGGAATAAAATGACAACAATAGAGAGACACGCTAGAATGAAACGCACAACGGGAAAGAGACAACCAAATTTGCCAGAAAAATAAAAAGAGCATCGTTGGAAAAACGCACAACGGGATTTTTCGAAAAAATAAAAAGAGCACCGCTGGAAAGAGACACAACGAAAAGTTCATGAAAGTACTCTTGAACTGTCAAACTTTTTGAGCAGTCAAACCCTAAATAAGCTTGAAAAGAAAAGGAGAGTGAGCTTTCTTTTAGATGAAAGAGATAATTAGGGATAGAAAAAAAGAAATAATGAGGCTCGAATGAAAGAAATAACTAGGTTTAATGATAGCTGGCAGCAAAGCCCTTTTTTTTCTTCATGTGGTGGCCAGATAAAAGAAAAAGAACATTATGATTCTTTTCTAAATTAGACCAAGATCGGGCTTCGGTTTCAAACCCGCTCTGATACCATATTGAATATAAGAAAAATGTATATTCAGATGATTATAAATGTATAACAGAAAGTCTCTATTTATAGGCTAAAGTGTTTACCTAATATATTGAACCTAGACTAAATATCAACCAAATACGTAATAGAAATTACACATAAATAAGGAAACTATAAATAAGAAAATTTGACTCACTAATTAAACTGACTACCCTAACAGATCTCAATTAAGTGCTCCAATTCTGATGATTACTTTGAAGTACACTGTATTTCTATAAGCTAGTTCAAGTAAAGGCTAGCCAAACACCGACTTCGCTAGAGGACCTGAACCCAGTATAATCTATCAGTTCAATTTCATTGATGCAAATGCTGCTGCAAGATTCAAATACTTATGTATCTGTCTTATTCTATCTAACCCATCATCTTCATGTCACCAACAAAAAGCAAAGGAAGAAAGAGAGAGAACAAGACACAAGATGATTGATGGAATATACTCAAGCCTCTGATGTCAAACTAAGAAAATTATAAATTGGCACTCCATTCTTCATTGAATTTAACGCAATTAAAGAATTGTGCTAAGCAAAACAATTCACAAAGCCCTAAATATAATAAGACAATTAAGACATTGGTAATGACCTTCTGCTCTCTAACTTTCAAAACTGCTTCACGAACTGCAACAGCATCAAGACCAACATTAACACGAGATATGCAGAAACCCTTCCCATCTGAAATGGCAAGTTCAGCCTTCTCTGTAGCTACCTCCACAGCTTTCCTTAAATTTTCTTCGGCAATCTTCTTTTGTACCTTTCTTACTTGGTCCTAGTACAAATAAGAAATTAGAAGATTAGGAGTTAGGACAACCATATATAATTGAAATGAAGGGGGTAACAGAAGTCAACAACGGAACAAGGATTAAAGCATGCATGATAAGCTGGTAATTTATTTTGGTTTAGATACAATACCTGAAGTCAGGCTATTTGGACTCGGATATCAGCTTTTTTGGTGGCTGGAATAGGTGCCGAGTCCACACGACTTTTCAAAGAAGAAACTTTCTGTAAATTGGAAACCTGAAATTCAACGGACTACAAACTTAGAGGGAAAATATACTCATTCACTATATAGTTAACAAAAGCATGTTTAAAAGGTCAAAGAGAAAAGAAATCTTTATAAGCAACATATCAGGAAAATTGGAAATAATTTCGAGAATAAAGTGCAGCCAATAAATTAAAAAAAATTGCAAAAAGAAATCTTCCTTCCAGCAAGGACTACTGTGTCAAAATACAGTGGATAAAGTATTGATAAAAGTTCAATTTACACTCATAATACGCTTGGTTCTAAGAACAGTGATAGCAGATCAATGTAAAAATAGTTGCAAGTTGCAACTCATAAATGCTCTACTCTATTACAAAAATTATACCGCCCCCAACTTAATCAAGCCAAATAATCAGCAGCCTCACTAGAGTTTAATAGAACCATATAAAAATTCTACATCATGATATGTAAATTGTAAATAATTTAAAAATCCCAAACCAAGTTTGCAATTTCAAGACATTATAATGATATTACAAAAAATACACATTTAGGATCTCTTTTGGCATTTCAGATCATCTATCAAGAAGCATATTAGCCAGTACATCAACAATTAAGATTGGAGGAGAAAGCGGATACAGAAATGCACAGAACTTGCCCATAAAGCTCGTGGAAGTAAGGAAGAACCACATTACAATAGAAACTTTCACTTATGATGACGAAGGTGCAGATGACTATTGACTAGTGTATATTGCTTTGGCAAGGAGAAAATGCATGTGGCTGAGGAGCTCACACAAGATATAAGACAAATGAAAACACATGCACCAACCAACCTTTTCCAATGAAGTTCCATCTATTTTCGCAGCTTCATCTACTTCCTGCTCAAGCAAGGTTGCCATTTCCAAAGCCTTGAAAACACAATCAGTTGTAACATCTGTTATCCTGCGGATCCCTTTCGCAATTCCCTCCTCAGATAGAAGGGCAAATGCTTTAGCTTCCCGAGTATTTGATATATGAGTCCCTGTCAATCCAAAATTAAAACTTTAAAATAAGAAACTCCAGAATTGCTTCAAGTAGAGGAACTACTTATTTAAGGATAACAACCACCACACAATTCTGCAGAAATGGATAACCATTGTTCATTCTCTGGATTAGCCAGGAGGTCCTCAACTTTTTCTCCAACCGCTACAACTCTGACTGGGTCAGGATAAACCTGTATCCAGAACGGACAGTATTCAAGGAACAAATATTGAAACTTGCTTGATAAGAAAAATGTAAATAAAGATAAATCACTGACCTCTCCAAAAACAGCTCGTAGACCATTAATACGCTTTGCTTCCCCAAGGGTTACTTCCTTAGAATATACACATAATTCTGCTTTTATTTGCCCATTCACAATGGATTCAATCTTCCTCAAATGCTCAGGATCAATCGGCTTGCCTAAACAAATTATAGAAACACTTATGGTAACTTTGTATATAAACGTTGAAACTTCGACTGACTAACAAAAAAATCCTTACCATGAGAAAAATCAAATCTTAATTTCTCAGGAAGAACAATAGGACCCTTTCTGGTCAACATGATCACCAAGAACCTCCTGCATATATAATAAGTGATTTCAACAATCACATCCACAATCTAATAAAGGTGAAAAGTAAGGCTTCCTGTTAAAGGCATTTTGGACATACCCTAAGAGCAAAATTCAACATCTGTGTGCATGTATGGTTTGGGGCTATGATAGTGCGCCTGTCATAATCAACCTGCAAAATTTAAATTACAAATAAGGACATATAGCAAGAAAAAAGGAGAAGTAAAATCCATAGTTTTACCTTGCACACTACTTTGTCATCCACAGAGGGGCCCCTAGTCCCTCCAAGAAAAGAACCAATATGAAGAACAAAACTTCCAAAAACTTGAATGTTACAAACTTGAAATGAGCCATCTATAGATCCAGTATCAAAAATCTATAAACACAAACTATATCAGATGCACATCAATCAAGTGTAAAGAAAAAATTAACGACGGTGTACAGAAAAATAACAATAATGTTAGGAGCATCCCTGATCACACATATTACATAAGATATGGGTAAACATGTTAGCAAACTGCATCGGAGAACGGCACACAAGAATATGGACATGCGTACCGTAACAACGATATGCAACAAATACCTATACCTCAGAGTCTAAGACCTCCTGCACAGTCTTTGGCTGAAAATATGTCTTATGGCCTTACCTATATATCTATTTTTTTAATCGGGAAGGGGGAAGGAGGGAATAAAACCCTATGTAGGCTTCCAAGATAGTTGACCCTTAATAATATTCAACTTGACCAATTTCAAAACAACCAAAGTTGGAAGCAGCCATTATTACACCATTCCATATGAAGCATCATGGCCTTCCCGGTGTAACATTAGCTGCGTTTAGAGGAAAAACTAGTTTCTTGGAACTGTCAAGCTAAATTCATGGGTCCTGCATCATGAAGAGACTCCTGTCTGAAGTAGGGGTCCTTATTATTCTACAAGGCCTCTGACATTCTATTCAGCAAACTATTTAACTTCCACTCTGGCTCAATGGTATTTTTCTGAATTGTGATTGATGTTGACTCGAATTCCCAATAATGGTTTTATTACTTGGACGCAGGAATGCTAACAGTAGCATTCAAAGATTTCCAAGGGGTCGTCCAAAGACAATTCAATGCCCAAGAAACAATTTGGCCTATTTATATGCTCTCCTAGCTCTATATTTTACTTTTTTGAACCTAGTAACTACAACTTGAAAGCAACAAGTCTTTCCTCTTGGGATCAATGCCAAGCTGTCAGGAGATATTGGTTGAGCTTAAATAGATGTTTCTAGTCTTGAAGTCAAGGAGATGGAAAAAAGAGAAAAAAAATGTTATTAATTGTAATTGAGGTTTAAAGCTCGTCAAGAATAGGATTTAGTGTAACAACCAGCCTAGCTGCTGACTAACACCAGTCTGCTTTACTGTGTGATTAGTATTCTTGTTGTTGCTTAATTGTGTTTGCATGACACTTAGAATCTTAAAGGCATGCATTATGATAATGAAAGTGCATATATCTGAACTAAATGTTGGATATGCATAAAAAACTGAGTATGCAATGCCTTATGTGAATCAGCATGTATGTATAATGAAATTAAAATGAATCAATCAAAATAGACTTGCCTGCTGGCTAAGTCTTTGTGTCAAATTTATTTGATGTGACTATGGAACCTCTATTGGATAAATGGTAGAAACCAGGCAGATCAGATAACTATTGTGTGAGATATAACTTAGGGAAAGCAAGACTCATCTCATTGAGTATGAACAAAACTAGGAGAACATTGAAAGGATATTAATCATGTTTTTATGTAAGCAGAAATGCTGTACCTCAAAAAATGCCTTGATGTAGAGCATAAGCTCTTGAAATTGATTAGTTATTAGCAAGGAACAAAGTTTCGTTTCGAGGTACTGTTCTCGACAAGTCTAAAAATGGAAACGATTCGGAAAACAGTATGGAAATGGCATGGAAATACTAATTTTTTTGGAAATGCATGTAAACATATAATTAAACACATATTATAATAATTATAAGTATTCAAAATGACTAATTTAGTATATAGAACTCTCATAAATATATACCAAAAAAATAAAAAATTAACATAGATTTTTGCAAATAAAAGAAAAACATAAAATTACAATCACATCCAAATAGATTCAAATAGAATCTAAATCAATTAAATTAAGATAAAAGTTAATAAAAACAAAAAACAAAAAACAAAAGGACAAGATGATAGAAATAAATTAAATTAAGATAGAATAAATTAAACTAATGAAGTTCTAATCGAATAAATTTTAAAATTCTTTCATCACTTCTAAATAAGTTAAATTAAGATAGCTAAAAAAAGAAAAGAAAAAGAAGAACCTCCCTTGGAGATAAAGAAAAAAAAAAGAAGGAAAAAATTATTAATACAAGTTTAGACAATAAATACAAACAATATTCATTAAGTAAAAACAATGTAATTCTTAATTTCTTACTTTTATTTTATTAATATTAAGGGTGTGAGATTTAAGGAAACTTAACAATTTATTTGTTCTCTATATAATTTTGACAAAAAATATTTATTTTTTTATCTTTTTAAAATTTTAAAATAACTAAATTTAGGCTGTATTGAAATTAAATGGGCAAAATCTTATATGGGTTTTAAGGATTTTACTAAAAGAATTGGGCCATCTAAAGTTTCTACCCATTATAATAATAGAAAACAAAAGGAAAAATGAAAAAAAAAAAAAAAAAATAGGAAAGAGCCCAACTTAAATAAAAACGCAGCGTTGCATTCATCTTCTCCAGCAAACTTAGGGGCACGATGATTTGCAGAGCAGCAAGAGCAGCTGCTTGCAAGGTGGATCAGATCTGCATTAACAAGGATGACTTCGTTAGATTTTCGTCATATTCAACTTTTTTTCTGTGGATTCGGCATTTGTTTGGAGTGTTTCGCTTCAAAACGGTGGAAATCATGCTGTTTCCACCGAAACAACATGGGTTCGTTTCTGTATGAGAGACTCGTTTCCATATGTGTGGAAACAGAATCCATTCGCCCGAAACGGCCGAATCGACACGAAATTTTAATCCTTGGTCATTAGTGACTAATTAGACCTGATTATCTCAAGTTGGTAATCCCATTGAATCTACCTGTTACTAGAAAGATTAACAGCTCATTTGACGCATCATATAGTATAGGATTATACAATATATTAGGCTATATGGTTATATTGTTGTTATTTCTAACTTCAAATTTTAGGACTCTAAAAAGTCCCAAAAACACTTTTCGATAAAGTTCAAAAATTAAAATATCTATTACCAAACAATTTTGGATAAAAGCTTAAAATTAAAAGTTGTTCTAAACACTAAACCAAACAAGGGCATTATCTGCAAAAGGTAATAAGTGCTTAGTTGGCACCTCTTTGACCCATCATTCTTCCTTATTGAGGATTCTTAATCATAAAGAAACAAAAAGAACCCTAAAGACTAAATCAACACGGAGCAAAAGACGAAAAATAATGATTCTCTAGAATCCTACCAGGACAAGAACCATCAGCAATGGCAAACGAGAGAAAATACTTAAGCAAGATTACATATAAGCAACATAGTCAAGTACTTAAATTGAAATAAAATAGCAATCTTCAACACCATCATCACAATCATGATATGTGGGATGTGCCAAAGAATGATTAAGAAGATACTCTTAGTAAACTGGGATATGCATCAAAAACATTGAAGAGCAATGAGATTATAATTCATAGAGTTATTGAAGTAGCATAACATTCAATACCAAGCCAAATTCATTATTTGTGTAACTGGCCATTCTTGCATCCTTTTAAAGATTTCTGAAAATGAAAGAACTGAAATACAATTGAAAAAACAATGTCAATCTAGAATTTCTGGTCTACTCTATTGCACCAGAATAAACTACCAATATCATTATAAGATTATGCTGCATGAACATTTTACAAGAACTTGAATATAGAAAATGGTAACTTCCGGTAACAATCATGGAAGTTCTCCATCTTCTCCCTGCTCCTCCTCCAGGGATTGAGAACTCCCTTTATGAAGGAGATTATGTACCCCGAGACTATGAAGATCAGAATCAAAATCCAATACAGCTACCAGAACACATACTATTGGGAACCCATAAATTAAAAAATTCAAAGAAGAAAAAGAAGAAGATTTATTCATCTCACCTGCTGAATAGCACCAAATATAGGCAAGAATACATCAGTATCATAATTGCTCATCTTATTTTGGAGAACAGAAGTCAATCTTTCAAAACCCATGCCGGTATCAACATGCTTTGCAGGAAGTGGTTTTAGAAAGCCATCAGTGTCCCTATTGAACTAGTAATGAAATACAAACAAGCCAAAAGTTAGCCTCAAATTTTCCAGAACAATGACAGACCAAAAAGCAAATGATACATGTATTGCTAATGAAAAATAGTAGAACCTTTTCCAAACATTTTGAGGTCAATGTCCAGAACAAATTGTAGATGCTAATCATAGCCATAGGGCATTCTATAAATGACATACCTGGATAAAGACAAGGTTCCATATCTCAATGCATGTCGGATCGTCATTATTAACCAATGATGCAGCATCACGGTTGCCAATTCTGTCATAATGTATTTCAGTGCAAGGTCCACATGGACCAGTATCACCCATCTCCCAGAAATTATTTGTTGTTAGTATTTAAGTTTATTATTATCTTGTTATAATCTGTTAGTTGACCTATGGAGAGATTGTAGCTAATCAAATCCCTAGAATTAAGGGTCAGTAATTATGGGTGATTAGGAGAGATTTGTGATGTTTTATTTTAAGTAAGATTTGGAGAGATTTTCTCCTTTGTAATTAGCTCCTAAGCTGTATATATTAAGTCTTCTGCAATAAGAAAAATATACTGAAATACAAAAAACATACGTGTTTCTACATGGTATCAGAGCATTCCGCTCAAAACACGTTATGAATACTAGTCCATCTTCTGGTTCATCCCAAACTGGACCGTCTCCTCCACATAACAATGGAGGAGTCGGCCAGATCGAATCAAACTATAATATCCCAAATCTTCCCATCACCATCACAAACTCAATGACCACAATTACATTCAGTGGTCTCAATCTGTGAGAATGTTCGTGAGTGAAAAAGGAAAGTATGAGTATCTTGTCGAAGCGAACAAACTTGCAGATGAGAAGTCAGCAGAATACAAAAAATGGGATGTTGAAAACAATATGGTGATGTCATGGCTAATAAACTCCACGACAGTCGAGTGGAGTCAAGATTTTCTTCTATTTGAAACAGCAGCACAGATATGGGAAGCTGCTAAGGAGAACTATTCAAATATTGACAATAAGGCTGAAATCTTTGGAATAAAAGGTCTCATACATGACCTAAGGCAAGGAGACATGACGGTGACTCAATACTACACTACTCTAGGCCGCCACTGGCAACAATTAGATATGTACGAGAAGACAGCCGGGAGATGTACTGAAGACAGTCAGAAATACAAGGAGATCATGGAGGAAAAACGTGTGTTCAAGTTTCTCTATGGCTTGAACCGAGACCTAGATGATGTTCGGGGAAGGATTCTAGCCAGCAGACCTATACCTAAGGTTAGGAGTGTGTTTGCAGACGTGAAAAGAGAGGAAAGCAGACACAAGGTTATGATGGGAAGTATTTTACGCCCTGGCTCGAGTGATGGTTCCAGTTCTGAAAGCTCTGTTTTGCTGGTTATAGGTAATTACTCCGGTTCAAATGATTCACAATCAAGAAGAGGAGGACGTCCATGGTGTGATCATTGTAAGAAACCAGGACATACCTGAGAGAAGTGCTGGCACATCCATGGAAAACCTGCAAATTGGAGACCTAGGAAGCAAGGTCAATACCGAGAAGGCCATGCTCATCAAGCAACTGCCTCTGCTGAGTCTAGTACTTCTGAACCTACAAACCGAGAGCTATTGAAGATAATTCAAAGGCTGACAACACAAACAGGTTCTGCAAATTCCAATTCTACAGTCATAGGCACTGGGGCTATAGCTCAGAAAGGTAATTCCTTACATGCTCTAGTAGCTAAAATGATTTTGAGAAGGTCTGGATTGTAGATTCTGGTGCCTCAGACCACATGACAGGTGATTTAAGTCTATTTTTTGAATATAAAGATGTTAATGATGATTTGAGCCTAAAAATTGCTGATGGATCAATATCTAAGGTGAAAGGAGTTGGAAAGGTGGTTATATCAGATGAGTTAACGTTGGATTCTGTTTATTTGTTCCAATTTTGAGATGTAATCTTCTGTCCGTAAATAAAATGACTAAGGACTGACCCTATCTAATTAATTTTTCTGGTGATTTGTGCAAATTTCAGGACTGGAAATCTGGGAGGACGATTGGCAGTGCTGAGAATCACTTCGGACTCTATCTTCTACGAGTAACATCTAGTGCTGATAGACATTCTAGTGAGTGTGCTAAGTTAGGTTTACAAGTCAGTTTTCAAAATAAAGATGCAGTGAAACTATGGCATCTTAGATTAGGTCATCCAAGCTTAATGTATCTTGAGAAACTTTTCCCTTCATTGAGTATCAATAAAATGAAAGACTCATTTAGTTGTGAAACTTGCATGTTATCCAAGCACACTAGAAACACATACCAATCTCATCCACACATACAAACTCATCCTTTTTCTATGATACATAGTGATGTTTGGGGGCCTATGAGAGTCAATAACATTTCGGGTTCGAAATGGTTCGTCTTATTTATTGATAATCACACACGGGTTACTTGGGTATATCTCATGAAAGAAAAATCTGATGTTGCTCGTTTGTTTCAAAATTTCCACAAAATGATTCTTACCCAATTTCAAACCAAAATCAAAGTTCTTAGAACTGACAATGGGACAGAATATTTTAAGTCTCTCTTAAATGAATTTTTCAAAAAAGAAGGTATTATTTACCAAAGTTCATGCGTAGGCACACCACAACAAAATGGTGTGTCGGAGAGGAAAAATAGACATCTTCTAGAGGTAGCGAGATCACTCTGTTTGAAAACAATGTCCCTAAATATTTCTGGGGTGAGGCTGTTCTAACAGCTACTTACTTGATCAATAGGCTTCCATCTAGAGTTCTAAACTTCAAAACACCTATCCAGACTCTACAAATGTCATTCCCAACCAACACAATAATCTCACATATTCCTGTTAGGGTGTTTGGATGCACTGCATTTGTTCACATACATGCTCGGTTCAGAAATAAACTTGATTCTAGAGCACTAAAGTGCATTTTTCTAGGGTATTCCGCAAGTCAGAAAAGGTATAAGTGTTATTCTCCTGAGAAGAAAAGGTTTTTTTGTTTCTATGGATGTTACTTTCTTTGACAATCATCCGTTTTATCCTAAAAATCAGGAGAGTGAGTCAAGATCACCAAGTCCAACTCTAGATCTCTTTGAACCGATTGAACCCGAGAGTACAGTGAGCAGACAGAGTCAGTTTGAAGAGGAAAATACACAAACTAGAGAAACAGAACCTAGAGAGCAACAAAACAGCCTAAACAGAGAACCTAGAGAGGAACATAGTAACCTTAAAACACACACAGAACCAAAAGTACTTGTCTATCAGCGCAGGAATAAAGCTTAAAGAGGAGAAGAATCTGTATAGATGCCTCAAAACTGCCAAGAAGTCATAACAGATAACCGGGATACTGAAACTGAGGAAGTGGTAAGTGAGGAATTTTTTGAATATGCTAATTTACACTTACCTATTGCACTAAGAAAAGGGGTTAGAGCACGCAGGAACCAGCCCAGGTATCCTATAGGAAATTATATCTCCTATGAAAAACTTTCAGCCGGCTTTAAAGCATTCACTACAAATCTAACAGAAGCTACAATTCCTGCCACAGTTCATGAGGCTTTAAAAGACTCACGATGGAGAAAGGCAGTAAAAGAAGAGTTAGATGCCTTAGAGAAAAATAAAACGTGGAAGATCACTCAACTACCTACGGGGAAGAAAACATTAGGCAGCAAATGGGTATTTACCATCAAACACAAGGCAGATGGCAGTATTGATAGGTTTAAGGCTCACCTAGTAGCAAAAGGGTTCACCCAATCATATATCATAGATTATCAGGAGACATTCGCTCCTGTGGCTAAACTTAATACTGTTCGGGTATTACTATCTCTAGCTGCAAACTTGGATTGAAAACTACATCAAATGGATGTGAAAAACGCCTTCTTGAATGGAGAACTTGAGGAAGAGGTGTATATGGATGTTCCAATAGGTTTAGAAAAAACAACAAAGGTAGGAGAAGTTTGTAAATTGCAAAAGTCCCTTTCTGGACTGAACAAAGGTAGGAGAAGTTTGTAAACTGCAGAAGTCCCTTTCTGGACTCAAGCAGTCTCCAAGAGCATGGTTTGCGAGGTTTACAAAGGCTGTATTTTGAGTGTTTATGTTGATGATATCATCCTAACTGGAAATAGTGAGATAAAATCAAGCGGATGAGGAGCTATCTAGCACATGTGTTCGAAATCAAGGATCTTGGAGAGTTAAGATACTTCCTAAGCATGGAGCAAAGGGATTTCAGTTTCACAGAGAAAATACACTATGGATTTGTTAAAGGAAACCAATATGCTAGATTGCAAACCTAGTGAGACACCAATGGAACAAATTGCGAAGTTCAATGTTGATGGTGACAGTTCTGTTGTGGATAAAGGAAGATATCAAAGATTAACTGAAAGACTGCTGTATTTATCTCATACTCGTCCAGACATATGCCATTCCATTAGTGTACTAAGCCAATTTATGAACAATCCTAGAGAAGAGCACCTAAATGGGGTGTATAGGATATTGAGATACTTAAAAATGGCACCGGGCAGAGGTTTATATTTCAAGAAAACACAGACAGAGACTTGAAAATATTTACAGATGCAGATTGGGCTGGATCCCCAATAGACCGAAGGTCCACCTCAAGATATTGTGCATTTCTATGGGGAAACCTAGTTAGTTGGAAGAGTAAAAAGCAAACAGCTGTTGCTCGGAGCAGTGCAGAATTCGAGTTAAGATCTGTTGCGCATGGATTATGTGAAGGCTTATGGTTAAGAAAATTGATAAAGGAGCTGAAGATGGAAATCAAGGAACCGGTAACCATTGTGTGTGACAACTAGTCTGCCATTTGCATGGCCAAAGATCCAGTGCACCATGATAGAATGAAGCATGTTAAAATAGATCGACATTTCATCAAAGAAAGGATTAAAGACAAGACTGTGGAGTTGTTATACATTCCCACAGCAAGTCAGACAACAGATGTCTTTACTAAGGCTTTATCAAGAGTTATGTTTGAAGCAATGATTTCCAAGCTAGGTCTCATTAACATTTATAACCCATCTTGAGAGGGGGTGTTGTTAGTATTTAAGTTTATTATTATCTTGTTATAATCTGTTAGTTGACCTATGGAGAGATTGTAGCTAATCAAATTCCTAGAATTAAGGGTCAGTAATTATGGGTGATTATGAGAGATTTGTGGTGTTTTATTTTAGGTAAGATTTGGAGAGATTTTCTCACTTGTAATTAGCTCCTAAGCTGTATATATTGAGTCTTCTGCAATAAGAAAAATATACTGAAATACAAAAAACATATGTGTTTCTACATTATTCTATTCCAAGTTGCAAAAGACCAATAGATATGACAAACTAAACCCAAAATAACATCAAAATAAATAAGTAGGCATTATATTGGAGAAATTAACACAAGCAAGTCAATGTTGAGCTTCAATCTCTGCACCACCTCTGCAACATCAATAGAAAATCACATAATAGAAAATATTGTATCTCTGTTGTATCAAGGGAATAATAAAAATTAAAAAATTTCACTGTCTAGGCAGGGGGTGATTTCAACTTTCATTGGGGGATTTGTGGCCAGAAACCCATTATCAAAAGTTCCTATGAGTTCTTGAATATTGTTCATATGAGATGAAGAACTAAATTGTGATCAACGACCTAAAAGACATTAAATCCATCAACAGAAAAAATACATATATATGAACTTATCAACTACATTGATTACTAACTTCAGAAATAATTATTTGTTGATAAGAAAATAAATATTTTTTAGCAAAAAAAAAAAAAGTGTATGTAAGGAGAACAAGAAGTATTCCTACTCAAAACAGGAAAAAAGAAAAAGAAAAGGTATGAGCTAAACTATAGTTCTCATCAATCAAAGAAAGCCCCTTAAAAGCACCAAGAGAACACCAAAGAGTAATATAACTAGCCAAAATAATGTTTGCAACAGTAACTGATTCTATTTTAACATCTTCAGTTCTTTATCAGCAGCAGTGACATCACTAAACTTTCACTGATGTGGATAAAGAGACCTGTCATTGACATAAAAAAACTAACTATCGTTTTTTTTTCCTTTACTTATTCTCAATTTAAAGCCAGTCAAGTAACAATATTTTCAGCCAATTAGATCAGACCTGACCTCTAGGTTCTGTTAACAACTTCAGTAGTTATTTACCAATTGTTTTCTAAAGGAATGGAGCAATTTGAGCAAAAACAGAATTCACACAATATACAATGCAATAAAAATAAAACAAAATTGAAAGACTTGGTCCAGATAAAACACAAATTTGATACATACTTTACATCCAAAAGGCAGCACTCGTCCAGGAGGTAAAAACTTGAGCCATATATCTCTAGCTTCAGTATCAGGAGCAAGACCAGCCTTCTCATCACCACCAAAATAGGTAGCATAAAAGCGATCTGTAGGTAATTTATAAACCTGCAGGACAGAAAACCGAAAACAAGTTTAAATATCAGTAGAGACACATATCATGAATTATATAGATTAAGGAACTCAAATGACGAAAAATTTCCAACCAGGGGCAGAACAGGTTGCAAAAGATAATGCCAGTTTCCATTATAAAGCCTTATAGGCAATTCAGTAACTACCAAAAACCAGCTGTGACTATTAGCGCAACAAATGTTGCATTCAAAATTAAATTTTGTGGTCATGAATTTTCTTTTTGCTTCGGACAAATCCAGCATTAAAATATGAACAATAACATAGTTCTCATGGTGTCTTAGTATGGGTAGCAATTATAAAGGGTTAGGACATGTTTAAACAGTTCATTTGCTTTAAAATATGAACAATAACATAGTTCTCATGGCGTGTTATTTTGGGTAGCAATCAGAAAGTATTAGGACATGTTTAAACAGTTCATTCGCTTTAAGGTGGGTAACGGGGAGCATGCTTTCTCAATAGGCTCTACAAAAAGATAACACGAATACGGAAAGGGAAGATGTCATGTGTTGGACACAAAGTAGTTCTAGTGCATTGTTAGGTGTTTCTAGTGCAAAAAAAATTGGTGAATCTGTGGACCACTTGTTTATTCACTGTCCGATTTCTAGAACCCTCCATGAGTTTGTGTTTGGGCTATTTGGGATTGTTGGGTAATGCCCGGTACTGTTATGGATCTCTTGTTTTGTTGGGACAAGAATGAAGGTAAAAGATGTAGCAGGCTAGCTTGGCAGGCATCCCCTCTTTGTTTGATCATTGATGTGGGTGATTTGGTGTGTACCTTTTTGTTTGTGTAGTTCCAATGGATGTCTATTCAGACTTCTTTTCACTCCATTGGGTCTTTATAGATTTCTTAGATAGAATGAATTGTAATTACTAGTTTTGCTTTTTGCCTCCAGTGGGTTGTGTATGCACCCACCTTGTGTACAATGATATGACCTTTTTTCAGTTATAAAATCATTACTTATCAAAAAAATATACATATGAACAACACCTTGACCTAACATAACCACTTATGCCACTGAACACTAATCAAACTTCTTTGAACATGTACTCTGGTACAAGTTAAATTGGAATCACAGGAGTCCCAAAGACACGATGTCAAGAACCAAAGTTGTAGCTGAAAAGTGGTAAGACAGCCTTTATACAATAGCCCAATAATAAGGGAAACAACAGAATTTCAATTTGTGATGTTAGAATCCAGATTGCAACAATAGAAATAAGGTATTTCTACCAATACAACAAATAACATATCCATAATTTGCAAACATATGAAAATAGTATCAACACTATCACACAATAATAATCATATACATCTTGAGGCAGCTGCAGGCTGTCATAAGATTGATAATGAGAAATGACAAGACAAATAATGGATAACTGCAAAATTATATCAATCTGAAAATAATCAAACAAGACATAAGTTATCCATGACCATAACTATAGAAGCCAATTAGAGTAACCACTTTCAGTAACATTCTAGATAGTCCTTTCTATATAACTAAAACAACCAAACACAAGGGAGGATAAATCCTCAACTATATACTGCCCGTCCTAGATTTATGAATTAGAATAACTCATTGCTTTAACAGGCAAAAGGAGAATTAAGGCTATAGTTCCATCAAGGCCTAGGAGCATTAAGACAAGGCATGCCCCTGAGCTAAGCGAGGCGCCCATTTAATAATATTCAGAAATAAGTTTATTGAACTGAAAGTTCTTCCAATAATATAATGAGAAAATCAACTAAACATCAAGCCAAATTCACAATAAGTAACATTAAAGAACATGTGCTAATATCATAAGTTAATAACAAAATATTGTTACAGGCTTTTTCATGAATTATTCATTCCTCCCACTTCTAATTAATGTATTCTTCCCTAAATTTCTTTTTTTAATAAATTTTATTTCCAATCCAAAGCATCCATGTATTAAAAAAAACATTACTTAACAGAAACAGGAAAAAGAGAAAGAAAAAAAAAGAAAAAAGAAGACGATTGACAGAACAAGGCAATATAATTATAGAAGAAGAAGAAAAGTTGTTCACATTATAACAGTGTGAAGAATTAGAACAGATACAAAAAAAAAGGCTGACAGAAGGAAAAAGATAGGAAAGAAGAGGAGCAGATGACATAAATAAGAAGCAGGAGGAAGACCATAGACTAACCTAAGCAGTAGAGAAAGAGATAAAGAGAGAAGGAATTCATGGAGGGAGAGAGAAATCCCCAGGGTGGAGGAGACGATACATCATAATTTGGCAGGTATTTCTCTCCTTTTTTTTTCCTTTTCCAGTGTTTTTTAAACGCAACTTACAGAGGCCCCAAGTGCATACAGGTGGCACCTACTGAAAGGCACGGCAGAGGAGCACATTGGCAGTGCCTGCTGCATCTTGCAGGCTTCTGTACTATCAATAACCAAAAATCTTATTTTCACTCTCCAACCAACCATAGAGAGCTATAGTAATGACAGGTATAATAAAACAGAAAGAAATCATCTAGTCCAGAAAAAATTCAATATAATCACTAACATATTAAATATAAGCTAAATCTTGAATCCTTTAAAAAACATATATTAATAAAGACACCGGAATTCAGATAAAGCTATTAGCTATATACTACACCATTAGCCTTTGAAGTTCAGATTTTTGACATAGACTTAATGAAACATAAAATTAGTTTTACAATTATATTTCATTTACAATGAAAAAGATTAGAGCACAATGGACAGAAATAATAAACCACAAATTATAAGCAGACCTTCGTAAGAAGTTCCCATGCCCATTCAATGGCTTCCTTTTTGAAGTAGTCCCCAAATGACCAATTGCCAAGCATCTCAAAGAAGGTGTGGTGGTAGGTGTCCTTCCCTACATCATCGAGATCATTGTGTTCTCCACCAGCCCTAATGCACTTTTGGGTATTACAAGCACGAGTGATTACGCTTAAGGGAGTGTTAGGATCAATGTTCCCCAAGAAAATTGGCTTGAACTGGTTCATACCTGTTAACTCAAACTCAATTTCACTAGTTCATGGTATAAGAGAAAAGAAAAATAAGAGAAGACCATTATTGAAGTCAAACAATTATTAACAAAGAAAAAACAATACGTGTACAACTAGAGAACTAAGGCGTGTTGAAGAAGAAATTGCATTGTCCAAAGTCATGATCATTCACAAGAAAAATGTCAATTTTCTGTCTGTACCAGTAACAGTTAACTCTACTAAAGATGAAGACCACCTATAGTTGCAAATGGGAAAGGAAGGACAGCTCTCTAAGGTTGCTTAGGAAAAGCACAAGCAAAGCAAAAATTTTGTTGCCACTGACTGATAGGAACTGAATCTATCATACAGAGATAACAACAAGCAGGAAGCATGATATAGGTAGAAAGAGCATAGTCAATTCAAAGAAACATTTCAATTTCAGTCATGGATGATTCAAGTACAATAAATTTGAGCTACAGAGCAAGAATTGAAGAGTATAGGAAGGGAAAGGGGAAAGAGGAGTTACAGAGAGATAGCTACAAAAGAGAGAAGGCTAACAGATTCGTTTTTCTTCATTATCCCCAATCTTCTATCCTATCTTGGCTCTTAGCCTCACAATTAATAAAATAACCCATTTGCCCTTGGCTCAGCTATTTTGATCTGTATCACTGACAACAAATAAATAAACAAGCCCCCAATCGAGTTAGCAAGGCACATGATACTTCAATTTGAGACATCTTTTATGTGTTTATGAAAAGAAAAAACATAGAACACAATTAAGAAACTAAATTCTTGTTGCCAGAGTCACTGACCAATTAAGAAAAAGGCTAGGAACAGAATGTTTCATTTTGATTATTTAGAATGGTATTATAAACATAATATTTTGGAGAAAATTCCTGATTGAAGGAGAAGAATTTTATGAGATGGCATCCCCTTCTAGTTGTAAGTAATCACTGCCACCAGGAAGGTTAATGTTAGGATAGAAATAACATATCTTTTCCTATAGTCGAAATGATTCGTTTCTCAACTGCATGGAAGAAACCATGATTGATAGTTGAAAGTAACAAGGATTGAAGTAATTTTCTTTATTTTAGTATAACTAGTTACCAGTTCTTGTTTCTAAGAATAATATGAATTCAGAGAAAGAATGAAGTCCTAAGTATAATAGCAAAGTGAAGCAGTTGAATTTCCAAATATGGCCAAATTGAGAAAACAAAACAAGCCATTAAAAAAACTACAAAACCTTGAACTTTAATTTCATGCAATAGAAAACCACAAAGATTACAAAATTACAATCATGTAATTCACCCAACAGACTAATTTGGTTATCTGGGTCTTTGTTGACCCAATAATCAAAAAAGGAGGACATGTGGAAAACAAGAACAATACCAGTATTCGCAAAGAGAAACGTTGGGTCATTATGGGCCACAACAGGGCTAAACTTTCAGTAGACATGGTTCTTCTCCTCGAAAAAATTGAAGAAAGTGTCTCTCACAAGTGTTGCCGGCCACTCTAACTCCGATGACTCAGCCTCGGGCATGGCAACAAATGAAATGGAAGACCTTGGGGAAGTGAAGAACGAGAACAGTGTCGAAGAGTAAGATCTAAATGAGGCAAAAAAAGAAAGATGCAGATGATTTCGTGGGGAATCCGCTTCTCATTTAGTCATTTCTCAATGCTAACGTTGGCTTAAGTATTAAATTAAATACATAGCTTCAGGAATTAATTGTCAATAAGAAATCTAAACTCCTGCATATACAATATTTTTTTTTATATAATAATATATATACTCTAGCTTTTGATCTAAAATAATCCAAGTTTTTTTTTTCTATGTAGTTTATACTATTGCATCAAATGATTCTACTGAAGCAGTTAATGGAATCCATTGACTTTGTAGTAACACGTATGTTTTTGTATTTCAGTATATTTTCCTTATTGTAGAAGATTCAATATATACAGCTTAGGAACTAATTACAAGGGAGAAGATCTCTTCAAATCTTACCTAAAATAAAACATCACAAATCTCTCCTAATCACCCATAATTACTGACCCTTAATTCTAGGGATTTGATTAGCTACTAACAAGATAATAATAAACTTAAATACTAATAACACCCCCCTCAAGATGGGTTATAAATGTTAATGAGACCTAGCTTGGAAATCATTGCTTCAAACATAACTCTTGATAAAGCCTTAGTAAAGACATCTGTTGTCTGACTTGCTGTGGGAATGTATAACAACTCCACAGTCTTGTCTTCAATCCTTTCTTTGATAAAATGTCGATTTATTTCGACATGCTTCGTTCTATCATGGTACACCAGATCTTTGGCCATGCAAATGACAGACTGGTTGTCACACAAAATGGTTACCGGTTCCTTGATTTCCATCTTCAGCTCCCTTATCAATTTTCTTAACCATAAGCCTTCGCATAATCCATGCGCAACAGATCTTAACTCAGATTTTGCACTGCTCCGAGCAACAACTGTTTGCTTTTTACTCTTCCAACTAACTAGGTTTCCCCATAGAAATGCACAATATCCTGAGGTGGACCTTCTGTCTATTAGGGATTCAGCCTAATTTGCATCTGTAAATATTTTCAAGTCTCTGTCTGTGTTTTTCTTAAAATATAAACCTCTGTCCGGTGCCATTTTTAAGTATCTCAATATCTTATACACCCCATTTAGGTGCTCTTCTCTAGGATCGTTCATAAATTGGCTTAGTACACTAATGGAATGGCTTATGTCTGGACGAGTATGAGATAAAAACAGCAGTCTTCCAACTAATCTCCGATATCTTCCTTTATCCACAGCAGCACTGTCACCATTAACATTGAACTTCGCAGTTTGATCCATTGGTGTCTCACATTTGCAATCTAGCATATTGGTTTCCTTTAACAAATCCAAAGTGTATTTTCTCTGTGAAACTAAAATACCTTTGCTGGTTCTTCCTATCTCCATGCCTAGGAAGTATCTTAACTCTCCAAGATCCTTGATTTCGAACACGTGCTAGATAGCTCTTCATCCACTTGATTTCATCCTCACTATTTCCAGTTAGGATGATATCATTAACATAAACACTCAAAATAATCTTTTTACCGTTTGATAGGTGCTTTATAAACAGAGTACGATCTGCATTACTCTGCCTATACCCAACTTCTGTTACAAGCCTTTGTAAACCGTAAACCGCAAACCATGTTCTTGGAGACTGCTTGAGTCCATAAAGGGACTTCTGAAGTTTACAAACTTCTCCTACCTTTGTTGTTTTTTCTAAACTTGTTGGAACATCCATATACACCTCTTCCTCAAGTTCTCCATTCAAGAAGGCGTTTTTGACATCCATTTGATGTAGTTTCCAATCCAAATTTGCAGCTAGAGATAGTAATACCCGAACAGTATTAAGTTTAGCCACATGAGCGAATGTCTCCTGATAATCTACGCCATATGATTGGGTGAACCCTTTTGCTACTAGGCGAGCCTTAAACCTATCAATACTGTCATTTGCCTTGTGTTTGATGGTAAATACCCATTTGCTGCCTACTGTTTTCTTTCCCACAGGTAGTTGACTGATCTTCCACGTTTCATTTTTCTCTAAGGCATCTAACTCCTCTTTTACTGCCTTTCTCCATCGTGAGTCTTTCAAAGCTTCATGAACTGTGGCAGGAATTGTAGCTTCTGTCAGATTTGTAGTGAATGCTTTAAGGCCGGCTGAAAGCTTCTGTCAGATTTGTAGTACCCCCGGTTATCTGTTATGACTTCTTGGCAGTTTTGAGGCATCTGTACAGATTATTCTCCTCTTTGGGCTTTAATCCTGCACTGATAGACAAGTACTTTTGGTTCTGTGTGTGTTTTAAGGTTACTATGTTCCTCTCTAGGTTCTATGTTTAGGCTGTTTTGTTGCTCTCCAGGTTCTGTCTCTTGGTTTGTGTATTTTTCTTTTCAAACTGACTCTGTTTGCTCACTGTACTCTCGGGTTCAATCGGTTCAAAGAGATCTAGAGCTGGACTTGATGATCTAGAGTGTGGTTGGATAACATGCAAGTTTCACAACTAAATGAGTCTTTCATTTTATTGATACTCAATGAAGGAAAAAGTTTCTCAAGATACATTAAGCTTGGATGACCTAATCTAAGATGTCATAGTTTCACTGCATTTTATTTTGAAAACTGACTTGTAAACCTAACTTAGCACACTCACTAGAATGTCTATCAGCACTAGATGTTACTCGCAGAAGATAGAGTCCGAAGTGATTCTCAGCACTGCCAATCGTCCTCCCAAATTTCCGGTCCTGAAATATGCACAAATCACCAGAAAAATTAATTAGATAGGGTCTGTCCTTAGTCATTTTATTTACGGACAGAAGATTACATCTCAAAGTTGGAACAAATAAACAGAATCCAACGTTAACTCATCTGATATAACCACCTTTCCAACTCCTTTCACCTTAGATATTGATCCATCAGTAATTTTTACGCTCAAATCATCATTAACATCTTTATATTCAAAAAATAGACTTGAATCACCTGTCATGTGGTCTGAGGCACCAGAATCTACAATCCAGACCTTCTCAAAATCAATTTTAGCTACTAGAGCATGTAAGGAATTACCTTTATGAGCTACAGCCCCAGTGCCTATGACTGTAGAATTAGAATTTGCAGAACCTATTTGTGTTGTCAGCCTTTGAATTATCTTCAATAGCTCTCGGTTTGTAGGTTCAGAAGTACTAGACTCAGCAGATGCAGTTGCTTGATAAGCATGGCCTTCTCGGTATTGACCTTGCTTCCTAGGTCTCCAATTTGTAGGTTTTCCATGGATGTGCCAGCACTTCTCTCAGGTATGTCCTGGTTTCTTACAATGATCACACCATGGACGTACTCCTCTTCTTGATTGTGAATCATTTGAACCAGAGTAATTACCTATAACTAGCAAAACAGAGCTTTCAGAACTAGAACCATCACTCGAGCCAGGGCGTAAAATACTTCCCATCATAACCTTGCGTCTGCTTTCCTCTCTTTTCACGTCTGCAAACACACTCCTAACCTTAGGTATAAGTCTGCTGGCTAGAATCCTTCCCCGAACATCATCTAGGTCTCGGTTCAAGCCATAGAGAAACTTGAACACACGTTTTTCCTCCATGATCTCCTTGTATTTCTGACTGTCTTCAGTACATCTCCAGGTTGTCTTCTGGTACATATCTAATTGTTGCCAATACCGGGCTAGAGTAGTGTAGTATTGAGTTACCGTCATGTCTCCTTGCCTTAGGTCATGTATGAGACCTTCAATTCCAAAGATTTCAGCCTTCTTGTCAATATTTAAATAGTTCTCCTTAGTAGCTTCCCATATCTGTGCTGCTGTTTCAAATAGAAGAAAATCTTGACTCAACTCGACTGTCATGGAGTTTATTAGCCATGACATCACCATATTGTTTTCAACATCCCATTTTTTGTATTCTGCTGACTTCTCATCTGCAGGTTTGTTCACTCCGACAAGATACTCATACTTTCCTTTTCCATTCACGAACATTCTCACAAATTGAGACCACTGAATGTAATTGTGGTCATTGAGTTTGTGGATGGTGATAGGAATATTTGGGATATTATTGTTTAATTCGATCTGGCCGACTCCTCCATTTTTATGTGGAGGAGACGGTCCAGTTTGGGATGAACCAGAAGATGGACTAGTATTCATAACGTGTTTTGAGCGGAATGCTCTGATACCATGTAGTAACACCTATATTTTTGTATTTCAGTATATTTTCCTTATTGCAGAAGACTCAATATATACAGTTTAGGAACTAATTACAAGGGAGTAAATCTCTCCAAATCTTACCTAAAATAAAACAGCACAAATTTCTCCTAATCACCCATAATTACTGACCCTTAATTCTAGGGATTTGATTAGCTACAATCTCTCGATAAGTCAACTAACAGATTATAACAAGATAATAATAAACTTAAATACTAATAACAAACTTCTAATGAACTTTTAAGAATTCCGAAAAGCATGTCCACTACTTCTTAAAGCCACTTGAACTTCTCATACAACCAATTCTAATAGACAACCAGTTTTTAACTCTTCGTTACATCCAATTATGTTAGATGTGGAGATCCATAACCAAAAAGATGCTCTAGTGATTATGTCTCTGGAGGTCTAGCACTTGGAGACCATCCTGTTGAAAACGGTGACTAATTCCTATAATTTCCAAAGTTGAAAAGTGAATTTTCTTTTTGTTATCTAATAGAAGAATAATAAGACAAAATATAGTCAATATCTAGTTTACAAACAAATGCTAGGTATTTTACATCCTTTGACAAATGAGAATATACTCATCTAGATTCTTATGCATATTTTGCTTTTCAAATTCATAGTATGTTGTAACTTCATGTTCTTGCTGAAAATCCAGTATCCACATTCCACATTAAACCAAGAAAAATTACAAAATAACAAAATTCTTTATAGATACTTATATCATATAGAAGAGAAGCATGAAACTGCAAGACATATTACTTTCCCAAGATATATTTTATAAACGGCCAAGTTCAATGAAAGAAAATTGATATCTCAACAATTTAAAAACACACAGAATTATTATAAAACCAATCAAACTAACATAAGAAAATATGTGTAATGATTTTTAGAATTGCATTTGGTCTAATATTCAGAATTTATAACCATTTTTCTTTTGAAATTGTTCAAAATTTCGTCATGAGCATAATTTGCTTCCTGAGTTTAGACTTATCAGTAATTCTATAATAATGGTACCTAGAGGCAGTTTATCATCAAAGTTTTCAAGTAAAATTAACAAATATAGTCAATAGAATGTAATCACACAAAATGATCAAGCAATAAAAGACAAACAATAAAATAGAAAATAAAATTCTCATCAGAATTCAAAACTTACTCGGGGATCATTTATATATGCTGATGAACATGAAGCAAGCATCTTCCAACTTGTGCTAGATATGGTTTAGTACCATAAGCTACCCATGGCTCTGTCTCACAACGCTTTGAGTTTACAAAAAACGAAAAATAATTATTTTAGCATAACTTAGCATTGTTAAGAATCAGGAGCAATGCCATTTTGGACCATCAATAAATGATACATAAGCAGCATTGACAAAAAATTGCAGCAGTTCTGAAAGATCTATTTCACTTAATCATTGAAAAAAATGCAAGAAGTTGTACTTGCAGCACAATTAGAAAGTTGTAGTGTAATATGCATCTCAGTCAAGTAATTATCCAACAGGGAGTCAGGGACTTACTGCCATTTGTTAATAAATTTTTGTCGCTCATACCTTCTCTTTTTCACTATGCTTCCGATGTTTATATTTCAAGTTAAAGAATTTGACAAAATATTTATGATTCAATATCAATCGAGTAGGATATATTAGAGCTACGAAGACAAAATGTACCCTAAAAAGCTAATGATAATAATTAGAAAACATAACAAATTTATAGATGCACAGTATGTCTACACTCTTGATGTACCAGTGCGTACCAGATCAACTTCCCAGTACCCAATGTTGCCCTTAAGAATTTAGATCCGAGACAACTTAATCCCAGTGGTGTGTTACGATTTCAAATAAAGCATGTGAGAAGACTTTAATCAAGTATGAACAAACAAATAAGATGGTAAATGTTATCTTGACGCTGTGGACTAAACAAAATAGTGTCTGACATCTTATATAATTAATACGTAAGTAAGGGCTTTTGTCAATGTAAAAATTCAAGCTATACAGTTTATACAATAAAGATTGTAAATGCACCATAAATCAATAATTAAACAAATTACCAAAAAGGGAAAAAAAACTCAATTCATCTATTGGCGCCATGACAAATAAGTAATGAGAAGAATATGCGTTGTATCTCTTCACTTCTGAAACACAAAAGATTATATTTTTATATCTTATTTTCAAGATATGTAGGAAAATTGAAAATAAAAACAACCTTATAGGATTTCAGAAATGGAACCAAAAGAGGATCTTTTTCTTATCTTGTCAACAAACAGAAAACTGTTTTACTGCACTCTTCTTAAATAACAATAACAAATAAGTAAGAAAAAAACCGACAAAGAAGTATATATTTGATTATAAAAGAGGAAAGAAAAAGAGCCTGAAATCTGGGGAATTAGATATGAGATAGCAAAAGTTTGATTAATTCACTTAGACCTTTTTCCTGGGAGTTCTCACAGTAGACAGGCCCACGGTTACAGCAGATTCATCCTCTATCCCTATTTATTTACTACTCCAATCTGTTGATTATTCATGTAAATTTGATTGTCTACTGTCTACAGATTTGGTATGCATTTGAAGTACACACAACTGCAAATCAATTAATCAAAACTTGAAGTACAACAAATCTAGCAAAATGCAAACCACTTTACCGTCCAGCCTAACGCCTAACCCATTTAGTAATTAAGCACTTCATTGTTAAATAGGGAAAATAAGATTCTCAATAAATGGCTCTAGACACAGTTTAATGGACAATCAGTTCCTTGTTTGGCAGTACTGGCAAGAAGAATTTGTAGCAAGAAAGAAGTAGAAAGAAGATCTAGTTTCCAATTCATGTCTTTTGACATTAAGTAATGAACTGTTTAATGGACCACACCAAGTTTAGGTTTACATCTCTATATAAATATTATTTATGTCATACTGTTATCCTATTCGGAAGAATATAAAATTTCAAATATCTTTGTCAATTAGTTTTTCAACTGTAATCTCATGCCTATTATATGTATCTTTAGCACATATCACTATAGTATACACTGCTTATCTTTTGAAACTTATCAATTAGGTGACTTTGATAATAACTTTGTTTTGTTTTTACTTGTCTTAAGTTTCAACTAAGAGTAGTAACTCAACTGCCCTTCCTTTCTCTCACACCCTATCTCCTTTTATCTTACAGACATAAACAGTAGCATTAACATTTTCGATCAGGTCAGATGGTTGATGGCATATTTCATTTCACTAATTATATTCTTTTTGCATTCAAGCTTGGGAATTAAACCATCATGCTCAATTTAATTCCTTTCTTAAAGGCTATAGTACAATTCAAAAAGAAAAGTATTTATTTCTCGTTAAAAGACATTGTTGTCAATCCCTCATGCTACTATACTTCAGTTCACAACACAATCCAAGATTGCTAGCCTAAAAATTAAATACATTAATATAGAAGGTAGAATAAAAACCTGTATGAGAAATCCTTGTCCAGCGCTGCTCCTTCCATACTCATTGAGCAGAGCCTTTGCTGCAAAGAGTACAACTCTTCCAGTAGCTGCATCTCTGCCAAGAGATCCACCAACATCTTCTTCTTTTTTTAATTTAAAAAGAAAAGATGAAAAAAGATGTCCACTGAGAGGATCAAATTCCATTGGAAATGACCTATCAGAATGTCCATAGAGACTATAGAGGTAATATATATCAACTATCAATGAAACATAGACCGACTCAACAAATGCATTCCAGCAATAATAATTTAACAACAGCAGATAAACTTTTAAGTTTCATAGTAAAAATGCTTATGGGATGTCTATTACTCCAAATGGATGATTCTCTTTTTTTGATTTTTTAATACAACAATCTGCATGATTATATTGATCAAAAGCTGCTAATACTGGAAAAAGAAAATGGCTTATAAAGCTTAGGAATGCATATATATATCAAATGCATGTGTTCCAATGTAACCTCTAATCTATCAATAGGAATAGTATAAACAAAGGAAACCAATTCATATCAGTCATACATCCCAGTTGCATCTCTAAATGAGCAATGAATAAAAAGTTAAAATGAATATAAAACACAGTCAAATTGCAATACCACATTATTACTTATTAGAGACCATGAAGCAAGTATAAACCAAAAGCCAGAAATGTGCACTTCAGTCTCTTATGTGCTTCTGTCGGTTGAGCTTGTAGTACCCTTACTTGATGACTCAGTTCCTGCACAGCAGAAATAAGCCACAGAAAAAGTGAGGTTATGCAACTACTAACTTGAAAATCTCTGAAACCATGGAGAATAATTATAACACTTAACAGAAGTTGTACCTCTACAGTTTTGGTGCAGCAAAAAAAAGTTAGGCACATTCAGTACTTTCCGAAGACACTGATGAAGCATAATTAATTCACAATTTTGGTTAATGTAATCACATAACTTAGACCCTAGAAAATCTTGTATCTTCATTTCATGTTCTAACTTAAAGCTTTTCTTGAGTGCTTATATTATTAAAAGAGAACAAATATATATATATCTTCTACCTGGTGGCATAATATATATATATATATATATATACACTATAAAGAAGTTAATAAGGACAATCACCAGAGCAACAATTCATAGATGGTTATACCCAAATTCAGACTTTTGTATAACTTGAATAGCTATAAACCTATCAAGCAAACTAATCTAGTTTATTGATGTTATTATTAGGAATTCAGGAAAAGTGCTGGCAAAATAAAACAAAAGAAATACCTTCTAAATCATGTACACTGGCTGCAACCGAGAATTTTAGACAACACATTTACAATTCTAGAAAGAAAAAAAAGACTAAGTCACCGACAATAGGTTCCCCTTTTATTAAAAGCATACCACATAATTTCGGCCTATTGTATGCCATGAGAATGGTTTACTGCTTAACATCATCCAAAAGGACAATAATTACATTCATAATGCTTGAACTAACATGATGAAGTTATGCATGAAGCACACTAAATTGTCCATCACATGTAAATATATGAATAAAAACATACTAACATTCCTGAAATAAGTTCTGCAAAAACAACCGAAATAGTTTATTAAGCTATTCACCAAAAACTTTTAAAATATCATCATCATGATAGCGTCATGGTTTCTACAATTACAACAGTTGTACAACCATGGTCCAAACAACTCTGATATAAAAAGCCATGGCCAAACTTACTAGCTTGTTGTTGTCCTGTATTTATATCCATTTGCAAATATTGATATGCAATTTAACAGTCACACTTCAAAACAACTGAGAAAAGTTGAAAGTGGTATTACAGAAGTAGAAGTTAACTCACTAAAATTCGAAACAAAAAGAACAACCAGATTGCCTTATTCACCAAAAGAACTCTGCAATTTCAAGGTCTTTTCAGCTAAAAAAACAACAATAGTAACGTCAAGAAGGATCATATTTCAGAGAAAGATGAGGATCAGAGTGTCAAGTAAATATTACTTGAATAATAATGATCATGATATAAATATATATTAACAAATACTGGGTTATAGTCCTAATACTAAACAACAAAAACAGTCAATTCAAAAGTATATGTACTCGCAATAAAAATCAAGTAAAACCGAGTTCAAACTTTAATGTAATTCAACAAATTTTTAGCAGGACATTTCCCTAGAACTATTCCCACAAATTCTTGTTGATTTAGATTTTACAATTTTTATAAGGACAAACACATAATTCCACAAAAAATTTAACAGAATAAAGGATACAACAGCTATTTCTTGAAAATTAGCAAAGATTAAGATCTTATTGAATACAACAATAATAATTAAAATTAAAGACTAGCCTTAAGACATGTTAGTTTAGACATTTAGTTATTAGTCAATTGAATATGCTTTTGATTAGTATGGCTGCATATAGAATTCACTTGGCAGTTGAATACACAAATAACTTTATATCAAAACAAAGAACAAAAAAAAGGCGAAATACAGAAATGAGGTTTTATATAATAACTTCAAGAACTAAAGATAGGGTGAGAGATACCTGTTTTTGTGTGGCCTTAAGGGAAGCTACAGGTGCATGGTACAAAGTTACAGTACAACATTGCAGAAATGTAACGAAGAGGGATTCTTTTTCTTCCTTTGCAAGAAAACAGAGAAGTCAGCTAGTGTATTCTTTTTCATAACAATATCAAGGTCCTACAACACAACAAAATAGCATCAGGTAAGAATAAGATGGAGAAAAAAAAATGCATACTTTATTTATAATAAAAAAAAAACATACCAATTCAAAAAATGGAATAAGTAAAACTTTCTTATGGTCAAATCGATCTTTTATGTTCAAATAGAGTTTTTATTATCTTTTATACATATGAAGCTCTCTATGACACTCACTAATGAGTTTATCTATGACATCTTCGAACTCTATCACAGTTTTCAGTCCCTTTTGCTTTGGCCTTATATCCATCAGCAATAATGTTCACATTTTCTTTCTTCTAGAAATAGACAACATTGTTATCTCAAATAAATTTGATAGTTGAAGTTAACAACAGGGCTAGCAGCAATAATAGATTCAGAAATTCCAATTATTAAAACTCAAAAAAAAAAATTAAGATTTTTAGATCTAACCCTGCCTGAAGATCAACAAAACAATGCATAACAAGAAACTAAAAGAGTGAGGATAAAGTAAAACCTGTAATAAAAATCTAGCTAGGGTCATCTTATTGTATTCATTGTGAGTAAATGCATCAACAACCTTTGTTGATGGAAACGCCCCTGAAACAAAACTGTTTACAAAAAGTAATGAGAAATTCCTAAATAAAATTATGTAGATGGAGCTGAAAGCTTCAATGCAGCTAACTATATGCAATTATTAAAATTTGTTATAACCCGATAATTTAATGTGTGTGTTAGAATCTTCACACGTAATTGTTGTATATATATATATATATTATCAATGGTGGATTTATTTTCACTAAATAGGAATGTTATATGTGAATTTGACTTGAGTATAACTTTATTAATGTGTATTTTATATATATATATAAAAGGAAATGTAGAATTTACATATATATATATATATATATATATCTGTATATATATCTTAGGAGAGTTAATATAAGCCACCCATATTTTTTTTTTTATTATTTTATTTTGATCCTTTTTGCTTCATTAGTATATGGTTTTTGTCTTCTTTGTTTGTTCCTTCCTTGTAATCGACTCTATAATTCTTCCTTCGTCTCCACCTCCTCTCATTCCTTTGGTCCTGTCTTTCATTGTTTTGTCTAAAATCAGTCACAGCTTACTTTGAGTTGAAGAGAATTCTAGCTTTTCTTTGATCTAGTTAGCTGAAGGTAAGATTTTTCCTTCCTTTCCTTGCTTTGGTTGGAGTGGGTGGTTTTATGGATTGGTGACGTAGCTGGTTTAGGACAAGAGGGTTCAAATTTTGTGGAGGAATCGGCGGGGTGGCAGTTCCATTGCCGAGCTCAAAAGCCCCTTCAAATTTTCATCTCTGTTTGCTGCCATCCATGGGAAAAGTCTGCTGGGCCGTGGGTAAAGGTTGGAAGAATAAGAACAGTGGCAACTTTGTTTCTTTGTTTTAGCCGTGAATTCAAGTTTGTTGGTGTGGGTGCAGAGTAATTGCCCCTTCTTTGTTTGTCCCTAAACAGTTAAGTGGCTGTTTTAGAAGAAAGGTTTAGGAATAAACAAAAAAGAGTGGTAAATGGAACTTGAAACCGTGAGCCTCATGTGATATTGAGCATGGTTCCTAGCTTAAGCTGTAGGTTTATTGGACTTGTAAAAACAAATTATGCAAAGTAAAAGAATTACATTAGAAATCAATAATTAAGGATAATGAACCTATATATATATTTAATAACTACTAGTAAGTAATAAAAAGTATAATTTCAATTTTTTAATTAAACTTTAAGTAATTAATTCAATTTTAAGTCAAGAAGTGAAATATGATTAATACAAAGATTATGAGATTGTATGAAAAATAATAGTAAGGTATATACATTTCAAATAATGAACTGAAGACGTATGAGAATTCATACATTATTATATACATGGAAGTTTGTTCATATAAATCTCAACAATTAAATAATGAATTACGAATTATAGAATTAGATATGAAATGATTATCTTTAGTAATATATAAATTTATGATTTTTCAGCTCTGGATCGTATTGATGACACACCACCACATTCACAGACTAGAAGGGAGGACGAACAAAATTAGTAAGCTTTGTGAGTAAATTATGTGCCCTATGATTGTCGGATTATTATGTACAATTATGTGTATATTTGAATTGATGGGTTATATTGAGAAATACGCAAATAAATTATTTTAGTGATTCAATTGAAAGTATAATTGCTTGATATTGAGTGTGGTTGATAAGGGCTAACAAAGTGAAATATTTTGAGAATGATTTTTTTATTTTTGAAATTAATAATCTAGATGCGCCTAGGATATTTGGATTTGACATTTGATATGAGTATTCTAACTTTGACAATTATTTTAAAAACAAATGGAATGCTCAGCCCTGGTAGAATGGACTGTGTACGGAGAATTAATTTGTTGTGTGACCACATAAATGCCCGGTGGGTAAAGATACTGTTGTGAGGGGTTGAGTTACTTGTCAGCCCTTTGTTTGTTTGTATGATTTGATTGATATGTTGAAATTTGTGAACTACGTGAATTGTGATTGTATGATAATTATAATTATGTACGTGCATAAGTATATTTAAATACGAGTTTAAGCCATGATATGTGTTGTGTGATGCTAGTACTCTTAGAGTACATGGTTTGCTCACTGAGTCCTTGTGACTCACTCCTTCCTTTGTTGTCATTTTTTTAGTTTACAGGAAATCACTGTTGACCGTGACATGATTTGCTACCTGCTAACTCTGTTGTAGCAAAGTATATCTCGGAAATCCCATTGCTTGGAGTGTGGGACGACACTTGCAGTCACTTTAGGTGTTATGCATTGTTGTTAGATTTATATTAAGCTCGCCATGACGATTTCATGTTTTGTTAGAAACAAAGCTTCTCTGTATATTTTGATACTATAATTTGCTATTGACTTTATAAACAGGTTGTTTATATGTATTATGGGCGTGTTTCATCATACGGGAAACCCTACCGATATGTTCAGTAATCATTTTATATTTAATAGTCGAGTCCGGATTTTAATTTAATTCAGTAATATTTTAGTAGTCGTAACTGTAATGCGTTTATAAGTTAAAGATACACAGTACTTGAGTATTCAAGGTTACGAAGATATAGTTACCCATTCCTTCGGTCAGTCATACCTCTATTTAAGGGTATGACAAAATTATAGACAACAAAATATTTAAGGGTATGACAAAATTATAGACAACAAAATAATACCATTTTTCAGGACATGATAGGAACTCATAATCTTTCCTTTGTTTTTCCCTTGGATGGAATTGGAGGGTTTTGCTACCATTTATACGCAAGACCTCCCATCGACCCTAATTTGTTTATCATGACTATTAGAAATTTGTGATAGAAAGACCAAAAAAAAAAAAGTTTAAAAGTTCACTCCTCATTGCATGGTACTTGTATTTCTTAGTTCATTTTAAACTTTCTACGTCATCGTCCTCATGGGTGACTACTGTGGGTAAAGCAGAAGTTGCTGAAAATTGCACATTCGCACTTATACCATGGGATTCCCAACATTTATCCTTTCACATTTGGAATTATGGTGGTATCCAAATGATAAATATGGATTAACCAACAGGACTTGAGCACTAAAAAAGAACTTACAGAGGATGTATATCATTTCTTAATATATTCAATGTTGAACTTGAAAGAACATACCTCTGCACTTTCTATAACCTTAATAATTTGAACTTTCAAATTGGTATAATCCTATCTCATGAAAAATAATGCATACATAGCAAGTGTAAAGGCCACAAAATAAAAAAAAAATGTTAGGTATACAATCAATTAATTCTTAGAACAAAATTGTCCATCACGCATAAAAACTTGATATAAGCAAGAGATAGGAATACCATTAATTACAATACTTTGCAATCCTCTTCCAGGTAAAAAGAATTCTGCTCTAATGATTCAGTTTCTGGTTGGAGCTCATCAGAAGTCAGTTTTGACAGAGCTTGAATCTGCAACCACATATAAAGATGAATAATTTCCGCCACTATAAAATTTATAACCTCTAGATTTTTACATGAAGCAAGCTCTGGAAAGGGCATCTCAGTTGATCATCATTGCAATCCTGCATCTTCTTTTGCTTACTGCTAATTTGTTTTTCCATAAACAACTGTAAGAATTATAATTCCTTGCATAAAACATTTTGTATGTATTCGAAGAAGATGTTAGAGTAAATAAGTAAGTTATTACCTGGAAGAATAGTATAGATGAAATAGAGGATGAATCTATAAGAAATTCTCCCTTGAGAAATGACCAACATCCAAGCTTGGCCAAAATAACTATACTAAAATGGTTTGCACCTTCAATCTTCGCCCAAACTGCAAGCCAAAATAAATTTCAGTCTAATAAAAGACCCACAGTAAAAATCTTGGACATTCTTAAATTGATAATTAAAGGCTCACAGGAAAATAAGTTGATAATTTTAGACAATATATGACAAAGTCACCTTAAGTAAATCTAGAAATCATCTCATTATAACACATGTAGCTCTTGTAATTATCTAAACATCAATCTGTGCACGGACAAATGAGAAATCATATTTCAGTCTTCTCACCAATATATTACTCTCAAAATAATACTACAAAAAACCAAGGAAAAGAATAGTGAAGCTGTCATGCAGATTTAACTCATTAATTAAAGATAAATAAAATTGAAAATCTAATTATATTTGATTTGAAAGACAATTGTGCGTCAATACTATTTACAAATACAGAACTATCAAAATCAATGTAGTAGTTTTTGTCTGAATATACATTCTGAGAGTAAAAAGCAATTGAGACATACCAAACATGAATCAGTAACGGAAATCACCGAATGTTAATGTGTCATAAACCAAATTGCATATTTAAATCCTTCTGATCACCTCAGAAAAAAGCTGATGAAGGCTTTGATGGTCCAGTCAACAAACCAAATCATTAGAACATCTCTAAAGCTAGAAGCTGATTGCTACGGGAAGATGTTGGACCCTATTGGCATTCAACAATTGTTGATTACTATCTGTCATAAAGAAGCAAAATCAATTGTGAATGGTATAACTGTGTGTATAACTTGTATGAAAAGGAAATATCATTGTATAGTTAGGAAAATAAATATAAAATAGACATTTGAAACTATGATTCGATATTAACCCAACTAAAACCCATCTAGCATGTTAGAGTTGAAAGAAAAAAAATAAAGGAACAATAGTTGTGTCTTTCTGTATGGTTCAAAAGAATTACCTAAATGATAGGTTTTTTCTCCAGTTAAGTATGTGTTCCATAAGCTGAGAGAAGTGGCATCTTTAGGCTTCCTAGTGAACTGAAAAAAAAAAAAAGAAAGGGTGAGAGCTGCCTTATTTTCTTAGAACTGCAGCGACAGAAAACAAAATACAAAATTAAAATTGATATCCATTTCAATCACTCAGCAATTCAGGAAAACAAAAAAAGAAACCAGTGGAACATGAGTTTTTTTTTTTTCAACAATTAAAGCAAATAAGATTTATTAACTTAATCTACCAGGACCCATTTATCTTAAAAAAATTGAATACTAATTCATATGAAACCCTGAAAAAGAGAAATTTTTAGTAAACTAAAAAATAAAAATAATTAGGATTAAAAAAATATATATATAATTATCCAAATTCTTTATCATAAACTTCGGAAAAGGGACATAAATTATTAAAATTTAAGTGAATTCTTTGGTTCATTGAGTAACTTAATCAACAGGATGGCACAAGATAATAAGAAATATTTCAACAAACAGACAAATAATGATAAAAACTTACTTCGAACTCAACCCATCGACCATGGTGTAGTAGAATTGGAGGTCATCCGAGCGGAAGCAAAAAGAGGCACAGTTTTTTCCACAACCTTAGAGCACCGGTTGTCCTGAAGCTTCAACAGAGTTGGTCTTCAAGTTTCCGAAGCTTCTGGTATGGAAGATGTTTTCAGAGAACCAAGACCGAAGAAAGGTTTAGGAGTGGGAGGAATGTGCATCAGCAGAAAGCAAAAAGCACCATAGGAAGAGGGTCAAATGGAATCAACGGTCAGCATATGCAAAAAGTTCAATCATGTCCTCTCCTTTCCTTAATTTGAGGTTAGCAGAGTTAAGAGAGGATTGAATAAAAAAATAAAATACTGAATTTGGAGGGGATGGAGAAAGAGAGAAGGAAATGATGGAGTAAGTGTATTGTCTGCTCTCTTTGCACATCTCCTCTGGTACAAAGGGTGTAATTGCGTTCAGCTAAATTTAAGGAAAGCACATCTCTTGTACGTACAAAGGGTTTCAGCTAGATTTGAGGAAAAGCAATTAAATGAAAAAGTGATGAGTGAAAAATAAAGCATTAAATTGATTGATGAGAAGATAATCTCCCTTTTTCTTCTGGAATCCAAATGGCAGAAGCATAGACCGAAGAGGTAAGCAAGGAGAAGAAAAACAAAGAAGAGAAGCTAAACGAATAGTTGGCTTTTTTTAGAGACAATTGGGACTTTTGAATGTACAGTGAGGGAGGCTATCACATAACCAAAAGGCACGCTTAGTATATTGGCATGCTATTATAGTGTCAGTCTGTTACAATTATCTCAATTTTGAATTTAATTTTTTTTTAATCAATTCAATCTCTAAAATTATTTTTAATTCAATTATATTTTCTTAATATCATTATATTATATATAAATAAAATAATTTTACATAATTTAATTATAATAAAAAAATTTACAAAACCTAAAAATATTTTAAGCATATTATTATTTTTATGATTACGTGTATTTATTTTGTTAATTTATAATATGTAAATATAAATATAAACTTAATGTAAAAATTTTAAATCTTGAAGGATAAAATTAGTTAAAAAAAATTAAATAAAGTTGATGATTTTAACTTTTCTTAAACAAAAGTTTTGACAAAAATATATAAAAAATTGACAGATCCAATGAAAGTAAATAAAAATATAGTTAATTATATTTTATTTTTATGAATTACCATTTATTTTGTAATAATCTCATGAATTATCAAATTAGGCATATAACCTCTTTATTTGAGTCATAATTAGCAAACAATCATCTCTCTTCTAAATTAGCTATTAAATCTAACATATTAACTCATAAAAGACTAAATTACCTACATTATAATTTATTTTTTATGTTTTCTCATTTTTACATTTTTTTTCTTTTATTTTTTATGAAAATAAATTATTAATATTGATTCAATTTTAGCATACATAAATAATATTTGAATCATTTAGAATTTTTTTTTCTTGCATAATATTTAAATTATTAATACTAATAGGTTTACTAATATTATTTTTTTCATTTATAGAAATTATATAAATTTTTTAATTTCAATTTAAGTTTTAATAATAATATTTTTCTTATTATTGTATTACATATTAAGGAATACAGTAAAATTGAATAAATAGAGTTTTAATTCCTAGAAAAAGAAAAGATAAAAAAAGAAAGAAGACATAGAAAAGTCAAAGAAATAATAATAAAAAAACTTATAATAAGGATAGTTTAGGCTTTTCAAGTTAATTTGATAGATTTTATGTCTAATTTGGATGATTTGAGATTATTTACTAATTATGACTCAAATAAGAGAGTTATGTGCCTAATTTGGTAATTTATATGGGTTATTACAAAACAGATAGTAGTTCATGTGACCTATAAAAATATAATAACTCAATTAAAAAAAATTCATAATACAGTGACATAATAATAAATTTTAGAGACCTAAATTATAAATTTTTTTTTTAATAAATTAGAGAGAAACTCAACTATTGCCTTTTATAAAAGAAGATGAAATGATTGTCAACAACCCAAGCTCCAAATTTAATTAATGATTGTTTATTCTTCTTTTTATCTCCTATTGATAAAAATAAAAAATAAAAACAATTTTGATGGGTACACGGAGAGAAATTTAAGGTTAACTTTTTCGGTGACTAAGGAGATATTTGTGCTTAATGGCATGAGATGCTTAATAATCAAAGTTGGATTAAAAGAGAAACTATGTCAAGCAAAATAAATCATTTTATTAATGTTATTAGAATAAATTCTAAAAAATAAAAAATACCTTCTAAGTCCTTTACACTGCTGCAATATCAATTAATCTAGCTTTTATATGCTTTCACAATCTATTTCTACAATCAACTATCTTTTGATTATCACCTCCAAAAAATAAAGTTACATATTTTTTTAAGTCTTGAGAAACTACTGTAGTTTGAATTCAAAAAACTTTTTATTCTCAATTATTGTTATTGTCAAGAAATTGACTTTCCAACATAATCAAATAATTATTGAATAATCTTGTAGAGTTAACTGCATCTTTGGCTTGCCAGAACCAAAATACTCCATAACAATTTCCACAATGCTTCTAGTGATACACTCCGACAACTTGAACATCAAGATTTTCTTAACAAAAATATCCATTCATACAAATATAGTACAATTGTTGTTATTTTAAAACTATTTTGACAATATAAAAGGTTCCTAATTCATACAAATATAGTACAAGTTTTGACTGTTGCACACCAAATCATTTACCACAATGTAAATATACGAAATAAAAAATACTAATATTCATGAAATAAGTTATGCAACATAAATGTTAACTAGGTTAATCACCAAATTTTTTATTTTTAAAAAAATATCATCATCATAAGATACAACCTTAGACCAATCAAATATGACACTAAAGACCATTATAAAAAATCACAAGCTTATTGCTTCCTTATATTTATAATATCCATTCGCAAATATCAAGATTGAATTTAACAGTCACATTTTAGAACAATTGAGAAAAATTGAAACTAGTATTATAGAAGTAGATGTTAATTTACCATAATTTGTGTTAGTATTAGTATCTAAGAGTCAATCAATAGTTGGCTGTAATAACATTTTATTTGTATTTAATGCATGTAATAATATTAGTTGGGCATTCTTTATTATATTGTTTAAATGAGATTTGATAGAATGATATATAAAGTCTTTTGAATAAATACTATGTATGTATAATTATGATATTGATCATAATTGTGAGATATGATATACACAAAGTATTATTCTGAAGATATTATATACATAAAGTATTATTCTAAAAGTATTCTTAGTCAATGAATCATCAAGTAAAAGGGATACTAATGATTTTTCAAGACTAGCATATATTACGTCATTCTCTTATAAAGTATTATGAAGAAAGTGTCTCTCATGGTTTGCCGACCACTCTAACTCCGATGACTGAGCCCCAGGCATGGCAACAAATGAAATGGAGGACCTTGGGGAAGTTAAGAACGAGAAAAACACTGAAGAGTAGAATAAGGCTCAGGTGATTTTAATAAATTGGATAGTATGAAGGGAAATAGTGGGAGACTATTGGTAGCGCCGAAAGGTTGGAGCTATGGAAGAACAATGGTTATTGAGGAATACGCATAGAGAACCTCCTTTCACAGGGAATACGCTTTCTCATTCAGTCATTTCTCAACGCTAACGTTGGCTTAAATATTAAATTAAATACACAGTTTCATTTATGCAAATATTCATTTTGTTTGGCTACAGTATAGAGCATGCAAGTAAGAGATAAGGATTTTAAGGTGAAATTTTTAGACAAAAAAGGGCAAGGAGGCCTTCACATTTTGCTTAAATATTGTAAGCGTCTAATCTCTTACAATTGCCTCAATTTTCAATTTAATCCTTTTTTTAATCAATTCAATCTCTAATTTTTTTTTAACCAAGTTGTATTCTCTTATTATTATATTTATACAAAAAAAATAATTTTATATAATTTAATTATAAAATAATCAAAAAATTTACAAAACCTAAAAATAATTACATTATTATTTTTATGGTTATGTGTGTTTATTTTGTTAGTCCATAATATATAAACATAAATAAGAAACTTGATTTAATAATTTTAAATCTTGAAGGATAAAATTGAATTAAAAAAAAAACTAAATAAAGTGGATGATTTTAACATTTTTTAAACAAAAGTCTAGACAAAAATATAAAAAAATGGACGGATCCAATGAAAGTAAATAAAAATAGGGTTAATTGTACTTTATCCCTATGAACTATCACCCGTTTTACGATAATCTCATGAATTATCAAATTAGGCACATAATTCCCATATTTGAGTTATAATTAGCAAATAACCACATCTCATCTAAATTAGCCATTAAATCTAACATATTAACTCATAATAGACTAAATTATACTCATTATAAGTTTTTATTTTTTTTTATGCTTTCTCATTTTTACATCTTTTTTTTTCCTATGAAAATAAATTATTTATATTGATTCAATTTAGCATACATAAATAATATTTGAATTATTTATAATTTTTATTTTCTTGTCATAATATTTAAATTATTAATAGATTTACCAATATTATTTTTATCATTTATAGAAATTATACAATTTGTTGTTTCAATTTGCATTTTAATGATAATATTTTCATCAAAACTTTTATTTTCTCATTATTGCAATACATATTAAAGAAGTGATAGAAGAACAAATAAGAGATAAAAAGTCAAAGACATAAAAATAAAAAATAAAAACTTATAATAAGGATAGTTTAGTCTTTTCTAAATTAGTTTGTTAGGTTTTATGTCTAATTTGAATGATTTGGGGTTATTTGCTAATTATGACTCAAATAAGGGGTTTATGTGCCTAATTTGATGGTTCATGTAGGATATTACAAAACAAGTGTTAGTTCATAGGGGTAAAGTGTAATTGATCTATATAAATATAATAACTCAATTAAAAAAACTCATAATACAGTGACTTAATAATAAATTATAGAGACCTAAATTATAATTTTGTTTTTAATAAATCAAAGAAAAGCTCAACTATTGCCTTTTATAAAAGAAGATGAAATGATTGTCAGCCTTATTTTATCTCCTATTGATAAAAATAAGAAGGAAAAACAATTTTGATGGGTTCATGGAGAGAAATTAGAGAAGTCTTAATGGCGTAGGATGCATAATAATCAAAGTTGGACCAAAAGAGAAACTATATCAAACAAAGTAAGCCATTTTATTAATGTTATTAGGATAAATTCTAAAACAAACAAAAAAATACCTTCTAAGTCCTTTACACTGCTGCAACATCAATTAATCTAACTTTAATATGCTTTCACGATCTATTTCTATAATTAACTATCTGTAGATTATCACCTCCAAAAACCAAAGTTACATAATTTTTTTAAATCTTGAGAAACTGCTATAGTTTGAATTCAAAAATTTTTTTATTCTCAATTATTATTATTGTTAAGAGATTGACTTGCCAACATATCAAATAATTATTAAACAATCTTGTTGTGGCGAATTGCATTTTTAGCTTGCTAGAACTAAAATAATCTAGAACAATTCCCACAATGCTTCTAGTGATACACTCCAACAACCTGAACATCAAGATTTTCTTGACAAAAATATCCATTCATACAAATATAGTCCAGTTGTTGTTATTTTAAAACTATTTTGACATTATAAAAGGTTCCTAATTTATACAAATATAATCCAGTTGTATATCATGGGAATGGTTTACTACTTAACATGAACAAGTTCTAAATATTGCACACCAAATTATTTATCACAATGTAAATTTTTACGAAATAAAAAAAATACTAATATTCAAGAAATAAGTTTTGCAAAAACAACATAAATGTTAATTAGGTTAGTCACTAGAATTTTATTTTTTTTGGAAATATCATCATCATAAGATATAACCTTAAACCAATCATATATGACACTAAAAGCCATTATAAAAACTCACAAGCTTGTTGCTTCCTTATATTTATAATATTCATTCGCAAATATTAGGATGCAATTTAACAGTCATATTTCAGAATAATTGAGAAAAAGTTGAAATTGGTATTATAGAAGTAAATACTAACTTACCATAATTTGTGTTAGTATTAGTATCCAAGAGTCAATCAATAGTTGGTTGTAATGACACTCTATTTGTATTTAATACATATAATAATATTAGTTAGACATTCTTTATTATATTGTTTAAAAAAAATTTAGTATATCGATATATAAAGTACCTAGAATAAATACTGTGTATGCATAATTATGATATTGATCATAATTGTGAGATATAACATACATAAAGTATTATTCTTGAGATATGATATGCATAAAGTATTATTCTAAAAATATTCCTAGTCAATGTATCATCAAGAAAATAGATATCAATGATTTTTTGAGACTAGCATATGTTACGTCATTCTCTTATAAAGATAGTAGTGATCTTACAAACTACAAGCATGATAATGCTGAGGCAAATATATATGTGATTATTAACTGAACAAGTATACTGAATTAACCTAACACGAGAAACTATGTAGAGTCTTTATTCACGTGTCCATAAAAGTTCTCAAAATATTGATGATGTAAGTGATTCTTTGACTTGAGATCATCTCATTATCTTATATGTGAATCTATGTGTTTTCATATTATTCCCCTTATCCTATGATAAAGAAAATACATGGGTGATTATTTATGTAATAAAGCATTTGAAGGTAGATGAATGATAAACGAAGAATTCATCATCCTTAGTAAAGAGGACGAATATCCCATTACCTCTTGAGACGTATGTCTTATTCCAGAAATCTTTGCAAAGTGAAATAGATTCAAGAAAACACAGATTAAGAAAGTGTTTTCTTGAATCTCTTTAAGGAACAAAATGACAACTTGGTTTCAAGTATAAATAGATTTAGACAAACATAGGGTTGACACTAGAATCCAAGTCCTATGTCTATCTTGAGATATGTTTGATGAAATGATTGAATTACATAGTAACCAAGCACTGAAAGGTTTGACAATGATCTTAACTTTGCTTGTACTCAAGTAGTCATGATACATTGCTAGATGTCAGTCTTGATCTATGAATGTAAGTTGGTTGGTTTAGCAAAACCAAAGTTAAATCAAAATTGTTTTAATTTAACCATACTTCTTAGGAAGTATCAAATTACATTTATAGCCAATGTACGAGAGAAACTAATGGGTTACACACTTTGATTGACTTAGATTAAGAACCTAAAAGAATTAACGGAGTCTTGGAATTAATAGTTAACTTCCAAGAATATAAGAGTAAAAATTTAATTGTTATCTATACAAATATGGCAAGACTTGTTTTCTTGAAAGTCAAGAAAAAGTCTAGTGGAAATCCTAATTGGATTTGGAATGCTAATAGGATTTAGGACACTTAGGAGTCTAAAGGCCCATTAATAATCATAATGAGATAATGAATTACTAAAGGAGCTTTGAACCTTAGGCCTTGGGCTTTAGGTTTAATGAAATTCTAAACAATGAATGACTATAAGTCCTTAAGACCTAGATGCTTATATATATGATACTAAGAGAATTCAGCCAAGTGGAATGTAATAAGGTTGTTGGAAGTAAATAAGCAAGTGACATTTAGCCTTGTGAGAGATTGTGAGCAAGTAGAATTCTTGACAATCTCCTCCCTTAGCCAAGACCCCCTTTGTTGAAGCAAAAGAGTTTTTTCTTCAAGAACAATCCATTAACAATTCAACTAGTGGAAGCTAACACATATCCTAAGGGTGAAACGATTCATTCGAATCTTTTTCTAAAAAGGTAAAAGTTTTTAATCATCAATTGTGTGAACTATTTCATTAGAGGCTTATTTCTTTGAAAAGATGATAACTAATCATTGGTCATACTTTGTGTTTGATTGGGAGAATCATTTTAACAATTTGTGCAGGAACTCCAAGCATCCCTGCTAACAATCAAACTTGCCGAGTGAGGAAAGCTTCAAGAGGTTAGTTTTTAATTTTGGTTAGGAAAATTTTAATTCTGTCGAGAGTTTTAGAATATGGAATTGTTTAAAACCCTGAAATTTAGTGAATTGACTAAAATCGAGTAAACTTTAAATTAATTTTTTTAAATTATTAGTGAAATTTAATTTCAATAGCATGTTGATCCATAAGTAATCAACAATCAAAATATTTTATGTTTTGCATTATGATTGTATGATAAGTGGTATGATTAAAATATGGGTGATTATAGACCACACGCACATTTCAAATATATGCTTTGTTTTGGTACTCTTGGAAAATATGGCTCGCGTGCACTGTCTTATCTTATATTTTCTATGTAAATTCTCTTCTCATCTAACTCTCCTCGAATTTAACTCAAAAGTTTCTTACAAATTATGTAATAGTTGCATAGATTAGGATTTAGGATTTAGTTAGATTTAAATTTACTTGTAAATTGAGCATATGGAGATGAAGACATTAAGACAAAGTGAAGATAATGATATGGTGGGACTATATTAAGTTTTAGAATATGGTTTTCTTAAGTGTTAAGAAAAAACCACATGATCCATAATCATCGCTATATTTTATTTTTCTGGCTTTTTTATATTTATTTTATAATTACATGTGATGTATTATGAATGTACGTATGTATGCATGTCATAGTAAGATTTTAAGATTCAAACCTACCCACAATTAAAGTTCCTTCTAAATTATTAAGTCACTTGTTAAGAACATATTGCCTTCGATTACTGTGGTATAATGAAAGTTCTATTTTGTCACAACACATGGAGGCATAACTAGCTAGAAGAATATATAACTAAATCTCTTTAACACTGACTTCAAAGTAAAGAAATAAATAAGATTCTTAATCAAACCAAAGAATAAAAGTAAAATTTAAAATAAAAAAAAGAAGTTAACTACAAATGTCCATATACTAAAATATATAACAAATTGTTAAAATTTTGACAGAGGTTCCCTGTAAATTAGAACTTGCCCAAAATACAAACATATATAATCTGATCCCATTCAACCAAGTAACAACGGTAACAGTATATATAAGGAACTCCGCTCCGTTCATATCATAAACATTACCAATTTGACTCTAATACAAACAAATCACAATAACCTAAAACCCTAATGTGATTGCAAACTTCTATCCTTTAGCTTCAAATATGAGATCCCGAAAAAATATCTTATCATGTTATCGACAAGTCATGAGCTCGTCGATTATGTATAACCAAATCCTGTTACAAAAAAAAAACATCAACAAAAGAGTGGTGACTCCTACAAACCCAAATGGTGCTAGCATCACTCCATACATAAATAAAATACATAGATTAGGTAATTTCACAATAACATGAAATATAAAATAATCAAAATCCCACATGTATGTAAATATCAAAATCGTAAAAGTAAATAAACAAATGTCATGCACTACACTATACTATACCAACAAATCAATCAAACACTCAAAGTATATAAAAGGCTAATAGAGTAACTCAGCCTTGCATAACAAATATATCCTTCATATATATCAATTCCATTGGGACTGAGTACTCAATCATTTTAAATCACTTATCAAATCAGAGTATCTCAAAATATCCTAGGTGCACTCGGATTCTATTTTGGAAATAAAAAATCATTTCGGAGAAAAATTCACTTTATTGGCCCTTATCAAACACAATTAATTTCACATATCAAACATAATTCAAATAACTAAAATAACTCAAAATTAATCACTACATATTCCAAAATACTGCTACATATAAACAACTTTATTCAAATACACATAAACAATTGCACATATTTATCTAGCAACCAAAGAGCACGTAATCCACTCACAAAGCTCAAAGATTCGCTTCGTCGTTCTATCTAGTGTTTAATGGTGTCGTTATATCCTCGACATGGTCATGAGTTGAAAATCATAAATTATTTAAAGTAATCATTTTATGATTAAATTTACGCTTTCTCAATATGACATATGTATACTCTTAACATACTACTTGAAATTACTTCCTCTTGAAGATATATATAAAGTCCTTATATGTGTATGTATATATGTTTATACATACATCAAGAAATTTCGCACAACTTATTCATTCAACACTATTCATATTCTAATTATCACATTTGAAATAAGGTCAATTACTTCAAGTCCTTCAAGAATTCCAATTATATAGTTTCACATGAACATAATCAAACTCCATATTCCCTAATCCACTATTTGACTAATAAAATTTATGTAAATCAATTTTTATGTATACATTCACTTTTAGTTTTTCCTAAGCATTTTATAAGGCATGTTTTATCCTAATTCATGTATATAACTATATATATATATATCTCCCAATACAATCAATAAAATTCTAACAACCCTTATATTGCTCAAGTTCCTAATTATTAAATTCAATTTAAATTAATTACCTAGAGTTAACCAAATATTTAAATTATATATATTATCCATCATGAATACAATTAAATTTCAAGTTTTTTTTTTTTTTTTTTTTTTTCTATTTCACATATTTATCATCTAGGTTTTCCTTGTTTTTCCGTAACTTTTAATCACACTTCTGATATTAACCACCCTAGTTCTCGACTTAACTCTCCAATTAACAAGAATCTTAGACATATATCACAAGTAAATTAACACATCCCTAAGAAAAACATACTTGACTACCCTAGCTAAAACTTTAACTAAACCATACTTAAGCTTTTATTAAACTTCCTTACCCTTTGCTGCCTTGTCTCAATAGGCAGCCAACCAACACTACATGCATAAACTACACACTTTGGAATGAAAAGCAGCTCACGGTTGGGAGCTTAAGGTTGCTAACTGACTTCACACATAACCAAAGCTACTACTAGAGTTTTTGGTTGTGACTGTAAGGAAAATAGGTCGTTGTTAGCTCCCACCAAACGGCTGTAAAACAACCATCAAAGACAAACAAATTACGAGGCATGACTATCTCAGTTACACCCTTAAAACCAAGTCACCAACCAATAGATTCTACCCTACAAAATAGTCATGGCTAAGGGTGGGATGAAGTCTACGGTTGCAAGAGGAAAGGTACACAGCCAAATAGAGGCAAAACAGAGGATAGGAAGCTTGGCCAAAACAAGGGAAAACAGAGCTGAAAAAACAAGCATCACACCCACATGGCTGAAAAGTAAGTTCACACTCTACTACTCCAAGCCTTCAACCATGGTTGTTGTTTAGGCTTCCAAACACAGCTAGCAATACATAACCATATGAGACTCAAATCTCAACCAAACTAGTAGAAAAGTAGAGGGAAAAGGAAGAAAATTCGGTTACCAAGAGAAAGGATTTCACTTGGTTTCTAAGGAGGTTCTCACAGCCAAAACCAAGAACAAGAAAATGAAAATAAGGTAGCCGAGCAGCAAAACAAAGGAGAAATAAGGAGCAAAGTCAGTGCAAGATGGAGGAAATAAAGACAAAAAAAAAAAAAAAAAAAATAATACAACATTTAAGGTCAAATTTTCTCTTTATAACTTATGGTGGAAATTTATTCTACTTATAAATATGTGTATGGTCATTTCAATTATTGTTTTCTACTTTATTGTACACATAATTTATCTCCACTTGTTAATACAATTCACATAAAATAAAATTTTAATTTCAAGTCTATCCAAGATGTGGTGGAAATTAATTCTCTAATTTCACACACACACGCATAAGTGTTCATTTATTTTAATTTTACTTGGTGTAGAATTTTATTCTCCTTATCATGACAAAGTAAGTACAAACATTTTAAGACGTATGTTAAGCTATTGAGTTATAACATATTAACTTTATTTCTTTGGCCCCTGTCAAGATATTTATACATTGAACTCAATTATGTCATAAAATATATGTGATATATTAGAATACTTGTTAGGACTTCACTAAAAACAATAGTCATTGGTCTCTATTGAGGCAATCATGTTTTTAAGTCTATGCTTAGGTATCAATTAAAATTGATTAAATGACAAGGAAATGTCAACCTAAGGACCTAGGAAATTACATGAGATGTAAACGATAGTTATTCGGTTATTTAAGATTGTTTTGGTTTGTTGAGCCCCCTTAAAGATCAAATCAAAATTAAACAATATCTTAGCTTAACCAAGAATAACATGATATAATATTACAAATCTAATCGAGAGAGTCATTAGATTTGTTAAAATAGTGGGAGTAACTAAATTTAATAAAGACCTTTTAATTTGGTAAATGCATTAAATAAATATTAACAAGAACGCTCTATCTTTATATCTAGGTTGTTAGAATGACGAACAATTTGTCACTTAGATCAATATTATAATCCAACAAGTTGAGGGGCTCCAACTATTTGGACTGGTACCGCAATTTCAAAATTATTTTAAGATAAGAAAAGATTTCCTATGCCTTAGAGGGAGACATCCCTTAGGTTTTAGTTGAAGGTGCCCCTAATTATAAGGAATTTGATTTCGATAATCATCAAAAACACCAAGATGATAATGAATTATGTATGATGCTAAGTTCAATGTCATCAGAGTTTCAAAGGTAGCATAAGAACATGTATGCACTTGAAAGAGTTGTATGATAAGCAAGGCAGAGCCAAAAGTTTTAAGGTATCCAAGGAATTGTTCAGCTGTAAGATGAAAGAAAATTCTTTAGTAAATATTTATATATTGAAGATGATTTGGTGCATTAAAAGATTGTCCTAATTAGGATTTATCATGGAATATGAACTTTTAGTTGATTTGGTTTTGCATTCCTTGCCCAAGTTTCATAGTTTGTTACGAATTACAACATGAATAAGTTGGAAAAAACTGTACCCGAATTATTTAACTTGTTGAAAACTGTGGAAGGCGATATCGAGAAAGATAAAGTCCAAGTGATACTAATAAGTGGTTTTTCTAAACCCAAGTCTACTCACTAGCTGCATCAAGAAGAGACAAGCCCAAAGCCATGTGTTTCCATTGTGGCAAAGAGAATCATTGGAAAAGAAATTGCATAGCATACTTGAGTATGTTGAAAACAAAAGACTTGGTAAAGCCTCTACTTCAAGTATGTTTCTGATTGGGGTTAATTAATGATCATCCTTAACATAAACACTAACAAATCTAAATTAGACAGTCTAAAATATTCTCACTTATGGCAATGTAAACTAGGTTACATAAATGAGACTAGAATTATTAGATTACACGAAGGGAGATATCTAGATCCATTTAATTATGAATCATATGCAATATGTGAATCTTGTCTATTCAGAAAGATGACCAAGAAAAATTTCACAAGTAAAGGGTCATGTGCTACTGATTTATTAGAACTCATACACCTCTATGTTGTGGACCAATGTCTATACATGCTAAAGATAGATATTCCTACTTCATAACATTTATAAATGACAAATCAAGGTATAAGTATGTGTATCTTATAAGATACAAGTCTAAATCCTTTGAAAAGTTCAAAGAATTTGGAATGAAATAGAGAAATAAACTGATAAAAGTATTAAGACACTTAGATTTGATCGAGGTGGAGGATATCTTAGCTAGGAGTTCTTAGACTATTTAAAGGAAAATAAGATTCTATATGAATGGACTCCTCCTAGTACACCACAGTTTAATGGTATATTTGAAAGGAGGAATCACATTTTATTAGACATGGTGTGTTCCAAGATGTGTTATGCTGACTTACCAATTTCTTTTTGGGGGTATGCTTTGATTATTGCAACTTACCTTCTAAATAGGGTTCCATCAAAATCTGTTAAAAAAACTACATATGAAATATGGAACAACAGAAAACTAAAAATCTCATACCTAAGAATTTGGAGTTGTCATGTTTATCTCAAAATAAATATCCATGATGAGTGATAAATGCTTGTTCCTAATCGCAGTATCACTAGGTAGTGTATTCGTGATTCCAGATAGATTAGTATATATATAGTTAGCTAAAAAAGTTTAAGGTGACTGATTTTATAGTCACTTATATATAAGACACTAAGATAGATATGTAACTGCTCATTAAAGAATAAGTTCACTGAACTGATTCCACTAAGAACACATGCATGGAGTTGTGTACATGTCAATAGGTGAATCTTATGTTAAAATTGTGTAAATAGGCATTTGACTTTAAGCATCATTATTATCTTGCATGTACGTTATTATATTTTGATGTTATTTCTGATTCTATTAATAAGTCGCCTAAGAAGTAGTAATTGAGTATAATCACTTGATATTGAAGGTATGTTATTGCGTAATAAAAGATTTATCACTCTTAGTGAAAAAGAGAGAGTATTTTATATGGTCTCTAAAAGATATAATATAAAATTTATGGCCATAACAAGGTGGATATTAAAAAATTAGTTTTTAATTTCCGTAATAAAGTTATAATAGTAAGATCTAGACATGTATATGTTCAAATTTATGATTTGATATTATTCTTATACCTAAATAAATTTAATTGAGACATGCATAACAAAAAGATTGTATTACATAGTAACTGTTAACGAAGATGTTCAAATGGTTTATAGCCGCATTCATACTATTATGATTACTCTTCATTCATTGTTAGACACCAATCATAAGGTGATATGGGGTTAATGGAATAAAAAAATTAAATTATATTGCGCATTATTATTTTCATATATTATACCGATTCCTTTCATATGCATTATTAACTATAATATCCTTGTGTGGATGATACAATAGTGGTTTAGGAATTAACATTTGCACAATGGAAGAAATGATCATAGTAATGTAAGCAAGAAGACCATTTGCCAATCTCAACAAACAATTACTCAATTGGTTAAGCACAGATAAAGTTTTACAATTACTCTCAGATAAATCCACAAGACAATGAGGAGTTGTTCATGCTCATGGATTTTGAGACAAGGAAAAACCATAACGTGACGTATTAAGGTAAAAAAGAAGCCATGATGTGATAAATAAAGAATAAAAGAGAGCATACTAGATAAATTCACACATTTTGCAGTAGAATTTTTAAAAACAAACCTGAAATTCAATTCAGGACATAAAAAAAAAAAACAAGGGAATAACTTAAAGCAATCATAAATTGGGTCTCGAAAAGGTGAACCAAACCAATTGACTTTGAAACAAATCTGGTCAACACTGGGTTGAACTGGACAATTGTAGGCAAGCTTGCTGATATAGCAATGGTGTGTAATGTTAATTTTGCAGTGACGTAGCGAGATAGGATTGACATTTTGACCAGGGCGTGATGTTGTAAATATGCCATTGGCTTAGCACTTGCTAACATGGAGGATGACAGGGATACACTGCTGTTGTGGCACATGCTGAGGTGATAGATGATTTGTGAACTTCGACTGATGTGGCTAATAGGTTTCAAACACATATTGCTCTAAATTATGTGGGCTTGACAAATGTGGCTACTGTTGACATGACACTTCCATATGACATGGACGCTCACGTATTGTACTAGTTGCTGCTAGGTGGATTAAAGGTTGGCGTTGTAATACCCTATTGATTTGTCACTAGACACTCATAAACACATAATAGAGTAAAACTACCTATAAGTAAAATTGGCTTGAGTGGTAACTAAATATGCTAGACTGAGTTTGATTTATTTGTGTAAATCCATTCAAGACTGAATGACACACACACTTTGTTTCAATAGTATAAGTGTTATTTAGCTTACAAAGACACTTGAAAGCACACACTAGAAGTAAACTAACAATACATGAAAAAAGACATGCATGACATACTTTTTATTTCTTAGGCTTTCTTGAACTTGATAGTTTCATTGTGATGTTACTTGAAGAGTTAAAATGCATAATATGATGGATGTTTACTTTGAGTAATATGTGCATACTAGAATGCATACATTAGTAAGAAGGACAAACTCATAAACTAAAAGGGCAAGCTAATCAAGAAGGTTACTTGTGTAACACTTTAAAATTATCAAATGGATAGGGATAGAATTAAAGAACCAGAGCTAATGACAGTAAAGTATGATGAAGAGAATTTTAGTTAATTAAAGCATAACTTGCCTATATAATGCAAGTAAGGCAAGAAATTATTAAGGCAAATAGATCAAATTAAAATGAAAATGCTATGTAAATAAAAAATGGTTAAAGGATTAAAATGAATTAAGCAACTGTGTACTAAATTTAGAGAATCCAAAATATGGTTTAGTGGAGGGATTAATGGTTGTTTGGTAGAAATAAGGGTACCCAAATAAGAGAATAAGATAGTGGGATGCAATAATGTTTAGTAATACTTTTACAAATACCTTATTGTCCTAAACATGTCACTAATAACCCAGACTTAATAGAAAGCCATAATGGACAATTAACATTAAACTCTTAAATAACTCCATTTAAGCCTTCTTTTACCTTCATTCTTCACTTTCTTTTACAAATCATCCTAGTGAGAGCTATAAAGAAACCATAAAAATAGTGAGCTTGCATGTAGGGCTTGCTTAGTCCTAAATGCAAAACTGATCATATCATTTAATTCAACAATATTAGAAGGTTCAATTACTTGTATTAGAAGACAGTTTTGGGTAAATGGGAGAAAAAAAAATTTGACGGGTAGCTGTATTGAATCCAAAAGCTTGAAAGTGATTATAAAAAGGAAGTTCATAGGAGATTTAAGAAGGAATCTAGGAATTAACACATTCTACATTTTAGGGTTGTTGTTGGTTGCTTGGTAGAGGTATGTTTTGCATGTTTTCTTCAAATTTCTTTTTGGTGTGAGTGCTAAATATATATATGTTTTTGCTCTTGAAAAAAAATCCTCTTATGAAATACATGAATTATTTGTAAAATTTATGAGAATGCTGTAGTTGTGAAAACCCTTGAAATGCATGGCTTTGTACTATGAAAATTAGATGTTGGCTTTAGAAGTGCTAAGGCAAAGAGAGTACCTAAATTTCCTAGTTTTGGATAGGATGGGACATGAGCGGTTCTCGTGCCTGTTAGACTAAGCTTGATTTGAGCTTGATAAATATTTTGCTTATATGAGCTTAGCTCGTGTTCAATACAAAAACTTGATTTCGAGATCGGCTTGAGCTTGACTTAAGCTTGTGAGACCTATTATTAAACCAAGCATATTTTTTCCTACTTAAAATAATGTACCTATTCCAGTTATAGTAACACTAACAAAATCATTTAAATAATCTAATAAAAACAAACTTGAAATACAACCAAAATGTATTTCTAACTAAAATAATTAGTAAAATTATAAAATAATTAATAAAACATAAAATAATTAGCAAAAATGTAAATGTTTTTAGACTCAGCCTATTCGAGTTACTCGTGGGCCTCTCGATCACGAGCCCAAAATCTTGATTTTCTAATCAAGCTCTAATAGCTTGTTCGAGCTCGTCTTAGTTTATAAGCTAAGCTCGGCTGGTGAGCCAACCCAATTTCTAAACCCAATTACTAGAGAGGTTCTGTCCTTAGCGTTAACTCATAGAAAGGCCTTGGAGGAAATGATTTTGAAAATCCCTGTTTACATCAAAGTGTCATGGAAATTAGATAGTATGCTTTCATAGAAAACTGATTTCTTCATTTTTGTATTATTGAAAAACCAGACATCATTCTTTGCGTAAATGCAATATGTAGCACATATTGAGATTTCTATCTCATATGTTTGTAAATATAATGTCTGTGAATTTTTTGGTATTTTGGAAGGCAGAAGGAGTGATGGCTTTAGTGTTTCTGTCTTACAATGTGATATATCAAGATGGTTGTATTCATATGTATGAGTATTGATATATTTATGAGGATTGCTATGAGGATGATAAGCCAGTGGATGCCATGGAAGAGTAACCATGATGTACTTGGACTACTAAGTTCTTTGTTTATTAATAAAGTATGGTGAATATGTATGATAAGTAAATAGTTTTGTGAGTTTCCGAGTTCATGATTCTCTTTGTATATAAACTATAAATATATGTCACTATGTATATACTGAGATGAAAATATACTTGTGGCCATGTCTTTTTATATTAAAATTGAGTTTCTAGTTGATTGGAAATTGGTAAATAGTATATATCTTAAATTTTTTTTTTATAAAGAATTGGAATCAAATTAATAAAAGATAAGAGCTTTGTAACATAGTTTCTGATAGGTAGAAAAGAAATATCATAAGACAATTCCCATTATTTAAATTATTTGTGATACAAATTAAGTCTCTCATTCACCAAACTATTTTCAAAAGAATCAGATTATAATAACTTGGTATCTTTTAACATTATGTAACCTAATGAGATGCCTTAACATATTTTTCATGGAATCAAGATAATTGAATTAAGTAAGAACTCAACTCATAACTATAATGAGCTTATACTATATAAAAGTTTAAAATAGGTAAACACAATCCTAGAAAAGATTTAAGTAACCTCTGTTAGTTAAATTTTTATAACTTAGGACGCTAAGAATATCTAAGTACTGACATTGGATAATACAAAGCATGTCATTTAGACAATGCTTGGTGTAAGGGTATTACATGCGTGGCGTGGCATGAACTATTTCTACCATGTGTATAATAGAGTCACGATATGCCTAAGGTAGCGCTTGGAGACTTTTACATGACATTCTTCAGTGGTTTGGCTCAGAATTTTCTTATAGTTCTATTTATGGTGTTGGTGTATTGATTTGAGTTGCAAAATGTAGTACATAGTGGTGGGAAGCGGTTGTTGTACTGTTTTCTGGTGAGTTTGTGATTTTAGATTAGTTAGTGGATGAATATCTATTTTTGATGTGTGAAATGGATCGATTTACACTTGATACCATTTTTTGTGGAACAGGTTAGGAATTAAAATGGGCTTAGAAGGAAATTTGAGAATCAATCTATTTTACAACTATTCTTAAAAGAAAACTACTTGCCAATATCAATCTCAATTCATCAAAAAATATTAAAAACAATAACATGGTAGGCCTTTTGTAGGCAACAACTAAACTCTAAAGGCCCATTTAGATGGAAGGAAATTGAGGGAGAAGAAAGAAGATAAGAAGGTACGGTACTAAGTATTTGATTTTGGAGTTTTTGTTAAAGAAGGAAGAGGAAATGGGGAGGTCTTCATTCTTTTAATTACTCTAAATTATGAGGATTTAGAGAGAAATGATAATGTGCAATATGATTTTTTGCCTTTAGTGACTAATAAACACTTATTCTTTCTATTAAAAACCCATTAATACCCCAAATAAAATATTTTCAGAACTATAATCATAACTTATATAATTTATCATCTCATCTCATTTTTCATCAACTCCCAAATAAAAAAAATGTATCTTATCATTTCATCTCACCACCCTTTAATTTTTTTAAAAATGACAATTTTCCTTTTCCTTCTCTAATTTACTCTCATCTCCTTTCATTTTAAACTCCGAAACATACCATAAGAATTCTAACTATGTTATAATTCCACTCTACATATAATCATAAATTATTATTAAACCATAATAATTCTAAAATAATATGCATTTTACCTCTAAATTTTATATTTAATATAATTATAATTGAACCATATTATAATTATAAAGTACACACACAAAATCTATGAAAGAGAATGAGTACCTCAAGAGTACAATCCCATAACTTAAATATATGTGATAAATAGCTGGTGATATGAATTGTACCTAGAATCATGAACTCTAAAATTTGATGATTCTAAAATTTTAGAAAGACGATAAACTCGATATGATGTGCTCAACAAAAAAAGGAGGTGTATTGTTAACTATCAGCTCTAGAATTAGAACTACTACTTTAATTGAAACCTGTTTGTCAACTTGAACTAGTTCTAGAGTTTAAAATTTTGAAAGTATGTCAATTTCTTTAGCTTGGACCCTATCAACTGGCATAATTAGCTCTTAAGCGACGACAACATCATAACTCTCAATCGACAGTGCTTCAAAATAACATGTTCATTTTCCTTAGTGTTTCAATTAAAAGCAAAATAATATTAAGAAAAAGTGAAATAACCACAAAATGATAATTTTTCATAGAAATACCTAATTTATTCATTGCTTAAAGAATAGATTGAGCAGATTTGTCACCAACTTGTTCAAGAATTTAATTCTCCAAATTTCATCTAGTGGATTAATCAATAATTACGAGACTATGTAGAAAAGAAATAGTAATCTTGAAGGAACTATTTCATAGGTCTTCAAAATAGTAATTATGATAGCTTCAATTTTTTATCTGAGTTTCAATTGCTAAAGGGGTTTTGAATTTTGAATTACCGAAATCAGTTTTTAACACATTAATTTGTCAATAAATAGCAATTATGTTGTTTGTGGTCTTATGACATTTTCTTCTATATCCTCCACATTTGTAAGAGAATTTCAATAAATTTTTTTCAAATTTTAGCTATCTTAACCAATGACTTCCAATTTTTTTTGTTTTCACTCATATTATAACACCATTCCTGTTATCGTTTTATTTAAAGTTTTTTTTTTTTTTTTTTTTTTTTGTAGGATCAATAAATGTTAGAGTGGTCAAATTAAAATTTAAAAAATCTTAGTAATTATGTAGTTAGTCTATTTATCAATATTTAAATATAATAAAAAAATTATGAATAATATCTAGAAATGCACACACATATATGTAGAAATATAGTGATCAAATTACAATTTAAAAAATATTTGTAATTACATAGTTAGCCTATTAATAAATATTCAAATATAATAGAAAATACTGAAGAATATATAGAAAAGTCAGAAATACTCATACATAAACGTGGAAACACATTTTAGTAACCAGAATCAAACATAATTGTTTTTCATATGAGTCAAATATGAGATCACATATTTTAATGATCATAGTCAAATATATTTAATTACTTGGTAGAAAAGGTGGAGCCTTTATTAGTAGTTAGAGGAGATGACTTTGTTGGTTGTTATGGCATGGTTGAAATTTTTTGTCTGGAGAATAAGATATGATAATTATCTACAAAATACACAACTATTTATTGAAGAAAATGACCATAAAACTAAAATAGAATTTGAGATGGGTCCGGTTGCTAGAAGGTGACATGAAACAAAAGTTGCTTGCAACAATATTGACGAAAAAAATAAAAGTTTTTTTTTTATTCAACTACAGATAAAGAGGAAATGAAATATGAGGTAGCAAAACATTTGAAACTATTCATTTAAAGAGGTACTTGGTTTAGATGAAATTAAAATGTGGAATGTCAAAATCTTTTCTCATGCAATTATATAAGTAGACAATTATTGTACATTGTTTGGTTGTTATTAAAATATAAAATATTAATTACCTAAATAAATTTAAAAATTGTAAAAATTATAATGTGTAGTTCTGCAACTTATCAACCTCTTAGTAGCCAATTATATTGTACGCAATTTAGTTGACATTAAGATATGAAATTGTAAAAATGTTAACTAGCAAGATAAACATTGAAGTCTGTAAAAATATGAAATTAAATGCATTTCACATGCAAAATCAGTAAAAAAGTTATGAGAGAGAAATAAAAACAATCCATTTTGTGATACAACTTATCAATCTCCTAGTACAAGGAAAAAAAATCCAGAATTAGCCTAAATTTGCAAACATAATTTTAAAATGGACTAATTTCAGAATTAATATTGAAAATAGACCAATTTTGTTAGTTCATGGGTTGAACCCACGAAGATTGTCAAGCTAAGCCACCAGCTTAGCACACATTTCGTGTGTGAGAGTCTTAAAGTATGAATAGTGACTTTGTGATTTCAAGTTAAAATGCTTTATAAAGTTCAAATGCATGAACAAGTAGTTATTTCATGCAAAAATTACATGCTTCATTATAAAGTAATGCAATCGTATTTGTTTATTAAGACAATAGTTGAAGATAAGTAATAATTTCAGTAAGATAATAATAGATTGATTATAATTCTATATATTCAGCATGGTAAGGGTCTCTTATTTCTAGTTGGGTTCCTTCTTTGGGCTATATCATGTGACATGTTTTGTTGTGTGACCTGACCTAGGTCATATTTCTCATAAACACTTAGTCCACTGCCACCTTTGTCATTACATCTAACAAGATTCTCAACATCCATATGCCTTCCAGTATAGTCTGCATGTAATTGTGTCGCACTCTTCATACCCGTGTCATATGTATGTGGGATGGGTGCTCTATATAACTCTGGAGTAGCACCTAAAACATATGTGGGATTGGCGAGGCATATATGTCCTGAGATGGGCTCGTCATACATACCATAGATGGTGGATAAACATGCATATCATAGAAATGATGGACCAGTATATGAATGTGAGGGAGAGGCTCTTAATGGCCCCATATGAGTTTGAGAGTGACAATATAATAGTGAGGTTGTTGCTGAATTATAAGATTAAGTAGGAAATCTCTATAGACGATGATATGGTGTTAAAAATTGCATACTAAATCTTTGATACTACTTTATATAATTCGGTGAATGAATAAATTGAGCAAAAGATAATTGTCAATTCATAACAAAATTATGCCTCATACCTTAAACATGAATTTAAGCAGCGTATCTTCAATGATAATCTATATTTCACACATTCTAAGGTTAATCATGTGCAAATCAACATCACTCTTTGGATATAGTCAAACTAGAGAATCCTTCTATCCACCTAATGGTGCTCAACAACATGAAAACAAATTAAAGGAACTTTTGAGCACAATATATCTTTCCCGTTGAAACAATTAACTAGAAGGGATGCAATCACCTTAGCATTATACGACATCCATAGAAAATGTAAAATAAGAAAATTGAAAGTTATAGTAAATGTAACATGAATGTTAAAATAATATGCAATAATATGATTCTGATGTTATAAAATTCTACTGAACTAAATGAATATATTCTTAATTATGAACTAATGTAACTTGATCTAATTACATATCATCCAACATATGTCAGTACTATTTCACAAAATGTGAGGTAATGGAAGTGGCACAAATTTGACCAACCATCTATAATAATATAATCAATCTTTTACCTTATATATAATCACGTAAGACATGAAACAAATAAAAACAAATTTACCTTATACATAATGAAGAAGTTGGATCAAACGTCATCGCCATCTTCCTCTCTGGAGCCATCATTAGTAGCCTCTTCCATGTCCATAATTGTAACAAAATCACTGCACTGACAATATCATAGACATTTGTTCCACTGCCATGATATATTTCCCTATACAACCACTCCAGACATGCACTACCCCAACTATAATGTGCAACATCATTACAATTTTCCAACAGAGGTAATGATATCAAATGCATGCAGGATTGAGAGTTATCAGCGAATACAAAATCGAACAATAAGGTATGATATACTATGCTTGTGCATATCTTTGAATTATACATCAGCACCCTCAGGAAAATCCTCAAATGTCTCAGTCAACCATGCAAGATTGATATGGGACCCATTAATATTCGATCTAGTAGGCACAACACCGAATAGCAGCTTACAGTACCAAAGGAGTTGAGGTCCAACACAACCAGAAACAACCTCATCGTCCACTATGAGACCGAAAAGGACATTAACATCCTGTAAAGTGATCATGGCCTTCCCATGGGGGAGATTGAATGTATGTGTCTCCTGCCTTTATCTTACAACTAAAGTTGTGATCAAGTGCTTTTCCATTTGAATGAACCTGAGTCTCATTACTCCATAAAATCTAGCCGTACGAATATAATCCACGTTTGGTGCATCAAGCCCTCGATATATGCGACTGATGACATCGTCTCTGTGTCTTACTCGTAGTGTTATATTATCCTGATCATTATAAAAATGTTTATATTATGGAATTGAAATATAAAACAAATTAAAGGTAACCAATATAACAAATTAATGAACATGATGTAATTTATATACTTCTAGTAGGGCATATGGTCTAGCAGAATGATGAGTGTCTATAAGATAGAACAATCTAAAGGACATTGCTCCATTAATATGTATAACATAAAACAAACAATTTTAGTGTATATGTATATCAATTTTCGTGTTTTATTAAAGGAAAAAAAAACCACCTTGAAGTGGTGGGGGGTTTGGCAAACTCCTACCTATTTATTAATATAAAAAAAATAAGTACAAGAGATGGGAGGACATAAACCTAAGCTTCTAATAAGGAAAAAGTGAAAACATACTTTTAGTTTACAATAAATACAAAATTAAAGTTAGACTAAATTGAAACATAAATTGGGGAGACTCTTCCCTTTATAGGGAATACAAATTAAGTCAACGTTAAATAAAAACCTAAAAAAACTTAATTTTGTACATGCGAACTAGAACCTTGTGACTTATTAGGACATCTTTTTTGGTTATGTCGCTCGACACCACATGTTCCGCAACTTTGTTTCTTAGTATTTTTCAATCCAATCCATTTCATTACGAATGTGCGTAGATTGCGGCCTACCATTTTGTCGCAATCATCTCACATAAGGAAATACTCTTGAAAACCTAAATTCAGTTTATAAATCATCGTGCATCAAAAACATGAACTGTGGCATGTATACCAATTGCTGATTATCCAGCGTATACTGTTTCCGCACATATTGCTTGTAGGCGATGTCTTATTGTGCATAACACGCTAGTCTGGTAAAGCTGGAATTTATTGCATGTATAAGATTTTTCTATTAGATTCACCTTTTGGTAATTAACGCTGCTCTGTTCCTACCCATGATATTATGTGAGAACTTCAATCAGCCTACTAGTATTTGAAAAAACTGTAAGTTGATGTCCACCTACTTTATTTGCCCAAGCTTATAATATTTCTTAAACATGCTTTGTGTACGCATTCCCCTCATGCATCAGGCCTACAATCTCATTTTGAATCTTGAAAAAACATGCTTACATAATGGTAGAATGTCACGCGTACTAGGGTAGTAATTAGTAGTTGGCATGCTCATTTCAAAATATTTTTTTAGCATTATGGTAAGTTGGTGGTCATGATTCTAAATCAATAACCTCTGTCATGTGCCTTAGCCCATTATTCAATTAGGAGGTTATAAAAACTTAGCATATTCAGGGTCCATAGCAAATAACTTTTCAATAAAGCATCAAACTTTTGCTTTTGGAACTGCTTACCAGCTTCCGCCAAAAGCTTTTTTATCACTATATTCATATAGTGCATACGAAAATTACTTGTCACATGCCTTAGACAATAACGATGATGTGAGTAGGGTTCATTCTAGCCATTTTTAGGATCTTTCACAGTAGTAATGATACCAGTGTCAAGATCAAATATGAAACAAATACCCTCCCTTTGTGTTATATGCATACGAAGCAATCGAAGGACTCATAGCCAGTTGGATTTCTACTCCTTCTCCACAACAAGAAATGCAAGTGGCAGTACATGATTTTTATCATTAGTCGTGTAAGCAATCAATAGTTTTTTCATGTACTTTTCATACATGAAAGTGCCATCAAAATGAATTATCGGTCTGCAGAATTGGAATACAGTGATGCTTGGACCAAATGCCCAAAAAACTCGATTGAATACAATCTTACTTGGACTACCAGTTTCATATGTCTTCCATTCAAAACAAGTTCCTAGATTGGTTAATCCCACCCCATTTAAAAACCTCGGTAGCTAATTATAAGAATCATCATATGAACCGAAAACTAGGTTAATTGCTTTTTGCTTCACAATCCAATTTTTTTTGCATATTTGGTTCATAATAGAAGTGTTCTTTTACATTCCTAAGCAATTCATTTCCGGGCATATCAGGTTTTTCTATGATTGTATTTTTAATGAACTCAACAATTATACTTTTATAGAGATTATAATAATTAATTGACACACCAGTATAAACACAGGTGTGAGGTGCATTCATCTTAGTTATCATAAATTTTTCTTGTTTTTTAATTGAGATGGGATCACAACCTTTACTTGTAGTTCTCATCTTTTATTTTACAATCGATATCCCAACTCTCATTTTTTTGACTTGTTCACTTTGAGAGCCACATGGTTTTTTATGTGCTAATAATTCACGATATTTTTCAATTTTGCTTTCGTATTAAAGAATTGTCCATTATGAAAATTATCATGCAACTCCTACTCCTGAGATGTAACATTGAAAGTGTCTACTACGAATGCCTCCTTAATGTTAACCTCAGTTAAAAGGAGTTCGGGACATATTCTTTGAATAAATCATCTTCTTCCTCTTCAACAAAATCCTCGTCATCAATATCGACATGAAAATCCAAGTCATTATTATCGCTTTCATCGTCTTTCAGATTAATGACATAAGGATTGTCAAAACAGGGTTCAGATCAACGGCATGGGGATTATCAAAACAGGGTGGTTTCGAGTTTAACATCGGAGTTGAAAACCGATGAGATAACGATGTCTCTTGTATAACTGGAGAGAGTGCCCTATTGTCTTGATACAATCCATGAGGCATACTACTAACCATTATTGATTGAGTCTCTACAACTTTGTCTTTCTACGCATATTCATTAGAAAATGATGAGAATTCACCTTGACCAAGATCTATATGTCCTTGCATACCTTGAATGGTTTTTTTTTTTTTTTTTTTCCAAGTATAGCTCCATGTAAAATCTAGAACCTTGCATACTAGCATGTTCGAACATGACCTCCAAATCATTATCATCTAATTTAATTGGATTGTACCATGTCGAATTATTGGACGCATTTAGAAATTGACAAATGATGTTGAGGTACTCGATTTTTCGGTCAACCTTTAGAGTTTTGCACAAACGACCATGAAATTGGATATAATCGGGACCCATCGGCATCCGAATACATTTAACAGAAGGTAAATAATATTCAACACCTTTTGACCTAGTTGTGATGTCACCATTCATATAATACATAGTCGTTATGTGATCCATTATGTGTTTTGTTCCTTCAAAGTCTCAAATTGATATTAAATTACTATTTAATTTACTGCAAAAGCAATAAATATAATAATTATGAAATTAATTTCTATCAAAACTATTAATTACTTATTTTCATTAATTTTCTAATAAAACTAATTACTATCTAATAAATCATGTATAATTATTGACTTAGTAATACTAATCATAATTTTTTTGATAAAAATACTAAAAATTATTGACTTAGAAATACTAATTATAATAATATTACTCATTATCACTAATTAATTATTTCAATATATTCCTATTATGATAAAATATCTAATAATAATAGTAAAAATAACAATATTTATTTTCATTACTTTTCTTACAAAACTACATAAAAAATACATTATTTACAAAACTACATAAAAAGAACGTTATTGAAATTTCATCAAAATAAGTATTTCTAATAAAATTTCTAATTTACTGCAAAAGCACTAAATATAAGAATTATGCAATTAATTTCTATCAAAACTATTAAATATTTATTTTCATTGATTTTCTAATAATTTCATCAAAATAAGTAATTCTAATAAACATAAATTAGTAATAAAAAAATAATTTACTTATAATAAAATTCCTAATTTCGATTAAATTATTAATCATTGGCATGAATCTTAAATGTCAAACTCTAATTTTAAAATATTATACAAAATTTCAAAATAACTAATATTTAATTATTAAATATATACAAGATTTCATAATAACATACTAATTTAAGAAAATATTAATTGCATATATTAACTTATTCTCACTAATTATAATAAAATTGCTCATTATTACTAATTAATTATTTCTACAAATTCACCTGTTATAATAAAATTACTTAACTAATTAATCATTTCAACAAATTTACGTATTATAATAAAACACAAATCTCGTTAATTGTTATCTAAGAAAACATGTATAAAATTTGACTTAGTAACACTAATCATAAATTTTTCAATAACTAATTTAAGTAAATTTCTAACTCTAATGATATTTTATTTTATTTATCACTAACTATAATATCATTTACTCATTATCACTAATTAATTATTTCAACATATTCCTATTATGATAAAACATCTAATAATAAGAATAAAAATAATAAATATTTATTTTCATTACTTTTCCAACAAAACTACATAAAAAAATACATTGTTTAAATTTCATAAAAATTACACTCACCCACACACAACACTCTACACACATAAAATATCTATTTCCAATGGTTGATCAAAACAATGATACATAAAAGTAAAACATACCCATTAATAAAGTTATCTAATAAAACATTCTACCACATGTAAATCTACATAACAGAAAAATATCACTATTTATAAACTTTAAAGTAATTATAACTAAGAATTAAGATTAGTATAATAAGAAAATAGCTTTGTGTGAGTGATGGACATAGATTGGATATGAGCACTTGTGAAAAATTGAAAAAATTTGTTGTTAATGAAATAAATTTGCAACGTGTAAAATAAATATTTAATAATAATACTCGAAATAATATTATTAATGTAACAAAATATACCTTTCTTGTGTAGAAAAGTGAACGTGAGCAATTGAGAGAAAGAGAGGAAATATATTGCTGGAAAAAAAATAAAATTGTGTGAAGGAATATGAACTATCGGTGAAGGGAAGTTGGAAAATGAAGAGAATCTAGAGAAAGTAGTTGAGTGTTGAAGAGAATGAAAATGAAGAGAAAGGTTTGAGTATAAGATGGACGTGATAAGGGGTACGAAGGTTTAGGTATAAGTTGAAGGTGTGTGTTTGAAAAATTCACGGGGGTAATGAAAGGAAACAAGAAATGAATATGCATGCAGAGTGTAATGAAAGCGAACAAGAAATGAATGCATGCAAGATGCAGAAAAAGAAAAAGAAAAAGTGGTGGCTTGCAGAACTCTGCATAGGGAAAAGAAGAAATGCAAGTTTTTTAAAGATTTATGCATGTGAGTTTGGTTTGTTTTTTATGCAACGCATGCATTATATAGGTTTGTTTTTTATGCAATGCATGCATGTGATTAGGGGTAGAATTTGAATCGAATATCTTCGAATAAGGCATTATTCAAATTCTAGTACTCAGTACTCAAATTTGAATACTTGTACGAATCTTAATATGAAATTCAAATTCAAATTGAATTTCGAATATTCTAATTCGAGTAAAATTTTAAATATTCAAATATTTAGGGTATTTTGGTAAAATAAAATAAAATCATAACAAGTCATTTTTATTATAATTTTTTAATAAAAACATATATTATTTCAAATTTTAATTCGAATTATTTATCAAATAATGAATCAAATTATGTACTATTTGAATTCGAATTAAAATTTGAATCCAAATTCGAATTATTTGATCTACCCCTACATGTGCTGCATGCCTAGGAAAGAGGGACGATAGCTAATAAGTTTGTGAAATAGCCTCATTACATGTTCTTTTTATTCATGTTATTTGCTAATTTATTGAGTTTTAGTTTAATTGTTACTTAATTAAGTCATTTGTTTTAAAGTGTTGAATCATAGTTGAGTATACTTAGGATTTAGCCTTTAGTTAGGAATTTCATTTATTCTTAACTTAGTTTGTTAGTTTTGAAGGTTTAAAGCTTATAAAAAATTCATTTGAAGTCAAAGAAAAGTCAAACAAGGATTTCATAAGTGTCGGGCACCACAACCATGGAAAAGGGGTGCCATTGTAATACCTAATGTCTTTATAGATTTATTTAAAAATATTCAATGCACTAATAAGAATCTTAAGGTAGTGGTAGGAATTTTTTATTTATTTTTATATATATCACAGTCAGTTTTAAATTGATATTGATCTCTATTACATAAATTTTTCTCGTACGTAATAATATTTTATTCCATATACTTGGATTCCCTATTACTAAGATGTAACTTGCAACTTAGACCGTAAATGGATTTCCTTACACCATTATATATTTAATCAATGTATTTTTATATTTTACTTTCTTGAGTACTTTCTTATTATAAAAGAGTAGGATATATATAATATTATTCTCTATTAAACAATTTAGTAAACAAATGATCTATTATATATATATATTACATATCTTAGGGTTGATTGTCAAATCTATAGATGTGAGGTACTTCACTATTCCATCAAATTATATAGATCGTAAAAATGATATTATTACTTTTCTTTCTTGATTTGTGTAAGTAATTTCTATAATTACCTTCTTTAAATTTATAATCAATTTAAATCCAAGATTTACGTCATTTTTAGTGACTTTAATCCTTGATTTTAATAGCCTTACACGCTAAGACAATGTGTTCAAGATTTCAAGTAGAAAATATCAATTTGGAGATCATGGAGGCTCTGCCTCATAACTACCATTATAACCCTTCAACCCATCATCAACTAGTCATTAAGAGGTGCCTTTATATCCATACTTAGGCAATCCTCCAAAAGAGCGCCATGGCTTACCTTAACATTTCATAGTTACAACTTACACATAAAGTAAATATCTAGGAACACTCTTTTACAACTTTTACTCGATTACATCCAATGTTCCGAGAGGTTTACCCATTCAAAAGATAGACTCCTGGTTTACTAATTTCTACATAGGCAGTATTGTATACACCATGGTCAAATAAAAGTCCCCATCACCATAGTAACTATCCTATACTTGCCAAACCTCTTCAACATGCACCTCACCTTCATGTAAAGTAGCATAAAACACATAGCTCAAGCACTATTACAAGCATATTACCAAGCTAAACCCAAATACCTATCAATCTGCACATCAACATTTTGAAAACCCGTGAGAAAAAAAATCTCAACATATAATATCATAATTTTAAGAAGGGAACACTTAATGTATAGTTTTGAAATAAGAGAAATGCAAGATTTTAATGCAAGCGCTTTTAGTAAGTCATTCTTGCACCAATATGCAAACTGAGGCTTTGCCTTAAAAGACTCTCGGCACATAATTGTACCACCTCATCTAGACATGGATCCACAATAAGACATGGATCCACAATAAGGTTTGAGCAACTTCTTGGGTGCTTGGACTTCTTGGGCCAATATAAGGTAAGACAAGGCTACTAGTGCTAAAATTATGCAATTTCACATGCACACACTCTTGGCAACACAATTCGAGTTCTCATCATACATGCAATCTTTTAGGAAGAATATTAAGGAGTAGAAAAGAAGATTTCTAAGTTCAATGAAAGAAATAGAACAAGGAAACACAAGATAAATGCCTGAATTTTAGAACTGGCAACTAGTCTTCAATTGACTCCTACACAGGTTCCTCTTTATTTTCTCTTGAAATTCCTTAAAATTTTCTCTCTGCCACCTCTTCTTTAGCTTTGATACTGACTTCTATTCTCTTAAATCCTTGCTTCGATCTTGCTTATGAACCAAGTAATAGAATCAGTAGAAAATTCTAAGAAGATTGGTAGTATTATTTTCGGATTTGTAGTTTTCTTGGTCTTTCATGCAAGCTTGTTCTCTTTCTTACTTTGGATGGTCTCTCCTCTTGGACACTCACTTGCAAATGGTAAGAATGGAGAAGAGAACGATGATGGAGGTTTAATGGAGAAGATGAAGGTGTTTTACCCGTTTTACCTTTCCACCGCCAAATTCTACTTTCCACTTACCAATATTTTATTGTTAGTTAAGTCTACTTATCATTACCTATCTATCATTCCTCTTACACACCTACAGCCTCATTTAATATGTTCTTGTATTCATTTATTAACCACACATGCATTCTTACACTTTTACAACTTCATTTAATTAGATTCTTACGCATATTCATTAAACTACACACATGCTCCCGCTTGTTCTCATATAGTCTTAATTATGTATTCATTTCCTACCTTTTCTTTTTTATTCTTTTTTCTATTATTCACATTTTCTCTTTACTTCCATTTACTAAGGTACATCTAAGTTATATGGTATATTCCTAGCATAAATGCACAATAAATTTCTAATTTAAATGTATAGATTTTACAAATATCTACTTGATTTTGTCATGTTTTCTATACCTAATAAATATATAGAATAACACATATATATCTAGATAAAATTTTCAATTAAATTTATAAATCAATTATCAACTTATAACATATTCACACACAATGTAGATAAATTAAGTGCTATCTAGAGCATGTTACAACCACATCGACCAAAATCATGCAAGAATTCAACTAGGCAGAGGCTAGGGTGCTGGGGCTGTAGAAAGCTGGCATTGGGCTACCAGGCAGGAAGGTAGCCAGCACCTAGGCACCAGAAAAAGGGCACCCTAGCACCCAATGGTGAATCTCCACTCCAATTTTAAGTGCTGAGGTGCCAGAACTTCAGTACTGCGGTGCCGGCTTGATTCCTAGTATAAATTAACTTTTTTTTTTAAGGATTTTGAAGTCTATTTAAAGAGGTTTATGTCGAAGAATATACACACATAAGTTTTGCTAAGAAAGTTTAGAGTTTAGAGACATTAAAAGTGCAAGGAGCAAGTGGAGCTTGGGATGATTGAAGAACAACCATCGTTTTTCTTCATTCTACACTTTCATTTCCTAGTATTTGTGTGATGTTTTCTTTATATCAATCCATGTTTACATTAGGTATTAGGGAGTAGTTTTCTCTGTAGAATTTCAATGAAACTTAACATGTAACTTGGTTTTATATTATAATTTGATTGCTTAGGGTTTGAGGCATGAGTTATATATCTTATTCTATTTATGCTTCTAATTGATTAGCTACGAATTAGAATGATTTGGTACCTTAGATAAACCTTGACGAAGGAAATCTAGGTCTAGCCTTGAATAAGATAGCACTTGTTTGAATTCATTCACATACTTGTTCGAATTTGATTTGTATGTAGGATAGAAATATACCTCCATACTTTGTGTAGCCATGTTGGGTGTATTCTTAATGAGTCTAGCTTAATTCAATTCTCATAGAAATATAGTAAATTTGTTAAGTTAGATATTATTATAAGCAATTTGAAAGATACTTATAATTAAATTAAAGCCTTAGGTTAATAATTCAATATCACAACTAAGCTTGATAAGATAAAAATAAGCCAAGTGAGTATTGAGGAAAATTGTAATTCTAGGTTTCCTCTATTGCATTCTTATGTTTGCTTGCTTTAGCTTAGTTTAATTTATTTATATATCTCTCAAAGTTCATCTGTTTGGATAAAATTAGGATTGGTTAATTTTAGTATTTAACAATAGTTAGATTTAATTTCTTGTGGGAACGATCTCACTTACACTTTATTACTTGTTCACGATATGTGCACTTGTGTGGTAAATCTGATAATAAATTTTTGGCACCATTGCTCCTGAATTAGTTTAACAATCATTAATATTAATACCAACCAATTCTAGTTTTAATTTAAACTCTTTTTAATATCTTTTTATTTTTATTTTCTTGTTTGTTTTGTGATGTACAATGGAGATGTATACTAAAAATTTCAACCTCAAATGTTTCTCTCAATATGACTTGGAATCACTCTAAGATGCTTGGGAGTGGTTCAACTATCTGTTGATCTTATGTCCAATTCATGGCTTACCAAAATGGCTTCAATTTCATACATTTTACAATGGTTTTCGTGAGAGGTCACGAAAAGTGGTATATTCTAGCTGGTGGAGACTTCATGAATCTCAATGTAGACAAATTTTATAAGTTGTTGGAGACCTTGACCAAGCCCTTCATACCCATAAGTGAGTCTACACCAAGTGAGGATGAGCTTATACCAAAAGATGATAATATAGAGAGGCTTCAAGAATGGGTACAAAGTTCCCTTCCACCATGTATTCACTTTATAGAAGATGAATCACATAAGGAAATCCATGATGCCTAACTTATTGAGCCTAATTAGGTCATAGAAAAAGAAGTCCATGATGAAATCCAAGATGACCAAATGAGTGAATCTCAATTAGGAATAGTAGAAGACTCTCAAATAAGAAAGCAACTTAAGACTTGATCTTGGAAGAAAAACCACAACCTCTTGAGTTTAAATTAGCCATTAAAGAGAACAACTATGATGAAACCTATGTGACCAATTGTTCCTCCACTTAAATTAGCCACTGAATTTTACATTTATAAAGATCCCATGTGGCCAACTCCTCCACCACCTGATGTTGAGTGCACATGCCTAGTACTATCATATATTGCCAAGCTTGAGGGCATCTTAAATTAAGAATCATATATAGTGTTACATGACACTTACTATGGGCGAAAGCCGCTTATTTAGAAGCATTATTCTAATAGTCAAGCTGATGACTATACATCAAGTGCTTCTTGGAAGGCAACCCAAGTTTAAAATTTTTCTTTTTAATTTATGTTTTAGTTCTTATTAAGTGTTGTTTATTTTTGCAAGTATATCATTTTTTACCTCTTACAAATTTAGGCTTTATTAACAAGGCCATAGATTAGTAAGCTCTCCACCATGCTTCAATGCCATGGAGTGTTTCTATCCTTATCCTTCTATTATTTTATACATTGGGGACAATGTTAATCTTAAGTTTGGGGGAGAGTTTTATTGGTGTCATTGTGTTTTTAGGTTGTTAGTTAGCCAAGATGTTATTTTGCTTTGACGATGAAATCCCCACATCCTATGATAATATTATAGTTTTCATGTGATCTTCAACATTCATGTTAAATTCTTGAGTTAGTAGCATTATAGGATGTGATTTCCAACACATATTATGAACTTGATCTTTTTCTAGGGATTATTTTGCTTATTTGGAGATTGTTTATGTTTAGGAAGTTCATATATAATTAGGAACCTGTGGACTGTTTGAGCCTTTTTAAGCTTATCATGATATATATTGTATCCCTAGTTACCTCATTAAGCCTATATTGCATTTTCTTTGACACCCACATAATTTTTGCTTAACCGTTCTTTTAAATTTCAAATTTGAACCTGTACTCTTAGGCATGTTGATCATTCTATGAATATATGAATATATTGAGCTATGTTATAAGAAAAAGAAGGAAATGATAGAGTTATATATATAAAGTATATATTTGTGCCTCTTGATCACTCTTATATGCATAATAAAAAGAAATAGGTTTGAGGGTGTGACAAGAGTTGAAAAAAAGCAAATGAAAAAGTTAATCAAAGTAGAAAAAGAAATGAATTGTTGGAAAAGAAAAAAGTATGCCAAATGGGTATTACTTGGGTTAAAAGAGCTCTTTAAAGGTCTAGAGTGATCTATGTGCTTGGGGTAACTTGAACCTTAAATATACTTTTATCATACCATTACCCGAGCCTTTGTTACAAACCTTATTAAGACCTATTGATTCTTAACTTAGTCTAATCTACATTAGTAAAAAGAGACTTGAAAATCAAACTAATGGGGGTTTAAGTGCTAAGTTTGGATTTACTTAGATATAAGTTTATCCAGATTGCAAGCATTCCTTTGTTAAAAGATCATTCACACACAAACATTAGAAATCCATTTGAATTTGTTACTTGCTCTTGAATTGAGCATGAATTTGAATGAGACTTATGGTTGACATTTAGTTAAAGGTTATGTGAAACTTTTGAGAGCATATTAGGGATATCATTGTTTTAGTGTGATGCATTTTTGTTTGTATTTTAGTTTTTCTTTTGCTCAAGGACTAACAAAACCTTAAGTTTGAGGGTGTAATAAGTTTATGAAATAGCCTTATTACATGTCTTTTTAATTCATATTATTTGCTAAGTTATTGAGTTTTAGTTTGATTGTTGCTTAGTTGAGTTATTTGTTTTAAAGTGTTGAATCCTAGTTGAGTATGCTTAGGATTTCACCTTTAATTAGGAATTCTATTCATTCTTAATTTAGTTTGTATGTTTTGAAGGTTTAATGCTTAAAGAAAACCCATTTGAAATCAAATAAGAGCCAAACAAGGATTTCATATGCGTCAGGCGCCACAACCAAGAATTCAACCAAGTAAAGGCTTAGGCGTTGGGGTGCCAAGCAAGAAGGCAACCAGGGTAACACCTTACTCCCTTAAACCTAGACTTAATTTAATTAAAGTCTTAATATCTAAATTAAATAGAAATTACTCCTTAATTACCAAAGAGATCTTAATTCTTAAACTAAAGTAGCAATTCCTTTACCAATTTTTTTTTTTTTTTATTCCTCTAGGACTGAGTTCATTAAATTAAATTACCAAGTTTTCTTCTATCTTCTCCCTAGGCTGAATTTAACTATTCTTAATTAGGTGATATTTTATTCTTCACTTGTTACAAGAGAACATGTCACCCAAATTTTCTTTTAATTAATTTACCTCCTTAATGTTACTTATTACAAGACACTTTAACAAATTTTTCTTACTTAACTTACCTCCTTCAAGACTTGTATTTTATTACTTTGTGTTCCTAATAGAATTTCCATTAAATACTTTTCTAGATTAAAATTGGCTAGATCTTGTAAGCTAGAATTAACTCACATCTTCCATGGTCTTAATTTATTTACTTCCTTTTTAGTACATTTTTGTTAAAACTACATGCCAAATTACCCATTAATATTACTCTTGATCCAATTTAAGTCTTCCATGACCGATTAGTACTAGATACTTTAACCAATTCTTCTTATCTTGTATTCTACCATTTGTTTCATTTATCTTTTGTTAATTGTCATCCTTTCTCCTTGCTTTAGCTGAATTTGACACTTTTTTTGCTAAAGTCTACTTGACCGAATTGGACACTTCTTTTTCCTAAGGAATTTTTCTTGGCCAATTTTACCATGTGGACATTAAAGACTTACAAAAGAGACATAGTCTCCTATTTCATTTATTTACATAATACATATTATTTACATGGACTTTATATTAAGTTTAGACCAAAATGAAACTATTACTAGTATTTTACAAATTTCCTTTAAACAACTAAGTTCAGACTAGATACATATTCATACTTATGGCATCATTAGATTTTCCCTTTCTCTTCCTAAGACCCCAACAACCATGACTTCAAAATTACTAAACCGTTTTAATGTTGATATTGAAATATAAGTAATATTGGAATTGATGAATTGTATTAACTCTTTTGGGGTAAGTATGTATATAAATACACATATACATGGAAGGAATTTAAGATGCTTTTAAAATGTTTGTCGAAATGCCTAAATGAAACTAGTTGTATTAGGATGAGTAAAACTTGGTAAATTTAATACTTTGTGGTAAGTTGTTATTTGAATTTGAACAATAAGTTTATAAACAAGAAGCAAATAGTGGTTGGTTGATGTGGTAAGTTGAGGATTAGATAAGAGTAGGTAGTGAATATGAGCAAAGAATGTTAAGTTGTGAGGTGAAATATTGAAAGTGAGAGTTAAAAGTCAATTTGTTACTGTTTATGATATTAACGAAGTGGAGCTCATTGGTTATATTGTCTTTGTTGTTATTTAGTTGAATGTAACCAGGAATTTACATGTTGGTATTTTGGGCATGTTCCACATTGCAGGGAACCTCTGTCGAAAGTTTTAGTACACTGTCATGTATTTTCCGTAAATAAGCATTTGTATTTTAAATTGTATTTTTTGAATTGTACTTCTATTCCTTGGTTTGATCAAGAGTTATAGTTGTTTCTTTGTTTTGATGTCAATGTTACATAGGTTTGGTTATCCATTATTTCGGCTAGTCATGCCTTTGTGTGAGGTGTGACAATAATAATAATATATATGATTAAATACTAAAACATAAAATTACTAAAAATAATAAAATTACTAATAATTCATAATATAATATATCATAAATATAATTTCAAAAAAGTCACTAATTAGCATAAAATTACTAGCAATAAAAAAATTTACTAATAATTGTAATATAATAAATATAATTCCATATAATAAATATAATTCAACAAAGTCACTAAATAGTATAAAATTACTTAAAACCAAAAAATTAAAAAAAAATATCTAATATCAACTAAATAATTAATTTCAACTTATCAACTAACAGTAATTTTAAATTTTCAAACTAAAAATATAATGGCTTGCCAAAATATAATGAGAAAGTGTGAATATGTAGGAAAAATAGTGCATGGAAATATAAAATTTGGAAGAGATGAGAATAGGATGTTTAGACGGAAGAAAAAATTTAGAAAGCAGATGCAAAGTGTGTATATAAATTGAGAGGAAGATAAGAATGCAAGAGAAGGGAGAAAGGGGTATTATATGCCTGAGGGTGGTAAGAAGAAATCGGAGCTGTGAAGACAGGGGAAGAAAAAACTCTTGGAGGGCAAAAAAAGAGGGAAACAAAGTTTGGAAGCATGCATGCAGCCTTTGAAAAGAAAAAGGAAGCATTCAGAGAGGAGAAGGGAGGCAACTTGGCATGTTTCCTACAACACTAAAACCAGATTTTCAACTTCCAATTTCAAGTTGCTCATGAACGGATGGTCACCAAATGCTGGCACTGACATGGCAAGGAGAAACTAGATTTTCAAAATCCGGGTTCATGAGTTACTCTATTTTGGTTTTTATGTATTGAAATGTATTATTGATGCTATAAGATTGAAACTTTGGACCCTTTTGTCCAAAAATAACAAAATTACTAATTAATTTAAAAGTCACAAAATTACTAATTAATAAACCTAACAAAATTATGAATATATCATAAATATACTAATTAACATAAAAATTGTAATTTTAACAAATTCCTAATTATAACATATCATAAAATTTATTATTTAAAAAATTATAATACAAAGCTACAACAAATATAGATAAAAATAAAAAGAATAATAAATATAATTTGCTACAAAATTAATAATTTTTTATGCCTTACATGATAAGAAGAAAAAAGTGTCAACACCGTTAAAAGAATATAAGCAACAACCCTAAAAAAAGTCACAAATAGTTCAATGATTAAAGAAATAGATTATCCTAAAAAATTATAAGCACAAGTAATTTATGATTATCATACAACTTATAAAGTATAAAAATTTCAATTGGATAACCAAATGTCCGTAACCCTGACTGGTTGGAAGAATGGATAACCAAACATCCATAACCCTAACTAAATACATATGACTTTTGACTAAACCAATACGTAAAAACAAATTTTCTAAAACATAAATTAATTGTAAAAGCTTGTTTATTGAAACAAATAACAATCTATTGAAAATTTCAGCAGAGGTTCCCTGCAATACGGAACATGTCTCAAAATATAAACAAGTACACTTACTTATATATAATCAGATCATAATAACCACAGAATTACACAGAGGAGCTCCACTCTAGTCATATCACAAATAATTAAACTATTACATAACACAAAATTTGACAACCCAAAGCTCTAATGTGACTGCAAACTTTCATCACTGACTTTAAATTTGAGATTCCAAATATACCTTGCAGCCAAACACTTGGCAAGCCCAATATCGATAATTTTCATCCCTAGAAATCTTGTTACTAAAAAAAATCAATAAAGAAGGGTGAGTACTACGGACTCAGTGACAGTGAATGGATAATCATACCCAAAAGGTACTAGCATCACTTAGCACACGTATATAGTCACTTAATATCAACATATCATAAATTTCGAAACCACTAAGTTCACATGTACATAATTACAGAAATATAAGACTTAACAAGCACAGTTCAAGTAGTACTCTATATAATCCAATCAAAACAACCAAAGCACACAATTCATACAAAGGGTCAACCGAGTAACTCAGCCCCACACATCACTCCCACCAGACAATTTTGCTCTCACACACCAAACAGAATCATAAAAAGAATTACTAAATCTCTTTCTCCAAATCTACCCACTGGGGCTGAGCACTCAACTTTTTTTGAAAACAGTTATTAGAATTAGAATATCTCAAAACATAAGCGTATTAGAATTTTATTTCCGAAGTAAAAATCATTTCTAAAAGAAAAACATTTTGTTGACCCTTATCAACCATAAACAATTTCAAACATCAACCATAATTCATTTAAACTAATCATAGTAATATAATTCTTATTTCCTACTATATAACATATATATGCATAAATATGTCAAATAATCAAACACACTAATTCAGCAACCAAAGGGTAACAATTAACCACTTATCGGTTTACACATCTTGTTTGTCACTTCCTCTTACACTCACATGTGTTATTGATTTAACAATAATTTCTGAAGCTACAATTACATTTTCCATATATTGTTTAGTCTACCAATTTTATAAATTATAAAATTTTAATTACGAAAATCTAGAGTTACTAAGTTTCAAGTATTTATTTAATGTTTACTCGTTTTAGGCATTTTCACAACTCTTCTAGGATATATGTTTGTTTTCAACTTACATACTTAACCAAATTTAATAAAACCAAGTTTAAACATTAACCTTAGGAAGTTAGCTATATTTCTTGTTTAGAAACTTTTCCTAAAATCAGCCTTGAACTTACTTCATATGAACAAAAACAAGGTTCTCATATTCTAGTTGCCTAACCTCTGATTCTAATGCTTATAAAATTCTCATGCTTGGGAAATAAATTATGAAAATTTATAGTCTATCTTTTCAAGGTGTTAGGAACATTTCATATTCAACACTCTACTCTTAATTCATCCGTTAAGAATTTAAGACCCCTTAACATCTATTTTTCCAAAACAGGTATAATTAGGACTAGAAAATCATAACCATGACGTCTAATACTTCCAAAATACACACAACATGGAATTAGGACCTGAACCATTCCATATTTATTCTTTAATATGTTGGGAACAACTTTTCTTTAGAGGTCTTAAGGTAATTTCAACTACAACCCCCAACAAAGTCTATTGGACTAACTAAAGCTTACTAAAAATCCTGCATGGACCTAGCTGTAATCTAATAGCTATAACACTAAGTATACTTAGAACCAAGTTACGAAATTTTCCGAACATCATCTCAAGACCATAAACTACACTTTCTGTTTAGAACTATTAATTTAATTTAGTCCCAAAAGCACCCAAAATACAAGATTTCTTTAACTTACGAAATCTGGCCCTGCATCCCTTCAAAAACTTCTTAATTTTTATTTTTAATACTTTACCCATAACTAACCATCCTTTGCTTATACTCACTACCCATTTTCATCAATTAAAAATTTTATGTTAACTCCCTAATTCTCTAAATTTAATCCCTTTTTCTTACTCATCACAATTCTTAATTCATTCTAACCATTTATTTTACTAGAGAAACTTTTGTACCTCCCTTTTATGCATATATTTACATTTGATTTCTCCTAGGCATATTGTCAAAAACCTCATATGCATATATTTTAGTCTACTTGATATATATAGTGTCACACCCCTCACTGACGCATGACTGGCCAGAGAATTGGGTAACCAATCCACCGTAACCCTGATTTTGAAACAAAAAAACAAACCTGACTCATGACCCAACTAAAAAATAAAACTAGCTTTTCTAAAACCGAAGTTCACTTTAAAAGTTTACTTCCTATAATAATTAACAAGTTACTGAAAAATTTGGTAGAGGGTTTATGTAATACGAAACATGCCTCAAAATACAAATACACAGTCTCATGATTTTACATCCTTCAAATTTAGACACCCCCATAGTTCTAGTGTGACTACAAATTTTCATCATTTAACTTCAAGTTTGAGATCCTTATATTACCTTGTTGTACTTAATCAGCAAGTCACAAACTCGGCGACGCCATGTAATGAACTCCTGTTACTTTAATCAGCAAGTCACAAACTCGGCGACGCCATGTAATGAACTCCTGTTACTAAAAAAAATTTACCACAAAAGATGGGTCCGTAAGTGGAAAATCATACCCAAAGGGTACTAGCATCACTCAGCACAAATATATAATATACATATTAACATGATTCATATAACCTTTCACATTACATGTACACATTGTAAGTTTCACAAATTCACAATTCATATAACACACAGGATCACCATTTAGTCAGCGTAACAATATCACACAAAGCAATCAAAGGGGCAACGAGTAACCCAGCCTCGCACAACATTATCATCCCTACAGGGCATTTACGCGCCCGCACAACAAATTGATCTTTGTATATAATCCATCCCATCGAGGCTGGGCACTCAATTTTAAAAAAAAAAAAATCTATCAGAATCAGAATTTTCTTATGATTTTAAATTGGAACGTCCTAGGTGTACATGGATCTCATTTTCGGAGATAAGAATCATTTTTCATAAAAACCTCATTTTGTTGGCCCTTATCAACCATAACCAATGTCAAACAAAGCAACCAATATCAAACAAACATAATTCAAATAAATTACTGAAATACTCTACTTGCTTATTTTCCATATATCATGTATATTCAATTAAATAAATAATTACACATACTAATCTGGCCCCTAATGGCAGCAATTAACCACTCACTCGTAATCGATTCCATTCGTCATCTACACTTGCGTCCACTCATCTCATCAGGTCCACATTAGAATCCAGAACTGAAATTCATAATCCCATATAATACTTAGTTCATAAAAATTATTGTTATACTCTTTTAATTACTAAACTTATATCTCAACTTATATAGGTTTCTTTATATAAATTTCCTTTAAGCTATTACATGTCAATTAATATGAATTGGACTTTAGGTAATAAGGTTAATAATGAAGAAGGATTTTAAGTGTCTTGACAAAGCATAGGGTAGGAGGAACCATTAGAAAAGATGGAAAGCGCTTAGTGAGTTAGAAATGTTGAAATTGCCTAAACTTGGGGTTTGGACCAGTGTTCACTTTAACGGTCATATCTTTCTCTAGAAAATTTTGAATCCAGTTTCGTAAAATTTATAAAATACTAGACACATGTAGATTTATAAAGGTATATCATATGTAATTTTTAGATTTGTAAATCAATACAGTTTATTGTTTGAATTTGCATCAAATTTTGCAACATGCAGGATTTTTGACAGCTTTGACCTTACCTTAGTTAATTGAACATAACTTTTCCTAGGAAAAATAGAATCCTATTCTGTTTGTTGGGTTTTATTAATAGACAAGTATATCTATATTTTTTATTTATTTCCTAAAATTAGTCTTGAGCCCACTCAATTCCTTACGTGAACCACAAACAGGGCACTACGAAGCATGTCTAACCTAGCCGGAGTCTAATAGCTATAACTCACAACATATTTGGAACCAAGCTACAAATTTTGTCAACAACATGTTAAGACTATAAGCTACATTTCATATTTTGAACTCTTAATTTAATTCAGTCCCAAAGACAATCGAAATACCAAATTTATGTTACCTACAAAATCTGTCCCCTGCACTCCCTTCAAAACCACTTAACTCCTATTTTTCCACCACTTTCAAGCTCCAATTCAGACTCCTCTCTTCAACACTAATTCACTAACATTACTCCTAATCTGATTAAATTGAAGATTGTATTAGTGATTTAGAATCAATCAAGAACTTATATTTCACTTTCCAATATCAATTCAACCAATTCTTATTCATTAAGATACAATTATTTTCTTATAGACATTTTATCAACTACCTTATATGCATGTTTTTATTCTAGCTTATGAGCAAGTATCTATAAATATACTCACCATGAGACTTACATAAGTCCATCAAATTACATCTTATTCATATTCCACTTCTAACACTTCTTCTAATTCATAAGCTATTTCATCTTCAAACTATAATTTCCAATATATAATCACTAATTTCACATCTTTAACTACAGTTAAAAGAACTCCAAACTACTCACCTAAATCAAGAGATTACCATATTTTAAACTAGCAAGACTAACTTAGCTAAACTATAATTTTATAGCAATAAAATTCCTGCACTTCTAATCTTGATGCCAAGACACTTAAACGCCAACATCCCTTCCTCCTAATGATTTTTGCTAGTCGGCCATAAGAGAAGAAAAACGTCCAAGCTACTGTTGACTTTCTTAATTCTTTACAAGAAGTTGAAAAAATAGAGTATGGTCTGCCTTTTACCTATCACTTGCTGTAGTAAACACTTACAGCATCCCACCAAAACTCCAAGGTCACAGCAGGTTTCAAAGCTCACCAATTTGCTGCTTCAATCTTAGTCCATAGCTGTTGTCTCACTTCTTAGAGCAAGGAGTTGAAATTTGCTACTCCAATTACAGGACTTCACAGCGAACTAAAAGGAACAACTGGGGCATGGCTACAGGGAAGGTTTCCTCACAACAAAGACAAGGGAATGAACACCAAGCAAGGCAGTTCATGGCAACATCTAGACCCATACAATTCAAGCAATTCTAGACAAGCAAAACAAAGAAAAGGATGGAGAGTAGCAATCTCAGTCAATCAAGAAAGATGCAGAAATTTATGGAACACAAGGAGGAAAGCAAATGGGTCGGTCAACATAAAAGGAAAATGAAAAAATAAATAATAAAAGAAACAAGGTCCAAGTCTCCATAAAAATGGATGGTGTATGTTTATTTTTGATTTGTGTGTATATATATATATGTATAAATGTTTATTTTATTCCTACATGTGTTTTACCCTTTTAAAAAAAATTTCACACTATAAGGTCAAGCTTCAAATCAATTAAGTTTTTTTTTTTTTTTTTCCTAATTGTGTATATAATTTATTTATATGTTTTTATTTACTCAAATTCACATTATTTATTAATTTACTCCCTTCTATACTCATATTATTTACCACTATCTCTCACATACACGTTGATACTTATAAATTTTATAATTAAGAATTATACGTTACCTAGATCTTGATGTTATTACCTCAAATATCCCTAATGTCGCAATACCGGGTTATAACATATAGATTCATGTATATATATTTCCCAATACAATCAACATACTCCTAAGAACTCTTAATTTGCTCAAAATTCCAATTAAACTAACTACTTAACACAAACATATCCAACTTTCAAAGCTTTCACTTCCGATAACCATATAACCATCATTTTCTTATATCCCTTGATCACAATCTTTAATCCAACACATGAAATACTTAAATTAATTTAACAATTGACAACAATTCCTTACCCATTGCTGCCAACCTTCAAAGATGGCTGCCATTCACCCAACCAATGGTACCTTGCTGCTGGAGGAAGAAGATTGTGTAACCTACTTCTACCACTTTCATGCCACTAAACTACTACAAGACTTCCTCTTATTGTCACTGTTGGCTGTCATGATTTTTAGGGAAAAATGGTCCATGAGTTAAAGGACTCTTTGTTGCTGCCATCCAAGCCTCACACAAGTAAGGTTGCAGCTCCTGCTCACTGCAGTTATAAGACAAAGGCTGAATGTTAAGGGTAGGCATTTGTTGAAGATAACAAAGAACAGATACGGCTAAAATAGGGGAGGGCATAGTTGGTTTTTGCAAGGGAAAAAGAGCCAAAGTCTTTGCTTATTCCAAAATAGGGCTACTGCCCTCCGAATTCCTTCTTGACTCCCACATCAACGCATGATTACAATCCATACACAAGAAGGATTTGAACTCAACTGAACAAGGAGAACAAACACAGTAAAGTCAGGAGAAGGAATTGCACACCAAGACAAGGAAAGAGCTTTTTCTCTCTCGGCTAGAGTTAGAGCCTCCAAGAGTTCTCTAGAACTCACCAACTTTTTAACAGAAAGACAAGTATGGCAGTGGAGAAGGGAACCAAAATCTACCAAAAAGGAAAATAATAAGGTAAGGAAGAAACCAAATAAAAGTACATTAAGACAAAGAGTCAAAAGTTGTATTTATGTGATATATACTTGAAGTCAAGGTCAACTCTCAGAATATGTTGTGTAGAATAAAACTCTAGACTTATCTAATATATATACATATTTTAATTATTTTACAGTTTATTTTCCTTTTTGTTTTCACACATTAATAAAGTTTACACAATTAAATTTCAAGCTTTGAGTCAACCTAGTTTAAATTACTTGAGTATGTATATTTTATATACAAATATGTATTATATTTATTTATTTTATCTATATATTAATTATTCACTTACTTGAATTTACTTGATCACAATGTTATTTACTATACGATAATAAATACATAATATTTTTAAAACGTATATTAAGGTTACACTAAGATATTGAATTATAACATGTTTAACTATATTGTTATTTAATTAATTTGTTTATTTTATAACATAAATTAACACATGGTGTCTAAAACTCGATTTTTCATTATTAGGTTATGAGGGTTATAACAATAAGGGTGGGAAAGAAAAATAGAAGTTGTGGTGTTTAGAGGCATGCATGCAGCCTTCTAAAAAGAGAAGGCATGCATGCAGCATTTGAAAAGAGTTTGGAGGTATGCATGCTCGTGATAGACGAATGGTCGTCACATGTTGGTGCTGACATGGCAAGGAGAAAATAGATTTTCAAAATCTGGATTCATGAGTTACTCTATTTTGATTTTTATATTTTGGAATGTACCATTGATGCTATAAGATTGAAACTTTAAACCCTTTTGTCCAAAATCAACAAAATTACTAATTAATTGAACGTCTCAAAATTATTAATTAATTTAAACCTAACAAAATCACTAATATATCATAAATATAATTATTATTGAAATTAACATAAAAATTACAATTTCAACAAATTTCTAATTATAACATATCATAAAATTTATTATTTAAACAATTATAATACAAAGCTACAACAAATATAGATAAAAATAACAAATATGATAAATATGATTTGCTACAAAATTAATAATTGTTTAGCAATAAGTATCAACACTATCAAAGGAATGTAAGCAACAACCCTAAAAAAACCATAAATAGTTCAATGATTTCAAAAACCATAAATATATTTCTATAATTATCATACAACTTATAAATTATAAAAATTTCAATTGTTAAAAAACAATTAATTATATTAAATTGTATTATTTTAACAACACTACAAAATATAATATATAATATAAATTATAATTTGTTATTACCCTCATAACCTGATATAGTAGTTTAAAACATAATGTGTAAATTCAAGTTATAAAATAAACAAATAATAATACAATTGAACATGATATAACCTGATATTAAAACAGAAAATTTGAAACAAATTGGTGTAACTCATAATTGTAAAAATAAATGCAGTTATATGAAATAATAAATATTATATCTATATGTATACATAAAATTATAAATATATATTGTTAAAATTTGGTTGACTTAAAGTTTGAGTTTTTATCTTGTATAAAATTTATTTAATTAAAACATATGTACAAACCAAGTAAATTAGTAGAGAAAAAAAAATTAAATGTATATAAAAATATCAAGAGTTAATCTTAACCACAAGATAAAACTTAGACTTTGACCACATTTTATTGTATTTATTTTATTATTTTTCTTTGTCATCTTTTCTTTCCTTTAATTCTTTTGTTTTGGCCGATTGTTTTACTTGTTCTACCACTTTTGAGATTTGTCTTTCCTATGTTTTCTGAATTGTTCTAGCTTCCTATTCTCCTGTTCTGACATGGTAAATTTCAGCTCTCATAATCAAGTTTTTTTTAGCCATTTTCTTATTCCTCTTGACTGCCATATTCCTTGTCCAGCCGTAAGTCTCCTTCATATCCTTGTCCTTCCTTGTCCATTCACGTTTGTCTTTTCTCCACCCTCCAAATAATCTTGAATTCACGTATATACACTAAAAGCTTGCAATGAAGTTTTCTTTCGTTGTGTCTAGGATTTTTTTGGTATTTTCTTTTGTTTCGTCGCTGATCCAAGGAGTGGGAAAGTGAACAAGAAACTTAGGCTTTATTCTTTCAAAATCAAATTCACATGAACTATTCTCTTAGCATTGAATTGATGGTACAGAACTTCAATTAGTTTCTGTTATGGCTGAAACACACATGATAGTTTTGCTTTTACTTTGACTTTTCATCCATCTTGTGGTTTTGTAAGAACTAAGTGAGCTATTAAGTCGTTAACAATATTATCTTTTAGATATCCTGTATATGTGTTTTATATATCTTTGTATCTTTGTGGAGGTAGCCACCTCAAAAGGATATGTGGCTGGCTGTGCTCTTTCACCAACAAGTGGACAAGTCTTTCACTTTAAGAAATTAAATATTAGCTGCTTCCAAACCAACAATTTACACACGAGATAGCCACATAGGCTATTAAAGCATGCAATTCAACAACTTTGAACTTCAAAAATAAGAGGATTTGTCCACTTGTACATGTATTACTTCTCTTGGAGTCATAACTCTTTTTTTTTTTTTTTTTTTTTTTTTTCCATGTGATGATGACCTTCTTCGGTCATTTTTGGTGGTTGCAATTACGCTCTTTCTCCATGAAAATGGAAGTGGGTGTCTATGTGTGAAGCACTTATAATATGTATGTGAGTGGATGAAATTATATTGATTTTATAATATGTATGTGAGTGGTTGAAATTATATTGATTTTATTGGAATGGATGTATATATATATATATGAATGGGGATTAGGTGGTTTTTGAAGGGAAGCTAGGTAGATTTGATAAGTTAGAGATATTCAGTATTTCGAGTGTTTTTGGGACTAAATTACATCAAGAGTTCTAAAGAGAAAATATAGCTTAGAGTCTTGAAATGAAATTTGGAAAATTTCATAACCTGATTCTAAGTATATTTATTGTTAGAGCTGTTGGACTACAGTTAGGTCGATTTAGGATTTTAGGCGAGCTCCAGCTAGTCCAGAGGACTTTGTCAAGGATTATGGTTAGAATTAACTTAAGACCTCTAAATAAGACTTGTTTCTAACATATCAAGGACAATTCTGGAGTAGTGCAGGTTTTAATTCCATGTTATGTGTATTTTGGAGAAGTCAAAAATCATGGTCATGATTTTCAGGTCTTGACTATACCTATTTTGGGAAAACTAATATTAGGAGTTCTTAACGGATGAATCAGGAGTAGAATGCTGAAGATGAAATGTTCCTAACACTTTGATAAGATAGAATGGAAAGTTTTGTAGTTTATTTTCCAAGTATGAGAATTCTACAAGTATTAGAATTAGGGTCAGGTAACTAGAAATTGTAAGAGTGCCCTATTTTTTTACATGTGACGAATCGAGTGATTTGAAGATTGATTTTAGAAAACTTTTCTAAATAAGAAAGATAGCTAACTTCATAAAATTAATGTTTCAACTCGGTTTGGTTAAATTTGGTTAAGTATGTTAGTTAAAAAAAACATATTTCTAAGAAGGGTTGTGAAAATGCATAAAAGGAGTAAACTTTAAATAAATATTTGAACTTAGTAATTCTAGATTGTAGTAATTAAAATTATAAAATTGATAAATTAAATAATACTTGGAAAATGTATTTGCAGCTCCGAAACTATGATTGAGCCAATGACGCACGTGAATGCAAGAGGGAGTAATGATTAATATTGTTTATGATGAGTAGGTTAATTGCTACCCTTTGATTGCTGCATTAGTGTATTTAATTGTTCGATGTATTTAGGTGTGTGTATATATATATATATATATATATATATGTTATATAGTGATAAATAAGAATCATATTGCTGTTAATGACTATTTGAATGATGTTGATGTTTGAAATTGCTTGTGGTTGATAAGGGCCAACAAAGTTTTTTTCTTTTCAAAATGATTTTTACTTCTAAAATAAAATCATGGTACATCAAGCATGTTTTGAGATATTATGATTTTAATAAGTGTTTTGAAAGAATTGAGTGCTCAGTCTCAGTGAGTGGATTTGGAGAAGGAGGTTCAATGATTTTGAATTTCAATGACTCTATTTATGATTCTATTTGGTGTGCTGGTGCCAAATTGTCTAGTGAGAGTGGTGTATGGGGCTGAGTTACTCGGTTGGCCCTTTGTTTGATTTGTGTGTTTTGATTATTTTGATTGAATTATATAGAATGTTATTTGAACTATGTTTGTTAAGCTTATGTTTCTGTAATCGTGTAAGTGTAACTTTAATGATTTTGACATTTATGATATTAATTGACTATATGGTATATACATGTGTTGAGTGATGCTAATACTTTTTGGGTACAATTTTTTACTCATGAAGTCTATAGGACTCACCCATCTCTTGTGAATTTTTTTTTAGTAACAAGAGTTCAGTACATGACGTAACCAAGCTCGTGACCTGCCGATAAAGTATGGACAAATTATTTTCCAAGATCTCAGACATGATGTCAAGGATAAAAGTTTGCAATCACACTAGTACTATTGAATGTCTAATTTTGTATAATGTAATAGTCTAGTTATATGTCTTGTTTATGATGTGAACCGAATGGAGTTCTTTGTTGTCTTTATATTATTATGTAAAAATAGGAGTATATGTGTTGGTACTTTGAGACATGTCCTATATTATAGGAGACCTCTGTCAAAATTTTTGGTAAATTGTTATTTGTTTCAGTAAACAAACTTTTACAATTAACTTTTGTTTTATAATATTTTTTTTTTTTTTTTTTTTTGTTTAGTCAAGAGTTGTATGTATTCAGTTGTGGTACAGTCAAGGTTACGATCAAATCTTTTGGCCAGTCATATCTCTGTGAGGATGTCACAATTATCACCAATTACTCTACATAAAATAATAATATATATGATTAAACATCAAAACATAAAATTACTAAAAATAATAAAATTACTAATAATTCATGATATAATATACCATAAATATAATTTCAAGTAAGCCACTAATTAGTATAAAATTACTAACAATAAAATTTTTTACTAATAATTTATAATATAATATAAAATAATATAATACAATAAAGTCACTAAGTATAAAATTACTAAAAATGAAAAGTTTTTAACAAAACAACTAATAACAACTAAGTAATTAATTTCAACTTAACAAACTAACAATGATTTCAAATTTTCAACTAAATTTAATCGCTTGTCAAAATATAATGAGAGTGTGGGAAAAATAGAGTCTAATTTATAAAATTTGGAAAAGAGGAGAAGAGGATGTTTAGACAGAAGAACGAAATTTAGAAAGAAAATGCAAAGTGTGTATATAAATTGAGAGGAAGACGAGAATGTAGGAAAAGGGAGAAAGGAGAGAGAAGCATTATATGCATGAGGGTGGGAAGAAGAAATTGAAGCTGTGATTACGAAAGAAGAAAAACTTGTGAAGGACATAAAAAGAGAGAAATAAAGTTTGGAGGCATTCATGCAGCCTTAGAAAAGAGAAGAGAAGAATGCAGATTGGAGAAGAGGGTAGCTTGACGTGTTGCCTGCAACATTGAAACAGGATTTTCAAAATTTAGTTTCAGATTGCTTGCAACCGATGGATGGTTGCCACATGCTAGTGTGACATGGCAAGGAGAAAGCAGATTTTTGAAATCCAAATTTATGAGTTACCCTATTTTGGTTTTTATGTTTTGAAATGTACCATTGATGTTATAAGATTTAAACTTTAAACCCCTTTTCATCCAAAAATCTCCAAAATTACTAATTAATTTAAATATCACAAAATTACTAATTAATTTAAACTTAACAAAATTACTAAGATATCATAAATTTACTAATTTTTGAAATTATCTTAAAAATTATTATTTCAACAAATTCCTAGTTATAACATATCATAAAAATTATTACTTAAACAATTATATTACAAAACTATAACAAATATAGATAAAATTACAAGAATGAAAATATGATTTACCACAAAATTAATAATTGTTTATGACTTACATGGTAAGAAACAAGAAGTGTCAATACTATCAAAGTAACGTAAGCAACAATCCTAATAAAACCACAAATAGTTCAATGATTAAAGAAATAGATTATCTTAAAAAATTATAAGCGCAAATAATTGATAATTATCATACAACTTATAAATTATAAAAATTTTAATTGTTGAAAAATATTTAATTATTTCAAAATATATTATTTCAAGAACACTGCTAATTATAATATATAATATAAATCTTAATTTCACAAATTACTATACATATAATAATAATAATATATATGATTAAACATTAAAACATTAAATTACTAAAAATAATGAAATTACTAATAATTCATAAAAATATATCATAAATATATTTTCAACAAAATCACTAATTAGTATAAAATTACTAACAATAATTTTTTTTACTAATAATCCATAATATATAATAAATATAATTTCAACAAAGTCACTAATTAGTATAAAATTACTAACAATCAAATAATTACAACAAAACATCTAATAACAACTAAATAATTAATTTCAACTTAACAACTAACAATAATTTCAAAATTTTAAACTAAAACTATAATGGCTTACCAAAATTTACAATAAAAGTGAATGAGAAAGTATGAATGTGTGGAAAAAATAGTCTATGAAAAAATAAAATTTGGAAGTGAATGAGAATATATAAGGTAAAGAGGAGGAGAGGAGGAGAGGAGAAGACGAGAAAGAATTTTGTTTCCAATAAAGGAAGTTTAGAAAGCAAATGTAGAGAACAATTAAAGAGAACGTGTATGTATATATGCTTGAATTAGAAAGGAAATGCGAAGAACAATTTATGAGAAGTGTATGAATATATGCTTGAAGTTTAGAAAGCAATGAAGAGAAAGTGTGATAACGGGATGGGGAAGAAGAAAAATATATGGTAGGTAGGGGGCAGGTTTTTGCAGGAGAAAGGGAGAAAGGGAAGGCATGCATGTATGTAGGAAAGGGGCAGCCTTCTGCTTTTGCAGGAGAAATGGAGAAAAAAGAAGGCATGCATGCAGAGAAGGGGGTAGCCTTCTCATGAAGTCTGAAAGGGGACAAAAGGAGCACTGGATTGATAAAACCGAATTTTATAAATCTAGTTTCTCAAGTTACCCTATATAGTCTTTTTAGTTTTAATTCTACCCTTTCTTGCTTTTTTTTTCATAAAGTGGTCCTATTTGGCCAAAAATCAAGAAGAGAGCTTAGAAATTTAATATGTTCAGAAATAAAAACACTGCATTTTTTAAACAAAATTTTAGAAATGACATGCTAATGTGGGAAACTAATAGAAGAATTGACAAATTCAAAAAGAAAACTCTACACTCTACTTTGAGGCTTTAGGTATATTTGGATTGTATTTTTGTAATTTAATTTATTAATAACTTATGACATGATATATTTAAAAACATACGTTTAACTTTCAAAATATCATCATGATGTTAAATTCTCGGATTTCTCTATATATTTATGAATCAAAGTGCATCAAACAATCTTACACTTTAATGTTAAAGAAGGAAGAATTGTAAGTAAACAGTTTCAAAAATTGTAATATTATTCAGTCTAATTTCTGAACCTACAAAGTCATTTGTACATGCTTTTGTAACATATTTTTTTAGAAGAATATGGTGCCATATTAGGCAATGTTATTACTGAGGTTGTCTAACCAAAGAGAATGGGTAATTAGACTTGAGTATGTTGGCGAGAATATGTGTTTACACAATGAGTGTTGAGATTTTTTCATTGATGGATAATGGCTTTTTATCATTTAATAATTTTTGCTATGAAACACTATCTACCCTTCATTTAACTATTTATGAATTTACCTCAATAGAGATTACATATAACCTTGCAGTAATGGAGAAGCGAGAATGGAAATAGAGAAATCAATATTTCATGGGATGACAATCTCCGATTATAGTACTTGAACAAGAAACAATTCCATCACTTAATATTATGAATTTTTTAGAATTTATCATCTAAATTTTTAAGAATAATATTGTATATCTTCTCATTTACAACATTTAACATTAAAGATCCCCAAATTGTGTTTATGTTGTCAAAATCAAAAATAATAATCTGTATCTTCTTATAGAAATGATGTTTTATCATTACATGCAAAGGGTAGAAAAAAAGCATCAAAACATCACTAAAGTATTAAAATGAGCAGGTAAATTCATTTGTTTCAAAGTTTCCTTTTTCAACATTTGATGTTTCAGCAAATTTAAAATTACTAGTTAGAACTTAATATATGTATTCATTTTCTTAATTAACAGTATTCCTTTAACAAAATTTAGAGTCATGTATTATTTTCAAATTTCTTATAAATTTTTTCCATATGTGCAGAGAATACCTACAACTTTTGTTTATGAATATATTTTGCATAAGATTTCAAAAATTACAAATAAGAGAATTGAGGTGGGATGTAAACTTCTCCTTCATAATTAATACTCAAGGTAATACATCATTGGTTATGGTTGGAGTTCGTTAAGGCCAACAATTTGTAATACAATGATATTTGTGCTTTCAAGTTGATCAATAAAGCAAATCATGTAATGAAGGTAGTCATATTTTGAAATGATGTTTATTGAATGAAATTATAGTTTTAGATTGTAAACAATATTAAACTAATATTACGAATGCATTCTATGTGTTTTACCATGCACATTTATTGTTGTGTAGATGCATTCATATATATAACTTCTCATGGTATTAGTCACCCAATATGAGAAGCATAACTTACTGAAATATAATTAGTTTATTTGTTAGTGATCTTGGTAACAATTTTTTTTTTTTCTTTTTGCCTGTTTGTAGTATTATTATTTGGTTTTGCTTTAAAAATTTTACCAAATTTTGAGCTTTATTAAAGATTCTTATTAATTCCCTTATAATTGGTGTGTGTGTGTTTTTTTTTTTTTTTAGCAAGTATCTTAATAATATCAATTATTGTTTTAATATCAACATTTATTAAAATGAAAAATAATAAAATTTCCTATACATATGTATAAATCAAACAGCCTACAAAGCAAGCCACTAAGTGAATTTATAGAAGAAAAAAAATAACTTCAAAAATATTATTGAAAAATCCTCAACCAATAAATCAGTTATGCATGGTCTAATCAAGACCATTCGTTTTATCATTCCAAATCATTCTTCAACCAATATTTTTGCACAAACAGTTTTGACTTTAATATGGCATCTTCTGTATTATTGATATATGGCTCCATTACTAGTTAAACGATCACGTCTCTACACAAATCCAAGATTATTGACTACATTACAATTTATTTAAAATTATGATAAAAAATAAATTAAATAAATGAAATGTTTAATTCTATAGACTTACCTATACATTATATGATTTTGGTGTGATCATCCAATGTATTATCTACAACATACAAACATTCCTAACAAAAAAAAAAGTATAAACTATATTACGCGTCAAACATTTAGGCAAATTAATATTAAATATTTTGGTAGATAAATCAGTTACTAAATTAGTTTGTCGAGGAACACAATTAGGTGAGTAAATTTTGAAGTTTGAAACTCCCTTCCTTGATCTATATATATATATATATTATTATTCATGTAAAAGATTTGTGGGCAAATAACTTTTCTAATAAGTGTACCTATAGATTTAAATATAGAAATTATATATTAATATCATTTAATAATGAACAATGAATTATTTATACATATTTATTTTAAATTTTAACTAATAACATAATTTTTTGCATTGGAGATATCGTGAAATACTTTTTATGCAGTGAGACTATATATCTTACTTTTTCATTTTTGTAATTCATAATTACCAAGTACCAATTGAAATTATCAAAATTTATTAAAATGTTTGAAATCGATAAATTTGAATACACCATTATAGTTATATGTTAAAATAAATTCACAATTATTAATATTAACATATATAAAACTTGAGTTGAAATAACATGATTTAATGATGAAAATAATTCAAATAAGATATGAACCTCTCATATCACCTAAAGATAAGAATGCATTGCTCAACAATGTATTTGTCATTCACAAGAACTATTGGCTACATTTCAAATAAAAAAAACATATGTATATTATAATAATCTTAATAACCTTGGATGATACAAATTCAATATATATATATATTCCTAAAAAAGTGGATGGCAATGACTATGAGTTCAAGTCACCAAACTCTTTCTCCTTCTATGTTATGTAATATGTTTACATATTGATTACATAAAATTGTGTCAATAGAATATCAAAATATTTAATGTTATACCTTGCTATATATGCTTGGCATCTTTTCTCTATTTAAATTTTTTTTCTCTCCTTGTAAACTTTTCAAATCATTCTTCCACACTGTGAGTGCGAGTTAGAGTTTGATTTCGTGTAGGCTCCATCATTAAATGTGGAACTTGCCTATATCAATGTTCTGTCATACATAATTTATGTATTGATAAATTTGTTATTGAAGATCTTGTCTATCCAATATGCTCATCTCGTCATCTATGTCATCACCTATTCTTTGAAATACAACCACCCAATATCATCAACCTTTTATTATTATTATTATTATTATTGCTCTTCAACTACCAATTGCTTTACCTTTTGAAAAATAATAAACCATCTTTTATTTTTAACTACAAAAATATAAAACATATAACTTAAAAAATTATATTAACATAGAATTTAAATAAATTAGATTGATAAAAAAAAATTGAAATTAAAAAAAATATACTTTCTAATTAAGTCATATTTACTAATGTTATAGGTTCATGAATATAAAAATTATTTTCTAACTAATATATTTCTACTAATATTCTAAGTTAATGAACAGATATACATAATTTATATCTATTCATTTCAAAAATTAAACTAACTTTAAAATAATGAGCCTCCTTTTTTGTGTTATCTGTAAATAAATTATAATAATTAACAATTTAAATATGTTAGATTGATTGAGAAAAAGATAATAATTGAAATTAAAAAAAAACTAATTAATTTATATTTACTACTGTTATAGATTAATGAACGTAATTTTTTTTCTAACTAATTCATATCTAATAATATTCTAAGTTAATGAACATATATAAATAATTTATATTTATTAATTTTTTCACTATATTAAAAATTAAACTAACCTTAAAATAATAAGTCTCATTATTTTGTGTTATCTATTATCTATTCTATTATAATTAAGATTAATAAAACTGTAAAAGTGCAAGTTTTCTTTTGTGAGAGGAGTCCTTCACTGTACATCCAACAATGAGGTTTTGCTTACTATAGTCCATGTTCATTATTTGGTTACTATGGGAAATTGCTCATGTACCATATTAACGTTAATAAAGTCACTTTGCTGAGCAAGGATGCCATTGCCAGCATGGGGTTTTTTTTTTTTTTTGGGATTTTGGGCTTATGCTTTTTGACCGTCTTTGCCTCTTCACATTCTCATATCTGAGGTTTGCTATCGTCAACCAGTGTCAGTGCTCTGCGCCTAGCCATTCCTTTTCCATTTCTTTTTCCCTCAAATTTAGCCGCTGAAGAAAGAGATGATAGAGAATCCAAATTTGATTGAACATATGGAATAGAAAGACGATACAAGGTGTTACAATTCGTTAAGTTAATTCGTGAGTTAGAATTTATATACGTAATTATTATATATATATATATATATATATATGAAGGTATTATCAATGATGGGTTTAATGGCAATAACCTCGAAAAGTTAATTGTGAAGTAGAGTTAATTATAATTTTTGTGTGGATTATATAGATGTACATATAAATATATATAGATATATATATAATAAAAGGTATAAATATAATGGTTTAAAGGAGGTATGGTAGAGTTGAAAAATATCTAAAGGATGTGTGGTGTAAATTTTTTTCTATTATTTTATTTAGCTTTCTTTAACTTGTCTTTCTCTCCTTTCTTTTTTTCTGCTGGACGTTTACTCCTTTGGGAGAAAGAAGACATCAAGACTGACTTAGTCTTCTAATACCTTTTACTACCAAACTTTCCTCCCTGATCTTGGTTGGACGTTGCAGTGGCTGTGCTTTCTTTCTTTCTCGGTAAACTAATTCAAACTCTTGGTGAGTTTTTGGTTCTTTTTCCAGTATATATGTGTTTGTGTGTGTATTAGTGTGGGGAGGGATATTTGATTTTGAACGTTTCAGTGGCACCTTGGTTGGAAAATTTTCATGTTGGGTGTGAGCAATATTGTTGGTAGCTTGGTGGATTTTCCTAAATTCTAGCTACACGCCCCTGCCGTTGTTTTGTGAGTGATGATATAAGGAAGGAAGTTTGAAGAAAAAAAAAAAATGTAAATGTTAGCTCGTGGATGAAAGTGGATAGGGGTAGAATTTCAAGTTGAGGACTGTTTTGTTTGTTGTACCTTAGGAAGGCTAGAAGATGTGGTTTGGCTTGTTAGGATAGTGATTGGGGTGATTTGGAAGACGGTTGGACTGTTGGGTGGGAATGATGAAGGGCGTGACTTGAAAATGAAAGGTGGTAATCAAGCTGCTGTCCTCTGTTTTGGGACAGCAACTTGGTTGCCCATTCTTCTTGGATGACGGGTGGATTGTGAGAGAAGAGAAGAGTATGTGGTGGTATACCATGAGACTAAGTTATGAATTAATTAGGATCAAGGGGAAAGATTGGTTAACTAAATAATTTGGAAAAAAAAAAAGAAGAATAAATGATTTAAATTTCAATTAAACTAATATATATATTAGATGAACATGTGAGGAATTAATCTAAATTGATAATATAGGTTACATAATATATGTTGAATGTTACAGTGAAAATGTGATAATTGTGACAAGTTGGAAATTGTTAATGGAGTTGTGAATTGAGTAAAAATAAAAAGGGAAATTAATGTTAAATAATTAATATGTACATTTAAATATATATTATTACGTGAGCAATTCAAATATTTTTAGTTAATCGATAATATAACTGATTAAATTTGGAATTTTATATATATACATGTAGAGTAATTTTAATATGTATATATATATATTAATGTTAAATTATGAAGGTTAAATTAGTAAATGTATCGGATTAATTAATATTATTTTAAGAAACATATTAGATATAGTTACGTATGATTAAGAGATCGTCAAATTAATTTAGAAGTAATTGTTAGTAATTTGTTGATTTATGATTTCAGCTTCAGAGTGTGTCAAGGATATTCCGGCACCGTCATATATCAGACGAACTGACGAGTCTTATTCGTGAACTTGTGAGTGAATCATGTGCTTTATGGATATCAGATTTTTGTGTGCCATTACGTGTATACTTGAATTATATGAGTTATACTAAAATCTAAGCAAATGAGTAATTTCAGGAATTTGATTGAATGAATTGTGATTGACATTGATTGTGTTTGATAAGGGCCAACTCGTGAACATTTTATGGAAAATGATTTTCATTTCTATCAATGATTTTAAAAACTATTGGAGTGCTCAGTCCCGGTGGGATGGATTTGTGTAAGGAGATAAATTTGGTGTGCGGGCGCGTAAAAGCCCGGCAAGGGGGTGATATTGGTGTGCGGGGCTGGGTTACTCATTGGCCCTTTGTTTGTTTAGTTGATTGTGTAATTGTTGATTGATTTGTATAATCTGGTTGCTGTTTTGGGATTGTAAATTAAGTGAACTATGATTAAATGATTATAGTAACTACGTACGTGTATTAATAAATCTGAATATGAATTGTAGCTTATAATTTTTGTGCTGTATGATGCTAGTACCCATAGGGTACATGAGTTACTCACTAAGTCATAGTGACTCACCCTTTCTTTTGTGGTATTTTTTTTAGTTTTCAGGAGATAACAGTTAATCGTTGCATAGACCCACCTGCCGACTCTGCAGCGGCAAGGTATATCTCTAAATTCACACACATGGAGCGTAAAGGACAATACTTGCAGTCGCATAGGATGTCATGCATGGTTATAATATGTTTTCAATATGATGATTATTATAATGTATTAAGCGTTATTGTCGGGGCGGAGCCCCTTTGTGTATTCTGATGTTTTATATTATTATTGATTTGAATACAGGTTATTTGTTTTCATTATGGGCATGTTCTACCGTATGGTGAAACTCTGTCACAATTTCTATAAATTGTTTTGTGTCTGTTTATTTGCATATTCAGGGTTATAGGGGTGTGGACATCCATATCTCTGGCCAGTCATACCTTCATTTGAGGGTGTGACACAGGGAAATCCTTTTCATCCCATAACTATCCCTTTTCTTTCCAATATCATCACCTAAGCTTCTGATTCTTGTTAGAAAACCATATTTTTACATCTTTTTTATTTCAATTGTCCATCTCATCTATGAAAGTTTTACAAATTTTAACAACCACTAGGTATGATACTTTCTACTTCTTTGATTTCATTTTACTCTTGTAAATTTTTAATTTGCTTTTCTTAATGTAAAAACACTATGATGTTTGAACGATGACACTGTGTAGTTATCTCACAGTTTTCATTATGTAAAACTTTACAAAACTGGAATTGTTCTCATGACAGAGCCCTTACCCATGCTAAATGTAGGTATGCAAACGGTCTGAGCTTGAACCGAGCTTTGTAGTAGAGCTCGAGTTCGGCTCATGTTCATTAAAAGTTCACGAGCTTAGACTTTTTAAGAGTTCACGAGCCTAAATCTAAGCTCAGGCTCGGCTTATTAAGAGCTTGTAAACTTGTATAAAATCAGAATCTTAGATCATTAAGAGCTCAGCTAGTTTAAAGGCTTGACTCATTAAGAGCTCGACTCGTATATGTTCAATTAATCCAAACAAGGTAGACAATGAAACAACTAATGAATCATAATATATTCATAAGAAAAAGAGTAATAAGAATTTAAGAGAAAATCTAGAAAAAGGCAACAACAAAAAAACTATAAATTCAAAATTACATCCCAAAGAAATTTACAACATTCAAACTCCATATTCTTCTTATTTGTGGACTTCAATCAAATCCTATTTGATTATAGGCAGCAGACAATAACTTATCATAAAATGTTTGAGCAATAGACAGCAACTCTATAAATTCTCTATGGAAGCTACACAAAGCCCAGAAACTTGAAAATCCTAGAAGTTATATCGACAACATTAATTGATAGATTTAGAGATGAAGAGTGAAGATTATATATAACAAGTGAAATAATAAAGAAATTTTGCACAACAAGAACCCTAACAGGCAAAAAATAAATAAAAATGAACAAAGCGAGAAGATAGTTAATAGATCACATCCAACAAAAAAATAAAAAAGGAAGAACCTTGAGTTTAAGTTGCCATATTGATGCCTTCCTTTCAATAGGATTGCAATTCTTTTTAGTTTGAGATTTGTTTGAGAGAATAAATCGATTCTTGAGAATGAAATGGAAAGACAAAGTGAATGAGTAAAGTGAAGCCAATGATTCAAAAAAAAAAATTTAATTTAAAATTATTTTTTAATATAATATATAAATATTTTGTATTTGTCCCTTTGTGGAATACAGTTGGTATCCATCATAGTTGATATCAATTTAAGTAATTGCTAAAGAAAAGTATTCATTATATTATTTATATTATACATATAAATTATATTTATTTATATATTAAGCGAGTCAGGCTTGCAAACTTACAAGTTAGGTTTTGTAAAGTTTGAGCTCAGCTCGTTTACTAAACAAACTCTAAAATAAATCTCAACTCATTTAATTGAATCAAGCTCGAGGGAACCCTTAACGAGCTTGTTCACAAGTTGTTAATGAATGGCTCTATTCATCTGCACCTCTAGCTAGAGGTAAATGTTCTTGGTTGACTCTTATTTAAGCAGTTCTTCTAAAGACTAGGTCTAAGTTACTGAGAATACTGAAATTTATTAGTCACCACAGGAGGTTGAGAAAATCTTTGCATTATTTATTTGTTTTTTTCTTCTATTGACTGGTTTGAAATGATGTTTTCTTTCTGAAAGAAATTCAATTTTTTTTATAACTATCAGTTGTCATCTAAGTTATTACACAATTGCTTTCTTTTAATTCCTAATTCTAATTACCTTTAATATCTCTTTTTTAAATGATGATGCATGTATTGTGTTGGGCTTTACAGGGATTGAGACAGACCATCAGACAAGAGACGGAGAATAATCGGAACTACAATGACAAGCAAAGGATTCAATTCTTGTTCAGTGAAGAATTAGTTCAGGTTTCCACTTTTGATTTTTTTTTTTTCATTCTCTATTGAAATATCTTTTTTTTTAATGCCATTTTTAGTAATATTTGAGTTTTTTTGTGTACTACTGTTTATGCTTCTTTAAGATGTCCTAACAACCGTTCAAATAGAAACATGAATTTGAAATTAAAAGTTCATTGTGAACATCCAGTATTGCTTATAGGTTCTTTCTTTTTGATAAGAATTGATCATTTCTCTTACTTCTTATTTTTTACGTATTCTAATTAAACATGGGAATCAGATATCCATAACCTTTTATACTAATGCTATCGTGAACATCAATTATATGAGTTTGCTGGAGAGACAAATTATCTAAATGGCTTCATTGTTGCATATACAAGCACATGTGTAGCATTGTTATTATATTAATTTTTTTTGTTGATATTGTCTTTGGCCTTTAATGTAATTTTAATTCATAAATTTTAAAATTGTTATGATGGATTGTTCTGCAATGAGATCATATTTTTGAATTTTTACATGATTAATAAAAAGAAATAAGGAGGAATCTATTTTTATGGTTTTTTTTTATTTTTTTATTTTTTTATTTTTTTATTTTTTATATAATCATAACTGAAAGGAAAACAAATAAATCCGGATTTCTAGATATCCATAACCTTTGTACTAATGCCATAGTAAACATCAATTATATAATTTTGCTGGAGAGACAAATTATCTAAATGGCATCATTATTGCATATACACGCACAGGTGTAGTATTGTCATTATCTTAATTTTTGTTGATATGGTCTTTGGCCTTTAATGTAATTTTAGTTCACAAATTTTAAAATTGTTATGATTGATTGTTCTGAAATGAGATCATATTTTTCAATTTTTTACATAATTAATAAAAAAAATAAGGAAGAATCCAGTTTTATGATTTTTTTTTATGTAATCATAACCAGAAGGAAAACAAATAATTTTTCTTAGTTATCATATGCAATCAAAGAGAATTTTGGGCTTCAATTAGACAATTATGAGCAGTCAAGACATTAGTCCAGTTGCTGCACTTCAAATGTTTGATTAAAAGATATAAAGAAAACTTTTATAATCTATTAAGTGCAGGTTTTATCCATATGAGGAAACATGGGGTATTATCAAGAGTTTTGATTTTTTAACTGGAGATATTGTATATTCCTAGGCACTGGGAAAAGACTGCTCTTTGTGCAAGACTTTTTTGACAGAGATAATCTGGGTTCATTTGCATAAATACTCTTATACAAAAGATCATATATTTATTTTCACTGTTTTTTTTTATTTAGCCTCATTTGTCGAAACGTGATTCTTAAGCAATATTTTTTATTTAAATAGACTAAAAATGATGAGAAAGCATGATTTTAAAGATATATCCTATTTTTTCTTAGGCTTTGATTTACTTTAATCTAACATATAATACCCTCAACTGTTTGTTTTCAATTGGCTTAGTTGGTTTACTGTTTGATTATTTATGAAAATTTCCAGCTAAATTCTGTATCTTTTATTTTTATCTAATATATTACCCTCTAGTCATCCAAGCAATAATACTGACTTCATTGAAATATTTAGTAACTACTAGGATTAATGAATTTTTAGTATATACCCCAAGTTATATCTCATTCTATTTGCTTTTTAGCTTATTTAGAAAATATTGATTATGATTTGTTTAGTAGCATTTATTAACTTGATAATGTTTTCTTATGGTTTGTAATAATTTGTAGTTTTCTATCTTTTCTCCTTCTTAATTCTTATTATGTTGGTTGGTGATTTTTTTGTCAAATTTTTTAGATTATTACGTACATATAAGAGTTAAACTTTTATAATGAGACAATAGATAGATTTATATATAGAGAGGTTTTCCTAATGTGCATTTACAAGTGAAAATGTTTGAGATTGATTTAGATGTGTATAGCATATATTAATGAACTATCACATAATCAAATGTGTGTATCTTAAATGGCTATAACGTAACAAACATTCTTCATACCATCAAATATTCTTACATTATAATCTAATTATAAGTTGAGATTCAATTGTGTTGTAGCTTCAATTTAATGTCCTAACTGTTGGCTTTAAAATTGATAATTGTTTCTACGAAATATGTCATGATGCCTATTACAAAGGAAATAAGTTGAAATTTGCAAACCAATCATCAAAGCCGTTGAAGCTAATCTCATTGTTTGAATAGTCAGTGAACATAATGTTGGACTAACGTGTTGAGTAGTATAGGTAATGATGATGGCAGGAGATCACATTGTAGCCAATTTTGCAAGAAACATATTGATGTTGGTGAGGAATTTTTTTGTGATTAATGTTATGATAAAAAACATATACAACATGCACACTCCTTTTGTAATGATCGCATAAGATGCAGACTTCACTTAAGAGAAAATTCTATCAAAGTATTCATGTGTTAAGCTATTTTTATATATTTCACAATTACACTTTATTTTTCTGGTTTTTATTTTATATTTTATTAATTTTGATCTTAAATGACTTCCAAATTGTTGGTTTCGTTATATTTCTATTAGCTTAGTTTCGTTATTGGGAAGTTGAACACATACTCAGAAATTAATAGTTCCATAGTCCTTAATATTATAGCATTAAAGATATTCTATAAGAAATTAAATATTAAAATTGAATTGGTACATTTTAGATCATTGAAAAGCAATCAAACTTATATTTTTATATTAAGTTATATTACCTCAAGAATTGCATTTTCCTTAAGGTGTAAAATATGTTTTGGCAGTGGGTTGTGGGTATGTCTTTAGTTATTGAAATTTGCTGGTCCTGGATATTAAGGAGGGCAATCAAAAGGCAGAAGAAGTTACTATGATAGTGAGTTGCTAAGTGAAGAGAATGATAGGTATTTTGTACCTAGAGAATTCTAGAAGTAGTATTCCATTTTTCATGCCAGAATTTATTCTTATTTTTTTTTATCATGTGATAATAATGCTTTGCTTATATAAGAGTACTTAGGTAAGATAATTTGGTGATTATTATTTTCAGATTGACTATTCAAATTATATTATTTTGTCATGAGGATATTGCTGTAAGACAATCTTTGCTTCATTGTTAGCGCGATATTAGCGCGATATTACTTCAAAGTGAACAATCGAGATGAAGAGCAATAGCTCTCTTTTTACATATCTAAGCATCCCATGTTTTGGAACGGGTACTTCCTTAGTGTATATATATATAAATTTACTGTCAAAATAACAAGAAAAAAAAAAGTAAACAAAGATAGGTTAACAAGTATATAGTAAGTCCATAAACTAGAATCCTTATATTATATACATAAGACCATAAATTATATACATAACTAAGCTCTAAGTCCATAATAAGCCCACAATATACTAAAAGAGAGAAAAAAAAAGAAAAAGAAAAAAGAACTCACGCTTCACCAAGGCATATATCTCTGTAACTTTTCTTCTTCAACTCTTCTACCCCTACACGACTTAATTCACAAATCTTAAAATTCTAGCTTTAAAACCTACAAGAGAAGTGTTGTCTATCAGGAGTGAGAAGAATGAAAGCTGAGATGATTGAGAAAATAAAATGGATCCAAACCTGAAAATGGATTGCCCATCATCAACTTGATTGTCACACTTTCATGTGAAGGTATGACTGGCCGGAAAAATAAATATCCAAACCTCTGTAACCCTGAATCTACAATGACCAAATATAACTGACTCTTATTTAATTTATAGTTAAGACTAAGGAAACCTATATGAATCAAAATATAAACTTAATCAGGCTATGAGACATAAATGTTTGTTTTCAGTTCGGCAGAGATTTCCAATAAAGTGGTTCCTCAACAGTATATACACCAATAACCTGGTATAATTCACGATTAAACCATAATATCAAAATACTCAGAGGAGCTCTGCTCCTAACCACACTTTGAATTACCATAGTTAATTCAATATACACAACAAAACATAACACCTAAAATGACTGCAATTGTAGCCCTATCAGCTTCAAGCATGTGACTTCGGGATGTACCTTGCCGCAATAGTATCGGTAGGTAACAAATCTTGACACAACGAATTGGGTTTTTCCTGACACTAAAACAAAAACCACCGAAGAAGGAATGAGTCACAAAGACTCAGTGAGTAAATCACGTACCCAGAGGGTACCAACATCACCCAACACATATATCACTAATTAATCTCATATTTAAATTTATTTCACTTGTATGTACTTATAATTATCATACAACCACAATTCATATATTTCACATTTTTCAATATAACAACCAATTCATGCAAAACAATCAAAGCACACAAGCAAGCAAAGGGCCAACGAGTAACCCAGCCCCGCACACCAATATCACCCCCTACCGGGCATTTACGCCCCAGCATAGCAAATTAATCTCCGTACACAATCCATCCCATCGGGGCTGAGCACTCAATTTAAAAAAAAATATTTATCAGATTCAGAATTTCTCATAATTTTAAATCAGGGTATCCTAGGTGCACCTGAATCTTAATTTCAGATATAAAAATCATTTTCTACAAAATGTTCACGAGTTGGCCCTTATCAAACACAAATAATGTCAACATAGTAACCAATATCAAGCAAACATTATCCAAGCAAATTACTGAATTACTCCACTAGTTTACTTCCCATATATCACACATATTCAAATAAACATATAATTGCATATAAAAATTTAGCAACCAAAGAGTACGTAATTCACTCACAACTCAAGTACGTGGTTTGACAGTCCATCTAGGCTGTGATTGTGTCGAAATATCCTTGACACGCACTGAAGCTGAAAATCATAAATTTATAGGTTACTAATTAATCATTTAAAAATTAATTTTTACGATTTCTTAATCGTACGTGATTATGTCTAATATGCTTCTTAAACCGAAATTAATTACTTCAATTTATTCACTAATTAAAATTCTATAACTTACGTTAATCTCATCAAATTTTATTTATTTATTATTATTATCATTGTTAGTATTATATATAAATATATATATATATATATATATATTTTAAACCAAGCTCACGGCCTGATTTTCCCCTTCCCTGCCGTGATCTTTCTCTCCAAAATTCCATCACTAGACAAGCCAATCAACTTATATTTTCCACCTCTACTGTTCATCTCTTTAACCCTCTGTTTGCACCCCAATTAAACTCACGGCTTGCTCTGGCAGTAGCTCCCAGGCAGCCTATGCTACACCAAAGAACAACCACCATCAAACCATGCGCCAAGGCAGAAATCACTACCCCTGAAAATTTAATTTTCCATGCCTTCCCCTGTATAATCCTTGGCTGTACCAGCCCTTGGATAACAACAAAAAACAGGGGAGGTAAGAGCATGGCAGTAAAACTGCCTTATACCGTCCCCTCAACCAGCCATATACCTTCCTTGTTCCAACTAAACCAAATAATCACCACTCACACATGAAAGGAAGAGAAAGTCCACGCAAGGGTTCAAATAAAATCAACCTAATCCTCACAACAACAAAAAATCAGAAATCAGGATAGCTATCCTACCTACAACAAGAGAAGAAATAGGAAGGAGCTGCTACCCTTCACCCCTAGGCCTTCACCCCTTTCATTCGTGACCAACGTTCTCAGCTGCAAGTGAAAAAAAATAGGCAGAAGCTTGGTTGATCTTCACTATGGCGGTCATGGAACTTGATGAATGAAGATCGGCCAATTATAGGGAGGAAAGGAAAAAACATCTGGTAATAAAATATTGGAAAGAAAGCTACCTACGTAATATACTAATAAATACCTCATGCCCACAACTATATACGTGTATTTCAAGTCTTCCAATATATATATATATATATATGTGTGTCAAGTCTTTGTCTCCACTTCCTTTATTATATTTATATATATATATATATATATCAATTTGAAGTTCCCTTAAAATATCTTTCTTTTAACATAAAATTTAAGTTCTAATCACAGATATGATTATTAATTTTGTAATTATACATATTAATTAGGTTGTACTTCAATTAAATTCACATATAATTTTCTACTTATTGTAATTAAATCAACTAATGATATTCTATATATATATATACAATTACATACGAAAATTCTAACGCACATATTAAACTATCGAGTTATTACATTAATGATATCAACTTTTTCTTATCCTCTTCTTCAAAATCCAGATAAGCATGTTTTGTTTTGTTTTCTCTGCCTTAAATTATCAACACAGTAGTGAATTTTTTTATTTTTTTTTTCCAAATTTGTATGCTTTGTTTTTGCTTTCTCTTCCCTTTCTTTTACATACATACTTGCAAAATTGTACTCTATATAATGCTTTGATTCATTTCGGTTAGAAATGGTGAAATCGACTTCGTTTCCACCAAAATCATATGATTTTATTTCTGGTTATGAATTTCATTTCCAAATGTGTGGAAATTGAATCGATTTAACTGAAACAAATGAATGGACAAGAATTTTCAATTATTGGCACTAACAGTATTAAGGGTAAGTATAATCCTAAAAGCCACACATGCTATTTATGATTTTCACAATAGTATACTATTTAATGAACGACCATACAACTAATATTAGATATAAATATTTAAAATCCAGCCAATAATCTCAGACAATTTTGAAAAGGAGGATTTTGAATACAATAAGTTTATTTTATTTTATTAATAATGTGCCCATATTATGGTTAAGTATACAATTTATTGCAATTGTAATCTTTCATAAAAGTTTCTAAAAGAATATATTCAAGACATAAATCTTGTAGAAAAATCAACTTTGTAAGAATCCTATTAAGGAAACAAATAGTTTTCAATCTCGACTTTCATTTTCTTACTTTTTCATTCATGATATGGCACATTACCAATAAATTTTAACCACCAACAATCCTTAAAATAATACAAAATTTTAGTTCAAGTATACCTTTTATTATTTATAACATGATTATATTTTTCAACGAATCCAGAAAATTATAGTTACCTTCATTTATCAACATTTTACCGGCCAATATGATTCTATTTATAAGCAATGAGGTGAAATAGAATTGGATTTTACACTAACAAATTGACCAACGGATAAAGTTGTTGCCTAAGTCAACAATGTTACAATGGGTGGTGTGTGTTTTTAAGTTTACTTCAGAGTCACATAACTGTTTGAAGCTAATATTATTTAAAGCATTGTCTTAATAGATTGTTAGATGATTCTAGAAAATTTTAAGCTTTAAAAGTGTTGTTACATTTGTAGGTTAATATGCATTATGGAACAATTTTGAGCTTAATTTTGTTATGTTACGAAATGTCATTATAACTTTTAAGTAAATAGCTTAAAATTACTGACCTATGAATTAGTTTTTTATGGGTGCATATTAAATAAACTAAACATCTTGTATTTGTGTTTCACTTACAATTTCTTTTTTTTTCAAGTGTGCTATTAAGTTATGTTACCAAAAAAATAATTCATGATTAATATCTAAATTGTGAACTAATAAATAAGATATTTTGAATAAAAATAAAGGCAAAAAACAATCATTTTGAAAAATGTGATGAAAATGGAATGAGCCTTATTATGTAAAAGCTGATAAGTAATAGAATTTAGAGGTTTTAATAGAAGTGGGAGAAAAAGGAACATAGATGAGAGAAGAGTAGAAAAATATTTCATTGAGAGTAATATGAATGATATAATTTGAATTTTGAAAGATTATTGTTTACTAAAAGTCGACTGTTTACTTTAGATTGGTTCCTAATTGAATAGGACAAAAATTTGGGTACTTGTCATGCTATCATTATTAATTTTGAAAAAGTTGTGTAAGAGAATCTGATTGACTAAATAATATGGATGAAAACAAAAAAGTCACAAAGTGTTGTATTGTCTTGTTCTGTAATGGGTAAACTGGAAGACTGGGGGTATAAAGGTAGCTTTGCCATATATCTACTAGAAAAGTTATTCATCTTGGCGTAGAATTTTATGTATTTGACTTTTAAGAAAGTAATGAATAGTGACCTAATTTTATTTTGTACACATTTTTTGTCAGTTGTTTACATACTCAAAATCCATATTTACAACTCCATAAAAACATTAACTTTTCATTCTTGCCCCTGCTCAAGTATTGATAAAAAAGTTTGTACCCACAACTTTATATAAAAGTTAAAAAGAATATATAATTATTTCATTGAGATTTTATTGATTTGTAAGTTTAATTTAAGCCTTATATACTAAATTATATATATTATGTTTACTTAATAATGGTGTATATGTATTTAGACATATACAAATTGGTACCGTTTTATTATATTGTAAGTAATGAGATGTTTTGGTCTCCTTGGTGTAGGAGGCTTTTTGAGCAAGTCTTGCTCGCCTTTCATGTTTATTCTCTAGTATAAAGCATGCACGTACATGATTAGTTAATTAAATATTATCTGTTAATATGAATGCTATAAATATAATCTCGAGTGACAAAATAGTTTCAGTAGATTATACAATTGAAATCATCTTACTCAATTTCATCTGAATAATTTAAATCTAAATTAATCAAATATAAATTATTAAGAGCATTCTAAGATTATTAAAAAAATTAGTTTACTTTCATATTTTTTAACTAATATCTACCCAATATATTAAGCGTGCCTTTTGGTTATGTAAGAGCCTCCCTCACTGTACATTCTAGAGTAGAAATTCTCTCACAAACCGAATTATTTATTTAGTTTCTCCTCTTTTTCCCAATTTTTTTGTAGCAATTTCTCTTCTTCTTCCTGTTCGGCTGTCAGAGAACATATCTCCAGCAGACAAGAAGAATATATGCATTAAATTAATGCTTTGCTATGCTCTCCCATGCTTTTCCCATCCACCAATTTAATGATTTGCAACGCTCTCTAATGCATTCTTCTAGGTCCTATCCACCCTATTATTTTCTTCTCCCAAATTTAACTGCAACTTGACCCAAATTTATTCTATTCGTATTGTTGTAGAGAAGAGTAGCCATATCTACTACATCTCATTGATTTGTATGTTGAAACTATAACTTATCAAAATATCTCTGATTTTGCGTTTAACTATCAATCTCTCCTCTAACTTGATCACCATCAAAGAGAGCTCCTTCAGGTAAGATAAAAGGATTCAAAATCAAAATTTTGTTTTAATTTTTCTGGGTGGTACAAAAACTGTATCAACGATCTCTCCTCCAACTCAATCACCATCAAAAAGACCTGCTTCTGGTAAGGTAAAAGGACTAAGAATCAAAATTTTGTTTTAGTTTTTCTAGATGGTACAAAAATATTGTCAAGTTTCTCTAAATTAGACTGCGCGATTTATGCAAGCATCATATTTGTTTTTTAAGTTGCTTCTGTTCATATTGGATATTTGTTATTGTTCCTATCCTTTCTATTTCTTTCATCTTAATCTCTAATATTCTGTCCTAGATCGAACTATTTCTTTATATATGTATATTTTTTCATTATATATACATATATATATATATATTTTTTTTTTCATTATATATACATATATATATATTTGTAGAATTGATTTCTGATTTTGATTAAAAAGCTCTGTATTTATATGAGTTTTATTTCTCATTATCAACTATTCAACCATGACTACTCAATTTTTTTTTCTTTTTTAGTATAAAAGTTAAACAAGAGGCCAATGCTCTGACAATGTTTGGCAAGTTACACAAAGTATGTACAATTAAAATTTTCTTCTTCTTCTCAGTCACTTTTTAGCTTGTCTTTAATAAGTTTTTATAGAAGCTATTGGTGAAATCTTGAATGTTAATAAGCTTTGACTAAATTTATTGTTTGAATGTGTTTCAGTCAAGATGTTTATCTTCAGCTCTTCTTCTATACAAGACAACTCTGCCAAGTTGGCTGATGATCTCATGTAAAGATGTAAGTAAAACTGAAATCTGTTTTAAATTTATGTATAATTTTTTGGTCCTAAGTTGTTTGGTTGCTGGAAAAAAGAAGGGTGCATAACTAAAAATTTTATAATTTTTTTTTACTTTTGTGCTGTTATTATATTATGTCTTTGGTTCTATATTAGTTACTTCTATAAATTATTTAATCCTATATAATTATGTTAAATTCCTTGCATTTTCCGAGTCTTACAAAATGGTCTCAAAAGAAAAAAGAATTGTGATTAATATTTATAATTTATTGACATTAAAGATATAAGGAAAAGAGGTTGCCCATTATAGCATACTAGATTTGTTCTAATCCAGTTGTAGATTTGGCTTAGCATTATTAGTTCCCGCAATTTAAATTTTTAACTGAAATATATAGGGTTAGTTAAACAAGAATAAAATGGTAAAAGGATATGATACTAATATATGCCATTTTTCCTAATAAACGTTGTTGTATTATTTAATTTATGAATAGGTTCTCAGAGATTATGTTAAAGCACATGAGTATTATAAAAGAACAAACGATTTAAATTTTTAATTGGAATATATGGGGTTGGGTAATTAGGAGCTCAGGACTAAATTTTTTAGTCTAATTCATGTATTATGTTAATTTATGATAGTTATTTATTCTAATTCATATCTTTTATGTACTAGTACAAAAGTTTTGTAGACACATGAAAAGAAAGCAGCACAACAATAGTAGACGGAAAACAATTTATGTATGTTTTGTCTTCATGAAGAGATTAACACCTGAACAATTTATTTATGTATGTTTTTTCTTAATGAAGAGATTAACAATCAAATGAATTTTATTTAACAAAAGAAGTAGAAGTGTATGTTACAACATTGTGTGCAGTAGGTATAATTAGATTATATCAATTTATTTATCGGGTTATGTTAGTTTCTAAGTCATCAATTTTTAATTGATATTTACTGCACGTATTTGAGACCTAAATTTAAATGTCTACAAGTCTTTGAACTGTTTATTTGTAGAAAGAATCAAGATGAACAAATTATATCTTTTTAATTAATGTCTTCTTTTCTTTTATTTTTAACTTTCGTTGAGATTAGAGTGTATGAAAGGTCCAGATATTTTAGGTAATTGATCCTATAACTTAAACAAGAAAATGTTAATGCAGAGATCCTTATGTCCATAATTAAATGATTTGATTAAGAGAATATATTTTCTTACTTTTGCATAAGCAACACTTGAAGTGGTTTTGTGATACCAGGTATTGTAATTTAATTGTACTTATTTTTTGATGTTTCCTATCAGGTATTATTTCTTTGAAATCAAGATGAAAACTTTTGGTTAAGCATTCATACAACTTACTTTTGTGTGGAATATTCTAAAATACATGTTGTACAGTTATTATATTATATTCATACCTGTGAAATCTGAAAATAATACTTCATTGGTAAAAATAGATATGAAAGCAGATGGATGTTCTATTATACTATTATTTCCTTCATAATTTATTACAATGTTAATACTATCATGGCTTTATGTTAGTTTTGAAATCCGAACCAAGCACTATTTTTAGGGATTTATTTTGTGGAAACCTTGACAATGATGCAACATATTTGAGATTATTTATTGCAAGTTGTAGGGAGGTGTTGGTTGCTAAATACTGTAAAAATCTTGGTTTTATACAGAAAGAATCAGAGCAATGAATGTTGTCTCATCATCCACAGAAGCAACAGTAAGATGCACTAAATTTAATAAGTTATGCTTGATGAGTATATGAAAAAAGAGAAAATAGGATAAGGAATTGACTCTAAAAAGATATTCTCTGTTTTAAAGTTTGTAATGAAAGTCTTTGATTTTATATAGTCCTTGCTTCAATGGATTAGACTTTTTGTCAACAATTAGATGATGTTTCAATGAATAACCTCATGAAATTTTATAGAATGAGTATGAGGCACTTGGAAAGTGACATACTGATATTTTTGTATTGATATATATTATAGGTTAAATAGCAAACTGAAAAGCCTTGCCTGGCTAGTTACTTAACCATGGTGGTAGGATTGTTAACAGTATTGTCGGCAACCTAACTTTCCAATGTATAGAAAGTAGAGATGAAAATGATGTCCGAAAGGATTTAGAATGTGAAACAAGGATTCTATGATAGCCTTTGTGAGAAAGATAAAAGTGGAAGAAGAACTTGTTATTTATACTTGAGCAGATAGACATGTTTTTCTTCATTGAATTGAGCAAGACTCGGATAATTTTCTTTTCTTGATATTTTGTTTCAGCTATCGTCTATAAGCTCATATATTTGATTTGTCTACTCCTTGTATTGTTACTTCATGGTTTTAGTTTTTAATACCTAATTTTAGAATTTTAATCAATTCAAAAGTAATTTATAGTGATTATTTCAAAGATGATTTATATTGTTTTAATCTCAAGTTTTTAAAACTTCTTTACTGAATTTAGTATTGTCATTTTCACTACATATTGCATTTTTCCATGTAAATTAGTCCTAAGATTTTTCTTTTTATTACATTTCCTACTCCAAATCTTATAAGTTGGTCCATGTTGTTTAAAACGTTATCAATTCCCTAATTATCTAAGCTATATAGTCATGAACTAAAAATCTATGCTATATTTATGGAATTTAGATTTATTTGATGTGCATGCTTTATAAAGTTGCACTTCTATAGTTTGGTATTGAATTTTAATGGTTTTAGATATAAATATTTTCTTCTATTCTTTTTCTGATCAGAGTGATAAAATAAGGTAGTGTACATGACAAAGATGGTTACAGTTAATGGGGATAGTATATTGTTTAATTATAAAGTACTGGAATTATATTTATTAGGGATAATATATTTCCATGTTTTAGTTGCTTTGCTAATAGCAACATTAAATTTCATCTGCTCAATTGAATATCTATTTTGAACAATAACAATATAATCTGAAAGCTCACTCTCTGTAGCAAAATGGCAGCACGACCTCAAATTCTGAGTCAAATCAATGCATTTTGATAAACATACTGCATTTGATTTTTCATAAACATGTTACAGGTATGCTTATCTATCCAATATATAGAGCGTGCATTTGAGATTTGTGAGTGTCTCCCTCACTGTACATTCTACAATTGGATTTGCCTCACAAATTTTACTATTCATTCACCTCTGTGCTTTGTTTGTTTTTATTTTTATTTTTTTCTCTCTTGTTTACCACTTCACCGAGTCAATCAAATGAGCAAGGACAATCCTGAATCTATCTACCTATCTAGCCTCCAACCATTTAATACTTCCATCAAAAGTAGATTTCAATCTCTCAAATTTAGCCTCCAAATACCTGATTTCCCATTCAGAATGTTGAATATAGATTTTTCGTTCATGAGTGTTGATTTGTGGGTGAGTGTTGATGATGTTGACAAAGTACTAATTATATTAGCCAATATGGCCTTTGGTAGAATAAATGATGCGTTTGGTGAGGTTCAGTTGAAAATTGAATTTTATGTGGTTTTGTTTAATTATGAACGAAAGAAGATTATTATGAGTAAAGCAGAGATAGAGGAGATGATAGAAGGAGATCCAAAGCCCAAGCTCCAAACAATGAAACTTAAATCTGAAACTCCAGTTGCCAATTTAGAAAACCAGTTTTTCACTTTGGCGACTAAGAAGCAACAACGATAGTTGTGGCCATCGAAATTTTTACCATTCACTACTTAGGTATGCTTTTTTTTTTTTTAATCTATGGATCTTTTTCTCTCTTCATAACCAACAATATCTGAGCTATACAAAAAGAATATATGCTTATAACTTCGTGCATTTTGTTCAATTGTCGTTTTTGTTTTTATTAATCAGATGCAGGTCTGATTTGGGCTTAGGATTGATATTGAGGTATGTTTTAGACTTCTTTTGGGTATTTCCTGTCTTTTGAGAAAAAAAAAAAAATTGTAAATCAAGAATTGTTTTTTTTGGATTTGAGGAATCATTTTTAGGCTGATTAATAATGTTTGAAATTGAATAGTAGATGGAATAAAATCAAAGCAAATAGAAGTATAATGGAAATACAAAAAAAAAAAAAAAAAGAAAAAAGAAAAAAAAGTTATATAGACTCATAATGAAATTATGCAATATTTCTTTCGTTATTCTCATCTTCAAATTTATGTTATTTAATTTGTGCATTAGAATAGTAGTAGTATAAGATTAGAAAGCTTGATTTCAGTTTCTTCCCAAGTCCAATCTCATAAATCTGGTTCATTTATCCTTTTTGTAATTCATTTTTTATAAATATATAAAGGACAATGTTATTTGATTACATTGTTCAATATGTTAATTTCTCTTGATGGCAGGTGATGCTGTTGGGATTTTCTGTGATGATGGTGGAAATGGTACTGCTAGGCTATTAATTGAAGCTTGCAGTTTATTTTTTTCTACCGAAGACCAAAAGGTGAACAATTTTGAAATTTATCAATTATAATTCTTTTGAGAAGTGCCCAACTAGGGTTTTTTTTTTTTTTTAAAATTTAATCCATGAGTTTGTTCATTATTGTTAATTATGTAGTCAATAGTGATTTCTTTGCTTCTAAAAAAAAACTGAGCTAAGGTTCTTCTCTGTTTCTAACTTTTATTTTATGCCATTATGTTTATATTTTAAAGATAAATCTTTCACTCATTTTCCTTTCCAATTTATTGTTTCTCTTTCATTATTTTTGTTCTTCCTTTAAAATGGTAATTGGGAATTTGGAGGCTGTTCTATTTAAGTTTTGCATATGTGGCCTAAGTTTTGTTATGTACTTGCTTCTAGTTTAGGTCTGGTTTGGTTTCTGAGAGTTAGACCATTAAGTGAGCCACATTGGCATATGTTAATATTTTAAAGACAATTCTTTCACTCCTTTTTTCCTTCCTTTATCTATTTTTTCTCTTTCATTATTTTTGTTCTTCCTTTCAAATGGTAGTTGGGGATTTGGAAGGTGTTCTATTTAAGCTTTGCGCATATAGCCTAAGTTTTGTTATGTACTTGCTTCTGGTTTAGGTGTAGTCCAATTTCCGAGAGTTAGACTATTAAGTGAGCTACTTTGGCATACAAAGACATAACGGCTCATAATAACAAGCAACATCATTGAAATAATGAAGGTTACATAGATATATAAACAAAGAGAGAGCAAACAAGAAGAAAAAACACATTCCATTACTTATGGTAGAAAAATATGTTTTTCTTTCCATATCTCAATTTGTAGGCCTTTTAAATTGTTAGTGAAACAAGTCTACCTACAGGCTACAATATTGATTGCTAATTAGACTAATTTTGTAGATGAAAAAATATATTTTCAATTGTAGTTCATCTTATTAGCTAAAATTGAAAGCAAAGATATCAAAATTTATCCTTAATTTGTGTATTCAATTTATGCATGTGTATTCGTATTTCACATTTTGGTAATCTTAGTTCTTATTATTTATTCTATCATAAAGTTATTTAGATCCATTTCAGAATTAAATCTTATGTGATTTTCTTAATAGAATATATATTTTCCATGAAGCAAATTATGTTATTCAATTTACCTGTAGTTCAACCTTACAGAGGGAAAAATTGATTATATTCTTGCTTAGTAACCTATGCTACCCTTATAAAATGAAATAGCTCTTAGCTTTGTTTTGAATTTATTATTGGCTGATTTTGCAAACTGATGTGCATATAATCTGAGAAGAACCATACCATGTTGATAGAGGTTTACAACTAATTCGTTCACATGTTGATGATAAGTGCTTTCTATGCATGACATAGTAAGTCTTCCAGCTCATGTAGAGCAAGAGTGGTCATGTGTATAGAGTTTATCATTTGTGGCCTTTACAAAATAAGATAGCCCTTAACTTTGTTCATTTAGTATGCTGAGTTTTTCGAAGCAAGCTGTTTTATATCTTTTCTATTACAATAACAAAAGTGGAAGCACAAGTTGGATTTGTCTGTATAATTAAAACTGGATTTCAGAATTTCCTTCCAAATTAAATCCTAATTAATATCAAATATCTTAAAAGGTACATTACATGTAGCTAAGTATTGCATTGCGCATAATTTCATTAATCTTGCCACCTTCACTTTTAGATTTAATACTTCTTTTTCTTTTATTTTTTTGACTGGACAAGATACCTATAAGGTCAGTACATACCCCTTCCTTCAGCCATTTCCTTTTCATATTCAAACTTAATACAAGGAACATAATTTGATTTTATTTGGCATATACCTCTATCGAAGGTTATCTATTCCTTATGCTTTTGTTAAAAGATTTCAAATTTAACTCTAGTAAGGAATGAAAAAATGCTTAACTTGATAAATAAATGTATTGTGTGCTCTCTAAAACCAGAACTTCTTGATCTTCTCTTATATCTGGTTTAACACAATACCATTTTATGTAATAACAAAGAAATATTAGATAAACTTTATTTCTTCTCCAAGGTAGAGTGTTGTTTAAAGAAAACCAGTGAGAGTAAACTGCTTGAAGTTATCACAAGATAGCAAGTTTTATTTCCTGGTGAATGAGGAAAGATTTTCTATTGTAGTATTCTAATCGCAGTGAGTTAACTTCTACTATTAATATATCACTTTCAAATTTGTTCTAATATCACCGTTAAATTGTAAACCATTTATGAAAGGATATAAATATAGGCCAGTAACAAGTTGGTCTGTTTGTTAATCATTTTTTATTCATAGATAATGATATTTTCTTTTGGATCAACATGAAAACAAGTTAATTGCAATAAAGGAATTTTTATTTTATATTAAGTGATATTATATAATATAATTAAAAGAAATAGGATGATGTGAATTAATTACGAAACTATATCTTTCGAAAAGAATTTGTTTATTTTTTATGGAATTTAGACACCATATCATCTGGTGTAGAAATTTGCATTCTAATTATTTATGCAAATAATTTCAGCTATGGAGAATCCTTCAACGGAACTTGAAAAGTCTTTCCAAGTCAGGCCAATGAGTTTGGAAACTTCTATAGCCTTGCTTCTCTAAACGATTCAAGAATTGGTAATTTCCTATAATTTTAATTGAATAGTATTTTTATGTTGTTTTTTGTATATGTGAGAAATGCTACAAAAAATAAAAATTACTCCACATTTTAGTTTTTAGAATGTTGCTTCTCTGTCGCTTATTCATGTGTCAACAGAGTGGCATTACTCCAAATTATTATCAATGTTTAGTCATTATAAACTTTTTTTTTTTTTGTAAACTGAAACTGTTGTACAACAAAATCATAGGTGGCTTTGAGTACAAAACTTGCACAAAGTTGAGTCTATTGTGTATATTTTAGTACAGGTTGTACTTTTAAGTATCAGACTCCTAATGGGTTACAAAAAAATTTCTAATTATGTTCATTATGATGGATAGAAGTAGAAATTTACTATTTTGATATATGCTTAGAAAATATTGTTATTCCTTGCTTCTCATGAAAACTCATTATATAAGTTATAATCAAGAAACCATTTACAATGTTATCTACAAATTATATTTTGTTCTTGACTTTGTGAATATGTTCATGGAGGAAGTACGTTTAGTGGAACCAGATAAGCATGTTTTTCCATTAGTGGAGCCACAACAGAAGCTTCTTATATTGTCATGGAGCATGAATTTTTGGTTTTAGTTGCTAATATTCTCGCAGTCTATAATGCTTGAAAATATGTTTATTCTATAATTTTTTTGTCTACATGATAAGAGTAGGGATGAAAGTTCGTATGATAAGAATATGTATGTTCCATCATCATTTGCTTGCTTTTTATTTTTATTTGTATGGACCCAAAAATGATCTGAAAAGGAAAGAAAATAATCTAAACCATTAATATATTGTGATATGATTTCTGGTTTGTTGTTAGTTCTTTTATCTTTTTCTACCTTGTTTTTTTTTTTTAAATCATAATGGTTGATAGTAATGGGTGCATCAGAAGGTATTCTTCTATGTTAAGCACATGCTAAGGACCACTTATAGGAAGTAGTCGGTCAATAATTGCTAACTTGAAGCCAAATAATTTCTATGCAGTGAAAAAATAGTTATCTGAGAATAAGTTGTGAAAAAGCTACCTACATATGTGTGAAGATGCAAATAATTAATGGTCTATCATTGTTCTCAGCTGCTATTGATGGAGTTGTTTCAAATGTAGAACTTTATCTCCAGGTATGTAGTACTATTTTTGTGATTCTGTCATTTACCTTATCTTGAATTTCCTTTTTATTTCTCTTTGGTAGAACATAAACAAGGTTTAATTGATTGGATTCTCATGTGGATTTTCATTGTTTGAGCACATAATCACCTCTACTCAATCAAAGATTCAAAATGGTAACTTTTGTGTTTTGTGAAATCTAAGACTAAAGGCAACAACTGAGAAATTTTTTTTAAAAAAAGTTCAACTTTTAGTTGTAAATAGAGCAAAGATTGCTTCTTCATGCCTAGCCCTTGAATGAGAACTATTTTGAGGAAAATAAAATCTTAACTATGTGATAACTAACCGACCGCGACAATAAAGGGCAGGAGAAAAACAATATGGTAAATTTAATTTTATGAAATCAGTTTTTTAATATGAAACATTGAAAAAGAAGTGTTATTTGCTCAGACTTCAACTTACTGAAAAAATTTATATATAAGGGGTAAAAATAGGACGGAGAGTTTAGATATAATTCTAGCAATAATTATACCGTAAATGCATCAACCTATTGGCTGGTCCATTTATGAACCATTCTTTGTTCATATGCATAATGACTCAAGCAGGGGTGAAAATGACTTAAAGCATACTTATGTTGAAGTTTCTTTAATTTTACCTACATTATAATAATTGTTGTTCTATTTGTTGACACTTTACTTGATAGAGTGTGGAGAAAAAACAACCACGGATTTAAATCTTCAGAATCATTTACGGATACAGTGGAAAATGAGTTTATAGGCAAAGAGAAATGGTGGCTTGGGTCTATGATTGGAATTCAATTGCACATGTCTTCGGGAAATTATAATCAAATATGCTCTTTTTTTTTACTTAAAAATGTCTATATTTGCTTTGCCTCTGCATTGTTTGTAGGGTTGAGCTTGTGGGATGCGAGGCGGTGTAAAATTATGTATGTATAGGATTGGTTTGCATGAATAAACTTTGATAAGGAGATTAGTTGTTTGTGCAAGTAGTGTTGATTAGGAATGTGTTTGCAATGGGACAAGAGACTTATGCGAAGGGAGATTTAGGTGATAGTCTACACTGTTGGAGGTACTTTTTTGCTAAGGTGGTGACCACGGGGAGCACTATGAAGCGATTGAATTTAACCATTATGGATGGTTCTGATAGAACTATTTAATGCAAATGGAATATGATATTTGTTAATGTCAGTGAGTTTATATTTAATCTTTTAGGGAGGATTAATAGCCTGAGTGTAAGTAGTAGTGTCCGTCATGAACATTGATCTGAATAAATAATCCCTTAAGCCATTAACAAATCTCTTCACTCGCATCTGCTTGGTAGCTACCAAGTGCAAAGCAAAACGGGATAATCTAGTAAATCGAGTCTTGTACTCCTCCATTGACATACCCTCTATCTGAACTAATTACTCAAAATCTCAAACATGCTTATTGCACACACTTTCAGGTAAGAAACAATCAATAAAAGCCCTACTAAACTCTGGCCACATAAAATGGTGTAAGATCTGTCCTCTGCTGCATGAACATCTTGTACCATTAATAAGCTATATCATATAACTGATAACTAACCAACTTTACAACACGAATGGGATCACATCCCAAAGTTATACATAATCTATCAGACTTCTCTAGAAAAGTATAAGGATCCTATGCTGTGTCCATACTTGAAAATCTTGGTGGCTGCATCTTCTGAAAATTATGCAACGCTATAAATGCACCCAGTTCCTGTTGAACTAGAATCGGCGGGATTGCCTCTTATAGAGGCTGAATAGGAGGAGCTGTTGGTGGTTGTGGTTAAGCCTGGTGTTGTTGGGCCAAAATCCTTATTAAATCACCTACGATCCTTTGAACATGATCTAGTCCCTGCACCAGTTGCTCTAAATCAGGGTTAGGGACTACTACCTAAACTGGTTTAGCAACTCTACCTTTGCCTCTACCATGTCTCATTTGTCCTATACCTCTGACCTCTAGTGGCTGGGGACTGGTAGATCCTTGGTCGAAGTCAGCATCCTGCTACCTCCCTCGGCCTGTAACACGGCCACTACATTGCATCATATCTAAAATAACTAACATAAGTTCAATATACGTTTATAAGATAAAAGCGAAGAACATTGTGCTAAATAAATCACGACTTGAATTTTCAGGACAAATTGGAATGTATCGCTAAATCCACATACGCCTTGCATAACGTAAGCAGACAAGGCAACATCATTCCATACTTACAGTCACGGACCTCTAAACCATACTCTAATACCAACTTGTCACACCCTCAGATAAAGGTATGACTGGCTAGAGGAATGAATAACCAAACCCCTGTAGCCCCGAATCCTTATTTACCAAACATAAATGACTCTTGAACAAATTACAATTAAAATTAAGAAAAAGTTTATTGACTTAAAATAAAATCACGAACTTGTTATTAAACATAAAATATTTACTAAAAATTTGGTAAAGGATCCTTGTAAAATGGAATATGCCCAATAGTATATACATATATAATCTGGTTACAAGTTACCAATCATAATATCACAATAATATACACAACACATTAATCACCACAAGTTGATTAATATACACAATAATGCATAATGCCTAGAGTGACTGCACTTCACTTGACTTGCCTTTATCCTATCATGCTTAGTTATGATATTATGTTATTAACCTAGGGTTCTAAGTTAATTATAATTATCTTTTGAACTGCTTATAATTCATACCTTAGTTAATTAATTCATTATATGTCTATAAGAATTGAATTAATTACTAAGAACAAATCTAATTTGGCTACATAAGGTATATAGGTAGATGTCTATTCTATATGTAAATCAAATTCAACTAACTAAGTGAATGAATTTGAACATGTGTTATATCATTCAAGGCTAACCTAGATTCCCTTTCTCAAGGTTCATCTAAATTACGAAATCTATCTAATTGGTGATCAAGCAATTAGAAGCAATGAACATAGAATGACATAAATAACAATAATATCAAGCCCTAAGCAATCCATAGATAAAATTAAGTTAAACTACATGTGAGTTCCATCATAATCCTAGAAAAAGGATTTAGTTGATGCTACTAGATGTAAACTAAACAAATCATTAAGAACATAGAAAGAAACTAAAAGGAATGAAGGAATAAGAGAAAACTAGGAAGATGTCGATCTCTAAGCTCTTCAAAATCCATTGCTCCTCTAGCTTTAAGCACTCTCAATCAACTCTATATCTCTTGAAATCCCTTGCTCAATTGTGTGTTTAGAATTACCAAGTCCTTTCTCTTTTATAGGCTACAAAAATCATAAGTTAGAGTCTAATTCAGAGTGGTTTTATTGGGCCAGCGTCCCAGCCACGACTTTCCAACGCCCTAGCACTGATTTTCAAACGAGACAGGAGACTTTACACGACGTTGGGTGCCCCAACGCCAGGGCCAGAGCCCCAACACCCACTTCCTGGTGCCTAAACGCCTATCACCTTTGACTTTGCAATTTTGGTTGAGAGCTAGAGCCAGCGCCCTAGTGCCCCGACGCTATTAGTTGAGATTTTCAGTGCTGCATCCTTGGTGTTTCACAGCCTAGGCGCCCGACGAGCTGAAATCCTATCCCTTGAGCAATTGATCTTCAAAAAGGACTCATTGAGGCTTGTACCTTCAAAACACATAACCAAAACTTAATAGGAATAGAACTCTTATTTAAAAAGATAAATTCTAAGCAATAATAACTAAAACATGACATTTTAATGCAATACAAATTAATCTATAACCTAAGCTAAAACTAAACAATTGGTAATACAAAACTTAAGAACCTAGCTAAAATGAATGCATAATGTGTTATACTATAAAACTTGAATTTACATACAATCATATTTATACTATTATGGGTAGTTATCATATGCTATTAGGCATCAATCTTGACTTGTAGGAAATCCTAATAATTAAGTAATTAATTATCTATAGATGACCAATTAATTAATCTTCATTAAAGGGTGAATTAAAAAGAGTTTTAATTTAAATAATTAGAATGAGTTCTAATTTAATTGGACAGGTTCCAATAATAAATTTGTAAGAGTTAAATGCTTACTGTCATCAATAGTTTGAACCTAAGAATCATGTAATTATTATAGTTTGTTTTGGCATTAGATTTAATTAAGATTAAATCCTAATGAAAGCAGAATCCCTAATGTGTTAGGACTGTCCAATACACAGACATTAGGATTGTCCAATACACAGGGAGGTGGCTAGTCTTTATAAATATAAGACTTAACAAGCTAGGACTATACAAGTGAAAATAATTATATATATTATACATAGAGCCTAAAACTGTTAGAAGGATTTTGGGCCAAATATAATTCTGAAATTACAATAGAGATTCGGTAAATTGTGCTAACATACAAGGAATCTCTTAATAACTTTTCTCACTTTCAAGCACAAAGATTCTTGGTTGTATTTGTTAATGCAGATACACTTAGATACGGGAAACTTCAAGCATGAAGATTCTTGGTTGGATTCGTTCTTGTGCATATAGTTAGAGATGGGACACTTGTGTCGTTGTTGTATTCTTAATTAATCAAGAGGGGGAAAAAGCCGAATCAAGAATACGATGAAAGAATTGAAAGACTCGGAGGTACACAATTATCTAACTTCTTGTTTAATTATTAAACTATTATTATGATCTTTCATATAATCATAAGGTGATTTAAGTTTAAAGGAATCAAAATTTTAAATTCTGCTGTGTATATGATTACCATATTTTCTATCGATTCCTTATAGATAGAGTGTCATGTAAAGATAGGGTATTAGTAATCCATCATTACTTTCCACTGTCACTATAGCTAATGGCTCCACAACCATTGCTAAAGGTATAGGTCAAGCTACACCATTATCTTTTTTGCCTTTAGAATCTGTGCTTTATGTCCCTGAATGTTCATTCAATCTAATTTCTATTAGTCAATTGACTCATTCTCTCAATTGTTCTGTCACTTTCATTGATGATTCTTTTACTATATAGGACCGACGTACAGGAAAAACGATTGGCATAGGGCGTGAATCACAGGGCCTCTACCATCTTACCACACTACCTACATCTTCAGTGGCTTGCTCTACAGATGTATCACCTATAGTAACATATATTGAGAATCCATCTCCTGATTCCTCAGTCTTGATCTCTCACTCTGGTACTCGCGGAGGTCGTGGTCAAGGAGGTCGAGGATGTGGATATCTCCAATGCACTTATTGTAACAGGATGGGCCATACCAAGGAAAAGTGTTACCAGCTGGTTGGTTATCTAGGTCCTACAACTAATATTATTCATGCAGCCAATTCACTTGAAGTTTCACCATCTAAAGACAAGCCTCTTAATGTCTCATTATCAGCTACTGAATATGATAAGTTCTTATAGTATCAAGCTACCTAGAAATCTTCTCATGGTAATTATGTCGCCTGCCTCTCTCAAACCACTTCTGACACTTGGGTTCTTGATTCTAGTGCCTCTGATCACATATCTGGTAACCTTAAACTTTTTTCTAGTATTAGTAATCTACCATCACTTTCCACTATCATTATAGCTAATGGTTCCACAACTATTGGTAAAGGTATAGGTCAAGCTACACTATTATTTTCTTTGCCTTTAGAGTTTGTGCTTTATGTCCCAGAATGTTCACTTCAGTGTGATTTCTATTAGTCAATTGACTCGTTCTTTTAATTGTTTTGTCACTTTCATTGATGATTCCTTTACTATACAGAACCGACGTACGGGACGAACGATTAGCACAGGGCGTGAGTCACAGGCCTCTACCATCTTATCACACCACTTACATCTTTAGTGGCTTGCTCTACAGATGTATCACTTATTCTCAATCACAGTCGTATGGGTCATCCTAGTCATCCAAGCTTCAGAAGATGGTTCCTCGTTTGTCATCTCTGTCATCTTTAAATTGAGTCGTGTCAGCTTGGCAAGCACACACGTGCTTTGTTTCCAAAGTATAGTCATTTTAGAGTAAAGTCTCTCTTTCATCTTGTTCATACTGATGTTTGGGATCATAGTCGTGTCAGTTCATATTTGAGATTTCAATATTTTGTAACCTTTATTGATGACTATTATCGTAGCACGTGGTTATTTTTAATGAAAAATCGTTCTGAGTTATTTTCTATATTCCAAAAATTTTGTACTAAAATTAAAACACAATTTGGTGTTTCTATTTGTATTTTGCGTAGTGATAATGCACGTGAATACTTTTCTACATCATTTCAGCACTTTATAACATCTCAAGGTATGCTGCATCAATCATCTTATTCTCACACCCCTTAACAAAATAGAGTTGCTGAGCGCAAAAACAGACTTTTAATTGAAGCAGCTCGTACTCTATTACTTCATGGTCATGTTCCACTTTGGTTTTGGGGTGATGCTGTACTTACTGCATGCTACTTTATTAATCGCATGCCATCTTCTACATTGCATAACAAAATTCCACATTCTATCATCTTTCCTAATTATCCCTTATATTCACTTCCGCTTCGTATCTTTGGTTGCATTTGTTTTGTTCATGATCTGACACCTAGGCAGGATAAACTCTCTTCTAAATCAATTAAGTGCATATTCTTGGGTTATTCTTGCCTTCAAAAAGGGTATAAATGTTACTATCTAGATAAGAATCGTTACTTTACCTCCACTGATGTCACATTTTTTAAGGAATTTTCATTCTTTTCCTCAACTATTCCCAAGTCACTTCTTATCTTTGAGGCTCTTCCGGTTCCTTATCTTGGACAAAATGAACATGCATCATCTGCACCACTACCTGATCTTCCGGCAGAGACTGTTGATGTACCTGATGACTCACCTTCTGTACTAACACCTTCCAGTGCCTCAGATCTTGCTTCGCCACCTATTTTATGAAAAGATACTCGTTCAACTCATAATCCTTATCCTATTTATACTTTTTTGAGTTATCATCATTTATCTTTATCCTATTATGCATTTATATCCTCTTTGTCTTCTATTTCTATTCTAAAGTTCACCAGTGATGCTTTTGCTCATCCTAGGTGGTGGCAGGCCATGGTTGATGAAATGAATGTCTTACATAATAATGGTACTTGGGAATTGGTCTCTTTACCTTCTGGAAAATCTGTTGTTGGATGTAAATGGGTATACACTGTGAAAGTTCATCTTGATGGTTCTATTGATCGCTTAAAGGCTAGATTGGTAGCAAAAGGCTACACTCAGGTATATGGTGTGGATTATTCAGAAACTTTATCTCCTATAGATAAAATTACTTCTGTTAGGGTATTTATATCTCTAGCTGTTATTTTTGATTGGCCACTCTATCAATTGAACATCAAAAATATTTTTTTACATGGTGACCTTGATGAAGAAATCTTTATGGAGCAACCACCTAGTTTTGTTGCTCAGGGGGAGTCCGGTATAGTGTGTCGATTGAAAAAGTCTCTATAAGGCTTAAAGCAATATCCCAGACCTTGGTTTGGTAGATTCAGTGAAGTTGTTCTTAGTTTTGGCATTCAGAGGTGTACTGTTGATCACTTGATTTTCTATAAACATACATCTAATTGTAGAATTCTTTTAATTGTATATGTGGATGACATTGTGATTACGGGTGATAATAATCATGGGGTTCAGCAATTGAAATCGTTCCTACAGTCTAAGTTTTAAACTAAAAACTTAGAACAATTAAAATACTTCTTGGGCATTAAGGTTGCGAGATCACAATTGGGGATTTGCCTTTCTCAAAGAAAGTATTGTCTGGATGTCTTGAGTGATATAGGTATGTTGGATTCCAAACTTGTGGACACTCTTATGGATCTCAACACTAAACTTGTACCGGATGAAGGGGAGCTACTGATAAATCCTGAGCAATACAGACGTTTTGTTGGTAAGCTGAATTATCTCATAGTCACTAGACCAGATATTGCTTTTGCAACTAGTGTGATTAGCCAATTTTTTTCTTAACCTGAAACATTTCATTGGAATGCTGTTATTCGTATCTTAAGATACCTTAAAACTACACCCAAAAAGGAATTACTATATAAGAATTATGGGCAAACTCTAGTTCGAGGACATGGTCGTGGTTACACATTAGTTCATAAACATAATTCTACTCCAGTTCAAGGTTATAGCGATGCTGATTGGGCAGGCTCTCAATTTGACAGAAGATCTACTATAGAATACTATATATTTCTAACTAGAAATCTTGTTTCTTGGAAAAGCAAAAAGTAGACTGTTGTTATAAGATCCAGTGCTGAATTTGAATATAGGGTCATGACTCATACCATTGCTGAGTTAGTTTGGCTTAAAAACCTATTAGACGAACTTGGATTTCAGCACTCACAGCCTATGAAGTTAGTATGTGATAATCATGCTGCATTATATATTACATCAAATCTAATCTTTCATGAACGAACAAAATATATAGAAGTTGATTGTCATTTCGTTCGTGAGAAGCTTATGGATAATACAATCAAGACCACATATGCAAAATCAGAAGATCAGTTATCAGACTTATTCACAAAATCTTTGGCAGGAAACTGACTGCGATATCTATGCAACAAGCTTGGAACATATAATCTTTATGCTCCAGCTAGAAGGAGAGTGTTAAAGTGTAAATATAGACAGCTTAGTTAGTAGGTCAAATTTTCTTATTATATAGTTTCCATATTTATTATAGTTGACTTACTTGTACTCCACACAACCTCGTAGTATAAATATATTATCTTAGTATGAGAAATTCTCATTCAATTCATCAAAACACTTTGGGTATCTCTCTTTTAGGTTTTACAACCTTCTTAAAGTATCTATAATTTCTAGTACTAATAGAGTAGATGACAATTTTGTTGAGTGCATGAAATTATTAGATACTTCACCTTTCATAGCAAGATCAAACCTTAAGTTTGAACCTCTTGACATTCTAGCCTCTACATCTTCAGCTTCCAAACCTTTTATTAAAGAGCCACATACATTGGAGATAAAGTAGTTGCCACCACATCTAAGGTATGCTTTATTGGTCCATCATATACTTTGCCTATTATTATTTCTGCTACTCTTACTAATATGCAGGAAGAGACACTCCTTCATGTACTAAGAGAACATAAGAAGACACTAGGATGAACCATAGCCGACATCAAAGTCATAATGCCTTTGTTTTGCATGCATAAAATTTTGATGGAGGACAATCATAAAGTTTCCATTAAACATTAAAGGCGGCTTAATCCAATTATGAAAAAGGTAGTCAAGAAGCAAGTGATAAAGTTGCTAGATGAGGGTATCATATACCCATCTCGGATAGCTTATAGGTAAGTCCAATTTAGTGTGTACTAAAGAAGGGAAGGATAATAGTTATGGCTAACACTAAGAATGAACTCATCCCTACAAGGCCCGTGACCAGATGGTGTGTATGCATGGACTACTGCAAGCTCAACAAGGCTACAGGAAAGACCACTTCCTGTTCCTTTTATTAATCAAATGCTTGATCGGTTGGTAGGTAAGCAATTTTATTGTTTTTTAGATGGTTGTTCAAGGTATAACCAAATAGCTATAGTTCTGGAGGACCAAGAAAAGACCACTTTTACTTGTCCCTATGGAACCTTCGTAAGGATGCCTTTTGGTATTTGTAATGCACCTACCCCTTTTAGAGGTGCATGATGACTATTTTTACTGACATGGCAGAGGATAGTCTTGAAGTGTTCGTGGATAATTTTTCTATTTTTGGAGACTCTTTTGAAAGTTGTCTCCATACTTTAAAATGTGTGCTTAAACAATGTGAAGCGACCAATTTGGACTTGGATTGGAAAAAGTGTCATTTTATAGTACAAGAAGGGATTATCTTAGGACATAAGGTGTCTAACAAAGGCATATAGGTGGATAAGGCTAAGATTGAAGCAATAGAGAAACTCCTACCACCTAGTTCAATAAAAGGTATTAGAAGCTTTCTAGGGCGTGTAAGCTTTTATAGGCGGTTCATTAAGTACTTATCAAAAATTTCAAATCCGTTATGTAACCTTTTAGAAAAAGACACTCCCATTGAGTTTGATAAAGCATGTCTAGCTGCATTTGTAGAGTTGAAACAAAGATTAACTACTGCTCTTATAATTGTTATTCCTAATTGGAATTTATCCTTTGTATGATGCTAGTGACTATGTGCTAGGAGCAGTATTAGGACAACATAAGGATAAGATCTTTCACTCTATTTATTATACTAGTAAGACAATGACTAGAGCTTAGCTCAATTATACCACCACTGAAAAGGAATTATTAAAAGTAGTGTTTGCTTTTGATAAATTTCATTCTTATCTTATTGGAACTGAAGTTATTGTTTATAGTGACCACTCTACTATAAAGTATTTGATTGACAAAAAAGATACAAAGCCTAGGTTGATTAGATGGATACTCGTGCTTCAAGAGTTTAACTTGGCGATTAGAGACCGGAAAGGAACAGAAAACCAAGTGGCATACCATTTATCAAGGTTGGAAGGTGGTGAGAAAATTGTAGATCAAACCTTGATCAATGAGAATTTTCTGAATGAACAACTCTTTCAGGTTGATCATCCAAAGTTACCATGGTATGCTGATTTTATTATTTATATTATCAGTAAAGTTTTTCCTTTTGATTTGACTTTCCAACAAAGAAAAAAGTTTTTACATGATGTCAAATATTGTGTTTGGGATGACCCTTTCTTGTTTAAGCAATGTGCTAATCAAATTTTTAGAATGTATGTCCCAGAGGAAGAAATTTAAAGTATACTTTAGCATAGCCATTCCTCACACTATAGTGGACATTTTGAAAAAGAGCGAACCATAGCAAAAGTCCTCTAATCAGGTTTTTATTAGCCTTCATTATTTAAGGATGCTAATAATTTTGTTGCTGCTTGTGATATGTTCCAAAGGATAAGCAACATCTTCTAAAGACATGAGATGCCTCTCAATAATATCCTTAAAGTGAAGATTTTTGATGTATGAGGAATTTACTTCATGGGTCATTCCCATCCTTATACAACAATCAGTATATTTTGGTGAGAGTGAACTATGTTTCAAAATAGGTAGAAGCAATAGCCTTACCAACAAATGATTCAAAGGTTGTAATAAACTTCCTCAACCTAAGGATCTTTACTTGATTTGGCACCCCTCTTAGCTATTATCAGTGATGGGGTTCCCATTTTTGTAACAAGCACTTTGAGGACATTTTAGCTAGATACAGAGTCACTCATAAGGTTGCCTTGGCCTATCATCCCCAATCTAGTGGCCAAGCCGAAATTTCCAATAGGGAAATTAAAAAAAATCTTAGAGAAAACAATATGCCCTTCACGAAAAGATTGGTCAAAGAAATTAGACGATGCATATTAGGCATATCAGTATGGCCTATAAAACTCTTATAGGGATGTTTCCATATAGACTAGTTTTTGGGAAATCATGCCACCTTCCTGTGGAGCTATAGCATAATGTGTATTGGGCCATTATGAATTTGAATCTTAACCTCCATACAGTTGGTGAAAAAAGGTTACTTCAACTTAATGAGATGGATGAGTTCCAACTTCAAGCATATGAGAATGCAAAGATTTATAAGGAATAAACAAAAAAAATGGCTTGACAAGAAGATCATGGACTACTAATTTGAGCCTGGTAAGAAGGTCTTATTCTTTGATTCCCATTTGAAGCTATTTTCGAGAAAGCTCAAGTCTAGGTGGTCCGGACTATTCATAGTCACTGTAATGTTTCCTTATGGTGCTGTGGAAATAGCAGAAGAAAAGAAGCTGAACAACAAATTCAAGGTGAATGGGGAAAAGGATCAAAAAATTATTAGGGAGGTTCTATTGATCGTCAAAAGACCACTATAAATCAAGTGTTACTTGGGAGGCAACCTAAGGTTTCTAAACTCTTCCTTTTTAGTTTTTGAGTCTTATTTAGTGTAATTTAATTGAATTTCTTTGTTTTGTCTTGTAGGAACAATGTAAACACTTTAAAACATGTCAAGAGCTTCATAACAGAGCTTGTTGGGCATCGCATCACCCATTTTTAGATGACACAAGGGCCAAAATATCACAAAAGTCATAAGTAAATATCACCACAATGCCAGCTCTTACAAAAGCCAGAAAGCAAGCGCCTAGGCACCGCCGACAGGAGCTATTTTAAACATCCCGAATTTGCAACCCCCATATCCCCAATTCATATCTAAACACTCCCTACCTTCCTAAAATTAACTTCCCTACTAAAAAATACAAGACCCATGCCCAAATCAAGCGATTCAAAGTTCATTCTCTTCAAAGTTTTAAGAAAGGCATTCACGACTACTCCCTCTTTCAAGCTTTAAGTGGATATCCTTCTTACAAGTAAGTTTCCTATAAATCAAGGGTTTTTCATATTTTGAAGTGAGGAGAATGAAAATTCTTGATCAACTATGGATATATGCCTTGCTTTGAAGTTATTTAAGGATTTACTCTTGTTTTAAACCATAGGTAATCAATTTTCTGTACTATTCATGCTATACCAGAATTTGGGTTTGTGAGTTTGATAAATTAGGGTTTGATCTTATAAATTGAGGATTGTTTGTTCTAGTGATGTGTAGAGGATTACATGCTTGGCATTGATTATCTTTGATATTGATAGTGCTATACAAGTTTGGGGATTGTGATATTGTTGTGGAAAGATTAGAATTGTTGGATATATATACATTGTGCCATCTTGTGTTTTTGAATTGAGTTATGCCTCCAAAGACATCAAGGGGTGGTTTTAGTGCTATATATGACCACACCAAATTTATGTCCGAAAAAGCTTAAGGATTGTTTGCACACTCACTTACAAACTGGATTATAATTGCTGAAAGAGGGTTTGAATTGATATCTCAATTTCATAAGGAAATCTAAGATATCATTAAAGCTTGTCATTGGGGGAGATTTTTTGATCTACCAAAATCGACTATTTTTTCATTGGTAAAGGAGTTCTATGCCAATGCTCCCGATCACAAAAATGCTAAGGTGTTTGTTTATGGGTGACAAATTCCATTTGATAGCTATACCATTAATACAAGTTTATGGGTTGCAAGACATTAAAGAAGATAAGTACACCCCGCTTATGGAAGGTGAGGTGGATTTGGAGAAGGTTATCTCTTTCTTATGCAGGGGTCGAACTACATGGAAATTATCTAAAGGCGAGCCAATTAATTTATGGGCCAATGCAATTAGCAGGTAAGAAAAGACTTGGTTATTATTTTGTCTAACAATTTGTTTCCTTGTATGCATACTAGTAATGTCATTAAGGAAAGAGCTATTTTCTTGTATTCCATTCTTACCGACAAAAAAATTGATATTGGAAGCTTGATATATTCAAAAATCATCAAGTGTGCATGTACCTAAACAAAGGAAGGACTTCAATTCTCATCTTTGATCACTGTTTTATGTGTCTATAATGGTATGCACTTTGACAATAATAAAGAGTTGTTGCAACCTAAGGAGAATATTGATAAGACTGTTATTGCCTGCCTCCCAATGCATAACAATATGTTGGTAGGGGGTAGCTCATCTTCAGCACCACAACCATCTCAACCGATACAGGCCCGGCTATATAAGCCCAGGACTTTGACTCAACTTATGAAGCGGGTAGAAAGACTCCAAAAGCACCAACAAAGTTGCCTTAATGCTATGGCATAAATGTAGCGTGTGTGACTACCTTTCTACCCTACCCGGATCCTCCTTTCTTTGACAACATGGCGGAAGATGAAGAGGAAGAGGATTAAGTACTCTTTGGCTCTCCAGGGAAGTTTCTTTTTCCTACTTTATTTTATGTTTCATTATTTTATTCCATGAGGACAATGTCATGTTTAATTTTGGGGGTGTGTTGTATGTTTTTGGGTGCTTTATGTTGTTGGTGTTTAGGTTGTTTAGTTGTTGTTCGTGTTTAAATGTGTTGTTGTTTTAGTGTGTCACTTGGTTGAAGATACTATTATACTATTATGATGATATTCCCTCATCTTATGATAAACATTTGGTTATCGTGTAATCTTGACACTTGTGTTTCAATTCTTGAGTTAGTAGTATAGTAGGGTATGATTTTCAACATTCTTATGCACTTGGGATTATGTTGCTTACTTAGAAACGGTTTATGTTTAGCTTATCCTTGTTTGGGTTAAAACATTAGAATTTGCTTAATTTCCTCTTAAGGTGAAATCCTAGAAGAAACTAAGTTACGGAGAGGATTTAAGTCATTGTTAGACTGTTTGAGCCTTTCAAGCTAACCTTGTTTATTTTATATCCTTAATAAACCCCTTTGTGCTTATTAAGCCTTTTTCTTTGTCACCCACATTATTGCTTATATGAAATCCAATTTTGAACCCTTACTCTTAAGCATTGGGTCATTCTAGATAAATATTAAGCCATGCAAAGTAAATGAGCAAAAGTGGAGGAAAAAAAAAAAGAAAAAAAAAAGGAGAAAGTAAGGAAAGTATAGACAGTTGTGCCCTTTGTTCACCCCAATTATTAACATAAGAAATATTCAAGTTTGAGCGTGTACAAATGGGTGAAAATACAAGCAAAAGAATGAAAATTTTGAAGTGGTGAAAAAGAAAAAACAAAACATCAAATCAAAATGAAGTAATGGGATGTATGAAAGCACTTCAAGGTCTATAATAATTTAGGCACTTAGGGTAACTTATGCTTATTTTCCTTATTTATACCATGCCCTAGCCTACATTACAAAGTTCGAAAAACCTTTTGATCCTTAGCTTATTAATAGTCTATATTAGTGGAGAGAGCAATAAGGGCAAACTTATAGGGTTTGAATGCTAAGTGGGATGTTAAATAGGCGATTTTGATGCTTGTTTTGATGCGCTACAGCTTAGTCATATCTACTCCACAACTGAAGCTTCTCTGTCTGATTTATCAATTTCTTCCTTTTATGGCACTGCAGCCTCAAATTCTTCAGCATTGTGAAGCTTGTTGAATTGCTTTCTTTCTCTTATCCGAACCAGGACACTTCAAAGACACCTAAAACAAATTAAATACCAAAATTTGTAAAACTACTCTTAATTAAAATAAAAACTCTATAAAACTCTTAAAACAACTACAACACTATATTTGACTAATATTCTAACTCAAAAAAAAAAAATATATATCATCAAATATGAATTAAAATGAAATAACTCTATTATTTTAGAGTTATCAGATTTAAAAGCTATTTGCAAGAATTGGATTAATTAAGGTGATAGGAAGTGGGATTTGTTGGTTGAGAACTAAGGTATGAATCATGTGCTTCTTGTTCTATTTTTTGCCAAATCAAATCAGTCAAGTACTCTTTTAAATCTATAAAACCTTCTCCTAAAAATGCATGCCTGATGAGGAATTATATTGAGCTACAAATTGTGATGTTGAACTTGTGAAATTTTAGCACATTTTTTGCCAATTGTGTTGCCTCCTATGCTATGTGTTGGCCCAAGAAGTTAGCCTAAAGAAATGCCTAAACGTCCTAGTAATGTGATCCAGGGTCACGCAGAGACTGAACCTTAAGGTGTTATATTTGTATACATCCCAAAAGGGTGGATGTTGGTGTCTGTTTGCAAATAGGCATAAATGTTGAATCATAATTATGCTTGCACCGAAAACTTGGTTACATTTCTCATGTTTTATAAACTGAGCATCAAATAGTCATTTTATAAATTTAGTATATGATTTATGCTGAGATTTATGTCTCACTCTTTGTTATAAAATTGATGTTGCAGAATGATTTCTATTCTGGACAAAGTTGGGAGTGAAAGTATGCGTATTTTGGCTTACTACTACCATTATGTTTGCTATATGGTGTATTACGGGGACAACATGAATATATATGAATATTGGCATGTCTAGGAAGGAGAATATGATGATGGGGAATTTTGTGGTCTAATGGAAGGGTGACTAAAGTTGGTTTTAGTCTCTTTTGATTAGTGAACATGTAGGAACACTTAGGAAATTTTTTTAATCCATGTACAAAGGATAGTGTTCCTGGCTGTCTACTATGTAATTAAGCACTTAAATGTTTAGGTAATCTGTTGTACCTAAGTAGTTTTGGAGGGAAAGCCTTAGAACAGCATGTAAAGGCTCCTCTTGGTTAAAAACTTGTATAAATGGTTCACCATGTACATAAATGAAGGTGAAATGAGGCTGTGATCTCTTTGTCTATTCCACTGTTTTCCTAACTCACTAATCCCATTACATGACATGTTGTAGAAATTATAGAGAACTTCACTTAATTTAAGTATTATAACTAGACTAAGATTGAAATAACTAAACTAGATAAATTAATTCAGCAAAGTAACTAGAAATCTTGGTCTTAGTAGTCTAAGGTCTAAATTACAAAATTATGGCTTAATACAAAACTTTAAATCTGTTTTGATGAGGGAACCTCCAAGTAAGTTAAATGAACAATTGATTTTTTTTTTAAATTTAATTTGGCAAGAAACATATAATCACTATAACAAGAAAGTACTCAAGAAAGAGTATAAGTAAAATTTTGTTCATTATGTAAAAAATTACAAGTGTACATAGAGTATTAATGTTGCATGAGCTGACCAAATGCTTGACTAGCTAGTGTACAAGTCTATAAAAATAAGGTGGTACACTTGATGCTCGACGACCTGAAATCCTATCTCCTTTGCAATTAGTCTTCAAAAAGGACTCCTTAAAGCATTGTACCTTCAAACACACAAACAAAGTCAATTAGGAATGGAATTCTAATTCAAAATCTAAAACCTAAGCAACAACAAAAACTTAACATTTTAATGCAATATGAAATAAACTAAGAACTAAGCTAAAACTAGACAATTTGTAAATGAAAGCTTAAGAATATAGCTAAAATGAATGAAAAAAGTGAATGTAAAATAAGTTATTTCATGAACTTATCACACCCTCAAATTTAAGGTTTTGCTAGTCCTTGAGCAAAAAAGTAAAACAAATTATATGGTTAAAGATGCGTTATAGTAAAACAATGATATCTCTATAATATCCTCAAAAATTTCACCGAATCCTAACTCAATGTCAACCAAAAGGTATCATTCAAATTCATGTTCAACTCAGTAGTAAGCAACATTTTCAAATGGATTTCTTCTGTTTGTGTGAATAAGATCTCTTTACCTAGAATTGCATGCAACCCAAATAAGTTTATGCCTATTCAAAATTTCGCTTAGCATTCAAACCCCATAAGTTTGCTTTATTCCTATCTCCACTAATGTAGGCTAACACTAAGCCAAAAATCAATAGGTCTTCAAAGCTTGTAACGTAGGCTAGGGAAACGGTATGATAAAAAATGTTAAAAGGCACAAGTTACCGTAAGCACCTAAATCCACTCTAGACCTTTGGAGAGCGTTCACACATCCCAAGTACTTCCATTTTGGCTTGGCATTTTTTTTTCAAACTTCAAAAAAAAATTTCTTTTCATTCTTATGCTTGTATTTTTGCCACTTTTCACACCCCCTAAACTAATGTATTTTTTATATGAATAATGGGGTGATCACAAGGCACATCCTTCTATACTTTTGCTTTCTTCTTTTTTAATAACTCCACCATTTCTCCTTTACTTAGCATAGCTCAATGTTTATCTAGAATGATTAAATGATTAAATGCTTAAGAGTGAGGGTTCAGAACTGGAATTAAAAATAAACGTTGTAAGCAATAATGTAGATGACCAAGAAAATACTTAATAGGCTCAAAGGGGTATACTAAGGATATAAAATAAACAAGGTTAGGTTGAAATCCTCAAACGATCTAAAGATGGCCTAAATCCTATGCTTCACTTAGCTTCTTCTATGATTTTGCCTCAAGAGGAAATCAAGCAAATTCTAGTGTTCTAAACTAAACATGGACATGCTAAATATAAACCATCTCTAAGTAAGCAACACAATCCCAATAAAAGGATCAAGTGTATGATGAATAATAGAAATCACATCATATAATGCTACTAACTTAAGAAGTTAAATACAAATGTCAAGATTGCACGATAACTAATTTCTTATCACAGGATGGGGGAATTTTATCAAGCATAATATATCTTGGCTAACTAACAACCTAAAAAAAAACAAAGCACACTAATAAAACCCTCCCCCAAACTTAAGATAAACATTGTCCTCAATGTTAAAATATAAAAAAGAATAAGGATAGAAAGACTCCCTGGCATTTAAACAATGAGTAAAGAAAACTATTCCTTATCCTTGAAATGTACAAGCTTGGTAGGAGGTAAAAAATGACGAGCCTACAAAAAATAAACAACACTTAATGAAAAAAATTCTCACTAAGAACTAAAATAAAAGAAAATTTTAGAAACTTAGGTTACCTCCCAAGAATCGCTTGATTTATAGTCATTGACTTGACTTTGGAATTCTTAGCCCTTATCCTCCCAAGCAATGGAGGCCTTATCCTTAAAGGAGTGCTTGAACCTCTTTCGGTTCCTCTTGTACTTCCTCCTAGAGTTTGCTTTGGCCAACTCATTCATTCCAATAAGAATGTCCTTTAAAGCTCTTAACCTTCCAAGGTTGGGCTTATTCTTGAATTTGTCCAATCACTTGATGTTGATTGAGCTTGTAATCATCAAAGGTGGTGGCTTGGCAATTGAAGTTTACCTTAAAGATAAGGATGTATCAAGAGGAATACTCAACTTTTAAATTCCTTTCATTTGTGGCTCTATGCCCACTTCCATTGCATAGCACTCTTAGGATATAAAAGGAAGTTTCATGGCCTTGAAGACATTAAGCTTCATTTCTTGGTCTTGAACTTTCATATTAAGTTCTCCTTTTTGCATATCTATGAAAGTTCTATTGGTGGCTAGAAATGGCCTCCCCAATATTATAGGAATTTCCTTATCTTCCTTCATGTCAAGGATGAGGAAGTCAGCTGGAAATTTAAGCTTATCCGCCTTAACTGGAACATCTTCAATTATGCCCCTTGCCTAAGTTTGGGATCGATCTACAAGTTGTAAGGATACATTGGTTGGGTTGATTTTCCCTATTTTAACTCCAAGCTTTTGGAATATAGAGAAAGGCATCAAGTTGATGCTTGCTTCCAAATCATATAATGCTTTCCCACAAAATGTAATGCCAATATAAATTAGGATGTTAAAACTACCCGGATCTTTAAGTTTTGGAGATAGTTTCTTTTAAAAAATGACACTATATCCTTTGGTCAAGGCAACCGTTTCATGATCCTCTATTCTCCACTTCTTAGACAAGATGTCCTTCATAAACTTGATATACATAGGCATTTGTTCTAAAGCTTTAGTAAAAGGAATAGTAATGTGAAGCTTTTTAAATGCCTTCAGAAATTTCATGAATTGTTCATCAAATTTTGGCTTTTGGAGGCATTGAGGAAAAGGTAAAAAGGGATATGAGTGAGACTCCTCTTTATGGACTTGGGCTTCCTTCTTGTCACTCACAATTAACTCCTTCTCTTGTTTGGAATTTCAATTAGCTTAGGAGGTTCTTCTACCTTTTTACTATTCCTTAAAGTGATAGACTTACATTGCTCCAAATTTAGATCCCCCTTTCTTGGATTGAGTTCAATATCACTAGATAGAGCCCCTTAAGGATGATTTGTAAAAGCATTGGCCAATTGGGCTATTTGATTCTCGAGGGTCCTAAATGATGCCGCTTGACTTTGGATGTTGGAATCCATTTTAGACATGTATTGCATGAACATGTCTTCAATGGTTGGCTTTTTTTTTGGGGGGTAGCCACTATATGTTATGTTTGAAAACCCAATGGATAAGTGGGTTTTACTTTATGAGATTGCCTTCTATTATTTCAAGAAAAATTTAAGATTGGGGTAGGGTTGTTGTTGGGCTACTTATTATAATTGCCCAAATAATTCTCTAATTTAAGATTGTTTTGGCACAAATTGCTTGCATGGCCATCCCTACAAATCTCACAAGCCATGACTTGGCTTTTAATTGGTTAAACTACAATAGTGTCAATCTTCATTAATAAGATAGTCACTTGTATAGTTGATGCACTAATGGCATCGAACTCATGAATTCAAACTACTCTTCGAATTGACAATATTTCAAAAGGCTATTGATAGCTATTGGAAGCCATCTCTTCTAATAACTTATATGCTTCATCAATGGACTTGCCCATTAATGCACTGCCAGTTGCAGTATTCAACGGTAGTTCTTGTTTGGCTCACCAACCTATTATAAAATATTTGGACTTGTAGCCACATTGGAAGACCATGGTGAGGGCATTATCGCATCAAGTCCTTGTACCTTTCCCAAGCTTTGTAAAGAGATTCTTGGTATAGTTGCATGAATGATGTGATCTCATTCCGTAACTTAGCTGTCTTGGTTAGAGTAAAGAACTTTGCCAAGAACTTTTTGCCAAATCCGTCCATGTAGTAACGAAGTTGGATGGCAATGAGTATAACCAGCTTTTTGCCTCTTTCTCCAAGTGAGAAAAGGAAAAGCCTTAGACGAATGGCATCATCAGAAATGTCATTATATTTGACATGTCACATAGCTCCAAGAATGTAGAAAGATGAGCATAGGATTCATTGTTTGGAAGGCCAGAAAGCTGTGCTATTTGTTGGATCCTTTGAATCTAGCCAGACTTAATTTTGGCAACTTTTGAATGCTCGAATGAAGGCCACCACAAAGATAGCATAGTCCTGAAAGGCCTTGGGTTCTTGTTTGTTAGCCATGGCTGGAATTTGCGAAGAAGCATGTTAATTCTACTTTTGAAGCCTTCCAATCATCTTCTCGATCTCAGGATCAAAAGAATAACCTCAAGCTTCGAGTTCCTCTCATAAACGTTCATAAGTACCTAAAACAAAAATAAAATTTGAATTAAAACTAGAATTGACTGGTATTAATATAAACAAATATTATACTAATTCCTAGCAGTGGCACCAAAAAACTTGTTGATTTTGATAATGCAAGTGCACTCACCATTTTAATAGTAATATAGAGTAACTCAGAATTGTTCCCACGAGGAATTAAATCTAACAATGCTAAGTACTAAAATTAACCTATCTTAACTTTATCTAGACAATTGAAACTTAGAGATTATGGAAATGAACCTAGGATCACAATTTTCCTTACACTTCCCTTGACTTGCCTTTATTTTATCATGCTTAATTATGGTACCATGTTATTAACCTAGGGTTCTAAGTCAATTATAAGTATCTATCGAGTTGCTTATAATCTATACCTTACTTAACTAATTCACTATATGTCTATGAGAACCAAATTAAGCAGGATCAATTAAAACTATACCTAAATTGGCTACATAAGATATATATGTATATGTCCAACCTATGTACGAATCAAATTCAAATAACTAGGTGAATGAATTCAAACAAGTGCTATATCACTCAAAGCTAAACCTAGATTTCCTTCATCAAGGTTCATCTAAGTTACCAAATTAATCTAATTGGTGATAAGCAATTATAGATATTAAGCATGGAATGAAATAAATAGCATAAATACCAAATCCTAAGCAGTCTATAAATAAATTTAAGTTAAGCTACATGTGAGTTCCATTGTAATCCTAGAAAGCGATTTAGTTCATTTTACTTAGTATAAACATGACTATAACTAAGCAAGTTATCTAGAACAGGCAAAGAAACTAAAAGGAAGGAAGAATAAAAGAAAAATATGAAGGTTGTGAGTCTTCAAGTTTTGAATATCCTTGCTCCTTGCACTCTTGATTAGCTTTAAATCTCTAGAATTCATTTTCTCAATTGTGTGTGTTGAATCCCTAACCTTTCCGCTTATAGGCTTCAAAATTATGAGTTTAAGTCCAACTAGAAGTAAATTTCTTTAGCTAGCACCGCAGCCACACTTTTTCGGCACCACAACAAGGAAATTAAACTAAAATCGAAAGAGGATAGACATTAGGCATCTTAGCTGCAAGGTCTAGAGTTGTGGCACCTGCCAAAACTCCGTGGCACCAACTTCCTGGCACTGTGGCGCCCTTACTTGCTACCTTTAAATTCTTAACCTAAGGCTATGGGAGCTGTGGCTCCAGAATTTTTGTGTCGCAGTACCAGATAGGTCTGATGGTGGATTTCTAGTATTGCAACCTCGTTTTTTCACAGTCTAGGCGCCTAATAAGCTAAAATCCTATTTCTGTTGCAATTAGGAATGGAACAATCATTCAAAAACTAAATCCTAAGCAACAACAACTAAAACTTAACATCTTATGCAAAACGAAATATACTAAGAACTAAGCTAAAACTAGATAATTCATAAAGCAAAGCTTAAGAATATAGCTAAAATGAATGAACAAAATGATGTAAAATAAGTTATTTTATGAACTTATCAACCGAAAACACCTTTGTTAAACTAAATAGGTTAGTTCCATAATTTGATTTTATGGCATCCAAATAATTAATGTTTGAATTATCTTATTGCATGGATAATCTAATCCAACAGCTGAGAGTTTTTTTAATTAGAAGTCAAACAAAAAGAAAAAAGTACTCTTTTGCTAGATTAGAGTGAAAATCAACTGAAAAATTAAGTGTAGATCATCTACCCAATTGGTTGAAGTTTTAAATTGAAGTCATATTATCAGCTAAAGTCTTAGTTACTTATTCTTACGGCATCATTTTTGAAAGAAACATCAATTGTCTCGATGTTCATCTTCTTCCTCAATTGAAATTAGTTCAAAATATCTCTCACACCAGATTACAAGAAAACAAAACAAGATAGCTAATGACCTAGGAATGAGATCTATTATGCTCATACTGCACTTCCATCTCTAAACGCTACATTCCTAGTTTTAAGGCGATATAATATATATTTTTTTAAATGACATATGTACTCTTTGCTTTTTCTAACGATGAGTATATTTTATTGAGAAATGACTATTTTCAAGCTAGAGTCTATATATTAAAAAGCAGCATGATTAAGAAATAGACATAATGCTTGAACAACTTTCACTACGATCAATACTCTCAAGCTCTAAAGAAAATCAGTCCATTGAAGCTTAATCATTCAAATCGTTGATTCAACTAAGTTAAAAGCCTTATGTTTGTATGATTTTTGAAATAACTTCTTCTGTTCTTTCAAATTATAAAGGACAAGTGACAATCTAAAGCTTAATGTTAAGCTTGGTAAAGTTCTACTAGTGTTGAGTTTTGAGAAATTTTATGTAAAGATTCTTTTTTATTCCTATAATTTCAGTTGGTGTAAAGGTTGTTGATCCCTGCAATTCAAAGATGTTAAGGTTATTGCCAATTCTTCTAATTTCAACTAGTTTAAAGGTTTTTTCTAAGCCTTGTAATTTTATTGACAGTCGATTGATCTCTAAATAAAAGTTTAGGGAGTGGACATAGCTAGGAGGTCTTGTGAACCACTATAAATCATTTGTGCAATCTCTCTAACTTACTTTCTTTATCTTCTATTGGTAAGTTGTTTTTTATTTCATATTTGTTTTTGTGCTTTTCCTTTTAAATCAACATAAGGGAGTTTTTTAATCAATTAAACTACTCATCTCCCTTCATTTGTCATTCTTGGACTAACAATTGGAATCAAAGTAGGTCATAATACTGTGTTTTTCAAATAAGTTATGAGTCAGTTTCAATGGCAAACTCTAGAATCTGCTTGAGTATTTTTGTTCAAGTCAATGATTTTAACATCTAGGATGAGATTATTTATGATAACTATTAACCCAAAGTGATTGAAACGGAAAAATGGTCCTTAAAGAAAGAAGTAAATGTGATGATGCTGAGAAACAGTTTTTGAGATATTTTATAGGTTTGACAACATTATTAATGAACTAAAGATCTCAAGAAAACTTATTCCACTGAGGCAATATGATAGTTGTTATTGAATTTACCATGCTAGAACATGTATAGTGAATAAGTAATAAAGAGTAAGTGAAGTGTCAAACCCACGAGGAATTAGATCTAATAATTGCTAAGTACTAAAATTGATCAATACTGACTTTATCCAAATGAATGAACTTTGAGATTTATGCTTAACTAAAGTAAGCAAACATAAAAATATAATGGAGAAAACCTAGAATTACAACTTCCCTCAACACTCACTTGGATTATTACTATCTTATCATACTTAATTGTGATACCAAATTATTAACTTAGGTTCTTATTTAATTATAAATATCTTTTGAATTACTTATAATAATATCTAACTTAACAATTCACCATATTTCTATAAGAATTGAATTGAGCTAAACTCATTAAGAATAGACCTAACAAAGGCTACATAAGGTATGGATGTATATCTCTATCCTACATATAAATCAAATTCAAACAAGCATGTGAATGAACTCAAACAAGTGCTATCTTATTCAAGGCTAAATATAGATTTCCTTCATCAATGTTCCTCTAAGTTACCAAATCAATCTAATTGGTAACTAATCATTAGAAGCATAAAGCATAAAATAAGATAAATAATTCATGTATCAAACCTTAAGCAATCAAATTATAACATAAAACCAAGCTATATGTTGAGTTCCATTGCAATCCTCGAAAAGTAACTACTCCATGCTACTTAGTGTAAACATGAATTTTTATAAAGAAAACATCAAATAAACACAAGGAAAAGAAAGAGTATAGTGAAGAAAATCTACGCTTGTCAGGCTTTAATCTTCAAACATCCCCAAACTCCTCTTGCTCCTTGCACTAATGATGCCTCCAAACTCTAGACTTTGTTAGCTAAACTTGTGTGTGTATATTCCCCAATGTAAAGCTCTGTAAATAGGCATTAAAACACTCGAAAAGAGTTTAACTTAGACTAGGAATAGAGCCGATATTATAGCACTGAAGTTCTAGAGCCTAGGCACTAAAATTTAGAGTGAAGGATCACCGTTAGGCGCCCAGGTGCTGCTTTGCTAGTGCCTAGCCACCATTCCTCTCTGCTTGGATGGTTTTACACTTGAATTTGGGTGTTGTAGTGTCCTTTTCCATGGCCATGGCTACCAACGCATAGAAAATTTTTGTTTGACTCTACTTTGACTTCATAGGGTTTGTTTTAAGCATTAAACCTTCAAAATACACATACTAAGTTAAGAATGAATGAAAACCCTAATTAACGATTGAATCTTAAGCATACTCAACTAGGATTCAACACTTTAAAACAAATGACTCAACTAAGCAATAATTAAACCTAAACTCAATAACATAGCAAATAATATGAATAAAAAGAGAATGTAATAAGGCTATTCCATAAACTTATTAGTAGTCAAGATCCTAAGTTGTCTACTCAAGAGCTGGAAAGCCAAAAAGATAGCTAATAAAGTAAAGAATATTGAGATTCTTAAACTAGATGAGTTTCTTAGATCTTTGGTCACTCACAAAATGCAAGAAAAACGCGAGAAATATATGAATCAAAACGTGAGAAGGCTAAAGGAGTTGCATTTGAATCCTCTATAAAAGAATGCATTGATTCAACAAATGAATCAAAACCTAATGAAGAGGGTCCGGCCCTGATCATCAAAATTTTTAGAAAGTTAATAAGAGAAATATCGACTAAAACACCTTTCAAGAATGACTTCATTAATAAGGAGGAGAAGTGATAAGAAAGAACCACTCATTTGCTTTGAGTGTAAAAAAGCTTGAACACATGAAATATGATTGTCCAAAGAGGAAAATATCCTATCCAAAGAAGAATAGAGTTATGATTGCTACTTGGAACGACAATAACAATAGTTCATATGAGGATTGTATTGAATCTTTGTTTAATGGGAACAAATGAGATCATAATTGATACTTCATCTAATCAAGATGCTTATCTAACCTTTGATGATGTAAATGACAATAGTTCTAATATGCTTTCAGTGAGTTACCTGATACCATGAAAAACAATAAACTAAGAAATAGTAAAAAGGAAGTGACTGCATTAATGAAATATAATGAAAAACTAAAACATGACATGATAGTTGGAAAAAAAAGGTATAAATTAGATATGCATGCTTTTTTATCCGATGTGCATACTTCAACTGCTTTTATTGATTTTGAATGTTTTATGTTAAAAGTTAAAGCTGATGATTTAATTGATACCCTTTAAAATTTTATCAATTATAAAATGAACTCAAATGATCTGCTTAGAAAGTAAAAAATGTGCATGTGATAAAATTGGAATTGGATATCATCCTAAAATTGCACATAAAGCATATGACATGATTTAAGTAACGCAAGTGCATGTATTGTTGCAAGTAGTAGAATGATTATATCGAGATCATTCCCACAAAGAACTAAACTACTTTTAAGGTAAATTACTAATAACCATGCAACTTAATTTTAATCAAGCCAATGAAGTTTGAGTGATGAAATTCTAAATTAAGCAAGCAATTTAATGTAAATTGATGAAACTAACAGCTAGGTTCACAATATTCCTTACACTTCACCTATGTGTTCCTACTTTAAATTAAATCATGCAATAGTTCCAATTATGAACCTAGATTTCTTAAGCAATTACAAGCATATTCATATATTTTATAATTTCATATTTCCCTTAGCTTACTTTACTATATTCATATGTGTATGACACTAAAAACAAATTCATAAGAACCAATCTAATCCGATTACTTATGGCTAGAGAGTATATTTCTGTTTCTTTTACAAATCAGATTATCCAATTTAGATGAATAATCTAATCATAAGCTATGTTGTCTAAGGATAACTCTAAAATTCACTCTTCCAAGCTAAATTTAGGGGTCCTAATCAATCTAACTAGTGATCAAACAATTAAAAGCATTAAGAACAAGACAACATAAATATTTGGAACTAAAACATACATTAAAATAAAGCAAGGGCCACATAGGCTACGTGTAAGTTTAATTACAACCCTAGAATATAACTACTCCATACCATTTATGGAAAATAGCATAATTGAAAAGGTCATTACAAGTAATAAGAAAGTAAGAACAAGAAGAAAGTAGAAAACTAGAGCTATCAAGGCTCCGGATCTCCACAAGCTCCTTTTTATATCTCTCACTCTTACTCTAATGTCCTTTCTAAATTCTATCCCTCACCTCCTTATATAGGCCTTTATCTCCTAGATCAACACAACTAGGAGTTCTTGATAAAACGAGATACTACAGTTGCACTTCCTTCCTTGGCACTGTGGCGTCTAAGCCTCTGTTAGTCCTTACAAGACTCTATCTTGTCACGCCGTAACGTCCTCATGCATGGTGCTATGGCATTGTCTAGTCTGTTTTCCAACGAAGTCATCTTTAATATGGGCGCCACAGCCTCCTCTTTAGTGGCACTGCGATGTGGCCTTTTTTGACTTGCACTTGAATTTCTCTGGATTGGGAGTGGTGGTGTCCTTAGATAAGACACTGCAACACGTTACTATCTGACTTTATGTTGGAGTTCTCGAGGTATGGCACTGCAGAGTAGTGCTTTCTGACTTAAGCCTCCAATTCTGTTTCTTTGGCACTGCGACGCTCAGGTCATTCACATCACGGCGCAAGCCTTTAACACTTCCTTCTTTGTCTTGGACTAGGATACTGCTCAAGCACTTAAAAACAAATTAAATAACTAAATAACAAAACTACTCATAAATTAACTAAAACACTACAAACTCTTAAACAAGCTAGATAAGACTTAAAAATTAATTTTAAATGAAATCTAACTCTAAAATTAAGAATATTTCACAAAAATTATGAATTAAAAGTGTAGTAAAATAATTCTATTTTACAAAGTTATCACACACCCAAACATAGCATTTTGCTAGTCTCGAGCAAAAAAAAGAAGACAAAAAAGAACAACAATAGTTCTTTAAAGATCTTTGTAGGCTATACTTTTCTTTTCCACCCTTTGGTACCAATCTCGCTTAACTCGGGTTTAAAATTTTTATTAACCTTATTTCTCTCATTTGTGGGCATGACTCATAATTGCTTCCTACTTTTCCTTCCTTTGTCTCTATTTTTATTTTATATTTTTTTATTGCCAAACCTTTGGTTTGCAATTTTTTCCTCAAGGTAGATGCCAACATACCCCAACTTATTTTTTCTTATAAGGTGGGGAAGAAGAAAAAAAAATTTATCTTCCTTGACTCACCTACTCCTGAATTACTTTAACTTCACTTTTAACTCGAACTACAATTCATGATCAATATGCTCAAAGTAATAATGTGCAAGTGGGGTATCAATAAAGAATTTGGCTAAAAATGCAAGATTTCAAGAAAGAATAGGCTTAAAACTCAAAGTGGGTACTAAGGAATTAGTTATCAAGGTAGATAAGTAAAAGGCTCAACCTATCCAAAGATGGCCTATATCATGTTTTCAACTAAGTCTCACCTAGGATTTTGCCTCAAAAGGAACTCAAAGTAAATCTAGGGTTCAAAGATAGTCTACATAAATATCTCTAGAGCACATTGAACCTAGGTAAAAGTATCCTTGTGCATGAATGTGTGAAATTTGACCTAATCACATTAAAAAGAAAAAACTATTGCATGTTATCAATAATTAAAATTCAATGCATAAATGTGGTGTTGTCATGGGATTAGGGAAACATTAATCAATGTTACCACAAATCTAATTAAAATTGGACACTTAACAGAAAGAAATTCCAATCTAAGGTCCACAACTAAAACAAATTACAACTGAAAAAAGTAAGAAGGTTACAACTGAACAAATTACAAAATCTAACAAGTAATAGAACTTGAACAGTTACACCTCTAAATTTAAACTAATTAGTGTCCTAATGCTTAAAAATAAAAGAAAGGGAAAAAAAAAACTCTCTCTCATTCATCAAATATGATGTCCTTATCAACCTCTGGATAAAGGAAAGGAATTGGTTGTTCATAGCTAGGAGAGAAAGTACTCGAGTCCATTCCACTCCTAATCATGAACCCCTCGGGAATTGGTTATTTTACTACAACATCTCATGGTTGTACTACCAATGCTCCGCTGCTTGCACCTCAAGTCAAGAAATATGTTAACCCATTGTGAGGGGTAAGGATATGCTAAAGCAGTATCACTACCCACACCAGCTACAAGGTTCCTCATAAGGAACTTATTTATAAGATTATCATCGGTGGATCCCTTTGGATGCTCAACTTCCTCACAGTCATCTCATTTGATCCTAATCAAGTGGCATAGTTCCGTTATTAGAGATAAGAACTAGAGGCCTAGGTGCTTTCCATTTGCGCTCTGCAGTATAGCATTATGGATTACTTTACTGATATCAGTGGACTTACCCTTAATGATGGCATAAAGAAGAAGTGCTCTATCCTTAATGAAGTCGCTGCTATGTCCAGTCGGCAATAGGCTAGCTCGTATTAAGTAATACCAAACCCTAGATGTCAACTTTAGCTGGGTTGCTCTAAAATGAACAGGGCCCCTGTTCGTCAATTTCCAAACTTAACCAGGGTAACGCAACTCATCAATTACCTTAGTGTCCCCTAGGAATATGTCACGTACTCATCTTCTTCAAAGCTCTAGAGCCCATAAAAGCATTGATAGTGATGGTGATGCTATCAAAAAGTAACATCTTCCCACATACATATGCACGTCCATCAACCTCATTGATAGTGATGGTAATGCTATCAAAAAGTACCATCTTCCCACATATATAAGCACGTCCATCAACCTACTCTGGGACATTGCCATAAAACTCCTAGACCACTGGAGTGATTACAACCCGTGGTACTGTACACAACTTCCCTTATTGTCTTATGTTAATAACAGAATGGATGAAGGGGAAGTACATCTGAGTGAGCTCAGCACCGCGTTGGCCTCAGCCTCATGAGATGCATACTTGGTCGTGTCATAGCAAGGAGAAGAGGTAATGGCATGCAATTACACTTGGGAACCACTAAAACTTGTAGAAACAAAAGAAACCCAAACCCCACAATTTTCCAATTAATATTTCAACCATAGGCCACAATAGCCTACAAATTTAACAAACGGTCTCAGACCCATATAGCATCAATAAGGTATAGTTAACTCAAGCATGTTGTAGTTAAGTAATATAAAACTAGGTAATTTCTATTCATAACTAATATCAATTTCAAAACTCAATTTACTAACCATATAAAACTAGGTAATTTCTACTCAAACCAAACAAAACAATGCAAAAGAACTATATGAGTATGCATTCTTAACCCAAAACATAACCCCCACGTAACCTAAACCCATAAATATTAATACCCAAATAGAAAATTTAGGCATTTTCATCCTTAAAACATAAGAAGTTCATCATACTACTCAACAAATTAAAAAATTAAAGATAAGTGTTGAGAAACTTACTTGAATTGAAGAATCCTAAAGCAAATAGAGTAACAGTAATAAGGATGAGGGGTTATGTGCGAAAGCAAAAGGAATAGATGGATTTGGAGTTTTTAGTTGTGAATCTCTACTCTAGGGTTCTGATTAAGGGAGAAAGTTGAGTCAGGAATGTGTTTGTGTAGCGTAATGGTCTAATTTTGTCTTTCAAAAATTGAAATTGGTGTCGTGGTGCCTAGCCCTAAGGGTGGCATCGCAATGTTTATGAATGGACGCTGTGGCATAAGGCTCTCAGTTTAAACCCATATTTTTATTTTCGAGCCATTGCAGCGCCCATGTTTAGGCACCATGGTGCAAAGCTCTATAAGTTTAATTCAATTTTTTGGGTTTGTAGCGACGTGGCATGGTGTTAGATACCGTTACGACATGATGCTCTCGAAATTTTTGCTTTAAAATATGGGGAATAAACATTGTTGGGTGGTATTATAAAAAATAGTGGCTTGAGGCTCTTTAAGTTGCTCACCTGGATTTTGCAAAATGGATGCCGCGACATTCAGTGATGTTGAGCCATAGCGTGGAGCTCTCTGATTAACTTAATTGGTATTTAGGCATTGGGTGTCATAGCATAGGGTCATGGATAGCTGCAATGTCATGGCTTCTGAGTGAATTCCTTGTCTTCTACTCTTACCTAAACAAGTGAGTGCAAAGGTTGGATGAGTTTCCATAATTAGAATTAAAATTAATGAAAATAAAACAAGAAAAATAGTTTAACAACTTGGGTTGCCTCCCAAGAAGCGCTTAGTTTAAAGTCCTCAACTTGACTTGGTTGTGCTTAAATGGCATCATCAAGATACATGGAGATATGTTGGTGATCAACATCTCCTCCCCATTAACATTCAATCTTTTGTCCATTCACTTTGAAGGTCCTATGCAGATTAGTGGCAGTCAGCTCCACAACTTTGTATGGAAATATAGATGGTGAAAGAACTGAACCATCTTGACTTGAGCTTTCCTAGGAAAAATCTCAACTGGGAGATGTATAGTAGGACTTATTGACTGGGGTCAAGGTAGTGTTTAACAATCTTTTGATCATGCAGCTTCTTAGTGTCCTCTTTGTAGAGTTTGCCATTTTCATAGGCATTCAGCCTAAATTCGTCCATCTTATTTAGCTGGAGAAGCCTTTTCTCACCAGCTGGCTCAAGATCAAAATTGAGCTTTTTTATCACCTAATAGTCATTGTACTCCAACTCAACTAGTTAGTGGCAAGCATTGCCAAAAACTAGCCAAAATGGAGACATACCTAAGGGAGTTATGTAGGTTATGTAGTATGCCCAAAGTGCATCATCCAATTGCTTGGACCAGTCATTTCTAGAAGAACATATTGTCTTCTCTAGTATCTTTTTTATCTCTCGATTTGAGACCTCAGCTTGTCCACTTGATTGTGGATGATACACTAGTGCCACTCCAAATTTAGCAAGAAAGGCCCTACTTGTTTATTGCAAAAGTGAAACCCTCCATCACTAATAATGGCTTAAGGTGTGCCAAAGCATGTGATAAGTTTCTTCTTGAGAAAATTTATCACGACCTTGTATTCATTGGTTGGCACATCAATGACTTCAACCCATTTGGAGACATAGTCCACAACAACAGGGATGTATTGGTCGGCGTATAAAGAGATGAATAGACCTATGAAGTCCATCCCTATGCAACAAATAATTCAATCTCCAGAATATTGTCAAGTGGCATCTCATTCTTCCTAAAGATGTTGACCATTCTTTAGCACCTATCACATTTAAAATCTGGTCAACACAATGCTTAAATAAGAAGGGGTTATCCCACATAAAATATTTAACATCATGTAAAACAAATTTCTTTTGTTGAGAGTAAATTTAGGAGGACAGACTTTGCTAACTAAATAGTTGACAAAGTCAACATACCATGGTAACCTTTTGTGAATAACTTGGAAGAGTTATTCATCTAGGAAGGTCTCATTAATTATTGTGAGCTCAACCATCTTATCTTCCCCTTCTAGCCTTGATAAGTGATCAACCACTTGGTTTTCAGAGCCCTTTCGATTTCTAATCTCCAAGTCGAACTCTTAAATCAATAGAATCCACCTTATCAACTAGACTTAGCATCTTTATTGTCAATTAAATACTTAATAGCAGAGTTGTCAATATAAACAATAACTTCAATTTCAATAAGATAAGAATAAAAATTATCAAAAGCAACATTACTGCTATCAATTCTTTTTCAATTGTGATATAGTTCAATTAGGCACCAATTAATGTTCTACTAGTATAGTATTTAGAGTGAAAAACGTTTTCCTTTCACTAGCCTAAAACTGCACCTAGCGCGATATCACTTGCTTCACACATCAATTTAAAGGGTAGGTTCTAATTAAGGATAACAATTATAGGGGCATATATCAACTTTTTGTTTTTCAACTCTAAAAACACAACTAGTCATGCATCACCAAAGTTAAATGGAGTGTTTTTTTTCTAGGAGATTGCAAAGAGATTTAGAAATTTTAGAGAAGTCTTTTATGAAAATTTTATAGAAGTCGACATGGCCTAAAAAGCTTTTAATTCCTTTTATTAAAGTAGGGAGAAGTAGCTTTTCAATGGTTTCAATTTTTTCCCTATCTACCTCAATCCCCGTACTAAACACTCCATGTCTTAGAACTATACCTTCATGTACCATAAAGTGGCATTTTTCTCAATTTAAGAACAAGTTGGTCTCTTCACATCTTTTATGCACACAATTGAGGTTATGGAAACATGCATCATATGAAAAACCCAGAACAAAAAAGGTCATCCATAAAAATCTCAAGGCCTTGCTCCACCATATCTGTGAAGATGGCCATCATACACCTTTGAGAGGTGGTGGGGGCATTGCAAAGACCAAAACGCATCCTTCTAAATGTAAAAGTGCCATTAGAGCAAGTAAAAATTGTCTTTTCTTTGTTTTTTGGGGCTATAGCAATTTGGTTATATCCCGAATAACCATCTAAGAAGCAATAGAATTCCTTATCTACTAGTCGGTCTAGCATTTAATCAATGAATGGAAAAGAAAAGTGATCCTTCCATATGGCCTTGTTCACTTTCAATAATCCATGCATACCTTCAAATCAGTCACAGTTCTTGTTGGAATAAGTTTGTTCTTTGCATTAGCAACAACTGTCATTCCTCCCTTCTTTGGCACACATTAGATTGGACTTACCCTGAGCTATTCGAGATTGGATAGATGATATCCGCATCCAGAAACTTGATGATTTCCTTCTTGATAACCTCCTTCATTATAGGGTTAAGGCTTCTTTGATGCTCTATAGTAGCTTTATGGTTATTCCTCATAGAGGATCTTATGTATGCAAAAGGAGGGGCTTATACCCTTAGTGTCACCAATAGTCTACCATAATGCCTTTTTATGTTATTTTAACACATGAAGTAGCTTGTCTTCTTGTATGTTAGTCAGATATGCAGTAATAATAATAGGAAAAATAGAAGAAGAACTTAGAAAAGCATATCTTAGATGAGTAGGCAATGGTTTGAGCTCCAAGATAAGTGGTTATTCAATTAAAGGCTTAGACCTCGAAGGAGTGGATGGTGGTAAATCCAAATTTTCAAATCTTGAAATAGGTCTAGGCAATTATGGTGGGTCATCCAATAACTTCATACACTTAACAAACTCAGCATCATCTTATTAGTGTAAGAAGTTAAAGACGCTTCAAGAAGATCAATTGGGTAGTTTTCTAAAAACACCTATTGAGTAATATCATTCACCATATCTATTACAAAGCATTCATCATATTTTAGAGGCAATTTCATTAATTGAAAGACATTAAATTTAACGTCTTGATTATTTATTCTCATGGTAAGTTTATCCTTTTGGACATCAATTAGTGTCCTTCTTGTTGCTAAGAAAAGGTCTTCCTAAGGTAATAGACACTTTTCTATCTTCTTCTCTATCAAGGACTATAAAGTCAATAGGGAAAATCAATTTATCTACCTTAACTAGGACATCCTCTATAATTCTCATAGGATATGTGAGTGATCTATTAATTAATTGTAAAGTGACAGAAGTAGGTTTTACTTCTTGTATTCCTAATTTTTAGTAGATTGATGGAGGTATTAAATTTATACTTGCACCTAAGTCACAAATTGCTTTACCAAAGTATTGTGTGCTTATTATGCAAGAAATAGTAAAGCTACTTGGATACTTTAGTCTAGGAGGGAGCTTCTTTTGAAGTATGACACTATATTCTTCAATTAGTGCCATTGTTTTATAATCTCCAAGGTTCTTCTTTTTAGATAGAATATTCTTTATGAATTTTGCATAGCTTGGCATTTGTTCAAAATTTTCGGTGAATGGTATGTTTCTGTGGAGCTTATTGAAGACGTATAGAAATTTCTAGAATTGTTTCGAAAAGCTTTATTTGTGGAACCTTTGTGAGAAAGGAAGAGGAGGAGTTGATTTTGGTGATTTGGCTTGTACCTTCTCTTCCTTCTTTTTATAGGTAACTATTCTTCTTTTGATTCTTTAGGAGCCTCAATTTCTATCTTTTTCTTTGGCTCTTCTAACACTTTTCCACTTCAAAGAGTGCCTACCTTACAGTGTTCCTTCTTTTCCTTCCTTGGATTTGCCTCAGGATCACTAGATAGGGTACCTTAAGGTCTATTTGTCAAAAAATTGGCCAGTTGGCCAATTTGTGTTTCTAATGTGCTCAAGGATGATGCTTGGCTTTGAATTACCGAATCGGTTCTTCACATGTATTGCAAAAATATTCTTCCAATGAAGGCTTATTTTCAAGGGTTGCTTGCTATTGTTGAGCTTGGAATCCAGGCTGAAAGTTACACTTTGCAGCATTGGATGCACCTTAGTTATTCTAACCAAAATTTGGATGGTTCCTCTACTCGGATTATAGGTGTTGGAATATGGGTTGTTTGTCAGTTGAAGTTTGCCATATATTGCACCGCTTCTGTATTTGAGCATATGTTAATAGGGTGACCTTCGCCACAAGCTTCACAAACCACAACAACTACTTTAAAATTTTGTTGCATCCCAAGGTTGTCAAATTTCTTTGTTAATCCAACCACTTGTTCAATTAAGGTAGTGATGGCATCAACTTCATGCATGCTAGCAACTTTTCGGGATGCTAACCTTTCTAATGTCCACTAGTAATTGTTTGAAGCCATCTCTTTCAAAAGATCATAAGTATCATCTATTGATTTCCCTATCAAAGCACCTCTAACAATAACATCAATTGTGATTCTAGTTTGCCTTATCAAACATTATAGAAAGTATGAACTTGCAGCCACTTAGAAATGCCATGATAAGGGCATATTACCAGCAAGTTTTTATATCTCTCCCAAGCTTCATAGAGAGATTCTTGATCACATAGTAGGAATGATGCGATCTCATTCCTTAACTTGGCGGTAGGGAAAATTTGGCTAGAAATTTTTGTGCCATATTTGACTATGTGGTGATGAAATTTTGTGGTACTGAATAAAGCCAACTTTTTGCCTTATCTTGGAGTGAGAAAGGAAAAAGCCTTACGAGAACTACATCATTAAAGACGTCATTGTACTTGAATGTATTGCATAATTCCTAGAATGTCACTAGATGCGCATAAGGGTCATCACTTGGTAAGCCACCAAACTGCACAAATTGTTGTATTATTTGAATTATGCCTGACTTAATCTCAAAGTTATTCGTAGCAATAGTTGGCCTTTGGATGCTTGAGTGGAGTCCTTGTATCAAAAGGACAGCATAATCCCTTAAAGACTTGTTTCCAGGTTCTTGATTTTGCTTGGCCAATTGCTTGCAAATCTTTCAAAACTTTGGCTCTTCATAGCCTTTGAAAGGTTCTTTCAATCTCGAGATCAAAAGGTACTAGTTTCAATTTTTGAGTTTGTTGCATGTAATGTCAAATATTCACCTGAAATTACAGAAAATAAGAGCTAGAATTGGAATCTAGAATGCTTATATTAATATCAATAATTAAAGTAGAAATAGTTCCCCGGAAGCAATGCCAAAAACTTGACACGATTTTAGTAATGCAAGTATACATATCGTTGCAAGTTGTATAAAGATTATATTGAGATCATTCCCACGAAGAACTAAATTACTTTTAAGGTTAATTACCAATATCTATTCAACTTAATTTTAATCAAGTCAATGGATTTTCAGTGATAAAATTCTAAATTAAGTAAGCAATTTAATGTAAACTGATTAAACTAACACCTAAGTTTATAATATCCCCTACCTATGTTTTCTTTACTTTATATTAAAGGCATAATTATACTTTAAGTTCCTATAGTTATACACAATGGTCAGTTTAGTCCTTATACTTCAAAACCATGAAATGTCATCCTTATAATTTCTAAAATCATGCAATATAGTCCATACTATCAAATTTAACTTGATAGAAGCTTATGTCACAAGTATCTGCTTATGTGGCTTGTCCACGTGTCATAATGGAATAATAAAAAATTACCGTGTGTCTTATGACATAACAATTTTTTTTTAAATGTCAAAAAATATATTACTTTTATTTTTCAAAAGTTTAAATATAACAAAAATAAAGAAAAATAAATAAATAACCAAAGAATCAAAAAAAGAAATGCGTACTCAACTCTTCCCAGATCCACTGTAATTTATCCCCACTCAGTCATAACCAAACTCGAAGTACTTACAGTCCTAGAAATTATGAAACCAAAGCGCACCTGTGTCGTTGGATAGTGGTCAGAAAAAGAAATTCAAATGGTGGGATGTAAAGGTAAATGAGAAGGGAAAAAGAAACCCATGAAGAAATTAATTTATGGTGGTTTTATGTATTCATTAACTCACGTTTATCTTAGCATCTCTTGATGGGATTTTCCAATTTTTCATGAAATTACATAGTCAAGTGTGTATAGCTCGTGATACAAGTTTAGTTTCGTCTTCGCCCTCCTCACGTTGTCTTAGGTGTTTGATCAAATGGTTTTCTAATGCTGATCCTTTTTAACATAGGCTTACAAGGGATGTCTGCTGGGGAGGTAGGGAGAATAAGGAAGATGAAGAGAAAAATATATGTGGTGGTGAGGCAGATAAGCAAGATTAAAGTGGGGATAGGATGGGGTTGGCGTAGATCTACACTCTTGTTAGAGATGTTTACTTTTGTTTATGTTTTTTTATTTTTTTATTCTTTTTTTTTTTTTTGTATATTTTTTTACTTTTTAAAACAAATAATAATAATAATAATTTAAAAAAAATTATTTAATTTATGCCATTAGACACATGAAAATTTTTTATTTGTCCATTATGACACATGGACAAGCCACGTAAGCAGCCATCAATGACATCAACTTCTACTTAGTTAAATTTGATGCTAGAGACTACATTGCATGATTTTAGAAATTATAAGGATGATATTTCATGGTTTTGAAGTATAGGGACTAAATTGACTATTGTTTCTAACCATAGGGACTAAAAGTATAATTAAGCCTAAATTAAATAATGTAATAGTCTTAATTATTAATCTAGATTTCCAAAGCAATCACAAGCACATTCTTATGTTTTATAATTATATATTTCCCTTAGCTTAATTCACTATATTCCTATGTGAATTACAATAAGACAAATTCATTAAGAACTAGTATAATCTGATTACTCATGGCTAAAGAGTATATTTCTGCCTCTTTAACAGATCAAATTATCCAATTTAGATGAATAATTCAATCATAAGCTATGTTGTTTAATGCTAACTCTAAAATTGACTCCTCCATGCCAAATTTAAGAATCCTAATCAATCTAACTTGTGATTAAATAATTACAAATATTAAGAACAAGATAATATAAATATTTGAAACTAAAACATGCATTAAACTAAATCAAGGGCCACATAGGCTACATGTAAATTCAATTGCAACCCTAGAATATAACTACTCCATGATAGCTACGGATAAAAACATACTTGAAAATGTCATTACAAGTAATAAGAAAATAAGAACAAGGAACTAGAAAACTTGAGTTATTTTGTCTCTGAAACTTCACAAACTTCTTGCTATATCTCTCACTCATGAGTAGATGTCCTCTTTAAACTCTAGCCTTCACCTCCTTATATAGGCCTCTACTTCCTAGTTCAACATAACTAGGAGTTCTTCATAAAACGGGACAAGGCCATGGCGCTGCTTTCCTTGATGCTGCAGCGTCTAAGCCTTTTATTTAGTCCTTACAGAACTCTATATTATCATGTTGTGGCGTCCTCATGCATGGCGCTGTGTCACTGTCTTTTTTGTTTGCCAACAAAGTCATCTTCTATATGGGATCGCGGCCACCTCCTTAGTGGCGTTGTGGCATGGCCTTCTCAGACTTGCACTTGAATTTCTCTAGATTGGGCACTGTGGCGTCCCTTGATATGGTGTTGTGACGAGTTGCTCTCTAACTTTTATATTGGAGTTCTCAAGGTATGGCACCATTGCTTAAGTAATGTCACGCTGCATTGCAGTGCTCTTTAGCTTCTAATTTTGCCTCTTTGGTGTCGTGGCGCTCAAGTCTTTCAGGCCGCGGCGCAAGCCTTTAACATGTTGTTATTTGCCTTAAACTAGACACTGCTCAAACACTTTAAAAAAAATTAAGTAACTAGATAAAAAAAAACTACTTATAGATTAACTGAATTACTACAAACTCCTAAACAAGCTAAAGTAGACTCAAAATACTACTGTAAAATGAAATCTAACCTTAAACTCAAGGAGTTAGCACAAATTATGAATTAAAAGTGTAGTGAAATAACTCTATAAAAATAGAGTTATTAGCATACAATTGCATCTCATATCTACCACCAATACAAGGAAAGTGATAAGGAAAAAATGGTTTGGCTTATTAGGAACTCAAAACTCCCTTCAGCAACTGAAACTAACATTGCAGGACCCAAGGGAATTTTGGTACTAAAAGAAAATAGATTTGTCATCCTGTAGGTGTGTCTCAAGAGCAAAAAAAAAAAAAAAAAAAAAGAATCATTTTTTGGGTGTTGGAAAGTTAATGTTCAAAGCACATGAATGCGGAGAAAAGTAAGTTCAGCTCTTTAGAGGCACATGTTAGCAGCTTTGCCACCTTTAAGGATAATAACAAAGAAAAAATCTAAGGAATAAATAGCATTAGTAATCATAATTGTTGAGTTGAACATGATTTATTTGTCTCTGGTCTCAAACATAATCTATTGAGTGGCAGTAAACTATATGATAAAGGGCAATGAGTCCTCTTCGAATCTTCATGTTACCTGGTTATGAATGTCAACAATGACAAGTTAAAATTTGTGGGATAGAGAAAGAACAATGTATATGTAGTATATATTGACAAGTTTTATGAAAATATTTTTTTCATTGCTATGTATGACACAACTAATATTTGGCACAGAAGACTTGGTCATGCTAGTATGCATAATTTAGCCAAGCTATTCAAAAAATGCTTTGTGGATGGTCTTTCTAAGATTAAGTTTGATCTTGATAAGTAGTGTGATGCATGTCAACTTGATAAATAAATCATAATCTCTTTCAAAAGTAAAAATGTGGTTTCAACTTCAAGGTTGCTTGAACTAATACATAGGATTTGTTAGTCTAACACAAATAGTTAGCTATAATGGTAGTCACTATTGTTTTGTTATCATTGAAGATAACTCCAAATATACACCGGTGCTCTTTCTTACATAGAAGACTGATACATTCTCAGTTTTCAAAATGTTCAACAAACTTATTCGAAATGAAAAATCTCTATTTATTTCCAAAATTTGGAGTTATCATGGTAAAAAATTTAAAAATTTATTGTTTGATCATTTTTGTACTAAGTATGACATTGAGCATAACTTTTCAGTTTTGAAAACACCATAATAGAATGATGATGTGGAAAAAAAAAATTGAACTTTGGAGAATATGACAAGGACAATGTTTTATGAAAATTCTTTACTACATTACTTTTGGACTAAAGCTGCCAACAACTTAATTCTAGTAAGACTTTTGTTAAGAAGAACCTCATATGAGCTGTGAAAAGGTAGAATATATAACATTGGGTATTTTTATGCATTCGGCAATAAATGTTTTATTCATAACAACAATAAAGATAATCTTGAAAATTTTGATGTAAAATCTGATGGAGGTTTTTTCTTAGATATTCCTTAACTAGTAAAGGTTATAGAGTTGTCAACAAAAGAACATTAGTTATTGAATAATCTATTTATGTGGCTTTTAATGAACATAACTGCTATTGTGAAGTCTGCTGATGATAACAGTTTAGAAATTTTTGCCAAAGCCTATTAGACTTCAACTGGAAAGGATTCATCTAAAAGAAACAGCATACAGACATCAGTTCACAAACACAATGAACAAATAAAAGCTCTTCATGATAACAGATCACCTGAAACTGTAGTTGAAATGGATGTAACAGCTAACACTTATAATCTTCCAAGAGTTTAAAATATGTCAAAAATCATCCAATAGAACAAGTAATTGGTGATCCAACACTATGAGTGAGAACAAGATCAAAACTATAGACTCTTTGTGCTTTCAAAGCTTTCTTCTCTTAAATTGAACCAAAGAACTTCAAAGATGTTAAAGATGATGAATTTTGGTTTCAGGTATATAGGATCAAAATGGAAGAATTTGGAAATGTGGTCAAAGACAAGGCAATCTTCTTAGCAGCACAAGGGTACAATCAAGAAGAAGGTATTGATTTTAATGAAACTTTTACTTATGTTGCCAGATTAAAAACATTTAGATTACTACTTGCATATGCATGCTTTAAAATTTTCACATTATATCAAATGGAAGTTAAAAGTGATTTTTTGAATGACTTTATAAATGAAGAATTTTATATTGAACAACCTCCTGATTTTGAAGTATTTGATAAACCTAATCATATTTTCAATCTCAAAGATTTTTATATGGTTTAAAAGCAAAGCGTGTATGAAAGATTGAACAAATTTCTACTTGGAAATGGCTTTCGAAGAGAAAAAGTAGATACCACATTGTTCATTAAAAATATTTCATCTAATATTTTACTTGTTTAATTATGTGTTGATGACATTATTTTTTGTTTGACTAATGAGACTTTATGTCAAGAATTTGCTAAGTTATGCAAAGTGAGATTAAAATGAGCATGTTGAAAAAATTCAATTATTTTTTTGGACTTGAAGTAATACATCAAAGGAAGTCATCTTTATCAATCAATCTAAATATGTTAAGGATGTGATCAAATGAATTGGTATGGAACTTGCTAAATCAATTGACACTCCTATGAGCACATTAACCAAGCTAGATAAAGATGAATCTTGTACTCTAGTAGATGAGAAAAAAATATCATGGAATAACTTGATTTCTTCTCTATCTCACTATCAGTAGGCCAGACATTATGTTCAGTGTATTCATGTATACTAGATGCCATTCTTGTCCTTAGGAATCTCATCTCACTATTGTGAAGATAATCTTTTGATATCTAATTGGGACTCAATCACTTGGAATATTGTATTCAAAATGATACAACTTTGAATTAATTAGATACTCTGCTGCTGACTTTACGAGATGCAATACAATCATATACCATCTTTTGTGACAGCATAAATGCTATCAATGTCACAAAAAATCTCATTCAACACTCAAGAAAAAAGTACATTGAAATAAGAAATCACTTTTTAAGGGATCATGTTCAAAAAAGGAATATTATCTTAAACTTTGTTAACTCGGAAAATCATCTTGTTGATATCTTTACAAAACACCTTAATAAGAAACAATTTGACAAAATTAGAAGAGAACTTGGTATGTCTACTCCAATATGTCTATCGGCCAGAGCATAGCTTAATTGGCATTGGTACACACCTTAAGCCTCTCCCCCACCCCAGGTGGAAAAAAAATGTTAAGATTCAATTTATTCTCTTTACATGCATTTATCTATCTATGTGCATTCATTGAAAATTGTCTAATCTTGTGTCTTTTAGTCGACTAAAACAATCAGCTAATGAGAACAACTGATGAAAATCAATTGAACTTAATTGAGCTGAAGTGTCTTTGTTGACATATTGGTCATGTGACACTTTTGGCGAAAGAGATTCTTAAAAATCTAATACAAATTGCTTTTAGAGGAAACTCACTTTCTCTCATTCATAACATTAAATGCATGTTATATCTTTATCCAAAAGGTCTCGAGTAGTTTAAAACACTATGCTCCTACACACATCTATACTACTATTTATTATATCTATTTTCTAAGGATCTTCAACAATTAACTGGAGTATGTATTTTTAATTCTCCAAAAATTTTGAATTTTTTGCTAATAACAAGAAGGGAGTGAATATATTTATATTATTTGAAAAAATTTAGAATAATAAGATTTTTAATTGGAAATCAATCTGAAACCCGTCAAGTTTTTGCATTTTTAGCATGCTGTTATAAGATCTAGTTTCAATTAGGATGAGAAAAATGGAGGAAAGTTGAGTTAAACCATAAAAGCATGATTCTATTACTCATGAAGAGTTTTATGTTGAAAATCCATTCATTTACTCTAATTTTTTGTTTTTCAAATTAATTATTTTGTAATCATAAAGTGAAGGACATTATTGAACCAAATGGCTTAATTCCATAATTTGATTTTGATGATATTAAAAAAATTAATGTTAATGCATTTTCAAACTAGTTTGACTTATTATATAGACAATCTGATCAAATAACTGAGAATTGTTTAAGTGGATGTTAAACAAAAAAAGAAAAGCATCATTTTCTAGCCTTCAGTATAATGCGTCAAAGAGTTAGTTGAATAAAAAACATACCTTCCCATTACTCTATTTGACAATGACTATCTTTTATTCACAAACAACTATTTTCAAGTTAGAGGCTATATATTGAAGAGTAACATATTCAAGAAAAAGAGATAACATTTGAATATGTTTTAACTTGATCAATACTCTCAAGCTCTAAAAAAATCAGTCTACTAAATCTTAAACTTTCAAATCATTAATGAAATCAAGTTGAAAACTATGTATTTGTGTGACTCTTTGAAATCACATATTCTCTTCTTTCAAAATAGAAAAAACAAGTGAGCACCTAAAGTTTAGTGTTAAGCTTGATAAAATTTATGTTTGTATTGAATTATGAAGAATTTGATGTAAATGTTCTTATTAATTCTCATAATTTCAGCTTGTGGAAAGGTTGTTAAATACTATCAATTCAACTGTGTTAATATTCTTGCAGATTCCAGTAGTTTTAGCTAAAGTAAAGGCTTTTGTTGAGCCCTATAATTCCACTGGTAGTCGATCTCAAGGAAAGTTTGAAAACTGGATGTAGCTAGAAGATCCGATGAACCACTATAAATCAGCTGCGCAATCTTTGTAACATTACCCTCTCTACTTTATGTTGCTAAGTTGTTATTTATTGTATATCTATTTGTGTTTTTTTCCTCTTAAATCAACATAAGGACTTTTTTTTTTTTATCGACAAAACTATTGATCCCTTTAGTTTGTCATTTTTGGCCAACAACTTTTACAAGCTTACATACCAGCCATTACACCATCACTCATTGAAGACAAACATTGCTACAAAAGGACTAAATTGAATATTGCCACAAACTAGAGGGATCAAACCATAATACAGTTTGGTAATTGGGCTAAATTAGCTTATTCGAAATAATAAAAGAAAAAGTAAGGATAAGTCTTATATTTCCTTTGAGATTCTAAATAAGTCTTACAATAAATTTTTATTCCCCACAATTCCTACTTTTAAATTTTTCTTCCAAATAAATAACTCCTAAATTTTATATTAACACTTTTATGTCACTGTTACTCTTAAAATAAAAAATTAAGTAGACTATTTTTTTTTTTTAATAAAAAACACATTATTTAATTTAGTCAACTAAAATTATATTTAATAATTAGTAGAAAAGTAAAATTATTATATAATCATTAATGAAAAAAAAAACAATAATTCTAAAAATTAACTAAAATGTTCTCATTACCTACTTTCATATTTTCCTAAAATTTAAAAAAAAAAAAAATACTCTTTTCAAATTCAACTTGAATTATTATTAATTTTTTTCAAGATGGGAACTAAAAATAAATAAATCTACATTCATTTTTTTATGAAGATTAATAAAGAAAATGTGGCATCTTATAAGTTAAATTTAATTATAAAGATTATTTTTTTATTTTTTAAAAAAACATATTAAAGAGATGGTGAATTTTTATTAATTTTTAAAATATTTATTTTTCAAATAATTATTAACTTATAAATTTTAATTTTTTTAAATTAAATAATTTGCTTAAAAAAATTATTTTACTTGATTAATATTGTTAATTTAGTACAAAAAAAAAGAAGGTAAAAATGGCATAAAAGTATCAATATAAAATATAAGACTTATTTAAAAAAAAAATTTGTAGGGTTTATTTAGAATATCAAGGTATTTCACTAATGATTAGCGCACCCACGCGGTCCCGTAGCCCCAATCTCGTCCACTGTGTTTTGTTTCTTTTGGCCGTACCTCTTCTTGTCCGTAGGGTTGAGGACCTAAAACAGAACTAAAATGAAGACATCGAGTCAGGGAAAGGCGACAGAAAACTGAGTGCATGATGAAGTTCAAGTTGTTTCTTCTTCTTCTTGCTCTGGTACTCCACTCATGGTTCCCCATTCAAAGCGAATCGGACGGAATCGGCGAATGGCAGCTCCTCACCAAGCAAAATCACTCTTCTCAGATCCGACTTCATCCCCATATTCTCCTATTTGTCACTGTTCCCTGTAATCCCCTCTCTCTTGCTAATGCTCCCTTTGTATATATGTATTTGTATTGGTTAACATTACCATATCAGGGTTCTTGCTCATTTATTTTGTACAATCTGAAAGTTGAACTCACAGAGAATGCCAAACAACTAAATATTTAAAGGTTAAATCCAGGAAAATTGGGCATTTTTGGTGTAATAATTTTTGATAAAAAAAAAGTATGGACGTCCTTGATAATTTGAGCTTTACAAGATATAGCTTCATGATAGCTAAGCTCAGAAGGTTCTTCTTGGACCCAATTTTTCACTGTATTCAGCCTCTAATTTGTTCGATAGATATAATTCATGCAAAATTCCTGTGGGAAACACTTACGTAAACTGATTTCATCTTCCATTTGAAGAAGTTTGTTCCTTTTTGTCTCTCGTTTTATTTTATTTTTATTTAAGTAAGATTACCTGTAATGACATTGGACTAACTCTTGAAAACACAAAATGGGCTAAAAGTAAAAGAGAGATCTCAGAAGCCAGTTATTCTTGACATCCCTAAAGACTAAATATGGCTTATTGCTTACTCCGCAGATTTAGATAAGGATTACTCTTTGAAGTCCTGACTTCCTTCCTCCACGGAAGACTTACCTGTCTTATGCAACATAGACTGATGTAAACAACTTGGATCTTCACTATTTAAGACCTATTATGTAAAGCTGAGTTAAACTCTGCTTTTTGACTTATTACTGTAAATGCTCTTTGTTGGTTCCAGTGATTTTTGTTCCATTGACAATAATATTCTTCGCTGGTTCTACTTGGGAGGCTATTCCTTCATGACTTGGATCGTCCATATTTTAAAGCAGAATTAAAACATTAGTACGCACAGAACTACCTATGATGAGCTTGAGTTTTTTTTTTTTTTCTCTTATTTTTTTCTTTTTGTGATTCGTTATTTACACAACAATTTTCCACATTGTTTCTCTTAATCTTTTCTGAAAATTTTTTGAATATCAAATATATACTGATCCTGTTTGGTAATATACTATATTGATCGAAAAAAGATATAAATTGCATGTATATAACATATTCCGCTGGTTATGATACTTCTGAAAAGTCTTTCTAGTTTCTACAGATAAGGTTTAACTTCACCTAACCATAAAGTACCCAGCTTGTCCAACCTTAACCATATCAGTCTCAGCGATGGGGCAGTGGTACGAATTCCATTTTGCTTAGACCAAGCATATATTACTTTGTCAGTATGACAAATCTTGTCTCTAAAACTCATCATAAGGCAGCTTTGAGTGTCTAGTATATTTCCTCTTGCTGACTTCTGTATCCTATATTGTTGCACTAATATGCTTGAAAAATTAAAATCCATGTAGTAAAGACTTCATGAATTAATGTTTTATGGATAAGGGACGATCTTGGCCCCTCTAGCCGCCCATGAAGAAAAAGGACAAAAAAGGGCATTGCAGCTAGCCATCATTCAAGCTACAACCCTTTCTCATTCTATTTATTTCTTGACCTATTGTTCTTAGGTTGTTTTAAGTGAGGGAGAGTGTTAAGATTGATAATTAGGTTTTACTTATACAAGATTGAGCATTATATGCTCCATCTTGAGGGGAGTGTTAGAAATATAATATGAATGTAGTGTAGTTCCACATTGATTAGATGTGAAAGTCTATGCTTCATTGTTTACTATAAATAAAGCTTATAGGTGTAGGCTTTGAATAATTCAAGTTATAACCTTTTCATTCTATTTTATTTAGCAGTTGAGTACTTATAAATTTGGCTTGATTCTAATGTGTTTGATTTTACATTTGAACTATAGGGTCTGGTGAGTCTCGAACACTCATGAAGGAAGCAACACATTTCGTTGCCAAAAATGTAGAAGATTTTGGCTCTCTAAAGCTGATGTTTATGCATAAGATCAAAGAGAAGAAGCTAGCAAATTCTATAGGTGCTGCTACTGAAGATGAAATAACAATTCTGTACTACCATTATTCTATATCTTACAAGTATCGGGGAAGACTTCGAGCAAAAAATATATTACATTCATTGTATCATTATATGTCCACTGCGCCTGAAGAGCTTCCTCTCAAATCCCTAAAAACTCCAGAAGAGTTAAAGACATTTATTGATTCAACTGACAAGGCTCTAATACTCCTAGAATTTTGTGGTTGGACTGAAATATTGCAGAAAAAGGGGATGAAGAATGGAACAGAAAATGGTTTCAGTGTGCATGGTTAGTCGAACATTGGTTTGTGGTTTAAGATAGCTTTCTTTTTCCACAACTTACATTTAATCATGCCTCATTATAAGTTTCTTAAATGTTAGGATGTGGTTCACTTGTACTTCTATCTTTTTTTTCCTATCATCAATCTGTCCTTCCTTTTTGTAAACTTCAAGATATCACTTCTTGGCATCTTTTAATGCTATAATATTTATCAAAGAAATATTACACTAATAATTCTCATTTAATAATTTTTCTATTAGCATTGGTTCAAGAGAGCACTGAATTTTTTTGAAACTTGCACTTGTTTGCTTCACAAATAGATTAAGATTTGTTTTTATATATAAAAGATAGATTAAAAATATTTTATTAAAGGTTTTTACAGGTGTGACTGTTACTAACTATTTGGGAAAAAAACGCTCGAGATCTATCTAGGTGAAGTTTTGATAAATGAAAATTGAAAAGTAGCTGGAAGATTTGTTTGGAAAAAAATATGATTGAGAGCTATCTAGGTACGCTTTTATATGTGGTATTTCTTTTCTTTGTTCCTTTTATCTTTTACTTTTTTTCCCTTGTGCAGGGATGGGGGTGGGGGTGGGGTTGGTACTAGAGGAAATGGTTACCTACTTTTTCTTATTTTCTTTACTTTTTTCTGTTTTTTTTTTTTTTTTTTTTTTTTTTTTTTTTTTTCATTAGGGTTCTTCTTATAAGCAACAAAGAAATTGTTAATACAAGAAACAAGGAGTCATGGAACTTTCTTTATCTGTTATCTGTCTAAAAGGGGACTGTATTTTCTTTTCTGCTTGTCAAGTGATAACAAGGTTACAAAGAAAGGTAGCTTATCTAATAATAGTTGATCCCCCAAAATGCAATGTTGGAGAGACCTTAAGCTGTTCTCCTAAATGGTGGAATATATTTAGCTGGTTATATCTTCTGGAACCTGGAGTTCCTTCTGATGTGTTCTTAGTCCAGTACTTCTCCACATGAACATAAGCAATAATAATATTTGAGAACTAGAAGACATGTAGCTTACAAGAGATGAATCATTTGATAGCTTTCAAGTGGTTTTGAATAAGAAATCTCTTCTGCAGGAGATCTTCACGGAGTGGGTTTTAGTGGAGGGGCTGAAGGAATGGTTGTAACCAGAAGGAACAATAACCTGAAGGTGGCTGGTATTATCTAACTGCATGACAATATGGAACTTTCAATAGTAATAGAAGCGATTCTTTTGTTACAGATTCACTATATTTCTTTTTTTTCTTCTATTTTTAGGTGAGGAAGTATGTACAGGTGAAGCAAATGTCAATAAAGAGTTTAGTGAAGTTCCCTGGCTTTGGGAGTTCACCTCGGTAAATGACAGTGCTTCTTTTGAGGCTGAGAATAGAAATCCTCATGATGCATCTGCCTGTACTTATGGAGAATTTCAGCGTTTTCATTCATTCTATTCAAAATTCATGACTGCTGTGAGAGAATTCTTTCTGCCCCCTGAACGATACAGATATGGTTTTGTTTCACAAAGATCAATGCTATCATCCTTAAGTGTTGGTGATTCTGCTTCTTGGTTGGTGTTGCATTACTTAGCTGGATGCCCCAGTTGCTCAAAGGTTCTTCAAGAGGAGGATAACTTGAATTATATCTTACAGATGGATAACCCTGTTGCCAAAGAGGTCAGTTTGATTTTTCTGATTATTATTTTCTTGTTTACTTTTATGTTAAGTTTAAGAATAAGAATTTTCTTCTATTATTGATGAGTATAAACATCAACAAGTCCGAATTGAATCAGTTTCTCCTCAACAAATAAGTGCTTGGGCCAATAAAATCCTACCTAATGGAGAGATAGTTGGGAGGTAACAAAGCCCTATACTTCCCATTACAAACCAATAAACCTGAAAATATGGATTATTTTATGAAAGAATTTTTGTTCCTACAAGAAGTGGGATATTTGCTTGAATTATTGAGTAATTGGAGATAAAAAAGAAGACCAAAATTTTGTAAACAATTTGGAGTAGAATTTGATGATTCTCATATACGGAGATATCAAATGGCCTATATTAAACTGGCATGCCAAGAAACCCATTTATGCTATTTGAAACGTCCAACTATTTATATTGTGAATCTTTTAGATAAACCTCCTAAAGAGTTAGAAGTGTTATTTGGTTAAAATTTTGATTTTACAGTTTTAGATGAAGAAATTATCAGTCCCTTCAATCGAATTGGGATGCTCAAGTACCAATGGGAGTTTTCTACATTATGTTGTATGTTACACTAAAACCTATGTGATATCCTTGATTGAACTAGGGTGAATTTGGCCAAATGAAAAAACTCCTAGGCTTGAGTTGCATATTGTAATTTCTTATCTGAAAATATAAAGCTATTTCAATTAGTATTATTAAAGGCCCACCTCAAGCTCCTAAGGCAAGAAACTACGACCCTCTTGCCTCTGCACCCCTTAGGCAAGGCTCATTCACTTAAGCTCAGCCCAGGCCCTTTAGGCTCGCAGTTAAGCTCGTAGTTGACTATTTGTTGGACCACTTAAGAATTTAGGAAGCAAAAGCACTAATTTTTGCTTAGAGTTAGCTTTTACTTGCTGGACTTAGTGGTCTTCTTGATGTATCTCTTGCCTTTAGCTAAATTTTTCTAGTTTTAATTTTTTACTTGCTGGAATTCTTGCCTATAGCTATTTTTTCATATTTTAAATCTTTCATAACATGTTGGCACTAATTTTTACTTGCTGGAAGCCTAAAATTCTTGATTATAGCAATTATTTATGTTTTCTTTAGCAGGATGCCCAGCTTTCCTTAGGCGTGCACCTGCACTTAGGGCCTAGGGCCTTTGATAATACTAATTGCAATGCACACATCACTTTAGCTCACCCAGTGACTTATCTATTTTTGTTGTTTGCCTTGAATTATAGGTTGTAGAGCTTCCTATTTTTAAAATCTTTTCAAGAAGGCTTGCTATAAAAATTTCAAATAATAATTTATGTTCTTTTCCTTGGTATGCTTTGTTGTTATTCGAAACAATTCCAATGTAAGACTGGATTGAGATTTCAAACTTCAAAGGACTTGTTAGAGTGTAAATATAGATAGCTTAGTTTTTCCTTATTCATAGCTAGTTTCCTTATTATATGCAATTGATTTACTTGTTCTGCATACAATCTTATGTTATAAATATGTTGTTTTGGTGTGAGGAATTCTCAATCAATTCATTCAAATATTTCGGGTTTAGCATTTACATGTTAATAGAGCTTGGGGAGAGATAACCCTAATTCTTCCCACTGTGTCTCCTTCCAGTGTGCCTTCTTCTTGCTATGTCTCATTCTAGCAGTACCTCTTTTATTTTCCAGTGAAACAATGGCTGTTAGTATTAGATCTCACACAACCCAACCTTGTTTGTTGATGCCGCTTCCCCTGACTTGCTGCCTAGACCAGGTTGCCTGATCGTATTGCTCATTGGCATGTCTACCTTTGAGAAGTTTGAAAGTTTTATCATGGTCTCGAAACCTAGCACTTTAACTAATGCTTTTTCTTGATCCCCTGCTATTACCAATGTCATCCCGTGCCTCGTACCCTACTCTGCCTCTTGTTCTCCGAAGAGGTATCCATTCAACTCTTAATCCTTATCCTATTCATACTTTTTTTAGTTATCATCGTTTATCTTCACGCTATTATATCTTTGTATCCTCTTTGTTTTCTATTTTTATTCCAAAGCCCACCAGTTATTGCTCTTGCTCATCGCCAGTGGTAGCATGCCATGGTTGATAAAATGAAAGCCTTACATACCAATGGTACTTGGGAACTAATCCCTTTGCCTCTGAGCAAGTCCACGGTTGGTTATAAGTGGGTATATACTGTGAAAATTCATCTAAATGGTTATGTTGATTGCTTAAAGGCCAGATTGGTATCAAAAGACTACACTTAGGTCTATGGTGTGGATTATTCTGAGATTTTCTCTGTTGTTGCTAAAATTACTTCTGTTAGGATTTTCATCTCTATGCTATTTTTGATTGATCGCTCCATCAGTTGGACATCAAGAATGCTTTTTTACATGGTGAACTTGATGAAAAAGTCTTTATGGAGAAATCACCTAGTTTTGTTATTCAGGGGGAGTCAGGTGTGGTGTGTAAATTGAAGAAGTCTCTATATGACTGGAAGCAATCTTCGAGAGTCTGGTTTGGTAGATTCAGTGAAGTTGTCCTTAGTTTTGGCCTTCAGAGGTATACTAGTCGATGATCATTCTGTTTTCTACAAACATACATTTAATGGCAAAATTATTTCGATTGTATATGTGAATGATATTGTGACCACATGTGATGATAACCACATCAGCAATTGAAATCATTTTTACTGTCCAAGTTTCAAACCTAAGACTTGGGACAGCTAAAATACCTCTTGGGCATTAAGGTTACGACATCATAGTTAGGGATTTGTCTTTCTCAAGAAAAAAATAATGTCTAGATGTCTTGAGTTATACATATAAGTTGGATTTAAAACTAGTAGACACTCTTATAGATCCCAACACTAAAGTTGTACCAAATGAGGGGTAGCTGTTAACAAATCTGGAACAATATAGACGTCTTGTTGGTAAGTTGAACTATCTCATAGTCACTAGTCCAAATATTGTTTCTACAACTAGTTTGGTTAGCCAACTTCTTTCTTAACCTCAAACACCTTATTGGAATACTATTATTCGTATCCTAAGATACCTTAAAACTGTACCCAAAAAGAGGTTACTATATAAGAACCATGGGCATATTTTGGCTTATGGACATGGTCGTGGTCACGCATTCGTTAAGAAACATAATTCTATTTTAGTTTAGGGTTATAGTGATATTGATTAGGTTGGCTCTCCATTTGACAAAATATCTATTCCAGGATATTGTATATTTTTGAGAGGAAATCTTATCTCATGGAAAAGCATAAAAGCAAACTGTTGTTAAGATCTAGTACTGAATCTGAATACAGGGCCATGACCCATACATCCGTTGAGTTGGTTTGGCTGAAGAATCTGTGAGAAGAACTTGTGTTTCAGCACTCAGCCTATGCAGCTATTATGTGACAACCAAAGTGCACTATATATTGCCTCAAATCCTAGTTGACTGTCATTTCGTTCGTGAGAAGCTTCTAGATAACACAATCAAGATCACATATGCAAAATCCGAAGATCAATTAGTAGACATATTCACAAAATAACCGTCTCCAATGTGTATGTAACAAGCTCAGAATATATAACCTATATGCTCTAGCTTGAGGGAGAGTGTTAGAGTGTAATTATCGATAGCTTAGTTAGTAGTTCAGTTTTCCTTCTCTACAAGTTTATAGTCATGGCTCAGCATTTTAACAATTAGCATTCAATTTGCTAGAAAAAGTATTTGATTTGTTTCCCATTAAACATCCTGTCTAACAAATTTGCTTATATATATATATATATGTTGAGTTGTTCTTTAAGAGTACATTTTCAGTTTAGAAAGAGTGTATCAATCTTCAATTTAGTCTACAGACAACCTGCTTGTCATTAGTTTAGATAAATTGATCTACGTGGCCAAGTTATCCAAAAAGCACTTTATTAACATGAGGTTTGAACCGCATCACTTTCATTCATAGATTTACATAGTGATAGATATTTACAAGACTATGTCCAATAAGTTTCTAGCATTTCTAGCTAGCAAAACCTATGAACTACTTAATTACAACATGCTTGTTACATGGTGTGTCAACATACTCCCCAGTAATTTTCCAGTACTCATAAACATGTAGAAGACCATCTTGACACACCATGTAACAAGCATATGAAGCATAATATTACAGAAACACTGGATCCACTACTCCCACTGCTTGCTAGAAAACCAATCAATCTGTAGATATTACAAGTTTAAACAAATGAGACAGAAATCTCAATATATGTTGCAAGCCAATTTCAGCAAAAGCAGTAGTAATGTCCAGTTGTCTTAAAACAAGGAAATGTAGAGAAATCTTTATGCAAGCACACTGTATAGACATTGACACCCTAGTGTAAATAGAGATTCCCTAACCACCCTTTTGTGACATTTCTGTGAGTTAACTCCAGGGATACATACCCCTCAAATAATGGGGTCGAGAATCTAGGACATTTAGGCACTTCTTGGGGCCAACCAATGTTATCACGGGCGAAAGGTGCCTCTAAGGCGATAAATTTCAAAATAGCCTAAGGCGAGGGCGCTAAAAAAGCGATAGCCCAAGCGAAGAAAGGCAATAATTTTCATAATACTACTAAATTATATAGAATTAGACTAGATTGCATAAACAAATGATTGTATAAGTTCTATGTAATGAATTAAGTTTCTAATTAAAAAATATAATGAACTAAATTGAAAAATTAATTATCAAAAATTATTTTTTTAACATGTATAAATTATATTTAATGACTTAAGTTTTTAATTAATAAAGCATGTAATAAATGTATATATCTATATCTAATGAATTAATTTTAATTAACAAAAGTATATAATATATAATAATTATATAAGACAAAAGGAATGACAAAAAAAAAAAACTAAAAAAAAAATTGAAAATTGATAAATACGTACAAAAAAAATTGAATTATTAACAAGAAAACAAAAAAAGAGTCCCATTAATTATAAGGACTAAAAATAAATTAAAGACAAAAAAAACAAAATTGATGGATACGTACGAAAAAATAAATTATTAAAAGGAAATCAAAAACAGAGTACAGACTATAAATAAATTAAAAACAAAAAAAAACAAAAACAGTCATTCTTCTCCTCCTTCTTCTTCTTCCTGCAGCCGACGGTTCTTCTTCTTCCTGCAGCAGCCGACGATTCTTCTTCTTCCTGCAGCAGCCGACAATTCTTCTTCTTCCTGCAGCCGACGAGTCCTTGCTGTTTCACCACCATCTCGCCAGATTCTGACGGTTTTTCCTGCTGTCTATCATCGTTCTCAAAAAATCAGAAGTTGCAAAGCTCACCAGATCTGCAGCGCTCGCCTCTGCTGCTTCTCGACTTAACTAAGGCGGCTCCTAAGGGGGAAGAGGCGCACGCTTCTGCACTGCCGACTCGCTTGAGGGGTCTTCAGGCGGTGGGTCTCCGCTTCGCCTCGCCTGAGCGCCTAGGCGGGCGCCGGAGGCGCCCTTGACATCACTAGGGCCAACACAAGGTTCAATTCCAACACAGTGTACTAAAACATGCATGCATTCCATTTTCCAGCAAGGAATTAACATCCATAATTTACACAAAACTCATGTATTTTCATAGGAGTTTTTATAGGATGTAAAAGAGATCATTTTACCACACACACAAAAGAGGAATTTTAGGAGACATGCAACATATACCTGATTTCTATGCAACCAGCAAAAAAGTTTAAGATGCAGTTTGCCACACACACAAAAGAGGCATTTTAGGAGACATGCAACATATACCTGCTTTCTAAGCAAGCAGCAAAAAAGTTTAAGATGCAGTTTTTGAGATTTCCTAGCTTCTTAAATCCCCTCTGAATTCCCTCCTACTTGTCCCTTTCCAGCTCCTTAACTTCACACAGCAACCTCCCAGAATTGACTCCCTTTTCACACTGCCTAGAAATGCCTTCTGGTACAAGCAACCAAGTCATCAACTTCTGCTGACTTAAAATCTGCCCTCAAACTTGCACTTAGGGTTGATTAACCCCTACATGCTGAGTGTTTCTCTCACTAGTTTCTCTCAATTTCTCTTGGTCTAGTCACAGTCGAAAGTTTGAAGTATGGAGAAGATGAAGCTAATGTCTCTTATGTATATATTAACACTTGCTTGGTCAGTTTTAGCCCTCCACTAATATTCCTATATTAGTGGTACTTTTAGGGCTGTTTAATACTTATATAGGTGACATCCAAACACTAGTGTCCCCCACTAACTAATCCCTATACCCAGGTAGTACTAATCTACCAAACAAGTGCCTTAATCCTCCACTAACTACCATTTTAAATTCTTTCAATTAGGCACCCGAGTACATAAATTCACCTAAGTCCATTGATTCATTTTATTTCCATTAACATCTTTAATTTACTTAGGCCAGCTTGTTATAATTAGTTATGCCTAACAAATTATGCATGGCTTTGCTTAATCTATGTTTAAATCTGCCATACTAATTCATCAAATCTGTTCCTATCATTCTTAAGTCTGCTCATAACCCCTTGCTTTCCACTTTGATTATTATACAAGTAACCTCCTTCCAATCCTTCATATGTCTAATGCAAGTGTTTAGCAGTTAGTGCACCTATGTATGTCTTAGTGTGCATACAAGTCTACTAGTGCTAAAACAATTCAAGTACTGTATATAAGCAACCACTTAAAGAATATGCTCATGCTGTAAATCAAATGTGCAATACTATATGTCAAGTCATTCCAATCATGCTTTTAAATAGTTCAGTTTTACACAACTCTGCATAACTATGTGTCAATGTGCTTAGTGTTAAATTGGTAGGGTGTTACAAATTCACCCAAATATTTCGAGCATTTACAAGACTAAATATCGCTGAAGACTTGGGACTGTTTAGGGCTGCGATCAGTACTAAAAATGTAATTGTGCAGTGAAAAAGATAGAAGAATGGAAATTTGGAAGACAAGCCTTTAATGATCAAAGTCACTGATTACCATTAAATCTGATTGATTTCTCTTATCCTTCTCCTAGTAGACTAGTAGTATAGTATACCTGACTGACAAAACAAATCTTAAGGAAAACTGCAAAGGAATAAAAGCTTAATTCGGCCTATGCAGGATACTTCAAGTCTCTTGACTACAAAGTCAGCATAACCACGAGGGAATAAACTTAAAGTCACAATTAAGTTTTTGAAAACTCCTAACATGGGTGAAAATGTTGTCCTTGATTTTGCAGGGCCTATCACTTGGCATTCCAAAGAGGTATACTTTTTGTGTGATGCAATGCAAGTGCTGAACATGTTTCAGTCACATAGTTTTAGGTCACGATACTTGGAAATGGAATTTCCACTCACTTTCCATTTGTTATTTCAGGTCTCCATTTTTCTTTTTTGGTTCATGGCAAGGTTGACTGGGCCTTGGGCTACACAATAGGGGCAGCCTTCTGTTTTCCAATAAATTCTTTATGATGCAATGCAACTGCTGGACATGACCCAGTCACAATAGCTTAGATCAGAATAGCTGGAATTTTCAGTTACTTTCCTATTGTGATAGTATAGGTCTTCTTTTTTCTTTTCTGGTTCATTGAAAGCCCCCCTGGGCCTTGGGCTAATCAATAGGGGGCAATCCCACTCTTTTCCAATAAATCTCATCACCTGATTCCTGTAGGCTTCAAAACTGAAACTTTAACTTGAAAGCTCAAGTTCTGAACAGTGGGGGGTGTTTCCTTGGGAACTTAGATCTATAATTTAGTTTTAAAGTTAACCGTACTTTATTTTGGTGGATGTACCACAAAGTTATTGTCTAACTACTTGATTAAACTCATTAAGGAGTCATCATAATGATATTTGAAATTGTATTTTGCTTTGCACGAATCATTTTTTTAAATGTAAATATTTTTTTCCAAAGTGATAGTTCTCCCATTGAGTGAACTCTTCTGTTAAAGTGTGTTAATGCATGATGGCCATTTCTTTGAACAACTTGGAGTCTATTGCTAAGTCATAGAATTCTGTATAGCATTCCTTTCATTTCTTTTCTGAGTTTTCATTCAATTTTTCTTATTTACTTGTCTATTTTTTTTACTCAATTCTTCTTTTATTATAATGCATGTTGATATCTAAGTTAGCATTTCTTATATGCTTCCATTTGTTCTTCTTTTGATATGTGCTATAGTGCTTTATTGCATTATGCTCCTTAATCTATTGACTATTATAGCTAGTATATATCTTCTTATGGTCACCAATTGTTCACTGTTCCCTTTGTGATATTCTTAAGAGCTATTAGCCACAGAACTTTGGTTCTGATGGGAGTTTCTTCAGATGTAAGAATTGTGATGGTTGAATCAAATGTTTAAAATAAAAACCCAAGGGAAAGAAACAAATTAAAAGAATAAGTATGTTCTGCAAAATGCAGATTTTGATCCAGTGTACTAATTCCTAATTATCTTCCATCCAAGACTTTGTCCCTTTCAGTTTTCCCATTTCCTTTCCATTTTATCCTTTAATAGCACTATTGTTTACATTGTTACATATGGACTTACAGATATGTTGATCTTTTCATGTAGCTGGAAGGTGATGGGCATTATCTGGCACCTTCTCTCCCCGAAAATAAGCCATCAGTACTTCTATTTGTGGATAGATCATCTGACTCCCCAGAAACTAGATGGAAGTGTAAGGAAGCTCTTATTGCTTTTAGAGAATTGGCACATTATTATCAAATTTCGCATCAAACATGTAATAATAATAATAATAATGATAAGCACGAGAAACAAGGGTTGAAGACTACATCTGGACATCCTAAGTTAAAGCTATCTTTGACATCTCAGAAGATTAAACTAAAAGAGAAAATTTCCACAATCACGGTTATAAATGAGGGTAAGCATGTTAGTTTGGACAAAGTAACTTCAGATGTACAGGTGAGTTCTTTGCAAGAGATATTGCATTACCTTCTTCAGCAAAAGAAAGATGGAAAATTGAGCTCTCTTGCAAAGGAGTTAGGTTTTCAACTTTTATCTGATGATATTGACATTAAGCCAGAAAATATTCTGCAATCTGATCAGATGTCACCAGAAACTCCCAAGAATGGCCTTCTTACAAATGTGGTAAACCAGGATGACAACCAGTTACGACATAGGCAGAGTTACCCTTCTGGGCAGCCTGAAGAAAACTCCAAATTCACTGGTGTTGAACTCTCTTCTCAACAAGATGAGGTGAAGAATACTTATGTTGCTACAAGAGAAGAGCCAATAGCTGTAGAGTCTAAAAAATTTGGTTCAGGTCATGAAGATTCTGTCGCCAAAAATATAGAAGTGGAAGAAGTGTGTTCTTCACTGGGAGAGAAGTTGGAGGAAGAACTGCTCCAACTTGGCTTTAATGGTTCTTTTTTCTTCTCTGATGGTAACTACCGGTTTCTTAGAGCTCTAACTGGTGGTTCCCGAATTCCAAGTGTGGTTATAGTTGATCCCCTTCAACAGCAGCATTATGTTTTCCCTGAAGACAAAACTTTTAGCTATTCTTTGCTGTCTGGTTTTCTCAGTGAGTTTCTTAATGGAAGCCTCCTTCCATATCAGCAATCTGAGTATGTTCTTCAAAGCCCAAGGGATGCCACTTATCCACCTTTTGTCAATTTGGATTTTCATGAGATGGATCCTATACCTCGGGTTACAGCTCATTCTTTCTCCGAACTTGTTATTGGTTTCAATGTATCTGACCATAGAAATGCTTATCATGCATGGAGTAAGGATGTGTTGGTGATTTTTAGCAATAGTTGGTGTGGATTTTGCCACAGAATGGAGCTGGTTGTTCGCGAATTATATCGAGCTATCACAGGCTACATGAATCTGGTGAAGAGAGGATCTAGGAATGGAAAAACCATTTCTAGTCATGGTAAGTGTGTTTCTGTTTTCTTCCACTTTAAGTGCTTATTAGGGTCTTGGTAGTATTTGTTGCTTTTGCTTGCTTTGCTAAACTTGTGTTTCTCACTAAGTATACACTATTACACACGCATGCACATATGCACACTCACATTATATATGCTGTATTTTGGGAACTTTATTTAATTATTTTGTCTGTAAATATTTTTTTAACAATTTTGGGAGCAATTTGATGCTTGCTACAACTTTTCTGTGTATGTAGTACGGGTCTAAGTTCATATTGTTCTTTCTTTTTGCTGCATTATACTATTGTTCTTAATTTTCTGGGGACTTAATATTGAATAGAACAAATTCAGATTAAAGTCACTTTCGAATTATGTAATCAGCCAGATATATGAATTATGAAATGATGACTTAAAATGTAAAAAGTTACCTGGTACTTGTTTAGTAAACATTATTTAAACACACTAAATATTTTCTTATGATGGATTGCTGTCTATCAAGTTAAAAATACTACAAAGTTTATTATTTAACCAACAAGTTAGCCGAAAGAGTGTGCCTCATATGTTAGAAAAGCATCCATCTCTTAACCAGTTACCAACTTGTATCTTTTGGATGACATTATAACATATGAAGATGTTCCAGGACTGAAATAGTTTATTTCCTTGCCAGATGCTTATATTAGGATGATATAATCAGATGAATGATTGTTCAGAACTCATTGTTTTGTCTTCATGCTACTTCCTTGATGCTTCACTTAGTTTTCTAACAATGTTGAGAAATAGAAGTTTGCCTTACCTCTCTAATGTTACATATGATAAACCAAACTTCTATAAAAAAAAATTCAGATTATAGTACATATAAGAAAAATCAGCAATGATTTTCAGCAATCTACAGTCAGCAGTGCTCTTTTTTATTTTCATCTTTTTGCTGTCTGTTTTTATGTGCTTCTCTCTTAAGTTACTTTTTATTGCACATAAACTTAAAAGTATTCAGAAAATTTGAAGATACAATTAGTCTTCCTGCCTAATAGGTAAAAAGATTTGAGGGGGAATGCTTTTGTGTTTTAAAGTGCAAAAGATTACCCATTTTTATACAGGCAAGCACACACCATACAGCATACCAATAAAAATCTCTACTAATTTCCTGAGGTCTTTGATTAGCAAATTTCTGGCTTATTTTTGCCTTTCTGTGTCAAAACTAGTCATATGAAGTGCCTATGTATTTATTTGTCCATCTAAATCTAAACCGATGTTCCTAATATACGAATCAGGAATAAATTATTAATATTTTATTATTATTAGGAGTTATTAGTTTCCTTTTTATTTGGACTCTAGATTTATCTGTGTCATTATAGTTTCCTTTTTATTACGATTCAAAGTATTTATATTTTATGCCATTAGGGTTTATTATGGTTTTTCAAGGAGTCTATATGATGACCCTTAGTGCTACTTTGTTAGGAAGCTTTTGATGAATAAAAAATATTGTGCATTTTGATTATTCCCTTTCAATAAATTATCAATTGGTTCTACATCATTAACACTTGATACTTAATTATAACTATCATTGCATTTTCTTATAATTGTTATCATATACCCTTCATTAATTTAGGGGTGCTACCTGGTTTAAACATTGTGGTCTGCTAGATTTATAAGTAAACTACTGCAAACAGATGTCTTCATATATTATCTCATTCCTCATAAGAGATGAAAAATAACTGTTTCCTTGAAAAGGAGTTGTATTAAACAGTGGCTCTCTTTTTTCATTCCTTTGCTTTGCTTTAGGGTGAGTTTGGAACCTAAAAAAAATGTGGAATTCATTTCATTTGAAATGAACTCAATACTTTTTATGTTTGGAATAAATGAAATGGTGTAGAATTTAAATAAAGTTTATTTGAAATTCACACCAAATAAGTTGGATTTCGTTTGGGGAAAGTTATTATTTATTGACTTCAAATAACATTTTTATCCTTAATATTACACATGCTTTTCACTTAGTTAAATCAATAACGAATCACCACCCGTTCATTTCAAATGTTTATCTAACCAACAAATTTTTTTTTTTTCATTGAACAATAATTAATCTCACAATCTTTTTATTATTAGGTAATAAATGGTAGTTTTAATTAAAAAAAATTCAGGGTAGTATGGAAAAAATACTTAAACTAAAATAAATTTTTTATTTATTACAAATAAAAGAATTAGATTGAATTTCATAAGTGTAGTTTTTATTCTTAATAAGAGGATTTATTAATTGTAGAAATCATTAATTTTAAATGAATTCTATTTTTTATTTTGTTCAAAACACACTGTTAGTATCCTTTTCATTAATTATGATAGTTATTTTTTAAACCAGTTATCTCAAATGTACTCGTGTTTAGCATCATTGCTGATGTTATTACTTGATGATGTTATAAAATTATCTAGTAACCCTATATGATATAGAAAGAATACTCTGCTTGACAACATAACAGAGTAATTTTTATGTCTCTGAAAATCAGGGGCTGGCTTCTCAAGAAATTTTCTATCAAGTAATTTTAGTTTCTGTTTTGTGCATTCAGTTTTTCTTTTCTCAATGTTTGTTTTCTGGAGTTTTAACTTTCTAAGGATACTAAATTATCATAGAAAGATAATATAAATAAAAGAAAACAGTAACAGATTCAAGTTTGTTCAGGCTTTATCTTTTCTTAGTAAACCTACTTCCTTTAACTCTAAGTACCTCTCCCTCTTTTGTTTTCCCCTCCCACGATCCTGTTATTATATCACTCACATAATGAACTTGTTCTTCTCGTCATTTATTGTTTATCAAGTGTAGATTTTTCTGTCGCAGTTTGTGGGATATTATTAAAATTGATCATAGTTATGTCATATATGGGCGTCCTAGATTGTTCTCATTGGTTCTGCACCATATTCTTGTCCTATTTGGTGCTTTCATTTGTGTAGATTTTCTTTATGGTAAGTTCTGGAATAACGTATCCCTTGTAACTGTGAAATGGTAACTATTGTCTGTATATGACAATTGATCATTACATGGCAGATAAATTAAAGGATCCAATCTTGAAGCTTCCGTTGATATACACAATGGATTGTACTTTGAATGAGTGCGGTTTGATACTGAAGTCAATAGAGCAGGTGAGACTAGATATTCTTTTTCTTCCTCATTCCTTGCATTAGCTTAATTTTGCAATTATTCTTTTTCTTATTACTGTCTTTTAGTTATTTAGAACTGTTTATTGGGATAAATACTCAGCAAAAGATTGCTAACATGTTTTTTTCAATGTGATAATAAATAAAGGATAGCAGTTGGAGGGATATTGTTTTCTGTTGCAGATGAACTTAAACAATATATGCAAAGAGATTACTTTGTTTATGTATTTGGATAAGAGAATGTTTTAATGTATGTCTATTTGTTTACGGTAATTTTTATCTATGGTCCCTGCTTTAACGCAAGAAGTATGTGTCACCATTTATTCAAAATTGCAAACTAATTCCTGACATTCCAAGAATTAGAGGTTTAACCCCAAGTACTTTGGACAATTGCAATCTATCCGTAGGAGTTCTCAAAGTTAGTCAACTAAGTCTCTGGTTGCTCAACTAGTGCTACATTACTAATAGCTCTAACTTGCATATACTTGGTTAATAAATTGTGGTTTAGGTGTTACACTTCTGTTTGCTTTTGTCAATGTGGTATCTCCACATTGCTAATATAATAAGTATTCATAATATATATATATATATATATATATAATAGTAGATTAGTCACTTCTCCTAATACCAATTAATTGGTTTTACGAGTGTGGCTCTAACATAATATCAGAGCCATTCAATTTAATATGGTTTCAAAGCCAGGTTCTAGGCCCATCAACAGGGCTCCTCGGTTACACTCCTACCCAAGCCACATGTAGTATCTCGCACTCCTCCTAATACCAATTAATTTGTTTTTAAGAGTGAGCTCTAACAACTTTGTTTCTTTTAACGTGGGGGAGGCAGGGATGTTCCACCTTGGGGTGATGTAGGGTGTTCTGGTGCTTCTTTTGAGATGTTGTTTCGTAATCATTTGAATATTTGATTGTGGCTGCAAGCCACTATTGGTATCTGTAGAAATAATGAACAAAGTTTTAGTAGTTTGGTCCAATATTTGTATTACTTAAATAGCTAAGCCTGACTGGCCATTTTGTGGTCATTACCTGTGTAAGCGTCATTATTATTTCTTTTGATAATTAGTATCTAATTGCATAATGATGATACATATTGTTTTCTTGTCACCAGTTAAAATTTTGAATAATGTATTTACTTGGGCTTACTTCAACTATGCAGAGGGAAGTCTATCCTACACTGGTTTTATTTCCAGCACATACAAAGCTTCCTATCCTTTATGAAGGAGATATGGCCGTAGCTGAGATAATCAAGTTTGTAGCTGATCATGGAAGTAATTCACATCATCTTGTCAACGAAAATGTTTATTATTAATGAGCACATCAGATGAAATTCTGTGCATGAACTGGACTACTGGTTGGAATTGGAACTGCTGAAAGAGGATCCTGTATCCTTGGCTGATCCACTTACGAATCACGGAATGCCTCACAGATTTAACTAGATGAGTCTTCAGAACTTCTCGGCTGGAAATCCTGCCAGGTGTTTATTTTCTTGATCAAATTGTTTTACTTGTGAAGTTGAAAAGCTGAGATCAGGAAATCATTCTGTTCCAGACCATTGGTTTTTCTTGTGATACTCAAGTTGGGGTTGAGATCATCTGTTTGATTAGGTTTCTGAGGGCGCTTGGCCTTGGAACTTTACTGGAGGCAGTTACATGACATTTTAATTGGTCATTCTGTAGATTATTTCTGCCTTCACTTCTACTATATTTATTTTTAGTAAGAAAAGTTTACCAGATACGCTGTATCAATTATGAAACATGATGTTACGTTTAGGACTTGTCTGGCATATCATAAAAATAACTGAATAATATAACGCTATTCAGCTGTCTCATGTTTTGCTATAACATGATATTATAAATTTATAATATTGACAATTTTAAACAATACTTGACATTATTGTATTAGACAAGGAAAGAGAATGATAAAACATTATAACTATATCATCTAATATGTTTATGCTATTTTATCTTATATAATTAACCAAACAAGTCCTTAGAACTTTGGAGCTACATAAATAGAGCTACATAAATAGAAAAATCATGAGGTTCACACGCGTTATAGAGGCTTAGGTGGTCGTGAAGCCTATCAATTAGATTTAATTCTCCACTCAACAAATTTTCTTTTTTCTTTTCTTCTCTTGCACAAGCAAATAGGGCCTGAGTATTTTTTTTCTCTTAAAAAAAAATAATAATAAAGAATGAAGAGGGAAACAATTAGTAGTCACTCTCCAAGAGCAATTCTTGATTGACGTTGAGATTTTGAGTGAGTTCGTTTGGATGAGTGAATTAAAATTGAAATTGAAATTAGCAAATTAGATTATTCAACTTTTTTTTTTTTCTTGCATATTTTAGAATTGAAATTTTAACTCAATTCTCAGAAATTGTGGAATAACTACAAAACATCATTTTCAATTCTTATGGGGTAGAGGTTAAAGTTTACAATTCTTCTGTGTGTTTTTTTACATATACATTACGATTTAACATCAGCCACTATCATCGACAACCTCCTTCACCGACCTTCACTCCTTATCTATGGGAGATTTCTTAAACACACTGTTGGCTGCCACCACTGGCCACTCTGTAGTCAAATATGATACTGACCACCACTGGAATTTGCAGAAGATGAAAATGTCTACCGTCAATCACGATTGAGACAACCAAAGACAGCTACACAATCACACTTGGGATTTGTTGGAACAACGACAATCATCATTAGAAGTCACCGGAGATGACAACAACTATTGTCAAAAGTAGCTAAAGACGACAACAACTGCCGTATAAGCCATTAAAGGTAACGGAAACTATTGTCAAAAGCTACTGAAGACTACGACAAGCATCATCAGAAATCATTGGAGAAGACAATAATCATTACTAAATACTTGAATCACATTTATAGTTATGTTTATAATTTTTTATATGATCCAAACTTATATATTGTAATCCTAACTAATTTCAATTTTAGTATAATCGAAATTACTTTTAGAATTGTAATTTCAATTCCAATTCAATGCATCTAAAGGTAGCTTGAGAAATTTTTAGCAAAAAAACAATGAGCAAAATTAATACTCGATCATGGGAAGATGCTATGTTCAGTGGTTTCTTTTATCTCGAGTCTCCATTTTCAAGTAGCAAATTTCACAGCCGAATAACACAATCCCCAATTGAGACGTTGTGGAGCCAATTCTATGGTAAATAAAGCAGGAAAGAAGACATGGAGATTTACACTAAATGTTTTAGCATCTTCTTCATGTTTTTTTTTTTTTTAATGTATTTAATGAAAAACTTTGTTACTAGAAAAATGTATTTACTTTAGGCTTATTTAGTGTTTTGGTTTTTGAGAATTATACTTTTTTTTTTTGGTACATTAAGAGTACTCGAACTCTGAACAAAAGAGTGAAGGACAGGTATTAACCGCTTGAGCTAGCTCTTAGTAGTAATTATACAAATTCTTATTTTGGTTCTTAAATCTTTTTTTCTTTTATTTATTTTTTATATTTTGGTTCTCCAAGATTTCATTTTTAAAAATCATATTCTTAATCGAGTCAAAAATATCAAATTTAGATTTAGCACCATGTAATTAGTTAATATGATTAAAAATGCATGAAAAGAATTTGACATTTTAAGGAAAAAAAAAGTTTGTTTTTAGAAATAAAATTTAGAGTTTTAAATTTGTCTAATAATTGAGTCAATATTCATGGGACTTTTCTCTTCATGCATTACTTTTTATTTTTTTTCATCATCTCCTAAAAAAATATATAAGCTAATTTCGTTTGATTTTATCTTAATTTAATAATTTTAACTTAATAAAGAATTTAATTAAAAAAAATAAAATTTGAAGAACAAAAACAAATAAATAAATTGAATCTTGAAAGACATGATGAGAAAAAAAAAATTTCTTGATAAAAAGAATTGATGTAATTATCAAACACCAAAACAATAAATAAGCATTCATTTTACTTCCTTTCATTTGTGAAGAACAAAACAAAAGCTGAAAGTGAGAACCCATTGTTGGGATTCGAAAACACTAGAATTCCAAGTAGCGTCGTTTTAAGGGTGAAGGAACATTTATTTAGTTATCCTTTTCATTTTGTAAGAGCAAAATAGGGTAGCCATTATCTAAGTCCTAATTTATTATGTATTTCTTACCTGATTACTAGGTCATAGTAAATCATTCTTGAATTTACACTTGTTGAATCAAATGAGTAATTTAATTCAACAATAAATTAATTTAATTTTAATGATAACTAAATAATTAAGTAGAAATTATAAAAAGTAATAAATTAACTTTTAAATAGTGTCTTTATTGTATATATAGTCGACTAAGTTGAAAAAGTCAACAAATGAAGATTAAAGTCAGTGACTGAAGCAATAGAAACAATCAACTAAAGTGATCATAGTGGATCACCTAGTTAGTTGAAATATCATAAGTCAACGTTTCATTAAAGTCTGTCAGTTGAAGTACTTAACTGAAGCCTACACTTAGTCAGTTGAATCTTTACATCAGTCATCTGAAGTAAATTCATACGATAATATTTCCACTTACAGGGATCGCGTGGATCCGAATAGGGTGGCGAAATGGGCTTGGCCGTTTGAAGGTTGGTTCGAAGAACTTCTATACCAGCTGATTCAATACAAATACCAAGACAAACGAGAGAGGGCTAGCCTTCCTTATCTTATTTACGCTTTTTATCTCATAAGTCATAAGGGCCCTACGCTAGAAGGAAGAGAGTTGTTCAGTTAAATCTTTATTAATTAGTTGTACAAACTTTAGTTAGTTGATCTGCCACTCTACTGAACAAAACGAACTCGTACATTAAATTATTCGATTGAAATTCTCAGTTGTGATTTATTATGTCAACTAAAAAACAACATCTGTTATTCATATGATGACGTTTTAGGAAGACAATCAATTGAACATTCATTCTGATCAACTGTTCATCGTCTTCCTCAACTAGTCATTTCAACTATTCATCTTCGCGTTATATCTCAAATATAGACAAATCAAGACAGCTAAGATGATAAGTTTGTGCCAGTATTATGTTTAGAATGTACAAAGACTTCCAAACACTATCATTGAGAAATTCAGAAAAAAGGCATATGGTCATGCTTTATTCAGACTTTGCATCACTTTGAAATAAGAGTTTGATATTCTTTGTGTACAGCTATAATTTCATATTTACCTTTATATTGAAGAAATCAAGACATATAACTATAAGGGAATAGTTACTCTAAATAAAATTTTACGTGCTCCATAGCAAATTTGAATCTTAAGTTTAAACTAAATTCCTTAAATAGAGAAAGATCTCAACTTTTGTTCATTTTATTCTCTGTCTAATCAAGAATTGAAACTCTAAATTTTTATATTTTTGTGATAGCTTTGTAATTGAGTGTTAAATAATTATGTGCAATCACATCTTTACTTTCTCTGAGAAAGAGCAAACGGGAAATTAGAACTTAGTATTTAAGCTTGGTACATTTCTATTTAGGTTAAGTTTTAAGTAACTTGTAAAGATTTTGCTGAACCCTGCAATTCAGCTATAAGTGGATTGAACTCTCAAGTGGAGCTTGAAGAGTGGAGTGGACGAAGAAAAAGATTTTTTAGTGAACTGCTATAAAAATCATTGTGCAATCTCTCTCAGCTCTCCTTTTTAATTCAGTTGTTAATTGTTTAATTACTTACCTTGTGTTTGGATTTTAAACTGAAAATTTTTCACTTTTTATTTGTCAAACTATTCACCTTCCCCCTCCAATTTATCTTTTTGGGCCAACAATTGGTATCATAATAATTCACAATACTATTTTTCAAAATCGTTTCTAACAAAAAACTATGAAAAGTTTTAAATGGCAAAAACTTAGGTGCTATAATTGGTGAAGGTCAATACTCTTCTAGATCTCCTCTTTTCAATGGTCAAAATTTTGGTTATTAAAAATTTCGCATGAGCATTTTTGTGCCAGTTATTGATTTTGGTATTTGTGATGTGATTGTTTTGATGGTTATCTACCTAAGAAAACTAAAAATGGTAAACTGTTCCAAAGAAAGAAGTAAATGTACTAAGGAAGTAAATAGAAAGGCATAGTTAAATATAAGGCTATGAATATGTTGATTTGTGTTTTAAATGCAAATGAGTTCAATAGATGCTTTGGACATGATTCTCCATATAATATTTGACATAAATTAAATGTCTCACAAGAGGGCACATAAGAAGTCAAAAAGTCTAAAGTGAATACGCTTATGCATGATTATGAGTCTTTCATGATGAAATATGCTGAATCTATCTCATAAATATTTTTCAGGTTTACAAACATAATAATTTGAGGTGAAAAATCTAGAGAAGACATGCTTTAATAAGGATATAGTAGTCAATTTGATGCTAACCGAAGAGCTGGAAAGAAAACTAGCTATAGAAGAAACTAAAATCTTCAAGATCCTTATTTTAGATGAGCTATGTCAATTTCTTATCACTCATGAGATGCAAAAGATATGAAGGGAAGTATGAAAAGAAAAAATGAGTTACCTTTAAGCTGCATCAAAAGATCTCACTGATTATAGTGAAGAATCAGAAGTAGGAAAATAAACTTGCTTTAATCACTAGAAGATTCAAGAATTTTTGAAGAAACGATCTACAAGGAAGGTGTTCACGAAACGAAAAAAAGAGAATCTAAAGGAGAAAGGAAAGAGCCCATCGTCTGTTTTGAAAGCAAAAAGTTATAACACAAGAAGAGTGAGTGTCGAAAGAAGAAAAAGTTCTATCCAAAGATGAAAAGAACTATGATTTCCAGTTGGAGTGATAGTGAGGACATCTCAGATAAAGACAGCTACATTGAATAAGCAAATCTCTACTTGATAGCAACAACTGATACCTTAGCTAATAACTCAACTATTGCGATAGTTGACCCTTCAACCAGTCAGGTAACTTCATCATACTCTTTAAATGAGCTGCAAGATGTCTTTGATTAATTAGTTGCAATGTATACTATAGAAGTTGTAGAACTTAAAAAAGGTAATAAAAGAAACAGTTGCATTGAAAATTGCAATTGAATAGCTAGAATCTATATGGGAAAAGTACGGATAAATCCTACAATAGATTTACATTCTTATGAACTCCTTATTTTAGTTTTTTCCTTCTAAATAAGTTCATCCTAAATTTTATATTAACACTTTTTATGTCACTTTTATCCTTATTTTTTATTTTTAGCTTTAAGTTTAAAATATTAATTAAGTGAAATAATTTTTTTAAAATTACACAATATAAAATTAGAAAAAAAATTCATTATATAATCAGTAATGAAAGAATAAAAAAAATAAAAAAATTCTCATTATCTCTTTTCATTTTCTTTTCTAAATTTATTTAAAAAATATATTTTTAATTTCAACTTGAATTACTATATTTTTTTTATGATTAATTATTGAAGTAAAAATAAATAATTTTGGATTCATTTGCAAGTAAATTAACAAAAATCTATATTAAGGGAATTATGAAAATATCATTAACTTTTAAGAGATTTATTCTTCTATTAATTATTAAATAATGTGTATTTTGAAATATTAATCTACTTAATTAATATTTTAAACATAAAACTAAAAATAAAAAATAAGAGTAAAATTGACATAAAAGTGCCAATATATAATTTATGACTTATTTGGAAAGAAAATTTAAAAGGAGAAGTTATTGGGAATATAAATTTATTGTGTGACTTATTTAGAATGTGAAAGGAAAAGTATAACCTATGTTTACTTTTCCTAATCTATAATACCTGTTGTAAATGAGAAGATGTAATATAAAATGCTTATTGTGAACAAAATTATTTTTGTGCTTACAATAACTATTGATTTGTATGCTTCAACTTCTTCTACTGAACCTGAATGTAAGAAATTGAAAGATAAAGTAGAAGACTCAACTACTACACTAGTTAAGATTGTAAATGACAAACAAAAAATGTTGACATATTGCTAGGAGTTAACATGTGCATTTGACAAAGTTGGATTTGATTATTATCCTAAAACTGCATATAAAGCATACAATACTTTCTTTATTAAGGCTGAAACACATGTATACCATCACCGCAACAAAGTTGGCCACATAGTTTTTTTTTTTTTTTGTAGAATAAAAGGAATGATTGTAAAAGATAAGGGACAACTCGTTTGAATTGTTAAGAACTCAAAACCCCCTATAGTAGGACTAACACCACATAAAATTTAGGTACCAAAGACCAAGTGATCCATTTCCTTGCAATTTTGTCTTAATAGTAAGGATAAAGAGTCTCTTTGAGTGCTAGACAATGAATGTTCAAGGCACGTGACTAGAGAGAAAGACAAGTTCAGCTCCTTGGAAATAGGTGACAGTGGATTTATCACATTTGGAGACATTAAGGGAATGATTCAAAAATAGGCAACGTAGGTAATGAGAACTATTCATTTGAACATGATTTATTCGTTGATGACCCTAAGCATAATCTATTAAGTGTAAGTCAATAGTATAGAGTTATCTTTTATTCTCAATGTTGTTTAGTTGTGAACATTAATGATAACAAAATGAAATTTGATAGACATAGAAAGAACAACATATATGTAGTATAATTGGATAATCTTTTTGAGTTTTTTTTTTTACTGTTATACACGACACAATTGATCTATGACACTAAAAAGTTAGTTATGCAAGTATGTATATTATTTATAAACTGTCAAGAAAATGCCTAGTGGATGGTCTTTCAAAGATCAAGTTTGATATTGACAACTTGTATGACGATGTCAATTTGGTGAAAAAAGCATAACCTCTTTCAAAATATATATATTGTTTTAACTTGAAGGTTACTCTAGAACTACTACATATTTGTTAGGCCTTATATAAACTGTCAGTTACGGTGGCAGTCAGTATGATTTTGTTATCATTGATGATTACTTTACATATTTATTTATGGGTGCTCTTTCTTGTACAAAAGAGTGATGCATTTTCCACTTTCAAAAAGTTTTACAAAAGAGTTCAAAATAAAAAATCTCTTTTAATTTCAAAAATTAGAATTGATCATGGTCAAGAATTTGAAAATTCATCTTTTCAAAAATTCTATGTTACAATGGCATTGAGCATAACTTTTAAGTTTCCATAACACCACAACATAATGGTGCAGTTGAAAGAAAGAACAAGACTCTTGAAGAGATGGTCAGGACAATGCTATATGTGAAAACTCTACCACACAACTACTAGGCTGAAGCTGTCAATATTGGCTATTATATACTGAACATGAATTTGGTAAGAAAAATGTTAGGAATAATCCCATATGAGTGGTGGAAAATAGAAAATAATAATAATAATAATAACATTTGGTACTTTCATTATTTTGGTGTTAAAAGTTTTGTTCATAATAGTAACCCTTTCTCCTTATCAAATGTCTGATTGGTCTGCCGCAACAAATGTACAAAGTGGAGCTGCTCGCTGTTTGGCTGACCCTCTTCTTCCCATTGGGGTTAGGTTGACACAGTGCAAATTTGATGCTAAATCTGATGAATAAATATTTGTTGATTACTTTCTAACTATTTAGCCTTACAAAGTTTATAGCAATAATAATAAATAAATAAACTAGTCATTGAAGAGTCTATTTATATTACTTTTGATATGATCCTTTGTCTATGAGATATGCTAATCATGACAATGTAGAAATATAGAAATATATATTTGTTGAACATAATCCTTTGTCTATGAGATCTGATAATCATGACAATGTAGAAATATATACAAAAGTTGATCATATTGCATCTGAAAAGGAATTAACTGAAAAATGCAACAAATAGATATAAGTTGAACAATACAATGAACAAATAGAAGTTGAACATTTAGTGGATGATGTTGCCGACACTTAAAAATGTTTCAAAGTATTAAAAATATGTCAAAATTCTTCCAATTGATTAAGTAATAGGAGATCCAACACAATGAGTAGGAACAAGATCAAAATTGCCAACATTGTGTGCTTTTGAAGCCTTTTCATCTCAGATTGAATAATTTTTTTTTTTAAAGATGCTGATAACGATGAATCTTGGATTCATGTTATGTAATAAGAGTTGGTTCAGTTTGAAAGAAACTAAGTGTGAGAACTTGTCCCAAGACATGACAACTATCTAGTCATTTGAACCAAATGGGTTTACTGAAACAAAATGGATGAATTTAGAATAATGTCAAAAACAAGACAATGTTAGTAGCACAATCAAGAAGAATGTATTGATTATTATGAACTATTTTATTGGCCTAGGAAGACATACTAGATGAGTGAATAGTATTGCTATATAAGTCCAAAAATTATAAATGTTATACTATTAGAAAGCTAAATGTGTCTATTATTTAATATATTTTACAGAACTGAAATTTTAAATTTTCTAAAGGAGGACAAAACTATTACAATGACCACTGGTCCAAACCCAAAGTTTGGACAGTTTCAACATTTCTAAGTTATTAATATTTTCTACCATTTCCAATTGTTCCCTTCCATCCTAAACATTTCTAAGACATCAAAAATATCTCTTTATTAATAACCTTATAACATATATTGACATTTATCCCAATTAACATGCAATAATTTAATAGAAAATGTTTAAACATACAAACTTATCAAGCATATAGTCTATTAACCTTTTAGACTTAATGCCTTACACACTAAGAGGCATACTAAAGCTAGCATTTCGTGCACATAACCTAGCATTCTATGTGTGGGATGCTATAGATGCTATGGATGCTATTTGTACCCATTGCTACCTGCAACACATGCCAAAACTTAGATGTAAACCTCGGATTACAATCTGACACAATACTAGTTAGTACACATGTAATGTCATAACTTCCTTTATAACTTCGCTAACTTATCCAGCGAATACAAAATTTTAACATGTAGGAAATGAGCTGACTTAGTTAATCTATCAACTATTTCCCAAATAATAGCTGCTAAAGGGGATTTTGCATTCTTAACAACCCAACTAGTTTTTCCTTCCACTTACAATTTTTCTTTTTAGTTTACAAATTATGTGCTCTATGCTCTATGTGCAATCTTAGGAGTACATCCAATTCTAGCTTTATCAAATGTACATTTTTGACTTTCAAGCAACATATCTAGATTGTTTTTGCCATTAACAAATTTACTAAGAACGACAATTCAATCACCAACTTTATCTTTTAGCATATTGTATTCAAAGTCAGTCTTAAAGGTTGAAGCATGCAAATCTAGAGATGCGACTAGCACAAATATACTTTTGTTTACATCATGGATCTTTAGTTTCTTTCTTTTCTTTTCTTTTTCAGTAAACAAGTTGGATTTCATCTTCTCATTTTTCACTTGTTAATGAAACTACTTTTTTTTTTCTTAGCTCAGTTAAATTCATGGTATACATTTCAAGTATTTCATTGAAAGCATCTTGTAATTTTTTAAAAGTGTATGAATGAATTACCTCATTATATGACTAATCAGCTGCATGGTCTACTAAAGATTAAGTTGTGATCTCAATTGTTGCCATCAAGCAAAGATTGGTTTCTTCCTTGCAGCAGTCCTTATCCAAGTTATCTTCACTATCACTCCAAGTGGCAATCATAACTCAGTGTTCTTGAATGAAATTTTTTTCTTCTTTGGACAATCATATTGCATATGTCCAGGTCTTTTACACACAAAGAAGATGATTGATTCTTCCTTTTCACTTGCCTGCTCCTTTTTTATGAAGTCCCTCTTAAAGGGTTTCCTGGCTAATCCTTCTTTCATAAACTTTCTAGTGATCAAGACCAAATAGTCTTCATCAGCTTTTAATTCATCACTAGAATTAGTGAGTTCATTTGTTAATGACTTGAAGGTGACTCATTTGGCCTTCTCATGGTTTCCCTCATATCTATTCTAGTGATTTTATTGCATTTCATGAGCGATCAATAAGCGAAGCAGCTTATCAAGACTAAGAATATCAAGATAATTTGCTTATTCTATTACCATTTTCTTGGTTTTTCAGCTTTTGGATAGACAACTTAAGATATTTACGACCATATCCTCAATAGAATTTGCTTTTATAAGACTTTTTATTCCATTTATAATGTTAGTGACCCTAAAAAATATTTCTGAAATTATTTAATTCAAATACATTATAAAGGATTCATAGTCATGTACAATCATATTTACTTTTTATTTCTTTACTTGCAAAGTGACTTCGTTGTGACATTGAATTTAAAAAAAATCATTTTGTTTGGTACATTAGGAGTGCTCGAACTCAGTATTAGGGAGTAGGGGAACTGGCATCAACTGCTTAAGCTAACCTCTCGGTAGTTTTTTTTATTTTTTTTAAAAGCATATTTAATATGCAGAGTCAAAACTTGAGTACCAATTAAATTCATTTATATTTAAAGTATAGAAAAGCAAGTTCATAACCTTAATATTTCGTTGTGATTTTTTCTTATTAGCATTATCACATTTACTTATTTCAATAGCCAAAGTGAAAACACCCACACAAATTTTACAATACTAAAAAATATGGCCATTAGACAAAAGGAGTCTGGAAGAAGACATACCGCCAAATACAACACATTGGTTTGCCATTTTAAATTTTTTCACAGTGCTTTTTCAAAAACGTATTTGAAAATACAAGGATGTGATGTGCTATGATACTAATAGTTGGCCCGAGAAGGTAAACTTGAGAGGGTGAATAGTTTGATCATTTAAAAACGTGATATTCTTTATTATAAAAGCAAAGTACTCAAACACAAATGCAATCACAGAGTAGTAAGTGCAAAGCATAAAATTTCAGTAGAGAAACAATTATGATAGATAATTACTGAAAGTAAAGAGTAAAGATATTTGGCATAGTAATTTTTATAGTATTTCACAAAAACCCTTGATTACATCCACTCACTAAACTCCTCTTGGGATTTTCACTATCCACTGAATTCACATAGCTTAACAATCTTCACAACCGAATTACAGGGTTCAATAACCTTCATAACTGAATTACAGGGCTTAGTAATATTCACAATTGAATTACAAAGATCAATTACTTTCACAGCTGAATTATAGGACTCAGTAGCCTTCACAATTAAATTCCACAAAACGCCTTCGAGCTAAAGTTTATCAAGCTTACACCTAATCTCTAGTTTCTATCGAAATTTTCACAAAATCACAAAAGTACTCACAATACAAAGATAATAAAGATAATAAAAGTATAGACGTTTTGATATTAGTTTAAAAGAAAAAGGATTTAAAAGTTCAAGTATTTCTCTGTTTTCAAATTGATCTGAAAGTTTAACCTTATGAGAAGAAAATTACAAAGAAGAGTCTAAAGCTCAATGTTTGAATGTTGATCAAAATCGATTACTTAGTCTTGAGTTCCTTTTACCAATTTATGGTAAAGTTTACAATTCTAGTTGTTCTTAGAGAGTAGATCATTGCTCTTTTAGAGCCAAATGATAAAATCTAGAACATATACCTGTTATTATTTCTTCTGATTACATTGGTCAATTAACATAAAACCAAGAATGTAAACCCCATAGGTGTTATATGTGTTCTTAACATAGTACTGCACATTCAAAGGATTTTAAATGTTCAGTTTTGCCTTTTTTTTGAGTTTTAGTGCAAAGGAAATCTAATGAGTTTAGCTGAACAAGAAGAAGATGAACAATTGATGTTTCTTCCAAAAGGATGTCTTATAGATAAGCCATGAGACATTAATTAATGGCATTCAATTAATAGCTTCAACTGACTAGATTATAAATGAAATAATTTGATTTGATCTAGTTGCATAAAGCTCAGTTTATGCAAATTCAGATGTGGGAGTTCAGTGGATCATATTTCTGTTAACTAACTCTAAGAAATCTTTCTTTGATAGTGATCTTCTTTAGTTGATCTTGAATCCTTTTGTTTTTAGCTAACTAATGTATAAGTTTTCAGTTGATCTCTTTCATCTTATAGGGCTTCTATAAAATATTGCACTTCTTTTTCAATCAATATCCATTGAAATACTTAACTTGTAGAGATTTTTATTTCATCATTTTAGTTGATTAGCATAGGGTAAAATGAAGTCCTATTGATTCCTATCCAATTCAATTTATTGATCAAATGTACATGCAATAAAACAATATTTTCAAGTTAATAGATTATTGTAATATAATTTTAATTATTTGGATATCATCAAAATCAAACTAAGGTGTTAGCCTAAAATGGCAAGGTAGAGGAGAAGGGGTGAATAGATTGACTAGTTAAAAAAATCTCTCTTTTATCGATTTGAAAAATAGAGCACTCCTAAGTTTACAATTAACAACAACATGATAAACGTTTAGAAAATAAGCAAGTAGGCTATCAATTAAAGAAGTTAATTCGTTGAAAGATAAATAGTTGAAGGATAGAGAGATTTGCATAGATGATTTTTATAGCGGTTCACCAGAATCCTTAACTATATCTGCTCCTAATGGGAATTTCATTACTAGCTGAATTATAAGGATCAACAAAAACTTTATATTGAATTACAAGGTTCAAAACCCAGCTAAAACCTATCTTGAATTAATAGAGTCAGCCACTATGTCCAAATTCCTCAGAACTTGATTACCACAAGTTGAATTTTACCAAGATTATTCGTATATTCTAGGTTCACAATCATATTTTTCTCACAAAATGTAACATCATATATCAATACAATTTATGCTCAAACACTCAATTACAAATCTTTCTTAAGAATGTGAAAGTTTAAGGTTTGATTGAGTGATTTGACAAAGGGATAAAGATATACAATATTGTGCCTAATTTTGTCATCAAGTGTATTCCTTTGTGTGGTGTGGTAGTTGTGCAAGCTAATCCTTTTAACTTGTCTTTAAGAATTTTTTGCTCTTTTATCCTGATGTCAAAAGTAGTCATTTCTTAGTATTATGTGACTATTAGGGTGTTGAGGAAAAACAGATAAAAAAATTATTTTCTTCTAACATCTTGGTCCGACACTGTGAAATCAAAAGTATATTGATAAAAGTTGTATTTTGCAGTTTAATCATAAGACATCTCATTTGTGAGACCTTAGCAGTCTTATTTTGTCTTTTTTTAAGTTTAGGTGCGAAGAAGATATTTTAAGAGAATTTCAACAAACGACGATGATAAATAAACAATATTTCTTCTAAAACGATGTCGTAGAGATAAGTTGCATGACTTCGATTGATTGCATTCAGTTTATTTTGGCTAATTGAATTATACATGAAATGTTTCGTTTTGATCCAATTGCATAGCAACTTAGTTGATGAAATTCAATTGTTGAAGTTCAGTTGATCATATCTCAGTTGACTTACTCCAAGATGTATTGCTTCAGTTGAAAGTTTCGATCGATTTTGAAAATCTTTGTTTATCATAGTTGACTGAATTAAGATCTTAAGTTGAATCCATTGGTCAAACTTGAAAAGTTTTGTCTATCCCAACTAACTCTGAATTAAAATTTGAAGTTGAATTGTTTTCATCTATAAAACGGTATGTCGTTGTTTGAGATTTCCTAAGTCTTTAAATTTTCAGCTGTTTGAAAGATATTCTTAAGTGATATTTTAGGTGGCTCTTAACTTTTTTCCTTCTACTGATTTAGAGGATTTTTCTTGTATATATCGATTACAAGCTTTCAGCACTTCTTCAAAAATTCCAACTACCTCTCTCAAAGATAATATTGTATAAATAGGGCCACATACTTAGTGACGATCAATGTATTCTTATCATAACTCCTTTTCTTGATTTGTCTAAGTAAATTTATTCACATTTAGTCTCACAGAATTATGGTACATGTAAGAAGATAGAATAACAAGTTAGTTTCTCTTGCAAAATGAATTAGTCATTTTGTTATTGTCAAAACTAAATTTGAAGAAAGGAAACAACCCATTTAGGTCAATATAAGGTATCATTAAATTAATTTTGCAATTGATTCAACACAGCTAGTGGTGGTTGAGAGCTTATCAATGTTCTTTAGCTTATCCTTTAGTGATTGGGTAAGCTAATCTTTGGTGTAACTTGTTGCTTCATTTGAAAGTGGAGGAATCGGGGCATTTTTAATGAAAATTTCTCCTAGTCTTATAGAGCTATTGATGTGATCTTGGGTTTTGCTTATGTTGTAGAAAGGAAGAATCAAGTTGGCCATGATCTCATAAATCTAAATATTGGTGGGCAAGTAAAGAAAATATTGGTAATAGTGGTGCTAGAGGAACTCTAAGAGATTATCAAAGCGGCTGGCAAGTAGGGTTTGCTACTATAATGTTGGAATTTGCATGGCAATTAGAGGTGAACTCTAGGCAGTTTATCTGGGATTGAATCTCGCTTGGGATTTAGGTTCCAAACATACCATGCTAGAATATGATTCTTAAGTGATTCTTGGCATTTTTTTTTTTTGAGATAAGCATACTACTGATAACAAGCATAGAGCTTTGGGGAGGGACATTTGAGATATGATTCTATGCAATTGTACAATAAAAATTTCTTTTATTTATAGGGAGTGTAATAAGTGTGCAGATTGACTTGCTTGTGCTGCAAGGTTTTGTTACTTGGAGACTTTCTAGGAAGAAAAGAGATTACGAAACAAAAAATAATTAGATATATTTGGTTTCTGTGCAATGTACGAGTTATTTTTGATAGTGAGACTAGAGATTTTATTCCCTACGATCTCTCTTAAGTAGATTCAAACCCAAAATGTCAAAGAAGATCACACACTTTGCCCCTGTTTGATTTAGTTTTTAAAACAACTTTTTTGTTTAAGCTTTTCTAAAAAACTGTTTGGTCATAGAGATTTTATTTTCTAAGCTTTACGAAAAAACATATTTTGGTTTTTAAATTCATAAAAAGCTACTAAAAGCTGAAGTTAGAAGAAAAAAAATTCAAATAGAAAATAAGGGAAACTCAAATGCATTTTAATAATTATCTTATTTAGACAACCATAATATTTGTCAAAATAGTATTTATAGTAATTTTGATACTCAATATCCTTTTTAAAAAAATAAATCAAACATTTTTTAATATCTCACAACGGTTTTACATTAGCTATCCAAACACTTTTTAGCTTTTCATACAACACTTTTTAAACAGTTTTATTTAAAAAATATTTTTACACACAATGCTTTTATATACAGCTTAACCAAAGTTCTATTATTATTTGATTGTATATACTTTTGAGTTGTACAACTTCTATATATTCTATTTTGACTAAATTGCAATATATAAAAAATATTTTAAATTATTTATTTATTTCAGCTTTCCATATTGGGTTTAAAAAATCAAATTATAATTTAACTTTTATAAATATTGTTTTTTTTTGGTCCTTTATATTTTTGATATATGTGAAAGAAATAAGAATTATTACTCTAATTTTAATATAATTAAGTGGAAATTATAGTTTTAACTTATTTATTAGAATAAATAAATAAAATTTTGAGTAAATTATACTCTCCTTTGTTGAAAATGTACTGAAATAGCAGTCAAGTCCAAAATTTGGAAAATGACCTCCCCTCCTTGGATTGATTGAAAAACTAACTTGTTAATAAATTTTTAGACAAAATTGTTAAGATGATCAAAATTTATCTCCAACGATCAAAAATCCTTTTATATATTTTAAATGAAAAATAAGTCATATTTTTCATTTTACCTTTTCAAATGAGTTCTAAGCAATTAGTGTTTTATTTTATTTTATTATTCTCATTTTTCACTTTCCTGATAACCATATATTATGTTAACTCCATTATTTTTAAAATTTTACTATACTCTTTCTAAGAAAATAGAAAAATAAAATTTTAATGTTCTAGAACAAATTAAGAAAGAAGAGGACGAGAACAACTTATAATTCTTAGAGGTACTATATATTAACTGATTAATGATTATATTATATCTTTTTTTTTTTTTTAACTAATGTTTCATAATTTTCTTAAATTGTTTATTTTTTAAATCAATAGTGTAAACCCCAAAAAGAAGTGAAAGTAATATAAAATATTTTAATTTACTTAGTTTGTTTTTCCTCCAACTGCAAGGAAGCGTGTCATTGTACAAAACTTTTGGACTTATGTGTTATTTCAATAGATTGGAGGGTATTATTTTATTTATTTATCATCTTTTCAACTTTCCCAACACTAAACTGGTTCTCACCTTCCGCAACCCTCTACTCCCCTCCTCCTTTTTTCTCTTCCTCCCACAGACACACTCGTAGCTTTCAGCTATGGCAGAGTCGGAGAGAGGCGAAGTAAATGTTGTAACACTAGGAGGCAAGGGCTCATCTCTTTCCTCCTCATCACTTTACGCCATAGCCAGTGGCATCGCTAAGGTACGGATAGACACTGCGGCACTCGATAGGCTTTCCAGGTTGTCGTCCAAACAACCCTCGCCGTCTGTTGTGTACAAGATCTTCTTCCCCGAGGTATTAACCGTAGAGGAACGTAGGGCTTTCATCGTTGTGCTTCTGAACAAGCTCCTACTCTCCAATTCATCCGGTATCCGTACTATTATTGCTGAACATATTTGTGAAGCTCTGAATTCCAAGTCCCAAACTCTAGAGTGCAAAGAATTTGATGTTACCAAAGACGAGCTTGTTGTGCTAAATAATTCTACTTATACCTTGCTGGGTATTTGCGGGATTCTGGATCACCTGTCAGCTGCATTATCTGTATTTGCTGATGCTGCTGCGGCAGTCTCATGTGAGGCGTCGAGATCTGATGTAACGGTCTTCAATTTGATGGACACAGGAGACGGGCATGTTGCCAAGGAGGAGGTTGGCGTTGCTAGTGATATGAAGGTTCTTCTCAATGGTTCCAAGTTGGTGGGTAAAGTTGATAGTGATTCTACTTGTAAAATTCTCAAAATTCATGGGAGTTTGAGGGAACAGGTAAAACTAGTGCATTCAAAGTCGCGAGTTGAGTTGAATACTGGCCTGTCTGGGAGTTCTGAGACGGAATACGCAGTACAGACTGTGCTGTTATCCTTAGCAGCAACGCTGTGGAAATTGGGTAAAATTAGTTTGTTCCGTGTCAAAAATATTTTGGATTCTATGGATGGAAATAATTTGAAGTCGAGTTTGGAGGGTGTGTTTGAGAGGATATGTCCAAGTGGTCCTACTTTAAATAATGTGTATAAGACAGTTTCAGAATTGTTTTGTGAAGAGGACTATGATAAGTTTGCACATGAAGTGAATGTGTTGTTGGGAATTGTGTGGAAAATTGTGGCTTGGGAGGCTATAACAGCGTTTGTTGCACTTGAGGGTGTTGATTGGAATGAAAGGGGTCAAGGTGTTGAGGCTAATGGTGAAAATGTGAAAGTGGAAAAGAAGAATGAGAAGAAGAAGAAGAAAGTGGTTCTTGGAAAAGGAACTGGTGCTATTGTACAGTTGATTAAGGACAGGCTGAATAATGGATGCAATGATGTCGAGAATTCAGGGTTATTGGAGAAACGAGTAGGTGATCTTCTATCATTTTTTGACTCTAACGATCCTGAATTTGAAGGCTTTTTGTTGAAAGTCAAAGCTTTTGTAGAAAGCAACGAAAGCAGAAGACTACCCAAACTTCCAAAGGTAAACTTGTTAGATAACTCTATGCCATTCTAGTCTTGGATGTATTAGATAGCATTATTTCATTCTAGTCTTGGTGTTTTAGCCTGCTAAAATGTGTGTTCAGTTTGTATCAATTATGAACATTTGGTTTAAACTTGTATTGGAGATAAGGTCTAACAATTGAAATTTTGGGCTATAATATTTTCTTTACAATCACTGTTGTGTGGATCAAAACAACCAAAGTAAATACTCATAGTTTGGGTCATTGTGGAATCATGTTCATGTAAGTGATTATTTATTTAAATGTTCTAACTGGACAGATGAATGGAAATTGAAATAAAGGGCAATCTGTGAAGGATTAGCCAGCTTGTAGCACTTGAGATAGAAAACAATTCAGCATTATGCTTAATTTCATATGATTTCAATTAAGTATTCTTTAAAATATTTTATTTAATTGGTTAACCAACTTTGGGTGTCACAAAAAGTTTGGGATTGATGCATGGAGGAAAATGATTCAGGTAGCCGAGCCTAACTAGTGTGGGATTTAAGGCTCAGTTGAGTTGGTTAACCAACCTCGTAACAAAAAGAGCTAGCTAAAAATTACACATGTGAGCAAAGTGTATTTCTTATATATTTATAGTGAATGGATGCCATTACTAATTTACAACGGTTCCCAAGTAGAGTCCTAAGATAGATGTTTCGGATACCGTCTTACAATATAGCACCCACATCATTACATGGACTGATGGCTATAAAAACTTGCATTGAGTCCATGTACTTGTGTCTGGCTGCCGGGGCCTCTAATTTGTACTTTTTATAATTCATAATAATTATGTACAGCGCCTTTCATTTGCAGTCTATTTCTTTCCCCTGAAAGGAAAACTTCTATTTTTATTTCAATGCTTATAGATTTGATTGGGTTCACTTATAGAGTATGGCGTCATTTTATCTTCCCTTATCAGTATGGATTATATGAGATTATTAGCACTCTGACCTTGGGCATATCAATGGCTTTTATCAGGGTACTCGCGATTTTGCAAAAGAACAAATGGCAATAAGAGAGAAAGCTTTTTCATTAATAACTGGAGTTTTCAAGAGGCATGGTGCCACGGCCTTGGATACTCCTGCTTTTGAATTGAGAGAAACTCTCATGGGAAAGTATGGGGAAGATTCAAAGTTGGTTTATGATCTTGCTGACCAGGTAAATATGATTTTGTATGTATATTTATCCAAAGAAAACTTTGTCCAATACACCAATGTTTTAGGCTCGTTGAACTGAGGTCATTACTTGTAATATTATTTCACTTTTCTTGTTGAAGTTTTATTTGTTTGGAACCTCATCTTTTTATGTACCAGCTGTTACTTTTCTGAGCTTGAGAGCGCATTACCTAGAAAAAGGAGAAAGAGACATGTAGGACCGGACACAGATTTAAGAGAATAGTTGAAGAGACAAGACTGTTGTAGGTTAGCAACCATTGTATAACTTCAAATCTCATGTGGTTTGGAGTGTGTGGTTGGAACGTAATGTGAGGATTTTTCGTGATTGCTATTTCCCATGACACATACGGGACAAGAATAATTTCCTTGCTTCTTTATGGTGTTCTGGTGCATTTCGGTGTATTTCCATTATGGATATGCAATGAGACCTGCGGGCCCTTTTGTTTTAGACTTGCCTTTGCTTTTTCATTTATTTCTGTATAGGAAGACTTCTTGCTCTCCTTGTACTTCTCTTTGGGTAGGAAAAAAGACTAGGGAGATAGCTAATACAAGTTTTAAGCTTTGGTATACATAATGTGATGGAAATAGGAATGGGTAGATATTGTCCTAGACAAGCATTTAAAAGAAGATATTGTAAATGATACAAGGAAAGGAGATAAAGTTTTACTTGTTAAACTAGTTTGAGGAGGCTATTGATGTTATTAGTGCTTATTCTTCATTGGTAGAATAGAAGAATGTTGTAAATGTGACAAAGAAATGGAAGAATGATTTGGGAGCCTGTGTGATTGCAGTATACCATTACAGCTAAGATAAATTTCCTAGAATTGTCATGCATCTTGTTTTGCTTTATGGTATGTAATGTTGGGCTGTCAAGAAGCAACTTGTTGAAAAAAGGAGCATCGTGGAGATGGCAATGTCAAGTTGAATGTGTGGAAAACAAGGAAAGATAGGATAAGGAAAGAAGATATCCTATCTAAGATAGGGGTAGATTCAATATGAGAGAAGATATGGGAGAATTGTTTTAGATGGTTTGGCCATGTGCCTGATAAAGATGCATATGCTCCGGTGAGGAAGTGTGAGAGGATTCAAGTAGGAAGATCAAAGAAGACTAGTGGTGGTTGGGGAAGATATGGATATAAAAAGGCTTTTAGAAGAAAATTTAGTCATGGATAGGATTGATTGGAGGAGAAGAACTCATATGGAAGATACCAACTAATTATGTGAGGATCCATGTAGTTGAAACCATAATTGATGGTTGTTGTTTTAGAAGGGAAGTAGGAGAATAGGAGAGTGAAGGAAGTGTAAAGAACAGAAAGAGAACTCCAAATGTGGATACACAATTCTATTAGAATAGAATAACTTACAATGGGGTTTATTTGTAGGAAAATTGGTGCAGGCTAGAATGGTAGTTTGCACAGAGAAAGAGAGAGGGAGGGTTCGGAATATGAATACATAAATCTTTCTCAACAGAATGACTAATAGTGGGGTCTATTTGTAGGAATTGGGTGCAAAGCTAGCATGTCGTTCAGAGGGTGGGAGAGGGGGAATTAGTGCATCTATAGCACTGTAGTTTAGATAATCAGAGACTGCGTTCTTACTCATATCCAGATATTTTGGATCGCCTTGTCAAGCATTTCCTTTTTTAATGTCTTATACTCATTGCCTGATATTAGGGCTCTTTTGGTACAATTAGGTAATCTTGTGCTTTTCTTTGCAGGGTGGAGAGCTTTGTTCCTTGCGGTATGACTTAACTGTTCCATTTGCTAGGTATGTGGCTATGAATGGTATAACATCCTTTAAAAGGTACCAAATAGCTAAGGTGTACAGAAGGGACAACCCGTCTAAGGGAAGATACCGTGAATTTTATCAATGTGACTTTGATATTGCTGGTCAATATGAAAAAATGGGGCCCGATTTTGAGGTTGTTTATATTATGACAGAACTGCTTGATGAGCTGGACATTGGGGACTACGAGGTAACATCTCTTTTTGTTATTTGGATCCCTGTTTTTGGGATTTTTGTACAATATTCATAAACTTAGGTTGTTTGAATTTATATGAATTACAGTGCCTCATTTCCTCTTAGATATTCATCAGTAGATATGGTTGTCAGTGTGTCAGGTGATTCACATATTTACCTGCACTAGAAAATTTTAATGCAAATGTCTTTTCTTTTACTCAGACAGTCAATTGCTGACCCCTCATAGCCTGGAGGACCTACATAGGGACATGCAGGGTCCATGGTTTTGTGAAATTTTGAATTTTCCCTTTACAAAATGTGTATTGTGATTATTGCCCCTGCAAAAGTTGATAACTTGTGGTTATAAGATATATTTTTGAATGATTTTGTCCAGTTACACTTCATGAATGGCAATATAAAGAAAGTAGAATAATAAAAAAAGTACAAAATTAAGGTAAACTCATGTAAGTGTACAATAAATGTACTATATATTTAATGTTCATTTATTATGGATATTTCAGAAGGTCTATTGATTTTTTCTTTGATTTATTTGAAACAAAAAAGAAAAAATAACCAGTATTGCCACACACTCTAAGGAAGACTATAATTGCTTAAGGTTACCAAAAAATAAAGAAATTAGAAGTGTTTAGGAGCCAATTTGAGGCACCTAACTGTCTTATTGCACAATCAAGGTGACTTCGATGGCATATAGTTCTAACCGCTCCTAATTTCTGTAGTTTTTTTTTTTTTTTTTTTTTTTTTTTTCTTATAGCCATAACCAATTATTGCTTCCTTAGCATGTGTAGCAATGCTGCCTATTTTTTTCCTTTGTTTCATTTATTGGACACGTCCAATAACTAGATTGAAGCCACACTCATTTTTGTGATCGATAAATACTTGATGTATAATATTTCGTTGTTTATGCTACTTTAAATTTACTAATAATTAACTTGGAATTTTTGGGATTTATATAGGGGTCTTCTTTTAATCCGTCTTGTACTGTGTTTCCTCTTGTCTTTTAGCATATTTTCTTTTCGTAAAACAAAAAAAGTCACCTTGTTTTGCGTTGTCCTATGGAGTATGGACTCTTGTGTTCCCTAGATTGGAGTAATTCTGCTATGTCCTTGATGATTTTTGATGACTTTTTACTTATACGAAAATATTAATATTAACAGTAGTTTTTACATTCTTGTCCATCAGTAAAGATGAACACTTTTGGAAATAGTGCCAATCTATTGGTAGAATAAAATTTAAATTGGATTGCAATATCTAGTTTCTTCTTTTTTTATTCACAACATGAATTTCATTTTTGTATTTATTGTTTTGTTTAGTGGTTGCCTTACAAAAGGGTTGTTGTGGGGTATGGAATTGGGTGAGTTCTTTGGTAGACTGTTTCGATTCCTATTCATAAATTTGAATCCCAACAAGTGAAGCAACTGATGTTGTTAAATACGTGCCTTAGGTGCAAAAGGTGAGAGGGGTACATGTTGGAATTCTTGCCTATAGATATATAAACTTTTTAAATTTTTACTTTTTCATGACATATTGGTGCTGGTTCTTACTTTCTGGAAGCCTGGGATGTAGCAATTTATTTTTGTTTTCTTTAGAGGGCACTTGGCTTTCCTCAAGTGCGGGCTTGTGCCTAGCCAAGGCTCCAAGGACCCCTAGCGCTTAGGTGCGCCTAGGGCCTTTGACAACATTAGAAGCAACTAAAGTGTTGTTACCTTTGTTAAAGGTGTTAGTATAATTTGCTTTCTTATAAAGTGCCTTTAAGGTATTTGAATAAAATTTTAAGTGGATTGTTTTGTCCTTTCCATATTAATTATCTGTTTTACCATAATCTTTGTCTTGTATATTATATTTCCCTTAGGTGCGCCTAGGGCCTTTGACAATTTTGGAAGCAACTAAAATGTTGTTACTTTTGTTAAAGATGTTAGTATAATTTGCTTTCTAATGTAGTGCCTTAAAAGTGTTGGAATAAAATTTTAATTGGATTGTTTTAGTCCATTCTAAATTAATTATCTGTTTGACCATAATCTTTGTCTTGTTTATTATATGCAGATAAAGTTGAATCACCGGAAGCTATTGGACGGAATGTTGGAAATATGTGGGGTGCCACCTGAAAAGTTCAGAACTATATGCTCAAGCATTGACAAGTTAGACAAACAATCCTTTGATCAGATTAAAAAAGAAATGGTAAGAACATATGCATGCTTGGTTGTCTACAACTTTCAATGTTGCATTGCATGTAATGAGTGTTTATGTTATCTTTTGCCAACATCACATCTGTGATTTATCCAAAACTTTTGTGAAAATCCATTGAAGTGATTGAAGAAAGAGTTGTTCAGTAGGAATAGGATTCATTTTATTTTCTTTTGCATGTTAATGTGTCTATCACTTATACTTTGAATGACATGCTTGGAAACCAAGATGTTATCTAAAGTATTTCAAGGAAAAAAAAGTCATCCTTTATTTTAATGAGAAGCTGTTTATGACTGGATAGTGGCAAGAACTTTGTTGCGGGAACAAGATACCTTTTTATTTTACTGAATATGTATTACTATTGTTTCTGTTTGCAGACTTATCGAAACTGTACCTTAAAACGAATTTTAGTACCTTGGGTTAATTTCCATTTTACTTCTTATTTTTGGCATTTTCTAGATATTCTTTTAGCTATTATTAGTTAATTAATTGATTGAAAGAGTGGGTCATTCTGGGTTGTTTACTGAATATGTATTACTATGATTTAATGCATATGGCTTCTGAGGAGTATGTTCATCTCAGGTCGTTCAGCTGACTTAGGTAACATCTACATGCAGCTTGGCTTGTAATCATAATATCTATAACTTTGGTCTCCCTTCTTATGCATGACCTGATAGTGCCATTGAACTGTTTCTGCTTACACAGCAAGTATAACTGTGGGGTTACAAAACATTGATTATTATCATGGAAAACAACGTTTAACGGTTGGTAAAATTCAGTAATCTCTTTTCTAGGAAGGATGACCTGTGTGCAATAAATGATGAATACAACTTAACTCAACTAAGCCTTAAATCCCAAACTAGTTAGGGTTGGCCAATGTACAATAATTGGTAAACCTGAAATATTTAGATTATTTCCTTGAAGTGATACAATATTGTCTGCAACCTAACCTATTGAGGACCAAAACCTTTTAGAACTCATTTGGATATTCTTTTTTAAGATTGAATTTTTTTCCAATTTTAATTCATTTTTTAAAATTGTTTAAAATTTTTCGTCCAAGACTTTGTTTCAAATTACTAGCAACTATGTATCTTATGTGCAAGACTAATTGTGCTGCACCAATGTACTAGGGTTGATAATGTGCTGAGCTGATAAATAGGATATCAAACTTGTGAAACTTTAAAAAAGTGAATTCTTGGGTTTTAAATTTGTAGAACTAAAATGACTTTTTCTATTTATTTCTTATTTTATCTTTAATGTAGAAGCTAACTTATGTTGACTTGTATATCTACTCAAATGTAGTGAATCTTTATGTATTATGTTAACTATCTGTTTTTCATGTTTGTAACGTCAATATCTTGTGTGACTAATTTGTTCATTAGATTAGAATTTTAGATGCTAGATTGATTGCCAACACAGGTTTATGGACTAAAATGTTTCATTGGCTAAAGTCCAACTTCTTACTTTTATTAACACTATTTTTCTATCTCTTTATTTACCACTTTCTGCAGATCTGTTGTCAAACCATGTCAAACCATGTCAGAGAGCCTAAAACCTTTTTTTTTCCTCAACTGTGTATATATACTTATATTAATGGTTTATTTTTCTATTTCTCTATTTATCACTTTCCGCAAATGGTTGTAAAACAGTACAAAGAGCCTCTTATTCTTATTATTTTTATTTTCAACTGTGTATATGTAATAGAATATACATGTGTCATACTAATAACTGTAGTATTTGTAAGTGTTGCCTGGGTGTCTATCTAATGAATTTTCTTTAATAAATACTTAAAGAGTTAAGTACTCAATCAAAATAATGATGCCTCTACTGGAAAGTACCTTTCCGAGTTTACGTGTTTGTTTGGTGTAGTCCTTCATACCAGATAATACTTCAAGTTTGACTCATGATACGTTCTTTTTATTATCCTTATGGTGAACTCATTGTTTGCTTCATAGCCTTAACACAATGATTTTTGTTTATATTTAATAATATATGGTTCATGTTGATGTTCTGTAGGTGGAGGAAAAAGGTTTGAGTGCTGAGACAGCCGAGAGAATTGGCACCTTTGTTAAGGAACGGGGGTCTCCTTTGGAATTGTTATATAAGTTTAAACAGGAGGGCAGCAAATTCTTAGAAAGTAATGGATCTGTTGAGGCATTGAATGAGCTGGAAGTGTTGTTTAAAGCTCTGGATAAATCAAAGTGCATTGGAAAAGTAGTTTTTGACTTGAGTCTTGCCAGAGGTCTTGATTATTATACTGGAGTTATATTTGAAGCAGTTTTTAAGGGTGGTATTCAGGTATATTTGTATGCCTGACTGAATTTTATCATTGATTCATTTGTTTGCCGGTAGCTATCTTAAGTGGGTTCTTATAACATAGTTCATGTGTGCATTTGGTAAGAAACTGTTAAGAAGAATTCTTTTAACCTCTATCCCATCTACTCGCTGAAGATCTTCCCAGAAGGTGACCTGTGAGGCATCTTTTATGCTTACTACTGAATTTTTTTACTATTAGACTCTTTTAGCTGCCCGTAGATGAACTTTTGAACTTGGGGCTAGATTTGAATTAAAATGGCTAGGTTGGGTTTTTGGAGTTTGGTTCTCTCTACTCTTTTTTTTTTTTTGTTTTCTTTTGGTGTGGTGGGACGGCAGCCGGGCACAGATGGAAAGTTTTTGAACATTGTATATGTAAGTGTTGAAACTATTCATAACTCGTAATCGTTAGTTAGTTTACATATCACAGAATAGACATCCCTGCCAGAACTGTGGCTTAGGTTTCCCTACCTGTGCCAACTGTAGTGTTGGATTAAACAGAATTTGGCTTGGAGTGGATTTATCTTGAGATAAACTCCTCAATTTTAAGTTTCCTTTCAATGCTATTGCTAAATAAGTCCAGATCTGAATGTCTAAGCAAAGAAGTAAAAAAATGAAAAAGAAGTTCTTGGTTCCTGCAAATGGATGGTTCATCTGCATAAATCTTGTATGATGTATAATAATTGTGAAAGACTTTATTTCTGCAAAGTTCCATATTGTACTTTTACTGCATTTAGTGTCACAGTAGGTGAAGATAAGTAGAAATTGGGTTGTGCTGAGCAGCATCAATAGCTGGAGAAAAATTAGTCCACAGGATATGGTACCTGAGTGCTTGTTGAATTCCAGTTGTATTCGGAAGTTTACCTAAAATCGTGTTCAAATAATGACCTTTACTCCCTGTTATCCTTTAAACCAATAAAATGCATCACCCACTCTTAATGCAACTATTTTACTTATTTGTCTTTTGGTGTTTCAACTTTTCTAAGAAATAACTATTACAAGTGGGATCTGTAATAGTATCAATTGCCTTCTTGTACTGGTTCTACACGAGTTTCCAGAACTGTGGCTAAATTGTGCATGTCCTCAGGTTGGTACAATTGCTGCTGGGGGACGATATGATAACCTCATAGGGATGTTTGGTACAAAGCAGGTTCCAGCAGTTGGTGTCAGTCTTGGAATTGAGAGAGTATTTGCTATAATGGAGCAACTTCAGAAGGGTCAGAGTCAGGTTTGATAAGTTTCTTCCTTACATATTAGTGTGCTAATTCTCAACTTCATTGCCATTTGAATGTTGAATTTATCCCATTATAACCCAATTAAGTATTATCATTATTTTTTTATCTTTAAAAAACAAAAAATTTGATCAAACTTTGTTCACGTGGAGATGTTGGTTCCAAACTCTTCAAGTCATTTAATCCTGGATGGTGTTAATATACAGAAGAGAAAATGGAGTAGAAATTCATGCAAAAACTAGCTCAGCTAAGCCCAAATGATAATTCACTTAAAGAATCAATAATAACGGTTGAATATAAGAAGAATGTATATTTAGATGATTTTCAATATACAAGAGGGAGTCTCTATTTATAGGCTAAAGTATTTAACCTAACATAGTGAACCTAGACTAAATATCAATCAAATACGTAATAGAAATTACACAGAAATAAGGAAACTATAAATAAGGAAATTTGACCCACTAATTAAGCTGCCTATATTTACACTCTAACACTTCCCCTCAAGCTGGAGCATAAAGATTATATGTTCCAAGCTTGTTGCATAGATATCGCAATCGGTTTCCTGTCAAAGATTTTGTGAATAAGTCTGCTAACTGATCTTCTGATTTTGTATATGTAGTCTTGATTGTATTATCCATAAGCTTCTCACGAACGAAATGACAGTCAACTTCTATATGTTTTGTTCGTTCATGAAAGATTGGATTTGATGCAATATGTAATGCAGCTTGATTATCACATACTAACTCCATAGGCTGTGAGTGCTGAAATCCAAGTTCGTCTAATTAATTTTTCAGCCAAACTAACTCAGCAGTGGTATGAGTCATGGCCCTATATTCAGATTCAGCACTAGATCTTGCAACAACAGTCTGCTTTTTACTTTTCCATGAAACAAGATTTCCACCTAGAAATATACAGTATCCTGTAGTAGATCTTCTGTCAAATTGAGAGCCTGCCCAATCAGCATCGCTATAACCTTGAACTGGAGTAGAATTATGTTTATGGACTAATGTATGACCACGACCATGTCCTCGAACTAGAGTGTGCCCATGATTCTTATATAATAATCTCTTTCCGGGTGCAGTTTTAAGGTATCTTAGGATACGAATAACAGCATTCCAATGAGATGTTCGAAGTTGAGAAAGAAATTGGCTAACCATACTAGTTGCAAAAGCAATATCTGGTCTAGTGACTGTGAGATAATTCAGCTTACCAACAAGACGTCTATATTGCTCAGGATTAGTCAGTAGCTTCCCCTCATCTGGTACAAGTTTAGTGTTGGGATCCATAGGAGTATCTACAGGTTTGGAATCCAACATACCTATATCACTTAAGACATCCAGACAATACTTTCTTTGAGAAAGGCAAATACCCAATTGTGATCTTGCAACCTCAATGCCCAAGAAATATTTTAGCTGTCCTAAGTCTTTAGTTTGAAACTTAGACTGTAGGAATGATTTCAATTGTTGAATCCCATGAGTATCATCACCTGTAATCACAATATCATCCACATATACAATTAAAAGAATTCTGCCATTAGGTGTATGTTTATAGAAAACTGAGTGATCAACAGTACACCTCTGAAGGCCAAAACTAAGAACTACTTCACAGAATCTACCAAACCAAGCTCTAGGAGATTGCTTTAAGCCATATAGAGACTTTTTCAATCGACACACCATACCAGACTCCTCCCGAGCAACAAAACCAGGTGGTTGCTCCATAAAGACTTCTTCATCAAGGTCACCATGTAAGAAAGCATTTTTTTATGTCCAATTGATAGAGTGGCCAATCAAAAATAGCAGCTAGAGATATAAATACCCTGACAGATGTAATTTTAGCTACGAGAGAGAAAGTTTCTGAATAATCCACACCATAGACCTGAGTGTAGTCTTTTGCTACCAATCTAGCCTATAAGCGATCAACAGAACCATCAAGATGAACTTTTACGGTGTATACCCATTTACAGCCAACAGTGAATTTTCCAGAAGGTAAAGAGACCAGTTCCCAAGTACCATTAGTATGTAAGGCGTTCATTTCATCAATCATGGCCTGTCGCCACCCGGGATGAGCAAGAGCATCACTGGTGGACTTTGGAACAGAAATAGAAGACAAAGAGGAGACAAATGCATAATAGGGTGAAGATAAACGATGATAACTCAAAAAAGTATAAATAGGATAAGGATTACGAGTTGAACGAGTACCTCTTTGTAAAATAGGTGGTGAAACAGGATCCGAGGCACGGAAAGATGTTAGGATAGAAGGTGAGTCATCAGGTACATCAACAGTGTCTGTTGGAAGATCAGGTAGTGGTGAAGATGATACATAATCATTTGGTCCAAGATAAGGAACCGGAAAAGCCTCAGAGATAGAATGTGACTCGGGAATAGTCGAGGAAAAGAATGAAGATTCCTCAAAAAATGTAACATCAGCAGTAGATAAAGTAACGATTCTTATCTGGACAGTAACATTTATACCCTTTTTGAAGGCGAGAATAACCCAAGAATATGCACTTAAATGATTTGGAAGAGAGTTTATCCTGTCCAGGTGTTAGATCATGAACAAAACAAATGCAACCAAAGATACGAAGCGGAAGTGAATATAAGGGATGATTAGGAAAGATGATAGAATATGGAATTTTGTTATGCAATGTAGAAGATGGCATGCGATTAATAAGGTAGCATGCAGTAAGTACAACATCACCCCAAAACCGAAGTAAAACATGACCATGAAGTAATAGAGTGCGAGCTGTTTCAATTAAATGTCTGTTTTTGCGCTCAGCAACTCCATTTTGTTGAGGGGTGTGAGAACAAGATGATTGATGCAGCATACCTTGAGATGTCATAAAGTGCTGAAATGATGTAGAAAAATATTCACGTGCATTATCACTACGCAAAATACGAATAGAAATACCAAATTGTGTTTTAATTTCAGCACAAAACTGTTGGAATATAGAAAATAACTCAGAACGATTTTTCATTAAAAATAACCACGTGCAACGAGAATAGTCATCAATAAAGGTTACGAAATACTGAAATCCCAAAGATGAACTAACACGACTAGGACCCTAAACATCAGTATGAACAAGATGAAAGGGAGACTCTGCTCTAAAACGACTATGTTTTAGAAACGAAGCACGTGTGTGCTTGCCAAGCTGACACGATTCACAATTTAAAGATGACAGAGATGACAAACGAGGGACCATCTTTTGAAGCTTAGATAGACTAGGATGACCCAATCGACTGTGAATGAGAATAGGTGATACATCTGTAGAGCAAGCCACTGAAGATGTAGGTATTGTGGTAAGATGGTAGAGGCCCTGTGACTCACGCCCTGTGCCAATCGTTCGTCCCGTTCGTCGGTCCTGTATTGTAAAAGAATCATCAATGAAAGTGACAGAACAATTGAGAGAATGTGTCAATTGACTAATAGAAATTCAGATTGAATGAACATTCAGGGACATAAAGCATAGATTCTAAAGACAAAGAAGATAATAGTGTAGCTTGATCTATACCTTTAGTAATGGTTATGGAGCCATTAGCTATAGTGATAGTGGAAGGTGATGATGGATTACTAATACTAGAAAAAAGTTTGGGATTACCAGATATGTGATCAGAGGCACCAGAATCAAGAATCCAAGTGTCAAAAGGGGTCTGAGAGAGGCAAGCGACAGAATTACTATGAGAAGATTACTGGGTAGCTTGATACTGTAGGAACTTATCATATTCAGTAGCTGATAATGAGACATTAATATGCTTGTCTTTAGATTGTGAAATTTCAAGTGAATTGGCTGATTGAACAATATTAGCTGTAGTAATAACAGGGGATCTAGAAAACACAGAGGTAAAAGTACTAGGTTTTGACATACCTATTTCAGATTTTTCAGAGGTAAACTATATCGATGAACAGTACCTCGATGAACAATAATCGTACTGCTGGAATGAAACGCAGCAATAGAGAGACACGCTGGAAAGAAACACAGCTGAAAATAAAAATTAGGTTTTTTTTTTTTTTTTTTTTGAGAAAAATAAAAATTAGGGTTTTTTTTCCCTAAGCTCTGATACCATGTTGAATATAAGAAGAATGTATATTCAGATGATTTTCAATATACAAGAGGGAGCCTCTATTTATAGGCTAAAGTATTTAACCTAACATATTGAACCTAGACTAAATATCAACCAAATACGTAATAGAAATTACACAGAAATAAGGAAACTATAAATAAGGAAATTTGACTCACTAATTAAGCTGCCTATATTTACACTCTAACAATAACCACCGACTTTTTTTTGGATATGATGTATTCTGTCAAGGAATATTGAACCTAGGACAGAATCTGGGAGTTCCTGTCACATATAAGTCTATCAAAAGTAGTCAATGGGAGAGAACTCTGTATGCATGTTTGATCAGGTTCTGTAGGACAGAAGTGTCCTAATGCAATGTACACCATGGCCGAGAAGGGTGGGGGAGAGGAGAAAAATAACAAACAGAGTGAGTGAGAAAAGGGAGGTAAGGGAAAAACCTTTGCTAGTTAAATAAATTCCAATGGTAAAAAACAGATCCATAGATGGGAGTCTCCTTAATTAGAAAAGGTAATAGTTATTTTAATAACAGAAACAAACCCCTTGTTATAATGGAACCTATACAAATTGTGACAATAATAACAATGAGATAATATATTCAAATTAATATACCGGACGTCTATTCCAAAAGTTTCAAATTCCCTTTTATTTTAGTAACAGATCTCTTTCTCTCTCTCACTCTTACACTGTCTCGCTACATTCCATATTACACTTCATTCTCCCTAGAGTTTCCAAATGTTGAAGTACAACGAGTGTGAAACTTGCAGCACTCCCTTTTCACCCCTTTTTAATTAAGTGATTGTATTTCTTTTATTATTTAGGATTGTGTATGAGTCTGCTATGATGTTAGGTTTCTTTGGTTTGGTCTATGGAAGTGTAGCCCTATTGTATGGAAGGTCTTTATTTTATTTTATTGGAGTAGAGTATTAGTTATTGAATGATTTGGCCTTAGGTTTTTCTTTTACTTTTTGTTCAATTCTTAAAATGTAAATTTCATTTTTGTTGATTTTTTCAGACAGCACGTGCAACAGAAACGGAAGTCCTTGTTAGTATATTAGGAGATGATGCAACTCAAGCTGCAGAGTTGGTAAGCGAACTGTGGAGAGCAAAGGTGAAAGCAGAGTTTTCAGTCAACAAAAGAGTGATGAAGCACATAGATCGTGCCAAAGAATCAAGGATCCCTTGGATGGTAATTGTGGGTGAGCGGGAAGCGAGCGAAGGGATTGTGAAACTAAAAGATGTTGAAGCCACTAAAGATGTGGTAATCCCTAGAAGCAAAATTGTTGAGGAACTACAGTTGCGGTTGAACCCATAAGATTGGTAATAGCACAAGGTTCAATTTCAAAGCTGAATAGTTTATTTGTAGTTAAAAAGGTAACCATTGAGCGGTGAAATAAGATTGTTTACTCAGGATTTATCTCTTTAATTAGTTCACCTGAAAAAAAAAATTGTTGAAGTAGATCTTATAATACGTTACTTAGATTGGGCTGATGACCTGGGTTTTATATTGATACCTGAGCAATGTGTTGACATGCACTTCAACTCATCAGTTCATCTTATGTTATGGCATCAATTCAGTTTTAGCCTTTTCAATGCTTTCGATTATTTAATGTTGTTTTATTTAAGTTCTGTTTTAACTGAAAAGTCTTTCGGTTTTGCTTTGGAACTCTGATAAGATAGTTTATATTGTAATAATCTATTACAGTCACTTCAGAAATCAATTCCAGTAGGATTGAAATTTTGACTAGTTTATGTTTCTTAATTGAACTAGCAAATTGTTGTAATATACTTTCAGTGCATATATTTTTGGACAGCAACGGTTTAAATAGGCATATTATGGGTGTTCCATGAATTGCTTCCTGTAGCACTGCGAAGTAGCTCTTGGTTGTGAGTTCTAAATTGTATTGATTGAGGCAGTATTTTCTTGTTTAATTTGGCAAGACCATGAGATAGGTGTTGCCTTTGCGGGAACTTTAGGAACGTGTGTTTGAATCTAACAATGTGCTGTTTCTCCTTTCATGTTATCATTGATAATCAATTGTGTCCAAACTAAAAAAACCAATGTTCGTCAGAGTTCAACAAAATAATAGAAGGACCCCAATGGCATTTTGAATTTGTCTCTTTGATATGTACGTGTATATACGCATTAAAATTTAAAATATTTAAAACAACTTCATTAATTAATAATGTATTATCATTATTATTATCCCGTGAAATAAATAATAATGTTTATACATGTCATTTTAACAAATTCTATAAAAATACTAATGAAAGAAACCTATAAATATATTTAACGAAAGACACTATTTAATTTTCACATGGCACAGTTATAAGTAATATTATAAATAATTTAAGAAAATGGTCAATTGCACCTTTCCTTCGATCTACTATACGAGTTGTAATATCTCCCTTTTTTTTATATTAAATTGAACACATTACACTCATATTTCTAATCACAATTTGCAAATAATCCGATCCGTTAAAATCACATTTAACTTCAACATTTTTTTAATGAATAGAAAATACAAAAAAATAACAATTGAAAAGACACAATTAACCTTATTAATTTATGAAATAAACTAAGCTGCAAAACATAATCCCTCTTTTAAAGTTAGGGTTTCAAATCAAATCTAAATAATCCCACCTAGAATTTCATCAATCAATTAAAAAAAATAAAAAAGAGAAAAAATCTGACGAATAAGAATTCAAAGCATTCAATGTCTGTAAAAAGGAAGGGTAAATATTCAATAGTAGGTATGTAAATATGCATTTGAAATATCTATACTTGTTGAAGCATGAATATGATAAAACTTATTGTTTTGTTTCATTCAGATTATATTCTTGCTGATTTAAATTGTCGTATTCGTACTCATGCTTAACAATAAATAAGATTGTCTATCATAATGCATATTGGCTGATTATTTTTTCTATTCATTAAGAAAAAGTTAAAGTTAACAGTGATTTTAATGAATTGAGTTATTTACAAGTTGTGATTAAAAATATGGGTGCAATGTGTTCAATTTAATAAAAAAAAGGGAGACATTATAACTCGTATGGTAGTTCAAGGAGGGAAAGTGCAATTGACCCTTAAGAAAATGATACATATAATATTCATTGTCATGTAACAATAATATTTAAATGAATTGAATAAATTCTTGTTCACTAGTTATTGTTAAATATTATTTTTTTATTAGCATTGATAATCTTTTGGTTCTTTAAATTTATTTTCATCTTTCAAAAATTCATTTGTCACTTGATTATAATTTAAAATATACAATTTTTTTTTAATTCCTTCAATTTATTTTTTAAAAATATTTAAAGGTGTTTTAATTTTTCTACCATCGTGTAAAGCTTTAGAGACAATGCCTTCATTAACTAGTATACACTATTGTCTAAAATAACAAAGAAATTGTCTATCGCCTAGAGTTTTACACACCATTATAAAGTACATTTTTGAAAACATATACACGTTTTCCCTAAAAAAAAAAAAAAAAAAAAAAACAAAATTTTTTTTAAGCAAGTGTGAGCTAATACTTAAGTTAGCATAACTAATAAGAGAAGAGGTACCAATAAGGAAAAGTTATTAAAGATTATTGTCCACATTAAGGGCTAGTTTAGTACGTAAGAATGATTTTTGCAGAATTAGAATGGGAAAAGAAATGAGAATGGAATACAAATGGAATGGAATGATCATTCTATTCTCTTGTTTAATAGTGTCAGTGAGGAATAATAATTTCATTCCATTTATTAATTTTCTATGCAGTTTTTAGACATGAAATAATATAAAAATTATGTTAAAATGACAAATATATCTCTTTATAGATGAAGTAATAAAAATTATATTATTTCAAAATGACAAAAATATCCCTCTATAATTAAAGTAATAAAAATTAAACATAATTTATGAAAAATATATATTTCTTAATTTTTTAATTATTTTAAAAAAAAAATTATATTATTTATTTATTATTAATTAATTATTATTATTTCTATTTTTATTATTTATTAATATTGAAATTTTTGTTTGAAATTACTTAACTAATTTATTTATTTAACATTAATTAATTATTTATAATTATATTATTTACAATGATATGAAGGGTATTTTTGTCATTTGACTAAAATGAATTGATTTATTATTATTTTTATATAGAAATTTTTTATTTTTTAATTTTATACAATTTATATAGTTTTTAATGTGATATGAAGGGTATTTTTATCATTTGAATAAATTAAATAATAAATATTTTTTTATTTATGAATAATAATATTTTTTTATTACTATTCAACTTTTTATTTTATATGATAAAGTTATTTTTTGGTCATTTAACTGAACTAAACCAATTCTATAGAAGTATGAATGAGCAATCCCACCCTCTAGCTTTCACTTGATGTTCTTATTTTCAAATTCTCTCTATGTTTCAAAAATTTAAGATCGAATTATTCATAAACATGTAGGGAGAAGTTAACGTTAATACACAATGAATACAAACCAGTAAGATTGTGCCACGTGGTAGTAGTAGCTTTAAAACATCTGACCACTTAGAGACATGTAACGACCAAACATAAATGAGAGTAAAAGCACGAATGGCTAAGTGTGTAAGGTAACCGATCATAAAGGTTGTCCACCTGGCATCACCTAATTGGAGAGGTTCAGCTACTTATAGCACCAAGAGCTTTCAGGAATATTCATTATTTTCCTCTCCACGTTTTTCTACAAATTAGCTCTGAGCTCTAACTTTGGCATAAGAGGATTCTCGGGGAACCACCCTGACCTCTGATCTTGTCTTAGCATAACATAAAGAATCCAAGAAGAAGACACCATCAACTCACCTATCCCATCTCGCCAAACCTAGTCCATTTCGCCCAAGCCTATCCATCTCGCTTACATCACCAACCACTGGCTCAACCTTGTGAGATGTACATAATAGAAATCCTCATATGCAAAGATTTGGATTTAACATTGACGCTCTCTATGAGATTTTTCTCCTATTTCATCTTACAACATTTGAGCTTTCTTATGAAATAGAACTAAGTAAACACCATGGAAGAACATGATACCGCCCAAAACGTAATACTTGATACTCCAATCACTTTACAACTATTCCAGACACTAATGTCAGCCGTTCAAGCCTTGTCCGCTTAAATCAATACAACACCACTATAAAGACAATCATGATCCAGGTGACCAAAGAAGAACAGATGCAAACATAGTTGAGAATAGGTAAGGACGAGAAAATAACAATGAAAAAGCACCTCGGGGCAAGAGTGTTTCTCTGAACAGTCTCCGAAATCATGAACTAGACTAAGAGGATCAACCTAAACCCCACCTAGGAGGGAAACTTCCTTTTCCTACTAGTAGCATAACATGCCATCCTTTTACTTAAGAGGTGACCTTTTTCTGTGTTTCAACCAGCTTAAAAATCCTAAAGTCAAAATAGTATAATAGGTCAATAGATCTAGACGATTTTATTACTGGCTTTAAGTCATTAATGCTACTCCATAGGGTACCAGATCAAGTTATGTGTAGAGTATTTGCAAAAATACTAAAGGACAAGGCCAGGTTATGGTTTGCCCATCTCCCTCACAATTCCATGAAATTTTTTGATGAACTTGTAATGTCTTTTTGGAGGCACTTTATGACAAAAAGAAAGAAAAAAAAGCATGCCACCAACCTTCTAGGATAAACAGGTAATAAATGAATCTTTGAAAGACTTTATGGAAAGATTCAACAATAGAGTCCTTGAAGTGGGAGATGCAAGCCCGCAAATCATTATCACAATCTTGAAAGCAAGTTTGAGAAAATCCCAATTTAGGTATAACCTAAATAAACACACACCATTTAACTTAGAAGAACTCATGAGGCGTACATAAGAATTCATTAATAAGGAGAAAGTAGAACGAGCACTAATGACAACACATAACTTGAACAAACGATGGGCTTCCTCACCTAACTTTGCTTGTCGACATGAAGGGAAAAGTGACTATCTAAGGTCGTCTTAGGACCTATAAACTAAAGAACGAGGAATGAAAAATACTACCACACACATGGAACACGTAGCACCTCAGACAATATTATCAGTAGCTTATACCCCTCGTCTTTATGTTATCAAATAAAACTTCAATTCCCTTACAAATATTTTTCATCCCAGAGCCAATAGCTTAGCTTAGATCCAAGAGTTTATCCCGGAGCCAATAGCTCATCCCAGAGCCAAGAGCTAAGAGCTAAGAGCTCATCCCTGAGCCAAGAGCTCATGCCAGAGCCAAGAGCTTATCCTAAAGCCAAGAGCTCAACCTAGAGCCAACAACTCATTTCGAAACCCAGAGCTCATACGAAAAGACTCCCCTATAACGAAAGTTACTAACCTGAAACATAGAAAGTTCCAAACTCACCATTCATAAGCCCTCCAAACAAGCCTGCCACAAGCCACACTCATCAGTCCATGTAAACACACACTCCTTCTTTTGGGGACAAGTGTTAATACATAATTAATACAAACCAGTAAGATTGTGCCATGTGGTAATAAGAGCTTCAGAACATCCGACCACTTAGAGACAGGTAATGGCCGAACCTAAATGAGAATAAAAGCATAAACGACTAAGTGTGCAAGGTAACCGATCATAAATGTTGTCCACCTAACATCACTTGATTGGAGAAATTCAGCTACTTTATAGCACCAAGAGCTTTTAGGTATATTCATTATTTTTCTCTCCACGTTTTTCTACTAATTAACTTTGGAATTGGAGGATTCTCGGGGAGCCACCCTGACCTCCGACTTTGTCTTGTTTTCTCATGGGCTCTTTTTTAGCACAACATAAGGAATCTAGGAAGAAGACACTATCAGCTCGCCTATCCCATCTCTTTAAACCTAGCTCATCTTGCCCAAGCCTAGTCCATTTCACCTACGCCTATCAACTCACCTACATCACCAACCCCTGGCTTAACCTTGTGAGACATACATTATAGAAATCCTCATCTGTAAAGATTTAGGTTTAACAAGGACGACCCAACATCATGGCATATTCATAAAATTGACAGGCAGACAATTATTTAATTTCTTATACTTGTAATTGATTATGAGATCCTTTAATACACAACATAATATGTTAGTGAGTTTGTAAAAATGAAAAAGCTTATGAAACAAACTGTAAAAGTAATGAAGCAATGAAACAATTCTTATGACTTGTTACTTGAGTACAATCTTGTCTTGTGCCAATCTTCCCCTGTTTCCTTCTTACAATGCATTAATAGCTCAATACCCTTATTAAGAAATGCTTAAAGTTTACAAACTGGTGATATCATCTAGGATGCTCATCGGTATAGATACAGAATTGCTACAATTGTCAATAGCTAAACATTCAATAGATGTATATAAGGTGCCCCAACCAATTGGGAATTAATGTGAGATTTTGAAAATGAAATATATATCAAAAGATTACATGGAGGGAATCCGTTGTAACTTGCGAAGGCCATTGTAAAACTGCTAGCTTATTTGGAAAAAAAATGGAGTGCGTAGAAAACATGCTGGTGGCAGGGTAACCTGACAAGAAGTAAGGTTAATGATATTTGTTTTGGCATTTGATCTAGACTAAAATCTTTCATCCATTACACAATTGCTATGTTTTCCTCTGAAACTATATTATAATCTTTTAAGGAATCTACCTTGCATAAATCATGAGTATTATGAGTAGAAAATTGATCACCAATGAACCCTTCTTAATTTTTTGCTTAGCATTTCTGCAGTTAACAATACTATGATGTTAAAAAAATTCATAAATCAGATAAATGTTTACTAAAAATAAATTAGAAAGAAATCTTGAATATATATGTACCTCTCATATTGATGCAACAGTAGTAATCATTTATGAGAATGTTGAATAAATACTGACATGTGGAATGTGAGCAATCTTGTGCCAATCTTCCCTATTTCTTGGTGATATTGTTGATGCAGCTCCAGGTGGAACTTGTAATTTTTAATTCTCCTGGTGGCAACTTGTAATTTTTAATTCTTGCAAGTTGATGAGGTACTGAATGCTTATTGGAATAGATATCAACTTTGGACATAGAGAAATCTCTAATCGTGTTAAAGAGAGGTTAGGTTTCCTAAGCAATCGGGTAAAGATGTTAGATTAAGTAAATTAGATTATTATTATTATTTTTTTGGTACATAGGGAGGTTGGGATTTGAACCCTCAACTTCGGGGTAGGGGAGAAACCTAAGACCTATGTACCATGCCAAGTGAGATATGCTCAGGCTGGTTAAATTAGATAATTTTAGAACTTGCAATGATAGAAAATACTGAACCCTCAAAAAGGATTTTAATCTCAAACAAAAAGAAATGCTTAGAATTTGAATAGAGGTTAGCCTTTGCAATGTTGCTTTAGAAAAAAAGTTTGCTAAAGTTCATTAAACTTAGAAATGTAAAGTTCCTTAAGACAAGTTAGCTTTTGCATCATCCCATATGGCAATGAAGTCATGTTTAAACTATTCTCAAGTCTAAGGGTCCCAAGACCACAAATGTTAAAGATTAACCTTAGTAACTCTTCCTTATCTTGGTTGCAATCAATTACATACAAATGTCTGACAGATCGAAAGCGTGACAAGTTGAGTTTCAGTGTAGAATCAATATATAAATTGTAAAGACATAGGAACGTAATGTGACCTTCATCTACTACTTCTGTCTATCATCTCCTAACAACCCTTCCAGGTTATGTCAGTTAGCTATTACAAGTTGTTCCAAATATGGAAAATGCATCTACCCCAAACTATCATAAGAATCATAGTCAATGTCTTATAAATGACTTATTCCAACTAAGAGAAGACTTCTTAAATATGGTAGCTTACCAAGCGGTAAAAATCCCAAGCAGTGTATAAAATCAACCGAAACAATGCAAACTAAATTGTTGAGAGTTGACACTATATTTCTCATCAAATCATTCATTATAATGCTTGTACCATATTCGATTCCAACATTCCATGACAAAGACAAATGTCATAGGCCTATTTTAGTAATCAAATTAGCATTTCTGACATTTAATGCACTTCCTATGTTCTTTCAAATCAGCTTCAACAAAAGAAAGTGAATCAAACTATGAATTCTTTGAGGAATATTCACATGAAAATTTAAAAGATTTCTAAAAAAGCATTCATCAAGAAAATTTCCATTCAGAAAGGAGAAAGGAAAAGTTGAATGAAAAGATCCAAAAGTAGAGAAGAAAGAAGTACTTATCTGGTTTGAATGTAAACAACATAGACATATGAAAAATGAGTGTTTAGAGAGAAAGAAAACTATAAATATCACCAGAAGAAGAAAGCTATAATTATTGTAACTTGAAATGATAGTGATGAAAACTCAGATGAAGAAAACAATAAGTTGGAACGAAATCCAAGATTAACATTCTTGTACATAATTTTGAAGGATTATTGGTTCTTTACCTAAAAGTTGGAAAGATAAAAAGACAACTATTAAAGAAGTCAAGAATTTAAAAGTTCTCACTCTTGATGAACTACTTGGGTCCCTAGTTACCTATAAGATGCAAAAGAAGCAAGAATATGAAGCTGAAGGTAGAATACAAAGAAGAAAAATAATTTTCTTTCAAATTAGCTTCAACAGAAGAAAGTGAATCTAGCAGTATATTCTTTGAATAATATGAGAATATAATCCTAATCACTAGAAAATTGAAATGATTTTTTGCAAAAGCATTCATCAAGAAAACCACCATTCAGAAAGGAGAAAGGAAAAATTGAATGGAAAGATCCAAAAAAAAAAAGAAAAAAAAAGTACCTATTTGATTCAAATTTAAGATCCTTGACACATGAAAAATGAGTGTTCAAGGAAAAAGAAAACTTATTATTATCATGAGAAGAAGAAATCTATAATTGTTGCCACTTGTAGTTATAGTGATGAAAACTCGGATGAAGAAAATAACAAGTTGGAAAGAAATCCAAGATTAACATGCTTGTACATGATTTTGAAGGATTCTTGGTTGTTTACCTAGAAGTTGGAAAGTTAAAAAGACAACTATTGAAGAAGTCAAGAATCTGAAAGTTCTCACTCTTGGCAAACTAAATGGTCTCTAATTATCTATAAGAAGCAAGAGAAGCATGAAGATGAAGTTGAAGGTAGAATACAAAGAGGAAAAATAATTTTCTTTCAAATTAGCTTCAACAAAAGAAAGTGAATCTAGACGTGAATTCTTTGAAGAATATGAGGATATAGTGCTAATCACTAGAAAATTTAAAAGATATATGTTAAAGCGTTCATTAAGAAAACCGTCATTTAGAAAAGGAGAAAGGCAAAGTTGAATGGAAAGATCTAAAAGCAGAAAAGAAAGAACCTATCTAATTTGAATGTAAGCAACCTAGACAATGAAAAATGAGTGTTCAAAGAGAAAAGAAACTTACAAACATCACAAGAAGAAAAAAGCTATACTTGTTGCCATTTGAATTGATAGTGATGAAAACTAAGATGAAGAAAACAACAAGTTAGAAAGAAATCCAAGATTAACATTCATGTACATGATTTTACTGGATTCTTGGTTGTTTACCTAGAAGTTGGAAAGCTAAAAAGACAACTATTGAATAAGTCAAGAATCTGAAAGTTCTCACTCTTGGCAAACTACATTGTCTCTAATTATCTATAAGAAGCAAGAGAAGTATGAAGATGAAGTTGAAGGTAGAATATAAAGAGGAAAACTAATTTTCTTTCAAATCAGCTTCAACACAAGAAAGTTAATCTAGCCATTAATTCTCCGAGGAATATGAGGATATAGTCCTAATAACTAGAAAATTTAAAAGATTTTCATAAAAGCATTCATCAAGAAAACTGCCATTTAGGAAGGAGAAAGACAAAATTGAATGGAAAAATCCAAAAGCAGAAAAGAAAGAGGTGGTGTAAAATTAATTGTTGAAATATTTGGGGGTTATAGACTTATTTCTAATATAGCCGTTAAAATATAGTCTTTGTAATATATTTGTTGTGATTCTTCCTATATATTGAGAGTATGTAATCTTAACAATTATAACCATTCCAAAACAATAGCTCGCATATTTTTTTACTACATATTCTCCTCTAATTCTTACTGTAGAAAGAGTCATGGTTGATTGCTAAGATTCTCAATCTTGCATGAAAAGATTAGAGAACAATCAACAATCTACACTTGGAAGGTTGGCCCATTTGAGACTCAGTGCATCAAATATATTTTGAAAGGTCAGAAATTAATCTTTAAGGACAGTGCCTAGTGCATGATTTTATGGTATTATCCTTTCATCTTATAAGAATTATATTTTTTCTTTAATATAATTATTGATCCTAGCAACTAGAATATTTGTGTTTACCTAAATATTTCCAACAATCTTAAAGGTTGATATGGATGCAAGTACTCTAGTATTGGCAAGATAATTCTTGATGTCTTACCAAATTAAAATTTTCAATGATGGTATAATTTTTCTAGTTGAAAAATTGAGTTAAGGAAGTTTTAGATTTTAACTAAATTTATTTCTTATATTTTGATGGCTTCAATTATGTTTTTCATAATTGTTGTGACTATAGGTGTGAATTATAAAATATATAAATTTTGATGATAATGTGTTCATCTAGTTTGGAATGGAATTAGTCATACTTTTATGATGATGATATGAAGTTTTGCTGTTTATATATTAATGAATATGATTTATACGTGAGAAAAAGAAATCATGGCATACATGTGAATTTTCCAATAAAAAAAGGGATGCTAGATGATTATTTGTGATTTAAGTAATTTCGTTTGATTAAGTTTACATATGTGTTGATGAAAGAATCACACTAAAGAATTTGTAATAAGAAAATTTTATGGTTTGCAATTCATTATCCTAATTGAAAGTTTTGAGAATAAAAAAAAGAAAAGAAAAAAGATTGTTAGTATGCACAAGATTAATTTTTTGTGTTTGAGAAACTCCTTTCTAAGAGAGATTGTGAAAATTATATTAACAATAATGAATAGTAAATATTTGTGATTATTGCATGAAAAACAACAAAATGTGGAATCATAGATTCTAGAAAATAATAATAATGATGATTTGAACAAATGTCTAATTATTTGTAGTTTATCTACTTATTTGAAAGTTTTAAGATTGTTATTAAAAATTATAGGCGACTATAATCTCTATCTTTTTTGTACACATATTATCATGTATGATAAAACAACTTTTTATTAGATTCAAAATTTGAGAATCTCTTTCTACGAAATGTTGATGCAAGTAGATGAAAGATAAATGAGTATTATATTTGCTACGTGAGGAGCAACATATTTGAAATTGTGAAATCTAGAATGAAAATAAGTAGATATGTACTTGATAATTTTTCTTGATTGATGTTACCTCAATTTTGGTAAAATTATTATTGATTTATATAGAAATTTTTCAATCACCAAAATTGAGAGTAATGCATAAAACTAGTGAGATTATATAAATTATTTTAGTAGTACTAAGAAAATGTCCTTTTGCAATGAAAAATATTATATGAAAATAAATTATGTCAATAGAATTGATAATAAAATGTATAAGTGTTTTATCACTTGTGAGGCTTATTAGTGTTTTGGTTGTGCCAAATAAAAAATAAAATTTTGATGAATATTAATTTGTGTTTTCTATAGAGAAACAATTTTGTTAAAAGACAAAGAGAAGAAAAATTTATGATCTATTTTATATGTGCATATATATGCTATGTGATGAAAAATACCTTAATGGTTAAAATAAATTGTAATCACAAGAATGAGATATTCTTAAAGAAAAAAATTAAAAGGTTGTTGATTAAAGGCATAAATATTTTTAATGACAAAATAAATTATGTTTAGAACCAAAAAGAAAAGGCGTTGTTTTTTAGTTTTATACTTTTCTTTTGGTTATGTTTAAATATCTCTTGCTGGTTGCATCTTAAGAATAAATATGATGAAATTATTATCAATAAGATGTGTCACTGAAAATGTGGAAAAAGAATATATAGAAAATGCATTCCTATTATACGGTAAGGTGTAATGATGCCGAAGTTAAGTGATTAGGCATTCCTATTATATGATAAGGTATAATGATGTTGAAATAAGAATGAAAATGTACTCTTAATATACAATAAGGTATATTGAAGCCGAGATAGATAATTCTTATCAATAAATTTAGAATGATTAATCATTGCTGATATAGAATAAGGTATATTTGTTCAAGTGTATTTCCTTAAAAATGATTGATAGACATATCATTCTGGTGAAGAATAGTTTTCACTCTATCTTTGAATTGTGATTGATAGACAGCCATAACTTGAACAAAGAATAAATATACAATGGAAAAGTTGACACATCAAATTAAGAAACAAAATTTGTGAGGCAGTTGATGAATAAAATTGTGTATCTATGGATTTGATATGACCAAGAAAAAAACAGGTTGATTCTTTGGTTAAGCCATTGGCGTCGAGGCTAGTGAGCAAAACATTGTAGGGGATGAGATTGATACCTATTTTATGAGACATGTGATTGATACCTAACTTCAATTCTAAGGAACACCTTAAAGAGGTTCAATGTGGTCAAACGAAGTCATATGTTCTCGCATGGTGGCACTATCAGTTAAATATATACTCTTGATAGAAATCCACCTAAGTGAGTGTAGGATAGCGGGCCATACCCTATGAGTTTTAGGCATGAACTCTATAGTACTTATGATATCCAGGTTTAGGCGAAGGGCCTTTAAATGTGTCAAATTGCTTAGAGTAGCCATAGTCAAGAGATTATTATGTGGTTCGATAAGTTAAGTTTATCTACTCATCAAGAATCGGCTTAAAGAGTTCAACTCTATCTTATTCTCTTGGATTCTCACTTGTTAGTCCCAAAATGTAGTTCAAACCTATGGATACTATGCTTATGTGTGATTCTCTCATAATTTCTTATGCCAATAAAAGTTTAAAACATATGGGGGATTGTTGTAAAATTAATTGTCAAAATATTAATTTGGGTGTTACAAACTTATTTCCAATATAGTTGTTGGAATATGTCCATTGTAACTCTTCCTATATATTGAGAGTATGTAACCTTAATAGTTCTATAACCATTCCAAAATAATAACTCATATTTTTTTTAATTTCATATTCTCCTTTAATTCTTGCTATAAAAAGATTTGTGGCTGCTCGTTGAGGTTCTAAATTTTTTGTGTAAAAATTAGAGAACAATCCATGATCTACTCCTAGAGGTTTGGCCCGTTTGAGACTTTATGCACCAGATATATTTCGAGAGGGCAGAAATCATTATTTAAGGATAATGCTAGTTCATGATTTTTTGGTATTTTTCTTTCATCTTATAAGTATTATATTTTTTATTTAATATAATTATTAATCTTGGCAACTAGAATATTTGTGTTTGCCCAAATATTTCCAAGAAGAAGTACCTATCTGGTTTGAATGTAAGCAACCTATACACACGAAAAATGAGTGTTCAAAGAGGGGAAAAAAAACTTATAAATATCACGAGAAGAAAAAAGCTACAATTGTTGCATCTTGAAGTGATAGTGATGAAAACTCAGATGAAGTAAACAACAAGTTGAAAAGAAATCCAAGATTAACATGCTTGTACATGATTTTGAAGGATTCTTGGTTGTTTATTTAGAAGTTGGAAAACTAAAGAGACAACTATTGAAGAAATTAAGAATCTGAAAGTTCTTACCCTTGATGAATTACTTGGATCTCTAGTTATCCATGTGATGCAAGAGAATCATAAAGATGAAGCCGAAGGTAGAAGACAAAGAGGAAAATAGTTTTCTTTCGAATCAGCTTCAACAGAAGAAAGTGAATCTTCATGAATTCTTTGAGGAATATGAGGATGTAGTCTTAATCACTAGAAAATTTAGAAGAAACAAAAGAAATTTTAATTGCAAACAACTAAGAGTTAATTTAGAGTCATAACAAAAGATAAATTTAGCTATCAAGAATTTTAGAAAACAAAAGCTTTTTTTGTAGGTCAATTAGTCAAAATACCCATGAGAAGTTTTAAACTTGTTGAGCCATTGCAATCAACCAAAATTTTTTAGGAAACTATGAAGAGCATACCTAATACTTCAAATTTCTTTTTCATCTTCGCTTTTTGTATTCTTATCATTCATATAATCATATGCAATACAATTTATGCACGATCTTATTTTCATAAATTTATTGTGAGAGTAAATAAGGGAGTAAATATGAAAGGGAAAAAAATAACAAAAGAATGAAGATAACATCACAACAGGACATACTTTTTGTTCATTTATAAAAGGAAAGGATAACAAAAATTATGCCAATAATTATATTAGGGAAATCTTAACATACACCTGCGTCGGTGTATATTATCAACATTCATCTTTTTAAGTGAACAAAAAACTCATTTTTATCCATTTGATGTGGGTTAATACAAAAATGTTTTATGTAATTTACATGAGAAAAACATATGTCCTATAATTTTTGTATCCTAAATTATAATTCCAAAAAAACCAAACTCTAATACTTGATATCTCTCTATTTCCAACAAAATTAAGAGAATTTTCTCTCTCTGTTTCCTCTCCTTTCTCATTATTCATCAGTCATAACTTGATAATTGAACATGCATCTTAGAATACTTGTATGTAAATTATTGTGACTAGGTGAATTAAATGTCACACAAAGTAAAATTTACACAAATGGATGTTTGTATAAATATATAAATAAATAAATAAATAATTCAAGAATTAATTTTCATTACCTAATAGATTAATTTGAAGCTTGAAATTTACTTATATAGTTTTATTAATGTGTGTATATATATATATATATATATATATATATATATATATATATATATTTATAAAAATCAAGGAGTCAATGTTCACCACACATTCTAAAACTTGGACTTTTTGATTTTCTTTAAATTTATTTCCTTCATCTTTGTTTTATTTTGGGACTGATTTTTTTTTTTCTCCCTTGTTACATCGGCTTTGCTCTTTTTTCTTTCCCCTGTATCCTTCTCGATTCTTCTACATCATTTTCTCCAGCTTTATCTCTTGTTTTGGTTCTTAAATTTCTCTTACTGGCAGTGAGTTCCATTCCTCTCTTGCTACTTATCTCGTTTTCCTTGTTCCAGCAGTAAGGATCACCTTGCATCCAAGCCAAGTCTTTCCCATTTTGCAACCCTCATTTCTCCTCTTACCTTGTCCTTTTTTTGCTTTGGTTGTCCATTGGCTCCAGCTAGTCTATGGATGCTAAGATTATTTGAAAAGTAGGGGGCAACATTCACCTTTTGGCAGCCTCCCTGTTATGGCCGTGTACCCTTGTTTGGTTGTAACGGTTGGAAGGTATGTTTGGTTATAATTTCAGTTGGCTATGTTCTATTTGATCCTTTACAGCTGCTGCCTTCATCCTTATTTTGCAGCATCTTCCAATGCCCTGCACACTTCCTTGTTAGCAGTGGCTTAGGTAGGTCAGTCGTGAGGTGTAGGCTGTATCTCTTCTTGTGACCACCCAACAAACAAAAGTGAAGGAAGGGCTAATCTTGGTTCACGATAAGAAGTAAATAAGAGTCCAAGTTGCCTTCAATTAGCAGCCTATCTTCTTCACGGCTGCTAATATGTTTGATAGGGTATGGGCTAATTATGAGTTTTAAATGTTTTGTAATTTTATTGCTTTAAATTGGTAAAAATTGTGTTGGTTATTGTTATGGATTTAAGGATTAGGAACTAAGAACATAAAAAGTGGACTTGAAGGATTGATTAGGAAAGTAAGTATTGTAATATAGTTGTTTTCATGTTGGAAATGGAAAACTTAAGTTTATAATGAACTTCAAATGATTGGTTTAACATAGAGTTTAATGTTAAGAGTTTTGGTAATATAGGAATTAATGAAATGGTGTTGATATTGTTAAGGGGTAAAATATAAGTTGGTAGTGATGGAAATAATTGATATGGATTTGAGTGGTTAGTGAAAAGGTGGAAAACGAGATCAGAATTTTTAAGTTAGAGAAATTTAGTATTTCGAGTATTTTTGGGACTAAATTAGGTTAGGAGTTCTAAATAAAAAGTGTAGCTTATGGTCTTAGGATGATATCTGGAAATTTTTGTAATTTGATTCAAAATAGATTTATGGTTAGAGTCATTAAACTGCAGCAGAGTCCATGCAAGATTTTAGGTGAGCTTTAGTCAGTTCGGGGAACTTTTTTGGGGGTTGTGGTTTGAATTAGTTTAGGACTTCTGAATAAGAATTGTTCCTAACATACTAAGGGACAACTATGGAGCTTTTTAGGTTTTAATTTCATGTTTTGTGTATTTTGAAGGTGTTGGAAGTCATGGTTGTGATTTTCGGGTCTTAATTGAACCTGTTTTGATTTAACTAGTTTTAGGGGATCTTAAATGATGAATTAGGAGTAGAGTTATGAATATGAAGTAGTCCTAAAATTTTGATGAACTATACTGGAAAGTTTCATAATTTAATTCTCAAGTATAAGAATTCTATAAGTATTAGAATTCAATAAGTATTAGAATCCGGTTCTGACAACCAGAAATTTATATGTGAATTATTTGTGTACATGTTAGAATTTGAGTGGGTTCCAAGATTGATTCTAGTAGAATTTTCTAATAAGAAAGATAACTAATTTCCTAGACATAATATTTGAACTTGGTTTTGTTGAAATTAGTTGAAAATCAAACATATCTCTAAGTTGGTTATGAAAACGTTTAAGAGGAGTTAACTTAAATATATATGCATAAAAATTAGTACTCAAAAAGATTTTGGTAATAAAAAAGGTTATAACCTATAAAATTTTCAAACTAAGTAATACTGAGAAAATTTAATTGCAACTTCGAAACTTATGGTTAAGCCAACGACGTGTGTGAACGCAAAAGGGAGTCAAGTGTAAAATCGATAAACAGTAAGTGGTTAATTGCTACCCTTTGGTTGCTAGATTAGTGCGTTTGATTGTTTGATGTATTTATGTATTTATATATTATATAGTGGTAAATAAGAATTATATTGCTATAATTGACTTAAGTGAATTTATGTTGATGTGTGATTTTGTTTGAGGTTGATAAGGGCCAATAAAAATGATTTTCTTTCCGAAATGATTTTTACTTCCAAAATAGAATCCAGGTGCACCTAGGATATTCTGATTTTGATAAGTGTTTTAAAATATTTGAATACTTTGCCTCGATAGGATGAATTATGTATGAGAAATATATTTGGTGTACGGGCATAAAAACTGCCCAGTAGGAGGATATATGGTGTCTAGGGCTGAGTTACTCTATTGGCCTTTTGTGTGCTTTGAGTGTTTTGATTTTATTTTATTGTATAATGTATTAATTGAATTATGTTTGTTTAATCTAATGTTTTTCATATTTGAGTACATTTGACATATAGTTATACAAAATTTGTGTTATATTGATAATATGTATCCTATGTATTAAATACATGTGTTAAACGATACTAGTATCCTTTGGGTATGTTTTTCCACTCACTGAATCCATAGGACTCATTACTCTTTTGTTATTTTTTTTTAGTAGCAAGATTTTGGTATATATCATTGATGAGCTCGTGATTTGTCGATAGCACGCGACAAGGTATTCCTCTGGAATCTTATACTTGAAGTTAAGGATGAAAGTTTGCAGTCACATTCGGACTTTGTTGTCTGGTTTTGTGTTATGTAATAATTTAGTTAGTGTTGTTGTGGTGAGAATTAGAGTGGAGCTCCATGTGTATGTTGATGTTGTGTAAACTGGTTGAATGTAACCAGAAATATATGTTTGTATTTTGGGCATGTTCCACATTATAGGGAACCTTTACTGAAATTTTTAGTAAATTGTTATGCCTATCTGTAAATAAATATTTTGTAGTTAATTGTGTTTTCTAAACTTTACTTTTATTTTTTGGGTTTGGTTAAGAGTTGTAATTGTTTATTTGTTCTGAACTCAATGTTACAGAGGTTTGGTTACCAATTTCTCTGGCCATCATGCCTCCGTGTAGGGTGTGACATCATCTTCTGTATTCCATGGCATTTGCTAAGTTATTTGACTTATTGTTTCTTAACCACCATCTTTCAAAACAAAAGTTTCATGTGGGTGCAATGACCATGGTATTTTAAAGTTGTGCTTTGTATTCTTATCACATTTATTAAACTACTTCAAAGAAATTATTGAAATAAAATTTTGTATTCAAAATCAGTTTTGTGTTCTCTAATCCTCCCTTGGCCACCTTTTGCTCATCCACATAAAAATCATCGATATGTTTACATGAGTCATGTATAGTATTAGAGAATGGAGATAGAATAAGAAGTGATTTTGATTTGAGGAGGAATAGAGAGATATTGAGAGAATATAGAGCTAAAAATAAGAAATACATATCAAAGATAGTAATATTGAGCTTAAAGATCAGTAACCAAAGTAAATAGTTATATAATTATTGTGTATGAGTTATGCATTTGATGAGAAAACATTTAAATTTCAAATCTCCATTTCCAACCTATAAATATCAATGATTCTTTAGTTTTTTCCAGCCAAGAAAAGTCTATTCCCGAACATGATGGATATAGCAAATGGACTGTAAACTGTAAAGGGTAACTTATGTTTGATGTTGGTAAGGATGAGGGAGAGAGAGAGAGAGAGAAATACAGAAGGGATGGATAAGGGAAGGGGCAATAGAGGTATGAAGAGAGAAGGAGAAAAGAATGTCTAATTTAGGGAGGGCAAAGAGATGGAGGTAAGGAACTGAGAGAAAATTGAAGAAGGACGAGTTTGGGAGAGAGAAAATTGCATTGAGAATTTTAAATTTTAGAATTTATAAATTAAATTAATAAATATATTCATTTATTTATTTTTAATTTTGAATATAAGAATAGATTTAGGTTTTTTGTCCATCTAAAAAAGTTGATATTGATAACATACACCTATAGTGGTTATTCATAATCAATGTCTACTATCTCAAATTAAATACATAATGGGTTCCATTGTCTAATTTATAATAGAAAACACAAAGAAAATACATTAGACATAATTGCAATTATAATTTTCTTGTAATTTCTTGATCTGAAAACTAATAGATTAAAAAAATGATATGTGCACAAGTATAGCTGGACCAAAGCTGTGAACAAAGTGTATGCAACATATAGATCAGTGTTATCAAAAACTATTTTCTGGATAAGAATATATAGTTGAGGTTGTACAATTTTTAATGTTATCAAAAACTATTTTCTCATTGAATAATCTTTTATAGGTGAAGCTGTATTTTTGGTCCCTGAGTTAAAGTCAAATTTTACTTTGTTCCTTATCATTTATTTTGTTGCAATTAGGTCCCTAAAATTATAAATTGTACCAATTGGTTCCTTTTCGTCACATAATTCTTTCAAATTAACTTTAATAGAGGTTATGTAAACAAAAATAAGTAAATGAAAAATTATGTGGCTGATGAGATCTGATGTGTTTTGCTTACATGTCATAATAGGCCAATAAAAAATTATCATCTTGGTGTAAAAAATCTTGATTTATATATATATATATAATATGGCATAATTTTTTTAAAACGAAAATTATCTACTAAAAAACAACTAAAAATTAAAAAGAAAATTCGAAAATTAAAAATAAAATAAAATCCCAAACAGTTGTCATTCCAAAATCAGGTAAAACAAATAAATAAACTACTCACTTAAAAAAATTAACCAAAAAAAAAAAAAAAATAACACTTGAAAATTATAAATATTACTCAATTGATATATATATATACATATACAAAAGTATATACAACAACATTTTAATCTCATTTGACTTTGACTTTGACTTTACTTAATTTTTTTTTTCCTCCTTATCCCTTTTATTTTCCCTTCTCTCTCTCTTTTTTTTTTTTCCTTTTCTGGCCCTTGTTCCTTCTTTCCCGTGGCTTCCCTTGTTCTGGATTGTTTTTTTTTTGCTACTTTAGCCAAGACTTCATTCTTCTCTTGCATTGAACCTTTCTTTGTCCAGCTTGGAGATTGGTTGGCTTAGGCTTCCTTCCAGCCACCGTGGAAGTTGCAACAACCAATAAGCAAGGCAGCAGCAAGGGGTGGTAGTAACCTCAATTTGCCAAGTTTTTCCCATTTTTTCTTATGGGTTAGCTTCAATAACCTTTTCTTTTACCGAGTTTCCTATTTTCTTGGAGTTAGTTGTTATTTTTTTGGTTTTGTCTGAGGATTGGATGTAATATTTTGAATGAGTGTTGAATAAAAGAGTAGTATTAAGGGTGATTATAAGCTTGGTAGTGATGTTAATAGTGGATGTTATTAAACTTCCATGATCTAAGCTTTTGGTAGCTCAAATGGTTAATCCAACTTCAAAGTTAATGTTTGGATTATAGGTAAGGTTGAATATTATGGATTAATGTTAGTTCTCTTGGTGTGTATATATATACATGAATTGAAACCAAGTTTGTCTTCAAAGTGTTTGTTAAAATACCTAAAATGAGTTAATTTTTAGTAAATGCATGGAAGTTGATATAAATGAGATTTTGGTAATTAGAGGTTTATAACATACGTAATTGACATAATAAGTAATACTTGGAATTGTGAGTTTAGATCCGGAATGCAATGTTGATTCAACAACACATTTGAATCTAAGAGGAAGTCTTGAACAAGCTCTATAAACTTTGTAAGTGAAAAATGCTATCCTATGGTTGCTAGTTGTGTTTTAAATGTTTGTTTAAATGTATAGATGTAGTTACTTGTCAAGTGTGATGATTTAATGCTTTGACTGGATTATGCAGGAATAATGCTATGTTTTTGAAACTTTACTATTTAGTGTATTGTGTCTTGATGTGAAATCTTGTTTGTGGTTGATAGAGCCAATGAATTCATTTTTTTTAATGTGAGATAGAATTCTGGTGTACCTATGATATATTTGATTTGGTTATTTGATATTTGAATAAAAATAGTGGAGTAACTCAGCCTCGGGGAGGTTAGTGAAGAAAACAATATATATATTCTTAGTGTCCAGGAGCAAAAATGCCATGAGGAAGATATGTTTATGGGGTGTGGGTGCTGAGTTACTTCGATTATTAGCCTTTTTGGATGCTTGGCTTGATTTGCTTGTAATATGATCTTTTGTGAATTATATTAGTTTTGGTTTTGCATTTTATATATGTACGTGAAAAATTGAATTGCATGGTAAGTTGTGCTAGTATGAAACTATTAAGCAAATGTTTTATAATTATATTTTGATAGATACTAGTACCCTTTGGGTACGTTTTTCACTCACTGAGTCTTTGACTCACTCTTCATTTATTTATTTATTTTTTAGCACCAGGTTCTTATCAAGCTCCTCTGATCGAAACTTGACTTGCCTATAGTTGCTGCGGCACGTTCATGTGAGATCACAATCTTGAAGTCAAGGATGAAGGATTTGCAGTCATATTAGAGCTTGAATTATGAAATTTTGAATTGTGTAATAGTATGGTTTGTTGGTTTTTCTTTTTTGATAATGGAGTGGAGCTCCTTATTGCTATTGTGGTATTGTTGTTGTGTATAAGCAGGATGATATATATTGTTATAACCCGATATTGAAAATTTGAAATTAGAATAAATTGGAGTAATGTTAGGAGTATTTAATGCAGTTACGTTAAGTTTGAGGTAGCGTGAAATTTTAGTCCAAAGGATAATGAAATATTGAGGTGTCTATTGAGAAGCAGTGGTAAATAGCATGAGTATAAAAAAGAATTAAATCGATAAATACAATGAATTATAGTAGATAAATATTTTGTGTGTGTGTGTGTATATATATATATATATAAATGCACCTATGTATAACAAGAAAAAATGTAAAGCATAAATTTTAACCAATTGTTATAACCCGATACCATAAAAATCAAAATTTAGATATAATATATAACTTTTAGTTGTGAAAAATAACTAAATACATAAGCAAAGTAAATTAATAAATAATGCAATTAAACATGTGTATATATGTGTGTGTGTATCTAAGGTTAAATATGTATCACAAATTCTAACTTTTTGACCTTGACTTAATCATTTTTATTTCTTTTTTCCTTCTTGTATTTTTATGTTGCCTTTCCTCTTGCCACCGACTTTCTCACCTTTTTTTATTCATTATTATTTTTTTTACGACTCCTCTTCTCTTGCTCTCTAGAAAATTCTTCTATCCTTGCTTGGCGGAAGAATCCTTTCTCTTCCCTTGTTGTGTGTGATGTTGTAGCAAGTTGTCAAGTTTTTTTCTTACCTTTTCAGCCATGTTTTCTCCTTTGTCTTAACCTGTGGTTAGTTCTTTTTGTTGGTCAAGTTTAACACATTTATGAGTCACCTTCTACCTCTTCTTGTGTAGGTTGTTGGAAGGTATTTTGGTAAGCTTTGGAGCTGGAATTCAGCTGGGTTTGTAGTAAGTAGGGAGATGACAAAAGTCCCTGTACCATGAAGCTTCAAATTCCAGCAACCAACCACTTCCCTTGCACGTCGGGGTAATTTTTTTTTTTTAACAAGTTTTATGCTTCCAAATTGGATATACTTTCTTGTTTTCAATAGAGCTAAGTTATGCTCTTCTTGTTTTAGTGGGAGGATGGAAGTTTAAGGAAGGTTGGAATTAGAATATGAGGGTTATTGATTATTGAAAAAAGAGAAAAACATGGAAACTTAATTTATCAAGGAAGGAAGTATATAATTAAGCTTATGGATGGATTGCAAATAGCAACTATAACTTTTAATTCAATGTTCAGAATATGTGTGGTGTGTAAGATAAAAACTTGTGTTGATTTTAGGGGGTATATATATATCTATATATATACATATATATATATATATATACACACACACACATACATACACAAGCAATGAGATAAAATGCCTCTAAGATGTTTGATAAAATGTCTACAAGAAAACTAGTTATAACATAATGAGTAAACCTTGAAACTTTTAATTCTTGGTGGTTAGTTGTTATTGGAATTTGAATAAAAAGTTCATAAACAAGAGCAAATAATAGTTGATGAATGTAGTGAGTTAAGAATTTGAAGAAAGTGGGTAGTGAGTATAAACAAAGGATAGTTAGTTGTGGGTAAACTATTGGAAATGAGAGTTAAGAGATTTTTGAAGGGATACAGGGCTAGATTTCATAGGTTAGAGAAATCTTGTATTTTGGCTATTTTTGGGACTGAATTAAATTAAGAGTTCTAAAGAGAAAATGTAGCTTACAGTGTTGAGATGTTGTTTGTAAAATTTCGTAACCTAGTTCCAAGTATACTTATTGTTAGAGCTATTAAACTGTGGCTAGGTTCATGTAGGATTTTTAGTGAACTTCAATCAATCTAGGAGACTTCGTCGGGAGTTGTGGTTGGAATTAGATTAGTACATCTGAATAAAATTTGTTCCTAACATATTAAAGGATAACATCTGGAGGGTAAAGGTCTTAATTTCATGTTATGTGAATTTTGGAGGTATTATAATCCATGGCTGTGATTTTCGGGTCTTGACTGTACCTATTTTAAAGTAATTGATATTAGGGGGTATTAAAGGATGAATTAGGAGTAGAGTGCTGAAGACGAAATGTTCTTAACATATTTAACAACTAGACTGGAAAGTTTCTTAATTCAATTCCTAAGTATGAGAATTCTATAAGTATTAAAATCAGAGGTTGGCAACCAGGAATTTTATGAGAGCCCTATTTTTGTTCATGTAAGGAATTGAGTGTGTTCCAAACTAATTTTAGGAGAAATTTATAAATAAAAAAGATAGCTAACTTCTTAAAGTTAATGTTTAAACTTGGTTTTGTTGAATTGGGTTAAATATGTAAGTTAAAATCAAACATATATCCAGGGGGTTGGGAAAATGCCTAAAAGGAGTAAACTTTAAATAAATACTTGAAACTTAGTAACTCTAGATTTTTATAATTAAAATGTTATAACTTATAAAATTGATAAACTAAATAATATGTGAAAAATGTAATTACAAGTTCGAAAGGTATTCAATGACACACGTAAGTGCAAGAGGAAGTGACAAACAAGATTTGTAAACTGGTGAGTGGTTAATTGTTATCCTTTGGTTGTTGGATTAGTGTGTTTGATTGTTTTGTATTTATGTATATATATGTTATAGAGTGGTAAGTAAGAAACACAATTCTATGATTGATTATTTAAATTATGTTGATGTTTGAAATTGTTTCTGGTTGATAAGAGCCAATGAAGTGTTTTTCTTTTCGAAATGATTTTTAGTTCTGAAATAAAATCCTGGTGCACCTAGGATGTTTTAAGATATTCTAATTTTGATAAGTGTTTTTAAAATAATTGAGTGCTTAACACTGGTGGGATGGATTATGTACAGGAGATATATTTGGTGTATGGGCAAAAAAAATTGCTTGGTGGGAGGATATTTGGTGTGCGGGGCTTAGTTACTCAGTTGGCCCTTTGTTTGATTTGCATGTTTTGAATTGCTTTGATTGTTTTGATTGAATTATACATTGTACTATTTGAACTATGCTTGTTAAGCTTATGTTCCGTAATTATGTACGTGTAATCTTAGTGATTTTAAAATTTATGATGTGTTGATATTAATTGACTAAACATTATATACGTGTGTTGAGTGATGTTAGTACCCTTTGGATACAATTTTTCACTCACTGAGTCCATGGGACTCATCCTTCATTTGTGGATCTTTTTTTTTTTAGTAATAAGATTTTAGTATATTGCTTCGACAAGTTCATGACCTGCTGACAAGGTAATTCTTCAGAATCTCATACTTGAAGTCAAGGGTGAAAGTTTGCAGTCACACTATAGGGTTTCTGATTTGTATTATGTTATAATCTAATTATTTTTTATTTGAGATACGGTTAGAGTGGAGCTCCCTTGCGTATACTGTGGTTATTGTGATTTGGGTGTCTTGTTTGTATTTTGGGGCATGTTTCATATTGCAGAGAACCTCTGCTGGAATTTTTAGTGAATTGTTATTTGTTTCAGTTAACAAACCTTTATAGTTAACTTTTGTTTTATAAAATTTACTTATATTTTTTGTTTTAGTCAATAGTCATATATGTTCAATTGTCGTAAAGTCAAGGTTATGAATGTTTAGTTATCTAATTGTCTGGCCAGTCATGCCTCCGTGAAGGGTATGAAAATATATATATATATATATATATATATATATATATACTGGGGCATGTTTCACTTTAAGGAAAATTCCTGTCAAAATGTTTATTTAAATTACTATTCCTTTTAGTAACATGTGTTTATATAAGGGCTATACAGACTTGAACTGTAGACCTTCTCGGTAAAACAGATCAAACTTCTTATTATCAAAATGATTTGAATTATTTTAGGGACCCAACATGCATTTTTTTGCATTGGGCTTTTTCATTAACTAATATAAATATTAGCTAATCTACCAAATTTTTTCTTGAAAATAAAGAAATGCCTCCATTTGCTTTGATTAATTATTTGGATTTCAATCTAGAAGCACTACCAAAGTGTTTCAAAGAAAGGTTATCTTGATGTAGGTCTGCTTCTGGCCTAGATCAACTTAAGTTAAATGGAGTCTATATTGACCTGCTTAAACTTAAATAAAATTAAAGAATATGAAACTTCATACACCTTAAAGTTCATAAGATAGGACAAAAAGATAATTTGTTGAGGTCCCTATCCTCATTATGCCTAGTATTGAATAGACTGGGAATTCACCTTATCAATATCTCAAATCATTGATGGGTTTTATTTGATGTCTAAATGAAATGGGCACTCGAACCGTATCAAACTCTTTGTCATGCTATTGTTCTCTTGTTTTGTTCCTTAAAAGTCATGGAGTAAGACATCGATTTCTCAATAAGATCAACTCTTTTGATTACATGATGGACTCTTTTGAAAAAACATTAGTCTACACATAAACGAGTTGCTTTACCTAACTGAGCTATAGCCCTTGTGCTTGTGATACATATTTTATCATATTATATAGATAATTTCTTGTCAAGATAAACATTACATGATCCAACATCATATATCTTTGATTGGTATTGCTTATAAGTAATATTACATTTATAATCCATCGATATCATAGGTACTCTTTGTTTCTCTTTGAGATGGTAAATGGCCTACTTAACTCAGTGGTTACAATATTGCTTTCATACTGCAAAAGTCATTGGTTCAAATCCAATAGTAGGTAGAACTTACTAGATACTAGAGTCAATGCTATCTAATAAGTTTTTCTACTCACCTTCTTTATTAATTTTATATCTTTTCCATCTTACTCTTCTATTTCATTTTTGTTAACTTTTGAATTTCAAATTTTTTCGTTGCATTAGAATTCGATTATACTTGTGATTGTATTTGATTCTATTCAATCGATAGAATTAATAAAAAAAGAAAGACGTATAAATAAAACTTCGGTTTATACGCCTTCTTTTAATATTATTTTCTTATTATTCGAGCACACCAACTTGTTACGAAATCGTATTGATAGCCTTTACTCGTGTCTTAGCCCGTCTAAAAGCTAAATTTGCCTCAATTATTTGTCTCTTGCCTTCAGCTTTACTCAAGTTAGCTTCTGCAATTTCAAGAGTTTGCTGAGCTTCTTCTGGATCAATGTCACTACCCTTATCTGCATCATTTCCTAAAACAGTGATCTCATTATTGCCTATTCTAGAAAAACCATCCATTAAAGCCATCGTTAAACATTGGTCCTTAAGGCGTACTCTCAAAATACCTATATCTGCAGCTGTGACAATAGGCACGTGATTTGGTAATATGCCAATTTGTCCACTATTAGTAGATAAAATGATTTCCTTCACTTTTGAATCCCAAACAATTTGATTTGGGGTCAGTACACCAATATTTAAGGTCATTTCTTCAATTTACTCTCCATTTCTAAGTTCGTAGCCATAGCAGTAGCTTCATTGATGTTACCTACCAAATAAAAGGCCTGTTCAGGAAGACTATCTAATTCTCCGGAAAGGATCAATTTAAACCCTCTAATTGTTTCTGCTAGACCGACATATTTCCCCAAAGAACCGGTAAATACTTCTGATACAAAAAAGGGTTGTGATAAGAAACGCTCAATTTTTCGTGCTCTTGCTACAGTTAAGCGATCCTTTTCGGATAATTTGTCCAACCCAAGGATAACTATAATGTCTTGAAGTTCTTTGTAACAATGGAGAGTTTGTTTAACTCTTTGTGCAGTTTCATAATGTTCTTCACTAATGATATGAGGTTGGAGCATAGTTGACGTTGAATCTAAAAGATCTACTGCTAGATAGATACCCTTGGCAATCAATCCTCTTGATAGTATGGTAGTAGCATCTAAATGTGCGAATGTAATGGCAGGAGCAGGACCGGTTAAATCGTCTGCAGGTACATAAATTGCTTGAATGGAGGTTATAGATCCCTCTTTGGTAGAAGTAATTCTTTCTTGTAAAGAGCCCATTTTGGTACTAAGGATGGGTTGATAACCCATAGTGGAAGGCATTCTACGCAATAAAGCAAATACTTCGGATCCTACTTGGACAAAGCAGAAGATATTGTTGATAAATAGTAATACGTCTTGCTCATTAACATCTCGAAAATATTCCTCCATATTTAGGGCAGTTAAACCAACTCTCATACAAGCTCCTGGAGGTTCATTCATCTAACCATAAACTAAAGCTACTTTTGATTCTGCAATATTTTGTTCATTAAGTACTTCTGATTCTTTCATTTCCATGTAAAGATCATTTCCCTCATGAGTATGTTCACCTACTTTGCCAAACACAGATACACCTCCATGAGCTTTGGTAATGTTATTGATCAATTCCATAATGAGTATTGTTTTATCCACTCCAGCTCCCCGAATAGTCCAATTTTTCCTCCATGGCGATAAGAATCTAAAAGATCCACTACTTTAATTCTTGTTTCAAAAATAGATAATTTTGTATCTAACTGTATAAAGATAGGCGCAGATTTATGAATAGGAGATGTTCTGCGAGTATCTATAAGACCTAAATTATCAACGGGCTCTCCAAGCACATTGAAAATTCATCCTAGAGTTGCTTTGTCGACTAGAACACTTAGAGGAGCTCCCATGTCAATCACTTCCATCGCTCTCATTAGACCATCTGTAGCACTCATAGCTACAACCTTAACTTGATTATTTCCTAATAATTGTTGTACTTCACAAGTCATGTTAATTTGTTGACCTTTTATCTCGACCCTTAACTACAAGAGCATTGTGAATATTAGGCATCTTCCTCGGGGGTAAAACTACATCTAGTACCGGACCAATTATTTGAGCGATAAGTCCCAGGTTTTTTTTTTCAAGCACGTAAACCCCAGGACTAGAAGTGGTAGGATTTATTCTCATAATAAAATATATCGAAATTTTTTGCGAAAATTGTTGTAATAAAAGATAAATATTCGATAACAAAATAAGTTGATCAGTTAATTCAATTAGAAATGGGAGTTAGCACTCGATTTTCTTGGTACCATCCAACCAATGCAATTCAATTGTTTACTTATTTAATTTTTTCAATTTCAATGAGTAAATTTTCAAGTTCAACCGACCCATTTTCAAAATTTCAAGTGGATGAAATATTTAGAAAGTTTTTTGTTTTTCTTTCATTATAGAAAATATCGTCTTTATTATCTATGGAATTGGAACCTGAACTTTATTTTCGATTCATTTTTTCTATCTTGTTGGCCCTTATTTTAGCATATCGATTTACACACTTAGCCTTTTTTTTTACCCTTTCATTTCTTTTCAAGGGTAAATTTTGCATATTTTAATATCTAGGATTTACATATACAACATATATCACTATCAAAAGTGAATTTCTTATTATTTCTTTTTTGGATATTTTGATTCAAAATAAAGGGTAAGAGATTAGAAACTTGAAAAACGAAGATTGGGTTGTGCCATACATATGAAAGAGTATACAATAATAATATATTTGGCGAATCAAATACCATGGTTTAATAATGAACCATTATGATTAGTTGACAATTTTGTGAAAGATTCCTATGAAAGGTTTCATTAACTCCTAAGTCATGTCGAGTAGACCTTGTTGTTGTGAGAATTTTTAATTCATTGAGTTGTAGGGAGGGATTTATGTTACTACAAATAGACACTAAAGCAAGTGTTGGGTTCAAAGCAGGGTGTTAAAGATTATAAATTGACTTACTATACTCTTGACTATGAAACCATAGATACTGATATCTTGAACATTTCAAGTAACTCCTCAACTTGGAATTCCGCCTAAGGAAGCAGGGGCCGTAGTAGCTGCTGAATCTTCTACTGGTACATGAACAACTGTGTGGACCAATAGACTTACTAGTCTTGATCGTTACAAAGGATGATCTACCATTTTAGCCCGTTGCTAGAGAAGAAAATCAATATATTGCTTATGTAGCTTACCCCTTAGACCTTTTTGAAGAAGGTTTTGTTACTAACATGGTTACTTCCACTGTAGGTAATGTATTTGGGTTCAAAGCCCTATGCACTCTAAGTCTGGAGGATTTGCGAATCTCTCTTGCTTATTCTAAAACTTTCCAAGGCTTGCCTCAAGGCATCCAATTTGAGAGAGATAAATTGAACAAGTATGGCCACCCCCTATTGGGATGTACTATTAAACCTAAATTGGGGTTATCCGCTAAGAATTACGGTAGAGCAGTTTATGGATGTCTCCGTGGTGGACTTGATTTTGCCAAAGATGATGAGAACGTAAATTCCCAACCATTTATGCATTGGAGAGACAGTTTCTTATTTTGTCCCAAAGCTATTTATAAAGGACATGCCAAAATAGGTGAAATTAAAGGGCATTACTTGAATGTGATTGCGGGTACATGTGAAGAAAAGATCAAAATAGCTGTATTTGCCAGAGAATTGGGATTTCCTATCGTAATGCATGACTACTTAACAGAGGGATTCACCACAAATACTAGTTTCACTCATTATTGCCGGGATAATAGTCTACTTCTTCACATCCACCGTGCAATGCATGCAATTATCGATAGACAAAAGAATCATGGTATACACTTCCGTGTACTAGCTAAAGCATTACATATGTCTGGTGGAGATTATATTCACTCTGGTACCGTAGTAGGCAAACTTGAAGCAGAAAGAGAAATCACTTTAAGGTTTGTTGATTTATTACGTGATGATTTTGTTGAAAAAGATCGAAGCCGTGGTATTTTATTTCACTCAGGATTGGGTCTCTCTATTCACGTTTGGCATATGCCTGCTCTAACCAAGATCTTACTACTGAGGCCAGGTTATCCGTTTTTCTTGCCAGTCATGTATCAATTTATATCACAATAATTGGGGAGATGAAAAAATAATAATTAAAGCGTTCAAAGAATAACTTCACTATTGAAACAATTATTGGAGCTAACGTTCAAACAATAATACCACTGTTGAAAAAATAATTGAAGTATTTAAATAATAATTAATCAGGTTTAAAAAAAAAAAAACTTGACAAGAAAGATAAAATTTAATTGAATCAAATTATTATGAATCATATAAATCGTGTCTTCATTAAATAAATAAATAAAACTTATTAAATCAAACTAAAAATTAAATAAACTACTAACTTAAAAAAATTTAACCTAAAAAAAGAAGAAGAAAAAACTAACACTTGAAAATAATAAATATTAGTCAATTTATAAACTAAAAAAAATTAAAATTGATTCTTGAAGATAATAAAAAAAACTATATCTGAAAAAAATAATTATATACTCAATTTATATAGCAATAATTGAATAGATGATTAAAAAAATAATTAAAAAGTTCAAAGAATAATTCCACTGTAAAAACAATCATTGGAGCATTCAAAGAATAATTTCACTATTAAAATAATAGTTTCAAATAATAATTAATCGGGTAAAAAAAAAAAAATTTGGCAAGAAAGATAAGATTCAATTGAAACAAATTATTATGACTCATATAATTTGTGCATTCATTAAATAAAAAAAATTATTTCATCAAACTAAATAATAAATAATCTATTAAGTTAAATAATAATAATAAATAAATAAAAAATAAATAGCTTGAAAATAATAAATATTACACAATTTAACAAAAACTAAAATATTTAACCCATTCTTGAAGACCCTGTTTTTGGACAAGCATAAAACCAGGTCTTCAATATCAAGTTACACGGTTTTGGACCACATGGAGCCTGCATAGCAAGCTCCTACAGGTGACAATTTGAGTGTTCATCAATTTTATTTAAAAAAAAAAAAAAAAAAATTATTATGAATCAAACTAAATTAATAAATAAACTGATAACTTGAAAAAAAAAAAAAAAAAAAACCTAAAAGAAACTAACACTTGAAAATTATAAATATTACTCAATTTATATATAAAATAATTTAGAACTAAATCTTGAAGATAATAAAAAATATATATATATATTTTTTAAATTGAGATAGAGATGATAAAAATAATAATTAAAGTGTTTAATTAATAATTTCACTATTAAAACAATCATTGGAGGGTTCAAAACAATAATACTATTGGTGAAACAATAATTGAAATATTTAACTGATGATTAAACAGGTTAAAAAATTTTTTTTTGACAAGAAAGATAAAATTTAATTGAATCAAATTATTACAAATCATATAAATTGTGTATTCATTAAATTTTTTAAAAAATAATTATTATATCAAACTAAAAAATAATTAAACTGCTAACTTAAAAAAAATGGGAAGAAAAAACTAACACTTGAAAATAATAAATATTACTCAATTTATAAAAATAAAAAATAAAATCAATTCTTGAATATATAAAATAAAATAAAAAACTATACTTGAAAATAATAAATTTATGTACCCATTTTATATTGCAACAATTGGAGTGCTAATTAAAAATAATTAAAGTGTTCAAAAAAATAATTTCACTATTGAAACAATCATTGAAGTGATCAAACAATATTGTTAAAAAAAAATAAAATAATTTCAGCATTTAAGATAATAATTAATCAAGTAAAAAAAGAAAAAACCTTAACAAGAAAGATAAAATTTAATTGAATCAAATTATTATAAATCATATAAGTCGTGTATTCATTAAATTAAAAAAATTATTAATTAACCTAAAAACTATAACTAATAAGTATTACTTAATTAAAAAAAATTAAAACCGATTCTTAAAGATAAGAAAAAAAAATTACACTTGCAAATAATAAATTTATATAAAAATTAAAACCGATTGGATAGACATAAAATCAACACCCGATTTTAGACCACATGGCTCTTGCTTGGCGCCTACGGGGCTACGGGTGGCAATCCGAGGTCACACCAAAAACCTGGTGTTTAACACCCTGTATTTAAAAATGCTCAATTCAAGCAACATGTTTTCAAAACCTCCTATTTTTACTTCAAGTTTTAAAATTTACATCCTTTTGGCACTTTTTTCTCATAATAAGGGGAAAGGTTTGACAGCCATTACCACATAGTCCGATCCCCATAGATAAAAGAAATTAAAGCTAAATTTAAAAACACATGGATGGGAGAGGAAGGTGACAAAAGTACCATTTTGATTGTATCTTGAAGCCAAAGCAGACAAGCAGGATACCCACGCTTATTTTCTAATCTGATTTTTTATATATAAATAATCATTATATTAAAGAGAAGGAGGGCAATATTTGTACAGAACAAAACAACCACCAAAACACTGACAAAAACTACAAATTATAATTTAAACTATCTAAAAAATCTACAAAATACCTAATACAATGAAACCAGGAATGGATAGACAACTATTGGTACCACCTACATAATGGTACCGGGCATCAACTAACAACCTCAGACATTCCAAACACAACTCCAACAAGGCTTTTCTTTTGTAATCTGGTTGAAATATGACTGTAGAAATATATATATATATATATATATATGCATTTGGACAAATATAACAAAGGAAAATATAAAATCATGATTTGATCTTCTATTTGTAAAACTCATCAGTTAATCACTTGCATCCATCACTCACATTTGTCGCACAGGTCAAATTAATTAGTACAACAATATATTTTATGGAAAGAGAGACTACCAAGCCCTGCACCACAGCACATTAGCATAACAAGTTGAAAAAAAATCTGCAACTGCATTTACATTCACTTATTTGTTCTGTCTATTTTGTTTCTGCTGCATATCTCTAATGAAACTCTAAATACGTACAATATATGCAATTTCAAGAAGAAGCTGTCAGAGATCTTACTTTCTTCACAAAAGCACTGACATTCCATTGGGCGTCTTTTACCTTCATGGGAACTTCTCCCTATAGCTCAAGTCAGTATTGTTTCCAAAAGAATATACAGATTAATACTCCATGTCATCAGGTCCTAATAAACTCTGTCTCGTCTTCCATGTAGACGTCATTATCTTCAATAAACCTCTTTCCCATTGGTGGACTAAATATCAATCAATAAGCTGAAGTTATTGAACATTACTCCACCAGGCCAGCTCCTAACAGTTCTCTCTGGCTTTCCATGGAGGAGTCATTACCTTCAGGCCTCAAGCGTGTCTATCATTTTTATCATTAGTAGAAATAAGATATACCAGCTTATTATAACTGCATATACAACCCTCTTCTGAGTGTAGGACATCAGAACTCGTACACAAAAAATGCAGAACTAGCTCCCTTGTGCAACTCCTAATGCAAACTGGAATGAAATTCAAGGTACCAATTCAATTAGTTGTTTTGCAGCCCAGTCTCCCAATCTTGAGTACTTATGTTCCCTACAAGCATCAACCATCCTTGTCAACATTGGCACAGTGGGTTCAAACGGCATTCTCTTGACAAAATTCTCAAGCTCATTCATATGACCATGCCGACTGTAGAGTTCAATCATGGTCTGATAGTGCTCCAACCGAGGTAGGACAAAATACTCATTACTCATTGACTCAAAGCATTGTCCAGCCAAATCGACAAGGCCTTCATCTACACAAGCAAGCAAAATGCCCTGAAAGGTGACATGGTCTGGCTTCATGCCCTCGTTGTTCATTATCCTAAACAATTCAAGTGCCTCTCTACCCATTCGATTGTGACAACATCCCAAAATTATGGTGTTCCAAAGAATCAAATCACGTGAAGCTACCTCCTTAAAAACCATGAGAGCATAGTCAAGACAATGACATTTAGAGTACATGTCAACTAAAGCCCCCCTGATCACAATATCCATTTCATATCCATGTCTAATCATGTATCCATGAATTTGTTTTCCATGCTCAAGTGCAAAAGTATTTGCACATGCTGCCAGAAGGGTTCCAAATGTATATTTAGTTGGTGGTGTTACCAATTGCATCTCAGAAAATAATGGCATTGCTTGTTCACTCAGACGATGGCGAGCATGACTAGTCAACAAAGCATTCCAAGAAACCCCATCACGCCACTCAGTCATCTGGTAAAACCAAATTCTGGCACCATTCAAATTCCCACACTTACCATACATGTCCAAAAGGGCATTACCTACTATAACATTAGAATAGAAACCGTGTCTGTAAATATACACGTGAGCCTGTTTCCCCAATTCAAGATCTGAAAGACCAGCACACACGTTTAAGATCAACCCCAAAGTGACATGATCAACGTCTTCAGTTGTATTAAGCATCAAAAATACAAAATCCAGTGCCTCTTCCCATTGGAAGAAACGATTATATCCTGACAACATGGCATTCCACGAGACCACATTGCGTTCAGGCATCTCATCAAAAAGCTTCCTCGCCTCCCATGTTTTCCCGCTCAATGCATACCCTGAAACGATTGAAGTCCAAGAAACCAAATCTTTTGAACCAAGCTGATCAAAAATCCTGAAAGCATCATCTAGTTTGCCACACTTTGTATACATATCAATAAGAGAGCTTGAAACAAGTTGGTACTCTAGATAACTTATTTTAGTAGCAACTACATGTATTTGCATTCCCTCCTCGAGTGCAGGTATACTCGAACAAGCAACAAGAGCATTAGAGAATGTAAAATGCAATGGCCTGATATCCGTTGAAAGCATTTGGAAGAACAAGAAAATTGCCTCCTTCCCATCACCCATCTCAAGATACCGCCTAACAATTACATTCCAAGAAATGGCATTTGGACACTGGATCTCGTGAAACATTTTGCGGGCGTCACTCAAAATGCCGCATTTACCATAAACATCAACAAGAGAACTCCCTAAGATTATGTTCCTCTGAAAACCATATTTTTCTATAAGCCCATGGAGTTGTCTCGAGAGATCAAGGTCCAGTACTGCAGCACACGAACCAAGAATACTAGCAAATGTAATCTCATTAGCATAAACACCTGACCTATACATGCACACAAACAAGGACAATGCCTTATCAGGGAAACCCCTCTGCGTATAAGCTGTAATTATCGCATTCCAAGAACCCCCATCTCTTTGAGGCATTTCCTCGAACAACCCTCTCGCATCTTCCAAACATCCACATTTACCATAAGTCTCAATTGCTCGATTTAAGAGAAATATTGGTGGGGTAGGGAAGAAAGTAACCAAATGGGACTCAACCTTCCGTGCCTCTACAATGGCGGAATTCGAAGAACAAGTCTGGAAGAGATGTGCGTAAAGAGAATACGAAACTGGTTCTGGGGAAGCAAAGAGGAGGCTTACGGCTTTTTGAAGGTGACCCTCTTTGAGCAGAGTGAGGATTACGTTGGTTAAGGACTTTGTGCTGGTTGGTTGAGCCTGAGGCTTGCTAGTCGTGTTGCGAACAAGACGGTTGAGGACATTTACACCCATGTAAATGTAACAGAACAGAAGATGCACAACACAGGCCAGCTAACCCAATTCCAACATTTAGAAAGTAAATATATAAAATATTAATATCTTATTAGAATCACCAGCACAAGCCCCAAACCGATGACCATGAATCTCAGTTTTTAACTTTTTCTTTTGCAATAAATTGTCATTTTCAATTTTTTTTATCTATTAATTAAACTCAAATTTTATTTATTATTAGAAAAATTAAACTTAATTCAAATATAGTTTGGTGTTTATCCACTTTGTATACTCACTTTGCCATTAAGGTTAAACTATTAAACTTTCATCCATTTTCATTAAATAACAGCTAGAAATGCATAATAATTCTATGAAAAAAGAAAAAGAGAAGGGAAATGCAAAAAAAAAAAATATGAAACAAAATAGTTAAAACAATTTCCTTCTACTTGACTGAAAAAAATTGTATATGTCCAGCATATGTAATAAAAAAAGGATTTTAGACATGTTTGAATAAAAAAGATATATATTGTAAGTGGATGAAATAAAATAAAATAAATCTTTTGATTTTTTCTTTTGGAGAATAAGATGGAAAATTAGGTAAGGTACCAACCATTCTGGCAGGGAACATTACACTTACATCACAACTACTCTATATCTGGAAGAACTCCGGCAGCACTTATGTCATGATCGAAGCTAAAAGTTCATCCAAGAGTGGTCACGTTCTTAAGTACTACCTTGACTGCTAGATTAACCCATTATTGGTATATAAATTTTTAATAATACTAGCAGTTTCTTTTTCTTTTCTTTTTTTTGAGGAAAAGTAATTTAATTCATTCATTGAAATCATCGCACATAACTGACATAAAATATGAGAAGCATCTTTCACCCAAATACAATCGCCATAGGTAGGTAAAGATGACCTAGATAGGTAGTGGGCACCTGCATTTCCATCCCTCTTAGTGTGTGATAACCTACATGTCTTGAAGCTTTGTTTTAAATCATGCATTCTTGGACAATATCACCAAACTAGCTAGGTGTTTCTACCTTCCAGGAGAGCATTACAAAGCACCATGCAGAGAGGTTTGCACCACGGCGCCAGCCTATGACCAAAGTTAGTAGCTAGGGTGCCAAGTTGTCCCCCAATGCCCCTGCAGCCCCATTTTTCCCTTTTGACCCTTTTCAACTCCCTATCAAGCTTGGACACTTCAAATACAACTTGGATAAGGAATTATGTTCTTTATACCTTACTTAAATGCTAGGGACTATTTTTATCCTTATTCCTTTTGAATATTTTTAACATTAATGACAATTTTCGTCTTAAGTTTGGGGTTGTTTCGTTTTTAGTTGTTTTGATCTTTGATGCTTGTAGTTTTTCTTAGGTTATTTAGTTAGCCATTATGTTATTATGCTTTTATGTTAAAATCCCTCATCCTACAATAAAATGTTAGTTTTCACATGATCTTGACTTTCATGTTAATTTTTTCAATTAGTGGCATTGTAGGATGTGATTTCCAACACTTTTGTGCACTTTGATTTTTTTTTTCCCTAGGATTGTGTTGCCTATTTAGAGACCGTTTAAGTTTTAGGAAGTTTATATTTAGTTAGGAACCTTATAATTTGTTTGATTCTCTCTTGAGGTGAAATCCTAGACAAAACTAAGTTAAGGACATGATTTAGGCCATCTTTGGACTATTTGAGCCTTTTTAAGCTTCACATTGATTTATATAATATCTTAGTTACCCATTTGGGCCTATATTGTCTTTTCTTTGACACCCACAAAAGTTTTGCCTAACCGTTTTTAAAATTCTAATTTTGAACCCTTACTCTCAAGCATGTTGATCATTCTAGGAACAAATTGAGCTATGCTAAGAAAAGGAGAAAAGGTTGGAATTGTAGAAAAAAATTAAAGAAAAGAAAAAAAAGAGTATATATATTTGTGCCTCTTGATCACTCCTATATTCATAATGAAAAGAAATAAGTTTGGGGGTGAGTTGGGCAAAAGGAAAAGAAAAAAGAAAAATGAAAGAGGTTAAAAGAAAAGGCGAACTATAAGGAGTTTGGTGAGTTGTGAAAAAAGCTCTTCAAGGGTCTTGATTAATCTATTATGCTTAGGATAACTTGAGTCTTAAAATTTCTTTTATCAAACTGTTGCCCTAGCCTACTTTATAAGCTTAATAAAGACCTATTGATTCTTAACTTAGTGACATCAGTATTAGTGGGGAGAGAGTTAAAAAGCACACTTATAGGTTTGAATGCTAAATGAAATTTTACTTAGACATAAACCGGATTGCATGCATTACTTTGTTAAAAGATCATTACACACACACACACTGAAATCCATTTGAATTTTTTGCTTGCTTTTAAATTAAATCATGAATTTAAGTGATACTTATGGTTGAAATTTAGTTAAGTTCATGTGAAGCTTTTGAGAGCATGTTGGGATTTCATTATGTTAGTGTGATGCATCTTTGGCTATTAGTTTTTGTTTATGTTTTTAATTTACTTTTCCTCAAGGGCTAGCAAAACCTCAAGTTTGGGAGTGTGATAACTCTTTGAAAAAGACTAATTTTTCATCCTTTTACTCATATTGATTTAGCTATGTTCTAGAGTTTTAATTGGTTTTTGCTTAGTTTTTAGTCAATTCCTAGTTAAGTCCTTATTGTATTAGGATCATGAATCCCAGTTGATTTGTTCTAGGATTGGGTGTTTTATATGAGATCTTAATTATATTAACTTAGCCTTTGTGTTTTGAAGGTCTAATACAAGAAGGAGTCCCATTGAGGTCAAATTGGAGGCCAAACCATCCAAAACTCATAAGACATGAGGACCTGCCCAGTAAATGGTGCCAAAGTGAAGACCAACTTAAAGTGTCGTGGCACTCTGGCCACTACTAGATAGCCTTGTCTCGTCAAATTTCAAGGTTGTGGTGCTGACACGATTTCCTAGTCCAAATTAAAGTGAGGGGTTTTAAGCCTATAGAAGGGGGAATACCTTGAGGGTTCAAAGGACAAAAGTTAGCTAAGATTTTTTGGAGTATTAGAGCTTATCAAGTGTGCAAGGAAGCAAGAGAAGCAAGGATCGTTGAATCTTGAAAACTGACAACCTTCATAGTTTTCTTTATTTATAGTCCTTCTTTACTTTCATTGTATTCTTTGATGTTTATTATTGTTAAAACCATGTTATACTAAGTAGCATAGAGTAGTTTCCCTTGTAGAATTGTAACTAAAACTCAACATGTAGCTTGATATTATTTTGTTTATGGATTGCTTAGGTTTTGGCATTTGATTTATTTAATTCATTCTATACTTAATGCTTCTAATAGATTGGTTATCTTTTAGATTGAATTAGGAAATCTAAAGGACCTTAGAAAAGTAATTAAAGTTTAACCTTGAATGAATTATCACTTGATTAAATTCATGCACATGCATGTTGTTGAGTTTGATTTGTGTATAGAATAGGAATACACCAATATGTCTTGTGTAGCCAATTTAGGTTCAATCTTAATGAGTCTTGTTTAATTTAATTTACATAAGAATATAGTGAATTTATTAAATGAGATATTAAGACATAGTAATATGCTTATAATTGACTGAGAACCCTAAGTTAATAACTCTTTGCCATAACTAAGCAAGACAATATAATAATAATTCAAGTGAAATGTTGAGTAAAGTTGTAGTTATAGACATATATCTAATATAATCTTTAGTTAATTTGTTTTTAGTTTATAATTAGTTCATAATCAACCCAAACTCAATCATTTGATTAAAATTGAAATTGCTAATTTTAGTAATTAACATAATATTTGTAAAACTCATTATGGGAACGATCTCTACTTTATCACTTTATTACTTGAAGACAAAGGACGATATGTGCTCTTGAATTAGTAAAATTTGTGTCAGTATCTTCTGTTTCTATAATTGGTAGATTTAGATAATGCCATTTCTTGTAGCCACATAATTTTTATATAGGCAAGAGAATTTCATGAAACTTGTATCTATTACAGTTAAAACTCATCTTCATGTTGTCAGGTTATACAACAAATAAACTTGTATAAAAAATCAAAACTGTTGAAAAGGTGCAAGTGATTAACTCTTTTATGTATAATTTATAGCTAAAGTCTTGAAAAAAAAATGGCTATCAACCTAAAACAACAAACTATTTCCAATTGTGTTATTTGGAATTCTTGGCCTCTTTTCAAGGTGATTCCGTATAGTTTTTGCTCACAGAACTAGTCAAGCTACTTAAAATATGATTTTCTCATTAAACAGTCAGTTTTTTAGACCAACTTTAACAATAAAAAAAAATCAAAAATTTAATTGTCATACTTACCCATAAAATAACCTCTAACTGGACTTGAGGCAATATGCTGCTGAGTAGAACCCGCCATCCGAACAACGGCAGCCTAAATTTAAAGCAATCCTTATCAAGCCATGAAGGACCTCTTTCTAACTTAATTGTATCATATCCAATTGCAGTGTTTTTACAGTGAATAGTGCTATGTGATTGCATTGCTTTTATAGTGAACAGTGCTATGTGGGGACCTAGATAGAGGACAAAAGTGTGCAAGCCAAACCTTGAAAGAAGAACCAGATAAAAAGAGATAAATAAAATTTCAATTATAGATATTATAGCTGTGAGGCTATGGCATAATTTCACATATGAACCCCAAGGGCCATCAACCACAATCCAAAGCGGAAATATTTGAGAAGCTCCTCAACATGCTGCAGAAACATGGTGTTGGCACTTATTCATAATAGAGAGGAAGTATCAAAATAAAATCAAAAGAAGATAGCTTTGAATAGAATATAAAAAGCCAAGAAAATCCAATCAAAGAAAGAAAAAGTTTGAAAAGAATATAAAAAAAATACTATTTTACTAGATTCAAAGGAAGCAGATTCTTATGTTAGTTTCACATCTAGCAGTAAATGAATGAAGTCGATATCTAAATTAGAGAAGTCAAATCTTTTTTTTTTCTTTCAAAACCATTTGATCCTATCCAAAAGATGGAAAGGTAAACTTTTACTTATTTGTTTGTCTGAAATTTGAACTGTGGAACCAAAGATGAATCTGTATTTGTGCTTTCTTCATTGGCCAATTTTAAGTGTTTATTAATTTTTTAATCACTGCAAGGTGTTTTACTATTTAATTTTCTGCCATGAGTTTTAGGTTCAAGAATTCACACAATAATACAAGACTCTACTTTTCTTAGTGTAACTCTTCTCTTAGACTATTATATTTTGGCTACTATTCTTCTGTCTTATGTAATAATTATACATGATTATATATATGAATTTAGAACACATTAACAATAAAACTTGCGTACCTGATTGAGCCATAACAACGGAATATGAGAAACCTTAAACAAGTACGCCTTAATAAAATGCTTATATAGCTAGTCTTCCTCTTTGTATTCTTTGTTTTTACTGGTAGCTCTCAATGGGGCAAGATATTCTTATCAAGAGAGAAGAGGAGACCTAGCTTATTTAGCATCAAATAAACCCTTAAGAGTCCTCCCATTAAAGACTCCTAAAGTCACTTAGTCTGCAATTATAGCTAATCCATATCTAACAGATAAGAAGTGTGCTAGAGCCCTATCCAAAATGATCACATAAACCATATAAGCTTTTACCAGCATATTTCAAGTAGACCAAACCTTAAGCCCGTTTTTATTAAAACTAAAACCATACAATTAATGACTGCCCACACACATGGAGTTTTTAACATTCTCTTACTTGGACAACATTAATTGTAGTTTTAAAATTTTGAAAAAAATATTTTAGAAAATTACTCTTAGGCAAGGTATAACTTTTATGTGGCTATAATTTTTTTTATTTTTAAATTTTGGTCTTGAGATGCACCTCAAACAATTCAGTCCAATTAAGTTATCAACATCGAATCATGGCAATCATTGTGCCAATTAAACGACACAAGACCAATCCATGGTTACAAATTCCAATAACCTAATCTACAATGGATATAGATGTGGTAGTGTGGCAAGAAAATAGCATCCATATGTAATCAACATAAGTTATTTTTATTGTCGGTCCTTTGAGTGATTTCATTAAAACTGAATGCTTTCAAAGGCACTAGAAATCACTTAAGCTTAATTTTAAGTTTGCATGTCTTAACAACCATCTCGAGATATCCACCTAGTATCATTTTGAGACATACTTCCAAATTGATAAAGCCGTCATACTTAAGATAGACATCAAGTCTTAAGATTTTAATACAATGGCATGTCATATATAAATAATCAGTATGTGCACATACAATATCAATCATATCACAATGAAAATAACTATTATTTTCATTAATAAAACATACCATCCAACAAGGATGAAAAACATGAGATACAAAATAACATATATAACATGCTAACTAGTTTGAATAAAACAATGCAAACTCCTACTAACCAAATACATCAAATGACTCCACAATACTCATGTTATCAACATGACTTTTGAAGACCCCAGTCCTAAGTCCCTTGGTTAAAGGATCTGTTAACATTTTTTTTTTTTTTCAATATATTCAAACACAATGTCTCCCTTTTTCACTAAATTCCTAGTAGAATTCTTGTTATTCTTTGAAAAGAACACAGTAGAACTATTGTCAAAATAAATTTAAAAGGTCTAGAGATCGTATCAACCACACCAAGATAGGTTATCATGTTCTTCAACCATATACCCTATGTCGATGCTCCATAACAAGCAATAAACTCGGCTTACATAGTGGAAGAAGCAATGATTGTTTGTTTGAAACTTTTCCAATATACAACTCCCCTGGCTAACATGAAAATGTATCAAGTAGTGGATCTCATATCATCTTTGCAACCAGCAAACTCAGAATTAAAGTAACCAATTAACTCAAAGTGATCAACCATTCTATACAACAACATAAAATCCTTGGTTCTCTGTATATACCTAATAACTTTCTTCATAATAACCCAATGTTCTAGCCCTAGGTTTGATTGATATCTACCAATAACTTTCACTGCAAAGGCAATGTTAGTTCTGATGCAAACTTAAGTACACAACAAGCTTCCAACTACTCTAGCATAAGGCACATTCTTCATGCACTCACTTTGAAAATCATTTACAAGACATTGATCCAAACTGAATTTGTCACCATTGACAACTGGTACTTCCCTAGGCTTACATTTTGGCATATTGAACCTATCGAGCACACAATCAATATAGGCTCACTGAGAAAGACCTAACAAACGATGAGATATGTCCCAATGAATTTCAATACTAAGAACAAAGGATACCTCCCCATGATCCTTAATGTTAAAGGTCTTAAATAACTCGGGGTGAGTAGGCAGTTGGGTCTAGTCTGTTTTAGGCCTTTAGACACCCGACCCACTTATGTTGATTATTTAAATTTGTCACCCGTTTAAGCAACCGACTGAGTCAGTTGTTGTATTTTTTAACCAGGTATAAAATTACTTGATTTCGGTCGGTCAATCGGTTGTTGTATCACAATCCTCAAATTTCAAAATTTTTTAAGAACAAAAAAAAAAAAGGAAAAAATTAATAGAACATACATTGATCAATCTTGTTTTCAATAAAACCAAGAGAGGTGATTATATCATCAAACTTTAAGAACCACTGTCAGGATGCTTGTTTTAAACCATAGATAGACTTTGTGAATCCACAAATAAGTTCACTTCCTCCATTTTCTTTTAAGCCTTCAGGTTGAACCCTGTAAACCTCTTTAGCAAGATCTCCATTTAAGAAGGCTGTCTTCATATCCATCTAATGTAACTTAAGATTAAAATGAGCCATTAATATCATGATAGCCCTAAAAGAGTCTTAGTTAAGATAGGAGAGAAAGTCTTACTAAAATCCACACTATCTCTTTAAGAGAAATCTTTAGCTACAAGTCTTGCTTTGAAACGCTTAATTTTCCCTTTTGATTTTGTAAACCTACTTGCACCTAATAGGTTTACAACCCTCTAGAAGTGCAACTAACTCCTATACACCATTTTGTGCCATAGATTACATTTCTTCTCTCATGGCTTCAATCGACTTGTTTGATTGTGGACTAGAGATAGCTTCTCCATATGTAGTGGGATCAACAATATGACCAATATCATAATCAATCTCACTCAAATACATAATGAAGTCATCAGAAATAATATGCTTTGTTTGCCATTCAGACCTTCTGACAGGTATTTGTGCAACTAGATTCTATTGTTGAGCAGCTTTATTAGGAACATGTGCAGTAGCTTCAGTAGGAATAGGTGGTGCTATTTCAGCTTGTTCATTTACTTTCCTCCCATCACCTGTTCTCATAACAGGCATAGGTACAATTGCTTCTGATAGATCATATAAAGAAAAAATAACATCCTCATTTTGCTATCCGATCTAAAGATGAAGACTTTTCCAACTCAGTAACATCAAATTCCAAGAACTTGGCAGCTTGTGATTCCACTATTTTGGTTCTTTGTGTGGGACAATAGAACTTGTATCCTTTAGAGTGATCTAGATAACCAATAAAGTAATAATGGGTAGATTTAGGGTTAATTTTCTTCTCATTTAGATTATAGATTCTCACTTCAATTGGACAACCCTAGACATAAAAATGGTTCAAGCTAGGTTTTCTCCCAGTCCACAACTCGAAAGGTGCTTTAGGCACCATTTTATTGGGAACCTTATTAAGGATGTACAAGGTAGCTTTAATGGCTACTCCCCTAAGATATTCAGGTAAGTTTGACCTACTTATCATACTTCTTATTATGTCTTTAAGGATGCGATTACCCTTTTTTGCCACGCTTGATTGTTCAGGGCTACCAGGAATGATATATTGGATAACAATCCCACATTCTTGTAAGTACTTGGAAAATGACCATATGTTGTCCATCAACTCAATGTTTACCATAATACTCACCCCTACGGTCAAATCTCATAATCTTAATAACTTTCTCTAATTGTTTTTCAACTTCAGTTTTGAAAATTATAATTTATCAAGAGAATTAGATTTTTCTTTAATCAAGTATAGGAAACCAAAACGGGAAAAGTCATCAATGAAGGTAATGAAATAACAGTTTTTATACAAAGTGGTGGATTAGGGTTAAATAATGTTTGTGTGATTGATCTTTAAGAGTCCTGAACTACAAGTTGCCTCATTTTTCTTTGTCTTGGTCAATTGAGCTCTAATGCAATTAACATAAGTTTCTAAATCACCAAAATCAAGTGATGGTAAGATACCATCCTCAATGACTCTTTCAACTCTTTCTCTTGATATGTGATCCCGACGCTTATGCAAAAGTATTGAGGATTTCTCTTTAATTCAAGGTCTTTTGAAAATAACTTTTTCAGCATTTAAGGAGGAATTAACATTTAAGGGTGCTAAAATCATTTTGTATAAACCATTGGACAAAATACACCCTCCAAGAATTTCAGAATTTAAAAGCAACCAAACTTTCAAATTACCAAAATTAAAGGAATAACCAATTTTTTCCAACAAAGAAATTGAAATCAAAATTTGCCTAAAAGATGGTACATAAAAAGTGTTTTCCAAAACAAGTTCAAAACCACTTTCTAAAACTAAAAAGACAATTCCTATAGACTCGACTTCAACTTCGATATCATTCCTAACTCTAAGCTTTTGCCTCTAAATCTCTTAGCTTCCTTTTGTGTTTGAACCCCTGCATTGTACAAGCAACATGAACAGTTACACCACAGTCACGCCACCAAGAATTTAATGGGACATTAACTAAATTGGATTCAAAACAAATGAAAGCTTGTGAGTTACTTTCTTATTTACTAACCAAGTTTTCAATTTGAAGCAGTCTGCTTTCACATGACCTTTCTTTTTGCAAAAGAAACATGTAATGTCCTTTTTAATAGCAACCTTAGGACCATCCACAACAAGTTTCTAACTAGTACCATGCCCTTTCACATCCTGAGTTTTCTTATGATAGTAGATTTAGACTTACCTTGACCACCCTTGGTAGAACTAGGTTTAGAATGGGAAATAAAAAATGTAGTTTCACTCTTTTCTTTCTTAAGCTTATCCTCCTCAGCCACACACTTAGAGATATGGTCATTGATAGTCCAAGATTCATTTTAGGTACTATAGGCAGTTTTAATTTGGGAGAAGTCAGGTGGTAAGGAATTAAGAGAATGGTGAACCACAAAACTATAAGGGATTGGTATTTCTCTACTTTTAAGCTTAGTTTGGACATGAACAATTTTTAGAATAAATTCTTGAATCCCAGTTCCATTTTCATATCTCATAATGCTAGATCATTTATTAGCTTTCCAGTCTTAGCATTATCAGATACCTTGTACCTATTCCTTACAGCTTTCATGAAGTCTTTGGCACTTTGAGTTTCAGGCAAGCCACTTATAAGATGTTTAAAGATTGATCTCTTCATGTAGTTCAAACTCAACCTATTTGATTTTTCTCATTTCTCAAAAGCCTCTTTTTGAGCTATGGAGTTGGTATTAGAAAGATCAATAGGTTTCTTACTATGCAGAGCTAAATTGATATCCATAATTCTTAGGGCAAATTCAACATCTTGCTTCCATTTCTTAAAGTTGGAACCGTTCAACAATTTAACAGTAGCACTATTGTTATTAATAGCTAGGGAGACTAATTTAATTACAAATAATGTAGCATGTCAAATAAATTGAGTAATTAATAACCAAGAATAAAAATTTATTCTCTATGAATCCGTAGTGCATCATTACAAACTTGCCTTTAGGTAGAGAATGTAACATGCTATTAGGATCTCATGATCAACCCATGAAACCAAAATTAGAGCATCCTAGCTTTCGAAAAATCTATCCCCTTTGGACAGATAAATCTTCTAGGCCAGTATACCCCAAACCACATGTTCTTATATTTTCAAAAATTGAAGTATATAATAACCCTATTTGGGTAGGAAATTATATATAGTAATTTAAGAAACATCACGTAATATAGCTTTCAAAAATCCCACAAATCTGTATAGATAGACCAGCTGGAAAAATATAATTACTTATAATTTATCCTTTCAAATTGAAATATATTTTAAAAGTATCTCATAGGATAACTAAGCATATGTTGCAATTTTGAAAAACTAAATTAAAATGGAAGCATTCTACCAACACATGTTATGAAAACACTAGAGTACAAAATTATTTAGCTCTAACTAGGGAGAGTACCTACTATTTTTAATTTCAGAACATATAAAATATAAAAATTTAACAGTCTTTAACAATTATATATGTACAACCATATTAGTTTGAAACACAACAAAATATCATTTACTAAAACAATAATTTATGCATATAATATCCTAAATTTAACTATACCATAAAATTATAAAATTCAAAAAAAATAATTTTGCAAAAATTTGGGAGGGATATGACCGGCAGAGGGTAGCGCCTGTGGAACATGCACCTCCTACCATGCTAAGAGGTCGTTTGCACAGGCTGAAGTAGCCCTTCTTTTTCCTCCAGCCTGGTCTACTTGACCTGAAATGGAAGGAAATGAGTTTGCCTCAACTTGGTTACTGGAATTTACGTTTTCGATCCCTTCTTGATGCTTTTTCTCCAATTTTTTATTTGGGTTTTGTTTTAAATTACTTTTCTGACAATAACCCTATAACAATTTTATGTTTTTATCAAAATATTATGTCAATCAATTGAAATTATAATGATATGAACCCTAACTCTATTTCATAAGGGTTTCATCCCAATTTCTCAAAATAATACAAATTAAACTTACTAAAGATTCCTGATTATGTACGAAAACATACTAGAATCAAAACCTATTATTTAAATCAATCAAAGCAACATGAAATCATAGTTTCTTAAATCCAAAAATTAATTTTGATTTTAAAACAACCCGAATTTTAAAATTTAGATTTCTCAACTTATAGTTGATGAAATCATACAAACAATATATTAGAACAAAAATATTTCGAAGAGGAACAAAACCCCTAATCTTACAAATTCAATCTTAGACATTTAAGATTATGATTTTTGAGTTCAAAAAACTGACTTATATAAACCCTATAATTTTATTTTAAATAAATAAATATTAGGGTTCTAAATTCATGTAGATTAAACTCTGATACCACATATAATAAATATATAGGATCACATACATGAATTTAGAAGACATTAACAATAAAACTTATGTACCTGATTGAGCTATAGCAGCGGAATATGAGAAACCTCAAACAAGCACGTCTCAGTAGAATGCTTATATAGCTAGGTTTTCCTCTCAGTGCTCTTTATTTTTACTGGCAGCTCTCAATGGGGCAAGATATGCTTATCAAGAGAGGAGATGAGACCTAGCTTATTTATCATCAAATAAACCCTAAGAGTCTTCCTATTAAAGACTCCTAAAGTCATTCATACTGCTAATCCATATCTGTCAAATAAGAAGTGTGCTAGTATCCTATCCCAAATGATCGATAAACCATATGGGCTCTTATTAACACGTCTCAAGTGGACCAAACCTTAAGGCATTTTTTATTAAAACTAAAACCATACAATTAAAGACTGCCTACACACATGGAGTTTTTAACGCCCTATGCAATTTGTTTGTTACCATATAAGATATTGAACAGGAGTTAGCAAAACTAATGATTATGGATGTTATTTAATTTCTCATATAGAAATTATGGTATTGTCCACTATATAGTTTTGAATTTTTACTTCAAGTATATTTCTCTTTTTTATTTTGAAAATTAAGTCTATAGATCTGCAGGACTGGTTCATGGGTAAAAATGAACCAAAAAAAAAATTTGTGTATTATTTCCCTTTTTTACTATTTTTGATTTTTAAATTTTTCTAGAAAAAAAAAATTTAATAAGCCTGCCACATAATCAGATGAGATGGAATCATTAATACATGTGTCTTATTTTGAATGGAAGTAGTATTGTAAATGGAAACAATCTCTTACAATTATGCACTAACAGAGTAGCTTTTGTTAGTAAAATCTAAATATCTAACATTGGCTTCAAATAGGACTTCTTCGATGTGGGAAAAGTTGTTATCTTTGGTGGATGAATTATCTTCGCCCTAATATCAAGCGTGGCCTTTCTCTACTGAAGAAGAAAATACTATTATCCAACTTCAATACCACAAATCACCATCATAAAAGAAGGAGATAAATAGAGAGATAAGAAGATTAATGAAGAGAGAAAGAGATCCACGGAGAGAAGAAAGAAAGAATATACCTTAATTGCAATGGTAGGTGGCAATTTCAATATTGAAGGCTACTTTTGCTACTAGCGATAACAATTTTTCTTCTCAAATGCTAACAACGCTATTTGTATTTATGGAGTTTCATATTTGGAATTTGATTGGGTTTTGGAGTTTGGAATTTTTGGTTTAGTGGTATGGAGTTTCAGATGCAGTCTTCCTTAATGGTGGCATGGCACATGACAAAGGATGGACAACGGCTATCATGACCCGAATTTAGAACCATGACCTATGCAAGAACCAAGGTAAGATGAGGCTCACCTCAACTTAAATTAGCATCAAATTAATATCAAAATACAAGAAATAGACAAAGCAAAAGTAGATAACAACCTTCCAAAATCAAGTGTAACTACGGAGCAACACTTATAGAATAGCAAAGTACAAGTTTCAACATGAACAAGTGCTAGCATTAAACCTCGAATGAAAATATGCTCGGGCAAGTACAACATATGGTTGGGAACAAACAAATGTGCACAATTAATTTAAAGATTTAAAACTTGATACGTATATTTAACAAATGATATATTTCATAAAACCTTTCATAGTTTATAAGAATTGTTTCAAGAAACACCCTTATTAAAATTTCAAAGTAAAATAACTTACCAATTTATTATTATTTTTTTTTGAATATCAACTTTCACAAAATTCACAAGTTTATTTTTACAAAAAATCCCTAGTATGGTGTTGAGAGTACCAAAACGACAAGTTATAAAAAAAATAAAAAAAAAGATCAAACAACCAAAATATCAAGTTTCAAAGATATTTCTTAAAACTTAACCTTAAATTTTAGATTTGATCAGAACCTAAGAATTATGAAACTAATAAAATCTAAAAAAAAATCTAATGTGAACCTCAAATCTTAATCACATCAAAATCTAAAGAGAACTCCAAAGTTCTTTAAGCCTATTAAAAAATCATAGTGAACCTAAGAGTAAAGTAAACTATAACCCTAAGTCAAACACCCAAAAAGTGAAATATTGCTTAAGATTTAAATCTTATCATTCTTTTATTATAATATATATATATATATATATAAATTTATCATTCTAGGTAACCTCGAAAAAGAAGTCTTTGCCAACAGTCAAATTTAATTTTCTCAATTACAAGCTAAATACCAACGTCTAAGACTTCAAAATACCCTAAACTAATCCTAATGATCACACCTTTAAGATCAACCCACCTATTTGACAACTAACTTTGACCAAGACAACCTATAAGAGTAACAACCTTGGTACTTCTGCCTAAAACCTCTATTTAGTACAAACTCCCGACTCTAAATATCTTAAGTTACATTACATACCTAGTCTTATACTGTTACCAACATTAACCAAGTGATAAAAGATTTCAAATTTTAATAACGTCAGTCTAAATATACAATTTAGATGTACACAAGTAACCCACACTTTATCAGTATCTTACTAGAACCACAAATACTAAACTGGACAGATTCATTCAACAACCACACTTTTGTTCTTATAGAAAACAACAAGAAATGGTCAACTTCTAAACAAATGGAAGCATTTACCAATCAATATCATTATCCCTCATGCAAATACAAGACCCAAATTACATTATCTCAAATTTCACCAAAGTAAAGAATCAATCTTCAAATATTATCCGACCATAATACAAAATTAGTTCTCAAACAAGGCAAGACAACCATAAAGGGATTATCCTACACAAGATCCCATAGGTGTAAAATCAACCATGTAATAGTAATTTGGCACTATGCATAACTAGTCTTACAAAATAATTTTTCATTTTTAAAAATATCATTTTTCGTTTTCTTATTTGCTCTCAAAGTATTATGTTAGTCTTCATATAAAAAATCATCAAACAATATTTCCAATATATTTTTAGAAAACACTTTTAGTCTTATAATAGCTAAATTTAACCATACCAAGCAAATGTCAAATGAAATAGCCAATACCAAATATTCATCTTACAAAAACTGAATTATTTACAATAAATGTGAATTATGATATAACTTACTCATATGCAAGTTAGAAGTTCATAATGAGTAAACAACATTTGAAATATAGAGATAAAAAAAGAAAAGAAAAAGAACTTACCTAGGTTTATAATTAAACAAAGATCTAAAAAAAAAAAATTCTTATTATATTGTAAGTTCAAACAAATATATATCAAAAACATTTATTTGGAAAACATTTATAAAATATTACTTTTGGAAGAATCGAAGACAAAATATCAACGACCTAGTGGGCATATTACCCAAAAGTCAGCATTAGCCCTGTTGACTAGGCATCCAATTTTATATCAATTAAATCATACCAAAATAAATCTGAACAAATCCAATCTACGTGCTTAGCCTTACACGGGGCTAGCATCACCCTTGCTAGCTAAGGTCGAACTAAGGTGCCAAGAACTCTGCGTATTTTAATATCGACTTCAAAGGCAGATGCATATACTTTCCCTACACTACAAGAAAAAACATTATTTGCATTTGCTAAATACAGACGCAAAAATTCAAAATACATTTGCACACAGACACAGAAAAGCAGAAACAATAAGCCTAGACTCAGATAAATTTTTTTGCGTTTGCAAGAAAGATGCAAAACTTAGCCACCAGTAATTGGAGTACCATTATCAGCGTCTGTAATGCAGACGATAAAATGCAAATGTAAATATACTACGTTTTCTTAACAAATGTTGAAAAATTAACATAGATTATCTACATATGCATCCTGTAGACGTAATAAACACAAAATGCAGATTTAGATAACTAATGTTTTTTAATTATTTTATATATATTTATTTTTATACCTGTAAATACTTGCTTCAAAATAAATTTTTTATTTAAATCCAAATTTCATATAAAAAAAAAATTAACATACAAAAATTATTGATTGTAAAAATATTATTTACAATAAATAAAAAATGAAAGTAAAATACATAAATCTAAACATTGGCCTCATAATCTCCAAATCCTAAGTCTTCGTGATCATCTCCAGTTTTTTCGTCAGTCTGACTCAGGTGCGAAGGCCCAGATGTAGGAGGTAGAACCTAAAATAATAAAAATAAATAAGTTATATGTTATATACACTTATAAATTAATATGCATATAAGTTAAAACTCTAATTAATTAACATTGACAAATTAAGCAAAATTATCAAAATTATATTTTATTTTCGTTTGTTCCTACAAATCTTATTCTTCTCCATGGTCGTGCAGCTACTCCCAGAATCTTAAAAAGACTAGTTTTTGACCGTTTTGTCTCCTAAACGCAAACTTGGCAAGTTTTTGCCTTAAAACTTAAATTTTGACCTAAAATCGTAACCATTAATCCAAATAGATTTATGACTATACCTACAAGTCTTATTCATCTCCACGGTCATTTCAGTACTCCCGGAATCCTAAATGCACTAGCTTTTGACAGTTTTGCCCCTTAAAACCAAACTTGACAAGTTTTTGCCATGAAATTCAAATTTTGTCCTAAAATCTTAACTGTTGATCCAAATAGATTTTTGGATTTTTCTATAAGTCTTATTCATCCCACGGTCATTCCGGCACTTCCGAAATCCTAAACGAGGATAGTTTTTGACTGTTTTACCCCTCAAAACAAAATTTGGTAAGTTTTTGCCTTGTAACTCAAATTTAGTCCTAAAATCCTAACCATTGATCTAAATGAATTTTCATATTTTCCTGCAAGTCTTATTCATCCCCATAGTCATCCCTGTACTCCCAGAATCCTAAACAAACTAGTGTTTGACTATTTTGTCCCTCGAAACCAAACGTAGCAGGCTTTTGTCTTGAAACTCAAATTCTGGCCTAAAATCCTTACCAATGATCCAAATAGATTTATGGCTTTACTTACAATTTGTATTCATCCCCATGGTCATGCTAGGTACTCCCAGAATTCTAAATGGACTAGTTTTTGACTTTTTCGCCCCCCGAAACCAAACGTGACAAGTTTTTGCCTTGAATCTCAAATGTTGTCCTAAAATCTTAACCGTTGATCCAAATGGATTTATGGCTTTTCCTATAAGTCTTATTCATCTTCACTGGCGTTCTAGTACTCTTGGAATCTTAAATGGACTAGTTTTACTGTTTTGACTCCGAAACCAAACTTAGAAAGTTTTGCCTTGGAACTCAAATTTTGTCCTAAAATCCTAACCGTTGATTAAAATAGATTTTTGACTTTTCCTACTAGTCTTATTCATTCCCATGGTTGTTCCGATACTCCTGGAATCCTAAATAAATTAGTTTTTACCGTTTTGCCCCCTAAAACTAAAATTGGCAAGGTTTTGCATGTAAATAAAAATAATGCGTACTGAAGATGGTTGGGGTGGCGGTGTCAGAGGCGGTGGATGTACCTTAGCTCTCTCCTAATTAACTTATGTACAAACTTCATCTGCTCTAGAATGAGTCCAATATGAGATGGAGATGTAGTAAAAGTTGGCGCAAAGCTATGAGCAGCGGTGACAGAAACTGCAGACCTATTGATTGCACCCCATAATTGCTATGAGTTAATACAACCCCCGAAGCCGTAGATGAGTCCTTTTATCTTGTCGTCCACTAGTTTCATGAAGATAGCTGGGTCACTCATAAGGTTCTTAGTAGGTGCAACAGGTGTATTAGCACTATCCTGCTACCCGGTGCTAGATTGCCCTAGCTTCTCCACCTTTAAATCCTGAAACATGTCCTGCAAATGAAAACAAGTTATATACATAAAAAATAATAACAACTATGTAAAACAAAAAATGTTGATTTATACTTACACTATGATAACTCTAGAATAATAGAGTTATTTCATAATAATTTTAATTCATATTTGATCATAATCATGATATTTTGAGTTATAATATTAGTAAAATATAGTGTTGAAGTTGTTTTAGATTGTTTTAAGACTTTTGTAGAGTTTTTATCTTGATTAGGAATAGTTTTACAAATTTAATTTGTTTAAGGTGTCTTAGTAGTGTTCTAGTTTGGATTAAAGAAGGAAAGCAACTCAACTAGTGCTGCAGCGCTGAATAACATAAAGCCACGGGGCCATAAAAGGGAGAAATTGATGGATCAGACAACTAAGTTGAAACCGCGGCTCTAATACAAAGAAAAGCAAAATCAAATAAGTTAGTGAGTTAGAAGCCGTGGTGCTTGAAGAATGAAGCTATAGCATGATGAGCATGAAGCCGTAGTGCCAAAGTAAAAACCATGCAAGGGATTGGCACCACAGCGGGGTACAAGACTAGTCTTATTGAGATTAAACAAAACCTGTAGCACTGCAGTGCAATGGATGCCGATGCCGCAATGCTTGTATGGATTTTGAGGACTTTTATTTTAATTAAAATAGGAGAAAAAGGCTTATAAATAGAGGAGGAAATATGAGGTTAAGAGACACACTAGAGCTCGTGATAGAGAGTGCTTAAGAGTTGAAGGAGACTCGAAGAGTGATAACTTCTAGTTTTTATTTCTTTTTCTTCTTATTTTTATTTACTTGTAATGGCTATATCTTTAGTTTTTATGTTTTCTATAGTTAGTATGAAGTAGTTGTATTCTAGGGTAACGATTGAATCATATACAGCCAATGTGACTTTAGTTTTACTTAAATACATGCTTTACTTTTAGTATTTATATTGCCTTATTCTTAATGCTTTTAATTACTTAATCACCAGTTAGATTGATTAGGAATTCCGAATTTGACTTGGAAGAGTCAGTTTTGGGATTAGCCTTATATGATATAACTTATGTTTGGATTGTTCATATGATTTGGATGATCTGATTTGTCTAAGAGATAGTGATATACTCTTTTACCATAAGTAACCAGAATATTAGTTCTTAATGAATTTAATTTAGAATAATTCTTATAGGAATATAGGGAATTAGACTAAGAGAAATATATAATTGCTAGACATAGGAGTATACTAGTAATAGATTAGGAAATCTGGGTTAATATTAGCTAATGCATGAATTGATTTGAATTAAAATTATTAAGGTGTGGTGTGAGGAACATCGTAAACCCAAACTTAGTATTAATACTTTTAAATCGAATTTATCTCTGAATTTGCATTAGATTGATTAGAGTTAAGCTGCATTATAGTAGTAATTAGCATTAAAAAAAGTAATTATTCCTAGTGGGAATGATCTCTACTTGTTACTATATTACTTGAGAAAGATACATGAACTTGCGTTTGTATAATTCTTATCAAGTTTTTGGCACCATTGCTAGGGAGTAATTTATTTTATTTTGTTAATATCATTATAAGCTTACTTAATTCTAATTTCAAGTTTTTTGTTCTTGATTTCAGGTGCTATTGACTTTGCATCCAAAACATTAGAGATTTGGACTATTACCATACGATCCCGAGATCGAATGAGTGCTCATAAAGTTAAGAAAGAACCAAATCCTAAAATAATCTCATGCAATGATTGAGGATCAAGATATTCATGAAAACAAAGCTTCGAGGGATTATGTTATCCTTCTTGTGTAAGGCTCCACTCTAACATACAAAGACCAACCATTGCTACAAACAATTTTAAGATCAAACTAGGCACAATCCAGGTGATTCAACAATTTGCTCAGTTTGAGGGATTACTAAGTGAAGACCCCTATACATATTTAGTCTCATTCATGGAGTTGTGCGACACATTCAATTATAATGGCGTCTCTAATAATGCAGTCCTCCTTAGGCTTTTTTCCTTTCTCTTTCCAAGATAAGGAAAAAAGTTGGTTGTATTCATTACCTCAATATTCCATCACAATTTGGTTAGACATGGCACAAAATTTTTTTGGTCAAATTCTTTCCTTTTGCCAAAACCACCAAGCTAAGGAATGAAATCACATCATTTATTTAACAAGATCAAGAGTCTCTCTATGAGATGTGGGAGAGATATAAAGACCTCACGAGAAAGTGCCAACATAATGGCATTCCTAAGTGGCTGTAAGTGCATACTTTTTATAATGGTTTGGGAAACCAAACAAGAACAACAATTAATACTGCTAGTGGTGGTGCGTTGATAGGTAAATCTATAGATGATGCCTATGACCTTTTGGAAGAGATGGCCTCAAACTCTTATCAATAGCAAACTGAAAAGTTAACATCTCGAAGAGTTGCTGGAATTCATGAAGTTGATGCCATTACTATGCATAAGTGGCTGGGTTAACAAAGAGGTTTGATAATTTTGGAGTGCAACAAGAAGTTAAGGCCGTTGCCTTAGTATGTGAAGCTTGTGGTGAAGGTCATACCATGGACCAATGGCCAATTACTAAAGAAATTCAATATGTTCAAAATTTCAACAGTCAAAACAATCCTTATTCCAATACATATAATCCGGCGTAGAGAAACCACCCAAACTTTGGTTGGAATAATCAAGGATCATAAGTTGCAAGGCCTAATCCACCTCTTAGATTTCAACCTTCACAAAGGCAAGTAGCTCCTGAAAAGAAGTCATCCTTGGAAGATATGTTTTTGTAATACATGTCTTGGACTGATTTTGTTATTCAAAGCCGAGCTGCCTCCTCGAGAACATTAGAGACACAAATTGGGCAGCTAGCAAATACTTTGACTAGTAGACCTCATGGTGCTCTTTCTAGTGATACCAAAGCAAACTGTAGAAATGAGAGTGAGGAACAATGTAAAGCAACAAATTTTAGGAGTGGGAAAGAGTTAGAGGAGTAGAAAAATAAAATACAAGATGATGAAATTCCTATATCTCCTACTAAAAAGGAATTGCCTACTGAAGTCATAAAGGAGAAGGAAAAGAAGGTAGTTGCTGAACCTAAAAAGGCAAACCCTCATCTTCCATTCCCCAAAGGTTCCACAACCAGAATCTTGACAAGTAATTCCAAAAATTTCTGGATGTGCTCAAGAAACTTCATATAAATATTCCCTTTGTGGAAGCTCTTGAATAAATGCCAAGCTATGCAAAATTCATGAAAGACATCCTGTCCAAGAAGAGGAAGCTTGGTGATCATGAAACAGTTGCACTTACTGAAGAGTATAGCACCATACTTTAAAAAAAGCTACAACCTAAGTTGAAAGATTCAGGTAGTTTTACTATTCCTTACATCATAGACACCCAACATTTTAGTAGGGCACTTTGTGACTAAGCAGCTAGTATAAATTTAATGCCCTTATCAATTTATCAAAAGTTAAGAATAGTTGAAGTAAAACCAACATCAGTGACCTTACTATTAACTGATAGATCACTTACACACTCTAGAAGAATTGTAGAGGATGTTCTAGTTAAGGTGGACACATTGATCTTCTCTGTTGATTTCAAAGTTTTAAAATAGAAGAGGATAGGGAGGTACCTATTATATTAGGAAGACCTTTTCTAGCTACTGGTAGGACACTTATTGATATCCAAAAAAGTGAACCCACCATGAAGGTAAATGATCGAGGGATTAAATTTAATGTATTTTAATCCCTCAAGACCATGGAGAATGTTTTGCAATTAGCATGATGAGTAACCTTGTTCAAGAGATGTTCTTGGAAGAATATCCAAGTGACCCTCTTGAAGCTTCAATAATTTCACACTCTATAAGAGAAGATGATGATTTCAAGGAGTTTATGAAATTATTGGATGCATCACCACATATGCAAAAACCAAATCCAAGATTTGAAAATCTGGATTTACCACCATCCATTCCATCCGGATCAAGGACATCAATTGAAGAACCTCCTACATTGGAGTTGAAACCATAACCTAATCATCTAAGGTATGATTTTCTTGGTCCTTCATCTACTTTGCATATTATATTTCTACTCTTCTTACTAAGATACAGGAAGACAAACTCTTTTGTGTATTAAAAGAACATAAAAAAGCATTAGAATGGACAATTGCTGGCATTAAAACCATAAACCAACAACTGAGCATCAAAAGAGGCTTAATCCTGTAATGAAAGAGGTGGTGAAAAAAGAAATAATCAAGTGGTTAGATGCTGGAATTATCTATCCAATCTCGGGATAGTCATTAGGTAAGTCCTATCTAATATGTACCAAATAAAGGAGGGATGACAGTTGTTGCAAATATAAACAAAGAACTCATTCCTACAAGAACCGTTACTAGTTGAAAGGTGTGCATGGACTACCGAAAGCTGAACAAAGCTCCAATGAAGAACCACTTTCCCCTTCTATTCATTGACCAAATGCTAAATCGGCTGGCAGGTAAGGAATACTATTGCTTTCTAGAAGGTTATTCAAGGTATAATCAAATTGATATTATCCCAAAAGACTAAGAAAAAACTACATTTACTTGCCTTTATGGTACCTTTGCCCTTATTTTCAAAGGTGCATAATGGCAATTTTCACCGATATGGTAGAACAAGGGCTTGGAATTTTTATGGATGATTTTTCTGTTTTAGGTGACTCATATGATGAATGTCTCCATAATTTCACTTTAGTACTTAAAAGATGTGAAGGAGACCAACTTGGTCTTAAATTGGAAAAAAATGTCATTTCATGGTACAAGAAGGTATAGTTCTAGGCCATAAAGTGCCTAGCTAGGGAATTGAGGTAGATTAAGATAAGATTGAAACTATAGAAATATTACCTCCCCTTAGTTCAGTAGAAGTAATAAGAAGCTTTCTATGATATGCCAGCTTTTATAGGGGATTCATAAAAGACTTTTCAAAAATTTCCAAACCACTTTATAATCTTCTAGAAAAAGACACCCCATTCATATTTAATGATGCATGTCTTGCTGCTTTTTTAGAGTTGAAAAACAAATTAATAACAAATCTAATTATAGTAACCTCAAATTAGAACCCACTCTTTGAATTGATGTGTGATGATAGTGACTATGTGGTAGGTGCAGTGTTAGGACACAGAAAAGAAAAGATTTTTCACTTTATATACTATGCTAGTAAAATGTTAAATGGTGCTCAATTGAACTATACCACAACTGAAAAATAACTTTTAGTAGTAGTGTTTGCTTTGAAAAAATTCAATCTTATTTAATTGGAACTTCTGTCATTGTTTTTACTAACCATTCTACTATTAAGTATTTGATTGATACGAAAGATGCTAAGCCTAGGTTGATAAGGTGGATCCTATTACTACAAGAATTTGACTTAGAGATAAGAGACCAAAAGTGCTCTAAAAATTAAGTTGTTGATCACTTATCAAGACTGGAAAAAGATCATCAAGTAGTTGAACCCACTCATATAAATGAAACCTTCCCAGATAAACAACCCATCTAAGTTGTTAATAAAGCATTGCCCTGGTATGTTGACTTTGTGAACTATCTAATTGCCAAGTTCTTTCCTCCTAACCTAACTTCTCAACAAAAGAAAAAGATTTTACATGATATAAAATTCTTTGTTTGGGATGTCCCCTTCATATGTCAGCATTATACTGATCAGATATTAAGAAGGTGTCCTCCAGAGGAAGAGGTGGAGAGTATACTTCACCACTGCTATGCTTCAAAGTATGAAGGTCACTTTGGAAAGAGCCGAACTGCTGTAAAAGTGCTTAAATCAGGTTTTTATTGGTCTTCTTTAATTAAGGATGCTAATATATTTTTTTTCAAATGTGACAGGTGCCAAAGGATAGGCAACATATCTAGGAAGAATGAGATGCCACTTAATAACATACTTGAAGTGGAATTGTTTGATATATGGGGGATGGACTTCATGGGTCCATTCATCTTCTCATATACCAATCAATACATTCTTGTTGTTGTGGATTATGTCTCTAAATAGGTTGAAGCCACTACTATGCCAACCAATGACTTTAAAGTCATGACCAACTTCTTGAAAAAGAACATCTTTACATGCTTTGGTACACCCCGAGTAATTATCAGTGATGGATATCACTTTTGCAACAAACAAGTATGAGCTCTCTTTGCTAAATATGGGGTGACTTACAAGGTTGCACTAGCATATCATCCACAAATAAGTGGACAAGCTGAGATATCAAATCAAGAGATCAAAAGGATTCTAGAGAAGACTGTATGTCCATCATGGAAAGATTAGTCCAAGAGATTAGTCAATGTATTATGGGCATACCGAACAGTCTACAAGACCCTTTTAGGCATGTCTCCCTTTCGGCTAGTTTATGGTAAGGCTTGCCATCTATCAGTTGAGTTGGTGCATAATGCCTATTTGGTAATAAAAAAGCCGAACTTTGCCTATCAAGCTGCTAGTAAAATAAGACTTCTTCAACTGAACAAGATGGATGAGTTTAGGCTCAAATACAAGGAGAAGACCAAGAGGCTACATAATCAACGGATTGCTAAGCACAACTTTGAGTTAGGTTAACAGGTCCTACTCTATAATTCTCGGTTGAAGCTTTTCCCGAGTAAACTCATGTCAAGATGGTCTGGACCGTTCACTATTGCCAAAATGTTTCCATATGGTACTGTGAAGTTAATAGCCACTAATCCCTATAGAACATTTAAAGTGAATGGCTAACAATTAAAACGCTATCGAGGAGGAAAGATTGGTAATGAACATACTTCCATTAAACTTGATGAAGCTACTTGAGTAACACTAACATAAGCGAAGGACTTTAAACCATGTACTTGTTAGGAGGCAACTTAAGTTTCTAAAATCCTTTTTTATTTATTTTGGTTTTAGTTAGTTTAGTAATGTTTTAATTTGTACTCTATACTTAGCTTTCATATCATCTTTTTTCAGGTAACAAAGACTAAGCCCATCAGCAAAAAGTATTAATGCAGCAGCGCAACAATACCTCACGCCTTCGTGCCTCATAATCTAGAAAATATAAGAAATCAAACAGAGTGCGCAACGCCATGGAAAAGAAAGCCCTGGTAAGTTTCAGATTACTTTGAGCCGTGACTTCACAAATACACATGTTGCAGTGCCTAAATTCAATGAAAAATTACATTTTAGTCAGTGAGACCCGAGCCGCGGTCTCATCTCTTTGGCGCCACCGTGCCACTTACCTAGAAACAAAAATATTTTACATAGATTGCATTACACCATGGCACCCTTCTACTTAAGTCGCAGTGCAGTTATTTCAAAAAAAAAAAATCGGGGTTTTACACAGAGAGCATTGAGCCGTGACACCATGTTAATCAGGTTACGGTGCTAACCCAGTATTGTAAAATTTTCAAATTCTAAGGCTCAGCTCTGCTGCCCCTACTCCTTGACACCACAACACAGTATCGTGATCTCTTTTTTTAAATCAAAATTTAAGAACCATAACCTTCCCAACTCACACCCTAAACACCTAATGTTGTGATATTAGAGGTTTTAAGCTACAAACAACCAACATAACCCCATTCTAGTGCCTTTTAACACGTTCACACAAAAAATCCCTCACCTACATCAAGGTTTGCACTCTATTTGGAATTTCTTTAACACAAGTAAGTGCTATTCCCTTTCTCTTTACATTCTACAATTTTTTTTATAGGTAGAATGCTTTTCTTATGTTGTATGCTTAAATGCTTGATAGATTGTAGGTAGATATGTTCTTTAGGGAGTTCTTGATGATGAGTTCTTGGGTAATGTTAAATGAAATTGATGTTATATGAATCTATATCATCTCACTTTAACCATTATCCCTATAATTCTTGAATGTCCTTGATTAGTTTGTGATAGTGAAATAGGTTTGGGGGGATGGATGATGCATTTTGATAAGTATTACAAAGATGATATGATGTTGATATAACATGCCTTAGAATTTCTTTAAATATTGTGCTAGTCTAAGACCCTTTTTGTTGATTAACGAGCTATGTTTGACGTTGTTGCTGGGTATTTTGGGATTCCAGATTATATTGTTTTTGTTTTTCTGGACAATAGGAGCTAAGACAAAAGATACTATGCATGCTCGATCATCTGGTCCGAGCTTTGATAATAACCGTTTCATCTCTGCTACTGCAAAAAAGTGCTTTTATGACGGGCTTGTGGCACAGTGAGGTCTACACCTCAGTTTTGATTACTTCCTGGTGGTGGCCAATCTGATTGACAACAGATATTTGGGCTAAATTATTTGTATCACCCCCAACTAGAGTCATTGTAGTGGCTCGGGAATTTTATGCTAATATGGTGGAACACACTGATAGCAGAGTAATGGTGCGAGGAAAGATAGTATAATTGACAAGCAATGCAATCAATGCATATTATGGCGTTCCAGATATCCCTGAAATTGATTAGTATATGACCTATGCAAGTGGGATAATAGATTATGATGAACTAATCAATGCATTACACTGTCAAGGCTCCATTTGGAAGCTAACCAATGGAGAGTCGATTCATTTTTGGGCCAATCATCTACTAGCCTTTGCAAGGGCATGGTACTACTTTGGGCTAGCCAACATCCTCCCTAGTGGATATGCCAGTGGCGTGACTAAGGAGAGAACTATTCTGGTGTATACCATTATTCTAGGTATATCCATTGATGTTGGTAGAATTATTCATAGTGCCATATTGCAAGTTGCTAACACTGGACACTTAAGAATCTGGTTTCTCTTACTCATCACGGAACTGTGGTTTGAAGCTGGTGTACTTTAGGAGGACAGAGAACCGATGGTCTTGCCAAAGGGTACCATTGATGACAAGCTTATGAACAAATTTCAACTCCGGAATGCTGAAGTTGGTGAAGGTGATCTAGGAGCTCTAACTCAGCCCATTGGTACACAAAAGATGGCATTGGCTCAACGCATCTCACGATTTGAAGTGCAATGTGCAAACCATTGGTAGCATAACCATGCTGTCAACCACTAAAACAACCAGTTGCTAAGGAAGATGGGACCCTTCCACTTTCCCTCCTTGTCCCCAGCTACCAAACCTATTCTCACGTCCCAATGAGGTCATCAATATGATTTTGATGACAGAGGGGAGTCTTCTTTATCTTTTTTTTTTTCTTGCTTCTTTTTAGAACATTGGGACAATGTTTAGTATATGTTTTGGGGGGGGGGGGGTAACTTAAAGTTTTGTGATAATTCTCTATTCTAATATTATTTATGTATTGATGTTGATTTTTATAGCATCCAATTATAACTTTTTTGAATTTGTTATAATTAAGGCATATACTTCATATATACACTACACAAGGCTATTGTCGACTAGGGTTGATATTTTTAATGATTTTTTATTCTCTTTTTATAAACCCTAGACTCATTTTGATTTCTTTAATGGGTAAAAATTCATCTTGAGGCAAAATCCTAGGTAAAGCTCAGTTGAGAATATGATTTAGGCCATTTTTGGGTTAATAAAGCCTTTGTATATCCACTAATTTTTGAGCCTAATGCCTTTTTTTTTTTTTTCTTTTTTTCTTTCTTTCTATCATATGCATATGCTAACCAATCCTTTATTTGTAAGACCCATTTGCACCCTATTACATTAATCACATTCAATATGCAGTTTCATTGAGTTCAAAAGAAAAGAGAATGAGCTTGAAGCAAGTCTATGAGAAGAAGTGATTTACAAGGAAGAAAATGAAAAGAGATATTATGTAATCATCCTCACTTGATAAAAAATAAAGTTAGTTTTAATATTTTTATATCAAATTTATCTCTAAATTTGCATTGGTTTGATTAGGGTTAAGCAGCAACATAGTGGTAAATTGCATTAAAAAAGTAATTATTCCTCGTGAGAATAATCTCTACTTGTTACTATATTACTTGAGGACGATATGTGTGCTTGCGTTTGTATAGTTTCTATCACACTGATGGCCTTTAACGTTATGTCAACAAAATCATTGGACTTTTTCCTATGAGGACAATTGAAACTTTAATAACTATAGGTTCTCGACCCAATTCCAATCCTGTACAAAATTTTTAAAACAACAACAAAACTCAATTCAACTAAGTGTTAAATCACAAATTAGCTAGAGTCGGCTACATGAATCTTTTTCCTCCTTTCACATCGATCCAATGCATCATTTTCTATAATGCCTAAAGCAGTCATCCTTCTCGATGATTGCCCCCCATATAAGTTTTAGTCTCCCTCTACCATGTCTAACACCTTCCACTTGCACCAAGTTACCTTTCCTAAATACGGTGTCTATAGGTCAATATTGGATATGTCCAAATTAAAGTAAGTGATTCTCCCTCATTTTCTCTTTGATAGGTGCTACCACCACCTTCCTACGAATTTTTTCATTTCTTATTCTATCATTTCTTGTATGTCCAGTTATCTATCTCAACATTCGCATTTCGGCTACTCCCATCTTATGTGAGTTGTTTCTCAATTTCCCAACATTCAGAACTATACAACATAGCCGGTCTCATTGCCATCCTATTCAATTTCCTTTCAACCTATTCTAAATTATAGGATCACATAAAACTCCCAAAGCACTCCGCCACTTCACCCACCCTACCTTGATCATATGGTTCACATCATGCTTAATTGCATTATCTTTTTTGTATAAATGAACCTAAATATTTAAATACATCCTTTGCAATGTCACTAAAATTGCATTCCATATACTCAATTTTTGTCCAACTCAAACTAAGACCTTTAGATTCTGACACATTTCTCTATAATTCTAGTTTAGAATTTAAACTTTCTTTAGTTTCGTCTACCAACACAATATCATCGACAAATAACATGCACCATAGAGCCCTATCTTGAAGAGCTGAAGAAAGTTCATCTATGACTAAAGTAAATAGGTAAGGGCTTAAGGATGAATCTTAGTGAACACCTATTGTGATCAGAAACTCTGCCGTCATACCATCTACAGTCCACACCCTAGTCATTACTCTCTCATACATATCCTTAATAACTCTTACATATTTAGTTGGGACTTTCTTCTTCTCAAGAATTCACCACAAAACTTGTCTCAGCACTCTATCATATGCTTTTTCTATATCAATAAAGACCATATGAAGATCCTTTTTCTTTTCTCTATATTTCTTTATTAATCTCCTAAGTAAGAAAATAGCCTCCATTGTAGATCTTCTAGGCATAAAACGAAATTATTCTTTTAATTTAGAGTCTCATTTCTAAGCCTACATTCAATCACTCTTTCTCAAAGCTTGGTTGTATGACTTATAAGTTTTATTCTGCGATAATTTGTACAACTTTAAATATCTCTTTTATTTTATAAATAGGGATCAATGTACTCTTCCTCCATTCATAGGGCATTTTATTGGTTATTAAAATCTTGTTAAAAAGATTTGTGACCCAAGTTATACCAATATCTCCTAGGCATCTGCAAACTTCGATAAGGATATCATCTGGTCCCCTTACCTTACCATTTTTCATCTTATTAATAGCTTTTTTGACCTCGCTCTAATCTGATGAAAAAATCTATGGTTCATATCATCGAATGCATTATCTAGGAGGCCCATCCTCCTTCTAAGCAAGTAGGCCTAATGGTTGCTTCTTCTTTAATTTTGCACACAGCCTCTAGAATACGTCATTGCATCTCTTCACAGTCACTTCATCAAACATAGCATGAGATGCAGCTCTCTCCTCGGGGATGACACTGAAAATTAAACAACATAAATTACAAAAGAAAAGCATAATTGTTAGTAATTTAACAATATATTAAAATGAAATTAAAACTTTAAACAATAATAAAATTGAACTTATCATAAAATCATTATAGCATAAGGTCTTTATGTTCTCCAGGAACTTCTGGTACTGGAAGAGCAAATTTGGAAGATGTTTCATGATAATACCAAAAATGGTAATCACTACCTTTATGTTCTTGGGGTTGTCCGCAATGAATACTTTGCAATACAAACAAAAAAGAAACGAACGTTAGTAAAATACAAGGTATAAATATAATTGAATAAAAAATTATAAAAATAATTTACTTACTGGTCTCTAGCTATGTGTATGAGTGGATGATCCTCCTTAACCTCATAGGGAATGACAATCTTATCTTGCCCTTCTTCCCCCTCTCTACTCCTACACTACACTCCCCATGCTCGACATCTTAATCATGACCTATAACTGCAATACAAGTTAAGTGGTCTAAGAACAATGAAATTCATAAAAATTTAATAAATAACAAAATTAGCTATCAAAGTTTGAAATTGTAACTTATATGTAGGTACAGATCTTAAGCTCGATGGGATCTTATCTAAGCCCACATCAAAAAGGTCCCGAACCTACTCAAAGGATGGAGCAAGTAACAAAACACTAGGAGGTGGAGCTCTAATTGTATAGGGATATGGAAGTACTGGAGTTATAGATGGAGAAGAACCCGCCAGAGTAAATGGAGATAATGTCAATACTGTTGACATAAGTGATGAAGCTCCAATACTTCTTTGAAAGGGCGGTACGACGTCCTTTAGGCATGACTGTGTAATAACAAGCTAGAAATGTTTAACATACTAACAATACAACATCTTAATAAAAAATAATAATTAAAAAAAAACAAAACAAAACAAAATAAAGAAAAGTATTCTTCACTTGTTATTATAAACAATCAACGACAGTAAAGTTGCTTAGTTTAAAGTTTTTTGCCTTTAATGGGATCATTCATGAATTGATTCTACAAGACAAATAACATCATTTTCATGACCAAAAAATCTCACCAAGACTTAAAAGTAAAATAAAAATACTAATAACTTTAACAATAACATCATTTTCATGACTAGAGAGATATATTAAATGATAAGCAAAATGATGTCACTAGGTAGAAGTGCTTTCTTTGTACTGTTTTCTATATTGGGAGTTGCCTTACAACATATTTGCTTCTCATAATTGTATTCTTAGTCCAATTAGTCCCTTTTATTTTGTTGCTACTTATACTTCTCTAAATTGTTATTCTTTACGATCACTATGTATTTTTGTCCATATAATTACAATTGAGAATGTATGCTAACCAACTTCAAGCATATGTTAGTTACATCAAGCTTCAAAAATTCTGTAAACTCCAACTTTTGTTTATTCAACGCTTGAAGTTAAAAAATGCCTAAATTCCTAAAGTACTAAATTCTTAAATTATAGAGCCATGTTTTGAACTATGTTCTGTTATCAAAGAGAAATGCCTAAATTCCATATTGGAAACTAAATTACATATGCTAGAGTTGCTTAACTATGATTTTATATCTTGTTATATTTCTTCTAACTTCGCATTTCATAGTGAACTTGCTTATATGCAACAGGGCAAAGAGTATATCATGGCAGGCAAATTTCGCATATGTTGTAATCTATCTAAGCAATAGTACATTAGCTAGTTCAATGTAAGCTATGTATGTTTAGTATCAAGTAAATGTATAAAGTTTTAAGGAGAAGTTGTACTCACTTGAAAACATGTAACTTCAGGAAGTTACTTATGTTCACTTATAATGCACTAGCTTAGTATTAGAGTTGTTTTTATTTATTTATTTTTATGTCAAAGTACTATTTCATCACTTAGTGCCACCAAATTAGTAATTTAGACAATTTACTATACTTGCAAATTTTTCTAGTAACGTAATGAATTCCTTAGAACTGGCAAAGCAATAACAAACATAATCTATGATACAAACAAGTAAATCACCATGCAAACAACTAGCTTTTTATATTTCCTACGTATTATACTGTAGAAACAACATAACAGCAATTCAACATTCAACTTTATAACCCATTAAAACAGAGAACTAGCCCAAAAAAATAAAAATTATTCATTTGTAAGCAACAATTTCATTTTATGTATACCTGTTAAAACACAAAAAAAAATTCAATATACACATATATACCCATCTAACACAATCAAGAAAACTTACACACATAAATCAGTATAGAAAGATCTAATTTGTTTCTGATACTAAGAAAACCTTAGCCTTCTACAACTACCAATTAACCTAATAACATCACCACACCCAAACCATAAACTCATATCATCCTCATAAATATCCAAATTGTTTCTAATACTAAGAAAACCCTAGCCTTCTACAACTTCCCATTGACCTTATAACAACACCACACCCAAACCCTCACCTCATATCATACTCATAAATGGAAAAAACCTGGGTATTTTGAGATAAATATAAGAGAAATAAAGAAAAGAAAAGCTAGGGATAATTTTGACAAAGGAAACACACCTTATAGAAAAGCTGGGCAAGTAGATAGATAGCACTGGTGAGACTCACGATGACTGATAGATCTATACTTCTTTAGTGGCAAGTAGTAGTATCTGTGGTAAGAAGATCAAGTTACAATATCAGAGCTCGAGTTATAGGACAAGAAATGAAAAGAAGGAAGAAGAAGAAAAAATACACGAGCTGGGGTTTAATTTGGGAAAAAGTATGTGTCTGTGAAGGTAGACGTAGATATTATAAGTGACACACGAAGATAAAATTAATTTGTTATAAAAAAATAATACACATTTGTCTCTGCAAAGAGCACACGCAAATAAAAAAGTGCGAAAATTTATCCGTTTTTATGTCTGCGTTAAGTGTATCAACATTTGGGAAATAATTTTTTACACAATTATATGCGTCTACATAATGGAAAAGCAGAAAATAAGATTGTAAACGCAGATAGTACTTATTTGCTTATGGAATTTCTGAGTTTGTAGCAGTGCAGGCATAGATGTAATAATTTCTTGTAGTGAAAGTGCTTAAACTTCGTATTAATCGAAAAGTGATCAAATTGCAACTAATAGAAAAATGCATACACAACCTATGACATGGTTACCATGTGGGCACAATGGCTTGGTGTAGGGAAGTTACAAACAACACTAACACATTCTACTAGCATCCAACAAGCTCATGTATAACTTCAGTTTTACTAACTATACACTATCCACAAAAGCTTTTTGCACCAAAATCTCTTTGGTAAGAGGAGAAATCATTTTTTTCAGTTAACAATGCTATTTTCAAAAATGCCATCATGTCAAGGCCTATGTCAAACTACCCACAATAGTGTCCATCACACGACAAGCAGCCATGTGCGACATGCACTGGACAAGTTTGGATCGTGACATTCTCCCTCATTTAATTGGCTGATGTCCTCATTGACTCAGCTAATAGAAAGTCTTCAATCTATTACTAGAAAGTTTTCAATCTTTTGCTTGAAAATCTCAAATCTCCTCCTTAAACTTTGACAAGTCTCTGTCTTTCTCCCAGCTAATTTCTTCATCTCTAAAATCTTTCCACTTGACTAAGAAATCTAGGCTTGGGTGTTATTTGATGGTCACACTTCTTTTAGCTAGAATCTCCCCAATTACTCTGTTATGACTTATAGCCTAATTGACTGGTCACTTATTATATCTTGAATTAGTTTGGGACTTTACCTTATACGAGGCCCATCAAGTGTTTAAAGAAAGAGCCGCTGCTAACTTGTAATAATCTCATAATGATTTTTATCAATCGTAGAACTCTTTTGTGCATTAAAGAAAAAATTAGTAACATTAAGTAACCTATCGATACTTGTGACAATCTCTGGCATCTGGCCTCTCTTTAGCAACATCATTGTCGCAATGTCCCTCAAGCCTAACTGGTCTTGTCTCTAATTATGCGCAAGGTATCTCTTGGCTTTTCTTAGACCATTATTGTGGCAATTTCTAATACTCAGACCTTTTTGATAATGCTTATGTTGTGGCTTTCTCTAGAGCCCTAGTGGTATTGTCTCTGACCCACCACAATGGTACTTCTGGCCCTTCTGTGTCCATCTAAAAGTTTCATATTTCGAATCTTAGGACAATCTCTGGCATCTCAAACCATTTTTAACAACTCTTATGTCACAACATCCTCATAAGCCTAGGTTTTCTTGCCTCTTATCTACCATCAAGAATCTTTTGGTTCTTCCATATCTCTCATGGAAATCTTTGACAACACCTATGTCACAGCTTACTCTTAAGCTTAGGTGATCTTGCCTCTGATTCACCAATAAGAAACTTCTTTATCTCTTTACTCTTGAAGAGTTTAAATGACATACCCCAAGTCACCTGCTCATCTTGCTTCTTTAGGGCTTCCAAGTACCTAATTACACTAACTCTAGGAAACTCGTCATGAAAAGTAAGGCCTTAAGTTCTTCTTGATTCGAACCATGCAGTGTAGTATGCTCCACTCGATGTGAGCATCCTACAACTCTATGCTGACCTTGGCATAAGAAACAAGATATAGTCTTCGGTTGGAAGTCATTAGTTGAATATCGAGATGATGGGTTTGTTAGGTTTGGGATTTCCTTTTATCTTCTCTTTCACTTTTCTCTTTGTTAGGTTCAATAAACGGATTGTTACTTTACAACTTCCACTAGAAATTGGTCTCTAATCCTTACTACTAGATATGTTTGGAGCATAGTCTCCCAAATGCTCAACCACTGGTTGAACTGTTGCTAAATCTCGGATCCTCTACTACTACAGTTTGGCCATCTCCTAAAGCTTTAGACACTCAAGGAAATAGAATACCTTATCTTTATCTGACGTGTCTCAATCTCCAACATCAGTCTCACGAATCTCCTCACAAACTCATGTACTATTAATGTCTGTGTCAAGTCCCTTAACCTGCATCAAGCAATGTCTCTACATTCTTGGAGAAGAATTGAGTCTTCGACTTTCTCCATAAATCTTACCAGGTTTCAATCACACACCTATTGGCTTGAAGGTCAACATATTTTTTCTTCCACCAGAGTTTCACATAATCTAAAAGATACATCTAAGCAGTCATCACCTTCATTTCATCCGAATCCAATCTCATGGCTTGGAAGTACTGCTCCATGTGGAATAAAAACTTGTCCAATTCCTTCACATCGTGCACCTCTCCATAAGCCTAAGGCTTAGGAACTTTCATTCGAAAATTGTCCAACACTCTCATTATATGGGTTATGGTTGTTATTACACAACATTCTTATGTTTAGGTTGACCTTGATATTCAAGTAGTTCATCTTTCATGGTAGCTACTTCCTCTAAAAGCCCACCATTGCTCGTGCTTATCAAGCTTACCAATCCTCTCTGGGCTTTCCTCATGCTCATCGAGCTTATCAATCCTCTTTGGGCCTGATATTAACCTCTACATTCTCTTGAAGTGCAAGAAACTTGTCACCCGTAATGTTAGATAGAAGGATGAATTGAGTTCTTAAGTTGGTGAGTGGTTAATTGTTGCCTTTAGAGGTTAGATTATTATATGTAACTTTATGTATATTTAAATAAATGTGCAAGTGCAATATTTTAATGAGTTATTTGAATCATGCTTGTTTAAAATTATTTGTGGTTAATAAGGGCTAACAAATTAAATTTTTTTTTTTTTAAGAAATGAATTTTTATTTCCGGAACTGAGGTCCAGGTGCACCTAGGATATGTGGATTTGAAATTCTGAGACATTCTGTTTTTGATAAATGTTTTTAAAATTTAAGCGCTCAGCCCTAGTGTGATGGATTGTGTACGAAGTTTAACATGTTGTACTGGCACGTAAATGCCTGGTGGGGGAGAGATATTGTTGTACAGGGTTGAGTTACTCGTTGGCCCTTTATTTGCTTTGTATGCTGTAGTTGCTTTGATTTCTTTGTGATTTTATGAATCAGGTGAATTGTGAAGTTATGACGATTATAAACGTGTACGTGTAGTTTGAATTAAAAACATGAATATTGTTATATGATATTATATATGTGATAATACTTATGTTGAGTGATGCTAGTACTCTTTGGGTACTATTTTCCACTCACTGAGTCCATAAGACTCATTCCTCTTCTGTGGTTATTTATTTATTTATTATTATTTTTTTACTGACGGGGTACATCTGCTAAAATTTTAAATAAATTGTTATTTATTTTAATAAACTAACTTTTACAGTTAAATTTTGTTTTATAATATTTATTTTACTCTTTAGATTAGTTAAGTATGATGTTCATTTACTGTTTCAAAGTCAGGGTTACAGAGGTTTAGTTACCCATTCCCCTGGCTAGTCATGCCTTTGTGAGAGGTATGACAAGTTGGTATCAAAGCATGGTTTAGAGGTCCGTGACTGCAAATTTGAGACATTGTTGCTTTGTTTACGTACATTACCCGGGGACATATGTGGACTCTGTGACGCATTTCAATTCATTTTGAAACTTCAAGTTGTGATTCTTTAATGTACCAATCTTGGCCTTATACAATAAGGCGTGTCTTGAATTGGGTTGTATTGGTGTAGACACAATAACACGTAATTTTCGTGTTGTGAAAGGTCGTGACTTGAGTTATGTAAGATAATAGAACATTGGCTTCGATCAGTAGTGAATCAAATTTTAGATGTCTTTGATGAGAAATTAAGTTGTAGAGAACCATGAGTAATTTAATTGAAATTTTAGATTTTGCCATAGTAACCTCTGTAAGAGGTAGACCCTTTAGTTTAGTTTAACTAAATAGATAGTTGTTTGTAAAATTATTATATTTAAGATTTAGATAGGAACAATGAGAAGCAAAGGAAATAAATGACCCACTTTATGTAGACTATGAATTATTAAAGAAACCTATTTCAAACATATTTATTTTTTTGTGAAATGGATAGTGAAAATACATATACATGTGTAGTTCATCCAATTTCTTCTAAACTTACTTCTTAAGAAATATGAAAAGTTTTTATTTTATTTTTAATGTCAAGTTTGGAAGCTAATCCAGATATTGAATGTTGAATCTTGGAATTAACACATGTATTGGTAAAAAGAATAAAATCCAAGTCATCATAATTTGTTACTATATGGTTTTAGGAAGATGTGGCTGTTTAGGATATCGAGTATAAACTCTATTTAAGATCCGTGTACGCTCTTAAAGAGTTGAATTGGTTGTGCATGGTTTTAGGAGGTGATTAGGTAGAGGAGTTAGCTAAATATAATTATATAACATGACGTATGAGTAGTGTAAGGTGTACTTTAGTGGAAAATTACACCGAAATCACTTATTGGTTTGAATTTAATGAAACTTTCATTAAACGTCTTCTTTTTAGGAAGCTCAAATGCAGATGTAAGACTGGGTAGACAAGAAGTTTATTCGTTTTAATAGGTTTTCTTAAGATTCTCTAATTCTTTTGTCAGATTGTTCCAATGGTATGATGATAGCTAGTGATTATATGAAGTTCTCTTCCCTAATATTAAAGATTTATTTGAGGCTCAAAATCCTTTCAAGACTCAATGTATGTTCGGAATATCACCGATTCTGAATCATGAAGAGTATTGTTTTGATAGTTGTTTTCCATACTCAATCAAAATATAATAATTTTGAGTAATGTCTTTTGAACTTATAAAGTTTCTGTGGATATCATAGACTTTCAAAGCAAGAAGTAAGAAGTTGCATGCGAGATATTTTGTAAGATGTTCTGAGAAATATTTCAGTACTACATACTTTGAGTAGAAAATTTTGATAAGAAATATCTAGAATTTAAAAATTTATAGGGATTAGTTAGGTATTATAGAAGAATTTTTGAAACTTTTCCTCATACGGAGTGTCTTTGACTCGGTGGATTTAATGAAAATGTTGAATTTATGGATTAAATATAATATATATATATATAATAGTAATAATAAGCTTTATATTAATCTCTTAAAGTGTGAATTTTTTTTAATATGTTTAAAGTTTAAAGTTTATTAGGTTTATTGGATATGTTTTGATGTCTAACGAAAAGTTGAGCTTACAATCCCTAAAAATTAATGGATTCGAGGTTTTTCGTTGAGTTCTTACATTTTCATTTAATCTAGTTTATATTAATTTAATCGATTTTGGTAACCCCTGTTATATGATTTATTATTCCAAAGAGAAAATCCTTGTAGTATCGATTAATTATTAACAAAATGTTACAATCCGGTAGGATAACATTAGGAAAGTTGACTATAACATTAATAAAACATTTAGTTTGAAATAACATGAAAATTTTAATTAATGAGTATCGATGGGTATATTGAGAGGTGGTAATAAATAATATGAGTATAAAAGAGGTTGTAATTGAACTACGAGATTAGAATAATACGAAAGTAGGTGTAAGAAACTTTAGTATCTTAGAACTTTGATTTTGTTAAATTGATTATGTTAGTTAAGCAATGTTAAATCCTAGTTTAGATAAGCTTTTAGTAAGTTCTTTAAACTTAATGTAAAAGGGCAAAGTAGTTTAGGTAAAATACTTGAGAGGTGTTGTAGGAATGCTGGTTGTTAAATGGTATATGTATATGAAATTCTAGATAAATGAAGATGTAATTTATTAGTATATGATAATGAGGTGAATTGTTGGAAATTCATTGTGCTTATAGTAGGAAATATATATAATTCAGGTAATTGGGTAACTTTAAATAATCAAATCTAGCTAAACCAAATAATTGAAATCTAACCAATATTAAGTTCATTTAAATATTTAATTAGAAGACATTGAAATTAATTATGTTAAGTTAATGAATTAATGAATTGTACAAAGTGTTGATAAATGTATGAGCATACATGCATACATATTAAAGAAATGAATATATATATACTTAGAAATTAATTCATGTAGGTTTCAATTGTTAGAAACCAATTAGGAAACATGAAATTGATTAGGTTAACGTTGAGTTATAGAATTTGAGTTATTGACTAAATTGATCTAATCATGAGAAATTCGGTATTATGAGAGCCTTAAGTTTAGTGTAGGATTAGAAATTGAGTTTTATGAATTTCATTAATTAAATAGTTGATTGAAAGATATAGACAATTATTTAGGTTAATGTGGAACTTGATAATTAGGATATGAGTAAAATGTGTGAGTAAAGTTAATATCGGAATTATTGGTAATAGGGATTTTAGGAATTTAAAGTAGTCTATTAAAAAAAATACTTGCATTATTACTCATTTAGGTGAAGATTTTCGAATATATCGTAAGTTAAATATGTACCAATAAATAATCACCAGTAATAAATAAGGAAAGTACAATAATGCTATGAATAAATTAATATTACATATCAGTAATAGTAGTAGAGAAAGCTTTATATTATGAAAATTATATGTCACGTATAGTAATATTACATAGACGACTCCATTGTAATACATAAAATAATTTCTGAATCTTTTATTCAACTGATTTAATGTTTAGAACATGTATATATTATTAGCACTTTGTTTGATGGAGAGGTAGCATGGTAGTTTTTACATACTTTGTTTATATGTTTGAATTTTTATGTATATATAGAAAATATATTTATACATCCTTCAGAGGAAATAAGAAAGTTAAGAAATCCTTAAATATTGGCAAAAATTTCAATTATTGCTAACCAAGGGAAATAATTCAAAACTGAAAGTAAATAGAAGTTAATTCATTTTACTTATGTAATTATCCAATTTAGTTCATCAATTTGAATTTTAAATTAGGAATATGATATGATTCTGAACGTGGACTGGGGCTTAGATGTTTAATTATCAGAGTGACGTAGTGAAAACGTGGTGGAGTATGACAAAAACATTGATTCTAGTGCTTCTAAGAGGCTGATTTTGTTTTCAAGAGAATCATATTAAAAATTTCTTGAAATTTAATTTTGGCTATTTAAGTTAGACAGTTAATTTAATCAGGCTGATTTAATTTATGTTAGTGTACATTCGTATTAGCAGAGTTTTATGTGTTATGAATCAATGAAGAAAAAAAAAATTGGATAAGAATCTAATTTATGAGATATAATTAGTGGGGAGTATAAATAGACAAGTCTATAAACTTCGATTAATTATTTGGTGAAAACCAAGAAATAAGAAACAACCTGGGAAACAAGAAGTGCAGTGAAACGATGATTAACACTCAGGTTTTCACCAAAAAAAATTTGGATAAGAATCTAATTTATGAGAAATAATTAGTGGGGAGTATAAATAGACAAGTCTATAAACTTCGATTAATTATTTGGTGAAAACCAAGAAACAAGAAACAACCAAAAAAACAAGATGTGTATACATATAAAAGCTAGAAAGGTATGATTATATGTGTATATATTTAATCATAGAGCTAATATCCTCCACAAAACATGCATCATTCAACTTGCCTTTTCATCAATATTTTAATATATTTGCTTTATTTTTTCACCTCGCCCTTGTTCAACCGACTTATTCCTCTTCTTATTTCCCATTTTGCTGCATTTAACTCCATTTCCTTCCCCTATTCTACCCTACTTCAACTCCAAGAACTCAATTGAACTGTTTTGCCAAAGCTGGGTGTAGTTTCTTTGGCACTTTCCATACCACCTTCTATTTTGTAACCCCTTGTTTGTTGGCTGCCAAACTGGGTTAAGGAGCGTTGCTTTTCCTCTATTTTAACCTTGTAATCTTCCTTAATAGCCAGCTTTATTACTGTGCTCTCCTTTATTTCCTTGCTATCTTGTTGTTGTATTACTTTTGTAGCCGAGAGGAAGGGGTTTTTTTTTTGATTGGCTGTGATCACTTGGGTGTGTGTGGGTGACTTGGAGTAAGGTGCTAGCCAAGCCTTGTTTTGGTCCTTGCCGTGGGGTAACAATGTGAGGGTGTGGGAAATTTTCTAGTTAAGTGAGTAAGGGCAATTTATTGAAATTAAACATGAAGATTATGGTGTTGTTAAGAACTTAAATATAAGAGATTTAAAGGAGTTGTAAGTTTTTAACTAAGGTTTAGTAATTGTAAACACATGAGGAAGTTAGTAAAATAGGAAATTTGAATTTCAATTAGGACAATTAAGAACTTGTACACTGTAGATTTAGGGAATTCTAATTAGTTTGTAATTGAACTCAAAGATGTAAGCTGATATTGAATTTAATTGAACTTGTACACTGTAAGTTGATAGTGAATTAATGCAACTCAATATGTGGAATGAGAAAAATTTAAAGACTTGAAAGATTAAGTTGATTACTTTGGAAAAAAAATATACGTAGATTAATTAGGATTAATCATGTATTCCAAATAATTAATAAAATGTTTATAAGAAATTAAATATAAAATACTTATAGAAATTAATTGACATAAGTTTCACATATTAGATAGGTAATTGGAAACATAAAATTTAACCATGTTAATGTAAAATTGAAAAAAAAAAAAAAAAAAGAATTCTTGAATAAATTGAAGTAATAAACTTTAAATTATTAGCGAAGTATTTAAGAGGAATTAATTGCAAGGTAGTAAATGCAATAAATACATATAGAAATGAGAAATTAAATATAAGATATTTGTAAAAATTAATTTATATAAGTTTCAATTACTAAATAATTAATTAGGAAACATAAAATTTAATTATGTTGATGTTAAATTAATAAATTTAATTTTTAAATAAATGGAAGTAATTAATTTTATTTTATGATATTGGGTGAGATGTTTAAGAAAAATTAATTTCCGATTAGTATGTTACATATATAAAAAGATTATTGAGTTATAAAATTAATTATACAATGAGTATCATAAGTAATGTATGAATTAATAATTTTCAGCTCTGGATCGTGTCAATGATATACTGACATCATTAAATGTTAGACAGAAGGATGAATTGAGTTCTTGAGCTGATGAGTGGTTAATTGTTACTTTTAAAGGCTAGATTATTATATGTAAATGTATATATATTTAAATAAATGTGCAAGTGTAATATTTTAGTGAGTTATTTGAATCATGCTTATTTGAAATTCTTTGTGGTTGATAAGGGGAACAAATTGAATTTTTTTTATTTTTTTTGAGAAATGAATTTTTATTTCAGAAACTAGGGGTCTAAGTGCACCTAAGATATGTAGATTTGAAATTCTGAGACATTCTGATTCTGATAAATGTTTTTAAAATTTGAGTGCTCAGTCTCGGTGTAATGGATTGTGTACGGTGTTTAACTTGATGTACGGACGTGTAAATGCCCAATGGGGGGAGATATTGTTGTGCAAGGCTGAGTTACTCATTGGCCCTTTGTTTGCTTTGTATGCTGTGGTTGCTCTGATTTCTTTGTGATTTTATGAATCAGGTGAATTATGAAGCTTATGACGATTATAAACGTGTATGTGTAGTTTGAATTAAAAACATGAATATTGTTATATGATATTATTATATATGTGATAATACTTGTGTTGAGTGATAATACTTGGGTACTATTTTCCATTCATTGAGTCCATAAGACTCATTTCTCTTCTATGGTTATTTTTTTTTTGTAACAAGATCTTGAGGACGGCTTTTACCGATAATGAAGCTTACCAAGTGTTTGGTGGCGAGGTAACTTTTGGGAATCTCAATCTTGAGGTCAAATGGTAAAAATTTGCAGTTACACTAGAGTTATGGGGTGTTGGGCCTTATAAGGTGTAATAGCCTAATTAATTGTTATGGTGACAAGAAATGGAGCGGAGCTCCTTATTGTCCTTATTGTTTTTCTTGTTGTATAAGAATAGGGTTATTTAATTGTTCTTTTGGCATGTTCATTTGACAGGGAACATCTGCTGAAATTTTAAATAAATTGTTTTTTATTTTAGTATCGTGAGGGATATGATATGCCCCTCAGGTGTCAACTCGCATAGCCAGTGATCAATGAAGCAAATAATTAAGCAACAATATGATAACTATCACATAATTTGTGAGAAAGGGCTTCAACTTCTTATTAATCGAAAAGTGATCAAATTACAACCGATAGCAAAATGCTTACAAAACCTATGACATGGCTACCACGTTGCGTAATGGCTTGGTGTAGGGGAAGTTACAAGCAACTCTAACATATTTTACTAGCATCCAAGAAGCTCGTGTACAAGTTCAGTTTTATTGACTATATACTCTCCCCTAAAGAGCTTTTTGCACAAAAATCCTTCTAACAAGAAGAGACATCATTTTTCCTAGTTCGTATAATAGTATTTACAAAAATTTCATCATGTCAAGCTACCCACAATGGTGCTATCACAAGACAAAAGGCCATGTGCGACATGCATTGGATAAGTTTAGATTGTGACATTCTCCCCCACTTAATTGGTCGATGTCCTCATTGACTCGGTTGATTGAAAGTTTTCAAACTATTACTAGAATGTTTTCAATCTTTTGCTTAAAAATCTTCAATCTTCTCCTTAAACTCCGATAAGTCTTCATCTTTCTTCCAACTGATTTCTTCATCTCTCAAACCTTTCCACTTAACTAAGAACTCTAGTCATGGGCGCCATCTGATGACCACACTTCTTTCGGCTAGAATCTCATCAACGACTCTTTATTGTGACTTCTGGATATTGACTAGTCGATTGTTGGATCTTGAATTAATTTGGAACTCTTCCCTGTAGAAGGCCCATCAAGTGAATAGGAAAAGAGCCACTGTTGACCTGTAATAATCTCACAAGAATTTTTATTAGTCGCAGAACTTTTCTTTGCATTAAAGCAAAAGTTAGTCACAATAAGTAGCCTGTGGATCCTTATGACAATCTCTAGCATCCAGTCCCTCTTCAACAACATCAATGTTGTGGCTTCTCTCAAGCCAAGTGATCTTGCCTCTGGTGGTGCACAAGGTATCTCTTAGCTATTCTTAGACCATTGTTGTGGTAATCTCTAACACTCGCACCCTTTTGACAACACTTAAGTTGCGGCTTCCTCTTGAGCCCAGGTGGTCTTGTCTCTTACCTACCATAATGATACTTATGGCCCTTTTGTGTCTGTCCATAGTTCCAGATTTCTATTCTTAGGGCAATCTCTTACATCTCGGAACCTTTTCGATAACTCCTATGTTGCGGCTTCCTCACAAGCTTGGTGTTTTTGCCTTTGATCCTTCATTAAGAACCTTTTAGTTCTTCCACATATCTCGTGGTAATCTTTGACAACGCCTATATCATGGCTTACTCTTAAGCCTGGGCGGTCTTGACTCTAATCTAGTATGCTCTATCCGATGTGAGCATTTCGCAACTCTATGTGGACCTTAGCACAAGAAGCAAGATATATTCTTCAGTTTGGGACTCATAGTTGAATACCAAGATAATGGTGATCCTTTTTGGGAGTAGGATTTCCTCTATTCTCCCCTCCCTCCACTTTTCTCTTTGTTAGGTTTGATAAATGAATTATTACTATCTCTACAACTTCCACTAGAAGATTGTCTTGAATCCTTACTGGTAGTTATGTTTGAAGCATAGTCTCCCAAATGCTCAGCTACTGCTTGCTTGAGTTGGTGCTAAGTCTTAAATCTTCTGTCGCTGTAGTTCAGCCCTCTCCCAAGGCTTTAGATGCTCAAGGAAATATAATACCTTGTCCTTCTGACATGTCTCAATATATCTAGCATTAGTCTTGTGAATTTCTTCACATACTTATGCATTTTCCATGTATGAGTCAAGTCTCTTAACTTGCATCGAGCAATGTACTCTACGTTCTTAGGGAAGAATTGAGCCTTCAGCTCTTTCCACAAATCTTCTCAGTTGTCAATCACACACTACAAGCTTGAAAGTAGACATATTTTGTCCTCTACTAGAGCTTCGTATCATCTGAAAGGTACATCTATGCAGTCATCACCTTCATTTGCTTTGAATCCATCCTCACGGCTCATAAGTATTACTCCATGTTGAATAAAAACCTTTCTAACTCATTCGCATCTTGTGCCCTTCCATAGGCCTAAGGCCATGAACTTTCATCTGATGTTGTCCCACACCCTCAGCATATAAGTAATGATTGTCATTACCCAATGCTCTCATGGTTAGGTTGACCTTGGTGTTTAGCGCACCAAGTCTATCTTTCATGGTAGCTACTTCCTCTGAAAGCTCACCATTGTTCATGCTTACTGATCTTATCATTCCTCTCTAGGCCTAATAATTATTCTCTACATGCTCTTCAAGTGCAAGAAACCTATCACTCGTACCTTAAACCCTATTGCTCACCTATAGTAGCCTTATGCAATTGTCAAGCTTCTCAAGAGCCATCACTTGCTAGATTAAGTTCGTAATGTCTTATTCTTGGAACATAGCCGCACGCTTGTCATGAAGTTTCCCACTCTTGAAAACTCACCCACCTAGGTGTCGATCTAATCCTACTTTCGTTGTGTCATCATGCTCTTCATGATTGGCACTCCTCATCAGATTAAAATGAAATCCTACTTCCGTCAACTATTCGAAACGTAGCTTTGATACCAACTATCGTGTACTGACTTTGCTAGCACATAAAGAGGCAATGTAGCACTTACTATCCCCTTGTGGGTAGCAAGTCAGCTCCTCAAATGTCTCTCGGGTGTTAACTCACAAGGTTAGTGTGCAATGAAGTAAGCAAGCAAGCAACAAATTCTATTAGCATCCTACAAGCTCGTATACAACTTCAGTTTTACTGACTTTATAACCTCTTTAAAGAACTTTTTGCACCAAAGTCCTTCTGGCTGGTGGAGACATTATTTTTTCCAGTTGACATAATGGTATTTATGAAAATACCATCATGTTAAGACTTATGTCAAGCTACCCTACAATGGTGCCTATCACAAGGCAAAGGGCCATATGCCATATGCATTAGACAAACTTGAATTGTGACACCTTGGTGTTCTAATGAAACTGAAAATTGTTTACGTATACTTTGTGACTATAAGATTGCTAAACAGGTTTAGAACGGGTTGGAATTCCTTATTTTGTGTCCAACTTTCATGATTTATATATTTTTAATTGGATTAAAGTTAATTCCTGTCATTCTGATCCTTATATTTTGCATAATGCTAACCTTCATTAGAATATAATCTTTATAAAGTCCTTGACTTATTCTTGTTTCTTACAAGTTTCTAAATTCTATGCTCTTGCTACCAATTCCATTGTTAAGAATAGTGCCTCTATTTCAATTAAATGGCAGCCACATTCAACAGGTAATTTTAAATTGAACACTGATGGCTCTTGTTTGGAAAATTCTGGTATGTTTGTTGAAGGAGGCTTGATTATGAATGAACTTGAAGGTTTTATGAGTAGATTCATTGGCAATGTAAGTTTTGGATCTAGCATTGAAGTAGAATTTTGGGCATTAAGAGATGATTTAAAACTTAATATTGATTTAGGAATTAACAAGTTACAAGTTGATGTTGATGCTACCTTTGTTATCCATCTCATTAACCATGTAGATTTTACTTCTCATCCTCTTGGCTGCCTTATTCATGATTGTAAATCCTTATTGAAGGAAGTGAGTAAGGTGAAATTATCCCACAGCTTTCACCTTTCGAGAGGAGAACAAAGCTGCCGACTTTACTTGCTCAAGAAGCTTATCAAAGGACTAATGATCTTTCTGTATTCCAGGTTATGCCTTCCTTTATTTTTGATGCTATTTTGTAAGACTTAAAGGGGATGGAATCCTCTAGACTTATTAGTCTATTCTACTTTTTATGCGCCTATTTACCAAAAAAGGAAAAAAAAAAGGAATTTATGAAGTATAACTTATAGTTTTTAAATTATCTAATAATAGAATTACAGATAAATTAGTAGTATTTTAGTATTATTAAGAGTTATTAATTTCCTTTTATTAGAATTCTAGGTTTATTTTCATGTTATTAGTTTCATTTTTATAATGACCTATGATGCTACATTGTTAAAACAGTTTTTGATGAAATTATAAATTGTCCATTCGATTATATTATCAATTGGTCTTGAATTAATTGGTATTAGAGCTTAGGCTCTCATCCCGTTAGAAAACACAAAGACCAAAACAACCACAAAACTGCCCTCGTCTCCACTGTTTGCAGCTTGCTGTTGCTGTCCACCTCTGTAAGCTTCCATCAGTCGTTGTCCCAAAGTCACCAAAATTTGTGAAATTCATCACCATCCAAATTGGAATTCCTCAATCCATCCATCCCTAAAGTTTCAAAATCGAAAAAGACCCAGAACCACTAGAAACCACCCTAACTCGCAACTCCTCCATCGACAACTGTCATGTCACGGCATCAAAATCTCTGATCGACACAAGAATCAATACCAGAGCCCATCGATCTACCAACCCTGAAGCTTTGCTGCCTGAAAAACCACTAGATGAGCCTCTATGTGCCGATGAAGTTTTGCTGCCACCAAACACATAGTTGAAACCTTCTAACTCCTACAACCTAATCCTTTGACTGACACTACCAATAAAGTCAGAATTTCTAGATCTATAGTTCACCCAAATCTCACTGCAAAAGAAACCAGAGAGAAGCTCATGTGTGCCACGTGCTGTCAACTCCTTGCCAACCCGATCTGGTTTTGAATCTGACCCAAACTTTTAACTTACTCCAGAAATCGTCCCAGACCTAAAATCCTTTCTTTTTTTTTTTTTAATCGAGGTGGGGGAAATGGGAATAAACCTCCAAGTAGGTTTTCTAGGAGAGTTGACATTTGGACCTCCAAGATAAGTAGGAATATTAAATGCTGCTTGACTACTCAAAATCATGGCCTAGACTCGAGATCCTATCCTAACCTAAACCCATATCATAGCCCGGTTCAATTACCCTTGACCCACTTCATACCCATCATACTCTCTAACCTAGCCCCAAGATCACTTTATTTCCTTTCACATCCCAAAACCAAAAGAAAAAAAAAGTCTAAAGCCAAATAGAACCATTGCCCAGATTTATAACAGGCAACTATCCAGACTCAATTTTCATTCCAAGCCTGATTCAGGTCATTCCTGACCGGATTTTTGACAAATCAAATTAGTTTCAAAAGTATTTCGACCTCTTGAATTCAATTCTAAGGTCTATTTTTTCAAATTCTATTCCAACCTGGATGTTTTGTTCTGGTATGTTTTCTTAAATACTTAGTTCATCATTTTATGGCTCCCCAAGTTTACAACTTTTGGCTTTTTAAGAGGTATCTAAGAGATGTTCAATTGACTGCTCAAAGGAATGCATAGAATAATATTCTAAGAAATGTCAAAAATTCATTGCATGAGGTGAAACAATGATTAGAATGACCCTTAAAATACAATGATTGAAGACATGATGAATTGTCTTCACAAGAAATTATTGAACCTTTGACTAATAATTGTGATATTCAAGAACCAATTATACATGTGGATATAGTCAAAATAGAAGTACCGGATTCAGTACAAGTTTAGGTTGTAAAAAAGCTTCCAATTGAAGAAGATATAGTACAAGTTTCAGGAAAGATAGTAAACACAACACTTCCTTAATATCTATCATATTGAAATTGTCATTCTAATGAACTTTCAAGTGTTCAAAATTCCTAACAAATTTTTTAACTCCAATTTTTTTCGGCCACCATTGAAGACCTTACAACAAAATTTATTCCTCATTCTTCTCATTTCAAAACTCGAGGTCGAGTTTTTTTCTAACCAATGGATAATGATGGAGAACGAAATAATAGAATTTAAGATGTATCATTTAATATTTTTTAAATTGTCTAATATTAAATTAGGGATAAATTAGTACTATTTTAGTATTATTAAGAGTTATTAGTTTTCTTTTTATTAGAATTCTAGTTTATCTTTATGTTATTAGAGTTTCATCTTTATTAGGATTTTAGAATTATCTCTTTATACTATTAGGGTTTTCTAGAAAGTCTAATGACTGTAATGCTACATTGTTAAAAAAGCTTTTGATGAAATTATAAATTATCCCTTTCGATTATATTATCAGTTGGTTCTACATATAACAATTTGTTATTTTCTGGTGTTCATATGTCTTAATGTGACAATATGTTATTTTCTAGTGTTTCATGTGTCTATCAATGTGCCTTCCATCGTATCTTGACCCCAATAAACAACAAGTTTGCTACCATTTTATGTGAAAACCAAGGCAAGGAAAATCATAAGGGAGAGAATTAGTGTATAAGAAGGACTAATTTTGGTGACCATTTCTCTGAAGTTGGAGTTTGTAATGAGCTTAATTCGAAGATATTTTTTGAGCTCTGTTATTGCGTTGTTATTTCCACGAACATGGTATTTTCTAATACGGTAAGGGCTAGTTTGGTATGCAGTAATGATCATTTCATTCCATGCATGATTCCATGAAATAAGCATTCTTTTGTTTGGTACATTTTTAGCCTTAGAATACTCATTCCATTCTTGCTTATTCCATAGAAATAAGAACCCTCAAACCCACCTAGGGGGCGGGATTGCTTATTCTTACTTTTATGGAATCGTTTTAGTTCATTTAAATTACAAAAGATAAAAAAATAAAAAAAAATTATATAGAAATAAGAACCCTCAAACCCACCTAGGGGCGGGATTGCTTATTCTTACTTTTATGGAATCGTTTTAGTTCATTTAAATTACAAAAGATAAAAAAAATAAAAAAAATTATCACATAAAATAAAAAGTTGAATATTAATAAAATAATAATATTATATATAAATAAATAAAATAATAATATTATACATAAATAAATAAAATATATTTACTATTTAATTTAGGCAAATGAAAAAAATATCCTTCATATCTCATTAAATAATATAAAATCATATAAAATATTTTTAAAAAAATTGTATATAAAATTAATTATAAATGAATTCATTTTAGTCAAATGACAAAAGTATCTTTATTATCATAGTAAATAATACAATTATAAATAAATAATTAATGTTAAATAAATAAATTGGTTAAGTAATTTTAAACTGAAATATTAATGTTAATAATTATAGAAATAAGAAATAAGAAATAATAAAATAAGTGTAATTAATAATAAAATAAATATAAGTAATAATAATGATTAATTAATTAACAATAAATAAATAATATCATTTTTTTTTGAAAAATTAATTAAAAATTAAGAAATATATATATTTCATAAATTTTGTGATTGTTTTATTACTTTATCTACTGAGAGAAAATTTTATAATTTTTATATTATTTCATGTCTCTAAACTGCATATAAAATAAATAAATAGAATGAAATGATTATAACCCACCGATAAATGGAATGATCATTCTATTCCACCTGTATTCCATTCCTATTCTCTTTCCCATTCCTTTTTCCATTCCAATTTTAATGGAGCTAGATGAAGTGGGCATCGAATTTTCAATGTCGACTAATCCAACAGCATGTGTGAAGCCTGATGTGTACATAAAACTAGACCATGAGTTACTTTATTTCCCATGATGTGGAGAATATTCTTTCTCTTGATTTTTGAATTAAAATTATCTATTCACCTTTAAAATAAAAAAGAGCAAAATTTTAACTCTATCTAGTATGACATATAAATCTACAATTATATGTAAATTATTCATTACGTAACTAGTGTTTTTTGATTCTGAAATTCTTAGTCTTTTATTTTTTTATATAAAAAAGATCCACCTTTATCTATCGTAATTCCACAAAAAAGTGTGACCACCATTTCAATTCGTGGAAACCAAAAGTCAAAGTAAGTTTATTTATTTTTTTCATTAAAATAAATATACAATAATTTCTTGGAAGTTAAAAGCAATTACCGAAGCAATTCAAGTGGTTATATTGTATATTGTTTTTCTAAATGGCATCTTCTTCAACTGCAAACCATGTGGTCCCATAACTGACTCAGTTTTGTACAGTTTTTTATTTCTATTTGCTAAATGTCTGCTTCTTCCTTATATGCTCCAATTCTGGGCCTTTCTACTAGAATACACTGGTTTTGGACGCAAATATACCGAAAAAACTTAAAAAAGTTAAATACCCTGTTTTTGAATTTGTGTTTCAAAACACAATTTCATAATGATTTTGTATTTTGAAGATGTAAATTCAAAGTGCTACATCAACCTAAAATGCCAGATGAGATTGCATTGCTGGCACTTGATTTCGTGGGTTCAACCCACAAACTCAAGTATGTGTTTCTAATACATGAACTTGAGTTTGTATTTTTAAAACACGAATTCGAGTTTGTGTGTTGAAAACACAAATTCAAGTATGTGTTTTGTATAGAATCAATCGAATTTTAGAACCATTCCTCAATGAATATCATTCAAGTAATTTGTTTTCTTGTTAAAAAAATGAAAATTCGATTGAAGAGTGTCACACAACTTAGTACTAGTAAATGATACAAAATTTAGTACTAGTACACATGATATTACAGATCCAAATGTGACTATTACACATATTGATTCCAAGTAACTCCTCCATGTGGATAACATTGATACGCATAATGATGTTGATGGTGAGGACCATTATGATGGTGATGATTTACCAATCCAAGAGGGTGTATCACAGGTAACAGAGGTTCGATGGGGTCAAAAATGGGATAATCTTCCACCCGGAAAGAATCCGACAAGAAAGAGAAAGGCTCCCAAGTGTGGTACTCATGATTAAGAGTGTCATAGTCTACCTGATTTATGCATAATTATTTTTGAAATTGAATCTATGGACTGTTATTTGGGATTTATATTGATATTATGCATTTATTTTGGACTATTTGTGATATTAAGACTCCTGCCATTAATATTGGTGTGTTGAAATTAGGTTGTTATTTACTTGTCGTGACAGGAAGGAAATGATACAAAAATAGGGAAAACTTTGTTCAATTTTCTTTTATAATTTTTTTGGATTATTTGTGATATTAAGGCTCGTGTCGATAATATTGTTGTATTGAAAAGAGGATTGTTGTTTCTTAGTATTTAGTTGTCATAGTAGGAATAAAATAATATAAAAATAGGAGAAACTCTGTCCAATTTTCTATAAAAATAAGATTGACAAGTGCCTATGCAAGGATTTGTAACAGCATTTTAGTTTGACAAGTTGAATATACAAGCACATTTCAATACTTTGTCAAATTTCCAATTCATATGATGATACACCCAAATCAAGCATTTCAAACTATTATGTAAGGGTAAAAAGTGAGTGAAGAATTACTATTATCTACTCCTTCTAGAATTTTTATATATTTCTATTTTATAATTATTGTCTATCTTTACATTATAGCTATAATTCGAGTTTTCATAAATTTTTTTGAATAAGAAAACAAATAACTTGAATGATATTTATTGAAGAATGGTTCTAAAATTCAATTGAATCTAAGATACAGATAATTAGCATCAAAACTCAACTCAAATATGTATTTTCAAAACTAACCTAAATTTGTGTTTTCAGAACACATACTTGAATTTGTGTTTATAGAACACAGACTTGAGTTTGTGTTTTCAAAACACAAACCCAAATTTGTGTTTTCAAAACACAAACTTTAATTTATGTTTACAGAACACAAACTTGAATTCATGTTTTAAAAATACAAACTCAAGTTCGTGTCTTAGAAACACATACCTGAGTTTGTGGGTTGAACCCACGAACTCAAGCGCCAGCAATGCAACCTCATTTGGCATTTTAGGTTGACGTGGCACTTTGAATTTGTGTCTTCAAAACACAAACTCATTATGAAATTATGTTTTGAAGACAAGAATTCAAAAACAGGGGTATTTAATTCTTTAAGTTTTTTTTTTTTTTTGGTGTATTTGTGTAATTTTTTTAGAAAACTAGTGTATTCTAGTAGAAAAGTCCCAATTCTGAGTTCAACATCAAATTCTTCTGCAGATTTAAGCTGCATATCCCATCCCTTATGGCTTCTTCTTCTTTCTTAGCTGCTTCATCATCGTCAACTCTAGTACAGCATGATGTCTTTATAAGTTTCAGAGGTGAGGACACACGTCACAATTTTGTCAGCTATCTTCACCATACTTTGTCTTAAAAGAAAATCATAACCTACATTGATAATGACCTCAACAGAGGAGAAACAACATCTCCCAATCACTTCTCCAAGTAGTTGAAGAATCAACAATTTGGGTGATTATTCTCTCCAAGAATTATGCTTCCTCGAGATGGTGTTCGGATGAACTTGTAAAAATACTGGAATGCATGAAAGAGAATAGATTTGTGATACCCATTTTCTATAACGTAGATCTTTCACACGTACAACACCAAACTGGGAGTTACGAGAAAGCATTTGCTGAACATAACAATAAAGGCAAAGTCCAGTAGTGGATGGTTGCATTGAGTCAAACAGACAAATTTATCAAGGTGGAATTCCCAGAATTACAGATAACTAAAATCACTTTTCTCTTATAAACTAAACATTTGGAAATAAATGAGAGGATAGGGTACGGAAGAAGAGAAAAAGAGGATAAATAAAGAAAAATGCCACTTATTTATGAGAGTTTTAAGTAAATGAAAGGGGAAAAAATAGAGAATAAGGTACATTTTTTTTGTTCAGAAGTTGAAAATTGAAATGAAAGGAGATGATACCCCTGTTTGGCTTGTCATTTAAAGCAGTTTTTGGGTTAAAGTTTTTCTATAAATTGTTTCGTTATAGAGATTTTATTTTTCAAGTTTTACGGAAATTTTTTTTTGAATTTTTAAAGTCCTAAAAGCTGAAATTAAAAAAATTAATTTGGTCAAACAGAAAACAAGAAAAACTCAAATGAATTTTAATAATTATTTTATTTAGACAAATATAACCATAGTATTTCTCAAAATGATATCTTTAGTCATTTTAATACTTAATATCTTTTTTAAAAACTAAAAGCAAACAATTTTTTGTATCTCACATCACTTTTACGTTAACTTATACAAATATTTTTTCATCTTTTCATATAATTTTTTTTTTAAACAGCTCTATTTGAAAAATATTTTTACTTAAAACTCCTTTACACATAGCTTAATTAAATAGACCTGAGATATTATTACACAATTTTACAGTTATGCTCTTACAACGTTTTTATTTCAATATTAATATGTATTTTATAGAAATGATAGGGGTAATTTAGTCACAAAGACAAATATTATAATGTACCTTATTATCTTCCTCTAAATACTCTCAATTAGTTGGTAGGGTACATACATGTATCCTTCCATTTCCTCTCACTCTTTTAAGGAAAAAATAAAAAATAAAAAAAACCTCTCAAACCAAGAAAAATATGTACTCCTCTCATTTCTTCTCTACTCACCCTCCTACATCCAAATGAACCATAAGAGTTTATTTAGAGGTTTGAAGGTAAATGAGATTAGAGGAAGCGAGAGTAGAACCAAGAAAAAATAACACATTTTCTTTTTCTCTTTGGAGTTTAAAAAAATAAAGGGGAAAGAGAGACAATGATAAAATACATTGCTTATATATTTGGAAGTTGAGGGCAAAGGAGGTGAGATATATATTATGCATAAACTTATGATTATGCCCTTAAAATAACTTATTTGGATATTAATAGGTATTTAATTGAAAGAATAGTGGTAAATTGGCGACTGTAGACAAAAACATTATGTGCTTTATCTTCTCTTTCTAAATTTTTTTAATTTGGAGGAATTATAAAAGTTGAATTTTAATAAGCACATGTACCCTTTCATTCATCTCCTTTTTAAAAAAATCTCAAATAAAAGATTTGGTACCATTCATTCATTCTCCTCTCCTTTCCCCTCCCTCCATCCAAATGAGCCCTAGGAGATTTTCTATGTGGTGTTTTTGGGATATTTGTTAAGATACAATAAATATAGTATTTGAAAATTAAAACTTTCCAAAAACATCAACTTATGAAATAAATAACACTAAAGTCATAACTAACAACCATAATAAATACTGTAATCTTTTTATTTATGGTACATTAATAAGTGTCATAAGAGCATTTGTTTGATAGACCCATAACTAATTAATTAAAGACTAAATTACATTTTCATTATTAAGTTTTTTTTTTTTTTTGGTGGAAACAATTTGAGTATTTATGGTGGAAACATTTTGAGTATTTATATGTTAGTTTTTTGATTAACTACAGTGTCTAATTTTTTTAATTGAGAATCATTATATATATATATATATATTATTGAATCTTACACATACATTTTCATCTAATCACAAATAAAAATTTTCTGGAGAAAATGATGATCCTTTAAGAAAAATTTATGCTAAAACTATTATAAATACTTGCATAATAAGGATATACTTTTTTTTTTTTTTTGGTTATATATAATAGTATTTATTTTTATCATTTATGCTGAATTTTTATGTACTTTCTTTTCCTTGTCAATAGTAAGTACTGATGTTGCGCTTATTTATGTAATTGTTGGAGACATACTGAAGAAATTAAGCAATTTGCACCCAAGTGATTCAAAATTGATAGGTCTCTTCGGAACTGAAGAACAAATTGCAAATATTGAATTATTAATGAGTATTGAATCACCAAATATCCTCATGATCGTAATATGGGGAATGGGTGGAATTGGCAAAACAACAATTGCGGGTGCTCTTTACAATAAAATGTCCATTAAATATGAAGCTTTCTGCTTAATTGAGAATGTGAGAGAAGAATGTGAAAAACGAGGAACCCAATATATACGGGATCAATTATTCTTTAAACTGTTAGGGGAGACAAGGTGGCACTCCACATGTTGAATCTACTTGGGTAATAAAAAGGCTCCAATGGAAGAAGGTTCTAATTGTTCTTGTTGATGTGAGTGATTTAAGACAATTGGATGTCTTGGTTGGAGAGCACTGTTGGTTTGGTATTGGAAGCCGCATTATCGTGACAACCAGAAACAAGCAAGTAATTAGTAAAAGAGCTGATAAAATATATGAAGTTAAGGAACTAAAATTTGATGAAGCTCGTCAAATTTTTTGTACTTATGCTTTTAAAAAGATCCAAATTCCACAAGATTATATGGAATTGTGTTATAGAGTAGTATTGGATTATGCAAAAGGTATGCCTCTAGCTTTGAAGGTTTTGGGTTCCCTTCTTTATGGAAAAAGCAAACAAGAATGGGAAAGTGTAATGAAAAAACTCAAAAAGACTCCCAATGTAGATATTCAGAAAGTGTTGAAATTCAGTTATGATAGGTGATCATGATTAAAAGAAAATATTTCTTGATATCGCACATTTTTTTAAAGGCGAGGAAAAAAATAATGTAAAACATATATTGGATGGTTGTGACTTCTTCACCAACATTGGGATAAGAACTCTTTTATACAAGTCTCTTATAACTATTTCATCCGACAATATTATCTCCATGCATGACTTGTTACAAGAAATGGGGTGGGAAATTGTTCGTCATGAATGTAAGGAACTTGGAGGACATAGTCGTTTATATGATGCTGAGGATATTTATCATGTATTGGAGAATAACAAGGTAAAGATAAATTCTGTAATAAGTAAAAATAATGAGTGAAATTTTAATATAACTATGTTGCACATTTATATAATGATATTTCCATTTAATTTGTTGTAGGGGACTGATGCAATTGAAGCTATATTTCTAGATGATGAATAGAAGATGGTAAACTTTAGACTTGACACCTTTGCTAGGATGCATAAGCTCAAGATTCTAAGATTAGAAATTGTGAATTGGAATAATGAATTTGGCATGTGCCTTTCTAAAGGCCTTGAATCGTTGCCAAATGAACTAAGGCATTTATTTTGGCTTGAATATCGTCTACAATCATTGCTATCAAGTTTTTGTCCAGAAAAACTCTTTACACTTAATTTTTCTTTTAGCAAGATTAAGAAGCTTTGGAATGGAGTCCAGTTATTTATGCTTTAATTTATAGTTAGTATTAGCTTATTCTTCTTTTTTGGAATCAATTTCATACACCACATAAAATTAGCACATCTCGTTTCTTTATATTAGCTAGCATGAGAGAAACAACTGAGTTCTAAATTTTATATCTCTTGTATGATTTTTTGTTGTATTTTTTATTGTCTCCCCATATGAACTAGCTGAGTACCTAGGCCATCAATCAAATAAGAGAAGAACAACAAAACAATAAGAAAAAAAGCTCACTCAATTTGTTTATTTTGCCAACTTAACTCTATACTGCACATACCCAAGATTAGGAGTGAATCATGGTGACCCATTTTTATTAACTTGTTTGTTACGTATTTTATTATGATAGGAAATATTGACAATTTTATTTACTTGGTTGTTTAAATATTGCATTCTGAGAAAAAAAATAATTTTGTTTCTGTACAGGAACTCCCACATTTAAAGATATTCAACCTTGATGGATGTGTACATTTGATTGATCTCCCATATTTGTTTAGAGCACAAAATCTCGAAATAATGGTTCTTAGAGACTGTTGGAGTCTTGTTCATGTTCCGTCATCTATTAAGTATCTCCAAAAGCTTGTTTATCTCGATTTATCCTGCTGCACAAGACTTAAGAGTATTCTGCGCAACGTTCATTTAAGATCTCTCAAGACCCTTAATCTCTGTACTTGCAAAAGTCTTAAGGAGTTTTCAGTGACTTCAGACTTATGGAGAACTTATATTTATTTGACATAAGCATAGAAGTTTCTCCATCAATTGGTCGTCTCCACACACTTGTAGAACTAGAACTCGACATTTCTTGTATAGGAATAACAAAAATCTTGAACGACATCCTGGTCTGCTAAGTATTGTTGGAATGTTTAACACTAAGAGGTTACTATATTAAGAGCATACCAGAAAGTAATAAAACAATTTCTCATTTGACATACCTTAAGCAAGGTATATCAATATAATTCCTTATCTAATTTGCATTAGAAGCATTCGGAAGGAAGCTGAAAGGGGTCAAAAAGAGCAAAATGGGCTTGCTGGGATATTAGTGGTGTTGGGGCGCCAGCTTTTGGGCACTGTGGTGCCTTAGCCACGGGTTGAAATTCCCCTTCTAGCACCTAGCCGCCAGCTTTCTAGCACTGGGGAGCTAACTTCTTTGCCTGGTTCAATTCTTTAGCGTTGTGGCGCTACTTTATTACCGTTGAGGCGCCCAATGTACTTTTTATTTGCCCCCTTTCACCATGTTAATGGTATTTTGATGCTTGAATCTTGTACCTAATATAAAAACATAAAAATTAATTTAAAATATTCTAACAAATAAAAAACTAAGGTACAAAGTTAAAGAGCTTGGGTTGCCTCCTAAGTAGCACTTGATTTATAGTTGTCAGCTTGACTTTTGTATGCATAGCCCCTGTCCTCCCAATCCATTGAGGCTTTAGGAAGATTATTTTCTTCATAGTTCATAAATCTCTTCCTTTTCCTCTTGTATTTTCGCTATGAGCTTGTATTAGCCATGACATGATCTCCATTAGGAATCTCCTTCAAGTGCTTTGGCTTCCCTATTACTTGATCCTACCACTTGACAGCTTTCTTTCTTATTGAGCTTGCAGTCATCAAGGGTGGTGGCCTAGCAATTGAAAGTGCTTTAAAGGTAAGGTGTGTCAAGAGGAGCAATCTCTTCTTGAACTTCATTTAATGCTTCATGCACAACTTTAATTGCATAACATTCAGTTTTTGAAGGAAATGTCATAGCCTTAAAGACATTAAACTTTACTTCTTGGTCTTGAACTTTCATCACAAGTTCTCCTTTTTGCACATCAATGATAGTTCTACTGGTGACTGAGAATGGTCTCCCTAAAATAATGAGAATTTTTTTGTCTTGCTCCATGTCAAGAATGAGAAAGTCAGCTAGCAGTATTAACTTATCTACTTTGATTAGGACATCTTCAATGATTCCTCTTGAATAAGTTTGTGACAAATTCGCTAGTTGCAAGGTCACCTTAGTTAGCTTGATCTTCCCCTTTTTAAGTGCAAGCTTTTGAAATATTGAGAACGACATCAAGTTGATGCTTGTTCCCAAATCACATAGAGCTCTACCACTAAAGGACTTACCAATGGAAAATCGTATGTTGAAAGTACCCAGATCTTTAAGCTTTGGTGGTAGTTTCTTTTGGAGGATGGCACTATACTCTTTGATTAAAGCAATTATTTCGTGGTCCTCTATTTTACGCTTCTTAGCCAAGATGTCCTTCATAAACTTGACATATGTAGGCATTTGTTCAAGAGCTTCTATAAAAGGAATGTTGATGTGAATCTTCTTGAATACCTCCAGGAATTTTTTAAATTTCTCATCAAGCTTTAGCTTTTTAAGCCTTTGAGGGAAAAGTAGAGGTGGGTATGTAAGAGTATTTTATTGGGAGCTTGAACCTCCTCTTTACTACTCACAACTACTTCCTCATCTTGTACAAATAATTCTTCAATAAATGTCTTCTTTTCAAGTGCAGGAATTTGTGCTTGTGACTGAACACCAATTGGATAAATGGGCTTTGCTTTATTGGATTGCCCTTGATTACTCCAAGAAAAATTTGGGTGGTTTCTCCACCTCAGATTATAGGTGTTGGAGTAAGGATTACCTTGTTGCTTATTGTAATTGCTCAAGTAATTTGCAGCTTCATGGTTGTTTGGGCATAAATTTCTTGCATGTGCATCCCCACAAATCTCACATGTCATGGCTTGGCTTCTATTTAGTTGTCCTCCAAGGGTGTTAATTTTCTTTGACAAGACAACCATTTGTGCAATTAATACACTAATGGCATCCAACTCATGAACTCCAGCTACTCTGACAACCTTTTGGAAGACCATTGGTAATTATTAGTAGCCATCTCCTCTAATAATTCAAATGTTTCATCAATGGTCTTTCCTATTAAAGCTCCACCAGCTGCCGCATCAGTTATTGCCCTTGTTTGGCTCACCAAATCATTGTAGAAGGTTTTGACTTATAGTCACTTTGGCAAGGCATGGTAGGGGCATCTTCTAAGCAACTCCTTGAATCTTTCCTACGCTTCATAAAAAGATTCTGATTTAAGTTGCAAGAAAGAAGTGATTTCGTTCCCTAACTTAGTTGTTTTGGCCGGTGGAAAGAATTTGACTGAAAACTTTTGGGCCAATTCTTCCCACGTTGTAATAGAGTAGTGAATGAGTGCAAGCAGCTAGCTCTTTTCCTTTTCTGGAAGTGAGAAAGGAATGAGGCACAATCTTAATGCATAATTCGAAACTCCATTGATCTTGAAAGTATCATAAAGCTCCAAGAACATTGCACCATCTACTGAATCATTTGGATTTGTCCATGCTTGATTTCAAAATCAATGGCTTGGATTGCCAACCTTAGTGTGATTGAGTGAAGTTCTTACACTAGAGGGATTGCAAAGTCTTGCAAGAACTTAGGTTCTTGATTATTAGCCATAGTTGGAATTTGGCTTTATGCTTGTTACTTTTCCTTTCAAAGTTTTTGATATGTCTTATCAATTTCGAGATCGAATAGAACAAGCTCCAAGGTACGAGTTTTTCGCATGCACGATCAAGAGTACCTAAAAAGAAAAAAGAAAGTTTAATTAAAACTAGAACTAGTTGGTATTAATATTAATAAATATAAGAATAACTCCCTGGTAACGGCGCCAAAAACTTGATACAGATTTTACCTACCCAAGCACACATATTGTCTCAAGTAATATAGAGTAAGTCGATTATTGTTCCCATGAGAAGTTTTCAAATACTATGCTAAGTATTAAAATTAGCAATTTCAATTTTATTCAAACAGCTAAAATTTGAGTAGATTATGAACTAATTATAAACTAAAAGCAAATTATCAACCTAGACCTACAACTTCCCTTAACACTTCACTTGAATTATTACTATCTTGTCTTGCTAAGTTATGGCAAGAAAGTTTTAACCTAGAGTTCTTAATCATTAGAAGCATATTCCTATATCTTATAAATATATCTCACTTAATCAATTCACTATGTTCCTATGTGAATTAAGTTAAGCTCTCATTAAGATTTTAGCTACACAAGGCATATAGGTATATTCCTATCCTATACACAAATAAACTCAATAACATATGTTAAATTCAAAAAAGTGCTAATTCATTCAAGGTTTAATTAAAAGCATTAACCATAAAACAAATTAGATAAATCATATACCAAAACCTAAGCAATCCATAGATAAAATATCATCAAACTACATGTTAAGTTCTAGTTGCAATTCTAGAAAGGAAACTACTTTCATGCGACTTAGTGTAAACATGATTTCAATAATAACAAACATCAAAGGAATACAATAAAAAAGTAAATAGGGAGTAGAAATAGAGAAAGCTATGAAGGTTGTTGATCATTAAGCTCCTACGACCTTTGCTCATCTTGCTTCCTTGCAGCATTGACAAGCTTTAATACTCTAGAAAAATGTTACTAATTTGTATTTCAAATTGTGTGCTTAAGTCTTCTAGGTAGTCCTTCTTTTATAGGCTTAAAATCCTCAATTTCACTTCAATTCAGATTAGAAATCACTCCTGCACCAAAACCTAAGCTTCCCAAAGCCATAGTTTCAAAAATCAACAAAACTGGGTAACTTAGCAGTGGCTTGGGCATCGTGGCCTTAGCTTTATAAATATACCTCCCTTGTTTTACGCGTTTTGAGCTCAAATTTGACTTCCAATGGGACTTCTTATATTAGACCTTCAAAAAAAAATACTAAGTTAATATAAGTCATAACTCCTATAAGACACCTAAATCCTAATCCTAAAATAACTAAGAATCAACATCCTAATATAATACAGACTTAACTAAGAATTTAACTAAAACTAAGTAAAAATAACTAAAACTCTTGAACATAGCTAAATTAATGTAGGTAAAAGAATGTAAAATAACTCTATTTTCAAGAGTTAACAGCAACTAGTTTGATTATTTATCAAGGATGCTTAAGTTCCTCCATGAATCGTCAAAACAATACTCTTAATCAAACACACGAAATGATCAATGATTAGCAAGCTATTATAAACAAAAAGTCTATAATGATATAATTCACATAATTAATCGGTCCAAAACCTTTTAAGAAAATTTTATATTTTCGAAATGGTTGAAGGAATCGATACCACCCTTAGGGTTGAAGGAATCGATACCGCCCTTAGGATACATGCTAGCTTCCACTTGGTAAAATTGTCAATGTAGGGAATCCTTGCAGTAAAACTCTTTTGCTTCAAGCTAGGGGTCACAATTAAGGAGGAGGAATTTTTCAAGAACTTCTTCTTGCTCTAGGTTTCTCTCTTGGTGGATTTCTCACAATATGTCTCTTGTGGTTCTCATGCTTAGCCTAATCCTCCTTTTGCTTATGTCTAGGGTTGTAGAGTTTTAATCCATCCATGTTTTGCATTTAAATTAAACCTAAAGCCCAATGCCCAAACCTCCTTTAGTAATCCATAATCCTATTATGATTACTAATAGGCCTTTAGACTCCTAGTGGCCCAAATCTAATTAGGATTCCTACTAGGCCTTTTTTATCATTCAAGAAAACAAGTCTTACCACATATATATATATGTGTGTGTGTAGGTAATAAATTACCTTTACCTTTATATGCATGGAACTTAACTATTAATTTCAAAACTCCAATAATCATTATAGGTTCTTAACCAAAGTAAATTAAATTGTGTAACTTGTTAGGTTCTCTTATACGTTGGCAATAAATGTAATTGGTTACTTCCTAAAAAGTACGGTTAAATTAAAACACTTTTAATTTAACTTTGGTTTTGCTAAATCAACCAACTTACATTTATATATCAAGATTGACATCTAGCAATGTATCATGATCAGCCAAGTACATACAAAGTTAAGATTATTGATTAAACCTTTTAGTGCTTGCTTATTGTGTAATTCAATCCTTTAATTAAATTTATCCCAAGTTAGACATTGAGCATGATTTCTAGTGTCAACATTATCTTTTTCTAAATCCATTAGTACTTGAAACCCATTTTACATTTTGTCCTCAAAGAGATTCAAGAAAACATTTTTCTTAATCTCTTTCACTTTGGAAAGATTCTCGAAATAAGGACATACTTGTCTCAAGAGATAATAGGATATTCATCCTTTTTATTGATGATAATAAATTCTTTGTCTATCATTCATATACCTTCATATCCTCAACTACATATCTAATATTCACCCATGTATTATCCTTATTACAGAATGAAGGGAATGGCATCAAAACATGTAGATTCACATATAAAGTAATAAATTGATCTCAAGTCAAAGGATCACTTACACCTCTAACACTTTAAGAACTTCCATTGACACGTGAGTAAAGATTGCAAGTGGTTTCTTGTTGTAGGTTAATTCAGTGTACTTGTTCAACTAACAAGAACCAATATGCTTGTCTCAGTATCACCATGCTTGTAGTTTATAGGATCACTACTCTCTTAATAAAAGAATTACACAGCATATGCTCATCTCAAAAGATCATTAATATTCCTATTCTCGATGATTCATTGACTAAGAATACTTTTAGAATAATACAATTATGATCTATATCATAATTATGAATACACAGTAATTATTCTAAGGACTTTAAACATGGTTATCTCAAATCTCATTTTAACACATTCTTAAAAATTGCCTAATTAATATTATTACATGCATTTGAATATAAATAAAATTTCATTTCAACCAACCATCAATTGACTCTTGAATACCAATACTAACAATTTCTCACTTGGCCTAGAGCCAATCACAATGATATCTAAGTCCTACCATATCAAAGTGGCGATCATGCTTGCACTATGGCAAAGGCTTCATATGCGGATTTTTCACATTCTTATCAGTAGGAATGTGCTCTATCTTTATATCTCATCCTACCAATGATTTCCTTAATCAAGTGATACCGCCTTAGTACATGTTTAGATTAGTGAGAGCTTTGTTCCTTTGCTTGTGCAATAGCCTTATTGTTATCATAATATAACTATATTGGATTAACATAGGAACCATCCCAAGTTTAGTTATGTACTCAGCTTTGGTTTTAGAATCTTTTGTTGTTTTTTGCTTGGAACTTTTCTAGCTAATTACGGCTCCTCCATTGAGAGTGAATATGAATCTAGACTATGATTTACAAACATTCTTATTTGTTTGAAAGCTTACATTGGTATATCCTAGAACTTTTAGTTCTTCAACTCATCCATATATTAACAATGCATCCTTAGTCCTTCTCAAGTACTTAAGGATGTTCTTATCCAGTGCTCTTTGTCTAGAAAAGCTTGGTATCTGCTTGTAACACTTAAAGTATGAGATATGTCAGGACGCATACATAATATGACATACATTACTGAACCAATTGTCGAAGCATACGGTATTTCATTTATGCGTTCTCTTTCTAATTCTGTCTCGAGAGACATGCTTTTGGAAAGATGTACACCATGTGACATGGGCAAAAACCCTTTCTTTAACCTATCCATCCAAAACCTCTTAAGCATCTTGTCCATGTATGTGGATTATGATAATCCAATCAACCTTTTAGATTTACCTCTATAGATCCTTATACCCAATATATAGGTTGCTTTACCTATATCTTTCATGGATAAATTTTCGGATAACCAAAGTTTGGTTAATTGTAACATAGGTATATCATTACTGATTAGGAGTATGTCATCTACAAAATAGTACCAAGAATGTTACTGCACTCCCACTAACCTTCTTGTACATACACTGTTCATCTTCATTTTTAATGAAATCATAAGCTATTATGGTTTCATTGAAGCAAATGTTCCAGCTTCTTAAAGCTTGCTTAAGTCCATAAATGAACTTTTGTAGCTTTCATACTTTATAATGAGAGCCTTTAGATTCAAAACCTTTAGGTTATGTCATATGAGCATCTTCCCTTAGATAACCATTAAGGAAAGTGGTTTTGACATCCACTTGTCATATCTCATAATCATGATATGCAACTATTGCAAGTAAAATCTGAATTGACTTTATCAAGGCAACTGGAGAAAATGTTTCATCAAAATCAATTCCTTGTTTTTTCCTGTAACCCTTTTTCACTAACTTTGCTTTGAAGGTTTGCACAGTTTCATCCATATTAATCTTTTTCTTAAAGACCCATTTATATACAATGAGATTAAGCCCTTCAAGTGGATCAACTAAAATCTATGCTTTGTTGTCATACAAGGAGTCCATTTCAGATTTCATGGCATCTTGCCATTTTGAGGAATAAGTGTCCTTGATTAGTTCCTCATAACTAGTAGGTTCGTCATCCTCTATAAGTAGAATGCCTTTCTGACCAGTTATCAAAAATCTATACCTTATTAAAGGTTAATTTATCCTACCAAACTTACGAAGTTGCCATGTATGTTGAACCTTTTCTTGTACCTCTGTGGTACATGTTCGGGTTCCATTGTGTGATTAGTCTCATTTTGTGTGATTACTCCTACTGCTTCTTTCAAGAATAAACTTTTTTTCAAGAGATACATGTTTCTCGAAACAAGCACCTTTTGTTCATGTAAGTGATAAAAGTAGTACATTTTATTTCTTTAGGATAAGCTATTACTAAGCACTTATCACTCTTGGGTTCAAGTTATTAGTCAAAAATCTTATAACATAAGCATGACAACTCCAAATTCTTAGGTGTAAGATATTTGATTTTTTGTTATTCCATATCTCATTTAGAGTTTCAACAAACTTTGATGAAACCTTATTTAGAAGGTAAGTTGCAGTAATATAAACATATCCCTAAAAGTAAGTTGGTAAGTCAGTATAACTTATCATGGATCGCACCATGTCTAACAAAGTGTGATTCCTCCTTTCAGAAACACCATTGAGTTATGGTGTACCAAAAGAGTCCATTGTGAAAGAATCTCATTGTCCTTTAAATAGTCTAAGAAATCCTAGCTAAGGTATTTTCCACCTCAATCAGATTTAAGTGTCTCAATACTCTTAACCAGTTTTTTTCTCTACTTAATTCCTAATTTTTATATTTTTTTGTTGTTGAAATTTTCAAAGGATTCAAACTTGTATTTCATTAGATACACATACCCACACCTTGACTTGTTGTTAATAAAGGTTATTGTTAGCCCTAAGGCTATACCCTAATTGATTTTGGTGATAACATGCTCTAGTTACAAACTTATTTTTATCTACATCATGCTTGGTATAAAACTTAAGATTGCCTATATCACACTTAGTTTCAATGCTTGATACTATTACTCTCATGCTTTATTTACAACTACTCAAGCTGGTGATATACTTGTGACTTTATAATTGATCTCACGAATTATACTCTTTATATTATTGTTAAGATTGATTTGTTAGGACACTGCATGATTTATGGAAATATCTTTGAATGATTGATATTTAATTTCAAAAAGTTCTCCTTGATTTAAGACACCTTTTTGTAGTTGAATTATTCCTCATATAAATTCGAAATTAAGTTAGAAAATTTTCCTAAAATATATTGGCATTCACATGTTTTAATTTCGCATGAAATTGAGTTGCTCTTGCATATATTTCTGACTTAATATGTATGAATTATTGAAATTGCTTAACATTAATTATTACCATAATTGGTATTTTCCTTAAATTCAATAAATGAATTAATTGATTGTCTAGAATATATCTTGCTCTTTATTGGTGTTGATTTCTATACAAAATTAACTTGCCTTTTTAATATATAATCTTGAGAGAATGTGTGCTAAATTATGGGAATTAATATTTATTACTAATTATTATTTCACCTATAATAAAGTGTGTTTCAAATTAAGTCAACTACACTTATATTGAAAATATTTTGAGAAAATAATTATTGCTCCATATGGAAATTAGTTCCAGTATTTATGATTATATTAATTGAATACTAATTACAAATACTTGGGCAAAGTATCCCTTTCTTATGTTGTTTCTCTATCAAATGTTAGTGAAGTTGCTTTCCTAATGCACGAAACTACATGACACACAAGAGACTAAGAGTGAAGCTGTGAAGTCCAAACATGGAAAGTGAAACTTTACTTAAAGTCAAAGCAAGTTAATGAAAGAGCAGATACCTAAGCCATGCTGCAACAGCTAGAAATCAAATCATGAAGTTCCATATTCTCCTTAAGCCTTAATTTATGGATGATTGAATATGCTCCAACAGTTAAATAATTTTCAAAAGATTACAAGACTTCCACAAGCCTTTGATCAAGGAAGAATACCTAGATTCAACATGAATACACTCTAACAATCAGAATCTTAAAGTCTATATAAAGAGGATCAAGGCAAGGCAAAAAGACATAGAAGAGAACCAAAAAGAAAAGAGAAAAAGATATGTAATCTGATCTTCTAACTTACAAATTCTTGTATCACTCTTAGAAACAAACAATCTCTATTATCTATCATATTGAGAGGATTACCCTTTAATCCTATGTTGTAAAAGAGTCTTGTACTCTTATCCAAACTCGAGTGGAAAAGGTGAAGGTATCTCCTAGGTTAAGTGAAAACCTAAAGTTGTAAAGATGAAGGCATCTCCTAGATCGAGTGAAAATCTAAACTAGGAAAGGTGTCCCTTGGGTTGAGTGAAGGTCCTAAACCTTGAGAAAGTTGCTATCATTCCACTATTTGTAAGAGTACAATAGAATTAGTGGAATTTTCCAATGAGTGAACTTGGAAGAATGGACGCATGCATAGTTAATGGGTGAACCAATATAATTGCTTGTGTTCTACTTCTCTCTTTATATTTTTTGCACTGCATTTTATTTTTATTTAATTATTTGTGCAAGTTTCTAAACATAGTTTTTATTAAACGATAATTAAGTTAAAATTGATATCTTACTAGCTAGAACTTATCAAAACTTGATTTAATATTGTCTCTACTTGTTGTAAATCTTGATTTTACTTAAAGCATTTATATTTCGTGTTTTCATATTTGGATAAATTGGTTAAGTGTTTTACAACTTTGATTATAGTCTATGATTTATCATTTTAAGCTGTACTTACAGTTTTCGACTATTCTTCCACTGATTTAAACAAGTCCTTAACCTTAGCTTTAAATATATTAAACTTGTTTATTTGTATGCAAAAGTTTTTAAAGTACCAAGTCACCCTTCTCTTGGTTGCTTTTCAGGCCAATAATTGGTAATAGAGCTTTGTCTCATACTTGACCTTAACAGGTTTTGAGAAAAGATCCTGTAATATCACATAATTTCAAAATGTTGTAAGAATGCATATTTGCATGTTTTTGCACTTGTTGGTGCACTTGAATTGCCTAAATTTTATGAAGCAATGATTCAGTTGTAAGTAACTCTAGAGTTGTAATAATAAATCATGTGGTTAAGTGCATGGAAATGACTTAAGTAAAGTTTTTGTCTTATTTGTTTGTAAGAATTGCACCTTATTGCTTTAATTGTGAGCATAAAGAAAAAATGCATGAAAACTTCGATATGAGCATGAAAATGTTCAATTAAATATATGACTTTTGTTCGCTCAGATGCTTACGTCTTTTCATAGAAATATATCAAAATGCAATTACTATTGATGTCTTAGAAAATATATTTGTCTATCTTTAAAAATGAAATATGATTTGTAATATTTGGACAAGTCAATTAGTCTAGTTAATTCATCAAATTTAGGTTAAATCTTGAAAATGTAGGATTCTAAAAGATTGACATTTTAATTATCCAACTAGCATAAATTAAGTTAAACAAATGAAAATAATAGTTCGTTTATAGGATAAATTAGTTTTCATAAGTATCATTCTATAAATGTATTATACATGCCAATTGAATGTGTATATTAATAGAGATGATTTATAGAAGTTAAGTCGAATTCTACAAACACAGAATTTTGACAGCTCTGACTTAGTAAATTATCCATAACTTCCTCTAGGGTAATTTAAATCTAATTCCATTACTTGGATAAATTAAAATACATATGTAGATTTCCAAACATGTATCCCATGTATTTTTTGGTGATGTACATTGGTATGGTTAATTGTTTGAAGTTAGAAAGAAAAAAAAAAATTATTGAAAGCAAGATTTTCGTTGATATGAGCTTCCCTTGGTTAAAATAGTATAACTTGAGTTAGAGGAATGAAAACCATGATTTGTTTGTTGGATAAATTAATAGACATATGTATCTTTCTAAACATGTATCTTGTGTATTATTTGGATTTACTAATCAAGACAGTTTATTGTTCAAAAATAGAGGTAAACTCTGCCTATTTTGTGATAAATTAGTAAGTATTTATTGTTTGGTTTGAGTTTGGATATTTTGTAACATAATACAAATACAAAATTCACTTTGTAAGTAATTAGTGAATAATTAAGGACTAACTAATAATAAGCCTTAATGACTCATTTGATAACAAGGAATAATATTATGATTGTATTGTAATTAGCCCTATTTGGGTTAGTGGAAAACTTGTGGTCAAGCTAATGACAGGAGCCTTCACATAATTACCTTGAATTATACTTTCGTGTCAAAGAAGAATTGGACACGTAGAAAAGAATGGAGAGAGAAGACTCTCTTTATTCATTTTTCTATATTCTCCATTTTCTAGAGAGATAGGGAATTGATTTTGAAGAGAAGTATGAAAGAAAGGCAGTCTGCTTTACCTTGCTATTGCCTATTGTAGGCTAAAGAAAAGTGAAAATTTCAGATAGTTTGAGTGAGTTTTTTCAGAAAAGTGATGAATCAAAGTTGTAGATCAAGTTCTTAAGATTAAATATTAAGCTTTATGTGACCTAATTTCGAGTAGAAAAAGAGTTGGAGTTCATGGAAGCTACTGAAGTTTATGCTAGATTGTATAAAACTCAATTTAGTCCAAGCTTATATTTAGGTGGTTTCAGGATAAATAATCCCAAGTGACCTGAAGTTTAATTGTCAATCTGGAGCTTTCGAAGATCCGATTTCATGTAGAGTGTAATCAGGAGTCGATGGAATTGAGTATTGCATTTTTGGGAGTACTTATGTAACCGGTTGAGTGTGATTTGTTTTTAGAGGCTTTTGACTACACCAAAGGTTGTGATATGAATATAAGTTGTAGATATTTGTCTTGAGATCATATCTAGAGATTTTCAACTTCTAGATATGAACAAAGAAAAATTTGTGGCTAATAAACCATCTCTGGCGTTGTTTTGGACATAATGTATGCTCTATCCGTCCAAGTGTTTTTCATGAAGTTAGAGGGGTAATTAACATGTGGTACCTAAAGATAACTTGTTCCTAACATCATGAAGGATAGTTATGGAGAATTTCATGGTCGGATTGCATGTGCAGGCTTCTAGTGATGCTTTAGTAGACATCATTGGATTTGCTAGAATTTATCCTGCACTCGATAGTTTATAGTAAGGTTTTAATGGTCTTAAAGGTTGAACCAAGGAGTAAGAGCTAAATAAGAATTTTTTTAATAGGACTTTTTAGAAGTCATTGGAGCCCTTGATTTGTATTTAGAGGCCTGGAGCTCTATTTCTGGAGGATTTGTTAAGAATTAGGAGAATCTTCTATATCAAAGTTGTAGCAAACACCCTAATGAAGATTTTGATACTTTCCTTGATCAATTTGAATGTGTGTAGTGGTTGTATCTCACAATTAAAGTAGGAAGGACTTACCTATCTCAGAATTAAAGTAGGTAGGGCTTACCTATTTACTTGCATTGTGGATAGTTATGGATGTTAATCTATATAGTGATGCTTCTGAGTATATGGTTGATTAAATATGCACGAGATTATTTTTTACCTTGCTATATGCTTGTTGATATATGTGCTCTATGATACTTGGTGTATTATGAGAAAGTGTATAAGTGCTAAACTATGCATCATATTATATAGTGTCTACTTAATACTATGACTATGTTTGGGTTGTTTTATGCATTCACGATAAATAATCCCAAGTGACATGAAGCTTAATTGTTCCTAACACCTTGATTCATAGATCTAGAACTTTTGAAGATCCGATTTCATGTAGAGTGTAATCAAGAGTAGATGGAATTGAGTATTGGATTTCTGGAAGTACTTATATAATTAGTTGAGTGTGATTTGGTTACAAATGCTTTTGAGCCTACACCAGAGGTTGTGATATGAATAAAAGTTATAGATATTTATCAAGAGATTTTCAGTTTCTAGATATGAGCAAAGAAGAATTTGTGGCTAATAAACCATCTTTGGTATTGTTTTGGACATAATATATTCTCTATCCATCCAAGTGTTTTTCATGAAGTTAGAGGGGTAATTAACCTGTGGTACCTAAAGATAACTTGTTCCTAACATCTTGAAGGATAGTTTTGGAGAATTTCATGATCAGATTGTATATGTAGGCTTCTAGGATACTTTAGTAGACATCACTGAATCTGTTGGAATTTGTCCTGCACCTAAAAGCTTGTAGTAAGGTTTTGATGGTCTTGGAGGCTGAATCGAGGAGTGAGAGCTGAAGAAGAATTCCTTATGGGACTTATTAGAAATCATTAGAGCCCTTAATTTGTTAATTTGGAAGCATGGAGCTCTATTTCTAGAGGATTGGTTGAGAATTAGGAAAATCTTTTATATCAAAGTTGTAGCAAACATCCTAATGAAGATTTTGGTACTTTCCTTAATCAATTTGAATGTGTGTAGTGATTGTATCTCATAATTAAAGTAGGTAGGACTGACCTATTTACTTGCATTGTAGATAATTATGGATGTTAATCTATATAATAATGCTTCTAAGTATATGGCTGACTGAATATACACGAGATTATTTTTTACCATGCTATATGCTTGTTGATATATGTGTTCTATGATACTTGGTGTATTATGAGAAAGTATATAAGTGCTAAACTATGCATCATACTATATAGTATCTATTTAATACTATGCCTATGATAGAGTTTTTTTATGCATTCACGATAAATAATCCTAAGTGACATGAAGCTTAATTGTTCCTAATACCGTGATTAACAAATCTGGAGCTTTTGAAGATTCGATTTCATGTAGAGTATAATCAAGAGTCGATGGAATTGAGTACTGGATTTCTGGGAGTACTTGTATAATTGGTTAAGTGATATTTGGTTTTAGAGGCTTTTGAGCCAACACCAGAGGTTGTGATCTGAATAAAAGTTGTAGATATTTATCAAGAGATTTTCAGCTTCTAGATATGAACGAAGAAGAATTTGTGGCTAATAAATCATCTGGGGTGTTGTTTTGGACATAATGTCTGTCTGTCTAAGTGTTTTTTTATGAAGTTAAATGGGTAATTAACTTATGGTACCTAAAGATAACTTGTTCCTAACATCTTGAAGGATAGTTCTGGAGAATTTCATGGTCGGATTATATATGTAGGCTTTTAGGGATGCTTTAGTAGACATCACTAGATCTGCTAGAATTTGTCCTACACCCCGATAGTTTGTAGTAAGGTTTTAATGGTCTTTAAGGCTGAACCAATGAGTTAAAGCTGAAGAAGAATTCTTCATGGAACTTATTAGAACTCATTGGAGCCCTTGATTTGTTAATTTTGAGGCCTGGAGCTCTATTTCTAGAGGATTGGTTGAGAATTAGGAAAATCTTCTACATGAAAGTTATAGCAAACATCCTAATGAAGATTTTGGTACTTTCCTTGATCAATTTGAATGTGTGTAGTGGTTGTATCTCATAATTAAAGTAGTTAGGACTTACCTTTTTACTTGCACTATGGATAGTTATGGATGTTAATTTATATAATAATGCTTTTGAGTATATGGCTGACTGAATATACATGAGATAATTTTGACCTTGCTATACTCTTGTTGATATAAGTGTTCTATGATACTTGGTGTATTATGAGAAAGTGTATAAGTGTTAAACTATGCATCATACTATATAATGTCTACTTAATACTATGCTTATGTTAGGGTGTTTTATGCATTCATGGATAGTATGTTGCATTACTTGCTAAAAATATATAACAAGTAGTAATAAGCCTCTGAGGCAACTAGGGAGGATGTTTAGCTATCAAAAGCTTGGGATAGTGTAATTACTTTCATTGGAATATTACAAGCTAACTATGCAATAGTTAATTAAGTTTTTTAAACTTTGTAAATGAATTTGTAGTATCCATGTAGTTGGTTCATGGGATACTTTTCTATTAGTAAAGTACAAAAATATAATTGGTATATCTAAGAGTATAAATGTAACTTGTAAATTGAAAAGGAATATTGTTGTTTCATGATTCTAGTAATAATTCAACTATGTTCTACCATTAAGAAGAGATTGTATTAGTAATTCATCATGTGAATAAATATTAATAGTAAAAATTTATGCTGATAAATATTAGTTTGGTTGTTTAAGAAAAGAGTTGTTTAATAAGTATAATAAAAACTCAGCTATGGCTACCTAAAATATAAAGGTAATTCATAACGTAATCTAAGTGAGATTAGAACAACCAATGGACAAAGAATATAAGAAATCATACATAATGTATTTGTAAATCAACCCAGTAACGAGTAACTTTGAAAATAAAATGAACCAAATATTAGTTCTTTAATCAAACGTAGGTATAGCAAATAAATCTCTTCAAAATACAACTAGTTTATTGATAATTCGAGCAATTAAGACAATATGAAAGAAAAAAAATGTCATATTATGGGTTCGTAAGAGTTACGGTGGGCCTTGCTTTACCTTTGTTCTCATGCTAGTCATAACCCCTAGTTTGAGTCGTGACGGATGAAAATTTTAGATGAGTTAAACTATGCTTATTGGAAATACATAATGAAAACTTTCATTCGTAGATTGATTTGAATATCTAGAGAGTTATTGAACATGATCCCAATGTTCTAAAGGATGCTCAAGGTCGTCCTAAAAATGAAAAGAATTTCTAAAGGGGAGATGGAACTTGTTTAAGTGAACGAAAAGACCACGAACATTTTAATATACAGCATATGTAATGATTTGCATAACTATATATATGCTTGTGAAAAGGCACATGAACTTTAGAAGAAGCTTTAAGTTGCTTATGAAGGAACAAATCAAGTGAAGAACTCCAAAATCTGTTTACTTATTCACAGCTACGAGTTATTCAGAATGAAGGATGATGAAAGCATTCATGAATTGTTTGATAGTTTTAATGTCATCACCAACACTCTGTGTGGACTTGGAAAAAGATATACTAATGAAGAAATGGTAGGAAAGATTCTAAGAAGCCTGCTTAAAGCTAAAAACCAAAGACTATAGCTATAGTTGAAGCAAAGGTTCTCACAAGACTCACTATGGAAGAGATCCAAGGCTTTTTAATGACTCATGAGCTTACTTTGAGAGCTAATGCAGATGACAAACATAAAAGGAAAAATATGGCCTTCAAACCTTCAACTTTAAACTAATCTGATGATGAAGATCATAATAATGGTGAGGAATTTGATTTGCTTTCAAGAAGATTCAAAAGAATGTTCAAAAGAGGCAAGAAAGGAAAGAAGCCTTTTAATAAAAGAACATCAAGAAAGATGATCCTCCTAAAGTTGATATTATGGTGTGCAATGATTGCAACAAACCTAGTCATTGCTGATCAGAATGCCCACAACTAAGGAAAAACAACAAGGACACAAAGAGGAAGAAAGCTTTTCTTACATGGGATGATGATGAAAGTAACACCTCCTCAAGTAGTGAAAGTGAATAGGAAACTGTTAACCTTTGCCTAATGGCTTAACCTAATAAAGAGGTAAATGATTATTTGTCTTTGATTTAAATGAAGCTTTTGATGCGTTGTGTCTAAAATATAAGAAAGAATGTGATGAAATCAAAGTTTTAAAAAGAACTGTTATAGCTTTTTCAAATGAAAAGTAAGCTTTACAGGAAAACACAACTTTGAAAAATGAAGTCAGTTCTGAGACTATTTGTTTGAAAAATGAAAATGTTTTTTTAAAAATAAATATGTTGATTTATCAAATTCTTTGGAAAAGCTTGTAAAATGAAAACAAAGCCTTGACTTATTACTTGGTAGACAAAGGTGTATTTTCAACAAAACTAGCATTGGTTTTGATCCCAAGAGAAAAGAAAATGTTAATAACAAATTCTTTTCAAAAGGTACATCATCTAGTACTAAATATGATGCATGCTTATATTGTAATAGAAAATATCATTATGTGTTATCTTGTCCCTACAAGAAACATCCTTGATTACACAAAATGAAAATGGATCCCTAATTGAATCAAATGTTGAAAATTTTAAGATATTGGACCCAACAGACCTTGGGTATCACAAACTAACAAGTAAAGCTTGTTTTGTAGATGCACTTAAGGGCAAAGACCAAAAGAAGCAAATGATACTTGGACAACGAGTGCTTAAGGCACATGATGGGTGATAGAGAAAACTTATGTTCACTCAAGGCTAAGACGAGAGGTAATTTTAACTTTGGTGATAATAGCAAAATGAAAGGTAATTGGTATTGATAAGAAGGGTAAGGACATCTCTACCTCCATTGATAATGTGTTGTATGTTGATGGCTTAAAACATAATCTACTTTGGATTAGCCAATTATATGTTTAAGGTAATTGTGTTATTATTGATTCATGTAAATGCTTATGAAAACATGGATTCAAAGAACATCATTTTCACATGCCATAGACATGATAATGAAAACATGCAAGACTTTGATAATGTTAATATTTCAAATGTTAAATGTTTATCGACCACTTATGAAAATAATTGGTAATGGCATAGACAATTAGGTCATGCAAACATTTATCACATTCACATTTATCTAGAAAAGAAATTGTTCATGGTTTACCAAGAATCAAGTTTGATAACATGAAAGTATATAAGGCATGCCAGTTTGGCAAACAAACAAAAAGCTCTTTCAAATCGAAAAATGTAACTTCTAGAGCTTTACAATTGTTGCATATGGATTTATTTGAACCTATGAGGCATAGAACTATAAGTGCTAAACAATTCGCTTTTGTGATTGTTGATGACTATTCTCATTATACATGCTTTTGTTACTCCTTCATTCATTGCTTTTGTTAAAAAGATTCAAAGAATGCTATATCACAAGTATAAGAAGTGATTGTGGATATGAATTTGCAAAACATTGATCAAAACATTGCTTTTGTGATTGTTTTTGTGAAGAGCACAACATTGATCAAAACTTCTCTGCATCAAGAACACCTCAAGAAAATGTTGTGCTTGAGACGAAGAATCGATCTTCAGAGGAAATGGAAAGGACACTATTGGTTGAGAACAATCTTCCCAAAAGCTTCTAGTTTGAAGCTGTCAATACCTCATGCTATATTGTGAATCGTGTGTTGATCAAATCAATTCTCAAGAAGTCTCATATTCTTAGAATTACTATGCAAGTGCATGTATCATTTAAACAAGTAATAAATAGTAACTGAGATCATTCCCACATGGAATTAAGTCTATCAAGTTAAGTACTAAAATTTACCAACTCTAAAATTATCCAGATAATTGAATAATTGAGATTTATGATTAAAATAAAGCAAACAAATAAATAACTGAATTTGAGATTATGTAGACAAGGCATAAGAATATAATTTCACTCACATTTCATTTGAATTACCTTTATCTTATCATGCTCAGTTATCATATTATGTTATTAACCTAGGGTTCCAAGTTAATTATAAGAATTTTTCAATTGCTTATAATTCATAACTTATTTAATTAATTCACTATATGTATATGAGAACTCAATTAAATGAGATTCATTAAAAACAACCCTAATAGGTTACACATGGTATATAGGTATATGTCTATCCTATATGCAAATCAAATTCAATCAATAAAGTAAAAGAATTCAAACATGTGCTATATTACTTAAGGCTAATCTAGATTTCTTTCGTCAAGGTTCCTCTAAATTACCAAATCTATCTAATTGGTAATCAAGCAATTAAAAGAAATAATTATAGAATGATATAAATAACATAAATACCAAAACCTAAGCAATCCATAAATAAAACTAAATTAAACTACATGTGAGTTCTATCATAAACCTAGAAAAAAGAATTAGTTCATGCTACTAGACGTAAACATTGACTGCAACTAAGCAAATCATAATGAGCATACAATGAAACTAAAAAGAAATAGAGGAATAAGGAAGAACTATGAAGATAGCAATCTTCAAGATCCTCAAAATCCTTTATTCCTCTAGCTCCAAAGCACACTCAATCTCTTCTCTATCACGAACTCCAGACTATATCTAAACCTCAGCCCTCCTCTCTTATTTATAGCGTTTTTCCTTCTATATTGCATAAACTAGAAGTCTTTAAACTGCTCATAATCAGTACAAGCATCACGGCTCACACATATATGATGCTGCGACTTCACAGAATCTATATAATCTCAATAGCACTCATTCGTCATCAAGCTGCAGCCTCACACTCATAAGTGTTATGGCATCATTGCATTGTTTGATTTACAAAAGTCGTCCTTCCTTTGATGCTACATCTTCTTCCTCATCGAACTGTGGCTTCAAGCTTCCTACGCTGCAGCTTCAAGCTCCTTGACTTATGTATTTTTCTCCCTTTGTATTAGTGCTATGATTTCCTAATGGTGGCATTGTGGCATTATTCTCTCTGCCTTTTTCCCTTAATTCTCCCTTTTGGGGAACTGCACTTTCATTTTATGCAGCACTGCAATGCCAGTTGATCAACTTACCTTCTTTAATTCACACTACGACACTGCAAAGACACCTAAAACAAATTAAATATCAAAATTCAGAAAACCACTTCTAATTAAGATAAAAACTCTACAAAATCCTTAAAAACAACCTAAAACAACTCTAACACTATATTTAACTAGTACTCTAACTAAAAATATCAGGATTAGGATCAAATATGAATTAAATTTATAGCAAAATAACTATATTATTATAAAGTTATAACACCCCTAAACCTAATATTTTTCTAGTTCTTAGCAAAAAGAAAGAAAATATCGCAAATAATTATTAATACAAGCTAATTATTCCCCAAAAAATTCTCAAATTTTATAACAAAGACTTGACTCAAGATAACACCCAAGTATAATTTCTAAATTTATCATGTTCAAACAATCTTGGTGGATGTGTATGCAAGGCATTGTCACCAGAGTTAGATAGCTTCAAAAGTATTTTCAAGATAACTCGAAGACTAACTCTAACTCCTTTTTCATTCCTCTCTCCACTAATGTATGCTAATACTTAGTCAAGAATCAATAGGTCTTTATTTAGCTTGTAATGTCAAGCTAGGGTAAGGTTTGTTGAAATGGAATTTTTGGCTCAAATACCCTAAGCACAATTTCCCTGCATGAGTTCACCCTTTTTTTCCACCTTTTCCTTGTCAAGCGTTAGTTCCCCACATACTCGGGCTTCAACTATCTTATCTCATGAGTTGTATTGCCCAATATATTTCTTATTTGTGTAGCATAAATGTTTTTTCCTTTTCTGAGTTATTTTTACATATTCCCCTAACTTAATTTTTTTCAAGTGGAGATAATCACATAATATCCTTTTCTTTTCTTCCTTGTAATGCACTCCTTCTCATAGATTTGCTTCAAGCTTATTCTTTTTTTCCTTTGAACTCAATGAATTACATATTGAATGTGCTTAACGTAATAGGGTACAAATAGGTCTTTCAAATAAAAGATTGGTTAGTATATGCATGTGTTAGAAAGAAAAATAGGCATTAAGCTCAAAAATGGGTAACTAAGAAAATATGAAATCATTGGTAGATATACAAAGGCTCTACTGATTCCAAAATGGCCTAAATCATGTTCTCAACTAAGTTTCACCTAGGATTTCACCTCAAGAGGAATTCTTACTCATTAAGGAAGTCAAAAAGAGTCTATGATTTAGAAAATAAAATCATTAAAAACATCAACCCTAGGCAATAATAACCTTGTGTAATGTATATATAAGGGCCCTAATTATAAAAAATTCAGAAAAAATTATTTTCACATGTTATCAAAATCAAAATCAAAATCAATGCATAAATAATACTATCATGGGAATAAGGGAACATTAGACATCATTAATAAATTAACTTGTAATATTTTGATAGAGAAGAAAAGCGAACAACCTAATTAGTTAAAATCACATCTACCCCCCCCCCCCCAATAAACCTATACTAAACATTGTCCCAATGTTTGAAAAGAAAAGCAAGAAAAATAACAAAAGGAAAAAAAGAAAAAAAAAATCAAAAGAAAACTCCCTTGATTCCTCGAAATCTATGTCGATATCCTCCTTAGGTATTGGGAATGGGGTAGGTGGCTCAGAACAAGGGGAAAAAGTGGAAGATCCCATCCTTGTTGCTGTAGCATCATCCTCAACATCTAATTATTTTGGTGATTAATAGCATATATGTGTTGCCAATGATCTGCAGACTGCACCTCCAGTCTCGAAATTTGTGGAACCAAAGTCAGCTTCTATGTTCCAATAAGTTGAGTTGGAGCTGCTAGATCACCTTCATCAGCTTCAGCATTATAGATTTGAAATTTGTTCTTAAGTTTGTCATCAATGATACCCTTGGGTAAGATCAATGGCTTTGTATCCTCCCAGAGTACACCACCTCCATGGCACGATTCGGTGATAAGTGAGGGAAACCAGATACCCAAGTGCCTAGAGTTTGCTTCCTATAAGATTGTACTATGAATAACTCTACCGACATCAATGGACATACCTCTAATAATATCATACACTAGAATGGCTCTTTCCTTAGTTACATCACTAGTATGTCCACTAGGAAGGATGTTGGCAAGTACAAAGTAATACCAAGCCCTTGCAGGGGATAGCAGCTGACTAGCTCGAAAATGAACTGGCTCTCCATTGGTCAGTTTCTACACAGCGCCTTAAGTGCACAATGCATTAATCACTTTATCATAATCTACTATCATGCTTGAACAAGCCACGTACTTATCATGTTTAGGGATATCCGGTATGCCATAAAATGCATTGATCATTGTACTTGTGAATGAAACCATCTTCCCTCGTATCGTGACTCTAGTCGTCTATGTTCTCCACCAGGTTAACATAGAATTCCGAAGCCACTACAATAACTCAACTTGGGGGTGGTGTATATAAATTAGCCCAATGTCTGCTATTGATCAGATTGGCCATCCTTGAGAAGTAATTTGGGTTGAGATGTAATCCTCGCTGTCCCACAACCTTCTTTGTGACAAGCCCATAATGAAAACACTTCTTAGCTACAAAGGAGATGAGTCGGCTATTGTCAAAGCTAGATTTAGATGATCAAGCACGCTTGGTAGCCTTTGTTTTGGGCCCCATTGTCCTGAAAAATAACACCAGAATAATCCTAACCCCAAAATTACCTAGCAACAACATCAACCACATCACCTTATTTCATAAATAAAAAATGTATCAAACGCGCACAATATTTAGATAAATCCTCAGGCATGTTATCTCAATATCATATCATTTATTCAAGAATCATCAATATGTATATCCATCTCCCTCTCCTCGCCAAAACCTATTTCACTATTAGTGACTTACTAAGAACATTAAAGAATTATGAGGTGAGGGTTACATGAGATGATATACATTCATATAAAATCAAATTCATGTACCATTAACTTATCACTAAGATAGAAAATGTAATACCCACTTAGTCAAAAACCCACAATCAAATTATGTATAAGACCCCCTAAAGATCATATCTACCCTCAATCCATTAAACATTTAAGCAAAGAACACAAGAAAAGCATCCTACCCACAAGAAAATTCGTAAATCATAAAGAGAGAGGAAAAAATACTTACTTATGTTGAAGCAATCCCAAATACTGTGCAAAATGTGATATGGGTAAGGTAGTATGAGAGTGATGGAAAGCACTAGAATGGTATTGGCTTAGTGCTTTGTGGCCTAAAACCTTTAATTTCACGAGTTGGGATGCTTAAGGTATGGGTTGTGGTAGCTTTGGTTATGAATTTTTGTTTTAAAAATAGGGATCGTGATACGGCTCTACAACATCAATGTATAGGCGCCGAGGCACTATGCCTTAAAATTTGAAATTTTTGAAATAAGCAGGTTGGTGTTGCTGCTTGCATAACATGATGCCACAACTTTGGGCTTACAGTCCAAACTGTATTTTCTTTGTTGATTTAAGCTCCACGGCTTGTTTATTTAGAGCGCCGTAGCTTAAAATAATCTGGAAACTTACTTGGGTTTTCTTCCCTATCGCGCCGCAGCGCTATGCTCTCTAGTTGGGTTCGTAGATTTCGTATAGCGTGATGTGTTTTTATGCCGTAGCATCAATGTATTGTGCTGAAGGGTTTTAGATTTAGTCCTGAAAAAGAACGATATGAAGGCTGAGTACATTCTAAACATTACTAACTAAAAAAAAAAGAACAAAATTAAAAAAATAAAATAAAAATAACTTAAAGAGTGAAGGTTTAAGAAACTTTTGTTGACTCCCAAGAAGCGCTTCGTTTACAGTTCTCAGCCTAACTTTGTTTTACTCAATCGGTATTTGCTAGAGACCTCCCTAATAATGTTTGAGCCTTTGTCCATTGACCTTGAATTTGCTATCCAGCTGCTTTTCTTCAGATATCTTCACAACTCCAAAAGGAAACACCGTAGTGACTATGAATGGTTTGGATGACCTTAACTTGAGCTTTCCCTGAAATAGCTTCAAACAGGAATTAAAAGTAAGACTTTCATACCAGGATCAAAGTGGTGATCCATGATCTTCTTGTCATGCTTGTTCCATATAAATCTTTGCATTTTCATATACTTGAAGCCAGAATTCATCCATCTCATTAAGTTGAAGAAGCCTTTTCTCACTAACTGCATGGAGATCAAGATTCAGCTTCTTAATGGCTCAATATATTGTATTCTAACTCTACCGGGAGGTGGCATGCTTTCCCAAAAACTAGTCTATATGGAGACATGCTTATAGGTGTTTTATAGGCTATACGATATGCCCACAATGCATCATCCAATCTCCTGGACCAATCTTTTAGTGACGGGCATACTATTTGCTCCAAGATTTTCTTGATTTCCTGGTTGGAAAATTCAGCTTGGCCACTAGTTTATGGATGATAAGCTAGGGCAACCTTATGTGTGATTCTATATTTAACTAAAAGGGCCTCCAAGTATTTGTTGCAAAAATGGAAACCCCTATCACTAATAATAGCTCGAGGAGTTCCAAATCAAGTGAAAATTCGTGTCTTGAGGAAATTCATCATAGCTCTTGAATCATTTGTTAGCAAGGATATTGCTTCTACCCATTTTGAAACATAGTCCACTGCCACCAAGATATACTAATTGTGTATGAAGTTGGGAAGGAACCCATGAAGTCAATTCCCCATACATTCGAAAATTTCTACTTCAAGGATGTTATTCAAAGGCATCTCATATCTTTGGGAAATATTGTCTATCCTTTGGCACCTATCACATGTAGCAACTAAATTATAAGCATCTTTATAAAGAGAAGGCCAATAAAAACCAAATTGGAGGACTTTTCCTGCAATTCACTCTTTTTTAAAACCCCCATAGTTTGAGGAATGTCAATGCTAAAGAATAATTTGAATTTCTTCCTCTGGGACACACCTTCTAAGAATCTAAATAGCACATTGCTTAAACAAGAAACAAGAAAGGGTCATCCCATACATAATATTTAACATCATGCTAAAAAAATTTCTTTGTTGGAAATTCAAATCAGGAGGAAAAACCTTACTCACAATATAATTAACAAAATCAGCATACCATGGCAACTTTTTCTGATCAACCAGAAAAAGTTATTCATCCATAAAATTTTCATTGATCAAGGTTTAATTAACAATTTTCTCATCACCTTCCAACCTTGATAGATGGTCTGCCACTTAGTTTTCTATTCCTTTCTGATCTGTAATTTCTAAGTCAAACTCTTGGAAAAAGAGTATCCATCTAATTAACCTAGGCTTTGCATCCTTTTTGTCAATCAAATACTTAATTGTGGAGTGGTCAATATAAATAATAACTTCAGTTCTAATTAGATAAGATCGAAATTTATCAAAAGCAAGCACTGCTACTAATAATTCTTTTTCTGTGGTGGTGTGATTGAGCTGAGCCCCAATCAATATCTTACAAGCATAATAAATAGAGTGAAAGACCTTATCCGTTCGTTGTCCTAATATTGTACCTACCTCATAGTCATTAGCAACGCACATAATTCAAATGGTAGGTTCCAATTAGGAGTCATAATTATTATAGCAGTGATTAATCTTTGTTTTAACTTTAAAAATGCAGTTAGACTTAAAATCAAAGGGAATGTCTTTTTCTAAAAGGTTACATAGTGGTTTTGAAATTTTTGAAATATCCATAATGAATCGCTTATAAAAACTTACATGCCCAAGAAAGCTTCTAATACTTTTAACTGAACTAGGTGGTAGGAGTTTCTCTATTGCTTCAATCTTAGCCTTATCCACCTCTATGCCATTGCTAGACACCTTATGTCCTAACACAATCCCTTCTTCTACCAAAAAATGTCACTTTTCACAATTCAAGACTAAATGGTATCTTCATATAGTTTAAGCACGCATTTTAAATTATGGAGACAGCTATCAAAAGAATTCCCAAAACAGAAAAATCATCCATGAACATCTCAGGACTTTGCTCAACCATATCAGTAAAAATAGCCATCATGCATCTTTGAAAATTGGCAAATGCATTACATAAACTAAACGACATCCTTCTAAAAGAGAAAGTGCCAAAGGGACAAGTAAAGGTGGTCTTTTCTTTGTCCTTTGGGGCTATAGCTATTTGGTTATACCACTAATAACCAGCTAAATAACAGTAGAACTGCTTACCTGCTAATCAATCAAGCATTTGATCGATAAAGGGAAGAGGAAAATGGTCTTTCCTTGTGGCCTTATTGAGCTTACAATAGTCCATGCATACTCGCCATCCGGTCACGGTCCTTATAGGGATGAGTTCATTCTTAGTGTTAGACACAATTGTCATCATTCCTTTTTTTGGTACGCACTGAATTGGGCTTCCCCGTAAGCTATCTGAAATAGGGTATATGATACCCGCATCTAACAACTTTATCACTTCTTTCTTGACTATCTCTTTCACGATTGGATTGAGTCTTCTATGATGCTCAATGGTTACTTTGTGATTGTCCTCTATCAAAATTTTATGCATGCAAAACAAAGGACTTATGCCTTTAATGTCGGCTATGGTCCATCCTAGTGCGCTCTTGTGTTCTCTTAATACACAAAGGAATGACTCTTCCTATATATTAGTAAGAGCAAAAGAAATAATAACTGGCAAAGTAGATGCTAGACCAACAAAAGCATACCTGAGGTGTGGTGGCAACGATTTTAGTTTCAACATAAGTGGTTATTCAATGGAAGGCTTGGAAACCGAAGGTGTGAAGCCGAAGGTGTGAAGCCGAATGTGTGAAGCCAAAATGTCAAGAGATTCAAACTTGAAGTTTGACCTTGCTATGAAAGGTGAAGTATCTAACAATTTCGTGCACTCAACAAAATCATCATCTTCTCTATTAGTATTTGAAATTATAGATGCTTCAAGATGATCAAATAGGATAATTATCTAAAAATACCTTTTAAGTTATTTCATTCACCACTTCAAAAGCAAAACATTCTTCATGGTCAATAGGAAATTTCATAGCGTTAAAAACATTAAACGTTACCTCTTGATCTTGAACCCTCATGGTAACCTCACATTTTTGCACATTAATTAGGGTTCTATTTATACCTAAGAAAGTTTTCCCAAGAATGATAGGGATTTCCCTATCTTCTTCCATGTCAAGTACAATAAAATTAGCAGGAAAAATTAGTTTATCAACTTTTACTAGCATATCCTCTATTGTTCCCCTTGGACAGGTTAAAGACTTATCAGCTAATCGCAATGTGACTGATGTTGGCTTAACTTCCCCCAAACCCAATATTCAATATATAGACAAAGACAATAAATTAATACTAGCTTATAGATCACATAAACCCTTACAAAAAAAATTAAGTACCCATAATACAAAACTATCTGGATCCTTTAACTTTGGTAGGAGTTTCCTTTGTAGTATGGCATTACATTCTTTAGTGAGAGCAACTGTTTCATACTCACCCAACCTCCTCTTCTTGGACATGATGTCCTTTATTAACTTGACATAGCTCAGCATTTGCTCTAAAGCTTCAGCAAATAGGAGATGTTGATATGAAGATTTTTGAACACTTCTGGGAATTTTTGGAATTGCTTGTCAAGATTTTTCTTTTGAAATCTTTGAGAAGAAGGTAATTGAGAAGTAGGCACAGCAAATTCATTAGGTTGATCTTTTTCCTTATTCTTTGAAGTGTCTACTTCAATTGGTTTATTCACAAATTCAGCTTTTTTATTTGGCTCCTCAATTGTCTTACCACTTCTAATGGTGATAGCCTTGCATTGCTCTTTGTCTTTCCTTGGATTAGGCTCGGTGTCACTAAGGAGGGCTCCTTGAGTCCTATTTGTGGGAGCATTGGCCGGCTGGCCTATTTGTGTTTCAAGAATTCTTAAGAAAGCTGCTTGACTTTGAATTACTGAATCTGTCCTTGACATGTATTGCATGAACATGTCCTCCAAGGATGGCTTTTTCTTAGGTGTAGCCATAGGTCTTGTTTATGGTTGAAAACAGGGAGGATAGTTATGCTTTTGTAGTATTTGCAATCCCTTGATTTGTTCAATTGAAATTTGAACAGTTTCTCCATCCTAGGTTACAACTGATGGAAAAATGGTTGTTTTGCCTATTATAATTGTCCATTTATTGCACTATTTTGGTGTTTGGGCATTGGTCACTAGTACAGTCCATCTCCCCATATTTCGCAAGCCAAGACTTAATTCTTGATTGTTAGAACCCCAAGAGTATCAAATCTTTTAGCTAGACCAGTCACTTGTGCCATTAAGGCAGTGAGAGTGTCTAACTCATGTATCCCAGCCACTCTACGAGTTGCAAGTCACTCAGATGGTCATTAATAATTGTATAAAGCCATTGCTTCCAACAGCTCATAGGCTTCATCAATAGACTTTCCTATTAATGCACTACCAGCTGCAGCATCAATGACTATTCTTGTTTGGCTAACCAAACCATTATAAAAGGTTTGGACTTATTACCACTTTGGAATAACATGGTGGGGAGTACTATCTCAACAAGTCTTTGTATCTTTCCCATGCTTCATAGAAAGATTCTTAGTCTTGTTGCGTGAATGAGGTGATTTTATTACGTAACTTAGCTGTTTTAGCAGGTAGAAAGAACTTTACCAAGAACTTTTGAGCCAGGTCCATCCAAGTGGTGATGGAATGGGATGGAAAGGGGTACAGCTAACTTCTTGCCTTATTTTGAAGTGAGAAAAGGAAAAGCCTTAGACAAATGGCATCGTCAGGAATGCCATTACATTTGAAGGTGTCGCACAACTCTAAGAACATCACCAAATGGGCATTTAGGTCATCATTTGGAAGGCCAGCAAATTGCGCCATTTGTTGGATCATCTAAATCTAAGCAGGCTTAATTTCAAAGTTGTTAGCTTGAATTGTTGGTCATTGGATGCTAGAATGAAAGCCTTCCACTAATAGGACATCATAGTCCCTCAAAGCCTAGACTCTTGTTTGCCAGCTGGATTTTTCATAGTAGCATGTTGGTTCTGCTTTCGAAATCTTCTAATTGTCTTTTCGATCTCGAGATTAAAAGGAACAACTTCTAATCTACGAGTTCATCACACAAACCTGAAACACAAAATAAAAATTTGAATTAAAAAATAAAATTGGCTAGTATTAATATCAACAATAATAGAATAATTCCCTGGCAATGACACCAAAAACTTGTTATTAGAATTACTACGCAAGCACACGTATGGTTTAAACAAGCAATAAAGAGTAAGTGAGATTGTTCCCATGAGAAATTAAGTTTATCAAGTCAAGTACTAAAATTTACCAATTCTAAAATTATCTAGAGAATTGAATAATTGAGATTTATGATTAAAATAAAGCAAACAAATAAAATAACTGAATTTGAGATTATGTAGACAAGGCCTAGGAATATGATTTCACTCACACTTCATTGAATTATTTTTATCTTACATGTTTAGTTATGATATTATATTATTAACCTAGGGTTTCAAGTTAATTATAAGAATCTTTCAATTACTTATAATTCACACCTTATTTAATCAATTCACTATATGTGTATGAGAACTAAATTAAATAAGATTCATTAAAAACAACCCTAATAGGTTACACATCATATATAGGTATATGTCTATCCTATATGCGAATCAAATTCAATCAATAAAGTGAAAGAATTCAAACATATGCTATATCACTCAAGGCTAACCTAGATTTACTTCGTCAAGGTTCCTCTAGATTGCCAGATCTATCTAATTGGTAATCAAGCATTTAGAAAAAATAAACATGGAACGATATAAATAACATAAATACCAAAACCTAAGCAATCCATAAATAAAACTAAATCAAATTACATGTGTGTCCCATCATAAACCTAGAAAAAGGTTTTAGTTCATGCTACTAGATGTAAACTTGACTACAACTATGCAAATTATTATGAACATACAAAGAAACTAAAAAGAAATGGAGGAATAAGGAAAAACTATAAAGATGGCGATCTTTAAGCTCCCTGAAATCCCTTGCTCCTCTAGCTCTAAAGCATGCTCAATCTCTTCTCTATCATGAACTCCAGACTATATCTAAACCTTTTCCATCCTCTCTTATTTATAGCCTTTTTCCTTCTATTTTGGATAAACTAGAAGTCTTCAAACTCCTTAAAATCCATACAAATGTCGTAGCTCAAACATACATGGCGCTGCGGCTTTACAGGATCTATATAATCTCAATAGGACTCATCCTTTGTCACGCCGTAGCCTCACACTTCTAGGCTCTGCGGCATCATTGCATTGTTTAGTTTACAAAATTTGTCATTCCTTTGAAGCTATGGCTTCTTCCTCATTGCGTTGCAGCTTTAAGCTTCCTGCGCTACGACTTCAAGCTCCCTAACTTATGTACTTATTTCCCTTTGTATTAGTGTTATGACTTCATGATGGTGGCACTGCAGTATTGTTCTCTCTACCTTTTTCCCTTAATTCTTCCTTTTGGGGTGCCTTGCCTTCATTTTATATGGTGTTGGGTGCCAAATCAGCTTCCTTTCTTTAATTCATACTAGGACATTACAAAGACACCTAAAACAAATTAAATATCAAAATTTGGAAAATTAGTCCTAATTAAGATAAAAACTCTACAAAATCCCTAAAATCAACCAAAAACAACTCTAACACTATATTTAACTAGTACTCTAACTAAAATATCGTGATTAGGATCAATTATGAATTAAATTTATAGTAAAATAACTCAATTATTCCAGAGTTATCAACTCCCTAAGAGCTTTAGAAAAGCATAAAGCCCAATATGTCATATTTCAAAGCTTTTAGCTACAAGTGCTATATCCTGAATAATAACAAGGATAATCTTGGAAAATTTTATGCAAAATTAGATGAAAGAATCTTTGTTGGTTACTTTACATCTAACAAAACTTACAGAGTCTATAACAAAAGAACTATAGTTGTCAAAGAATCCATTCATGTACAATTTGATGAAACTGAAAACTTTAAATCTAAAGATGATAATGACGATGCAAAAGTTGCAAAAGACATGCCTTAGAAATACAAAGCTCAGAACGTGATTGAAAATAAAGAAGCTGAGATTGCAGAAAAACAAGTTTGAACGAGTTTCGAAGGAAACTCTAGAATAAGAATTTGAAGTTGAAACTGGTCAAGAACTAGCTCAACAACCTAAGGATTGGAGAACTATGAGACATCACCCTATTGATCAAATTATAAGTAATCCAACCAAAGGAGTAAGAACCATATTATCATACAAGAATGCCAGTGCCCATGTAGCTTTTCTATCTCAGCTAGAACCAAAGTACTTTGTAGATGATGAAGATGATAGGTTCTAGATGCTAGCAAGGGAAGAGGAATTGAACCAGTTTGAACGAAACAAGGTTTGGAACTTAGTTTATAGACCTAAAAATTTGTCAGTCATTAGCACTAAATGGGTATTTAGAAACAAAATGGACTAAAATAACATAATGATAAGAAACAAAACAAGGTTAGTTACCCAAGGTTATAACCAAGAAGAAGATATTGATTTCAATGAAACCTATGCTCCTGTAGCTAGACTTGAATCTATATACGTAAGCTACTTACTTATGCTTGCACTATGAATTTTGAGCTTTATCAAATGAACGTAAAGAGTGTGTTTTTAAATGGTTTTATTGAGGAGAAAGTTTATGTTGAACAACCTTCAAGATTTGAAAAGCTTGATTTTTCAAACCATGTGTATGAAATTTCAAAAGCTCTTTATGGTTTAAAACAAGCTTCATGAGCTTGGTATGAAAGTTTGAGCAAGTTTCTAATTTAGAATGATTTTGTAAAAGGCAAAGTTAATATAACATTATTTACAAAATCAAAGGAAAATGAATTGATCATTGTACAACTATTTGGATGATATTATCTTCGAAACTACTAATAAGAGTTTGTGCAATGATTTTGCTAAGTGTATGCAAAGATAATTTGAGATGAGTATGATGGGAGAGCTCAACTACTTTCTCGGATTACAAATAAAGCAAACCAAAGAAGGGATATTCATAAACTAAGCAAAGTATACAAGAGATCTACTCAAAAGCTTTATGGATAACTCCAAAGAAATGAAAACTCCTATGCATTCATCCACTAAACTTAACAAATATGAAAAAGGTAAGCTTGTAGATAAGAAGATGTGTTGAGGTATGGTCAGATTACTCCTCTATCTTACTACAAGTAGACCTAACATTATGTTTAGTGTAAGTCTATGTGCTTAATTTCAATATAGTCCAAGAGAATCTCAATTGATTGTGGTGAAAAGGATTCTAAGATATCTCATTGGAGCTGTGAACCTAGGATTATAGTATCCTAGACATACTACATGTGAATTGCTAAGATTCTTTGATGCTAACTTTGCAAGCTGTAAGGTTGACAGAAAAAGTACAAGTGATACTTGTCAATTTCTTAGATTAACCTCAGTTTCATTGCATAACATGAATCAGAATTCAGTGCAAAAGCGAAATATATTGCAACTAGAAGCTACTATGCACAAGTTCTATGGATGAAACAACAGACTCAGAACTATAATTGAAAACTTAAGATGACAATATTATTGCTATAAATCTATCCAAGGATCCAGTTCAACACTCAAGAAACAAGCATATAGAAATCAGACATCATTTCTTAAGAGATCAGGTACAGAAATATGATACTATTCTTGAATTTATTGATACAAAAAATCAATTAGTCAATATTTTCACTAAGCCATTAAGTGAAGATAGATTTTATCCATTAAGGTGAGAAATTGGTATGACAAACTGATGTGGATTTTACCTAAGCAAAGCGCACGTATCTTCCTCAAGTAATATAGAGTAAGTAGATATCGTTCCCACGAGGAGTTTTCAAATATTATGCTACGTATTAAAATTACCAATTCCAATTTTATTCAAACAAGTAAGATTTGGGTAAATTATGAACTAATTAAAAACTGAAAGCAAATTAACAAACAAATAAACTAGAGATAAACCTAGAACTACAACTTCCCTCAACATTCCACTTGAATTATTATCATCCTTTCTTGCTTAGTTATGGAAAAGAATTATTAACCTAGGGTTCTAAATCAATTATAAGCACATTTCTATGTCTTATAAATATATCTTACTTAATCAGTTCAGTATATTTCTATATGAATTAAATTAAACAAGTCATTAAGATTTGACCTAATTTGGCTACACAAGACATATATGTTATAACCCAATAATTTAATGTACGTTATAGAATATTCGTATGTTGTTATGACCTTCACAACCCAGTAACGTAATAATCGAGTTTTAGAGATGATGTGTAAAATTTCAGTTATAAAATGACAAACACATAAATAAATTAAATAAGTAACAGTGCAAGTAAATATCCTTGAACCTAACAACTTAACTTAAGTTTCGAGTTATGCTATGTAAATCGTCGTGGCTGATTAAATAATCATTTTTCATAAGTGAACTAAAATAAAAGATTGTTTGAATTTATGAATATGTATAGGTATGTATATTAATTAAATTTTTCTTCCTAATTGAGTAAGTTATAACTTGTAGCTAATTGTAAATTTGATATCTATGAGTAGAACAAATTTGTAATAAATTTAAATATTTAAATGTAAGTTTGTATATATATATATACACTTACAACCAAGATTAAATTTGAGTCTTAATTTTAAAAACCATTGATTTTGACCTCATTGATCGAGTTTATTTTTATTTATTTATTTATTTTTCAAAACGTGTAAATTTTAGTAGTAAACAAGGTAGTAGTGTAATTAAAGGTATAAACGGTATTTTAGTGTATATTTTAGAAGGTTCGTACGTAACTTGTGTATATTATGCGTATATATATGTGATTAGGAATTAATTCTCATTATGTCCTAGGTGGACATAAGAAGTTGAAAATTTACATATATAAATTTTATTGAGGGATGTCAAGTGTGTAGATAAAAGAGTAAACTAGAAAAAAAAATTATATATATATATACCAATATTTAATATAGACCACATAATAAAATTTTTGACTCCTTGACTTTGTATTTCATCTTATTTTAATTTAATTTGTTCTTTTTCCTTGCCTTCTCTTGCTTGGCCGATTGTGGCTTCTTTATTCTTGGTCTCTACCACCTCTTTTCTTGTTGACTTCCCCTATTTTTGTCTTTATAATTTCCTTGCTGGCCGAAAGTTCTAACCCTCCCTTCCTGCTTGTGCAACTTCATTCCTCCTTGCTTGTAGCCATGTATGTGCATGTGTGTGGGCCAACAGCAGCTTTATTTTCGCAACTAACCTCTTCCTCTCGTCTTCTAGCTACCTTTTTACCATTGAGTTCTTGTTTTAGAAGTTGTAGCAGCAGCTTGGCCAAGAGATTCACTTGCTGCCAGTAGTAGTTGTGTGACAGCAGCGGCCTCCTCCTTGCCATGCAGCTTTATCTAACCTCCATTCCTGGCCATTCAGTTGGTGGTTAAGATAGGAGGGTTCTTGAGGCAGTGGTGGCTAGGAGCATTACTGCTACAAGCTGATTCTCTTCCAGCCGCAGTAGCCTCTTGGTCTTTTGATGGTAGTTTTTCTAGCTTAGAATCCTAATTCTTTTGATGTTTGCGATTGATTGATAACTTAGGCTTAGGGATTAAGGAAATGCTAGATGAAAGTTTAAGAACAAAGGGTGAAAATCAGCGTCTAAGTGGTATGTAAATATATAAATATACATACTTATTAATTGAAATAATTTATGTATCCAAGTTATTTGACAAAATGTCTACAAGAAAATTTATTGAGTATAATGAATAGAATTTGACAGATTTCATGGGTGAAAGAAATTCATTATTTTGAATGTCTTCTAGGCTGAATTAAATTAAGAGTTCAAAAGATAAAATGTAGCTTATAGTCTTGAAATGTTTTCTACAAAATTTCATAGCTTGGTTCCAAATATGTTGTGAGTTATAGCTATTAGACTCTGGCTAGGTCAGGCAGGATTCATAGTGCCCTGTTTTTGGTTCATGTAAGAAATTGAGTGGGTTCATGACAAATTCTAGGAAAAGTTTCTAAATAATAAAGATAGATATACTTGTCTATTAATAAACCTAATAAATGGAATCAGATTTCATTTTTCCTAAAGAAAGTTATGTTCAATTAAGATAAGGTCAAAGCTGTCAAAAATCTTACGTGTTACAGAATTTGATGCAACTTCAAACAATAAACTGTATTGATATACAAATCTAAAAATTACCAATGATATACCATTATAAAGCTACATATGTCTAGTATTTTTTTTATGAAACAGGATTCGGAGTTTCCTAGAGAAAGATATGACCATTAAAGTAGACACTGGTCCAAACCCCAAGTTTGGACAATTTCAACATCTCTAACTCACTAAATGCTTTTTATCTTTTCTAATGATTTCTTCTACCCTATGTATTGTCAAGACATTTAAAATTACCCTTTATTATTAACCCTATCATACAAAGTCCAATTCATATTAATTGGCATGTAATAGCTTAATGGAAAACTTTCATAAAAAAACCTATACAAGATGAGATATAAGCTTAGTAACTAAAAGATTATAACAATAACGTTTATGAACTAAATATTATATGGGTATATGAATTTTAGTTCTGAATACTAATGTGGACCTGATGAGATGCGTGGACACAAGTGTGAGTGACGAATGAATCAGTTACGGGTGAGTGGTTAATTGCTGTCTTTAGGGGCTAGATTAGTATGTGTAATTATATGTTTATTTGAATCTGCATAATATATGGAAAATAAGCAAGTAGAGTACTTCAGTAATTTATTTAATTTATGTTTGTTTGATATTGATTGTTGGATTTGACATTGGTTGTGGTTGATAAGGGCCAACAAAGTGGGATTTTTATGAAAATGATTTTTACCTCCGAAATTAAAAATTCAGGTGCACCAAGGATGTCTAATTTAAAATCATAAGAAAATTCTGATTGTTATAAATTTTTTTTTTTTAAAGAAAAAAAATTAAGTGCTCAGCCCCGATGGGATGGATTGTGTACGAGGATCAATTTTTTGTGTGAGCACATAATTGCCTGGTAAGGGATGATATTGTTGTGCGAGGCTGAGTCACTCGTTGGCCCTTTAATTGCTTTGCGTGATATTATTGCGCTGACTTAAATTGTAATCCTGTGTGTCATATAAATTGTGAATTTGTGAAACTTACAATGTATATGTGTAATGTGAAATGTTATAAGAATCATGTTACATGATGTTAATATATATGTTATACGTTTGTGCTGAGTGATGCTAGTACCCTTTGGGTACAATTTTCCACCCATGGAGTCCTATAGTCCATAGGACTCACCCCTCTTCTGTGATTATTTTTTTAAGTAATAGGAGTTTGATACATGGCGTCACCAAGCTTATGACTTGCCGATTGAGTACGGCAAGGTAATATCAGGATCTCAGACTTGAAGTTAAAGGATGAAAGTTTGCAGTCACACTAGAACTGTGGGGGTGTCTATTTTCAAATGATGTAAGTGTCTAACTGTTTGTCTTGTTTTATATTATTGTTGTGTGAATTCATGAGCCTATGTATTTGTATTTTGAGACATGTTTCGTATTGCATGAACCTCTGCCAAACTTTTCAATAATTTGTTAATTATTATAAGAAGTAAACTTTTACAGTGAACTTCTGTTTTAGAAAAGCTAGTTTTATTCTTTAGTTAGGTCATGAGTCAAGTTTTTTATTTTGCTTTGTGGATTGGTTACCCAATTCTCTGACCAGTCATGCGTTCGTGGGGGGGTGTGACAATATAGGTATATTCCTATCCTATACACAAATCAAACTCAACAACATATATCGAATTTAAAGAAGTGTTAATTTATTCAAGGCTACCTAAAATTATCCTTCCCAAGTTCCTTTAGGTTTCCTAATTCAATCTAAAAGATGGCTAATCAATTAAAAGCAATAAGCATAAAACAAATTAGATAAATCATATACTAAAACCTAAACAATCCATAAATAAAATATTATAAAGCTACATGTTGAGTTCTAGTTGCAATTCTAGAAAAGAAACTACTCCATGCTACATAGTGAAAATATGGTTTCAACAATAAGAAATATCAAATGAATACAATAAAAGTAAAGAAATAGTAGAAATAGAGAAAGCTATAAAAGTTGTTGATCTTCAAGTTGTTATGATCTTTGCCCCTCTTGTTTCCTTCCACCTTTGACAAGCTCTAATACTCCATAAAAATGTTGCTAACTTGTGTCTCTAATTGTGTATTTAAGTCCTCTAGGTATTCCCTCTTTTATAAGCTTAAAAATCCTCAATTTCATTTCAATTCGGACTAGGAATCGTACCCGAGTTGTGGCCTAAGCTTCCTAGCACAGCGGCCTTGAAAATAGACAAGTTTTGGACCTTGGTAGTGGACTTGGCACCACAGCCTCAGCTTTTTGACGATAGTGCTTCTCCTGGTGCCTCAATGCGAATTCTCTAGCACCTCAACACAGAGGCTTCTAGCAGCAACATGCTATTTTGCGATTTTTTGCGATTTTGAGCCCGAATTCACTTCCAATGAGACTCCTTTTAGAATTATATCTTCCAAACACACAAACTAAGTTATAATAAGTTAGAACTCATATAAAACATCTAATCAAAGCCTAAATCAACTAAGATTCATCATCTTAAAACAAGAAGGACTTTAACTAGGATTTGACTAAAAACTAACCAAAAATCAGCTAAAACTCTAGAACATAGCTAAATTATGAGTAAAAGAATGTAAAATAACTGTTTTTTCAAGAGTTATCACAAACCCACTCTAACTCACTGTGATTTTTTTTAATCATATTGATTATTTACTTATACTTGGGCATGAGCCTTTATGTTTGTTTTGTAGGTGCAGGTCCATCAAATTTAATTGATAATATCAAATTGTGAATTGCTCTTAAAATTTGTTTTTGAAATTCAAAATTATGGGTTAACTCCTAAACTAATTTTGGAATTCAAAATTATGATTTAAATGCCTAGTTGGAGTCTCATTAAATGCACTAAAATCGACCTCCCTAAAAAAAATTCTTTCTTTTTTAACTCCACCTCTCTCTCCACCAATCCCTCTATCCTTCTATTTAAATCGTGTCTTTTTTCTAAAATTCAAATTAAACTATTTCCCATTTCTTCTCTCTCTCTCTCTTTTATTATCCTAGCTCATAATCCATCTTACTACCTTTCATATCAGAAGCCCTTTTTAAGCTTTTTCAAAGGCAGCTTTTACCCGTGGCAAGAAAACTAAGGCAAGAAAAGGAAACTATTCTAAACATATAGAAAAGACCTTGAAAAAACCCCTTCTCCACTAGTGTTGTCCAAATTCAAAGAAAAACAACTAATGTTGTTTCCTTCTCCAAAACCCCTGAAAAACCTTAACATTTCACCCAAATCCAAGAAATCAAAGAAATCTCCAAAATCCAGAATTGCAACTCTTGAATCTCATTCAGACAGTTCCAAAACTGAAAAGTCTCAGGATGATTTTAAAGAAAAGGTTGAAGAGGTTGAAGATGTTGAACAAGAAGAGAAAGCAGATTCTTTAAAAGAAAGCTCTGAAGAAAACAATTTCGAGAGTTTGAGTCTAAATTGTTGTTGTTGATGCTGAAAAGAAAGCTACTGAGACTATGATAGAACAAGTGAACTCAGCAACCTCATAAGCCACCTCTGCAGACTTCAACTAGGTTCTTCTTGCTATGTTTGAAAAAGTTTATGAAGAATCTTTCTCTACTAAACCTTTAATTTCCTCTTGCTTATTACAAAAGATTTTTTCCAAGACTAAAAATTCTCCTTTAACAATTATTTTGTTGGGATGGGTTAGCACAATTTTATCTTCTTGGATGTGCCTATGTACCCTGAACTAGTCAAATTCTTTTATGCTTACCTGGTGATAGGTCATTGAAATAAACTTATTACGTATCCTTTTGACTAATATTTTTAGTTATGTTCTAGAGTTTTAGTTGGTTATTGCTTAGTTCTTAGCTAATTCTTAATTGAGTTCTTATTGCATTATAATGTTAAATTTTCATTCATTTTAGATAGGATTTAGGTGTTTAATAAGATTCTAACTTATATTAACTTAGTTTATGCGTTTTGAAAGTTTAATGCAAGAAGGAATCCTATTATAAGTCAAATTGGAGGAGAATTCAGGCTCAAAATCATAATTTGTGCAAGATAGCATGTTGCTACCTGAAAGCTGGCACCACGACTCCAAGACCAAAGAAGGTGGTGCTTTAGCGCCCAAAGAGGAGCTATGCATTACCAGTGCCATTGCCAATGTCCAACACATTGATTTTTGAATGCCCCTTCAAGGCCGTGGTGTTGGGAAGTCAGGGTCGTGGTGCTAGCCCAATAAATAGTCTAAATTGGACTTAAATTGAGGTTTTTAAACCTATTTAAAGGGGAATGACTTGGGAATTTGGAACACACAAGTTAGTTAAGTTTTTATAGAGTTTTAGAACTTGTCAAGGGTGCAAGGAAGCGAGAGCCCAGACTATAATAATATTAAGGCTCCTGTCAAGCTAACTTTGTCTGTCAGTGGTTCTAAGTTCAATGCTGAAACCTCCACTTATGCTGCTCCTACTGTTATAGAAATTTTGTCAAGGCTAGATACTCTACAATATTTACTTGACCCTTTCAGAGCCCAGACTAAAAGCAAGCTTGAGGAATTGTCGTCCAAACTTGATACTTGAAGATTTCTTGAGTCTACTACAACCCCTAGCATCAGCCCTTTTAATTTTCTATTTATGTTTCATAAGCATTTTTTTTCCTTTTTATTAATTATGTTTTTATTTTTTGATGATGCCAAAAGGGGAGAAGAATTGATTTTTTCCTGCCTGCTTTAAATCACAGGTGAACAATTTGACTTTTTTTTTTAGTGTGTATAACTAGGATAATTAGAACTGCTTTTGTTTTTTTTTTTTAGTTTGTATAATTAGGATTAATAGCTCTACTATTTTTACTTTAAACTGCTTTTGAATGAGTAGTGTTTTATGCAATTTAAAATATCTTGAGCTTTGATACTATTATTTTTCTACCTTTGATGCTTAAATGTAATAACTCCTATGCTTAAATTAAGTCAAGCTCTAAGACTTAAATTAAGTCAAGCTCTAAGGCTTGAATTTAGTTCAATTTTTCTAAGCTTTGATGCTTAAAAATACCTATATAGCTCTAATATTGCTATGAATTTGTTATATTTTGAAATGTCTTATGCAGGTTCTAATGGTTTAAGCTCTGAAGCTTAAAAAGACCATTATGCAGATTGATTCAATGCTATAAAATATTTTGTTGATGCTTATGTGCAAGAAAAAATTATGAAATCAATCGTACTTTGATGCATGAATGCAAGTACTATAAATTGATTATGTTATGATGCATAATATCATTGCTTCAAAATTTATGCTCTGATACATGATATAAATGTTTACAATATTTATGTTTTGATATATGTAAAGAAAGTTTCCTTACAAGAATTAAATTGATTAAGTGATTCTATCACTTGATAAACAATTTGTATAATTTTGAGTTTGAATATTAACTCATGAGGCTATATATGTTTGTTATATGCTTTTGATTTGATAAATATAAAGTTTACGTTTGTATTTTCATCTTCAAAAAGAGGAAGATTGTTAGCCCCAAGGCTTTACCCTGATTGATTCTTTGTTATGGTCACAAACTTATTTTTATCTATATCATACTTAGTATAAAACTTAAGATTGCCTATCGAAAAATCTTTAACTAACCTTATGCCATGAATGAGCTTTAACATGAGGAAACTTGATTTCAGTATAATCTGAAATCATGCACTTTATTTCTTCTTTACTTGGCGACCCCAGAATCTGTTAAGCACTATAAATCATACATAAAATAAGAAAAACTAAGAAAGAGAATGATTTTATTTTATCAAAAAAAAAAAAAAGTTTTGAAGGATAATTACCACATCTTAATAATTCCAACTTGCTAATTAACTCCACTTTCTCCAGGTAACAATAGCTGCATATTATATAGCATAAACAAAATATTGGGCAAACCATGTAAAAAGGACAAAGGATGACTAAATGATAGACTAAAAAGTCTAAGCATCCCTTCTAATTTTGATTTTAAATAAAAACCTTTTAAGAGACAGAACAATTATGAAAGACTTATCAAATACAGATATGTAAACTCTTAGAGACCGAATAACTGTCTTTGATAATATCATTTAGTTAAACGTATCATTGATGAACTTATTATTGGAAAACTAATAGATATACACATATATTAACTGCATGTACCAAATCATGAGAAAAATCAAGAGCATCAAACAGAGTTACCTGAACCTTCTACCTAATTAAATAAGATCTTCAACAACTAACTTAAGAACTAAAGATTATATTCAAAGTCTTTATTTCTCAAGATCATCCTTTTAAGACATCTCACAAGACTAAAGAGCCAAAAGATTAATGTTGAAAGATGACCACTAAAATAATGGAACGCACAACTTAAAAAAATTTGTCAACGGACTTATCAAAAAAAGAAAGCTCAAAGGATTTAAGTTGAAACGTATAATTTAGAAAAATATTATTCATGTGTATATAAAGTCAATAGAATAAATTCTATGTTTCATTAATCATTATAATCCACTTAAAAAAGTCAAGTGATGAAATATCAATCAATAAATCTACCTTGTGCAAAAATGCAAATGACAGTTAAATAGTTGAAATCACTCTTTGTCAGAACTAACTGCTGAAATCAAGTCAAAGAATTGAATTAGCAACTTTCTACCAAAGGGATACACATCATTTTATTATCAATTTAGTGAAGGAACTATCGAATACTCAAGTGCTGAAAAACAACTGAAGACCGAAGGAATGAAGCACACTGTTTTGATAAATGGTTATCTGCTGAAGCGAGATCCAAGCTTCTGAAATGAATATCCTTGAAGCATGGTTAATAGCTGAAAATAAGTCAATACATTATCTACTAAGATCATTCAAATGTTAACTCATCAATTGAAGTGAAATGCATTGTTATATCAAAGCTCTCTTATAGCTTTGATCAATCCAAGGAGCTTGGAGATTTAGAAGATATAAAACACATCATATTGATTGTCATTTATTAAAAACTTAACGAGAAGAAATCAAATGCATCATTTTGGATTAAACGACCATATGTTGAAAATGAGTAATAAATTGGAAGTTTTTGAAACTTACCGTTTGAATGCTTGAAAGAGAAATGATTGACCCAGAAATCTTCTCAATGGATACTTTTACTAGTTACATTAAATACATAAAATCAAATTAATGTAGCTGATCTCTATGCAAAGGATTGCTAATTTCCTAAGTTTGAAATATCAATGATTGTTAAGTGTGATCTTGAGGAGTGGACTAGCAAGGGTTATATGGTAAACACTATAAAAGCTATGTATCTCAATTTTTATCTAGCTTACTACTTTCCAATGCACTTCAACTTTATCAAACTCTTTTAAAGCTAAATAATTTTAAACAAAATATTTTAAATGATCAAACTATTCAACGCTCTTCTAGTTTGCCTATCCAATAACTCTATTTTTTTTTTCAACAAAAAGAAAATTATTTTAAGTATTTCACTTTTTTTTTTTTTTTGAAAACATGAATACATAATAATGCTTCAGTGTTGGAACTGTGGAACTGGAGAGGAATGTTATTTTCACATATTTTGGAGGTGAATGTCAATTTCTGAAACCTTAGAAGTGTAGGTGTATTTTGCTCATCAAAAATATATTTTTTGCCCTTCCACCAAATGCCAAAAAAAAAAAAAAAAAAAAGAAGAAGAAGAAGAAGAAAAAAAGAATCACTAGATTTTCTAAGCACCTACGATTTGCTACAAAAGGCAGAGCTTCTGCTGGTTTTGATGCCCACCTCTCTTCCAAGACTTGCAGACCATGACTGAAAAGCGACTACCGCCATTGACGCCTCTGTCACCTCAAGAATGGGAAAACCTCATCGACGACTTCCATTACGGTGGTCCACGCCGTCATAGATGGGTCTCTCTCTATTCCATCTCTTCCATACCCGACCTTGTCCTTTCTTCCATTCTCAAAAAGGACTTCCCTCTGACTCTCAAGCTTCAACTCTTTCTCTTCCTCGAAGAATTCTCCGACTTCTTCTTCACCCAGGAACCACCCCAATCTCTTGACCGTCTAATCGACACTCTCCGAGCTGTTATCCAAGTACCCATTGATGGGATCAACATAACTTTTGCTCTCAAAGAGCAATTTATGGTTTCGACGACCTCGATTCTGATATCGACGGAGGCGTTTGATAATATTCACCAAAGGCACATCGGTAGCTTGGTTGAATTGTTGTTGGCGGTTATCAATCGCCCAAATTTTGGGCTGGACAGACAAACCCGTGCCATTGCGTGTGAGTGCTTGAGGGAATTGGAGAAATCTTACCCTTGTTTGCTTTCGGATATTGCGGGGCACTTGTGGAGCCTGTGCCAAAACGAGAGAACTCATGCTTCGCAGAACTACATTTTGTTGTTCACTTGTGTGATTTATAACATTATGGATCAGAACCTGAATGTGTCTATTTTGAATACTTCTGTGCCTTTGGTTCCATTCAATGTGCCACAGTCACTGTTGGGTTCGGGTTCGAATACCAGTAAGGATCTTTCGGGTTTGAATTATAAGGAGTTGAGGAGGGCGATGGCATTCTTGCTTGAGTGGCCGCAAGTTATGACGCCTTGTGGGATGGTCGAGTTCTTGGCTATGGTAATGCCGGTGGCAGAGGCTTTAGAGTTGCAGCCATCTATGTTGAAGGTGCAGTTCTTTGGAATGATTTATTCGTATGACCCTTTGCTGTGTCATGTTGTTTTGATGATGTATTTGCATTTCTTAGATGCTTTTGATGGGCAAGAGGGTGAGCTTTCCCGCAGACTGTTTTTAATTTCAAGAGAAGGCCAGCATTATTTGGTCTTTCGGTTGCTTTCTCTTCATTGGTTTTTGGGTTTCAATGAATTGATTTCCAAAAAAGATGTTGACAAAGCTAAGTCAATTGTTGAGCTGCGTTCAAGCTTTTATCCCACTGTGTTTGATCCGCTTGCTTTGAAAGCCTTGAAGCTTGACCTTCTTACATTCTGCTCGGTCTGTCTTGACAAATTAAGAGTGAAGTTTAATTCAGGTGAGGATGTGGGCACAATTGAGGTTGCGTTAAAGCTGTTTGAAGATGGTCTAATCTCTGTATCGGCTTTCAAATGGTTACCTCCTGGGAGCACAGAAACTGCAGTGGCATTCCGCACCTTCCATAAATTTTTAATAGGTCCATCCTCTCATTCTGACAATGATCCTTCAACCACTAGACTTCTGATGGATTCCATCATATTCCATACTGTACAGGTTCCTCTCTCTCTCTATAAATATATGTGTATGTATAACACCAAAAATACACATACGCAGGTTATCATTTCTTGGTGTTTTTCAAATCATTGACACTGAGAATTACTACTAAGTTAAAAATACCAAAGTGTAGTTGGCTTTGATGCCATTAGCTTTCACCCAGTAGATTGTACCCGATTTTTTATCCTTTGATGAGAGATTGATGCTGGTTTGAAAAGAAAATAAATTAGTATACTTATGGAAATTTTACTGGTATTTGGATATTGTATAAGTGTTGTTTGGGATGATTAAGTAGGAGTTCATGTTATGATCACTCATGGAGCAGTTTTTGATCACAAGACATATGGAGAGCATAAGAAGATAATGAGTGCTGAAAGTTGAGGATATGGGTGGAGAGTGATAAAATATTTGGTTGCTCTCGTGGTCATTATGAAAACATTTCTCTAGGCTAAGGTTCTTGTTTGTCTTCTCTAGTTTCAAAATTATATCTGTCCTAGCTGAAGAAATAATCTTATGACAAGGGTACGTTTTTATTTACAAAAATGATGGTTCCATTCCTATTGGAAATTTGTTAATGTTGGCCCATGCATGCTGTATTTTTATTTTGGAACTTTGAATTTATTCAGATGCAAGCGTCTATTACATTTACATGACTTTAAAGTATCATTGGAATTTATGTGCTTTTGTGCCTTCTTAAGACTAGCATCAGGTAGAATCCTCGAAGAATATTTGTGAGAATAGGATGCTAATGTGATTAATTGGTTTGTAATGTGGCTGTAATGCGCATTAATTATGAGATTCTTGTTGGCAATATCCTGTGTAGGATGATTAGTAGAGGAACTTATAGGGTTTAGTTCAAGTTTTAATGGTTAGCATTGAATATGTTTCTTCTCATATGCGATTTTCTGATTCGGCTATTCTTTTTCTAACTGGTGATTTAGATTGTATTTTTTTAATGTTTGATTTATACAGAGTTTTAAGAACACCTCTCACTTTTACGATTCCTTTGTTGGAGAATGGTTTAGGATAGATTTTAAGGGATTGGTAGATTTCCCTTTTCGGTAGGAGGTGTTGCTTGGGAGTGACCTTATACCTACTTGATGGTTCCTTTTGTTGGTAATTCCAGTGGCATCCTAATATTGCTGGAAGAGGCCATGTTTACTTAAAGTGGTTATCATTCTCTTACCAATTCTTGTTTGTATAGTATTTGGGTTTACTTCTTCTCCTTGTTAGCATTCCAGTTGAGTGGCTGAGAGATTTGAGAAGATTAGGAGACACCAACTTTCTTCGATTTGGGGATAATGAGAGGGATGGGATCATTTGGTTGGCTGGTTCTTATCAGCCTAAATTTGAGAGTGATCTGGTTCGTCGATTTTCTTTGTTTAGAAACATCATCTTGGTTGGCATATGGCTTTGGCGGTTTGCAAGAAACTTCAATCTTCGGTAGAATGTATAGAAAATCTTAAAGGAAGATTCATGGAAATGGTGTAATCCAGTTTGTATTAGATTGGCTCTATTGCCTTCCTTATCTTAATAATGATCCCATCTTTGACTTTTTTACCTGTTATGCTTTGTGATTTTCTTGGGATGTTCATTTTGTTTTTCACAATTTGAATAACAGAGAAGCCTCTGACCATCCTCTTTTGCATAAATTTGTAATTATTGCTCGTTCTTCAGTTTGTCCCACAAAAGGGATTGGACTTTGGATAGTTCAAGATCATTCTTTGTGATTTTTCTTCCTTATCTTGTTTTCCCTTCTTTTCAGAATCTTTCCCTCTTGATAATTCCATTCGGAAGCCTGCCTAAAACTTCCTCTAAGGCTAATGTATTTGTTTGGTAGTTTTCTTACTAAGATCATACCAATACTATATTGCATATGCAAAGGTCAAATACGGTATTATCTCCAGATACATATGTTATGTGTTATTACCTCAAAGTCTAATGCCCGATATTGTTCAGACTACTTTGTTTCTTGGACATGTGGAATAGGCTTTTTGGCATTCTTTGGCTAGGAATAATTTTTCCCTTAAAGTATGGAGGTTGTATGTTGTTGATTAAGGTTAAGAGGTTTGGAAGGAGAAAAAAGGATAAGGTTCTTGAAGGTGTGTCATGTTGGGGGTTATTTGATGTTTCTGGTTGGATGCAGCTATAGGATCTTTGATGATCAGTTTCTCATGCCACAAATTATTTAGGACAAAATAGCCTTTTGGCCTCTTTTTGGTGCTTAGCTTTGGGGTTTGTAAAAGGTTTTTTTTAGAGGATATGTTGAGGGGGCCAGCCTTTTTTTGCTAGATGTTGTTTCAGGTTTCTTCTTGCTGTAATCTTTTGTTTAGAACATCTAATTTAGAAACTGATCATCAAGAAGAAACCTGAAACAACAACGAGAGAAATTTATATAATTCTTGTTTAGATGTTGTTTCAGGTTTATAAATAAGATTTTGTCTTATTTAGGACAAAATATCTTGTTTCAAATTATTTAGGACAAAATAGCCTTTTGGCCTTTTTAACAATGAGAGAAATTTCTTATAAAAAAGAAAATTATTGAGGGAACATGCTGTTCTTTACTCTTTTTCTAGAATGGACTCAACTGCCTTTGAGGATCACTATTTGCTGGGGACTTATAAAAGGGTCTGATGTCAGGGAAAGAAGTTAGATGTGCAATTACTTGAGCTGTTTCTACAGCAATTCTAATTTAGGGTTTCTACTTTCTATGTCCTTTATAATTTATTTTGGAATGTACTATGATTAAATCTAGGGTTACTTTTATAAGGCTGTTGTCTATTAAAAAAGACTTATGACAATAATAAATAGTCATGTTTTGATAATTAAAAACTAGCCTTTTGCTTTAGTCCTGTTTTCCCTATATAAGTAATGACTTTTATTAGAAGAAAAGGAGGGAAATATCTTTGTTCTGAGAGATCTTTAGTTTTTCTTATTTAGCACCCAAAGGGATGTTATGCCTTTTCATTCCCTCTGCTTTTTGACGGTTTGATTAATTATATACTTGATACTGCCTGCACCATGTGATTTGTATTTGTTTAATGAGTTTGACATATCCATGAGAAGGTTTATTGTAAATACTTTTAGCTTTACATTTAGAAGTAAGCAATATATCATGTGGATTTGGCTTCTGGTAACAGAAAAAGATAACAACCGCAAAAAAAGGATAGAGAAGTAACAGAATACTGTTCCTACTTGCTGTTATTCAAAACATTCAGTAAAGTTCTATTGTTATACAAAATGAGTTTTTAACTCATCAGACTTCGTGATTTATACTAAGCTACTCAATAATTTCTGTAAATGTTAAAAAAGAACCAGATAACATTACCGATGAGTGTTTAAAGCAAAATAATTTGTAAATATGTCTTTCCATTAGATAATATCTATTAATAAAGCACAAGCTGTTACCAATCGTGTGTCTATGGCATCAAAGGTTCCAAATGTAACCTTCTAAATACCTATATCGATCTTTAACTTACCTACATTCTGGATAATGATGTAATCCCAGCATGGATGATCCAATAGCAAGGCGTTCTTTTTTTGTTTCTATTGTTAAATTGTAACTAATTGCTCTACTCTGTGACACTTCTCTCCCTACTTATCTTGGACAAAATTGTCTTTATGGCTTCTGCTTAGGTTTCAGCAGCTGGTGCTTATCAGGGTATTTCTTTATTTTTGGCAGTGCCACTGGCATGCTATTCTTATTAGTGTTTCTTATTTTCTTCAGTTTTTCTCTTTGCAGGACTTCTTGTCCTCCCCTCTTGTACTTGTTTTCCGTTTTAAAATAATTAGTTTTCTTAAAAAAAGTTTATACACTTAAGGAAGCAATTATAATTGTGAACAGCATGAACATTTTGTAATCTTCTATTAACTATTAAAAGCCTAGGGAAAGATTGGGGAAAGATGGTCAAGTCTTCTTGACAATTTTTAGAAGCTGGCTTTTCTCTAAAAGTAACACAAAGAGCTGTATTATTGACTGGATTACTTGGATTAGCTGAAGAAACAAAGACTAATGTTCTCTGGAATGGATAGGTGTCTAGTTTTTATAGTTGGAACATGCTTCTCAAATTTTCAAAGTTGTTGTTTCTCTTCAACCGTTGAGCATGATTGGAGAAATTCTTTTGTTGTTTTCTGTTTTTCTCCTTCTCTCTTCTATTAATGATGTTTCTTTTTCTATCACAAAAAATAAAAAATAAATAAATAAAAATAAATAAATAAATAAATTGTAGGCACAATAGTTTGTGACCAAAAATTAGTCAGAGCCCATCAGTGTGTACCAAGAGGCTACTTACAACAATAGAAAAGGAATTGGTTTTAAAATATTAAGTTTCTTTAAGCTTGATGTATCATTTCATATTTCAGGAAATGCTAGTGGGCATGATTTTGGACTGTCGGAGATTGGTCCCAGTGATAGTTGCTTTTGTTGATCGCTTGCTTAACTGTGAAAAGCATAATTGGTTGGGGGAGCAGCTACTTCAGAAATTTGATGAGCGCTTGCTTCCAAAAGTGAGAATGGACTACAAGCTTGTTTTGTGCTTCCCAATATTTGAGAGGATTGCAGAAAATGACACAATTCCACCACGTGGACTATTAGAACTGCTTACAAAATTCATGCTTTTCCTTGTTGAGAAACATGGCCCTGATTCGGGATTGAAATCTTGGTCACAGGGAAGTAGAGTTCTTGGAATTTGTCGAACAATGCTGATGCACCACCATAGTTCCAGATTGTTCCTTAGACTGTCTCACCTTCTTGCATTTACGTGCCTTTATTTTCCTGATTTGGAGATTCGTGACAATGCAAGGTATTCCTCTATAAATTTCATCTGTGTTCAATTCTTCATTTTCTATGTTTTTTTTCCTTGGCTTTTTTCTTTTGGTCTCTGAGCATAGTTCTTTGTGTTTCTCCTAGTCCTGGCATGTCTAATGAGCACATCTTCTATTGATGAAAATATAGATAGCTGGGGAAAGCATGAAGAGTCTGCAAAAGATAGATAACCCGTTACTGACAGATGACATTGACAATTTTCTTTCACCTTCATTATTTTGCAGAATCTACCTGCGGATGCTGATCTGTGTACCAGGAAAGAAACTGAGGGACCTGCTGAACCTTGGGGAGCTGTTCCTTGGAATTTCACCATCCCAACATTCCAGCTCATTTTTCAGTGTCCAGTCACCTAGATCTTCTCAAAAGTTCAAAACAGCAAGGAATTTGTCATCCTTTGTTCACATTGAGCGTGAAGCCCCCCTGCTTGTAAAGCAATCTTGGTCCTTGTCTTTGTCAAATTTAGGGGTTAGTAGTAGCAAACCTGCTAATCTAGAAGGTGTGAGGGACAGTGAAAACCCAGTAGAGGAAGTGGAATTGTTTGATAACTCCAATGCCCAATTTATCACTGAAGCTGAAAGAATTGATCAGGTACAGGAGCCACTACGTGTGATGGATTCAAAGGTTTCAGAAATTTTAAGCACGTTAAGGAAGCACTTTTCATGCATTCCTGACTTCAGACATATGCCAGGGTTTAAGGTTAGAATATCATGTAACTTGAGATTTGAGTCAAAGCCTTTCAATCAAATGTTGGGAATTGATTCCCCTGCCGGACCTTTGGATGGAATAGATGCACTTCCTGCTATATATGCAACTGTGTTAAATTTCTCATCCTCTGCACCATATGGGCCTATTCCGCCATATCGTATTCCGTTTCTTCTTGGTGAACCTCCTATGGATGATAACGAATCTTGCCAAGATGCCTTGTTAGGGCTTGTTCCTGTAGAAAATGGTTCTAGAGAAGAGGAAAACTCTAGAGCTCCTGTGGTCATTGAAATGGAGCCCAGGGAGCCAACACCAGGTTTGGTTAATATTCAAATTGAAACAAATGCAGAAAATGGTCAGATTGTTCAAGGTCCGCTTCATGGCATCACAGTAGGCATAGAAGACATGTTTCTTAAGCCTATTGTTCCATTCGGCATCCCTGAAGATTCAATCCCTGGCTATAACTTGGATTTGTTTAGTGCTTTATGGGAAGCGTGTGGGTCATCTTCCAACACTGGACGGGAGACCTTCACACTAAAAGGAGGCAAAGGGGTTACAGCCATTAGTGGGACCCAGTCAGTGAAGCTACTTGAAGTCCCTGCACCCTCTTTGATCCAGGCAACTGAGCGCTACCTGGCACCCTTTGTTGCAAGTGTGATTGGGGATCCACTTGTTGATATTGTAAGGGAGGGGGGTGTCATCAGGGATATCATTTGGAAAAATGCTTCAGATGCCTCTGATGATGCTACTTCAGTGACTGCTCCTCTGGATATGGGTCCTCTTCATCTTACTTACAATGATGATGAAAATGAGGGGGAGGGTCTTAGCAATATTAGGAAAAGAAACATGGGTTTGTTTCTTATTTTAATATTTCTTCCTCCAAGGTTCCATCTCCTTTTCCAAATGGAAGTTTGTGATGTTTCAACTTTAGTTCGAATCCGGACTGATCACTGGCCAAGCTTAGCTTACATCGATGATTATCTGGAAGCATTATATTTGGTGTAAGAGTTGTTGTTCTTCTATGGATTGTTCACTTCCAAATAGGTCAGTTCTGATTATACTTTCTCATCCTCACCTGCTGACTTTCTGGACATTCACTGGATTTATGTTTCAAGTTTATTGCTTTGGTCCTTATCCATATTGTTTAGCACAAGGAAGGTGTTTTTTCCTTTTTTTTCTTTTTTCATTTTTTCCTTTTTCTTTTTTTTCGTTTTCTTTTTTCTTTTATTTTTTTCTTTTTTGCACCCTGAAACAAACTTAGTGTAAATACTTTTGTTAGGGAGCCCCTTTCTATATCTTGTATATTTTCTCATTGAATGAATAATTTTAGAGATTCCATTTTAATTTGAATTGGAATTTAACTCTATCTTGACTAATTTGGATTATCCATTTTGCAACAAATGATTTTTCATAGTCCTTGCTCATTGTATATTCAACACTATAAACTTTAGGATGTCTCATTAGGTGCTTAACATCGGGTTCATAGTTCAGTTAACGGTGTCAGTATGTGCTATTTTCTTCCATCCCATCAATAGGGTTCTGGGTTTTATGCAGAATGTTGTTCTTGATACTGGTGCAATCTTTTTGTTTTGAACACGTTTTGTTTATTTTATATTTTTATATTTTCAATCTTGCGTATGTGTTTGAAATGTTATTGATATTACAATTTATCTATTAGCACCTCTGTTTCTTACAATAGTAATGAACTACTGATACTGACGTCTTCTACTTTTTAGTTAATTAAAAAAAGAGTCTTTCGATTCACATTTACGCTTGCAGGCCATCAGGAAAGGGATAATATTAAGATTATAATTAATAATAATAATTGCAAAAATAACATCTACCATTTCTAGAAAATAATAAAATTAATTTGATACACATGAACTGCTATTTCAATTCCATGTCTTAGTTCATAGAATATATATATATATATATATATATATATTTTTTTTTTTTATTTGATGGGTATGTCTGGATAAAGTGTGTAAAAATATTTTTCAAGTAATGTAAAATATAAAAAAATTGTTTTATTTTATTTGTTCGTAAAAGATATTAAATATGAAAATCATTAAAATATAATTTTAATAAATATTATAATTATATTTTAAACCTAAATATTATTTTAAAAACTAAACCAAACATAAGTGATATATATTCTGTATCCCAATGTTTATTCTATTTTAACATTAAATAATAAAAAATAATATAATTATATAAAATAAATAATTAAATATAATAGTTTTATATAAAAATAGCAATGGTAAAGTTCGAAATTTACATTAGAATTTTTCAGTAACATGCTTTGAGTATGCAAGAAGTGACATCCACTGCTTGGATATCTCGTTGGCAACTTAGGGGCGCTCCCTGATATTGCTTGTGGGTCACAACTGAATTACATCCCAGTAAATATCCACGATGTATACATCTCAACCTAGTCTCCCTAATTAAGCACCAGTAGGGACTCAGACATTAAATCCAATCTCACAAACCAAAAACAGTCAAACTGCACCTATGTTAAAAAAGTTTGGCAACCAAAGGCATGAGCACACAGAACGAAGGAAACCAATTCAGTAACCAGAAGTTACACGGATTACACGTACGTTGGTTGGAAACTAGGGTGGTAACCCCAATTATGGTGGGCTAAATGCATCGGTTTTTGGAAATCCATATAGGGTAGTAAATGATAGAATCGGTACCGACTAAAATGCGGTGGGGATTTTTTTATATATAAAATATTAGTAATATAGATGTAATGTTTCTTGTCAGAATATGTAAGACATTCTATTTACCTTTTTATTTTAAAGATAATATATATATATATGTAGGGGGGCTTACAAAAATTGGGGGCAAGTGCCTTTTGGAAATTAAGGGTGAGTAGGCAGTTGGCTCGACTTAGTTTTAGGCCTTTGCCTACCCAACCCGATCATATCGGTTTCCTAAAATTGTCATTTTCATAAAAATAACAACAAAGCATTCTTAAATTAAAAGAAAATAATATCTGAATAATCCAAAATTTTGAAAATCCATTTGCTTTTTGTAGTAAATGGCTTTTCTTATTTTCTGACAACTACCAGAGCTTTATATATGTATATATATATATTTTATTATCGAGTCTTTAATACATGAATGTTAGGATTTTAATTAGAGGTGAAAATTAGGGGTGAGCATAAAGTCAGGTCGGTTTTTGACCTTTGCCTAATCAATCTGATCATATTGATTCTCCAAAATTGTCATTTGCCTGAATAACTATCTAAGTCTATTTCTAGAATTTTCCAACTACTAGAAACAAGTTGATTTTGGTCAATTTTGATCAACTTCGATTGCTTTCAAAAATACAAGAATTACATACGGTAAATTAGATTTCTTAAAAATAACAACAAAAAACACAATAAATTGAAAGGAATTTTTTCTGAATAAACAGATCCATTCCATTCAAGAAGAATTGAAGAGGATGACATGCAGAGCAAAACCAAAAACCAAGCCGAGATTAAAATTGGATGTTCCCTTTCTCTGAAAAACGAAGTTAAGTAACTTTGTTGTTCAAAGATAAACAACATCGATTCAACATTTTACTGATTCGATCTTTGATAAATCAATTTCAAATTTAGTCACTAAAGCGAATGAAGAGACTAGATAGTGAGAAATCATAAAAGCATGGAGGGCAGAAACACTAAAACGTGGAAGATTGAAGTATAACAGCAAAGAGGGAGTGTTGACACTCTAAAATAGTAGCCCCGAGTCAACAGAGATTGTTGTATCTAGTCAAATGCATTGACCAATATTGCCTAATAAAATAGAGACACGTGGAGTTGACACATCACCCAAATTTGGTCAAAGACTTGGATTAATTTGGTCGAACCAGTTAAGTAATCGTGATCCCAAAGGTTAGGCATTAAGGGCACTTAAACCGATTGTCACTAGTTTAGGTTATTGGGCTAAAATTATGGTCCTAAGGTGATTGATTAACTTAACCGTTCAGATCAAAGTCCTATATAAGCTTAATTAAGACTTTGTAAAGAACACAGAAACATCTTCTACAAGGAATACCGGTAGTTTGTACTATACTATTCACAATTGTTTGATTATTTTCTCATGAAATTGTTTGATTATTTTCTCTTGAAATATTTTCCTAGCACGATGCTGTAAAAACCCAAGTTTCCAAAAACAATTGGCACGTCTTGTGGGACTTCTTGGTTGGCAATGTCATGATAATCGTGAAGCCAAACTGTGATCCCAAATTGTTTAGATGCTGAGGATCCTAGTCTAAGAACGTATAAAACAGACTATGGGCTTGTAAATAAAAGGATTTAGTCTGACAATGTCAATGGTTGAGATTTAATAAAGGTGAAAATAATTAGTAATTAAAAGGATTAGCAATCAGGGAGACTCATCTCCCTCCTAACTCTTCACTCCCTCTATCCCAGACAAAACATCTTGGATATGGTATTCAATTGAATCAATAAGAAAATGTTTAAAACTTTGTAGTCTGAGTGGAAAGTTTCAGATATTTGCATCTTAGCTAGAAAAATGATAACATCATGATTTTTTAAATATTTTATTTTAGAATTGCTAAAAAAAAAAAAATATATATATATATATGTCCTGGAGATGCCCGATCTGATTTGCTTAATTTTTTCTATTCTTTTTTATTCCTTTTAATTTTTGGCTTTGATGTTCCCGATCCAATTTGTATTGGGGATAAACTGCATAACTTAAGATAAGAGACTAGAAGTGACAGGTGTAGACATCGCTGGGAGATTAAGTTAATGTTTGATGTATTGAAATCGAAAGGGATATAAATGATGGGAGTTGAGATTTATTCATTAAAGATGGAAATTTAAGGCCAACACTAATATGAGATTATTTTTTAAGAAGATTAGATTTAATCTTAACCTTTGAGTTTTAATTGTACACATGGCATTCATTTGAGTATGCACTTGGCATGCCTGTTTGGTGCATGATTTGATACCTCCGATTGCTGATTAGAGACCTCCAATTGTAGATTGGGTGAGTTTGTTTATCCAATTTGTCAATCACAATCTAAATTAAATCGACAATCTGATCTATTCAAATATATATTTTTCTAAACAATCTATTTTTTTGTTTTTTTGTTTATAGTTTATTGGAAGGTCACATTTTGGTTGACATAAAAAAATTATTATAAAAATTTTTGTCATATTTTTTTTAGAAATTGATTAATTTAATAATTAAAGAATAATCTTTTTTTGGTAAGTAAAGAATATTCTATTACATAATAAGTGGTGATATGTATACCTTTCATGGTAATTTAATACTCAAACTGACTTATATTATATATATACCAAACACATATTAGACTTATATCATATGAACCTGACTTTCACTATATGACATGCAATTTGACTTGTAGTCAATATAACTTTTGCAATCTTTATACCAACTGACACTAAAAATGATGTCTTTCGATTGACATTTACCCTTGCACTCTATCAGAAAAGAGATAATATTGAGATTGTAATTAATTATAATAATAATAGCAAAATAACATCTATCATTTCTAGAATAGAAGACTAATTTGGTACACATGAATAGTCATTTTAATTTATGTATGATTTCATATAATGATTTTTTTTTATTTAATATGTATTTAGTTTTAAAATGTTCATTCTATTTTGACATTTTTTATTCTGTAAAAATTGGAATCATCAAAACCTAGGAGTGGGATTTCTAATTCTTATTTTTATGAAATTAGTTTATTTTTATCAAATGATAAAAATATCTTCCATATCACATTAAATAATAATAATAAAAATTATAAAAAATAAATAATCAAATATAAATTTTTTCTATAAATAAAATAATAATGGTAAAGTTTGAAATTTACATTAGAATTACTCAGTAGCATGCTTTGAGTATGCAAGAAGTGACCTATCCACCACTTAAATATCTTGTTGGCAACTTAAGGGGCACTCCCTAATACCATGATGTATACACCTTAAGCTAGTTTGCCTAATTAAATATCAGTAGGGACTCAGACATCAAATCCAATCTCACAAACCAAAAACAATCGAATTGCTCTAACGTTAGAAAATAAGTTTGGCAAACAAAACCAAATAAATAGGCATGAACGCACAGAACATTGGAAACCAATTTAGTAACCAGAATTTACACGTACTACTGGTTGGAAACTAGGGTGGTAACCCAAATTATGGTGGGCCAAATGCACTGGTTTTTGGAAATCCATATCGGTAGGAATGATGTAATCGGCACTTACCTGATAACTCTTTGAAAAAGAGTTATTTCATTACCTTTTGAGCACTAAAGTTGGCTAAGTTCTTGAACAAAGGAGTGAAATGCAATCGGTTTTCGTTTGTTTCAAGTTTAGTTGTATTTGTTTTAGGATTTTATTGATTTCTAATTTTTGCTTGATATTTTAGTAGCTTCATTTATTTTTTAGTTATTTATTTTGTTTTGAATGTGTTCGATCCAGTGACACTCCAGAGCATGAAGAATGGTGAAGTGAAAAGCCAACATTGTAGCTCTGGATATTTTGGTGCCATATGGCTGTCCTTACAGCAGATTCCCAAGAGTTTAGGCTTTAGAAAGTTGAGGCACAACACTGGAATGCTAGTTACAGAAGCTTTTGTCACGAGAGTTGGGTGACGCAACGCTAGCAAGTTGGTGCCGGGGCACTAGAAGACAACACATGATGCCCTAAGTCCGAGAGCTTGGTGCTGCAATGCTGGGAAGTTGGAGCTGTGGCACCTGTGTGATAAATTGCTTACATAATTGACTCAAATTAGAATGAAATAACTTATAAAAAAAAAGGGAAATTCTTAGCAATTAAGAACACACATTAGAACAAGGAAGCACGAAGATTCTAAGGAGTTTTTGAAGACTTGAAGCATGACAACTTTTAGATTTCTCTTCTTCCCTTCTAATTTTCTGAATTCTCTTGTAATGACAATCATGTTTACTATTTCACGTATGTTTTCCTTAGTTAGTATGGGGTAGTTTACTCTTTTGAGGTTGCAATTGAACTCAACATGTAGCTTGAATACTCTCTTGCTCTTAATTATTCATGTTAATGGTTTTTAGGTTGTTTATGTTTGTCCTATCCTTAATGCTTCTAATTGTTTAATAATCAATTAGATTAATTAGGAATCTTAAATAAACTTGTAAAAGGAAATTTAGGGTTAGCCATAGATGAACTAGCACATATTTAAATTATTCTTATATTTGGATATTTAAATTATTCTAGCTGGTCTTCCTTGCTCTTTAAGAGACAAAGTTAGAGAAAATATTTGTAATATCAACAATGAGATTATCCCATATGAACAATTAACTTATAAACAGCTTTGCAGCTATGTTCCGAAAGTTGCATTAAAAATCTGTCAAGATGATAAAATTCAAAGACAATTAGCAAAAGAAAGTTCCCTAAATCATAAGGATTTAGGAAGTTTCTGTGCTCAATATGGATTTAATTGTTGTCCCAATTCTTCTAAACCCAAAAGAAAAATGTTTCAGAATCTCTCAAAAATTAAGAAAAATCTTCAAAAAATAAAGCCGGTAAAAGAATATATAAACACAAACATGCTTCTCAATATCTTTAAATAAAAATAAACCTCCTACAGTTTGTTTTAAATGTAATAAACCAGATCACATTACAAAATATTGTAAAATTACAAGAAAAATAGAAGCTTTAAATATCGATGAAGGACTTGTTGCCCAGCTTAATTCTCTTCTAATTAAAGATTCATCTGATAGAAAAGGTCCACCTTTCTCTGATAATGAAGAAGTCAATCAAATTCAAAATGATAAAGTTTCTTCAGAATCCTCTCATCAAACTCTTGAATGTAATGTCCTGACAAGGAAATATAATATCCTCACAAGAAAAGAAGATATTCTCTTTGAAATCATTACAAGTCTTCCTGATGATAGAGACAAGAAAAATTATTTACAAAACTAAAAGAAATTCTGAAAACCCTAGAAAAACATAGAAAACTCTCTCAATTTACCTATAACTACCAACTCTTTCAATTGAAAAGAGTTTTATCTAGATTTAATTTTGCAAAAACACAAGCTGTTACCCTTCAAGTTCTCCAACATGAAGTGTCAAATTTGAAAACTAAAGTTAAAAATCTTCAACTTCAACAATAAGACAATATTTATGCAATCAAGATTATGCAAAAAGGAAAAACAAAAGAATCTTCAAAGAAATCTTCTGTATCTTCTTCGGATGATAATCCAATAGACTTTTCTAAATAAAATTTTCTCAATCTTATTATTTGTGTCTCTTGTCAAAAATGATATATCTTTATCAAACTTATTCTAGGAAAATCCTTTGTCCTAGAAACTATAGCATTGTTTGACACTGGAGCAGACTCTAATTGTATTTTAGAAGGTCAAATTTTCACAAAATATTATTAAAAAAATCTCTGAAAAATTAACTTCTGCCAATAGTTTGGAAATCATCATCCATTATAAATGTTCTAATGTTATAATTGACAACTCTCATTTACAAATTTCTACAACCTTTCTTCTTGGAAAAAAATATTACAAATCTTGTTATTCTATGCTCAGATTTTATTCATAAACTTGATCTTTTCTGGGTTGATAGAGGAATATTTAAAGAAGATATGGGACAAATTGTATCCTTCCCATTTCTTAAAAAACCTATTTTCCAAAATCTCAATCTTCTTGAAAACAAAAAAAAACAAATAAATTTTCTCTATGATGAAATAGCTTTCAAAAGAATTGAAAATGAACTTAATGATTTTGTCATAGAAAACAAAATAAATTTTTTTGTAGAGAAAATAAAAAAATAAATTTGTTTTGACTTTCTAAGTACTTTATGGAAAAGAAAACATCATATGGTTGATCTCCCATATGAATTTTTTTTTTTTTTTTATCAAAAATAGATTCCTATAAAAGCTCGTCCAATTCAAATGAATTAAGAAATGCATGAGTTCTGTCAAAAGGAAATCAATGATTTTCTTTCAAAAGGAATAATCTGTAAGAGCAAGAGCCTTTGGTCTTGTTCTGCTTTTTATGTCAATAAAAAATGTTGAAACTGAGTGCGGTACTCTTCGCTTAGTTATCAATTATAAACCTTTAAATCAAGCCTATCAATGGATTAGGTATCCTATTCCTAACAAAAAAGACATTTCCAATTGTCTTTACTCTTCAAAGATATTTTCAAAATTTGATATGAAATCTGGTTTCTAGAAAATTCAAATAAAAAAGAATCTAACAGATACAAAACTGCATTTATTATCCCGTTCGGTCAATATGAAAGGAATGTAGTACCTTTTGGATTAAAAAATGCTATTTCTAAATTCCAATGACATTTTCAATCTTTATACAAAATTTATCATTGTCTATATTGATGATGTTTTAATCTTTTCTCAAAATGTAGATGAACATTTCAAACATCTCAATATTTTCTTTGATATAACAAAAATGAATGGCTTAGCTGTCTCTAGAACTAACTTTAACCTTTTTCAAATAACAATCAAGTTTTTTGGTCACAATATTTACCATGGAACCATTACTCTAATTGATCAGGCTATTCAGTTATCTGATAAGTTCCCTAATCATATTATTGACAAACACAATTACAAAGATTTCTTTGATGTCTCAATTATATTTTCGATTTTATCCTAGGAGTCAGTAATCTTATCAAACCATTACATGATCGACTAAAACCTAGTCCTCCTCCTTGGTCTGATGTCCATACTAATATTGTTAAACAAATCAAACTGAGGGTTAAACATCTTCCATATTTGTATCTCTCTAACCCTTAGGCTTTCAAAATTGTTGATACTGATGCCTCAAATATAAGATATGGTGGCATTCTTAAACAATCCATTCATGGAAAATAACATATAATTACATATGCATCAAAGCATTGGAATTCTGCACAAAAAAAATTATTCTACTATCAAAAAAGAAATTTTAGTAATTGTTTTGTGCATTTCCAAATTTCAAAGTGATTTACTTAATCAAAAGTTTTTGGTCAAAGTAAATTACAAATTTGCAAAAAATGTTTTACAAACAGATGTTAAAAATCTTGTCCTCAAAACAAATTTTTGCTAGATGGTAATCAATTTTATCTACCTTTGATTTTGACATTGAGTATATCAAATAAAGCTCCAATTTCATCCCAGATTATCTTACTCGTAAATTTTTGCAAGGCAAGTAGAATACCGAGAAAATAGAAAGAAATAAAAAAATGATTCTTCAAATCACCAAAAACCTTCCCCAAAAGAAGAACCCTCCACCTCCTTAACAAAACTTACTCAAAACAATCCAAAGAATCTTATGCATTCCCTATTGAGACATTAATAGGAATTCAAACTCAGCTCCAAAGCCAAAAACCCCTCACCTTTACAAAACAAACTTGGGCTGACCTAGTCGATGAAGAACAATCTAAAATGATCGGTCCTCCCAGAGAAAGTTTCAAGTTCAATCCTTAAGAGCTTACTCAGACGATCAGTCAGCTAGCTTAATCAATCACGATAGTTCCTTCAGGTAAGGTTCTTATCTCTCAATCTTCTCCAATCTCTTCTCAAAAACCCCAAACTTTTTATATCCCTAATGACATACTTCAATTTATTATCCAAATGAAACCAAAATTTTGGTTTGACTCTTCCCAAGCAGTCCATCACAACGTGTTTCCTCCAAATTGGCATTTCTCGCCTACTAATCTTTCACCCAGAAATATTATGAATTTATTATGGTTGATAGTGATTCTATTGCTATCAAACATTATAAATCTAAAACAGATGCTAATTTTATAACGCATTCCAAAATCCAAATACTGAAAGTTCTCAGTCTTTCTGACTGGAAAACTCATTTTTCTAAACCTTAAAAAATTTTCCCAACCTTTTGATCCCATTTCTTATAACTATTGGGATTATCAAGATGTCTGGTATAATATATTTTATTTTCAAAACAAAAGTTATAAGCATTCATGACTTATTTACTTCAAAAATAATTTCTAATATAAATTTTCTCATTAGTTTACTTGGTGGTGGAATTTACATAGTCCTTGCACAAAAATTCTTTTTGCTAATATTGTAGAAGGGTTATTTTACTTCAACGAACACTTTAGCACACAAGATCACGATCCAATTATGTTGCATTTCTTCTCCAAATTTGCCTTGGCGTGGGTTTATGCTTAGTAGTACAGGTACCCCAAAGATTATCAAAGTCTCAAAGAATCATAAACAACTTCTTGAAGCATCTTAATTTTTACAATAGAAGTCCCAGATTTCTACAAAACTAGTTGCCAGTTCTTCCAAATAATAATACCTTCAGAATCTTAAAGAAATATTTCAACTATTTCAAGTAGATAATGAAGCCACTTCAGCAGCTTCAAAAAATGAAAGAAAATCATTTTCCAGTTCATCTTCCAGAGCCTCAAGAAATGATTCAAATGATTTTACACAATCTAATGAAGACGATTGTTATGACATCAACCTTGCTGATAACTGAAGTAATTCAAAAATCTACTATTTATAGAAAGTTGTTCTCTCATTCCAAACTAGATCCAGTTAGAGCTCTGATATAGAATTTAAGAGAAACCTCTAGGTAACCAACCAGAAGATTTCTTCCTTTTACTCTATGTACTTGTAGTTTCTAACTTTCTTTAATATTATTTCAATGACATTTTTCATTTCTTGCATCTCCTCTCCACTAGCTTGGCGTACGGACTACCACCAGTTTGTCTTCCTTTTTATTTTATGCAATTTAATTTCTATCTTGAATTTACAGTTTTTAATTTTATGCACTGCATAGCATAAATCATAGTAGTCTTGTTGCTCCCTACTTCACTACCTCAGTGATCCTCCCCTACTCTTCTTAGAAATAGTTCACATAATTGATGATTAAAAATCCTTTACCTTTTTCGAAAAGGATTCAAATGAATCGATTCACCCTTTGGATACGTGCTGGCTTCTACTTGGTAGAATCGTTAATGGAGAATTATCCTTGTAGCAAAAACACCTTTGGTTCAAGAAAGGGGATCATGGCCAAGGGAAGAGATTTTTAAGAACTCTTCTTGCTCATAATCTCTCATAAGGCCGAATGTCACTCTTTTGCTTGCTTGCAACAATATTGTTGAAATTTTTCTTAGTTACTATATATATATATGGGCGACTAGGTCATAAGGAATTATAGTCCTTCCATGTTTAAGATTTCATTAAATCTAAAACTCATGACCTAAGGCCTAAAGCTTTTTAAGTAACCCATAATCCCATTATGATTACTAATAGGCATTTAGACTTATAGTGGCTTAAATCTATTAAGGATTCCCATTAGAATTTTCCTTGACTTTCAAGAAAACAAGTCTTACCATATATGTATAGGTAACAATTACCTTTTTACCTTTATATGCTTGGAAGTTAACTATTAATCCAAAGCTCCATTAATCCTTCTATGTTCTTAACCTAAGCCAATTAAAGTGTATAAACCATTAGGTTCTCTCGTGCATTGGCAACAAATGTAATTGGATACTTCCTGAGAAGTACGATTAAATTAATTGGTTTTACTAAACCAACCAACGTACATTCATAGATGAAGATTTACATCTAAAAATATGTCATGACCACCTAAATCATTGAGCAAACTTTATAATGCTTGGTTACCGTGTAATTCAATCATTTCATCAAACATATCCCAAGATAGACATAGGGTATGGATTCTATTATGAACCCTATCTTTGTCTAAATCTATTAGTACTTGAAACCAATTTTATATTTTGTTCCTTAAAGAAATTCAAGAAAATACTTTTCTTAATCTCTTTCATTTTGTAAAGATTTCCGAAACAAGACATACTTGTCTCAAGAGGTCATGGGATGTTTTTCCTTTTTACTGATAATGATGAATTCTTTGTCTATCATTCATCTACCTTCATATGCTTCACTACATATCCAATAATCACTCATGTATTATCCTTATTACATGATAATGCCATTAAAACATATAGATTTACATATAAGGTAATAAGATAATCTCAAGTCAAAGGATCACTTACACCACCAACATGTTGAGAACTTCCACTAACACGTGGGTAAAGACTCTACATGGTTTCTTGTGTTAGGTTAATTCAGTCTACTTGTTCAACTAACAAACACCTGTATGATTGTTTCAACATCTTCATGTTTATAGTTTTTGAGATCATTACTATCTTTAGAAGAGAATGACACAATATATGCTAGTCTCGAAGAATCATTAATATCCATATTTTTGATGATTCATTAACTACGAATACTTTTAGAATAATACTTTATGTATGTCATATCTCACAATTATGATCAACATCATAATTATGCATACACAATATTTATTCTAGGGGCTTTGTATACCGTTATACTAAATCTTATTTAAACAATATAATAAAGAATGTCTAATAGATATTATTACATGAATCAGTACAAATAATGTCATTACAACCATTGATTGACTCTTGGACACTAATACTAACAATCTCCCACTTGGCCTAGAGCCAATAACTATGATATCTAAGTCCTACCATATCAAAGTGATGATCATACTTCTACTATGACAAGGTATTTGTAAGCGGATCTACCACATTCTCACTAGTAGCTATGTGCTCTATTAAAATCCATTCTATCAATGATTTCCCAAATAAGATGATACCATCTTAGTATGTGTTTGGATTTTTGGTGAGATCTTGGTTCTTTGCTTATGCAACAGCCCCATTGTTATCACAATATAACTCTATTGGATTAACAATGTCAAGAATCAACCCAAGTTCAATTATGAACTTCTTCATCCAAACAACCTCTTTAGTTGCTTTGGAAGCAACTATGTACTCAGCTTTGGTTGTAGAATCCTCTGTTGTTTTCTACTTGGAACTGTTTTAGCTAACGGCTCCTTCATTAAGAGTAAATAAGAATCTATACTACAATTAGTATTCATCCTTATCAATTTGAAAGCTCGCATCGGCATATCCTAGAACTTTCAGTTCTTCGGTTCCTCCTTATATTAAGAATGTATCTTTAGTTCTTCTCAAGTATGTTCTTAACTGACTTTCAGTGCTCATCACCTAGAAAAGAATTGTATCTACTTGTAAAACTTAAAGCATACGATACATCAGGGCCCGTACATAACATGACATACATGATTGAACCAAATTTGCAGTAGCATATAGTAATCTAAGCAACATTTTGGATCTTTCCAATTCTGCCTTAGGAGATATACTTTTGGAAAGATGCACACCATATGGCAAGAACCCTTTGATTCTTTGACCCATCCATGCAAAACCTCTTAAGTATCTTGTCAATGTACGTGGATTTTGATAATCTAAGCAACATTTTGGATCTATCTCTATAGATCCTTATACCTAGTATATAGGTTACTTCACCTATATCTTTCGTGGATAAGTTTTTGGATAATCAAAGTTTCACCAATTGTAACATAGGTACATTGTTACCTATTAAGAGTATGTCATCTACTTATTGTACCAAGAATGTTATTGCACTCTCACTAACATTCTTATACACACACAGCTCATCTTCATTTTTAATGAAATCATAAGCCTTTATGGTTTCATCAAAATGAATGTTCTATCTTTTTGAACCTTACTTAAGTTCATAGGTGAATTTTTGTAGCTTGCATACTTTATTATGATGGCTTTTGGATTCAAAACCCTCAAGTTGTGTTATATACACATTTTCCCTTAAATAACCATTAAGAAAAGCAGTTTTGACATCCATTTTCTATATATCATAATCGTGATATACAACTATTGCAAGTAAAATCCGAATTGACTTGACATGGCAACTGGCAAAAAGGTTTATCAAAATAAATTCCTTGTTTTTTCATAGAACTTTTTCCAGTAACCTTGCTTTGAAGGTTTTTTTGTTACCATCCACGTCAGCCTTTTTCTTAAAGACCTATTTACACCAAATAGGATTAACTCCTTCATATGAATAAACCAAAATCTATACTTGGTTGTCATACATGGAGTCCATTTTAGATTTCATGGCATCTTGCCACTTCGGGGAATCATTGTCCTTAATTGCTTCCTCACAACTAGTTGGCTCGTCATTCTTTATAAGTAGAATGGATTTTTGATTAGAAATCCATATCTTAATAGAGGTCGACTTATCCTACTAGTCCTACAAAACCTTTTCTTGTGCTTCCAATTCTTGTGGTATAGATTCGGATTCCATTGTGTGATTAGTCTCACTTGGGGTTTCTTGAATTTCTTCAAGTTCCACTTTACTCCCACTGCTTCTTTCAAGAATAAACTCTTTTCTTCTTATAGGTGACAAAAGTAGTATACTCTTGTTTCCTTAGAATAACCCATAAACAAACATTTGTCACTCTTGGCTTCAAGTTTACTAGTCAAAAATCTTTTGACATAAGCATGAAAACCCCAAATTCTCAAATGTAAGGTATTGGGGTTTTCTATTATTCCATTATCTCATATGAAATTCTTTCAACATATTTTGATGAAACCCTATTTAGATAGAAGGTAAGTTATAGTAATCAAAGCATATCCTTCCAAAAAATTGGTAAGTCATGCAACTGATCATGAAACGCACCATGTTTAACAAAGTACGATTCCTCCTTTCGGATACACCATTGAGCTGTGGTGTACCAAAAGGAGTCCATTGAGATAGGATTCTATTTTCTTTTAAATAGTGTAAGAACTCATGGCTAAAGGTATTCTCTATCTCGATTAGATCAAGTGCCTTAATACTTTTACCGGAATGAACCTACACTAACTAAGGGTGAGGTTACACCAAGTGAGGAAACTTTAGAGATGTCTCATAGAAGAAGAATCACATGACAAAATCCATGGTGTCAAACCTATTGAGCCTAATTTAGTCATAGAAGAATAATCACATGATGAAATCCATCATGACCAATTTATTTAGCCTCTATTGGTTATAGAAAAGGACTTTTATAGTGAGGAAGTAACTCAAGATTTGATCACAGAAGAAAAATCACAACCTCTTGGGTCTAAATTAGCCACTGAAGAGTATATCTATGAAGACCCCATATGACCAACTCTTCCTCCACCTAAATTGGTAACTATATATTATATTTATCAAGATCCCATGTGGGTAACTCCTCCACCACTATCCATAGCATTCTTTCTTCACAACATACCAAGCATGTTTTCGAAGCAAAGTGTTGTTAAGGGCATGAGCCAAATACTTCCATATCTTGCCAAGCCTAAGGTCATCACGAATCAAGACCCATATTTAGTGCTATATGACACTTACTATGGATAGAAGCTGCTCAATTAGAAGCACTTTTCCAATAGTCAAGCTGACTACTATAAATCAAGCGCTTCTTGGGAGGCAACCTAAGTTTCAAATTTTTTTTCTTTTTTTCTTGTAAATTTATGTTTGAGATCTCATTGAGATTTTCCTTATTAAGCTTTTTTCTAAATTTATTTATTTTATTTATTTTTCCTTTTCTTACAGGCACATCATTTTTTACCTTCTACTAACTTTGGCACTACTAATGAGGATGAGGATGAGGGCGAGAATTAGTGAGCTTTCAAACTTACTGCATTGACAAGGAGTTTTTCTTGTCCTTATTCCTTCATTGAGTTTAATGTTCTTCTTAAGTTTGGGGAGAGTTTTATTGGTATACTAGTTTTTCTTAGTTTTTTAAAAAATTTGCTTAAGACGCGTTATGCTTTTTTGATGATTTCCCCTATCTAATGATAAAATTGTGGTTAATCGTGATTTTGGCTTTTGGGAAACTTTGGACATGATTTGAGTTTATGTTAAATCTTAATGTTAGTAGCATAGTTAGGATGTGATTTCCACTATTATGCACTTGATCTTTTCCTTAGAGTTGACATACTTATTTAGTGCTAGTTTATGTTTAGGAAGTTTGGGTTATGTCAGGAATCCTATATTTTGTTTGATTCTCTCTCGAGATGAAATCCTAGACAATATAAAGTTAAGGACATAATTTAGGCCATCGTTGGACCATTTCAGCTTTAGACAATATATTACAAGCTTATAAAGTTCTAATGATCCTTGACTTAGTGTTAGTCTATATTAGTGGAGAGAGGGATGAAAAGAAAACCTATGAAGTTTGAGTGCTAGGCTCTACTTTTTATAGACATAACCTTATGCGGATTCAATTGAAGTTCTTTGTAAGAAGATCACACACACACACAATGGAAATCTATTCGAGAATGAAACTAGTACTTGAATTGAATCATGAATTTGCATGTTGCCTATGGTTGACTTTGAGTCAATAGTTTTTAAGAAAGTTTTTGAGGATATTTTGGAAATCATTAAATTAGTGTGATTCATCTTTGGCTTGTCATTTTCGTTTGTGTTTATATTTTTATTTTTTCGCTTGAGGACTAATAAAATTGTAAGTTTTGGGGTGTTATAAGTCCATGAAACAGAGTTATTTTATATCACTTTAATAATTTAATTGGCTATGTTCTTGAGTTTTACTTTACAATAGCTAAGTTTTAGTTTAATTCTTCGTTTAGTCCTTATCATATTATGATGTTGAATTTTAGTTGATTATGGTTAGAATTTAGGTTTTAAATAGGAGTTCTAGTCATTATTAACTTAGTTTATGTGTTTTGAAGGTTTAATGCATAAAGGAGTCCTTGGAAGTAAAATTTGAAAAGAATTAGGATTCCAAAGTGTCGGGCGCTGCAGCCATGAAAAAACAGGCACCACGACACTCAATACACTGCAAACAAGTATCTTGGCGGAGAGGTGGGAGCCACGTCACACAAAAAGCAGCGACACGATGCCTAACATGCTACTAGCTTCCAATTTTCATCGATTTGCACTCTGTATTCAAGGCTGTAGTGTCGGAAAGTTAATGCCATGACAATGGCCGGATTTCTAGTCCGAATTGAACTTAAATTGAGTGTTTTAAAGCCTAGAAATTGAGTGTTTATAATATATAAATATATATTCATCAACAATTGATGTACATATAGAAATTATAGTTAATAAAAAATAATACTCCATGCTAATTACATTAACAAATAGAAAACCAATAAAAAATTATTCATAATATAAACATATAATTTTTTTTTTAAATTTTAAAGTTGAAAAAATAATTAACACGACAATTTTATAATTATAAAAACTATACTCTTTATAATTCTTTTAAGTCATAGCATTTAAAAAAAATATTAATTTACAATATTATAATTTTTAGTAACTTATTAAATAAACAAATTGTGAAATTCAATTTTAATTATTATTGATATATTGACAAATTATAAATTTATTAATATTAAAAAATAATTAGGACAAAAAAAATTATCAATAGTCATAACACAATTATAATTCTATTAATATTAAAATGGAAAAGAGTTTGGAAAGAAGTAAAAAAAATATATATATATATATATATATATATATAGTCTAATTGAAGTAAAATCAATTAAAAAGTATTTATGTAATAATAAAAACTCATATAGGGTATTTTAAAAAATATTTTTTTTCACTAAATCACTTTAATATTCATAAATAAAGAGATAAATTTAACAAAATATTATATTTATATTTTTTAAGTCTTAAGATGGAAGAAGAATTAAAAAATAAAAAAACAATATTATAATCATGGAAACTGTGGTCTTAATAATTTTTTTAAAAAAGTAATGCTTAAGTTTGAGAAAAAATTAAAAAAAATTATACTTATTAGAAATTTATTAAACAAAAAACAATTGCGAAATTCAATCTTAACTACTATTGACATATAATTTTTGAAAAATTATTTTAAAAACATTATAAATTAAAAGTTACAACAACAATATTATAATAATGAAAACTGTACTTTTAACTATTCCCTCTTTTCTATCAAATCGATCATAACCACTACCTACATTTCACAAAATTGTGCACCAGAAATATGAGCTAATAAAGAGACTTGCAATCCCAAAGAAAGACATCACGATCCCCTGTGGTAAAAAAATTTTTGCTGAGATGGAAATAAAGATATCAAATTCTTACCATCATTCATAGTATATATTTTGAAGAAAACTATTTGACTTTACTTCTTTTTTGTTTGTTTGTTTGTTTTTTAACCCCAAAAATGGGAGCTGTATTATTATGTCCTCTTAATATTTCTTTTTTTAAGTCATAGTAATTTTTAAAAATTTTAACTCTTAAATTTAAGAAGAATTAAAAAAAAATTATGATTATTAGGAACTTATTAAACAAAAAATTAAGAAATTTAATCATAATTACCATTGACATATAATTATTGAAAAAATTATGTATTTATTAATATTGAAAAGAATTAGTGAAAAAGAAATCAATATTCCTAATAAAATTACAATCCTATTGATATTAAAATGGAGAATATCTAGAAAAAAAAAAGTATAAAAAAATAGTTTATTTATAGTAAAAGAACAAATTAAGATAACTATGTAATTATAAAAGCTCATAAGGGTATTTTAAGGAAATAAAAAATTAATTCTATTAAGTCACTTTTATATCTAGTATAGATTTTTACAGTGGTTAGCATTAACTAAGTTAGTCTCTAAGATTGCAATGGAACTCTACATGTAGCTTGAATTTTTATATTTATTGACTACTCAGGGTTGATATTTGAATTGTTTATTTTATTCTTTGCTTAATGCTTCTAGCTGATAATTACCAATTAGATTGATGTGGTAACCTAAAAAAACTTGGAAAATAGAGTTTAATTTTAGCTTTGAATGAATAACACTTGTTTTAACTAATTCACTAGATCCCTACTAAGAAATCAGTTTAGGAAATATGGGTTCCCCCTGTTAGTGATCTAGATGAGCTTCGGGATATTGCTACTTTGAGGTATTCCAAGTTATATATTTATGAGCATGCTTGTTGGATAAAAAGTTTCTCTTCAATTTTTATTTTTATTTTTTGATACTTGCAAAATTCCTAAGACTAAGCTTCTAAATGTCACAGAGCCTTCGTACCAAGCAAAACTCAATTATTGTGGATGCCATGTTAAAATTTTGGGAAGTATGTCCTTCGCCATTCCTCATTTATTTTTTCATTACTTAGAATTGGTAATATCAATTATTTACTTGTTGAGGATGGAAATATTTGTGACATTTCATGATGCTAACTTTAAGTTCGCATGTTTATGTTGTAACAACTTTTTGCGATGCTCTATATATCTAGTTTTTTAAATTCTAAAGTAGACAAGTTAATATGGTTGTTTTCTTTTTTATGCATCCAAGCTTGCACTTACATATCTTTTCTGTTTTCTAACTCTCAAATACATTAATGTTCTTGTTGCTTCTCAAAATCATCATACTTTGTTGCCACTACCTTAGCATTGTCTGTTTACGCACTACTTTATTTTAAAGAGCAGCTCCCTGTGCTTACCCTTATTGCTGAGACTCAAGAAGTTACACTCTTCTTGTTGTTTGGAGTGTATTTGTTTGTTCAACATACTGGTGGTGACATATGGAATTGTCATTGTCTACATTATAGAACTTGATGCAGTATTCAGGTGTCATAACCCAATATCATAAAGTAGAGCTTTAAACATAATGTATAAATTGTAGTTATAAAATAAAAAATATTTTAATAAATGAAATAAATAGCAATATAATTACTCATGTTACAAACCGATATCCTTGCATGCGTTTTAAAAATTTGTATAAAACTTATTGTTGTAAATTAAGTAAAAGTGTGAATCAAATAAAATAAAGTGGAAAAATTTTGATATATGTATATACATATATATATATATATATATATATATATATATATATATATGTATATATATAAGATTAAACTCCACCAAAAACTCATAAGTTGACTTTGACTTTACTTTTACAATTTTTTTTTCTTCACCTTTAATTTCCTTTCCTACTTCTTCTTTTTTCTTGAACTGACTTCCACTATTTTTTTATCTCCTCCGCCACCTTGCTTCTTGTTCTAGACTTTTCTTGTTTTTCCTTGGGGTAGTCGAGAGTGAAAGATCATTTTCTTTCTCCTTGGTGGTGTGAGCATCTTGAGTGAAATTTTACTAGTGAAGCAAGGGAAGAGTAGTAAAGTGGTAAATAAAATGGTGCCATAGTGGTCTTCTCCTCCCATTTGCCTAATTGTCATTGAAAGGAAAATGAGGGAAATAAGCTGAACAACGAGTTTGGGAATGAAACAATGGAAGTAGAAGGGTGACAAGTGAGGAGGTTCAGAGTTCGAAGGAACACTTTTCTACTACTAAATACCTGTTTTTATGATATCTCCAATACAATTTCCTGTTGGTACTTTTTCTTACTCCCCTTTTAGCTAAGTTGCTTAAGCTCAAAGCTCAAACTCTTACTAGTTTTAGAGTCACTGCTATGAGATGTGCTTCGAGACCCATTAATTTTTGAACTTCTAGCTTACTATGTAAGAAGATAAACTTCTCTGTATTGTTTGGTTTTCTTTTAGTGGTGATAGTGACTAGACACTATAACTTGGACTTAAAATTTTAGAAGGGTCTTGGTGACACTATCTTTGTTATATATTTTATCCCTAAATTCAGCCATGATTTTGCCCCCGCCATTGAGGAATTCACCTTATTCTTTTTGGCCGTATAAGATGTAGGGTGTAATTCCTTGGTGTGCCTTTAAATTTAACTTTGTCAACACTTCAAAATGGTGATATATTTTCTTATTTTGGGCTTAGCCGTGGGTTATGTGGGTAGCACCCAAATCCTATTTTGTTCAATTTATTTATTCATGTATGTTAATGTTTCTCATGGAATTATAGATATTAATTTGTGTTACAAGCTAGACAATTGAAATTAAAAGTTTTATAATATAGATACTTAATTAAGTAAGATGTAAATGGTAAATGAAAGGTTAAAAATTTGAATATAGAGAAGTTAGGAGGGTTGATAATTGTAAATTAAGATAGTTTTATATATGTAGTTATTGGAATTAGAGGTTTAAAAATTTGAATGCGTTAAATTAGGAATTGTATGATTTAAATTGGATATATTCTAAATAATTGATTTAATTGGAATTCGATATTCCAAATATGAAATTTAAAGATTATGTTGAGTTAAGGAATATATATATTAATACACATATATATAAGTGAAAACTAAACATGTCTTCAAACTAGTCGACAACATATTTAAGAGAGATTAAATATTAATACATACATGAAAGTTGAATTGATTAGGATTTATCAACTAAATTGTTAAGTAGGAGATAGTAATCATAGCATTTATAAATTGAGTAATGTTGATGGATTATTATTGAAAGTGAAAGTTAAATGGTTTTAAAGGGGTGCAGGGCCAGATTTCGTGGGTTATGATTTTCGAGTACTAATTGAACTTGTTTTATTGCGACTAACTTTAGAGGGTTTTAAAGATTGAATTAGGAATAGAGTTCTTAAGATGGAATGTTCCTAATACCTTGATAATTGTACTTTAATTCCCTAGTATGAAGTTTTTATAAGCCTTTAAGTCTGATACTGACAACCAGAAAATTTGGTTTAGTGCCCTATTTTTGGTTCATGTAAGGAATTGAGTGGGTTCAAGGATGAGTTTAGGAAAGCTATATAACATCTTAAAGTTAATGTTTCAACTTGGTTTTATTAAATTTGATTAAGTATGTAAGTAAAAATAAACGTATATCCAAGGAGGTTGTGTAATGCCTAAAAAAGTAAACTTTAAATAATTAACTGTACTAATATACACATCCAAATAATACATAGGATACTTATCTAGAAAGATATACTTGTCTATTAATAAATTCAATAAATGGAATTGGATTTCCTTTTTCTTAGAGAAAGTTATGTTCAATTAACTAAGGTAAGGTCAGTGCTGCCAAAATCCTGCTTTTTGCATAATTTGATGCAACTTCAAAGAATAAAATGTATTGATATATAAATCTAAAAATTAAAAATGATATGCCATTATAAAGCTACATGTTTCTAGTATTTAATAAATTTTACGAAATTGGATTTGGAATTTCCTAGAGGAAGATGTGACTATTAGAGTGAATACTAGTCCAAACCCCAAGTTTTGACAGTTTCAACATCTTTAACTCACTAGTGTTTTCTAACTTTTCCAATAGTTTCTTTCTACCCTATGAATTGTCAAGACATCTAAAATGTCTCTTCATTATCAACCTTACCACCTAAAGTACAATTTATACTACTTGACATGTAATAGCTTAATAGAAAACTTTCTTAAAGAAACCTATATAAGTTGATATATAAACTTAGCAATTGAAAGATTATAACAATAACATTTATGAACTAAGTATTATTTGGAAATATGAATTTCAGTTTCGGATCCTAATGTGGACCTGATGAGATGCGTGAATACAAGTGTGAGTGACGAACGAAATCGGTTAAAGGTGAGTGGTTAATTGCTGCCTTTAGGGGCTAGATTATTATGTGTAATTATATGTGTATTTGAATATATGTGATATATAGAAAATAAGCAAGTGCAATATTTCAGTGATTTATTTGAATTATGTTGTTTGATATTGGTTATGGTTGATAAGGGCCAAGAAAGTGAGATTTTTATGAAAAATGATTTTTATCTCCAAAATTAAAAATCCAGGTGCACCTAGGATATTCTGATTTAAAATCCCAAGATATTCTGATTCTGATAAGTGTTTTTAAAAGTTTGAGTGCTCAGCCCCAGTGGGATAGATCATGTCGGAGATTAATCTATTGTGTGCGGGTGCGTAAATGCCCGGTAGGGAGTGATACTATTGTGTGAGGCTGAGTTACTCGTTAGCCTTTTGTTTGCTTTGTATGCTCTGTTTTATTTTTTTGGAACTATAAGCTTCAGATAATTGAATGGATATATATATTTTTTGTAAAATACGTGAATCATGGCTTGATGAAAAATTTCACCTGCGTGCTGGTATGTTTGAATTAAAACATGAATAGTGATACTTAAGATTAAAGGATGATATATATGTTTACGATTTTCCACTCACTAAGTCCGTAAGACTCATCCCTCTTCTGTGATATTTTTTTTTAGTAACAAGATCTCAAGAATGACTATTACTGATAAAGGGCTTTGCCGAGTGTGTATAGGCAAGGTAATTCTTCAGAATCTCAATCTTAAAGTAAAAAAGGTGAAAGCTTGCAGTCACACTAGAACTGTGGGTGTTTGGTCTCATGTTGTGTTATAATCTAGTTAATTGTTACTATAATGGGAAACAGAGCGGAGCTCCTTGATTATATTGTCTATATGTAATTTTGTAGTTATTGTGCTTTGCTTGTATATATACAGGAATATGTATCGTGCATATTTTGGGCATGTTCCATGCTATGTGGAACCTTTGTCGAATTTTTCAGTAAATATTATATATTCAGTAACAAGTCTATGTTTTAAATTTAAGTAAATAAATATTATTTCTTGATTTTAAATACAATTATTTAGAGGGTTATTTGTGTTTAGTAATGGTAAAGTCAGGGTTACGGAGGTTTAGTTATCTAATCCTCTGGCCAGTCATATCTCCGTGAGGGGTGTGACATCGGGCTTGAGTTTGATATAACGTATGTAGTAGTCGTGTCAAACTCGTAGTCTTTGTTTGGGAACAAAGTGGAAAGAAAGAAAATGGAAGGTTTTTATTGTTCCCTCCTCTCATTTGGAAAGAAATGAAAGAGATAAAATGGAAGGAAATATAATAATGATGGCTAAAGTTACATAATAATTTCATTTAATTCCATCAAAAATAAATTGAGTAAGGTTAATATTGTATTTCCTAACATCTCTAAAAGTCTTTCCTTCTCTCCTCTGGCTTGTAAAAAAGATAAGAGATTTTCACCTCACCCAAATAAAGCGTCATGAACAATAATTAGTTTTTATTTTTAGTAAGCTATATATAATCTGGGACTAAACATAGAAAGTTGATGAAATTATTTATTTGTTTGAAGTTTACTTTTACAACTGTAACTTGTGTGCTTAGATTATAACACTTAATCTGTCAGGTTTGATCACTTTTTAACGTGCTTTTTATTCAACTAGCTCAGTCTTCTGTGATATCTGTAGCAATGGCTCATTCACTATTCCACCTATCACTCTATAACTAATGTGTTGTTTCCTTTCTCTGCTTTTGTTCAGCTTCTAACGTTTCCTTAAATATTGTATTAGTTTTGTTAAAATTCCTTCCCATAGTACAAATGTGCAACACTTGTTTGTGACTAGTAAATTCCAATCAAAGGCATGAACTAACCTAGGACATCTGACATGTAATAATAAGAAGCACATAATTTGAGCCATTGTTTGGAACTGGCAGCATAGTGAACAAAGATCTTGCACACCTATGGGAGAAAGGCCAAAGCCTCCAACATAGGGGATAATCCAACACAAAGATCAAAATATAGGTGAAAATGAAAAAAAATAAAATTATTTGATAAGATTTTGAAATAAACTTATTTCATATCCTTTGGATTAATATTATTAGTTATGTTCTTAAGTTTTACTTAGATTTTACTTAATTTTTAGTTTAATTCTTAGTTGAGTCCTTACTATATTAGGATATTGAATCTTAGTTGATTTTGAATAGGATTTAGTGTTTGATATAAGTTTTAATCAATATTAACATAGTTTGTGGAGTCCCATTGAAAGTCAAATGGGGAGAAAAAAATACTCATAAGGTGTGAGAAGGAAAACTTGGCAACTGATTTGGTGCCAGGGTTAGAGAGCGTAGTGCCATGCAGTTAGGACTTGGGCACTACGGCTCCAGCGCTGCAAAGTTTGCCTAATTTTGTCAATTTTTAAAGCCTAGGCACTAGGAAAGCTAGAGTGGTGGTGTTGGCCTGATAAATAGTTCAAATTGGACTCAAATTGAGGGTTTTGAAACCTTTTTAAAAGGGAACAACTTGGGGATTTAAAACATACAATTAAACTAAGTTTTTTTAAGGGAAAAGGAAGTCATCAAAGGTGCAAGAAGGAAAAATGAGCTTGGATGATTGAAGACCGACAACCTTCTAGTTTTCTCTTATTCCTCACTCTCTTTCAGTTTTTCTTGTAATTGTTTTAATGGTGAATTTATTTGAGTTTATGTCTACACTAGGTAGCATGAACTAGTTTATTCTCTAGGATTACAATTGAACTCAACATGTAGCTTAGATTTTTATATTTATTGATTGCTTAGGGTTTGATATTTGAATTGTTTATTTCATTCTTTGCTTAATGCTTCTAGTTGATTAGCTACCAATTAGATTGATATGGTACATAAACAAACTTAGAAAATAGAGTTTAGAGTTATCCTTGATTGAAAGTAACACTTGTTTGAATTCATTCACACGTATTAAGTGAGTTTGATTCTTATATATTGATAGGAATATACCTATATGCCTTGTGAAGCCAAATTAGATTTAATCTTAATGAATCTTGTTTAACTCAATTCTCATAGGAATACAATGATTTGGTTAAGTGAGATATTCATATATCCAATTCGAAGATACTTAAAATTGAATTAGAATCCTAGGTTAACAACTTGGTACCATAACTAAGCATGATAATATAAGAATAATTCAAGTGAAGTGTTAAGGGGAATTGTAATTCTAAACTTTTATCCATTGAATTATCAAGTTTAGTTTATCATTAGTTAGTTTTAGTTTAAATTAGTTTTTTAACTCAATTTCGTTTGTTTGGATAAAATTAGAGTTGTGTTAATTTTAGAATATAGCTAAATATTAGTTACAATTTCTTGTAAGTCAACACTCTACTTTACACCATATTACTTGTTAATGATATGTGCACTTGCATGATTAAAATCAAGAACAATATTATGATATTTCTTAAAAATAATAATATTGGAAATCTCCAAATTGAACTACATAAACCCAAATTTTAATAAAGGTACCTACGTAGGAAATGGTGTATGAAAGAAGTGGCACAGTTCTATATATACATCATCCCACTACTTCTATGCATATTCATATATATGTATACCAAAAATTTTACCTTGTTGATTTTCAACTTACATTTCCTACTAGAGCACAAAAATGTTTACTTTTTTCTATGACATGTTCGAAGCAATATTTTTCAGCTTTCAATCTTTGTTTGACAAGTCCTACTAGTACTACACCAAAAAACATCTCAGACCAACTTATGTATTAAAGATATAAAAGGTTAAATAGGGCCAATTGCAAAGAGAAACTTTAAGCATGTTCATAAGTTGACACCAAAGTAGATCACTAACTTTCATGGGGCGAAATACGCGCTGCCACCCTCGTGTTTATCTGAAACTTTTTGATGATCAGTACAGGGTACCAATCCTGATCATGTTCCAAATCATCAAGGACATCAACAATTCAAACCAGTAAGAAGTGAAAAATTCAAGTGGCTTTACTTATGGTGCAAGCAATGGAGTCATATTATATAATTAGGACATCGTGCCTACTAGTAAAGAAGGTAAAGATAAGAAGCAAATGGCTAGAAATGCGGGATTTACAATAGTTAACTATGATGTGAATTGATCGATGGGTAACATTGCTTCTTAATTAATTAATCAATGCCAAAGGTGTGTTCTTATTGGTACTATAGGCTTACTTCTACATATGAGATAAAGCAAAGAGCTTTAATTTGTAAAACTAGCATATGACTTAGGAGTCCAAGGAAGAAAAACAATAAAAGGTGACCTTAACTTTGAGGATTATCTTTGATTAGTTTAAGGCATATAATTTTGTAATCTCTTTCTTAATTTCATAGTATTCAAGTCTAGCTTTGTATTGTACTTGTCCAATTGGTATATATATATATATATATATCTACACATATATTTAGGGAAAATAATTTTTAGTTTTTAGTTTAACGTCTATGAAATAGACTTATTTTACCATGTTTTGATCATGTAAATTGACTATGTTTTTGAGTTTTACTTTACAATTGTTTAGCTTTTTAGCTTTTTACTTAGTTTAGTCATTTACATATTAAGGATGTTGAATTCTAGTTGATTATGACTAGGATTTAGGTTTTGAATAAGAGTCCTACTCCTTATTAACTAAAAATTGTGTATTTTGAAGGTATAATGTATCAAGCAGCCTTATTTGAAGTCAAATTGTAAAGGAATTAGGAGTTCAACAAATCTAGAGCATAGGCTCTGAAGAATTGTACTAAAAAGGACTGAGAATCACCAAACTATATAGCTAGCACCATAGCGCCCAGACACCTGACAGCTTCAACCTTCGAAGAATTTTGCTCTATGTTAGGCGCCCTAGTATTAGAAAATCAGTGCCGCAGTGGTAGGCATATAATCCTAGTCCGAATTGAACACAAACTTACGGTTTTGAAGTCCATATACAAGGGAAAGGCTTAAAGACTCAAAGCATATAATTGAATTGAGTTTTTCTTAAGATTAAGAGGCCATCAAGGATGCAAAGGATTCAAGTGAAGCTTGAAAACTGACAACTTTCTAGTTTTCTCTCATTTTACGCCTTTTTTTAGTTTTCTTTTATTTTCTTGATGATGAACTTATTTGAGTTTATGTTTATAGTAGGTAGCATAAACTATAGTTTCTAGGATTCTAATGGAACTTAACATATAGCTTGAATATTTATTATTTATCGATTGCTTAGGGTTTAGTATTTGAATTATTTTATTTCTTTCTATGATTCATGTTTCTAATGGTTTAGCTACCAATTAGATTGATGTGATAACCTAAATAAATTTGAAATATGGAGTTTAATCTTAGCCTTCATTGAAATAGCACTTATTTGAATTCATTCACACATATTAAGTGAATTTTATTCGTATGTAAGATAAGAATATACTTGCATATCTTGTGTAGCCAAATTATGTCTAATCTTAATGAATATTGCTTAACTCAATTCACATAGGAATATTAAAAATGATTAAGTGAGGTATTATTATAAGCAACTCAAAAGATACTTATAAATGAATTAGAACTCTAGGTTAAAAACTTGGTTCCATAATTAAGTAAAAATAATAGATACAATTCAAGGGAAGTGTTGAGAAAAATTGTAATACTAGGTTTTAAACTATTAAATTCTCAAGTTTAATTTGTCATTAGTTAGTTCTAGTTTAGATTCTTTTTTCAACTCAATTTCATTTGTTTGGATAAAATTAGGATTGTGTTAATTTTAGTACTAAGCTAAATATTAGTTACTATTTCTTATGGGATTGACACTCTACTCTATACTACTTGTCGTGATAGCATTTGTATGATAAAATTAACAAGTTTTTGGCGTTGTTGCCAGGGAATTATTTTACTAATTTTATTGTATTTTGTTTTTGTGAGGTACAGTAAAGATGTTTGATGAATGTATCATCACAAGTTTCGCTCAATTTGACTTGTAAACATTCCAAGATGCTTAGGAGAGGTTCAAGTACATGCTTAGCATGTGTCCAGATCATGACTTATCAAAATGGCTTCAAACTCAAATAGTTTACAATAGTTTGTGTGAAAATAACTAAGAAAGTGGTTGTTAGGCTAGCAGGTGGAGCATTCATGCATTTAATTTGAGGACGTTTATGAGTTAATGGTAACCTTGGCTTATCTTTTCATAACCATGGGTGAGCCTACACCAAGTGTGAATGAACCTACACCAAATGAAGGCGAGCTTACACCAAGTGAGGAGACTTTAGAGATGCAGAAGAAGAAGTACAAAATTTTTGTCCATCATGTATTCACTTCATATAAGAAGAATCACTTGACGAAATCCATGGAGCCCAACCTATTGAGCCTAATTTAGTTATAGAAGAAGAATCAAGTGACCAAATCTAAGATGACTAATTTATTGAGCTTTAATTGGTTATAGAATAAGACTTTCACAGTGAGGAGGTAATTTAAGACTCGATAATAAAAGAAAAATCACAACCTCTTGAATATAAATTAGCTATTGAAGAATACATCTATGAAGATCCTACGTGGCCAACTCCTCCACCACCATCATTAGCATCATTCCTCTATATTTACCAATCATGTTTTTCAACTTAAGTGTCGTTGATCGCATGTGCCAATTACTTCCATATCTTGCCTAGCGTGAAGGCATCATGAATCAAGACCTATATATAAAGTTATATGACATTTATTATGGGTGGAAGCCACTCATTTAGGATTACTTTTCCAATAGTGTGATGACCTGTGATTTCGACTGTGCCCAATTAGTGGATTAGAAGTTTTGTGAAAATATTTCGAACCTACTAAAATAGCTTATTGAGTTTCGAAAACTATTTTGAATTTTTTTTTATAGTCAATAAAATTATTTTAGTAAATTATACTAACTTTCATTTTACACAATAACTAAATTATTTTTACATGATTTAAATAGTACAAGGTTTTTAAAACATTTACACTTTTGGGACTTTATGTTAAATTAGGTAAAACTTTGGGAACCTGTTTTTGAATTTTAACTTGGTAAATTTTTTTGGACCATATAATAGGAGACAATGGTCCCCATCCACATTTTTTTTTCCTTTTTCCTTTTTCCCTTTTCCTTTTTTCCTTTTTCTCTCCCTTCCTTTTACCTTTTCTTCCTCCAACTTGTAGCTCTTCTCCTTCATGCAAGCTATAACCCTCCCTAATTCCAACTGAAATCCACCCTCCTTTCCCTTTTAAAACCCTCCCAACGTCCTTCCAATTTAGCCCCAAAACAGTTCCTAAAACAGCCCAAAAATTCTACCTGAATTGCCAAGTTTTAGTTCGTTTTTCAGATGATTTTTGTGGCTATTCCAACTTCCTTTCTCCTCCATTTCAGACCTATTTCCATCTCCAAATATAAACCCAAAACAGATCCTAAAAGCCATCCAAAACAACCCCACAAAGCCACCCAAAACAACTCCTATTTCAGCTCCTTTTTGGGGTTGATTTCAGTCCCTTTTTGCTCTGTTTTCCAGCCACTTGGGGTGGCCATTCCAGATCCTATTTGGCACCCAAACTACTCCAAATCATCAAGGTAAATCATTGGCTTATGAGGCCTTCTTGCACTTTTGAGTTTCCTTGCATTATTGTAAACTAATTCCTTTACTTGTGAGCTTGAAATTGCAATTGAAATTGTGTTCTCTTAATTCCAATTGTGGGCTATTTGAATTGTCTAATGATTTCCCCAAATTGGAAACTTAAGTCTAATCTTACTTATTGGAATTTTCATGAATTAAGTTTTGATTATTCGTGTGGGTGTTTGGTTGTAAAAAATCAAATGCAAGAATGTCATTTTTGGTGTTGGAATGTTGGTTGGGAACTAAGAGTGAAAATTGTGTAAATGCAAGTTTTGGGATTTTGAATTCTAAGTTGTTATAAGTGTGGGAAATGGAATTGTTGGGTTGATTTGGGTAAATAGGTAATTCTAAAACATACATTGAAATTGTCAGATTTGGAAAACTCTTTGAAATGCCTATTTTTGTTAGTTTGCTAAACTTTATGAATATTGGTATTTAGAATATGTTTTAGCTATGGGATATCTATATACTTTTTGTTTTGAGCTCACTAAGGTTTATTTAGCACGTTTTAGCCACTTTTGGAATTAGTTGGATTTGGGAGTTTGCTTGTGGGTTATAATACGTTATTCGGGGTTAACTTTGAATTTGGCTTTTATGGGGAATTCATTATTCCTATTCTATTAGTTACTCTATTCAATTCCTAAAACTCTTGTTAGCTCTTATTAATTATTCCAAAATCTTTTTTGAAATTGTTCTAGGCTCGTTGGATACTCCTACACCTTCGGTTGGGTAACTTTCAATTCCCGACATTCTTGGAAGCTTCACGCGTACTGTGAATAGATAGTTCTTAATGAATGTTTTCATTATATTCATCACATGCATCATTACTATTCAATTCAGCAACTACTTCTTGCATAAACATGTTTTACTTAAACTTGACTTTTGATCCTTTTCAAACTAGTTTTTAAGTAAATGATTGTGAAAGCGTATTTGAACTATCAAACATTTTAAAGATCCAATTTGAATCACTTATGAGTACATGAATATTATTCTCAGTTATTTTAAATTCTTGAACATAGTCACTGGGGACAAGTACTTTAGCTTTTTATCCTCAAATGGTTAATTTACTTTTTTTTTGAATTTTGATGAAAAAAGAAAAAGAAAAAGAAAAAAAAAGGGGCCGAAAAAAATAAATTATACACATGGAGATAAAAGAAAAATGGAAGCCAATTATAGGTGTATTACTTGGAATGTGAAGGGAGTTCTACCAAAAGTTTTAAAATAAATAATGTGCATAGGGTGATTTCAAACGTCATTGAATATCCTTTATCATAACATTACCCTAGACTTACATTAAAAGCTTATAAAGTTGTAATGATCCTTAATCGAGTATAAGTGTATATTAGTGGAGAGAGATGTCACAGCCCAAAACTCAGGCCATGACTGCCATAATATCCAAGAGAAGTCGAGACTAACCTTGGGTCAAGCTAGACTTAAATTAACATAAAAGTACAAGGAATAGACAACTCAACAATTGATAAACAAAAATAAATAACAACTTTCCTGAAGTCTAATATAATTACGAAGCAATACTCTATGAATAAATATAGTTCCAAGTTGTAGAAGAAAGAAATGTTGGTACTTCTAAGACTCTAAATAAAGATGCAGACGAATAAAGTATCAGTGAAACTAAGTAATTAAGTGGAATGAGCTTCAAAAAGCATAGTGAATTGGCAAATACAACATATGGTAGGGAACAAACAGGCGACGAAAAATTTTATGCATGGAAACATGATATATACATTTAACAAATGATGCACCTCATAAAAACTTTTCGTATTAGATCATAAGAATATTCAAGGAAACACAATTATTTAATTTCCACAATATAGCAGTTTAGTAACATTTTCTTTCAGTGCTAGTTTTCGTAAAACTTACAAGTTTAAATTTAATAAGAAATTCCTAGTATGGTATTGAGAGTACGAAAACCTAATCACTTAAGAAGTCATCCTTTAACATTTCAATTTCCTAAGCAAACCCTAAACTGTTACTTCAAGATCAAATTGAGCAAATCTAAATCTTATGAAGCTAATGAAGTCCTAAATGATATAACCTAAAACCTCAAAGTACTTTCACATGTAACTTAACAATCATTAAAAATAGAAAAGTTCCAACATACTAAAATTATTGGAACCTAAGAGCTACAATGTATAATCTTACACCTAAAACCTAAAAGTGGTCTATTACTAAATATATATATATATATAAATCCTATCTGATCTAGTAAAACAAAACATTCACGACAACCAAAACATCTTATAAGTTGCCACTTTACTAGTCAACATTCTATAGTCCCTAATTATGCCTATTACACTAACTAAATTTTAGGAACCTAAACTTCTATCACTAGACAAATATTCCAAAAGCAAAGCCTGTACTAAAAATTCAAACCTAAATTATCAATTAAAACTCTAAATACCAATAACCAAATATCAAGCTAATGTTATAAATTCTGCATCTAGGATCCATCCATCTAATTGGATAGAAACATGACATTTCTGAACCCCAAATTATATACAACCTTAATACTTCTGCCCTGCATAATCAAACTAGTTATCCCACTTATTAGCAACCAAGTAATCTAAAATTGTCAAATTTAATGATATCAATCCATTGATACATGCTATTAGTCCACAAATTAACTCACACTCTTAGACAAGTTTTCATTAAAAAACAATACCCACTAAAATGAACAAATTAACAATAAAAAGTCAAGGAAAATATCAACTTGAAAACCAAAGGAACTTCTTACCAAAACCAACCCAAAAATCCTCAAAATATAAGGGAAAGAACATTCTTTTCCAAAAATCCACCCGAGAATTCAAGCCTAATAGACTACAATCAATATGCAATACCAATTTAGATATAAGAAGAATCCATCCAAATTATGTTATCCACATACAACCCCATTAGATAACTAAGCAAAACAATCAAAGGTACTCATGCACTATACTAGTTTTACAAAATTACTCCAAAATTTTTCCAAAAAAACAAAACTTTATTCTTCGCATTCTTTCTCGTAGTTTAAAAATTTAATAAATTTTGAATAAAACTATCAATGGGATTCCCAAAATATAATATCAATCATTAAATTCTCACTTCACAAATTTGAGTTATTCACAAAGAAAAATATTATATTGCGAATATATTTCAAACCTTTTATCATAAATAAATACATAACTCATCAAAAGTTAAACAAGTTAAGAAAAAAATAATTTAATTAAGTAAACAACTAATTGGACAAGGCTGACATAAGAACATAACAAAATAGCTATGGGAATAATTCGTGTAAAACTCATGAAGAATTTAGGAAGCAAGAAACATAAAATGACATGTTTTATAATACCTCATACTTGAAAGAATCTTTTATTAAACTATAGGTATAAGCTTTCTTTGAATATCTAATTCTAAAAACTATTGTAGAACATTAAACATGGAGGATTCCAATACATAATGTCATAAACAAACTAATGGGTTGTGCCCCAACGGTCAACATCATCCCTGTTGACTAGGCATCCGGATCCAAATTAATATCATCATATCTAAACAATTCCAATCCACGTGCTTGGCCGAGCACAAGGGTAGCATCACCACTGCTAGCTAGGGTCACACCAAGATGCACTAAGGCAAACAACATCGCTGTTATCTACAATATTCTAACAGTTTCCTCTCAAAAACCAAATTCCATCAAACCAAATTATCTCTTCTCATAAAACCATAAAAGATGTATTCAAAAATATCTTATTCCAAACTAAATATCAAATGCCATGATACAAGAGAGTTGTTTTTTCTAATATAATCACTTTCCAAAACAAAATGAACAAGTTCGTAAAATACTATATATTCTAGGATCATTTTATCTTAATTTTTCATAAACAACTCATTTTATATCAATATCTCATAAACAAATTATTTTATTTTAAATTCTCAAATCTAAAGCGTAATCATATTCAAGATTCTAGAAGTTCAAGTTTTCAAATCTAGTCAAACACACAAAGTGATCTATATTTTCAAAATATTGCTATATTTCTAAAAATGTAAACTAAACGTCAAAAATGCATATTATAAAAATATACTCAATTGGCTTTATAAAATTAATCATCATATGAAAATCAAATATGTAGTCAGAACTTATCCTAAAAGTAATTAATGTAGATGCAAATATAAAATGAATAACAATTAGTTTCCAATATTAGATACTCTCTTAAAAGTAAGAGATTTTATAACAAAACATCAATTTAACTAACCAAAATAAAAAAAAAAACATATAATTTCTTGATTTTCAAAACTTAAATATAAACTTCAAAAGTATATGTTCCTGAAGTTAGACTCTAGTGTAAGTCTTCCAAGTTTAAAGTAATTTTGTTTACATTTATTTTCAGTTTCATGAAAAGGATTATTCACTATTAAAAAAAAAAAAATTCATACTCAAGTTTTAAAACCATGCCACATGTTGTAATTACCACTCACCTCGACTAAGCAAAACTAACCAATACCGAATAAAATCCAAGCACATGACCCACACCATCATTCTAGTAAAATTTGAGTTACTAAAAAAAGAAGAAGATTAACCCTATCAGCGGATGAACATATAAGCATCAATATAATGACTGACAATGAAAGTTTTTAAGAATTGGAGTAAAAGATCTATAAGAAACAAACGAGTAGATTTGAAATAGCATAACCATTCCTTTAAAAATAATAACAATACTAAGAAAATGTGCTTACCAATAGATTTAAAATTTAAAATCTTATGATGTAGAAATCTTTACTTGTAAATAACATTATCATAATTGCTATAGGGTAAAACAAATAAACAAAAAAAATCCAACTTTCAAATTTGTTGAAATTCTATTATCTTTAACTTTGAGCCCTATCATAAGAAAATTCTAATCAAAGTGTCAGGACTTAAGAAAATAACTGTAGGTTTTTCAATTGAACTTTAAGTAAGCAAGTAAATTTAAAATTGTAAACAATAAACCCTTTTTATAAAAAGTAATATAAAAATTTCTCAAGCAATTCTAGATCCGGAAATTTATTATTAACAATATATATAAGTACTAGGATGTGAGAGAAAGGAAAAATAATTTAGTAGGATTCCTAACAACCCAAGTGAGTTTTATAGTAGATGACCAGTCAAAATTACCAAATCCTTATAGGTCAAGAGATCCACCTAACTTCACATGTTAAATGGTGGAATTTTTTCTTTAAAAGTAATTTGGGAAGAGGGGGGGGGGGGGGGGGGTGGGGGGGGAAGGGGGGATGAATGGATGGGTATAAGATGGGTTGGTTGATTTTGGAAAGGGTTAGTTTTTGGAAAAGAAAAATGAGGAGGCTTTTGCTACCAATGTTTCTTTTTGCTGGATGTCGAGGAGTAGCAGAAAATAGCGAAAGGGGAAAGAGAAGGGTATTTTGACAAAAATGCCCTCCTTTAATATTCTTAAAATCTAAATTCAAATAAAATGTATAAATAAAATTATAGATTAATTTCCTGAAAATATTTTTCTAACATCAGTCAGACTTATAAACAAGAACTAATACATGGAATGTTACAAGATAGATGAAAAGCAAACCTTTAGGGTTTGAGTGCTAAGCTCTACTATTCATAGACATAAACTTATTTGTATTCCATTGAAGTTCTTTGTAAAAAGAGCACACACAAGGAAAATCCATTGGAAAATGAAACTTGAGCTTGAGTTGAATCATAGATGCTACCTATGGTTGACTTAAGGTAAGAGTTTTTAAGAAAATCTTTGAGGATACCTTGGAAATCATTGGTCTAATTTGATTCATCCCTATTTTGTCATTTTCGTTTGTGTTTTTATTTTACTTTTTTTCTTGGGAAAAATCCTAAGTTTGGGGATGTGGTAAGTTTATGAAATAGACTTATTTTACCATGTTTTGATCATGTAAATTTGCTATGTTCTTGAGTTTTACTTTACAATTGTTTAGGTTTTTATCTTTTTTCTTAGTTTAGTCCTTTGCATAATAGGATGTTGAATTTTAGTTGATTATGACTAGGATTTAGGTTTTGAATAAGAGTCTTATTCCTTATTAACTTAGTTTATGTATTTTTAAGGTGTAATGCATCAAGGAGATTTATTTGAAATCAAATTGCAAAGGAATTAGGAGTTCAACTAGTCTAGAGCTTACACCTTGAAGAATTACATTGAAAAGGACAGAAAATCACTAAACAGTGTGTCATAACTCGATAATTGAACGTACGTCTTAGAATATTTATACTTAAATTGTCATGACTAGGTGAATAAAATGTTACACAAAGTAAAATTTATGCAAATGAATATTTGTATATATATATATATAGATGCAACAAGATTAACCATGCATCACATGTTTGTAAGCAAAAAAAGAAAAGAAAAAGTAATTATATATATATTTATATAATCAAGGAAATAATACACACCACACAATTTCTTAAAACCTTGACTTTGACTTCATTTCTTTTCCAAACTTTGTCTCATTTCCTTCATTTTAATTTCTTTCTTGTACCATTTTTTTCATGGATTGTATTCCTTCTAAATTTTTTACCGCCTTAGTCTTGTTCTAGACAATTCCATGCTTGTTTTTTTTCATTTGGCCGACTATCCTTTATCTTTTCTCCTCCGTTGACTTCGCACAGTAAAATCGCTCTATTTCTTTTCTTTACTTTTCGGAATCTCTTTGTTTCTCTCTGGGAAAGTGGGGAGTCCCTGTCCATGGCTATTGCAGCAGTAGCTATTATCATTCCATTAGACTTGCTTTTCTTCACGTCGAGCCTCGTTGTTAATGTTATTTAGGCAACATTCTTTGTCCTTGTATGGCCACTGTCAAAGAGTATCTATAGAAGAATTAACAGGGTAGTGGCAAAATTGTTATGGCTAGAATTCGTGTGGCTCATTGATTGGTGGGCAGGAGTTAAGATTTAAGTATTCATTGATCACGAAACCTTCCATTCAATGGTATGGTGGATTTAGTGGATGGATGATGGAGAACAGTGTAGATAAGGTAAAATCCTCAACGTTGAATGCCAAACCCATTATTCTAGGGCCATCCAATTCAATTTCTTAGTAACTTATCTAGGATTTTACTGTCATCTTGTGGTTATATAATTGAAACTCTAATTGCTTCAACCATTTTCTCCAAATTGACAATGTTATTCCTTTCCAAAAATGAACTTTACCTGAGAATGCCTCTAGTTTTATTTGTACTATTTGAACAGAAGAAAAAGCAATTAGTCATGTGTGACAACAAGGTTTGAATGTCGTATATTGATTTCATGCAGGGAAAATATTGAGTCTTCAAGTTTTAGTTATAATGTTTATCTTTATATGGTACTCTTAATTTGCAAATGCCTCATCCCCTTCTCTTGCATCACTTTAAGTTTCCCTTTAAATCAATAGAAGGATTACATTGCCAAAATATGAATAAATTGGGTGTTGCCACACTTAAAGGGTGAGATTCAAGATCAGAACAATGTTATATAGCAATTGCAAGAAAGGATGTTCATCCCTTTACCATACATCTAATCTTTTGAATTAAAGAAAAGTAACTACTAGCTAGCTTTGATTTCTTTCCAAAAGATTTATGTTTTTCGGTAGGAATCTAGAATATCAGGGTCGTTGTTATCCTTGTAATCAGAAAAGAAGGAAATGAAAAAGGGAATTTTAGAATTGATATAGGCATATTGGTATTAAGATTGTATAAGTCATATGTTAAATAATTGATTTAAATTAAATTAAATATTTGGAATGTGAGTAATATGAATTGAGAAAGTTGGTTGATTTCTTGAAGTTGGTATGTGTGTGTATATATATATATATATATATATATTCAAACTCAAGTAATAAAATAAGATGCTTATAAGATGTATGATAAAAGGCTTAAAAGAAACTAGTTATAATGTAATGAGTAGAACTTGGTAGCTTTAATTCTTGGTGGTTAGTTATTATTGGAATTTGAAAAAAAAAGTTCATAAACAAGAGCAAAAGATGTTTAGTTGTGGGGTGAAGTTCTAAAAGTGAGAGTCAAATGGTTTTTGAACGGATCCAGGACAGATTTAATGAGTTAGAGAAATTCAGTATTTCGAGTGTTTGTGAGAATGAATTAAATTAAGAATTCTAAAAAGAAAATATATCTTAGGGTCTTGAGCCAACAACGCGATGGAACGCAAGAGGGAGTAATATCAATATCGGTATATAGTGAGTGGATAAATGTTACCTTTTGGATGCTAAATTAATATATGTATTTATTATGTATATTTGAATAAATATTTTATTATGGAAGAATAAGTATGTGCAATGCTTAATTTGAATTATGTTTGATGTGTGAAAATTGTTTGTGGTTGATAAAGGCCAATAAAAATGTTTTCTTTCTGAAATTATTTTTACTTCCAAAATAGAATCCGAGTACACCCAAGATATTATAAGATATTTTGATTTTGATAAGTGTTTTAAAAAGATCGAGTACTCCCCTCGATGGGATGAATTGTGTGCCGGGAATATATTTGGTGTGTGGGCCAAAAAAAAATTCCTGGTGAGAGGATATCTATTGTGTGAGGCTAAGTTACTCTATTGGCTCTTTGTGTGCTTTGATTGCTTGATTGTTTTGATTAGATTGTATAGTGTACTACTTGTACTATGTTTGTTAAGTTTTATGTTTTCTATAATTGTAACCTCATTGGTTTTGAAATTTATGTTATATTGATATTAATTGACTATATATTGTATACATATATTGAGTGATGCTAGTATCATTTGGGTACAGTTTTTCCACTTAATGAATCCATGGGACTTACCACTCTCTTGTTGATTTTTTATAGAAACATGATATGAAGAGATGATAACCAGGTGCTAGGCTTGCCGAGTGTTTAGCAGCAAGGTATATTCAAGATCGTTTACATGAAGTCAAATGATTAAAATTTGCAATCACTTTAGGGTTTTTGTGTCTGATTTTATATTGTATAATACTTTAGTTGTTTGTTAATATTTATGATACTATTGGAGCGAAGCTCCCTTGTGTATACTGTAGTCATTGTGGTCTAGTTTTATGTAAACAGGATTATGTGTTTGTATTTTTAGGCATGTTCTACATTATGGGAATCCTCTACCAAAATTTTCAGTAAATGTTCTATGCTCAATAGCAACTTTATGTTTTTAATTTAATTCAATGAAGTTTTTCTTGGTTTTAAATATAATTGTTTGAGAGTCATATCAGTTGTGGTAAAGTCAGGCTTACGGAGGTTTGATTATCCAATTCTTTGGCCAATCATGCTATTGTGAGGGGTATGACATAGTGGAGCTGGTGCTGCAGTGCTGAAAAAGATGTGACACGGTACCCAAACCACCAAAACTGGCCAAGCAGTCTGCAGCACGATAGTGGAATGCAGCATTGTGCCGGAGACAGACAAGTCAATGCTACAGCACCGAAAAAAGGCCATTGTGGCACCAGGAAGCCTACTACCTTCACCCTTCGACAAATTTTACTCTGTGTTGGTCGCGGCAGCATTGGAAAATTGATGCTGTAATGCGGCCCGATAAACCTAGTCTGAGTTAAACTCAAACTTAGGGTTTTGAAGCTTATGTTATAAAAGGTAAGGCTTAAGGATTCAAAGCATTCAATTGAATTGAGTTTTTCTAGGGATTAAGAGGTCATCAAGGGTGCAAGGAAGTAAGAGAAGCATGGATAATTAAAGCTTAAAGATCAACAACCTTCTAGTTTCCTCTTATTCTACACCTTTCCTTAGTTTTCCTGTATTTTCTTCATGTTGAACTTATTTGAGTTTATGTTTACAATAGGTAGCATGAACTAATTTAGTTTTTAGGATTGCAATGGAACTCAACATATTGCTTTAATATTATTATTTTTTTATTCTTATTTTTTGGTATTTGAATTGTTTATTTCATGCTATGCTTAATGCTTCTAATTGCTTAGCTACTAAATAGATTGATGTGGTAACCTAACTAAACTTGGAAAAAGGGAGTTCAGAGTTAGCCTTGATTGAAATAGCACTATTTGAATTCATTCACTCATATTGAGTGAATTTGATTCGTATATAGGATAAGAATATATCTACATACCTTGTGTTGCCAAGTTTCATCTTAATGAATCTTGCTTAACTCAATTCTCATATGAATATAGTAAATATAGTGAATTGGTTAAATGAGGTATTGTTATAAATAACTTGAAAGATACTTATAATTGAATTAGATCCCTAGATTGACAACATGATACCATAATTAAGTAAAAGATAATGGGTACGATTCAAGTGAAGTGTTGAGAGAAATTATAATTCTAGCTTTTTATCCATTAAATTATCAAGTTTAATTTGTCATGAGTTAGTTCTAGTTTAGATTAGTTTACAAATCAATTTCATTTTTTTGGATAAAATTAGGATTGTGTTAATTTTAGTACTTAGTTTAATATTAGTTTCAATTTCTCATGGGATTGACACTCTACTTTATTCTATATTACTTGTTACGATACATGCATATGCATGGTAAATCCAACAAGAAGTTTTTGGCACCATTGCCAGGGAATTAGAAAAAATAAATAAATTATACATGGCGGAGATAAAAGAAAAGTGATAGCCAATTATAGGTTTATTACGTGGAATGTGAAAGGAGTTCTAACAAAGGTCCTATAATAAATAATGTGCTTTGGGTGATTTGTAAACATCATTGATTATCCTTTATCCTACCATTACCTATCTTTACATTATAAGCATGTAAAGTCATAATGATCCTTAACTGAGTATTAGTCTATATTAATGGAAAGAGAGATGGAAAGCAAACCTTTTAGGTTTGAATGCTAAGCTATACTTTTTGTAAATATAAACTTATTGAAATTACAATGAAGTTCTTAGTAAAAATATTGCACACACACACAGGAAAATCATTCAAGAATGAAACTAGTGTGATTCATCTCTAGTTTTTCATTTCATTTGTGTTTTTATTTTACTCTTTGCTTGAGTACTAGCACAATCTTAAGTTTGGGGGTATGATAAGTCTATCAAATAGAATTATTTTACCATATTTTAATCATGTAAATTTGCTATGTTCTTGAGTTTTACTTTACAATTATTTAGATTTTTACCTTTTTGCTTAGTTTAGTCCTTTTTATATTAAGATGTTGAATTCTAATTTATTATAGCGAGGATTTTACGTTTTTAATAAGAATACTATTTCTTATTTACTTAGTTTGTGTGTTTTAAAGATATAATGCCAAGGAGCCATATTTGAAGTCAAATTGCAAAGGAATTAGAAGTTCAACAAGTCTGGAGCTTAGGCCCTGAAGAATTACAATGAAAATCACCAAACAGTTGAGGTTGCACTTCAGCGCGAGAAAAAGGGCACAACGGTGCCCAAACTACCAAAACCGGTGTTGGAGACAAGCAATCCGAGCTAGAAAAGTGGGGCTGAGGCGCCATAGCACCGAAGATAGAAAAGTCGGAACATACATGCCAAGCAACCTGCTTACGCCAAGAAGCCTGTTACTCTGAACAGCTTACTTGCTTTAACCTTTATCGGCACCTAGTCCAAATTGAACTCAAACTTATGATTTGGAAGCCTATATAAAAGAGAAAGGCTTGTGGATTCAAAGCACACAATTAAACTAAGTTTTTCTAAGAATAAGAGGTTATTGAGAGTGTAAAAGAGCAAGATGAGCAATGATAATTAAAGCTTAAAGAACGACAACTTTTTTGTTTTCTCATATTCTACACCTTTCTTTAGCTTTGTTGTATTTTCTTGATGTTTAACTTATTTGATTTTATGCTTATAGTAGGTAGCATGAACTAATTTAGTTTCTAGGATTGCAATAGAACTCAGCATGTAGCTCTAATATTTATTATTTAACGTTTGCTTAGGGTTTGATATTTGAATTGTTTATTTTATTCTATGCTTAATGCTCATAAATTCTTACCTACAAATTAGATTGATATGGTAACCAAAACAAACTTGGAAAATGTAGTTTAGTGTTAGCCTTGATTGAAATTGTTTGAACTCATTCACATTTACTAAGTGAATTGGATTCGTATGTAGGATAACAATGTATCTACATATCTTGTGTAGCCAAATTAGGTATAATCTTAATGAATTTTGCTTAACTCAATTCACATATAAATATAGTGAATTGGTTAAATGAGGTATTATTATAAGCTACTCTAAAGATACTTATAATTGAACTAGAACCCTAGGTTAACAACTTGGTACCATAATTAAGTTTAAGATAAATACAATTCAAGTTGTGAAGTATTGAAGGAAATTATAATTCTAGGTTTTTATCCATTAAATTCTCAAGTTTAATTTGCCATTAGTTAGCTCTAGTTTAGATTAGCTTTTCAACTCAATTTCGTTTGTTTTGATAATATTAGGATTATGTTAAATTTTACACTTAGCTAAATATTAGTTACAATTAATCATGAGATCGACACTTTACTTTACTCTATATCACTTGTTCACATTAAAACATAAATGTGACATATTCATTCTTAGTGTTATTTATCAACATTGTTCACGTTCAAACAAAAATGACACACAAAAACCAAAAAACATAAGAGTTTCATAGTAAACAAATGAAACTAAAAGTAAATAACTAGCAACTCATGGAGATCCTCATCAATATCATAAACATCATTCAGGTATTCATTATCATCCCCATCGCCAGCTGCAGTACTAGAAGAACCACCAACATGCCCCTATTGAAAAGAAAAAAAAGCATAATCAAAAAATTATTCCTCGTCAATGAATGTTGTTAGCATTTAGTAAAGAGCAATCCAAAACAAGTAGAAATATACAATTTCCTTCATAGAGTTGTAAAAAGGATAGATCTAGTAATGTTAACATATGTTAATTTATCTTGCAGTCATAATGATGAATGCAAAAATGTTTATTGGAACATTACTACTAACTTCAAATGCAAATCAACCAAATGATAGATTGGGATTTAAATCCATAAAAGATGTATCTATCTTTGTAGAACCAACCTTCAGTAGTTTTAAATCCGTAAAAGATTACTTTACTTCAAGTGCAAATAAACCAAAACAACATATTAAGATTTCTTAAAGCTTCTTGTTGGATATTCATATTTCGCTTTATTAATTATGAACATATCATAGCATCTCATATTGTCTAGACTAGATCTAAAAAGATTTGTTTCTCTTTGGCTCAACAAAAGATAAAAAAATATACTACCACACCCAAAAGAGGGAAAAGAGAAAGTTATAACTTATGGCATGGTATGAACATAATATATATCATAGAAAAAGACAAAACTTCACTAGACATTCACAAAAGACAAGGTGTATATAGAAAAGATAGATAAACCTTTTTACAATTGCTTTTTTAATTTGCATACTAGTTTCATTCATGAGAGTTGCACCCTTACAGTACAACACAATGGTTTTGCCTCTACAAATTGATGAGCAATAAACAATCTACCTCCAAAAAATCATAATTCTCCAAAGTCCCAAGTAGATATAAGCAGCATTGGAAAGTCAAAAGTAAAGACATTAAGAAATTTAAGTGCAAGTGCCTTGGAATTATACTACTTTTGAAAAATAAGGCTTAGAAACACATATTATCCAAAGATGTTAACGTCCTCATTTACATATTATTTCATTTCAAGTTTACATTGCCAATACAATTATTTACAAAAGAAGCCTCAGAAAGGGAGCTGCAGAAGTCAAAGAACAAAAAGCTCCTTTAAGAATGACAATGTAAACACAATATGTTATGAATTTTCACTTATGGCAAAACACTTAATTCAACATAAATTTTTTTATTACAAAACAAATGTTATGAAAATGTTATATCTTTTCAAGAAACTAGATGCACAAAGTCGTTGCTTTTTTACACTCTTAAATGTGATGAATGGTGAAAGTAGACCCTAAATCAAAATATACTCTTCAAGAAAATTTAAGAAATATATATATATAAATGATACTAGTAACATCTTGTTGCCTTAGTTAAATTGTACCCTTTAAGATATATCTACAGTTCATGTTCTCACAATATAACTTAGGATAAAAGCTTAACAAAACAACTTAGTCAAAAAGTATATAATAAGCGCAACAATATTAAGTAGAATATTTGGTACCTGACATTTTCTTGCACTTTACTTTTCATCCAAAACTTTGCTTTAAATAATTTCACTAGATTGCACATAAAGAAGAACTAAAATAAATCTTACAGTTACACCAAGAACAATTCCGGTGAAGAAGAGATAAAGAAAGGTGCCGAACAATTTTAAGAATGTAGTAGCACTGATGCTACTCAAGTCAAGTGATTGGAGTAAAAGAACAATGTCATAAGACTATATATTGTTTAAAATGAATATGCTAAAGTCAACATACCATAGTGAATAGAATTAATGGCATCAATAGGAATAGCTAGCTAATTTTTAGCATTAGCTCCCATATTTCTCTCAGTCGACACACAAAAAAGAGAAAGGGAGAGAAAGCTTACTCCCATTATCAAGCAAATAGTTCCCAATTGTTCATTTTCATGTGCATATGTGGACCTTACACTTGTGATTAATATAGACTTTTATTCATTCTTGTATTTTACGTAGCAGTGACTTTCAAATACTATTTGTACATTTTTCTTTAAAATAAAAAGATAATATATATATATATATATATATATATATATATATATATATATTCTCATTAATTTTGTTTGTTCTTTCAAAAATAGAAAATAAAAAAAGAAGTTTATCTTCATGAACATATATATATCTAAGTAAGCACAGCGCTAGTTTTTAGCAATTTGAGTAACGGAACATTCTAGATTATGTTCCTGAAATCGAGCTACATTGCTTAACACTGAATTAAAGGGTAGCCCTATTGGAGGTTGAAGAAGAGAAGAGAGATTAACTTCATTTTCAATTCCTTTATTAGCAAGCCATTCTGCAGTAATATTTCTCTAATAATAAATATGGTCCAAAGGTGTTTTTATTAAAATGATCACTAAAAAGTTTCCAATAATTTTGCTGTGGTGTCCAACATCTGCATTGTATCAGATATAGATGGTAAGATAGCTTTAGATCCATCTAGCATATAGAAACAGTTATATTCATCAAGACATCATATTTTACCACAATTATGTATGCATGAGTAAATAGTTCAATCACACAGTAGGCCATGAGAAGCAGCTATCTATCCAAAGCTCTTCCTGAGTAATATGATAAATATCTTAAAGCAGCAGCAAGTCTATAATATGCTAGTCCTACTTAAACTTTCATGTATTCATAGACTAGAAAATGAGTTTACAGATGTAAACATCTAAATGAACTGAACTAAAGAACGATTAATCATTAATGAAATTTTAGGGAATATTTCCTTGCAACAACACTTTTTGGTAGTCTATACAATTACAATCAGTGTTATTAAAGGCTCTAGGCGCAAATTTCATTTGAGAAAGCAAAAGATGGCTTTGTGCTTACCTAAGACATGGTTTCTGAAGAAGAAGAAGAAGCTAAACAGGAAGCAACAAAGAGAAATTAAGGATGGATTTATGTGGTCTCTAAGGGAAGGCTCATAGGGTTAGTCCATATAAAGATGAGATTTTCCTACACAGACTGAGCCTGATGCTGCACATCAAAAGCGATAGCTTGGAGACGAATAACATAATAGATGTTAGGGGTTTTGGCAATGAGGGCGAAGGAACCACTTAGCACCATTAGTAGGATTCAGGTGCTCTCTTATTTTGCAGAGGTTAGTATCAATCTTCTGCTGGAAGATGAGGTTGTTGAGGGTGAAAAGGATTAGCAGTATGTCAACATCTAGGGATATCAATGGCTAAAGATGAGTTATGTGGTAGAGAAAAGTAGACGTAGAAGGAAAAGAGTGTTCACGTGTAAAACAAAAACGAAACGTAGCATACTAATCCTCGACAAATAAACATTTGTGGGTAAAGTAAATATATTTACTGACAAACCTCAGTTTGTGAGTAAAAATAAAAATATTTTTCAACAAACTTTGGTTTGTGGGTAAAAGTAAAAATATACTTTCGTTTGTTAGCAATAACTAAAAATTTAATACCCACAAACTATGGTTTATGGGTAAGTTTTGCGGTACAAAAAATATGAGTGGTGCCAAATTACTAACAAACAAAATGTTTGTTGGTATATTTTTTTCCAAGTTTATCGGCTAGTTTGTGAAAAAAAAAGTTTGTCCGAAATGCTCTGTTTTCTTGTAGTGATGTTACAATTCCTCATGAGATCAACACTCTATTTTACTTATTACGATACATATACTTGCGTGATAAATTCAACAAGTATTTGGCGCCATTACCGGGGTATTCTTTTCAATTTTGATTAAAAAAAGGGCCAAAAATAATTATACACGGAGATAAAAGAAAAGTGAAAGACAATTATGGGTTTATTACTTGCAATATGAAGGGAATTCTACTAAAGGTCCTAAAATAAATAATATGCTTAAGGTGATTTCAAACCTCATCGAATATCATTATCCTACCATCACCCAGCCTTTCATTATAGGCTTATAAAGTCCTAATGATCCTTAATCGAGTGTTAGTTTATATTAGTTGAAAGAAAGATGAAAAACAAACCTTTGGGGTTTGAGTACTAAGCTCTACTTTTCATAAACATAAACTTGTCCGGATTGTAAAGAAGTTCCTTGTAAAAGTATCATGCATACACATGGGAAATCCATTCAAGAATGAAACTTAAGCTTCAGTTGAATCATGAACTTGGATGCTACCTATGATTGACATGGAGTCAGAATTTTTAAGAAAATATTTGAGGATAATTTGGAAATCTATGGTTTAGTATGTTTCATCTCTAGTTTGTCATTTTCGATTGTGTTTTTATGTTACTCTTTTGCTCGTGGACTAGGAAAATCTTAAATTTAGGGGTGTGATAAGTCTATGAAATAGACTAATTTTACCATGTTTTGATCATATAAATTGGCAATGTTCTTGAGTTTTACTTTACAATTGTTTAGGTTTTTAGCCTTTTGCTTTGTTTAGTCCTTTCATATTAGGATGTTGAATTCCAAGTTGATTATGGCTAGGATTTAGGTTTTGAATAAGAATCCTATTCCTTATTAATTTAGTTTGTGTTTTTAAGGTAAAATGCATCAAGGAGCCCAATTTGAAGTCAAATTGCAAAGGAATTAGGAGTTCAACAAGTATGGAGCTTAGGCCGTAAAGAATTGCACTAAAAATCACCAAACTATAAAGCTGGCACTAGAACACCAAAAAAGGGGTGCCACAACACCCAAACCACCAAAACTGGGCAACCAGCCACTCCAGTGTCATGTTGCCACAGTGCCAAAGACAAAGACAAACAATCTGTTGTAAAACCGCTAGGCAACCTGCTAACTTCAACCTTCGACGAATTATACTCTATGTTAGGCATCGCAAGGCTAAAAAATTAGTGTTGCAGCACTGGCCAGATAAACCTTGTCTGAATTGAAATCAAATTTGGGGTTTTGAAACCTATATAAAAAGGAAAGGCTTGGGGATTCAAAGAACACAATTGAATTGAGTTTTTTTGGAGATTAAGAGGTCATCAAGGGTACAACGGAGCAAGGATAATAAAAGCTTGAAGACTGATAACTTTCTAATTTTCTTTTATTCTACACCTTTCTTTAGTTTTCTTGTACTTGTTAGATGTTGAACTTATTTGAGTTTATATTTACAGTAGGTAGCATGAACTAATTTAGTTTCTAGGATTCCAATGGAGCTTAATATGTAGCTTGAATATTTATTATTTATCTATTATTTAGGGTTTGGTATTTAAATTGTTTATTTCTATCAATGTGATAAATTTCACATTACTTAGATATGGAGCTATAACATAATATATAGCAATATAGTCTCACACCCCTTAATACCAATTAATTGGTTTTAAGGGTGTGGCTCTAACATTTCATTCTATGCTTAATATTTTTAATTGCTTAGTGACCAATTAGATTGATGTAATAACCTAAACAAACTTAGAAAATAGAGTTTAGTGTTAGTCTTGATTGAAATAACACTTGTTTCTTAATGAATTTTTCTTCACTTAATTCTTATAGGAATATAATGAATTCACGACAATAAATGGCTTTGTCTGCGCTTGCCTTAGGCAAAAGCAAATGGTATGAATGCACACACAATTGATTATTTGTGGCTACATCTAGATGCAGAAATGCAAACAAAATAACCTTAGTCCTCAGATTTTTTTTCTGTGTCTGCACAGATTATCTACATCTACAGATTTGCATCTGGATGGTAGAAGCAAAATTTGGATGCCTAAAATTTTCTACCACCAATCAGCGTCTGGCCAACAAACATGGACACATAAATACAATATGTTTGAGTCTGCAATGTAAATGCAGAAAATATAGATGCACTTTATTTTAAATTTATAATTTCTTCTGCGTTTGCAAAACCACTTGACAAACGCAAATGGTATAAATATTTTTTATTTATTTATTTTGCTTTTATGTAGTTTTTAATTTTGTACCCGTAAATACCTGTATAAAAATATATTTATATAGAAATTCCAAATTTCATATAAATAAGAAAATATTATACAAAATTTATCATACATAAGATTAAAATTATTTACAAATATTGCAGAAAAAACCGGATCATAATCCTAACTTATCTTCATCGTCTCAAGTTTGCTTGTTATATATCCTAACTGAGATGCGAAGGCATGGAAGTAGGATGAGGTGCAACCTAAAATAATCAAAATAAATAAGTTCTAAGTAGTTATATTTAACTTAACTTCATATGTATATAAGTTAAAAATGTAACTTAGAAAAATTAAGCAAATTTTTCTAAGATTTTGCCTTAAAATTGTAACATTGTTATAATATCTTAACCATTGATCTAAATCACATTTTGTTTCTTCCTACAGGTCTTACTCGTCCCCACAGTCGTGCCAATACTCTTAGAATTCACAATGGACTTGTGTTAGACCGGTTTGCCTCTCAAACCCAGAGTTACAAATGTTTTGCCTTGAAACTATAACATTCTCATAATGTCCTAACTGTTGCTGCAAATTGCATTCTATTTCTTCCTATAGGTCTTATTCATCCCTATGGTCGTATCAGTACTCCAATAATCTAAAACGGATTTATGCTCGACATTTTTGCCCCTCGAACCCATAATTACAAATGTTTTGCTTTGAAATTGTAACATTATCCTAATATCCTAATCGTTGATCCAAATGACATTCTGTTTTTCCTACAGGTCTTATTCGTCCTTATGGTCGTGCCGATACTCTCAGAATTCAAAATGAACTAGTGTTTGAACGTTTTACCTTGAAACTGTAAGATTGTCCTATTATTCTAATCATTCATCCAAATGAAATTTCGTTTCTTCCTACAGATCTTATTTGTCCCTACGATCGTACTTCCATGCCTCCCATCAGACAGATGTATCATTATGTCAAGTTTTTCCAGTTTACCTTCTTGTGCCATCTCATGTCTTTTTCTGTCACTTCAAATATATAAAGCCTCAATAACCTCCTTATGATCGGCAAGTGCAGCAATACCTTATAAAGTATCTTCTTTATACCACCTTTCTTAAAATAGGGCTCTTTATAAACATCATAAGCATTCATGCACTTATTCTCATTGTAACACAACTGGCACTGATTTGGACAAACATCAATCTTGTCATATTCAAATTCTAACTCATTCACCAACTTTCTAGACTCGTAAAAAGATTTTGGTAACTTCTCATCCTTAGATAGAATACTTTTAAGGATTTGGACAAATCTATTGTAACAATTCTCCGAAACATTAAATTTTGACTTGATGTTCAATAATTGAGTCACGGCTAAAACGATGATTTCTTCACACCCTGCCCATACTGGATCATTTGCAATTGCAGCTTCTAGATTGGGATTCTTTAGGTCCTAATTGTAATTTGGGCCTACTGAGTCCAATATCTTTCTGTCATCCAATTTGCATCAGATAGTATTTCATCTTCAACAACATTTGATGGACCAACTTCCGTAGACTCCATAGTCCCTGCAATATTACCAGCTCGGCCCTCACCTATAGACTCCACTGTCTATATGCTACAACAAAACCCTTCTTATAAAGGTAAAGGGTTACTACTTCTCTAGTCAAAAATTTACTATTGTCATAGATTTTGCAATGACACAAATTAATCCGTCAAATGTATAACTTATACTGGTAAACACATAGTCGAGAAATTCTTTAACCCTTTTCCCTAAATTCATCTAACACCGCATGATTAACCATGCGACTGTACATCTAACTTCTATCAACAGACATTGCCTCTGCGTTGGTCATATAACACTTCAACTCAATTAATTAAAATGAATGATCAACTAATTATTGGTATATACTCTCTACCACCTTTAACGTTATCCTAAGGGTTGGTCCTATCCTATTTAGGAAAGCTACACTCTTATTTCAATGATATGCTTAATCTTTTAATTCTCACTTGGTGAAATTCGGGCAACATTTTGCTATGGTCTCCTAAGCACACGAAATAGACAAGCTAACCAATATCACTATGTCTATGTATGTACCCAGAGAACATAGAGAAATATAACCAGAATTTTAACCAAATTGACAAAAAGTTAGGCATATCATTGTAACAAATAGAGTGTTTGCTTTCCTAAACTGTCCACTTGACTTGGACAATTCAAGAATTGTTTTGAATAAAATTAATCTATGTTCTTCATATCAGATGAACATATATTAGTTCATTTAAAACAATACTTAAATAGGTTTCTAAGGAAATATGATATGCAATTAATGGATATTTAACATATATGACATCATTATGAATTGAGATATCAATGAACAAACATATATTAGTACAAATAGTTATGAAACTTAAATAGAAGAAGAGAAATTGAGAAATTACTTTATCAATAGGGAAACTATATAAAATACCATCACCGGAATTGTTCCCTTGGCTTTTGATTTCTAATATGATGCTTTCATGATACCTGCAATCAAGGGCAATGAATCTATGTTATGTAGTTATTTAAATTTGAATTTTTTTAGGAGAGTTGGAGGGGCAATCACAAATCTAGTGACTTATACAACCACATTTGTAGCATTTACTCACTTGCATTATCTCCAAGGCTATTGTAGATAATACAATTAAGTAAATGCTACAAATGTGGTTGCATGGGTCACTGGATTTATGATTGCCCCTCTAACTCTCTTAATAAAAAAAAAATTCACATTCAAATAACTGACTACCCAAAGCTAGGAACATGCAATAGAAGAATATGCAATACAATTGAAATATGAACAAAATAAGCCTTCCTGTGAATGCTTTGAAATATATATGTAATAAGCCTTTTTGTCAATGTATAATAATTGGATCATGGTAATAATTGAAGGTAAAAATTATTTAGAAGCTATTTTTTAAAATTAAGTTAAGAAGCTTATTTTTTTATTGGGGCTTTCCTTCTTTTTTTTATTTTTTATTATCTTCAAATTTTGTTAGATTAGTTAATTAGAAATATATATGTCTATATTTTCAAGATTTTATTACGTACATAAGGCATCAATTTGGATAGAGAAAATTTTAAGGCTTTAAGGCATATGGATTAATTGATTAACCTATCTAGGTATTTGGATCATTTATTGGACTTAATTAAATTAATATTTTTAAGATTAATTAAGACATGGATAAAACTATTTTCATGATTTTAAGGCATTAATTTAGATCTTTAATTGGAGTTAAACTCATCAGATAAGATTTATTTAAGGAAAAGCTAATTAACACTTGAGAAAATATAAATCTAATTAAAATATAAGAGTTTGGACAAGTTAGGCACTAGGTAATTATGTTTTTACTTAATTTTTCAACCATTAGTACTAACTAGGCACTATGATTTCAATTCATCCCATATCTAAATCACATATAATAATACAATACCAACACCCCATCTCTCATATATACTAATATGTATATAATGTGTTATATTCAAGAAAGAAGCAATAAACTTTCAGATCTATATAGATGTATATATATAACTATCTAACAAATAATACAAATATATTAATGTGTGTGTGTGTGTATATATATATATATATATATATAACATACCTGCAATGGATCTCCCTTAGATCTGAAGCTGACAAGGAGATGGTCGGACAATGGTGGCAGGTCCTTGGATGGCATCCTATATGGCAGAGGATCAAAGTTGCAATGGTGGAAAAAGAAGAGGAAAGAGGAGAAAATAGAGCCACAATCTAATTTAAACTGGATAGACTTTCTGTGTCTACCACTGCAAACGCAGCTACATTAAGTGGCAGACGTAATTAAGGACAAAACAAACACAAACAAAATTTGGTAGAATTTAGTGCCAATTCAAAACATTTGTGCCTGCCAATGCAAATGCAAATGTGTTCGCAGAATATGGCGCTAAAAGGTAAATTTTGTTAAGTTTACATTTCAAGTTTCAGCATCAACTGCTTTTTTTTTTTCCCACTGTCAACGTCTGTAGTTTTGTGGATGCAAAAACACTAATTGCAGATAGGTTGTCTGAGTCTGCCTTTTAACAAACGCATATACGGTAATTTCTAGTAGTGATTGGTTAAGTGATGTATTATTATAAACAACTCGAAATATACTTATAATTGAATTAGAACCCTAAGTTAAAAGCTTAGTACCATAATTAAGTAAAAGATAATATATACGATTCAAGTAAAGTGTTGAAAGAAATTATAATTCTACATTTTTATCCATTAAATTCTCAAGTTTTCTAGTTTAGATTAGGTTTTCTATTTAATTTCATTTGTTTAGATAAAATTAAGATTGTATTAATTTTACTACTTAGCTAAATATTAGTTACAATTTCTTGTGGGATCGACAATTTACTCTACTTTATATTATTTGTAACAATACATGTACTTACATGATAAAAACAACAACAATGATCATTTGATACTCGAGTTAATTTATGTGCACATTGAATCATTTATTTTTTGAACTGCTCAATTAAAAGTAAAGATGGCAATTGGGCCAGGTCCATGTCAGGCTCGACTCGACTCTAATAGGCATGTCATTTGGTTTTAAATAGGTCCTTAATGCACATGGGTCTGGATATTTTTCATATTTTACTTGATAGGTCTAAGTAATGCCTAGAGACCTTGTGAATCTAAGATAAATTTTTCAATAATATCAAAATATATATTTTTTAATTTTAAGAAATCCATGATTTTTATGATTAAAAGGATGCATAATAATTGTAACATTATATTTTGATTTTGAGTTTCAAAATTTTATCAAATGAAAAAATAATTTAGTATTAATAGTTTTAATCTGAGAACTTCATTTTTAAATTTAAAAATTTTGAAAAAGTAGCAAAGAAAATTAATTTGTTAGATGTTTGAGGTAAGGTAATATAATTATATATAGAATTTTAAATTTATTGCTACTAATCTTGTGAGAAAAATGAGTACTAAAAATTATTTGTAATTATCTTATATTGTTTTATTTATTAAAATAGTCATAAATTGAGTCAATACTATATATAGATATATATTTGATGTTGTAGCAATTATTTTCATTTAGTTGTGCGAAGTCACTTGAACCATTTCCTGAAGCTTTGGAAGACGAACTGAAAACTAAACTTTTTTTATTTTTTGGGACTGTTGAAGTAGCTTCATCATTATTTTGGAATAGTTGAACTATTTCTTTGAGATGTTGAATATACTCTAGCGAGTTAAACTAGAAGCCAGTTTAGCTGAAATATGGGATTTCGACTGTAAGAATTGTATGACTTCTGGAAGTGCTTTATTAAGGAATTGGGGTTGCTGTTGGAACCATTATTTGATGGGAGAAACATAGGCTTTTGAAGCATTAAACTCTACTCACCATTTTGTAAAGTCTTATCTAAGAAGAACAAGCATTTTGCTCTTTTGAGCTTCTGGAGGATACTTATATTGCGAAGCATAAACCCAACCTAAAGAAAATTTTGAGAAAAAATGTAGTAGGATTGGATTGTGATCATGTAGGTTGAAGTGCTTGCTGAAGTAAAATAATCATTCTACAACTCTATATGGAAGAATTTTTGTACATGGACCAATTAAACTCCACTATTGGGTAAACTAATGAGAAAATTTATATTGGACATGATTTTTAAAGTAAATAAGCCAAGAATGCTTATAGCTTTAATTTTGAAAGTAAAAGGTTTTATAATAATCTTCTTGATAATCCTAGTAATTATAACATATTAGATCACAAGGTTGGGAGAATTTTTAAGGTTTTGAAAAGTCATTTTTCCATTCTGATGAGCAAATGATTTTTAGTATTTGGATGGTGAAATGCATTATGAAATTAGCATCTATTTTTGACTTATAATATTTGATAGCAATAGAATCACTATCAAGCAAAATAAATTCATAAATTTTGTCGGTTTTTGAAAGATTGGAAGGCGAGAAATGCCAATTTGATGGGAAAACTTTATGATGGACAAATTCGGGATTGTCTGCCCAAAATTCAGGTTCTATTTGAAGAATGGTTTAAGGTGTCTCAATTGGGATATAAAATATCTATAATTTTTTAGAAGAGATTGGAGTAGGATTAAAGATAAGAGTCTTACTTGTTGAAGGAATTATTGTGATGGATTGTGCAAGCTGAATGATAGTCTGCTAAAGTTTCTGAGAATTGAGATTGATGATATCTTTTAAGTTGGGAAGAGCTACTAATTTGACTTCTTCTTCATCGGCAATGTCTATCCAATTCTTTTTTGTAAGAGTAAGGGGTTTTAGTGTTTGGAGTTGAGCCTGGATTCCTAATAGGGTTTTTATTGGAAAAGCATAGGAATCCTTTGATTGTTTTTAGGTGAAATTGGTTGAAGAACCTGTAGGTTCATCTTTATTCAACTGGAATTTTGATTTTTGGCTTTTTTGAGGTTCAATTTCTTTCTCTTTCTTTTTCCGAGGCATGGTGTTATCTTCCCTGCAAAAATTCGCAAGTAAGATAATCAGGTATGGAATTGGAGCTTCCTTTGATGTACTTAATGTAAAAATCAAAAGCAAATAAGATTGCTTGCCATCGGGCAAAAATTTATTTTGATGCATGATTTTTAACATCTTTTTGTAAAACATATTTTGCTAATTTGCAGTCTACTTTGACCAAGAAATTTTAGTTAAGTAAATCACTTTGACATTTTGAAATACATAAAACAACTGCTAATTTTTATTTTTTTTTTATGGTGGAATAATTTTGTTGAGTAGAATTCTATTGTTTTGATGTATATGCAATGACATGTTGTTTTCCATGAATGAACTGTTTGAGAATGCTACCATAACCTATGTCTGAAACATCAATTTCAACAATTTTGAAAGCTTACAAATCAAGGAGATACAAACACAGGAGTTGTTTGACTCTCAACTTGATCTGTCAAACAATATTAGTATGAATATCAGACCAAGAAGGAGGATAAGTTTTTAGTCTGTCATGTAAAGGTTTGATAAGATTGCTGACTCCTAGGAAAAAATCAGAGACATAATTGAGACATCTAAGAAATCTTTGTAATTGAATTTTGTCTATAATATGATTAGCGAATTTATCAGCAAATTGAATAGCCCTATCAATTGGAATGATAGTTTCATGGTGATTATTGTGACTAAGAAATCTAATTGTTATTTGAAAAAGGTTGAATTTAGTTCTGGACACAGCTAATCCATTCTTTTTTGTATTATCAAAAAAAATATTGAGATGTTTAAAATATTCATCTATACTTTGAGAAAAGATTAAAATATCATCAATATAAATAATGATAAATTATGTATAAGGATTGAAAAATGTCATTCATTATTCTCTGAAATTCATAGGGTGCATTTTTCAGGCCAAAATGCATGACATTTCATTCAAATTATCCAAAAGGAACAGTAAACACTTATTTGTATCTGTCAGTTTCTTTTATTTGTATTTGCTAGAAACTAGATTTCATATCAAATTTTGAAAATAGTTTGAAATAGTATAAATGATTGAGAAGACCTTCCTTATTGGGAATAGGAACCTAATCCATTGGAGAGCTTGATTGAGAGGTTTATATTGATAACCAAACGAAGAGTACCTCATTCGATTTTGGCATTTTTATTGACATAAAAAGTAGAATAAGAACTCTTGCTCTTGTAGATTATTCCTTTGAAAAGAAGATCATTGATTTCTTTTTTGCAAAATTCAAACATTTCTTAAGCATTGGGAAGATCAGAACATATATGTTTTTGAACTTTTTTCATAAGGAAGATCTACCAAATGCTGCTTTTGTTTCCAGAAGGCATTAGGAGGATCAGAACATATATGTTGTAGAATTTTTTCTTCAAAATTTGTGATTTTGTTTTTATGATAGAATCAATTAGTTGATTTTCAATTATTTAAAAAGATATTTCATCAAAAAGATAATTAATTTGTTTTTGTTTGTTTGCAATAAGATTGAGGTTTCTAAAAACTGGTTTTTTAAGAAATGGAAAAATTACAGTTTGTCCCATGACTTATTTGTTTATACCTCCATTAACATAGAAGGATTCTAATTGATGAATAAAATCGGATCCTAAGATGACTAGATTGGTAATATTTTTTGCCTGAAGAAAGGTTGTTGCTATTTGTAAAAGTGAATTATCAATAACAACATTGAAACATTTGTAGTTGATTATGATTTCAGAACCATTGGCAAAGGTTAAATTTTCAGAGGTTTTTTCATAATATTTTATGAGGATTTGTCCTTCTAGGATACAGATGAAGTATGCACCAATATCAAACAGTGCAACTGTTTCAAGGACTTTTGCCAATAATAAGGTTGATTGGAACATACCATTTTTTATAAGAAACAAAAGTAATAAGATTGAGAAATTTTTCTTAAGAAAATTCAACTGGATTATCATCCAAGGAGGATGATGAAGAATTTTTTGAAGATAACTTTCTCTTACCTTTTTGAAGATTTGCAATTACTAAATAATTTTCTTGTTGCTATATATTAAGAATTTAACTTCAGTTTTTAAATTTGAAACTTCATGTTGGAGATCTTGAAGAGTAATAGATTTTTTCTCAGAATTAAATCAAGATAAAACATTTTTAAGATTGAAGGAATTTGTGAGGAGGCTTAGTAGGTTATCATTTTCATCTTTAGTATACAACGCTCTAGGAATCCTAGAAGTGTTTTCTAAACCTTGAAGATGGATGGTTGAAGGTATTGAAGAATAAGAATGTCTTGAAGAACAAGAGAGTCTTAAAGAATCTTGATAAGATGGGTTAAATAATAGTCTTTGAATATTTGTTCTACTAAAAGAGATCTCAACCTTACTTGCAAGCTATTGGGTGATCTAAGAAATAGACGTGTTGCTGATCTTGAACATGTGTAGCCTTATCAAGAGTCCATTTATCAAGAAGATTAACTTCTTCCCAAGCAATTGATTTAGAGGTAATAACATTGGCTTTTGAAAGATCAGTGAGAAAAATAACTGTCTCCCCTTTACAAAATTGTTGAAGTGATTTTGAAGTAAAAGATGAAATCATAGATTTATACTGTATTTGATAAACTAAAGCTATAGAGAATGATCCAGATTTGATATTAAAATTGAAAAATTTAACATTTAAGACTAAAGAATCTAAAATGTGTTTATCTTGCAAACAGATTGTCATGTTAGGAAAACAATTAAAGTAGATTAGACCACTATAGAGGCTAATTTTAACTGTGCCCATGAGAGATTCATGAAAATTGGTCATTCTATAGTCACGAAGACATAAGAGAATGGAGGTGTTAACTTCTTCTCTTGTTAAAGATTTTGCTACAATCTGGACACAACCAAGATGCAAATAATTGTATTTTTGCTTGTGAATTTTAAGGTTTTTTTTAAAGTAAAGGTATTTCTTCATAGTCAAAATCAATTGGGATGATTTGTTCTACTATTTTGATTGTATGATCACTCTTAAAGGTGAACATAGTGTTAGGTTTATAAATTTCATTGCTGGGAAATTTTGAAATTTTCTAGTTGTCTATGGATTGAGAGATTTCTTCAAAATTATTTTCTTCTTTGAGATATATATATAAAAGCTGGTTTGTATTGAGTCTAAGTCTGGACATATTCATTAAAATATGAGTTTAGATTAGGTCTTTCTTTTTATTTGTTAAAGAGGACGTAGTTTATGGGACAAAGCAAAAGGAGAAAATTCTATAAAGTTGACAATGAAAATTATCCTCTAAGTTTTAATTAATGCCCTAATTATTATTTTAATATTATTGAAACAAATAGATGGATGTAAAAAGTCAACTTTAACAGTATAGGAAAAAGAATTCTATGTGACAACAATTCAATTTAACATTTCATTGTGTATTTAAATTTTCTTTTGGAATTTGTTTGCCTATGTCTTTGTATTCATAAAATTGATTTTTTGTAAAAAAGAAAAAAAAATTCGGGGAGCTCTTTATTGGGTCTGGGTTTGAATAAGTGATGGATCCAAAATAGATCTCATTTTCAAGATTTATAATAGGCATGGCCAAACAATGGGTTGGGTGTAGACCGGCCCATACCTTGCCCATTGACATTCCTAATTAAAGACAATGATCACATTCACACTTAAACCAAGAAATAAAATTGTACTAGAAATTCACGGCATCCGTAACTTCTGCGTGTCACGTGTCGTTCTCTAAAGTCTACATGCTTGAAATCCAAGCATGGAAGTAACCCTATCTATAACAAGAGGATATTGATATTCAACTTTAATAACCCTATCTATATCGCTCACCATTACCAAAGTAACTTTTCAAAAACAAAAAAAGATTCATATTCCACGTCTTTAGTAATCTATTTGGAAATATTTCACTAATTAACCCTATCTATAACAAGAGGATATTGAGCAATGGTGCCTATGCCTATGATTATGATTATTAACTTGGCAATATGCTTGCTCTTGATTAATTATAGCTCCTTTCATCATTGAGAAGTTACCCATCATTTCTAAGAATATATTTGTTGAAAAAGATCATCATAAAGGAAAATTCAGTGTAACGAATATTTATTCCTTATTAATTTTACTTTTTGATTTATATAATGATCCAGTAATTAGTTATGCAATTATGATAAAGTTCCAACAACATATATACAATAAAATATCTACAATTTGATCAAGTCTCATTCTACCTATTCGACCTACTGGTAAAAGAGCACATCTAATTAAAATTAAATATATATGATTAATTTATCTTTATTGTATGATCAATGACAAATCATCTATATTAGAATTAATCAATTTATGAAAAAAAATTAAATATTATTATTTTTACTTATATAATATAATTATCTTTATAAAGCAAAAGTCACAAATACTGCTATCTTTCGTTCATATTAACCATTCCATCAAAACCATATATATATATATTAGTATCTGATAATAAGCAATTCGAGTCCAAAAGTGACAAAGAATCTTGGAACGAATCATATTTTTATCTATTCACCCAAACCAATCTTAAAACGTGTGGTAAAAGCTTGGAAATAATTTCAAGCCAAATGGATATTGATTAAGAGAAAATGGAATTAGCACACCTTTAGTAATGTTAGGTAGGCATCTAATATGAAAGAGAGAGAGAGTGATAGAGAGATGACTCATAGTACTAATCAATGTAGATTCACTCTCTATATATAGCCCTTTGTTGTGGTACTCTTTCTAGTCACCGATTGAGCCAAAAGAAAAAACCTTGTATAACAGGGAAACCTCCATAGTTGAGAAAATGCCACTTTCCGGGGACAAGTTCATAAAAATCAACGAAGAGCGAGCAAAGGATGTAATCAACGAAGAGCGAGTAAGGGATGTTCTCAGAAAAGTAGACGCCGAAGGTGACGGTGATGGTCGCCTGAACAAGGAAGAACTGAAGGTGGCTCTCCGACAACTTGGTTCTCGTAACGCTGCATGGCGATACCGTCGTTGTCTCAGCCATGCTGATGACAATAAAGATGGACTCGTCTCTGAGAAAGAACAAGAGGAGCTTGTCAAATATCTTGTTGCTAAATACGGGAATTAATTATTAATAATTACAACAACTAGCTAGCTAGGGTTTTAATTATAATTATGACCCTGCTTGTCCTTAATTACAGTAGAAATAAGGTACCAAATATGTAACTGTGTGTTAGTACAGGAGGCAAGCTAGTTTCTTTTTGTTTTCTTTATTTGCTTCTAGGTTAAAAGTGTGTTCTACTCTTGGATCTTTTTTGTTAAGAAGTGTTCGATATGAATAAAGTTTTGTGCATGTATAGTTTGCTTTATTCTTATCCTTGGATAGTGATATTATATAGGTTTGATTCTTGTAAACCAAAAACAAAATAGGTTTCCCATGCATGATAGATGTATCTAACTTATACAGCAAGAAAAAGTTTCTTACCACTAACTAGGAGTCTTGTTGCTCCAAATTACTTTCATTAGTATTTTTAATTAAATAAAACCGCTGGTTTCTAGGCCAGGATTCTATAATATGTTAGCTGAGCTTTCAGCTATTCGTTTTTGTTTGGAGATTGCTTTAGGATAGCTAGGGATTTTAGACAATTTCTGCTAATTGTATATGATTTTTTTTTTTTTTTTTTTTTTTTTTTTTGAGGCAATAGGGGCAGATTTACTTCATGTAAGTACATTTCCCACTAAAATATTAAATATTCTTGCTAAAATATTGATGGAATATTTGTAAAATAAATTGAGAAACCAAACGGAAGTATATATACATATCTTTGATTAATTTAAGTCTTATAATTTTGTACCCTCTTTCTAGTAAAATTTTACTAGAAATTAATGGCATCCCTAGCTTCTGCGTGTCACATGTATCACTCTCTAAAGCCTACATGCCTATCGTTGATGTTTAAGCTATAAAGGAATTGATTATGGTTGATTGAAATTAAGTGTAATATTACTATCACATCATCAATCACTACTAATTAAGATAATTATATTTACTGTAATTGTAATTGATAGAATTAAGATCTAATTATGAATACAATCATAGACAAAATTATAAGAAAACAAAGTCCTTAATTTTATTATTAGTAAACTATAATTATATTAGTAGTGCCTATAAATTAGAGGCTCTACTATTGTAAAGTATACCATTATAAAGTACGAGTGAGTGAGCTTCATATATAGGTATGGAATAAACATAATACTCTTCTCCCGTAGAGTAGGCCAATGGCCAAACTATTTATATTTTTGTGTCTCTTTATCTTTTCATTTTGTTCATATATTCTAAATTTCTTTAGAAGCATAAATATTACTCTAAAAAAAACCGAAAATGGAAAACTTCCTCGCTTAATTTGACAAACATATTCACATGACTAATATGAGGGATCGTTTTCAGAAAATTTAGGAAAGTATATATCACCCTCCATTACCAAAGTAACTTCAAAAACAAAAAGATTCATATTCAATGTCTTTAATAATCTATTTGGGAATATTTCATCTTAACGACTAATTCTATAACAAGAGGATATTGATCAATGGCTATGATTATTAACGTGGCAATATGCTTTCTCTTTATTAATTATAGCTCATTTCATCATGGAGAAGTTACCCATCTTTTTGAAAGATATATTCGTTGAAAAAGATCAACTAAAAAGGAATTTGTTATACATTAATTTTACTTTATGATCTATATAATGATCCAATAATTAGTTATGCAAGTATGACAATATTCCAACAGCATAGACACAATCAAATATCTAAAATTTGATCAAGTCTCATTCTACTTACTGGTAAAAGAGCACATCTAATTAAAATTAAATATATTCGATTAATTTATCTCTCTCATATGATCAAAGACAAATCATCTACATCAAAATTAAAAAATTCATGAAAAAAATTTAAATATTATTATTTTTAACTATTTCGTTTAACCTTCTAAATTAATTATCTCCATTAAAGTCACAAATACTGCTATCTTTCATTCATATTAACCATCCCATAAAAACCGAATGTATATCTATATATATATATATCTTACTATGTGATAAAAAAAAATTCAAGTCCATAAGTGAGAAAGAATCTTGGAACGGATCATATTCTTATCTATTCACCCAAACCAATCTTAAAACGTGTGGTAAAAGCTTGGAAATAATTTCAAGCCAAATGGATATTGATTAAGATAAAATGGAATTAGCACCTTTAGTAATGTTAGGTAGGCATCTAATATGAAAGAGAGAGAGAGAGAGAGAGATAGTGATGTAGAACAATAGGATAAAATGGGAAATTAGGTAGAAATTAAGGGAGAAGGGAGGAGGAATAGGTAGGGAAAGCTTTCAAGCAACACTCAATATTCAATTTTCAAAAGGTCCCTACACAAATGCATACTAAAAACATAATAGTAAATACTAATAAATGAAATCCTAAATTCTAATTTTACATAATATAAATTACAATTAAAAAGAATAATAAATTCTTATAAAATTATGAACTCATTAATTCCCCATCATTCTCCCTTTGTTGGAAAAAACTTGATCTCGAGTTTTGTAATGAAGGTAGGTGAGGACCTTAGGCATAAAATCTTGCAGTATGGTCAGGGACAGCAATAAAAAATTCTCAACACAAAGAACTCTTTAGGGATCACTAACAGCAAAAATTGCAATAGTATGATAAAATCAATGTGCTCGACATACTGGAGATAAGTAAGCTCAACAATTTAGCCTGGAACATCATCTATAAGCTCTAGAATTCCATCAACAGGCTCAGAATATCAGATAGCCCAATCATTTCTAACACTGTAATCTCTTCATCCTGCACTGGAATGTCGATGTGCTCAAATCATATCTACAGCTAAAACCTTATCATCTATCACAAGTGAATCAAGATCATCATCAGCTTCATGATCCTGGCTCTCATCATCATCAGCTTCTAGTATTTGATTATCTATCTTAACTATAACTGTCTCAGGTTCATCAGTGTCTAGACCTAACAATGTAAGCACTTCACCCAGTGTAGCACTAAGCTCATCAAGTTTTTTGTAGTGTTGTCCATATAAGTATTTATCGAATCAGGTGTAAGAGATTAGGATAACACTGAGGTTTGATGAGACTAGGTGTATTGAGGTGTATAGTTCGGTTGGTCATAATTAAGTTAATGGATCAATTTAGATACAAGTTTGACCAAATAATAACCATGTCTCCAATTTCGTGAGCAAGGAATAGACACAGAATCTGAAGGTGACATATAAGGGTCTCAAGAAGAAAAATACCTAAGATTTACAATGACATAGGGTCGACACTCAGGATAAGACTCAGGAAACTTAAAGACAATCGAAATCCTAAATGTGTAATCAAGAAATGGAATAGATATATCTCCCTAAATCTCAATTTGTCCAAACACAATTCCATCCCTATTTTTTAGGACTCTAGTAAACTCAAGTGTCAAAGTCGTGAATCTGGACAAAATGTGATCACTATGCTCTCTAATGGTATATCTAAAAAACAATGAATAAAAGTATGAATTTAACATATGATGCTAAGAAATTGTGCATCTAGAAACTAAACACTTTTTTTTTAATATAAAATTTAAAAGCAATAATCTAAAAACCTATTAAATTCAAAAAGTATAATAAAATAAAGAAATAACTAGTGAAAATAAGAAGGTAGTACTACTTTCAACATTTTGAAGTAGAATTTCATAAAACACACCTCAAAATCAGATTCAAGAGGCCCGTAAACCTTGGGAACCAGCCTAACTTTGTCCAAAACTAGTCTAAAATGAGTTAAACTGGATCAGTCAAAGTTACTAAACTAGTCTGGTCAATGCTACTAACGTAGTGGTTCTATTGATGTGGCACAAGTGACATGGCATATGGTAGATCGAGGACACTGATGTGGCGATGATGTGGCAATAGCGCAGCTTGATATTATGGCTAATGACGTGGACACCTTGGTAAGTGGTCGGATGACAAATGTCCTAAGGGTTGATGTGGATGGATGACGTGGCAAGGGAAATAGTGTGGTGTATGGAATGGCTAGCCACCACCTCGTTCTCATGCATGAGAGCACATGGAACGTCATTTCATGGTGTTTCCGTTATGTTTTACTTGGCTTTTTATGACAATCTTAAGCGTGGCCTCAGATTTTGATTCAAACAAAAAAAATTGGGCATGACTTTAGAGGTGAAAAGTGTATTTTAAAATTTTTGGCAGATTTTGATGTAGAACAATAGGATAAAATGGGAAGTTAGGTAGAAATTGAGGGAGAAGGGAGGAGGAAAAAGTAGGGAAGTAAGAAATTGAGAAAGAATAAGATGAATCTAGGGTTTGGGAAAGCTTTCAAGCAACATTCAATATTCAATTTTCAAAAGGTCCTTAAACAAATGCATATTAAGCCTATATATAGGCATTACATAAAACTAAGGATAGAAGCGTAAATAACACAAAACTAAAAACATAATAGTAAATACTAATAAATAAAATCTTAAATTCTAATTTTACATAATAAAATATATAATTAAATAGAGTTATAAATTCCTATAAAATTATAATCTCATTCCTCTTCAGATAGAGAGATGACTAATAGTACTAACTAATGTAGGATTCACTGTCTATATATGGCCCTTTGTTGTGGCACTCTTTCTAGTCATCAATTGAGCCAAAAGAAAAAACCTTGCATAACATGCAAACCTCCATAGTTAAGAAAATGCCACATTCTGTGTCCAATGGTGTCTTAGTAATTGATAAAGAGTGAGTAATGGATGTTCTTAGATAAGTAGACTATATGACGGTGATGGTCGCCTGAACAACGAAGAACTGAAGGATGCTTTCCTATGATTTGGTGCTCATAATGCTACATGGAGATACCATCATTGTCTCAGTCATGCTGATGACAATAAAGATGGACTTATCTCTGGGAAAGAATAAGAGGAGCTTGTCAAATTTCTTATTACTAAATACGAGACTTTATTAATAATAATCACAATGTAACTTGAAAGCTAATAGTATTGAGGAAAGAACAAGAGGAGCTAGTTTCTTTTTCTTTTAATCATTTTTTGGCTTCTAGGTTAAGAAGTATGTTGCATTCTTGGATCTTTTTTGTTAAGAAATGTTCGATATGAATAACGTTTTGTGCATATATAGTTTCCTTAATGATTATCCTTGGATAGTGATATTATATGTTTGAGTCTTGTAAACCAAAAAGAAAATAGCTTTACCATGCATCATACATATTTCTCACTTATTCAACAAGAAAAAGTTTCCTTCTACTAGCTAGCACTCTCGCTGTTCCAAATTACATTCATTAGTATTTTTACAATTAACTTAAAATTGATGGTTTCTTTTTGTATTTCTAGCATCACAATTTGTATTTTCTAAGTGTCATGACTCATGTGAAGATTGAGATTAAGACTAAGTTTGGTAATATTTTTTAAAAGGGTGTTTTCTAAAAGGCATAAGACCTAAAAATTATTTGGTTAATTCGTTAATTTTTTAGAAGTGTTTCTTCTACTGCTTTCAAAATGTCATGGGTACTTTTAAAAGCACTTCAAGTGATACTTTACAAAACTAGCTGTAGCTTTTCACAATTAAAAGTACAAAAAATTACCTTATTAATTCTATAAAGTTCCAAATATATCATTAATTAATTTATAAATCATCTAATAAAAGTTAATCAATAATAATGATATTATTTTTGTCATTTTATACAATTCACAATAGCTTATAATTTATTTTACTAAACACATTGCTCATTATTTTTACTATACAAATCTATTTTTATAAAAGATTTACCAAATAGGATGTATATAGTTTTTTGACAACTACTTTTCAACACCATGAAAGTCACAATATTCTTTTAAAAATTAAAATATTACTAAGCTCAGCCTCATAATGAGCTTCATTTATTTTATTCAACTGTCAAATGGAAAAGAAGGTACAAAGAAAAATTGAAATTCAGTCCATTTTTTATTTTTTGTTTTTCCTCTAAATAGGGAAACTTGCCATATGGCCCATGCATTGAAGTAATTTATGAGACTTAGACCCACTTGGAAGACAAATAAAATATTAAAGAAACTCGTACTTGATGGGCAAGATATATTGGTCAATTTTCAAAACAAATTTTAGCATCAAACGAGTCTAATTTCCAAAATAAAGTAAAAGGTTGGCTAACTCTCCAATGTCACCATGGTATATCATTGATAATTGAATTTGTTAATTTCAGGTTTGTCCGAGCTGCCTCTCTCTTTCACAGTCCCTGGCAATCTGGCAATTTATAGTTCTTCTCGATGAACCTACAAATAATGGACAGGAACAGAGTCTTGGGTGAGTTTCCCAAGTACTTTGACGATCAAGTTAGAGAGGGAAAGCAATAAAACAAAGAGAGATATACTTTATGCCTAATTGTCTAAGTGTATGAATTTTGTCTCTTTTCAGAGGCTAAAGCATACATATAGTAGAGGAGGACACCTACAATGGACTACCTGAACTATTCACTCCTTCAGGTCACTAGTGACTGCCACTTGACACACTTTAGTTGGATGTCAATATTTTAAACACTAGTCCCCAAACAAAAAGCCTTGACAAACTTGTGAAAGGCTTCTTAGGTCACCTGAACGCCCATGATAGACAGTCAAACTTAAGCAACATGAAAGAAATATGTTTGGGTCGCCCACTAGGATGAAATGCAATTTGGAAGTATAACTCCCATTGGTTTGATTTCTTTATGCCATTGGCTCTCTTGCGAATTAGTCTGAGGGGTTACCAACGGTATCAAACCAAATGTCCCAAATACACTGGGCACGTTATGCAAGGGCAGTCTAAGGAGCCTATATAAAAGGGCTTTTTTCCTTTCATGCCTTGCTTTCGAATTTTGTAACGAAACACTACCATTTTGAGTCCAACAGGGTTGTACACTTGGGAGATATCTTTCATTACACATCCTTCTTCTTTGCTAGGTACGAGCTTCTAACCTTTTCCCAATTTTCCAGTTTCTAAATTTTTTCAAGTTTTCTAATTCGACTACTATGTCTAGTGAGAGAGGTTCTCTATCTGCCCCACCTCTAGAATTGTCTAGTGACCACCCCACAGATGGCACCATAGTGTCTATGGGCAAAGAGCCCACTTACAGCCTTAGGAAAGGAAAATAGCTCCTTAGAGCCTTAGCTTATCGTCCTCCCCGTATCCTCTAACTTGGATGACACTGAGTCTAAAAGTGACGAAGCCTTTGATGACGAGGAAACTACCTTGTCTCGCTTCTCACCCAAGAAGGACGAATATTCTGAGGACGATGTGGTGGTTTTTTGGCCTCAGACCAATACCATTACTGTGAATGCCATAGAGAATGTCATAAGTGATGCTAAGCTGGAGACTTTGAGTATGTTGTACTTTGAGTCAGTTGAGGCCAAAATGTACAGGGACAGGCCTTATAATGATCGCCCATATCACTCTCGCCCTAACACTTTCTATTTCTATGAGGAGTATATCAAAGCAGGAGTTTAGTACCCCTTCCATCCTTTCATTGTCAAAATGTTCAACGCCTTAGGGATTTGTCCAGCCTAAGTCATCCTCAATGCATGACAATTGTTAATCTCTTTCATCAATATCTACCAAACTCTAGTGGTCTGCCCATCCTTAATGGTCTTTAGGCATCTGCACTATATTAAGAATACATCAAGAGGGTGGATCTACTTTTTCACCAAGGACGACTTGTATCATGGGCAACCTAACAACAATAAGGAATGGAAACCTTACTATTTCTTTGTCGAGGCTCCTCACCCACTAATCTGCTACATAAGTGGGGCATTCTGAGAACTTGAAAGCCAAAGAAACCCCCAAAAATGACTTGAAAACAATATAAAAAGTACTCCATGATCTTGGTGTACAAAAAATATTAGCAAGACCAACTCTTTAATACTGTGTTTTTTACCTTCGATACGAAGCTGGCAAGAACTGGTTTATCCAAGTTGGCGATTAGTCCGTACTCAAAGATTTTTCTTGTATTATTGACTTGTGTTAAATGTTTGTTTCATTACTGAGCTCTTGACTTCTTTGACTTTCTTAGATATGGGTTTTACACTGGAGCAAGAAGCTGCGGAGGTGAGAACTGCTTCTAGGTGCCAACTTGAGGCCATGAGAGAGAAGGCCTCAAGCTCAAAAGACAAGAAAGTAGTTAAGAGCAGCCAGTCTAAAGAAAGTGGTGAAGAGAAGCTCAGCCCTTACCTGCTCACCTTCTGAGGGATCCCTTATCCCCCGAGCTCCTAACAAATCTCAATCTGGGAAAAGGATAAAGGACATCATCCTATTAAACACAGTCTGAGCAAACGATCCAGATAGAATGCCTCTACCTCATTCCAAGTCTACTTGTCCATAAAAAAGAACGAGGTTGAATCCTCCCATAAGGAGCCCTCTAGGTCGAACGACTATTCTATCGCCAAGATGCCTGCCCACGTCTTCCTAAGCGCCAAGGAGGATGCCTACATCAGTGACATCCAGAGTGCAGCCTTTACTATGGCTCAAGAGACCACTATGCCAACTGACACTGTGCTGATTGACAACCTCCTTTTGGAAAGTGCCTTCATCGGGCTATCCATAGGCGTTCAGGTATGGCGAGCAATTCACACTTGCATTTTTCTCATTTTTCTTCTCATTGCTTACAATGTTACTAATACTAACCTGTCAACCTGCAATCTATATAATATCAAGCGTCCTTGCATGCCAAGATGAAGAAGGCCATAGCAAGTAGTTCACACTCCTCCAACAAGCTTATCATCACCGTGCAAGAAAATGAAAGGCTGAAAGCTTGATTGATACAAGCCGAGAAAGGAGAGACTGAAGGGCGAGCCACCACTAAGCAATATGATATGCTCAAAGTCGATGTCCAACATTTGGGGGGCAAGGTGGAGAGTTGGATAAAATAGTGCCGCGAGCTAAATGATGAGGTAGCTCACCTCAAAAAAGAGTTTGCACAATGCTAATCGCAAGAGGTCAAGGTGAAGTTACTCAGGGAGGAACTTGCCCAAGTTCAAGAAACCTAGACCAGAGTTGCACTCATCTAGGGAAAGACTCGGACAGCTTTAGAAAGATTTAAAAATTCTGACGAATGTCAACAAATGATCTTTGATCATAGGAGTCTCCTCCATGCTAACGGCTAGGTCGACTGCCAGGTCTGGTTAAAGGACTGCAACCCTTCCTTAGACATAACTGAGGTAAAGTGGCCTGGTAAAGAGGAGGCGAGGTTGGTAAAGAAGATTATAGATGAGGAGGTTGCTAAAGATGGCAAGGAGTTTGATGAAGAGGCGAGCAGAAGGATCAAGGCTAAGATGTAGATGGCGACGATGCTACTAAAGATGCCAATGCTGAGGAGCACTAGGGATAGTGGGGCGGTCGACTAGGAAACTAACGACTAGTAATTCAGTTTTAAGTTGTACTTATTTTATTCATTGAATAATATTAAAATATGGATCTATAATTTTTATGGCTTAAACAATCTTACTTTCTACTTTAACTTGTATTTATTTTAAACATTTGTGGAGCTTTTAATTTGACAAATTACTTTCTCTATCATTACTGTACTTTCAATCCATAATAAATTTCATGTTTGGCGACCTAAATATCCACACATAAGCTTCAACGAGGTCCTGTAAAATCGAAGGCCTTACTTTGTCACCAGATTCATTCCAACTTCAATTTTCACGCCTTATTAGGGTATACGAGTTCCACTGAGTCGAACTCATCAAGAGTTTGTACTTTTTGAAATTTATATGTCCGAGCATGGAGAGACGAAATTGGATATCTATCCAATCTTGCCAACTTCTTAGGGCTCTACCCCACCGACATGGGGTTCTACCTTTAACGTTCATAGGTGGTGGTATTTCCTTGTATGTTACACTCCTTCCGAACAAACTTGAGGGTAGCTCAGACAGCAGGGTTATGGCTTGTCAGTTTCCCTTGCTAGCACTAATAGCACCACGGGAAGTTAGATTTCCTATCTAGGCCATTGGTTGACCAGGTGAACCTTAACCATTTTTTTCCATGGGTTTTTTGGCCAAGCCTTATACTTGAAAGTAAATAAAGTGTGATTGATCTACAAAGAGAGAATTCCATATATAACCATACAGATAATTACAAAATAGGGAGATCTATGTTGTCGCCGAGCTGTATGCACTTTAACGATAATATATTTTAAGATGCTAGGCATTAAAGCGGTTTGGGAGAATTTTTCCTATCTTCCATTCTCATTTTATAAGCCCTTAGGCTTACCACCTCATCAATTTGGTAGGGCCTTCCCAAGACTCTTTGAGTTTTCCTTCTGAGCTGCCACTCTTGAACTGATTAAGTTTAAGTACTAAGTCGCCTACTTTCAAAGGTCTTGACCTTACCTTGTCATTAAAATGTTAGGCTGTAATATGCTAGTAGGCGATCTGGTGAAGATGAGCTCTTTCCTTAGTTTCGTCTAGAAGGTCAAGGCTCGCCCTCATTTCAACCTTATTACTTTATTCTTTAAAAGATTCTACCCGGGGAGATAGCAGCCCTATTACTACCGGGATAACTGCCTCTACTCCATAAGTAAGGTTAAAAGGTGTTTCTCCTATGGCGATCTTCATTGTAGTTCGATACGACCACATTACTTGTTGCAAATGCTCTTCCCAGTCCAATTTATTCCTGTCCACCTTCTTCTTCAACCCTTCTAAAAGCACCTTATTAACCGCTTATACCTGCCCATTCACCTACAGATAAGCTACAGAGAAGAAATGTAAGTCGATTCCTAGCTCGAAGCACTATATCCTAGTAGGTCGATAGTCAAACTGCTTTCCGTGGTCACTGATTATTGCCCTGGATATTTCAAAATGACAAATGATATTTTTCTATAGGAACTTCTCCACTACCTTTACTATAATGGAAGTTTTCGGCTCAGCTTCAACCCAATTGGTGAAGTAATCATAAGTCACTAATATGAATTTCTTCACTTTCCCGGCCTTGCCCACAAGAAAAGGTCCCAGAATGTCCAAACCCCAAATGGCAAAAGCCCAAAGGCTTTTAATAGGTGTTAGAAGGTTAGTTGAGGGACCTTAGTTGACTTTTGACAGTTATCATATTTCCTTACCTAAGACTCGGTATCTTTCTCGAAGGTGGGCTAGTAATACCCTACTCTCAAAAAAATTTATGTCAAAGCTCTAAAGCCTATATGCACTATACACCCCCCCCTATGCACCTTGTGCAGAGCATACTCCAATTCATTAGGCCGTAAGCACTTCAAATACGGACGGGTAAAAGATCGCCTGTACAATTGGTCCTGTATAATGCAATACCTCAAAGCTCTCCTCTTGACAGTTTTGGCTTCAGCTCTATCAGCAAGAAGTAAGCCAGATTGTAAATACTCTACTATTGGGGCCGTCCATGAGGGACTCAATGTTTATACTACAATAGTTCTAACTCTTCATGGTTCGGTCTCCTCAACATATGAGTCCGAACATTCTTATTATTTTCTCCAAACTTCGAGTTGTGACGTCTGGATACATCAACTTGTACTTTCAAATTCATGGTATGTGTTGTATCGATAACTTAGTGAAATAACTACTAAGATGCATTACCTTCTCCAAATATTGAATCATTGTAAGCGCTCTAGCTAGGAACTCGCCTGCTATCTGCTTGACCACCAATTGAGAATTATAGAAAACCTTCAATTCTTCGACCCCAGCTGCTCTGGCCCACTTCAAACCTAGAATTAGTGCCTTGTACTCAACTGCATTATTAGAGGCTAAGAAGTCAAACTTAATGGCGCACTCAGTGACCTACCTATTTAGACACTTTAAGGTTGCTCTTGCCCCATTGTCATACCTTCCAGAATACCCATTAACGAAAAGCAACCACCCCTCCTACTCGGATAAGTCCAAGTCGGGATCTAGGTCACCCAAAGATTAGACAAGAAAGTACATTCCACAATAAAATCTGCTAGTGCTTGGGCCTTGATTGCGATTCTAGGACTGTAACTTATGTCAAATTCATAGCTCAATGGACTGTTGAACCATTTTTCCCAAGGTGTTGGGCTTGTAAAGGACCTTCTTCAATGGCTGATCTATTCTAACTTCCACTATGTGGGCCTGGAAGTACGACCGAAGCTTGCATGAAAGCCGAGGCGACCATTTCAATGTGCGAAGTATCTGATCTTCGCACCTTGGAGCACCCTACTAGCATAATACACAAGCTATTGCTACTGGCCATTTTCCTTGAGTAACACTAAAATGACCTTCATTAAAGAGGTATTGAGGTACATGATTAACACCTCACCCTATCGCAGCTTTCCTAATACTGGGACCGAGGCCAAATATTCCTTCAATTGCTGGAAAACCTTCTCACACTCTTCCGTCCATGAAAATGCCTTCCTCAAAGTCTAAAAGAACTAAAAACATCTGTCTGCTGACTTGGACATAAACCTTGCCAGCGTAGTGATCCAGCCTATTAACCTCTAAACTTCCTTAATCGACCTCAGGCTCTGCATGTCTAGAATCGTTGTAATCTTGGAAGGATTAGCCTTTATACCTCTCGCCATTACCGTGAAACCAAGAAACTTGCCCACCAAAGGTACACTTTATGGGGTTAAGCTTTAACCTATTGTAGTTTATCATTGAGAAGGTTTCATCCTACCACGCTGGAGCTCTTAATTAGCATGTCATCCACATATAATTCCACGTTGCGACCTATTTGATCTTTGAATATTTTATTCACCAAGTACTAATAAGTCAACAAATTTAAAGCAGTAGGTTCTTGTTTGTGTGATAAATGAAGTTTTCTTCTGTTCTTCTTATCAATTTGATTATAACCAACATATGCATTCATAAAGCTCAGCAGCTCATTTCCAGAAAAGCTATAAACCAACCTATCAATTTGAGGAAAAGGATAACTATCCTTCAAAGAAGCCTCATTCAGATATGTAAAATCTACATACTTCTTCTATTTTTCACTTTGCTTTCTTACCATGATCATGTTAGCCAACTAGTCTGGGTAGTCCTCTTTCTTGATAAAAATTGCCTCCAAAAACTTGGAAACCTCTTTCTGAATAGCTTTCTGCCTAGTCCACGGCAAAGTTCCTCTTCTTCTGCCTTACTGGCCTAGTGCTCAGGTTTATATTCAACTATAGTGTATGATAAAAGGATTTATCCCTAACATGTCATTGGCCAACCAGGAGAAGGCCATTGCATTTTACTTGAGGATCGATACCAAGGCCTCTCTCACCTCTTTTCCTATTTTTGTCCCCACTAGCACGGTTCTCTCCAAGTAGTCTTCAAAAAGGCTAACTCCCACAACCTTTCCCACTAATTCTGCTCTTCTCTGGATATCCATCATCTTTCCTAGTTTGGCGTCCCTGATATCATCTATATGAAGGACCTTAGCAGTTTTTATGTGTAAGCTTGCAAAATAACACTGTCTTACCACCCTTTAGTTCATCTCAAAGTGCCTATCCCTTGGGAGATCAAGAATTTTAAACAGATTTTCCAAGAAAGGGTATTGCCCTAGCATCGTTTTGGAAAAAGCGACCCAGTATGACATTGTAAGCCAAGGGCATCCTTACCACATAGAATTATACCATGACAATCTTGTTGAGATCTCTATCTTTCAAGGTGATTAGCAGCTCGACTAAACCTGCCACCTTTACTGATTCACCATTAAACTTGACTAAAGAGCCATCAAAAGGCTTAAGTGTCTCCCTTGAGATTTCTATATGCTTGAAACACTTGGAGTACATGATATCTGCTGAGCTCTCATTTTTTATCAGGACCTTCTGCACCTGTTAATTGACGATCTTAGTGGACACAATTAAGGCATCATCATATGGAATTTCCACCCCGCCTAAATCCTCATCCAAGAAGGTTATGGTGCCCTGCTGTCCTCCCTCCCAAGATCTCTTAGGATATTTATCGACCGACAATGGCCTTCTTGCATACCGCTTCCTCTAATTGGACGTTTTCTTCGAAGGTGAGAACCCACCCATAATTGTGTGTATCACCCCTACAACCTTATCCCTCTCATTCAGCCACCTAGGTGGTCATCTTGCACAAGTTTCCCTCTCTCTTTGGTATGGGGGCCTCTTAAAACAGCGATTAGAGTGCTCCCTAGGGTAACTAACATACTAATGTGCCTTCCTCGCTCCTTCCCTTTAGACAAACTCTGTCAAACAACCTTTTTTAATCAACTTCTCTATTTCATCCTTTAGTGTCCAACATTCCTCCATGTCATGACCTGTACTCTTGTGGAATAAGCAAAACTTTGAATGATCGATGTTCTTGCCTGATAACTTTGGAGTGTAGGGGAATTTTAAGACGCCTTTCTTTTGGACAGTTAGGAGCACCACTATCTGAGTTTTATTAAGCTGTCTGTAATTTTCAAATCTATAATGATGAGGGGTGCAGTCTCTTCTTTCCCTTCTAGACTTCTCTTTACCCCGGCAGACAACATACCCATCAATACAATCGAGATAACATTGTCTCTTAGGGTTTCGATAGGAAGGCACGGGCAAATCCTTGTATGCCTTTTCTAGATTTATATATTCGTCTACTTGTCTCATGAGCTCCTCCAAAGTCTTTGGAGTTCTCTTGTTTAGACTGTTTTTGAATTCAGATTTTCTCAATCTTGCTTTCAAGGCAATTATCACAACCTAAGAGTTCACATCATTTACCTCCAAAGCTGCCAAGTTGAAGCATCTCATAAACTCTTAGAGAGATTTTTCCTCATCTTGGTGAAGAGACAAGAGATAGGTGGCGTTGTTCTCCTACCTCCTATTAGTCATAAAATGATGTTTAAACTGGGTGAACAGTTGCGCGAAGGAACGGATGAAGTCTTGCTTGAGCTGGGTGAACCACTATCTTGCATTCTCCCTCAACATAGATCTAAACATCTGGCATATCACCTGGTTAGGCACCCAATACAATAAGATCAATGACTCAAAACCGATCACGAAGTTATCAGGGCCGATGTCCCATGGTACTGCTTTAAAGTTGGGATTTAACCACCGGGAGAATGAGACAATTCGTCACACTTTAATGAAAGGGTCTCGAGCTTCAGCATGCTCAGTAAGATCATCGAGCCTCAATCTACCATAGGTTCAGTCCTATGCTCACTTCTCGAACTGTCTCTCAGATCTTCAAATGGAATCTTCTGCCAAGCCAAAGGGGGGCATGCCTCCCCTAGGTGCTGAAACTCCCCCAATGTAGTCATGAGGTCTGCATATTGTCTCTGCATGATCGGTGTGTTTGGATCCTAGGAAGTAAGGGTCGACATGGCCTCTACTCTTTTCCGATCCTTACCCTATGTTGCTCTTGAGTTTCTTCTTCTCTATTTACCATTGTGGTAGTAGGTAGGTAAACTAAGTTAAATAGTTTATCACGAATAGCACCAATATTAATTTCAGATTTTTCCTTCGCAGTCCCTGGCGATCTATAAGTCTTCAAGGTGAACCTGCAAATAATGTACGAGAGAAAGGTCATGCGTGAGCTCTCCAATTACTTCGACAATCAAGTTAGAGAGGGAGACAGTAAAACAGAGAGATAGATCCTTTATGCCTAATTGTCTAAGTGTGTGAATTATGTCTCTTTTCAGATGCTAAAGCATATAAATAGTAGAGGAGGATATCTGCAATGGATTACCAGAACTATTCACTCCTTTAGATAACTGGACGACTACCACATGACACGCTTTCATTGGATGTCAATATATTATATTAACAGAATTAATTTATTATATTCAAACATAAGATCATAACTAGTTGGCGAGATTTCACAGTGTCAGTGTGGGTGCTCATTTCCAATGAATCATTTCAAGCCAAGTTTATATTTTATTTTACAATAATTAATTGAGCTGTTTTATCTCATTCTAAATCAAGGAAATTATAAATTTCATAAGCAAACTAATCGAGTTGACAAAATTGCATAATTTATATTAATAAAATAATAAATTCTCCATCATTTATAAAAAATTTAGATATATATATATATATATATATATATATATATAAGGAAGAATTTATTATTACAATCTCTTTTACTAGGGAATGCCTCTTGATCAAACTTGTGAAGCTAGCCATCACCAATAAATCAGCAACAAACTCATCTAATCTAATGAAGCTAAAAGTCTCAAGTTCTAATTAGGTCTCGATCAACAATCACATCCTTTTGGATTTCGTTGGCTTCTTGAGAAGATCATGCTCTTGGATCATTATAATAAATACAAACATTAAGAAGTGGTCAAAGTTATAAACTCGCTAATTAATAAGTAAAAAGAAATCTAATTGAAATTGAGCAAATATTATGAGCTATACACGTCATAACTTACGTTACAATGATGAGGAAAATAAACATTTTCCATGACCAACAATCATAGACCGCATGCTCTCTCTTAAATGCAAGAAATACCTACTGACGTGGAGCTGTTCTCCTTACCGAGGAACTAATCTCAGGGCGATAGTTTAGCGATTTCAATCTCAGGAACAAGAATTTTTTTTTTTTTAGAACAAGTCTATTTAAATGTCATTTTATTTCTATTTAGAAACCCCAAAATGTATTTGGTTCAAGTCTTACATTGTAAGTTGTTTATAAATTAAAGCTTAATTCATGTATTTGGGTTATCTAGGAGTATCATTTTGTCTTGAAGTGATGTTTCAAAGATGCTACTTAAAGTCATGTGTAGAAAAGAAGTTGTCATTGAGTGAATTTGAATTCAATTGGTGAGGAATGAGTGCTTCATGTTATTCCTAACTCTTTATCTCTTGGGTGAATTCTTTTGAGTGGCGAGTCTTTGTCTATATCACTGGTTATGGATTCCTTCGATTGTGGCATTTATCCTAATCAACATATGGTATTAGATCCTCGTAGGAGTAATTTAGGACATTAAATGCATACTCACCAATAATTTCTTATGAAGATCTTGTTGTATCATTATTGCGGTATTGGATTGTGTTGACTTAAATGTCCAAAATCAAATACCCTGATGCCATATTTCTGGTAATGTCAGGAGTTCGAACTAGCAAAAAAAGGCCTATGAAGAGTGGTAGCCATGAATCTTGAACAAGATAAGTTTTATACTCAAAGGATGTGAGAATACTGTTGGAAAACAAAAGAAAAATAATCTAATGGTTATAAACTTTGCTCTCTTTTTTTTTTGGATAAGATTTTCATAATCTTTACTTGGGGAAAAGATTAACTCACTAAAAATGTAATTAAAACTTGTTTCTATGGCATCAATTTTTTTATAGGTGGAAGGGAATGGTACCGTTAGATTGTGAAAGTAACAATGAAATTCGATTAGTGACAACAACTTTCTACCAAAAGCAGCTTGGCCATATTATTTAATTACTACTTTTGTCATTATCATTGTCTAATTAAAAAACGAAGAAAGCATAAGATGCGCTCCTCAGAAATGACGACCTTAAATAAATTATTCAAACATGTACACAACAAGGTGAAAGTTTGGTGCTTGACAACTAGTTCTGTTGATTAATAAAATTCCAATTTGATCAAAAGATGCTTCAATCTTTTACTTATTAATTGAGAGATTTATTTTTCTTTCGGTTCCTAATTAGCCCAACATTGTTCTTTTAATAATATTAAAGTATTGTTTATATGTGTTAATTATAACTAGTTTCAGCTTGACTCGTTAAAAATTTTTGAAATTTTTTTCAAAAAGTATTTATGTTAAGGGGAGTTGAACTCATAACCTATTAAAAAGTAAATTCATTAAGTTACCATTAAATCAAATTTTATAACTAATATTATATTATATAATATATATATATATATATAATAAAAATATATATTAAATAGAAGCTTACCAGTCAAATTTTGAAAAAATTAAGCTCTGTTAGTTTTACTAAACGAGCTCAAAGTGATAAGTCTAAGATCAGTTCGTCTCAATCCGAACCTTTAACAAGTAACTCCCAAGCTTGCTTAGCTCATTATACCACCTTTAAGAATAGCACTCCGAGCAAGGATCCCAAGACTAACTTGATTTGGTGTGTTTTAAAAATCTAGAATTGAACCTTGCCTTTATTTGAAATAGGATGAGTTTATGAGAAAAAAGAGATGTACTCCTACACATAAAAAAATAAAAAATATATATAAAATTTGTTGACCACACTGGATTGTTTATTTGGTGAGAAATAACTTGGTACATGTATAGTTTGGCATATATACCATTGAAATTGGAAAGTATACATAGTAGAGCTAATTTTTGTCCTCAATAAATATATCATTATATATTACTGCATGTTTATCATACATGAAATGTGCCATATATATATAAATATAAATATAAATATGTAAAGCCTTCCAAATTCTTTGCGTTGCATTGAAATCAAGAGGAAGAAACAAGAAATCCAGGAAGAGCCACCATCACCTCATATTTCGTATGGCGCTTAAAAGTCGTAGCGTCACTAGTGATGGGAAGCGTGTGATGACCATGGAAGAGTTCAAAAGGTGGTTGAAGAAATTTGATGCTGACAAAGACGGCCAGATTAGCAAAAGTGAACTACGGGAGGCTATCCATGCTACCGGAGGCCGGTTTGGCATGTGGAAGAGCCGTCGTGGTATAAGGGCTGCAGATGCCAACGGCAATGGTTTCATTGATGATGGTGAAATGAATAACCTTGTGGAGTTTGCTGAGAAGCATCTGGGTGTAAGAATTGTTCAGTTTTGAAATCTCTCCCCTATATCTTGTGTATGCAATTCAACAACTCTAACTATATGGACAGAGTTTTGAAATAAACGAAAATATGTGCTAATTGACACTTTGTTGGAGTTTTCAAAGCAAAACAGCTTGTCCACATCTATCAGGGAGCGAGTTTCTCACTTCTCCATGCTATCTTTAATTCATTTTTACGACATATTTTTTATTCAGATATTAGAGGACTATGGGATCAATAGTATAAACTCCATTTCTTAGTCTTTTAAAGCACAAACTTTTTAACCAAAAAAACCAAAGTAACAGAGAAATTATACAAATAGTGAATTGTTAGAGTTTTAGTGTTCATGAGATCATGGGAAGAAACTATACAAATCAAAGGGACCTGATTTCAGTGCATGAATCAGGGAAATCAATGCTTTTGAAGCAGAGCAGGATATATACGGGAAAAAAATGTATCCTACTCTTCTTGTATAAATCTACTATCTATCACTTACATTTACCCGTCACAGATCAATCAATCAAGCCCGCAGATACAAAAAGAAAGTGGACAGTTGCCATCAGCCTGAGCCCGAGCCATATATGAACTGTGCTGGTGAATTGTCACAATTGAGCTTGTGAATAGAGTCATAGACGCAAACTCACACATACTAGTGTTTTAAACAAGGGAATGAGGAATTCACTTAGAACTCACTTTGGTTATAGAATATATACCTTGGCAGATCCAACCAAATACAAATTGAATACATCATGGGTTCCGGGCAAATATGCAGCCTGAGAATGGATTTTACCTCAAAAATCATAGAGATGAAGCACATGCGGAACCCATCAAAAATGAAGATGACCAAAGCAATAATTGTTGCACTAACATAGATCAAACTTCTTCAACTCTTGATTGGTTGTGCTTAACAACTTAACCGTTGATCCAAATTCTATTTCATTTTATTATAATCTTATTTGTGCTTAGGTTTGTGTCGGTACTCCTAGAATCTCGAATGGATATCTACTTGATTGTGTGCCCCCAAACAACATTTTTCAAATGTTTTGCTTTGAAATTAAAATTTGTGCTTAACAACCTAAATGTTGGTCCAAATTTTATTCAGTTTTTTCTACAAATCTTATTTGCCCCCATGATTGTGCCGGTACTCCCGGAAACCCGAACAAACGTCTACTTGACTTTTTTTTCCTCCAAACCTCATTTTTCAAAACCTTCACAAATAAATATAAAGTATTATACAACAATTCGTAAGTTCACCCCTAACAAACTCACGCACAACAAATTATACGAATATATTAATTATTTATAATATGCATAATAATAATTTGTTAAATATACATAATTAACATTGTTGCAATATATGAATTATATATTAACTTACTTGCATATTTACTGTATAAGGTAATAACTACTCATTCTCATCATTATCATCAATGAGCCCATCCTCTTCTTTGTCATCTTTTTCTTGAACTGAAGTGATTTCATCATCATTAATAAAATCATTATTAGCAATTACTCTTGTACGTTTTTTACTTTTCAATAGAAGAATCTCATTTGGATTGACTTCTTCCATCATATCTCTGTTGTGAAGTGAAATAGATATATTGTCATCATCTTCAAAGGTAATCGTATATGGAAATAAGGTTTCTTCATCTTGAAAGAAGTTTGAAACCATGGACACTACATCTTCATTGTTATCTTCATCTGTTGGGAAATTAACAACATTTCTTGGTTTCACTTTGATGCATATTACCCATCAGCTAAGTTTTTCTCTTTTCTTAGACGGATATTTCGTATAAAATACTTGTATGACTTGATAAGCCAACACAAATGGTTTGTCTAAGTTAAGTTTAGACTTGTGGTTTACCTTAAATAAATCATGTTGGGGGTCAACTTTACATCCATTCTCAAAAGAATTATATTATCGTCGAGACTTGAAAAAAACTTTGTTATTGGGATCCCTATACTCTAACTCAATAACATCAGTCAATATACCATAAAGACCGCACTTACATGCATCATAACAGCTTAATTCCCTTCACACAAACACCATTGTTCATTGTTTTTTACTTTTCCCTTGAAGTTTAGTAGAAAACCTATAACTATTAAAGATGAATCTATCATAAAAGTACACATGCCAACTTGAACCCATAGTTATATCGCGTAAGTGCTATTCAACACTTCGATTATTCAAGACTTAGGTAAGTATCAATATGTAAGAATAAGTAGCATATTAATGAAACAGAATGTTAATTATAATTGATGACAGGCTTACTAGTTGGCATAGCTATTCTGGAAAGTTTATCTCACCAAGTGTCTCAAGTTGTTGATCAGTGATATTGGATTGATTAATATTGAATCGTATTAACTACAAAACACATGGGTGACAAGATAAGTTGCATGCATTGAAAAGTACAAGTTAAAATTAATAATGTGAAGGGATTTTGAAACTTATTCCATATATGCTCCAATCTCTTCACATATGAGAAGAACATATATCTCAGCTTTATTGTGTTTGCAATCTTCTAGCAATTTCGATGAGCACAACCAATAGTTTATCAAGATAACAAAATATAGATTTTCGGCCATTTGGATCAATATCACCGATATCATCATTTTGGCCAACTTCTTGCATCTTCGTGCACATATTGTTTGCAAAGTAAAGGCTAAAAGAATTAGATTAAGTCTCTTCGAGTATGTAAGTCTCAACAATTGAGCATGTGCTCATTGTAGACTTTCTTCTTTAGATTATGTATACACCTATTAAGGGATGAATTTAAATTAATTTAAAGTTACATTTCGAATGGATACTCCACTGATATTGAACTGGGCCACCAATAATTTTCTTATAAGCCAAGTGAATCGGAAAATGTTCTATAGGATCCCAAAATCCAGGTACTAATTTGGGGTTACAGTTATATTTGATTTAAGTTGTTCCATATGGTGAACTCTCAGCTCGATTACATAAATTTTTTGAAAAGTCTGTGACTGTAACAAATTCTTTTCGAGGCTATTAAAGGTCTGTAGCAGAAGATTGAGCCAATGATTGGATCGATTTATGAAATTAGTGGTATAAAATCATCTATTTTTCATCTGTCATCTTTCGAGGTTGTTGAAGGTCTACAACATAAGCTCTTCATCTTTGCATGCGAGCTGAGGTACAGCTATAACTTATTTGCTCACTTGTTTTCAGTTTCTTGCGCGCCTTCATATGGTATTGTCATATTGTCGTATTGGTGATGCGTATTCATTACAAGAAATTACTCAATTTGATTCTATCATTGTGTAGATGCAAAAAAATACAAAAGCAGATAACTACTATTTGTATCTGCCTTTTCACTATATGCATCTGCAAGATGACAAAGCGGACACAGATAAGATGTAAAAAAAATTTAAGCACAAACACTGAAAATTACTACATACACACATAAATTGTTTCAATTTTAGCAGCAAATTTCTAGCTCTTATCTACGTCTGCCAATCCAGAAGCAGATAAATAATATTTTAATAAAATAATCAGTATTTGTGTTGACCACTTAACATACTGCAGAATCAGATACCTTTCCCCTTTAAATCTACAAATTACGGTTCCTTTTCCTTTTTCTTCCCTTATTTCCTCCGTTTCTACGGCCTAAGCTATCAAACCCACCTTCTAAAGCTACCCCGCTGTCGTTCAGCCCATTGATGACGTCCAGAAAACATCCATACCCAAGTACCCATATAAGCTAGGTTGTTTTAAAAAATAAAAAATAAAATAAATAAAATAAAAATTAGTTACTTTAGATGCGCAAGCTAACCACGAGAGTGAATGATCATGAATTCAAATGTTTTCTAGTAAGTTTGAACATTCATGATGATTGGAATGTTAATAAGGGAAGGGACAATACACAAGAACAAACAAATGAAAGTTTGGGCTTTTGGGTGTGACTAATATAGTAGAAATTTGAATTGAATATAATTTTAAATTTTTTTTTCTTTTTTGATATTCTTAGTGGATATGCTAAATTCTGATACTTGTCTAGTACATGTTTATTGTATATCTTGTAGGTAAAAAATTTAGTGAAGAATTTTCTAAACTTAATTTGTTGTTTGTATGGATCATGATTATTCATCACTGTATAGGTGGGTCTTAGGGAGAATAAGTTTTTATAGTTATCTTAGATTTTTCTTGCTTCGTTTTTCTTCTATTTTTGATTGATTGAAACTAATAAAAATGACTTTTTGATTAGTTTGGTATTGCCTAAGGAATATGCATTGTTGCGTTGCAAGCTACCTTAGTGGGATTCTAAGTTTATACATAGTAGTGGGTTTAATGGGTTTAGAAATTCATGAGATGCATATAGATGAAAATTTTCAAGATTAGGAACTAGCCTATAGTCTGTCACTTTAAAGATATAATTACAACAAATACCCAAATTGTTTATAACTCTTTTTTAACTATAATGATAAAATATATTTTTATACTTTGTTTACTTTTCCTACAATGATCTCCACTCATGGAAGTTTTAAATGGCTGAAACATGTTTGCTTCCACATAAAATATTTTGTATAAGCTGTTGCATAGCCCATCCCCTTTGTTGTGCTCTTCTTTTAATGGACCAATGTTGTTGCATCTGTCTAAAAAGGCTACAAGAAAACAAGACCAATGTTGTTGCATGGCTACAAGAAAACAACATGCTAAAGCTTGATTAATAGGTTTTTTTAATTAACCCCATGCTGCTTGTAGTCCTTTTGTATTATTTGGACTTTGGTTTTGCTAGAGATATTTGTCCTAAAGCTTATTTGGTGGAATTATAGCAGTAAGTCTTTTATACTAAGTACAATATCCTCAAACCTTCTCCATCATTATTGAATTTGAGTTTATTAGCTAATAACTAAATTCAACTTCACTTTTAAAGCTTTTGTTAATTATCTATTCCATTAGTTCAAATTAAGCGAGGAAGTTGTAAAGTTAGTTGTCCTACATAGGAAAAGGTTAAGTTTTTCTTTTTTTCTTTCAAACATTGTTAAGGAAAAAAGTCAAATTAAGAGAGGAAGTTGATAACTTTTACATTGTTTTGTAATTTATGGAGAACCAACAATTTGAAAGAGGAAATAGTACTAATTAATGGGTATCATGTGTCAAAATGTTAAGGGTCATAGTGACCTCTTCAAGCTTAGAAATGTTATGGCTTTCTTTTGAAAGCCTTCTCCACTATTGTCTTCCAACAAGAGTCTAAATTAGAGATGGTTAACAATTGGGTGGTTAAAGTGTTTGTGTTTAATGTCATAGGGTTAGGTTTGCTTGTCTTCATGTTGTTATTCGGGGATATTGGCATCATTAAAAATGCTACGTTCGATGTAGCTTGCTATTAGTGTCTACCTTTTGGTCACTTTCAAACTAAGTGAGTTTTTTCAATGTAGCTATTAGAAAGAATGCTTCTTCTTTTTTATTGAATATACAATTGTTAGTTTGTTATTAGTTTCTAATTTGTTATTACATTGTCAATCTTAAAGGACGTCAAACCCCCCTTCTAGGTCATCCTGGAGCTTCAACGTCTTAGTCCACAACAGTGGCTTCGTCTCTATCTATAGCTACAGCTCCTTTTACAGCTGCAGCTGCAGCTCCACCTCCACCTCCACCTCCACCTCCACCTGTCTCTATAGTTGCAGCTCTACCTCTTTGTGTTCCGTTATTTACTTCATCCTCGGAGCAAATTTGAAACCTACCTGACGCAGGCTAAGATTAAATCCCATCGAGCTTAGGATTTGTACCAACATATAAGTTATAATTTCAAGTTTAAGAATGAAAATTTTCTTATTTATTGATTTTTTATGAATTTCATTGTTCTAACCTATACTTAATTTGTATTACATTTTTAGGTTATCAGGATGTCGAACATGGGACAGATCTTGAGTCTTGTGTGGAATACGACATCCTTCATGAGAAAGGCGACATCGTTGAGTGAGCCGCAAGCTCACAGAAAGGGGAAAATGGGCAAGAATAAGATTGCCTCTCCCCATAATGATGAGAAGGATCACCCACTCATCCATATAACTGGAGATTAGTAAATAATTTTCATATTTTTCTATTTAATTTTATTTATATCTTGTATTTTACTTATGTACAAATGATTTTGTTTATATTAAAGAGCATTCATTGACGACAACTCCAAGGACACGAAGTTGGACATTATCATTTCTAATATTATTATAAACCAACTTTTAGGTCTAATTTGATCTTCCACTACCAGAAGTTTCCCGAGGACGCGAAGACCTTATGCCATAATGATTTTATGGTAAGTTCAATTATATTATCTTTTAAGTTTTAATTTCATTTTAATATGTTATTTAATTACTGACAATTTGCTTTTGTTTTTAAATTTATGTTGTAGCGATAGTTTAGGCTTCTTCTTCAGAAGAGAGCTACATTTCAGTCTGTATTTGATGCAACGGTTAGGAAGAGTTGCGCTGATATATTAAGAAGTTGCATTTTCAATTAACTTAGAAGAAGGATGGGTGCCCATATTGGATCCCACAAAATTGGTGGTTGTAATTGTGTGATGAGTAAGGGAACCTTGACTTCCAGAGGCACACTCAGATGATGGTAGCAAGTAAGTGAGCAAGTGGTGAGCTTATTCACCATGCATCTGAAACCGTAAACATAACTATTCACCGGAAGCGACTAGTTAGCAATGCTTTATTTAATAAATATTAGTTATGAATTTGTATTACAACATTTTTAACTAATATTGTTTTATATTTTTTGTACAAGAGAAAGGGTTTAGTCGAGAACTCATAATTATTTAGGTTTTCGACTACACTCCCAACAGAGAGTCTGGTGACTTTGTTAACATGAAGTCAAATACCATTAGTTTAGTATTATTTTTTCTTTTTTATTTTACATAGTTATTTTTTGTTTTATATATATAACTAGTTTTCATTTGTAGGAGAAGTTTAAAGGCTTTAAAAACAACAGAGATGGGACAAGTTAGTTTCGGCCAGCAGGATAATGCTGATACACTTGCCGAGGCCCCCTTAAATGACCCAGCTCTCTTTGTGAAGCTAGCAAACAGCAAGAAGAAAGGTTTTGTCCATGACTTGGGGGTTGTATCAAATTCCAGCAAGTACTAGGCGAAGTTGCAAGGTATGTTGCTTCTGCTACCGTTGCTCTTAGCTCCACAAAGGTTTCTGCCACATCTTCATCTCCTTTAGGATTCACTCCAATGAAAATGGTGCTTGTACATGAGTAAGTTAGGAGAGAGTTAGGATACATCCACTACCTTTGATACCACCACCTCAACTATCTCAGGCACGTATGCTTTTAATTTTATTCTCATAATGCAAACCATTTCCATTTGTTATAGTTTAAATGCAAAAACTTTGTAAAAACTTTCAAAGTTTAGGTTCGGGGGACAAAACGATCAATTACGAGTTATTTTTGGATTCCGAGAGTACCAACACGATCGTAGAGATGAATAAAACCTGTAAAAAGAAAATGAAAACCATTTGGAATAAGGATTAGGAGATTAGGCAAAAAAATTATAAAATTGGGTTCAAGGGGTAAAATAGTCAAATGTAAGTTTATTTCAGATTTTGTTAGTACCAACACAAGTGTCAGGATGAATAAGAGCTTTAGGAAGAAACAAAAGCCATTGGGATCAACGATTAAGATATTAAGCAAAACTTTGAGTTTCAAGGCAAAATTATTGAAAACTTGGGTTCATGGGGGAAAACAATCAAATATAAGTCCTTTTCAAATTCCGGTAGTACAAGCATGATCATGGGGACGAATAAGACATATAGAAGGAAATAGAAAACTATTTGAATCAACGATTAGGATATTAAGCCAAATTTTAAGTTTCAAGGTAAAAACTTACCAAGTTTGGGTTAGGGAAAAAATGGTCAAATACAAGTCCATTTCAGATTTCGAAAGTATTGGTATGACTATGCAAGCGAATAAGACCTGTAGAAAGAAACAAAAAATCATTTGGATCAACAGTTAGGATATTAGGCAAAACTTTGAGTTTCAAGGTAAAAACTTGTCAAGTTTAAGTTCAGGGGACAAAACGATCAATATAAGTCTGTTTCGAATTTCAGAAGTACTTACATGACCATGAAGATGAATAAGACTTGTAGAAAGAAGTGGAAAACTATTTGGATTAATGATTAGGATATTAAGTCAAACTTTGAGTTTCAAGGCAAAAATTTGCCAAGTTTGGGTTATAGAGACAAAATCCTCAAATACAAGTCTGTTTCAGATTTCAGGTGTATCAATGATACGATTTTTTTTTACACAAGTGCACGTTTCATTGCAAGTAATATAATGATTACGTAAAGTGTCGATCCTATAAGGAATTGTCACTAATATCTAGCTTGGTATTAAAATTAACACAATCCTATTTTTATTCAAACAACTAAATTATGGTGAAAAGCCTAATTTAAACTAAATCTAACTAATGACAAATTAAACTAGAGAATTCAATGGATAAAGGCATAGAATTATAATTTTCCTCAACACTTCACTTGACTTATTGTTATCTTATCATGCTTTGTTATGGTATTAAATTATTAACCCAAAGTTCTTATTCAATTATAAGCATATTCCTATGTCTTATAAATATATATCTCACTTAACCAATTCACTATATTCCTATGAGAATTAGGTTAAGCAAGACTCATTAAGATTAGACTTAATATGTCTACAAAAGATATGTAGGTATAGTCTTATCTTATATACGAATTAAATTCAAACAATCATATGAATAAATTCAAATAAATGTTATTCACTTAATGCTAAACCTAAACTCCATTTTCCAAGTTTGTTTGGGTTTACCATATTATTCTAATTGGTAGCTAATCAACTAGAAGCATTAAGTATCGAATGAAATAAATAATTCAATTACCAAACTCTAAGCAATCAATAAATAATAAAAATCATCAAGCTATATGTTGAGTTCAATTGTAATTCTAGATAAATAATTAGTTCGTGCTACCTAGTATGGACATAAAGTCAAATAAAATCATCATCAAAGTAAATACAAGAAAGACTTGGAGAAAGGTGTAGGAAAAGAGAAAACTAAAAAGATTATTGGTTTTCAATCTTCAATCATCTCAAGCTCCTCTTGTTTCCTTGCACCCTTAATGGCACCCTTAATGGCACCCTTAATGGCTTCCTTTTCTCTAGAAAATCTCAACTTAACTGTGAACCTTGAATCCCTAAGTATTCCCATTTAAATAGGCTTCAAAATCCTCAATTTGAGTTAAATTCGGACTATTTATCGAGTTTGAGTCGCGGCCTTGAAGTCTTGGTATTGTGATGTTAAAGTCAAATGAGAAAGTTAATATGTTAGACCTTGGCAATGGCACTGAAACTATGGAACCTATGTCTTGGCGCTACAGTACTAACCCATTGGGCTCCGCAACATAAAGGACTTCTGGTAGCAATATATTGTTTTGCAATTTTTGTAATTTTGAGTCCAAATTCACCCCCAATTTAACTTCCAATATGACTCCTTTAAGCATTAAACCTTCCAAACAAACAAACTAAGGTAATAAAAGTTAGATCTCATATAAAACACCTACATCTTAGCCTAAATCAACTAGGATTCAACATCCTAATACAACAAGGACTCAACGAAGAATTGAACTAAAGCTAAGCAAAAACCCACTAAAACTCTAGAACATAGCTAAAATAATATAAGTAAATAGATGTGAAATAACTCTATTTTATAGGGTTATCACACCCCCAAACTTAAAGTTTTGCTAGTCCTCAAGCAAAAGAAAAAAAAAACACAATCGAAAATAACAAGCAAGATATGAATCTCACTAATCAAATGATTTCCAAAGTATCCTTAAATATATTCTTTTAAAACTATTGACTTAGGTACAATCATAGGCAACCATGAAAATTTATGATTCAATGCAAGCATTAGTCTCATTATCAAATGCATTCTCTGTGTGTGTGTGCATGATCTTTTTATCTAGAACTTCATTGCAATCTGTATTAGTTTATGTCTATGAAAAATAAATCTCAGCATTCAAATCCCATAGGTTTTCTTTTTATCTCCCTCTCTAGTAATATAGACTATACTTAGTCAAGAATCATTAGGACTCTATAAAGCTTGTAATGTAAGGTTAGGGCAATGGTATGATAAAGGAAATTATAAGACTCAAAATCACCATAAGCACATTATTATTAATTTAGGACCTTTGTTGAAACTCATTTCACATTCCAAGTAATACACTCATACTTGGCTTCCACTTTTCTTTTGTCTCCCATAAATTCACACATTTTTTTCATCAAAATTAGAAGGAATTTTAATCATAATTCGAAATAATTCCCATACCCCAAACTTAAAATTAAAATTTTCCTCAATGTTACAAGAAAGAGCATAAGGTATAGAAAATTTCCTTGATAGTTAAAGCTGAAATTCTCTTTTTAACAACTCCATGGCACACCCATAATTATTTCAATCTATTATGAAGAATGGGGTGAAAATGGGGCACAAGTATAATTTCTCTTCTTTTTTTTTTTTTTTTTTTTTTATCCACCTTTACTTCTTTTTCTTTCTTTTTTTTTTTAAACATAACTCCATAGTCTTCCTAAAAAGACTAACATGCTTGAAAGTGATGGGTGCAAAAGAAAATTAAAAAGGACTAGGGGAAAAATTAATATGGTTGAACAAAAAAATGTCAATTTAGGCTCAATGGGGTAAACTAGGGATATAATATATCAAGGTTGTCATGAAAAGCTTAAACGGTCCAAAAATAGTTTAAATCATGTCATTAACTCAATATTGTCTAAGATTTCGCCTCAAGAAAAAATTAAATAAATTATAGGATTCTTAATCAAAACTACAATTTTTTAACATAAACAGTCTCTAAATAAGTATGTCAATCTAAGCAAAAGATCTAGTATACAAATTTTGAAAATCACATCCTAACAATGTTACTAACACAAGTGCATAAATTTTGAAAATCACATCTTAACCTTTGGATTAACAGTTAGGATAATAGGCCAAACTTTTAGTTTAAAAGGCAAAAACTTGTAAAGTTTAGGATCGCATGACAAAGCAGTCAGATACAAGTCCGTTTTGGATTTCGGAAATACCGACACAACCATGGGGATAGATAAGACCTATAGTTAGAAACGAAAAACTATTTGGATCAACATTTAGGATATTATGCAATTTTTAGTTTCAAGACAAAAACTTGCAAAGTTTAGGTTAATTTTTCTAAGTTAGAGTTTTAACTTATATGCATATTAAGTTAAGTATAACTTATTTATTTTGATTATTTTGCACCTCAGTCATGATGATGACTTATGAGTAGGAAATGATCGTGATTTATTAAACTTATGTTTTTTTTTTCATTTATTGTAAATAATATTGTGACAATTATTTTTGTATAATATTTATAGGTATAAAAATTTCAAAATTAAATAAAGTAATTAAATTGTTTTCTCCATCTGAGTCCGTATTATAATTATATATATATGCTTTTTGCAGATACAAATAAAATAGAAAAACAAAAATGAGTCGCTTTTTCTACATTTGTATTGCATATATTTTAATTTAATTTTCTACATCTGTATTTTAGCGTCTGAAAGCCAGATTCAGATATATGGCAAGCAATTATTCGTGTCTACATAGTGTGTCTGCCTCGCAGATGTTGATAAGTTTTGCGTCTGCACAGACACAAAAAGTGATATCTGAATATAGTATTATTGTGTCTGGTAGCAAACACAAATGAGCAATTGCATATGTAATATGACATTTTATGTCTGCACTTGATAGACGCAGATAACGACATTTCTTATAGTGATTATTTATGCTTGCCTGTTTGGTTAGTGTGATAATGAATCAGTGCTACTACTTAAAATTTGAATTTTGTATTATTTGGAATTTGTAATGATTAGTGATTATTTTGATTATAAGTTAGGATTATGTCTTCTTTTTATCTATCTGCAAGTAGTATTACTATTACTAGTCAATTTGCTTCCAGTGAACCACAAGATATTCTTAATCCTCATTAGGCAAATTTAACAATTGTGTAAGAAAGAACATAAGGGGTTACAAACAAAAGTTGGCCATGTAATTATTGTTTGTGTGTGTTCAAATCTTCTTATTCTAGAGTGAAATTTATTAAAATTGCATAATGTGGGATTAAGGTATATATATCCCATAATTAGACAATTTTAAGGAAGATTTATCTATAATAAAGAAATTGGTTAAGAAGACTGAGCAAAAATTGAAACCAAAGAATGTTTCCTTGCCCCTAACCTTTATTCTACCCCACATAGCTCCCCCATATTTAGCTGCTGAAATGTTTGATCCTAAGAAAAGAAAGGTTGTTGGTACTGGAACTAGTGTTTTGAAAAAATCACTTCAACATTGCAGTTAGAAATAATTAAAAAGTGATATTGTTAGAATGTTTTATTCTGCTAGGGTTGCCTTTTCACTTTGCTAGGAATTCTTATTATGTTAGCTTTGAGAACCACTATTTTGCAAAGAGAAAGAGCACACATTGACTCTATTGAACCAATAAAAAAAGGCATGGTAAGAAAAGGGTATGAGCGTAGTGTCAAATAGATTGACTAATGCGCAACAAAGACCTTTAATTAATTTTATGGCTACATTTGAAGGAGGTCCTATATTCTTGAAGGCTATTGATAGGTCTAAAGAATACAAAGATAAATTTCATATGTCCAACTTGTTAGATATATCTACAATTGTTGAGTTTAGAGACAAAATTGTAGTCCAGATCATTACTTATATTGCTTTTGTTTGTAAATAGCCAGGATGCTTATTAAAGTTAATTATCCTTACATTTGTGGACTCCATGTGTTGTTCACACTTTAAATCTTGCTCTAAAAAATATATGTGCAGTAAAGAATAATGAAAGGAATAAGTTGCTTATGTTGAATGCCATCGAATCACTGATGCTTCTCAAAAAGCTGATTTTATTAGAAATTTTATCATGAATCATACTATGAGATTGGTTATTTTTAATAAGTTTGTGCCTTTAAAGCTGCTTACAGTTGTTGATACACAATTTGTTTTAGTGATTGTTACATTAAAACGATTCAAACTCATAAAATGTGGTATCCAAACCATGGTTATTAGTATAACCAGTGGAATGCTTACAAGGAGGATGATGTAGAAAAGGCAGAAACTGTAAAGGAAATCATCTTAAATGATGTCTAGTGGAATAAAGTTGATTACATACTTGCCTTTATTGCACCTATCTATGATATGCTTTGTATTACTGATATTGATAAGCTCATTCTTCACTTAGTTTATGACATGTGAGATACAATGATAGAAAAAATGAGGGCAACCATATTGAAGCATGAGAACAAGGAAGCAAATGACCAATCAACCTTTTATGATATGGTGTACTCTATTCTCATTGATAGGTGGACTAAAAGTTGCACACCACTACATTGTATAGTTCATTCTTTGAACCCAAGGTAAATATACCAATTCATATCTTCTTCTTTTTTCCCTTCTTCTTATTATTAAACTCTTGATTCTATAGACTAATTCATATATTTTTTCCATCAAGTGAATAAACTAACATATGTTTATACATAACATGTAGGTATTATAGTGATCAATGACTGAATGAGTTCATCAAATCAGGTCCTTCCACATATTGACATAAAAATTGCTGATGAGAAAAATAAATGAGGAAATATTTCCTAATCAAGCTGAGAGAAGGATGGCTACCATGGAATATGCAAGGTTTTCAAAAGGAACATATATATTTGATAGTTTTGCTCCTTGCAAGATAGATTGAGTTTAGAGTCGAAAGCTTGGTGGTTAGTGTATAGAGTTTCTACACCTTTACTTCAAAAAGTAGCTTTGAAGCCTTTTTCAGAACAATATTCATCGTCATGTTGCAACCGAAATTGGAGTACTTATTCATTTATCGTCTTAATGAAAATAAATAAGATAACCCTCAAAAGAGCTGAGGACTTGGTGTATATTCATACAAATCTTCGTCTCTTGCCAAGGAAGAAGGTTATACAATTGGACCGAGCAAAGATGTAAGATATCGGTGAAGATGAATGGGATCCATTGAGATTGCCAGTTTGTCTCTTGATGAATCAGATTTAGAAGCAGCTCTTTTCACTGATGTGGGTGAGAGAAATGATGACTCTATTATTAACTTAGTATAACTACTTGATCATGGCTTGTACTGTACTGTTTGTTGGTTTATGTGTCCTCGTCTTGTACTTTTGTTCTACTCTTATTTCCTGAACAGATTGTAGCTTAGGGAGGTAATGAGACTTTCTTTTATTGTTTGTACTGCTTTTAGTACTTTAGGCTATAATGTAATGGTTTGATCATGTGCAATTATAGTAACTAGAAGCCTGGAACTTTCTTTATTTTTCCAGCTATTCTTTTTGTGCTCTTTCTATTGTTTTTCACTTTTTTGTCCATAAACTAGTACTGAATTTGATTATTGAATTACCTTTTGACTTTATTATTCTCAATCATATATATATATATATATATATTGAATTATTTAATTTAACATACCTTTTTATATCGATATTGTGATATTTTTGAAAAAGAATGGATCATTGTATCCGTATTGTACCACACCATAGCAAAATATTGATATTCGTGCTTCATTGGTGATGATTAAAGGAGCTTCTTCTTAGGATTGGTTTGATAATGCTATTTTGGAGGGTATTTATGCTTATGAAGAGCATAAGTAAATTTTTTTATATTTGGTAAAAAAAAAAGTATGATGCTTCTAATTTAGGCTTTTAAAAGTCAATAGTATTTTTAAAAATACCTTAAGAGGTGCCTTTAAAAGCATCTTAAGAGGTACCTTTAAAAGCATCTTAAGAGGTGCTTTTAAAAGCTGACTTTTGCTCTTAAAAGTTTAAAACACTAATATAACCTCAACTTTTAATAAAAATTCATGTTTATCCTTTTATTAATTAATGAATTACGTTAATTATCTCTTTTTTTATTATCAATATTTATTTTAATCAATTTAAAATTTTGGAACAGCTTTATAATGAATTTATCAAACAATAATTTGTGACTTTTACTTATTGAGAGCAGCTTTTGCTTTCTTTTACCAAATACTACTGCGATAACTTTTTAAAAGCAGCTCTTGGAGAGGATATGAAAGCACAGCACCTCTAAAAAAATTACAGTATTACCAAACTAAGTCTTAGTCTTTTGGTACTACTTTTAAACAAGATGTCGTTTTCTTCATAATCAGTTTTTGGAAACTAGCTAAACATCTTGATCAATGAGGAATCTTCATATCCGTAAGAAATATTGGTAGGAGCTTCTTCTTACTCTTTTGATACTACTTTTATGCAAGATATCGTTTTCTTGCTAAACAGTTTCTGGTAACTAGTTAAACATCTTGATGAATTATTTAATATTACTTAATAATGTTTGGCTGATGGTCAGTAGGAGCCTTACAATGATGTTCACTTTCCTGTTTGTGTAGAGTAATAGGAGAATACCTCATGTTTTATTAGGAGTTTTTTGTTATTTTTTTGCTATATCTTTTATTTTATTCCATTCCATTTTCTTCTTTATCCCTTCTTTCTTTTATTATTAAAACTTCCTTTTCTATAATAAAAAAAAGGCCATTTCCTTAAAAATGTATACTGTTTTGGAATCTAGTCATTAATTTTTTAGGACATTTATTTGAGTTCTTAAAAATATGTTTTAAAGATTTGAATTGACCCAGCATGTTGATTGATCTGAATGTGTAATTCAGGAAAGAATCCCGGTCGAGTCATGGCTAAGACCCGTGGGAGCGGTTGACTTGCCCAAGCCTGCCAAGATCCATCTAACTCGTTTAATCCCGTCCATTCGAATTAGAAAAAGAAAAGAAAAAAAACAAACAAACAAACAATAAAAGAACAAAAAAAAACAAAAAAAAAAACGAAAAACACAAAACAAACACAGAAGAAATCAAAAGATGCGCATCAGTAAATTCGAAATCCCTAACCACTTTCCTTTATCTCCTTCTGTCGGACTCATGCCTCCAATCGAAGAACACACGAAGCCTTCCGGAGAGGCACAAGGAGGAAGGAACGAAGGAGTGCTCGGCTGCTCTGGTCATCTTCTCCGTCGAAAGGTAGGAACTTCTTTTATTTCATTATTTCATACACTCTTATTCTTTCTGTTGTTGGGCATCCGCTTCTTTTCCAAAAACAAAGCCTTTCTGTTAATGCAGGGCTTTTTTCTTATATACCAACTTACTACCTTTTCATTTGACGAGGATTATGTACTGGTTGTATTGGACCAAATGCTCTGAAGTATATATATATATTATTCAGTCTGCAACTACTTTTCCATTCCATTTGTAATGACATTTAACCAAGATTCCATCTTTTTTCTGAATATATTATACCCCATTTGGCAGATGCATCTAACTCAACTTGGATTGGCCAGACTATTTGGTATGATATATCAGAAAGGAAGTAAAATCTATTAGGTTGACCCGGCGACCCGGGACTTGGGTTCATTTCCGGATCAACATCTGGGTCAGGTTTCTAAATATTGCTTAAAATATAGTCTCTTGTATAAGTATTGTACAAATAGCAACAATTTCCTTAAGGCAAGTTCCTTTCTACTAATATAGCACTGGATCAGATTTGATGCTAATGATGTTTGGAAATATCATAAATTGAATAGTTGCTAATTTTCTGGTCAATTGATTTAATATTCAATTTAAGCGATGGAATTATTATATACATGTATAGATATTTATTTGTCTTTTCATTTCAGATAAATCTGAACAAATGATAGTTACATGTGTATGTCAAATTTTCATTATAGGTCATTTAGGTCTTTTGACACAACACCCATTACTCCTATTTTGATCATTCTCAACAAGGAAGAGGGAGAAGGAGAAAGTACCATCAGTTTGTACATGACTGCATCAAGTCACTGAGTAAGAGAAAAAGCGTAGCAAGTGGAGGTAATTTCTATGTTCGATTTGGAATGCAGTTGCGGATTCGAGGGAAGATTTGTTGATTCTTGAGTAAGGGTTTGGGTTAAACTTTGGGATATTACTTCTGAATTAATTTTTCTAGTTTTTTGGGAATAAAACTTGTATTCAACTCTATATCTTAAGTTTTGCTTTGAATTAGTGATTCTTGTCATTACTGGGATTATGGAAATGTTTCAGTTGTTCTTCTCTTTGAAATCTTAATACAGTATCCATCCATACTTACATAATTACTGTTGGTATTGGACTGTATCCATTGCACAATCAGATAGATATTTTTTACCAATCCGTAGATTCGGTTGAACATCGTGAATGAAGACTGGTTTATTATCTGTGTATCTGTAGTTACAGGATGACATTTTGTTCCTTGAATATTGTTAATGAAGACTGGTTTCCATTCCTACAGGTCTCATCATGCAGTCACTCAACTTACCTATCATTTCAGAACTCATATCGAATCAACAATGGTCACAACTCAAAACCCATCTGAAATATGCAAAACCTGCAATGCTTCTGGATCAATTGTTTAATGCAGGATCTGATGCAGACCACATTCTTATGTACTTTCGTTGGTCGAGGAAAGAGTTTAAGGTCACATATGATCTCGAATTCTCGAGCAAACTCTTACATTCCCTATTAAATGCCAAAAAGTACTCAAAAATCAGGTCCTTTTTAAATAATTTTGTGAAAAATGAGAAACATTCAGTTTCTGAGATTTTTCACACGCTTTCGTTCTTTGGTGATCAGTCTTCTGCTAATGCTATTGTAATAGATATGTTATTGCTAGCATATGTGAAGAATTTGGAATTACGCTCAGCTTATGAAGCATTCAAGCGAGCCCGAGATTACGGGTTTAAGCTGTCCCTAAATTCATGCAATCCCTTGTTGAGTGCTTTGGTGCTGGAGAATGAAATTGGCAATGCGGAGTATGTGTACAAGGAGATGATTAAAAGAAGGATCAATCCTAATCTAATTACTTTTAACATTGTCATTAATGGATTGTGTAAAGTTGGGAAGTTGAATAAGGCAGGGGATGTTATTGAGGACATGAAGTCTTGGGGATTTGCACCAGATGTGATTACCTACAATACTCTTATTCATGGGTATTGCAAGAGAGGCAAGGCTGGAAAAATGTACAAAGCTGAAGCTATTTTGAAGGAAATGTTGGCGACGAAAATTTTCCCAAATGAGATTACTTATAATATTCTGATTGACGGATTCTGTAAAGAAGACAACATTTTGGGTATGAAGTTGATGTTTGAGCAAATGCAAAAGCAGGGTTTAAAACCCAATTTAGTTACATACAATTCGATGATAAATGGGTTGTGCAGCAGCGGAAATCTAGATGAGACTATTCCTTTGCGGGATGAAATGGTGAGCTTGGGTGTGAAGCCTAATATTGTTACTTATAATTCTCTTATCAATGGGCTTTGCAAGAAGAAAATGATAGAGGAAGCAAGGATGTTTTTTGACGAGATTACTAAACAAAACTTGATTCCCAATGTGATAACATTTAATACTATGGTTGATGCTTATTGTAAGAATGGAATGATGACGAAAGCATTTGTCCTGTGTAGATCAATGTCAGATGAGGGGATTTTTGCAAATGTTTCTACTTATAATTGCTTAATTGCAGGTTTATGTAAAGAGGGGAATATGGAAGCAGCCAGGAAGCTTTTAAATGGAATGGAGGATAAGGGCTTGAAAGCTGATCTTGTGACATATAATATATTAATAGATGCATTATGCAGGGAGGGGCATTCAAGAAAGGCAGAAATATTATTAATTGAGATGTTGAAGCTGGATATAACCCCAAGTCATGTTACATACAATATCTTGATGGATGGCTACTGCATGGAAGGCAACCTCAGGGCAGCCTTGAATGTGAGGACTCAGATGGAGAAACAAGGGAAGCAGGCCAATGTTGTTACATACAATGTGATGATTAAAGGTTTTTGTAAAAGGGGCAAGCTGGAAGACGCAAATGGGCTTCTTAATGAGATGTTGGAAAAGGGTTTGATCCCAAATCGTTTTACGTATGATATAGTAAGAGTGGAGATGATGGAGAAAGGTTTTATTCCTGATATAGAAGGGCATCTTTATAATGTCTCTGGCAGCCCTTAACGTATAAAAGAAACAGCCTATCTATGTTCTTTTATTATGACATATGCTTCACAGATTACTGTCAGAATAAGTGTAACAACTTTTGGTGCTCTTAGATTGCTGAAATTGGTGTCTGTAGTGAATTGGCTCTTATTTCTAGCAGGGGCTTGTGGTTCCACCACACTGCTATCTGTCTAAAGAGCAACTGATCATGTATCCTTGCCCTCGGCATGACAGGTATGCATGTCACTTTGTTCTTCTTGATATTGAGTTTTTTTTTTTTTAAAGATTGTGGTTGCATAAAACAAGAGAGAGAGAGAGAGACTGAAGTAGTTAGTTTAGATATAGGTGTGGTAGGAAGCTATGAAGAAACATAACCCTACATAACATAAATCAACTCCATTATTTTTTAGCACATATTGGGGAGTAGAGTTAATTTCTATATCATTTTCAGAAGAACATGGATGGATTTGTGACAGTTGTGTGCTCTAGGCAGGACTATTGGGGGCTTGTTACAGTTGGCATAGTTGTTACGGCTGAATTTTAAATTTCAGGAGAAGAACATGGATGGATTTTACATTTGTCTTCTGAACTAAGATGTTTAATGTTCAATTTAAAATAAAAAGATGCAGAGTACTTTTTAAAATTGCCTGAAATAGTGTTTTCTATCATATTAGCTTCAGAGGGATTCTAGAAATGACATAGCAGAAAGGAATAAGAACATAAAATAATTCTTGCAGGTATTAGGTATCACTTAACAGGTTGCAGAAGTAAGCAGCAACTGATGCCCTGTTTTTTTTTTAGTTTCTAAAGTATTAGTTTTTGGGTGCAAGATCATAGCATATGATGTTTGTGCAGCTATGTTATTTTTTATTTAGGGCTAACATTTACGTCTTTTTAAATTGGACGGAGAAAGCATTCTTTTATGTTCAAACCATGCACAAGAGGATATTTTTGTGATTTCAGACAAACTAAAATTTTCAATTCCTAAGGCTTAATACCTCTCCCTGTCCCATTTCTGCTCCAAGGCCATAAAACCTTGTTAACTACATCCTTGTTGCTAGTTGGTAAAACCACCATAACTTCAATGGTCCTCTGGAACAAGCAGTGGAAAAGCTGTTTGATTTCTTTTTATTTCTGCTGCCAATCTAACTGCCCAGCTTTTCCATTAAAGAAAGCTCCATGATAGAATCAATATGAATTGAGTGGAAGAGAATGCTGATGCCTTTCTCATCAGATTCAAATATTTTTCTATGAAAAAAAAAAAAAAAATTAAAGGAGAATCAAATCTTTACATGATGATGGAGCCAGATTAGGGAGTTTTTAAGCAACAATACAAGACTTATGGTTTGGGGCCACCTTGGATTATCCTTCTTCAGTTTGTCTTAGCTTTTCTTTGTTGTTTCTGCTTTGCTTTTCTAGTTTCCACATGGTTCTATTTTGGTAATCACAGAAAGTACATCCTCCTCCTATCAGATACTTATAAGCAACAACTTGAAGGTTCTTCAACAACTTCGTAGGAGAAAGGTCACCTGCTTCTTTCTTCTCCATCTGTCTTTATGTGATTAAATCCCAAATTCTAAGAAAAGGCATTCATGGAAAGCAGCTTCTTTCTCTTCTACGTGAAGTTGGATGGTAAGGAATAAGAGACAGAGGAGGAGGAGGACAGTGAAGTCTGTGGACTGGAAATCTCGCTATTGTCCAATTTACAAAAATATATCTTGTTCCTCAAAATGTCAATATGCATCTTTTTGTCCATTTGAAAAAGGGGACAATACTAACCTCCATAAAGACCATTTTATTTATATTTCAATTAGAACAATAGAAGCACTTGTACAAGTTTTTTATGCATATTTCTTTATAGAATATCATATATTATATTTTGCATGATTTGTAATTTGCTGATTAAGAAGAAACATGTTGTGAGCCTCGAAGCACCCACGAGTAAACATTACTCGGAGATGGGATACCATCTCCAACTGAGGTCTGGCTCTTGTTAGACTGAAATTTTCATTAAGTACATACAGGAATTTGTGGGCCTAGGACTTTTTTTGCAGCTTTCTCAGTGCGTTTAGGTTAGCAATTGGATGTCATTAGTTCAATTCTCTAAGCTTCTGTTTAAAGACTTCTAGCATTCGGCCATTTATTTGCTACTATGCTGCAAGTAGATGATATGTTTCATACTGAGCATAGACCCAAAAAACGTTTATTTCCCAAAATTATTGTCTCCTTTTCAGATCTGTTGCTCAGAGGCTTCAGTTTATCCTAAAGTATCCATGTTAACATGACATGATGCGGGTGTGGGTGTGTCAGATGCTTGGCAGAGCTTTTGGGCACAACACCACCGTCAATTGTCTCTCAACTGTGATCAGCGACTGGTCCAACTGGATAGAATAGCAGATTTAGTTGAACCTTGCCGATTTGTCACTCAATGAATACGATTGCAGCTGCCAGCTAATCCCCCACTTCTTTTGTAGATAGAACTGAAGATTGAACACTGTTTTGAGGTTAAAGATGTGCAGAAGCATGAGTGAGCACCTGAGAAATAAAATGGTATGACTTAACTGGTTATATGAACTAAAAAGTGCAAGAATTGCAGATCATTCTAAACGTGGTTCTGGTGAATCTGTGAAGTGGGACAGGAAATGGATTTGCCACCAGGAGGGCGATGGACCCAGCCTAGATATGTTTTGCTCCCGCTAAATCTTTACAGTTTTTCTGTTTATGTTAACCATGTTCTAATCTTATGATGTTGGATTCCTCGTTTCAAGAAGGCTGGCTTACATTATACTAATGTATAATTGTTCCTGTTTAGTTTAGTTTTTAAAACAGATTTTGAGTTTTAGTCTCTTTTACAAAGTTGTTTGGTGATAAATTTTGTATTTTTTAAATTTTACGAAAAAAGTTGTTAAAAGCTAAAGTTAAAAAAGATTTATTATTATTATTTTTTTAAATAGAAAAGCAGGTAAGTGCAAATAAATTTTAACAAATATTTTATTTAGTCAAATATAATTATAATATTTGTCAAAATGATTTTTCTACACATATTTGGAGATAAATATTGGAACAAAAAATATGATAAAAGAGAAAAAAGTAAGATGGCGACAATATGATAACAGACAAACAATGATTTTGTTACACATATAAACAAAAGTAGGACGGTGAATTTTATATCAATTCATAAATACATGATATTTTTTACACATTTTGAGATAAATATTGGTAAAAAAAATTGGCCCGTGATGAATTTGTTTGTAATTATTATTGAAAATTAATATGTTATCCTTGTAAAGTTTAGAATTTGAATTATTATTATTCTTTTTTTAGATAAAGTTAGTACTAAATTAAATAGGGAATTTATATATGAACGACTTATTTTGTGAGCCAGTGTGGGTCTCAAAGTCTAATCTTTGATTTTTTAGATGTAGTTAATATTAGTTCATGTCATTAAGCTACCTTATCATTTCGTGTTGTCTTCCTTCTAAATCAGTTTTCTCTCAAACCATTGAGGTACAAATTTGCTCATTCGCCCCACCTCATCCTTTTACAAACCAATTGTAACCCACCTTCACTTTGAAAACCAAATTGTTACAGGGAAAGTCTAAAATTAGCTTTCTTAGTATCCAAACAGCTAAAACTAAGAAAGCTAAAGGAAACGAAAGGAAAAATGAAATATATCCCTTATTCATTAGATGAATTTCTTACAAGCTTTCACAACTACTTAAGCTCTTCTCTTTCTCTCACATTAACTACTTAGCTAACAGAATTACAAATGAACTTTACAACTCCAGCTAAACCCAACAACCTAACTGATTTGCCTAACCAGAACTTGCCAGCTGGTGCCAATTAGCTTATTAGTTTCAACCAGCTAGTTTACAAAATGATAAACCCTAAACGACAGTCGTTTGCAAGAACATAGTGTAACATATCTCCCCCCTTGAGAAACATCCTTGTCCTCAAGGATGGAAGTTAGGAAATTGTTGCTTGATCAGGTGTAGGTCTTCCCAAGAGGCATCTTCCTCATAGGTGTGAGACCATTGAACTAACACCTGAGTGATAGGTCTTTTGCCTTTCTTGATCATTCTATGGCCTAAAATTCTAGCTGGTGTCTATGTTATCTGTCCATTGTCATTACAATTTGGCAATGGCACTCTCACAAGATGATCTCCAACACTTTTCTTTAGTTGTGAGAAATGAAACACAGGGTGTATTTTTGAGGAATCAAGTAACAGTAACCTATAAGCCACTGGTCCCACCATCTCTACAATTAGAAATGGCCTAAAGTACTTGAAACTGAGTTTCATATTGTACCTAGTGACCAATGAGAGCTACCTGTAAGGCTGGAGCTTCAAATTCACCTTATCCCCAACTCGGAATTGCCTGTTAGTCCTATGCTTATACATTTGACTCTTCATCCTATCTTGAGCCCTTTTGATGTGGAATTTGAGTAACTTGACAGCTTTTTCCCTAGCTACCAAACTTCTATCTATATCGTCAACTAGAGAATCTCTAGCTAGATATGGTAAATGGATAAGTGGTGGTTATCCATACAAGGCCTCAAATGGAGTTTTCTAAATGGCACTATGGAAACTAGTATTATATCAGTATTCGGCCAATGATAGTCAGTTGGACCATCCTTGGGTTACTCACCTATCATGCATCTTAGATAGCTTTCTAATCTTTGTTTAAAACCTCAGTCTGACAATCTGTTTAGGGATGGTATGCTGTGGACATTTTCAAGGTCCCTTCCTAAAACTTCATCAACTTAGTCTAGAATTTGCTAACAAACACCTCGTCTCTGTCAGATAAAGTATTCTCTAGTGATACATGTAGTTTGTACATAGTGTCCATAAACACTTGTGCTACAATTATTGCAGTGAAAAGGAGAACCAGGGTTATAAAGTGAGGATACTTGCTCAGTCAGGCCACCACCACTAAGATTACATTTAACCTTTTAGACTTAGGTAACCCTTCTACAAAGTCCATGCTTATATCCCTCCAAACCTTTTTTAGTATAGCCAAGGATTACAACAACCCAGCAGTAACTGCTTGTGTCATATTTGCTTTGTTGGTAAGCTTGGAGGGTTCTCACAAACTCCCTGACTTCTTTTTGCATGCCAGACCAATAAATGCAAGATACCATTCTCTTCATGATTGGTAACATACTAGAATGCCCCCTAGCAGGACTATTATAGAAGTACTGCATTATTTATGTTCTCAATTGTTTGTCATTTCCCACCACCAATTTGCCTTTTCTTTTCAGCAACTCTTGCTCCCATTTGTAGTGCTTGTGACTCTCAGCTAACCCCTATAATTCATTGATAATTCTTTGCATTCCAGGGTCAGTATGCCATGTGGCTTTAATTCTATTTAACTGTTTAGACTGAATTGTGGATAGAATACTTACAACTCTGGTGCATCCCTTCTGGATAAGGCATCTACTACCTTGTTTGTGTGCCCTTTCTTAGAACTAATTTCATAATCAAACCCCATCATTCTTGCCAAGAACTCTTGCTGAGCTAGTGTTACAAGTCCTTGATCAATGAGAAACTTTAAACTTTGCTGGTCAGTTCTGATTTGGAAGTGTCTTCCCATTAAATAGTAGTTCCATTTTCTGTCTGCATGTACTATTACTAACATTTCCTTTTCATATGTGGAAAATGCATGATGTTTTGCTACTAAAACCTTGTTAAGGAAGGCTAAAAAAAGTCTGCATCAGCACTACACCAATTCCATCCCGACATGCATTTGTTTCAACTATAAGCATGATATTGAAGTTTGGAAGTGCTAATACTAGAGCTTTTATCATGCACTTTTTTTAATTTTTCAAATGTTGTTTCTGCTTCTACTAACTACCCAAAGCCATCTTTCTTTAATAAATCAGTCAATGGCTTACTAGTAATACCATATTCTTTGATAAACTTCCTATAGTACCCTGTTAACCCCAAGAATCCTTTCAATGCCTCGATTGTTTTAGGTCTTGGCCAAGTCAACATGTAATCAATTTTTCTTTAATCAGCAATCACCCCCTCTCTAGTGATAATATGCCCCAAATTTCATTCACTCCAAAAGAGCACTTGCTTTTCTTCACCAATAATGTATGTTGCTGCAAAACCTCAAAGGCCATCTACAGGTGCTGGATGTGCTACTTTAGATCCTTACTATAAATGAGAATATCATCGATGAATACCATTATGAATTTCCTCAAAAATGGTTTAAAAATCTCTGTCATGAGACTTTGGAAGGTGGAAGGAGCATTAGTAAGGCCAAAGGGCATTACTAAGTACTCATAATGGCCTGAGTGTGTTATAGATACTGTTTTATGCACATCTGCTTCATTCATCCTTATTTGATGATAACCAGTTCTCAAGTCCAACTTGGAAAACACCTTTGCTACATGTAACTCATCTAATAACTCCTCAATTACAGGAATTGGGAATTGATCTTTGATTGTGAATTAGTTTAGCTACTTATAATTAATGCACATCCTCCAAGATCCATCCTTTTTCTTAACCATTACTATAGGAGAAGAAAATGGACTGTTACTATTTCTAATAATACCATATTCCAGCATTTCTTGGATCATTTTCTCAATAGTATCCTTTTGCAGTGCAAGGTATCTATAAGGCCTTATTTTAATAGTTTGATTTTCATCTTTCAATAGAATTCTATGGTCATGTGACCTATATGGTGGTAGTCCTTTGGGTTCTTCAAACAACTTTGCAAAATCAGACAAAATAGGTTATAGTTCAAAAGGTATTTCAGTTACCTTTTTTGTACAGCAATTGTAATACACTTCAGCAGCATTAGATTGCAGCCTGCCTGATCTATTGTTACATGTAGCAACATAAGAGACTCCCAATGCCAACTTATTCCCTTCACCTTGGTTTTCTTGTGCATCACTACCTCTTTGGATTTCATCCCCCATAATTGCATGTTTTTCCCAGCCTTGGTAAGCCTCATGGTCAACTGGTTAAAGTCCCATAAGATTGGGCCCAACTTTGCCAACCATTGGATACCTAATACCATTTGACCCCCTCCCAAAGGCATAACTAAAAGGTCATCCTTAAAGCCTTGACCCTGCATCACCCATGCGAGTTCCTCACACGTGTGCTGTATTTGCATTTTTTCTCCATTGGCCACTATTAATTACAGGGAAGTTGTCAGCTTACCTCCTCATCTTCTATCTCCACTATATTGATACTGGAGGAGACCTCCTCCATAGTAGTTTCTTTTAAACTCTTATCTACTTCCAATACAATTTACTATAGATGTGCCTTTTTACACTTGTGCCCGGGCATATACTTCTTCTCACACCAATAGCACAGCCTTTTCACCCTCATGTCCTCAATCTCTTTCTGGCTTATACTTCCTGTAAGCTTGTTGATTCTCCCATTTCTTGGTTCCACTTTTGGCTTGGAGTTCCCTGGATTGGACAAGAACCTAGAGGTAGGAAGTGCTGGTAGGTTCCTGTCCTTTGTGGCTAGTTTTGCTAGTAAGCATTTTCCTTACTTGGTTCCTTCTAGTCAGTTCTAAGAAGGTGGTTTCCTACAACCTTGCTAAATACATGGTTTAAGTCAACCACTGAGGGTTGAAGCATCTTACAGCACTTTCTATATCTTTCTTCAATCCACTCAAGAAAAAACTGATAGCAAAATCTTCAGGAACACTGGTTTGGCTTATCACCATCTCAAACTGGTCTTGATACTCTTTTACTGTTCCCCACTACTTCAGCTTCACCAAATCAGCTACTAGATCTTCATATGCAGTATTGACAAACATGCTTCTCATGCTACTGATGTATTGGTTCCATGTTAACAATATTCCAGCCATACTCTTCATGTATGCTTGATGACATTGCAAAGCCCTTCATCTAAATGTGCACTCACAATTCTGATCTTATGCAACTCTAGGACTCCTTCTACTTCAAGGAATAGCTCTACCTTGAACTGCCAATCTTTAAAATTTTCTCCCTCAAACCTAGGGCATTTAACCTTGGCATATCTCACTAGTTGATACATATCGCCAAAAATTGCATTGCATCAGGCATAGTAGCTCTTGCTCTAAAGAGCCCTTAAGCTTGTGCCCCTATAGTTCCTGCTTCTTAAGCTACACCCCTATTCATACCTCTTGGCATTTCAGGGATTTGTGGATTTCTAAAATCTGGATTTCCAAGAATTTGTACCTTAGGCACTGGTTGTCCAAAATTTAATCCAGCCATCCCTCCCAGTCCTCCTTTTGGTTAGAACCCTGAAGCTCCTTTGAGCCCATGTATACCACCTCCATTATTTCCTAGTGAATTTAGATTTTGATTAGGGCTTATTCCTCCTATCATCCTCTGAAACTCCTCCATCATCTGCGTGAATCTATCATCATCCTGTTGGTTCAGCTCCTCAATCCTCTCCATTCTTTGATTTACAGCCTATTGCATTGTTTCTTGGACCCTTTCAATTCTGGTTTCCAACCTCTGCAATTTAACTTGTGTCTATGTCACCATGATCAAAACCATGCTCTGATACCAAATGTTACAGGGAAAGTATGAAATTGGCTTTCTTAGTAACCAAGCAACTAAAAGTAAGAAAGCTAAAGGAAATGAAAGGAAAAATGAAATGTCTCTAATTCAATGAATGAATTTCTTACAAGCTTTCACAACTACTTAAGCCCTTCTCTTTCTCTTACACTAACTACTCAACTAACAGAATTACAAACGAACTTCACAACACCAACTAAACCTAACAACCTAACTAATTTGCCTAACTAGAACCTGCCAGCTGGTGCCAGTTAGCTTATTAGTTTCAACCAGCTAGTTTACAAAACGACTGACCCCAAACGACTGTCGTTTGCAAGAACAAAGTGTAACATAAACCCTCCTCACCCACCCTCCCTCCATCTATGTGAAACCCCATCTCAAAAAGCCAAATAGGGATTGACCACCATATCCTTTAGTACTATGCTCTTTCCCAACCAAAACCTTCACAAATTATTCAGTCAAAGTACCAAACTCGCCCACAAATTATTCAACATTAAATGGTTGATCATTGTACTGCCACTTTTTTGCCAAAAAACCTTGAATCCATCATTTTTATTGCCAGGACTAGAAACATGCAAAATAGAAGCAGCACAATGCATTCACAAATGCGGAAGCAGAGAATAAAGTAACACCATTTGTGAATGCATTGTTCTGCTTCTATTTTTGCACAAAACAGGAAATTTTTTTGACTTGCAAACATAATTTGAGAAAAAACCAAAGCTTTCAGGGGGTTATAGATTTTCAATTTCTAATATGGTTTCATTTGGTAATTCCTGTCTTTGAGTTCAATAGGTTAAATATAAATTGGGTTTCCTCTAGTTTTCTTGTAGGCTTATGCTGAATAGTGGGGTTTGAGTCAGTAACTTATATTCCAGCTCTACCTCCATTGTTTTGTGTTGACAAGAACCAATATAATAAAGCCAAAAGGAAATATTCATGCTTCTTTAGAAAAAGGCATTTCCTATAAATCCATTTCATATTTAATTGGTTTGTTTTGAATCATTCATGGCCTCTTAAATAGAAGAAAAATTAAGAAAATAACTATTATAAGAGTTAGAAAAAAAGTTAATAATCTATTTGAAGTATAGTATTTTAATATTATAAAATAATAATTAAATATTATTTTTGTCAATGTAATTAATCAAATAAATAATTATAATTAAAAATTAAATTTATAATTTTTTTTAATTATTAAGAAAGAAGAATTAAGAAAATTATTATTATAAGACTTAGGAAAAAAATTAATAATCTATTCAAAGTACAATATTTTAATATGATAAAATATTAACTAAATAATACTATTTGTGAATATAATTAAAAAATTAAATCATATGATAAATTTATAAATTTTTCTTTCAATTCTTAAGATAAAAGAATAATTAAAAATAATATTATAATAAAATAAAACCTTACTCGTAATAGTTTTTTTAATTCATAATATCTTTTTTTATATATTTTTTTTATTCATAAAATTAATAAGAATTAGGTAAAATAATTTAATAGTGAAAAAGAGTTATAAAATCCTATTAGGATTAAAGGGAGAAGAATTAGGGAAAGAAATAAAATAATAATCTATTTTAAACACTCTATTTTAATACTATGAAATAATAACTAAATGGTACCTATATAATAATAACAACCCATAAGGGTATTTAAGAAAATTAAAATTTTTATCATTAAACCACTTTTATATATAGTATAGGTATTGATATAGATAATTCTTAATAATTAATAAATTTTGAGGAACCATATTTGTTCCAGACTTAATAACATGTAATACCTATTAATTAAAAAATTTAGAGATTTTTTTTTAATGTTCAAATTTGTTACAAGCTTATAAAAATTTATACTAGTAATATAAAGTTTTGTTACATGAATATGTGGTTTTACATACAATATATTAATAGAGACCAAAAGGTAATTCCTTATTTAAGTCCATTGGCATAAAAGACAACAAAAAAAAGTCAACATTTTGGAGGTAAACTTTAGAGTCTAAAATTGTAAATGTAACTTCATTAATAACTCTTAAATTGCTAGATGATAAAGTAATTCCAAAATATATTATTGACAACTTATTGGAATATCAATTGGCAATGTTGTGTACAAGGAGGAGCTTTTAAAGAACTAGAGGTGGTCATGCCCTCCAAATTTTTAAAAAAATATTAATATTATAATTAATTTTTAGTTTTTTATTGTTCTCTCATTTAATATCATGGTCTCTCCAACAATAAATTAGATAATATTTTCACTTTTTAGATTACAAGACTAATGGGTTAAAATTTCTATTCTTCTTTTGTATCTTATAAATTTTTATCATGTCTCATGAATTGTTGAGTTTTTTATTACTTTTATTTTTTTATTTTTTTATTTTTTATTATTACTATAGTAGAATATTTTATATAAAATTTTCGTTGTTCTCTTCAAGAATAAATGTCTACTGGTTGTGTATTAAAAATCTTGTGAATGTTTCAAATGCTTATCAATAATGTCAGTGAATAATTATTCCATCTATCAAGAAAACTATGACAAATGTCAACCAAACATAATTACAAAAGAGATGTGGGCACTACACACTATTATACAAATTAAAACTAGAAGACTTTAACACAAATCATGGCATTCTTGATCAATTAAGAAAATTGTAAATAAAAACATGTGAAAAAGGACAAGAAGAGCAATCATTGTTTGTCCAAAAAAATATTATATGTTTTTTAAACTTTAAATTGCTATATTATAAAATTTCTATGTGTGTGTGTGTTTTTTTTTTAATAGTAATTTTAGCATTTAGATGCAACGCTGTTAAAATAATGAAACATATGAATAGAACGACATAAAATCTTTGACTTAGAGAAAAACAAAAATGCTTATAAATAATATTCTTCAATAATTAATAATGAATAATTTTATTTCCACTCTTAATATTAATTATTAAGAGGCTTACTGTAGTTTTTTTTTTTTTTTTTTTTTTTTTTTTGAGATTTTAGTTATTGTCATCTTCAACTTAAAAGACTCCCTCGCTCCTTGCTTTGCAAATTATGGAATTTTCAATCTTTTTTGTTTTTTCACTTATGTTCTTTATGCATTATGTTTTACTCAGGGGGAAGGGAGAGGTGAAGAAAATGAAGGAAAGATAAGAATACATAAAAAAGGGAAAAGAATCAAGTTCTTGCATACTTACTGCATATTAGCAACACGGGAAGCCCTTGTACATGTTAGAATTTAAAATTTTATGCTAATTGAGACTTACATATATTTGCAAGCGAATCCAAAAGTTGATGAATACCCCGTTAAAACTATCAAAAATTGGAAGGAAATGAGCATTGTAGTTGGCGAGGATCGAGAGACAGGAAGTATGGCAAAGGCTGGTCTTGACTTGGAATTAAATGAGGCATCCACTATTCATGGTAGTTAGGGTTATGGAGAAAACTCGGAAACTCGATTAATCTGGACCAATCCAACTAAACTTGGCAAAAATATAGCAATAAGATTAAAACAAAGTTTTAAGTTGGGTGATGTTTTATCTTTTATCCTAAATTGGGTCATTTATTCGGGTGAAAAAAATTTAACTAGGGAACACTCAACTCTTGAATTTATTTACTATATTTTAATTATTTTTTATATATAAAATATATAATTAAATTCAATACAGAGTATTTTAATACATATTGAAAATGAGTGTATAACTCAATTTAATAAATTATGTTCATGTTGCTTTCAACCTTCATATTTAGTTTGGATATGTGAATGTGCTGAGTGTAATTTATAGAAAATGAGATATATGGGCTTGTGTCTACCATGTATATCACAATATTTTTTAATAAACTTTTCAATAAACCAAAAATTAAGGGGGAAAAAAAAAGGTTAAGAAAGAGGGGCCTGAGTAATGAATTATATGAAACTAGTAATAGAATACAATATAATCTCATTTATTATGATGTTTATTCCATTATAGTCGATAGCTTAAGTATCGTACAGAGGCTACAAGCAGTAGCATGGTACACATAATATTAATACATATAGATAGAGTGGAGATTTTATTTAGTATACTGCTGGTCCATGACAGGAGTCACAGGACAGGAGTAATTAACATGCTCTGGTGCAAAAGCATTGCAAGCCTTTGCATGTTCCACTCAATAAGCCTTCAAGCCTCCTGCAAATATTATCACACTGTTGGTTGCCGGTGGTGCCAACACATCCACCGCTGAATTGACTGCTCAGCGCCTCACAAGTCCTTCCAGTTCCCTGAGCCTCAGTCTTCATCACCACCATCTCTTCTTCATTCATTCATATACACTCATTAACAACAGATGTTGATATATATATATATATATATATATATGCAGATGCTGGATGCAGATCATAAATTATTTAATTACCAGCAGCCAAGACAATGAGAAGCAACAAGAACAATCCTAGTGTTTTTCTCTCCATGATCTGTGGCTAGCTAGTTCACAATTGAGTAATAGAAATGAATCTTAAAACTGAGAAAACTAGGTGTGTAGTACTCTCTCTCTAACTGACTGCTACTTTGTGTAATTTATAGAGTAATGGCATTTGAAAGGTATACAGTCTCGAGAATATTAAAAGGCTAGCTTGACTGGTTCTTTCTTTGTAGTAAAAGCATGCTGTCCTACCAGATGAGACTGGGGTTGTATGTTTTTATTATCCTGCTACTAATTGCTCTTACCCGCAATTGAAAAATCTTCGTGCCACGTACGTACTAGACCAAGTGAGTTATGAAAATGAAGAGAAGAAATGTTTGCACTATAGACTATTCAATAATTTGACTTAGAAAAGTCATGTGCGTGGATCTGTTAAAGATAGACAAGTCATAAATGGGGCCACAACTAATTACACTTTTGTTCTAGATTGATTATGATTTATGAAATGTTGTGTTTGATAATTGGTATTAAACACTACTGTACGTACGTAAAAAGTTCAAAAGATATTTTAAACAAATATATACGTCTGCACAAAAGGAGGCTAATAAAATTAATGTTCGTGTTTTCAGGTATTTGAAAGTTTAACAAGAATTTAACAAGTAATTAGCATGGAGCATCCATCAATTGTTTGTTAATCTTCTCACTTCTTTCAGAAAGAAGAAGAAAAAAAAAGAAAGAGTAATAATTCAAATAAATAAAGTAAAAAAGAAAAAAAATATATTAAAGATAATTGCTTAACCAATCTATGACATTGTCTAAGTTTTCTTTGACTCCTTTTTTGACATAAGCAACGTTAACGGATTTGGAGACTACGGATAATAATAAAAAATTAAGTAGTCTGAAATAATTCAAAACCAATCACTTCCAAGAGAACCAATCCCATAACAAACATACAACCGAAACATCTCTTGCCGTTCTTGATCTCTATTACTTTCTTGCATGTAAAGAAACAAAAATTACTTTTAACCTGTTACTAGTACATGCTATGGTATACAATATATGAAACAGATTTAATATATATATGGACTGCATTATACACAAACCCTCAATGAATGAATGTATTTACTAACACACTTAGAAGACGGATTCCAAATTCATATAAGGACGGCCACAGCAAACGAAAGTGCCAGTTTCTCAGTAATGTGTTTTCTTTGCCATCTAAAAATCCAAACAAGTAGACATAATCACTAAGACCGGAAAGTCGAATTTGTGGGCCCTTTTGTCTTACCATTGTCTTCACAAAGAGTTCCCCAGCCCTATTTGAAGATCGGACCTGACAAGCAATATAAGTAGGATTTATCATGAGAATCTTTACAGGATCAGTTAAAGTGTTTTAAAGTGAAGATTCGAGGCACTTGAACAAAATGCTTGGGTCAGTCTGGTATGTCTTGGACAAATTGGAAAGAAAAACAGATCTTGTTAGCCCATTTGTTTTGGATGATTTTTTTTTGTTGAAAAAGGCTAATCTATGGTGCATATCAGATAAATTGTATCTTCAGATTCATTAGAATCAAAATGCAGGGTGCAATCACCATCTTTTTCGGGGTAACATACTATAGAATCAATAACTGATCAACATCAAAAAGTCATAAACAAAGCTGCAAGGTGAATATCCGGCTATCAGCGCACAAGAAGTATTGTCTTAACAGAACTAAACTAAAACTTGTTCTAGCAATATCAAAATTATAATTTTGAGGAGGCCCTGGAGCTTCATTATCTCCGTCCACAGTATCGACTGCATCTCTATCTACAGCTTTAGCTCCACCTACTCCCTCCACAGCTGCAGCTCCAGTACCTCCATCTCCCTCCATAGCTGGAGCTCCATCCTCGAAGCAGGTTCCGGACCTTTCTGATGTGAGGGTGAAGATAAGTAACAATATGCACTCTGCCACATAAGAAAATTGCTCAAGCAAGTTTCTCTGAAAGTACGAACTAGGATATCAGGATTTGGTGCAACTGCCATATACATATGCTTCTCAATATCTGCTAACTTTATTAAGTGTTCTCCATCATCCTTCCCATTCCCTTTTGTAGTATAAAAGTTACAGAAGCAATAAACACCTTTGAAATGCCTAAGTCAAGTTAGAATTTCTCTTTTCTTAAGACTATATTTACACCCTACTTGCAACGGGTTTCAGCAAATAAGCATCCCAAGATAAAACAAGCTCTTTTATATCTAAGGTTACCATTAGATATAAACAAAAATTATAATTAAAAAGAGAAAGAAAGAGAAGAAGAAGAGATATGAGAAATGTGGTTAGGCATGTTACTTTTATAAGCTTTCCATAAAAAAATATTTTTATTCATATGGAAGTTAATATGAAAAAATAAATGTCTTTTCATTTAATCAAAAGTAATGATTTTTTGATTGAGTCACATAGCCATAAAAGTTCTTATAGGGTTTTTAATAAAAATATATTCTTGTTCATAAATGAAAATATATTCTAAGTTTAATCAAAAGTACTTATAGGATTTTTATGAAACCCAGTGTCTTTTCACTTAAGCAAAAAATAATGGCTTTTTAATTTAGTCACAACAATCAAACTTTCTTTCTTTTCAATACTTTAATAACTATTCATATAAAAGTTATTTTATTAAAGAAAATAACTTTTTATTTGAACAAGTAATGATTTTTTGATTAAATCAAATTACTTTAAAAACTTATGAAAATTCCTAACACCTTTAAGCCCGATCAAATTGTAACCTAACCCACTTGCATCCAACACAATAATCTCATCCCACTTTTCTAAGCAAAATTCCTGAACAGCATTCACAATCTCATCTGTAGAAGTAACACAGATTGAAAACATTGCTTTGGAGTTTTTGGAAGTGGCCGCCATCGCCCTCTCTGCTGCCAACCTGACAGGTTCACTTAACAGTTTTAAAAGTTCTTTCCATTTGCTCTTCGCTATTAGTGTGTAAAATTCTAAATACGATAAATTATTCATGTGACAGAAGCACTGTAATCTAAAAAATTAAGAGCTTGTCATTTTTAAAATTTTATTGGATGATAGTAGAGAACACCCAAAAAGAACTTTTCAAGCTTTTAGAGGAGTACAGTTAAAAAAAACCTTACACATTGATAAAGTAGGACTTCCTAAATTTTTTTTACACATTTCTCTTCTTTTAAAAAAAATAAAAATAAAATACGAACAGCTAAGCACATGTGATAGCTCGTGAGAGGTGCTACTTTGTTAAAATTTAGAAGGAAAAAAAATTAAATAATGACCTCATTGAATTTAAGAAAAATATATATTTAACCACATTAATTTCAATAAAATAAATTAAGCTAAAAAAATATAAAAAATCTATTAACGAGTTTCAAAATAACTTTTTTTGACAAAAAGAATAAAAATCTCTTTATATATATTAACACAATTCACCTATTTTTCTGGCTCCTCAACTGCAAATAATGATAAATTTCATTATTAAAATGAGTTCTTCGCTCAAGAATAAACACAACAATCTAAAAATCAGAGCCAAATAGTAGAGGAGGGAACAATTCCCATCCATCTGACGGTTTCAACAAAATACGAGAATTTCTAAATATAAAAAAATATAACAAGTAAATAAATTTATTGCTTTACTAGAATTTTTTTTTTTTTTGGTAACAGCTATTTTGGCACATAGTCAATAATAAATTTAGGTCTCGAAGTGAAATCACTAACCTTTTATTACTTCTTTTGTGAGCTCATAATACTAGTAAAGTAATTGAAAAAAAAAAAAAAAAAAAAAAGAAAAGAAGCTAATGACAGTTTTATTAAAAATATAATAATTCTCACTTTTTCAATTAATTATGGATTTTTTATTATTTAAATAAGGATTAAATGAAAATAAAATACGAGCATACCATATTTTAAATATATTATATTCATGTTAATTATCTTATTCGTGTTAGGGACAAAAAGGAAACGTAATAATTCTACTCCTATTATTATGTATATATTCTAAAAAATAATGGCACTTTTGTAATTTCAGAAAAATGACAATATCAACCCATCTTACCCATGTCTCGTTATTTTCTTCCTTCGTCCAGTCACTACCACACTAGTATACTTAGGGTGCGTTTGGGTTAGCGGCGAAGCATTAATCATGGTCTCTGGCCATTGTCTCAATTTGTTGTCTATTTGTACTATTCAAAAAATTATGATTTGTGAGCATGATCTAAAAAGTAATTTTGTGTACAAATTACCAAAATGACATTACTTTTTGTTGTATTAAAAATAAACTTATTTCTATTCACTTTTGATATTTAATTAAAATTAAATAACTTTTTTTATTATATATAACATATTTAATTAAAAATATAACTTAAATTATATTGATAATTACCCTTACAAATTACAAAATAAGACTAATAATTAAAAATAGTACTTAAATTTAAATGACACCTAACCCTAACCCTAACCCTAACCCTAAAAGGTTCAACAAGAACCAGCTATAATAAACTTATGTTTTATATTATCACAGACCTTTCCCATTAAGCCTGGGTGTGGAGAATTTGGTGGATCTACATGTAGTCCTTGTCTACGAAATTCTTTTTCTCTAAAGTACTCCTCTTGTAAATAATTCGTCAAAAAATGGGGATTATTATCATAAGGTTGAAACTCTAAATTAGCATAAGTTTCCCTTCTAATGAAGTTATGCATAGCCATAGCAACTACGATATTTACATGTTTGAAGGAATATAAAGGCATGTCTCGCAAGATGGCAAAGCGTTTCTTTCAAATTCCAAACACTCTCTCAATTGCGCCCCTTAAACTTGAATGGTGATAATTGAAAATCTTCCTTTCATTCTTTGGAAAATGTGCAGTGTTTTAAAAGTGTGGAAGATGATATCCTTCACATTTGTATGGTGGTAGAAGTCTGTTTGTTATGCCGTATCTTAAATCAACCAAATAATATCTGTTTGGATGTAGCTTTGGAAAATTTAATGAAAAATTATTCAAAACTTCTCCAAGTATCCGGCTATCATGGCAGTACCACTGTACCATGCCATCTTGCTAAAACATAAATGAAGCACAAATTGAAGTCACATGCCGCCATCACATTTTGCATCGCGTATCCTTTTATTCCAACAAATTATGCTTGCCTATCAAAAGTCAAATAACACACTATATAAGTAATGTCTATGGCACCAATATAATGAAGAAAGACATGTATCATTTATCGTCTCTTATTTCGATCGGAATAGAGTTGAATTCATGATCAATTGGCATGATGATATTAATGGCTAACAACATGACATTTTGCAATACATGCTTAAGTAGCCTATATGTTGTCTCTCCATAGTGTTGCATAATTTCTTGTAATCTACGCTTTAATCATCCTTTTCCTACCAAATATAAAACATATCAACCATTTTCTTAATTTGAATATTTTTTGTTGGCTTTAGTTCATACCTTTGCTCAAGAATTTGGAAGAATCTCAAGAAGTATGGCGTCTTCATTCTAAAATTCTCATGACAACGAACATGATTAACGTTTAAAACTTCTTCTACCCATATGAGCCCTGTTTGTTGTGAGTTTATTATATAAGGTGTTTTTATCATATACTTTGTAATGTGTCGAGAAGCATGTGCTGCAACAATTAATGTTGTGGTTGACAGAAAAAGGTCATCATCCTCCTTACTGTCATTTTCATTATTATATGGTGATGTCATATTTACTATTAAGTTTACTAAAAGCTAATTTCCAATATAAAATAATAAAGCAGAATTGTATATTAACAACTTATAAATAGCACAGTTTAAATAGATTATAATAATGAATCGAGAATAAAATTATCATACCTGTGTATTTCTTTTTAAATAGGTGAGGGAAAAATTGTAGACTAAAATCAAAGACTAAAAGATTAGAGAGAGAAAGAAAACTTTGAAGAATATGGGTAATTGGAGAATTGTGTGAAATTGGGAGAATGAAATGAGGTGTTTATATAGTTAGGAATAAGGGGAAAAGAAAAAAAAGTCATTTTATCATTGGGCAGCAAAAGGAAAAAAAAATTCAAAATTTGCACCATTGGGCTTTCCAATGGTATGAAATTTTCAAATTGGGCTAGAGAGATTGCGAGAATAATTGAAAGGAAGGAGGGTAGTTTTGGTTTTCCTGGCTAGGTGTCACGGGCCGACCTTGCTAGCACGCAAAGACGCCTATGTAGCACTTGCTAACCCCTCGTGGGTAGCAAGTCAACTTCTCCAATGTCCCTCGGGTGTTAACCCGCAAGGCTAGTGCGCAACAATGTAAGCAAGAAAGCAAATAGAACACAGTTTGCAAGAAAGGGCTTCAACTTCTCATTAATTGAAAAACGACCAAATTACAATGCTATCAAAATACTCTCGACATGGCTACGACATAGGCAAATAGCTTGGTATAGGGAGAGTTACAAGCAACACCAAGACCTTTGACACTCATCCGACAAGCTCGTGTACAACTTTGAATTTTCTCACATATACACCCTCCCCTAAAGAGCTTTCTGCGTCATAGTCCCTCTGGCGGGAAGGAACATCATATTTTCCAGTTGCCCGACTACCCCTGGCTACCTATTTACAAAAATGCCACAATGTGTCATGACATATGCCTATCTACCCACAATGTGCCCATCACAAGGCAAGCGGCCATGTGCGACATGCGCTAGACAAGCTTGGGTTGTGACATTCTCCCCCACTTAATTGGTCGACGTCCTCGTTGACTCAGCTGCTTGAAAGTCTTCAATCTTCTGCTGGAACTCTGATAGATCTTCGGTTTTCTCCCAGCTGGTTTCTTCATCTCCAAGACCTTCCACTTGACTAAGAACTCAAGTCGTGGGCGTCTTCTGATAATCACTCTCCTTTCAGCTAGGATCTCTTCTACTATTCTGCTTAGTGACTTCTTGAGGTTGACTGCTGGCCTGGTTGACTGGTTGCGTGCTGGATCTTCTAGATCAGGATGATATGGCTTCAGGTTGGAAACATGAATCACTGGGTGTATCTTCATCCAGGGTGGAAGGTCGATCTTGTAGGCAACTTTCCCAACCTTGGAAACAATTGGAAGTGGACCCTCATACTTACGAATAAGCTTGTGATCTTGCCCCCTCAGTCCCTTGAGTTATTCCTTCGTGAGCTTGACCAATACAAGATCCCCAACTTGGAACTCCAACTGTCGACGTCCCTTGTCTACCTATTTCTTCATTCTCTTAGAAGCTTTTTCTAAGTATGCTCGGGCAATGTCAATGTTCTGCTTCCAGTCTTTAGTAAAGTGATGTGCTTTAGGACTCTTTCCTGTATAAGGCCTATCAAGTGTGTGTGGTAGGAGCGGCTGCTGCCTTGTAACAATCTCAAGAGGACTCCTGTTTTTCGCAGAACTCTTTTGAGCATTAAAGCAAAACTGAGCAGTGTCTAGTAGCTTTGGCCAATTCCTTTGGTTGACACTAGCAAAATGGCGCAAATATTCCTCAAGCATGCCATTGAATCTCTCAGTCTAGCCATCAGTTTGAGGATAATAGCTAGATGAGATGTTAAGTTGTGAACCGAGTAGGTTGAATAATTCAGACCAGAAAGTCCCTGTGAACCTGCTATCTCGATCACTAACAATGTTCTTGGGCACACCCCAATATTTGACAACATATTTAAAGAACAATTGTGCTGTGTCTTCTGCCAAGCAATATTTTGGTGTCGGGATGAATGTGGTATACTTCGAAAACCAATCCACTACCACCAAGATAGTAGACAAATCTCCCACTCTTGAAAGACTGGTGATGAAGTCCAGAGACACACTTTCCCACGGACGAGTCGGCACCGGCAACGGCTCTAGTAGCCCTGCAATATTCTTCCGCTCAACTTTGTCTTGCTAGCAGATAAGACACGTTTTGGAGTAGTTAACTGCATCCTCTCTTATCTGAGTCCAGTAATACCCCTGTTTCAGAAAGGCATAAGTTCTCTGCCAACCAGGGTGACCGGCCCACAAAGTGTCATGACACTCCTTCATGAGTGTCCTTCACAGGTCCCCTGCTTTGGGAATGAACAATCGGCTTCCCTTTGCCATCAGTAGTCCATCCTCTACCTAGAACTGACGAGTCTTCCCTTCTTTGGCTAGGTTTATGATAGCTTGAGCAACTAGATCCTTATCTAAATTCTCTCGAATGCGCTCTCGCATTGAAGTAGCAACACGACTAGCCGATATGTGTGCTACGTAGGTCATTGCCTCAAGCTCAGCCTTGCGACTAAGGGCATCAGCTGCTTGATTACTTTTCCCCGCCTTGTGCTCAAACTTAAAATCAAACTCTGCTAGAAACTCATGCCAACGGCCCTGCTTAGGTGTCAACTTCAGCTGTGTAAAGAAATAACTAACTCCCGTGTTGTCAGTCTTCACAATGAACTTTAACCCCAACAAGTAATGTCTCCACACTCGCAAGCAATGAATAACAGCAAGCATCTCCTTCTCTTGAGCTGATACCTCCTCTCGGCTTGTGATAACTTATGACTCTCATAAGCAACATGATGATTCTCTTGAAGCAAGACTCCCCCAAGGGCATAATCAGATGTATTAGTCTGAACTTCAAAAGGCTTCGAGATATCTGACAAGACTAAAACAGGATCATTAATCATAGCCAACTTCATGTCTTCCAACGCAGTTTGACATGGCTCACCCCAATGCCAAACTGTGCCCTTCTTCAATAACTCTATAAGGGGCACTGCTCTCCTTGAATAGCCTTCAACAAATCGCCTATAGTAATTTGCTAAACCAAGGAAAGAGTGCAGTTCAGTCACGCTAGTGGGAGTCTTCCACTCTTTGATGGCCTTCACCTTGTCCAAATCCATTCGGACACGTCCTTGCTCAATAATGTGGCCAAGAAACTTGATCCGCTTCTGTGCGAAAGAACACTTCTCCCTTTTCACAAACAACTAATTCTCTCTCAGGATGTTGAAAACCAGCTGCAAGTGCTTTTTGTGATCTTCCAAAGTGGAGCTATAGATCACAATATCATCCAAGTAAACCACGACGAACTTGTCTAAGTAGCCGCGGAAAACCTGATTCATAAGAGTGCAAAATGTGGCTGGTGCATTCGTCAACCCAAATGGCATCACCAAGAACTAAAATGCACCATATCGAGTGACACAAGTCGTCTTCGGCTCGTCCCCCTCCGCAAATAGAACTTGATAATACCCGGACCTCAAGTCCAGCTTTGTGAAGTATTTGGCACCACTCAGTTGATCAAAAAGATCAGCAATGAGCGGTATAGGATAACTGTTCCGCACTGTGACCTTGTTGAGTGCCCGATAATCAACACACATTCGCAGGCTCCCATCCTGCTTCTTCTGAAACAACACCGGTGCTCCAAACGGTGCCTTTGAAGGTCTTATGAACCCTGACTCTAGTAGTTCATTCAGCTGTTTTCTGAGCTCAGCCAACTCAGGTGGTGCCATCCTGTATGGAGCCTTTGCAGGTGGCTTGATGTCTGGCACTAACTCAATCTCATGATCAATACCTCTGTGCGGCGGCAAGGTTTGTGGAAGTTTGTCAGGCATGACTCCTTCATATTCCTTCAAAACTCCCTGTATGGTTGGCGGCACTGGCTCTCCAGCCCTTTGATCCTCAGTAACCAAGGGTACTGCCACAAAAGTAGGTTCATGTCGCTTCACGCCCTTCTTGAACTGAAGAGCCGATAGATGCTTGGTCTCACCAAGTTGTTTGATCACTGCTGGCACAATGGCTGGCTGCTCTCCCATTATTATAAGAGAACTAGCAGCAGGGATTGGAATTGCTTTGTGAGTAAGCATGAACTTCATCCTGAGGACAACATCAAAATCATCAATCTTGGCCACCACAAAATTGACACGGCTTTCCCATGTCCCAAGCTTTACAGACACTTGCTTGGCTTGCCCCGCAGTAGGCAAGGATTTAGAATTCACAGCTTTCATCCGGCCTTAGTCTTTCTCCAACTTTAAGCCCAGCTTCTTGGCCTCCACTTCATAAACAAAGTTATGGGTAGCCCCAGTGTCCAGCATGACACTCGTAGCCGGCTTCCCACCAAGATGGCCATTTACAAACATGAGACCCTTATCCCCGCTCTTCTTGGAACTCTCAGCATGCTTCTTGAGTGCCCCAATAAACCGCAATGACCCCATCCTAGGCTGATCTTCATCAGACTCGTCCTCATCCTCATCCTCATTAGCATGACTTTGAGGTGCTTTACGAACCGAAGCTTGCAAAGCATTGAGTGCAGTTTTCTGTGGACATTCCGCAACTCTATGCGGTCCATTACACAAGAAACAAGAGATTGTCCTTGGTTTGGAGGTTGAGACAGACCTTCGTGATGATTGTGGACTATTGGAGGGGTAGGAAGGTTACCTCTGATCCCCTCCCCCACTTTTGTTCTTTCCTGGCTTGCCAAACTGTCTGCCATTGCCTCCACTAGAAGATTGTTGTGGTTTCTTACTAGCAGAGCTTTCAGGAGCGTAGTCTGTCAAGCGCTCGGCTGCCACCTGAGCTATGGCCAAATCCTTGACCCACTGTCGTTGAAGTTCGGCCCTCGCCCATGGCTTTAAGCCTTCAAGGAAATAGAACATTTTATCTTTCTCTGACATGTCACGAATGTCTAACATCAGCCCCGCAAATCTCTTCACATACTCCCGGATAGTCCCTGTCTGTTTCAACTCCGTTAAGTTGAGCCGAGCGATGTACTCGACGTTCTCCGGAAAGAATTAGGCCTTCAGCTCTCGCCTCAAATCTTCCCAGGTGTCAATTACGCATCTACCATCTTGTATGTCAACATACTTTGTCCTCCACCTGAGTTTTGCATCTCCAGCAAGGTACATCGTAGCTGTTGTCACCTTTGCTTCTTCCGAATCCATTCTCACTGCTCGAAAGTACTGTTCCATGTCAAATAGAAAGTTTTCTAACTCCTTTGCATCTCGTGCTCCTCCAAAAGCCCGAGGTTCAAGAACTTTCATTCGACGTTGCCCCACATTCTCAGCATACGGGTTGTGGTTGTCATTACCCACCGCTCTCATGGTGATATTGACATTGGTGTTCAACTCACCAAGTTCATCTTTCATGATGGCCATGTCCTCCAAAATTTCACCACGCATGGTGTGGACCGCACCCTCCAGTTGTGCTTGGGATTGGTCGATACTACAAACTCGCTCCTCGAGCTCAACAGCATTGTCACCTGTGCCTTGGACATTCTTATTCCTCTCGAGTGCCCGCACACAGCTGACAAGTCCTTCAAGGGTAGTCACCCTTTCAATCAATCCGGGTATGTCAAACTCTTTCAATGACGCCCATATGTCTATCATGGAGTCAAACACTCCAGCAAGCTCGCCCAGTTGCGAGTCAATCCAATCGAACTTTTGTTGATTCGTCATTCCTTTCATCATGACAACAACCAACTACTACTTCCTCAGCGGTTCGGAACGTAGCTCTGATACCAACTGTCATGGGCCGACTTTGCTAGCACGCAAAGACGCCTATGTAGCACTTGCTAACCCCTCGTGGGTAGCAAGTCAGCTTCTCCAATGCCCCTCGGGTGTCAACTCGCAAGGCTAGTGCGCAACAATGTAAGCAAGAAAGCAAATAGAACATAGTTTGCAAGAAAGGGCTTCAACTTCTCATTAATTGAAAAATGATCAAATTACAATGCTATCAAAATGCTCTCGACATGCTATCGACATGGCTACGACATAGGCAAATGGCTTGGTGTAGGGGGAGTTACAAGCAACACCAAGACCTTTGACATTCATCCGACAAGCTCGTGTACAACTTTGAATTTTCTCACATATACACCCCCCCCCTAAAGAGCTTTCTGCGCCATTGTCCCTCTGGCAGGAGGGAACATCATATTTTCCAGTTGCCCGACTACACCTGGCTACCTATTTACAAAAATGCCACAATGTGTCATGACATATGCCTAGCTACCCACAATGTGCCCATCACAAGGCAAGCGGCCATGTGCGACATGCACTGGACAAGCTTGGGTTGTGACACTAGGACAAGGTTAATATTTTTAAGAAAGGAGAAGGGCAGAGAGGGGAAAAAATTAGGCCACCATGGCACAAGCCTACAGCGGCCCAAAAGCTTAGCATGGACAACTTCTTAGACTCAGGCGTGGCCGTTGCTTGGGCTGCTACGCAGCCTCGGCGGCCCGTTAAACAACTAACACGTGTTCGTGTCATGGCCAAACTGGGCCTAAAGGTTAAATTACCTAGCACCCTCAGGCTAGTTTCTTTCTCTTCTTTTATCATATTATGTTCGATCCAAACAAAAATAATCAAATCCCTTTGGTCAATTCTTTCATACTTTCACCATACGCGACTTGATCTAAAAAAGAGTCTTTAGCCTGTAAAATTTTAGAAACGATAAATTCTTAATTTTTTAGATAACAATAGTCGTCATATGAAAAGTTTGTGGTCTTTAGAATTTTACACGATGATAGTGGAGAACACTCAAAAATAACTTTTTAAGCTTTTACAAGAGTACAGTTAAAAAAAAAGCCTTATACTTTGATAAAGGAGTACTTCCTAAAAAAACTTTACACATTTTCCCTTAAAAAGAAAAAGCATCTAAGCACGCTCGAGAAAGCACCTGAGAATGCTAGTTTCTTAAAATAGTAGGGATAATAATATTTTTTTTACTTTGTGAAACTCAAATATTATGAAACATGTTAATTAGTGAGGAAAAAAAAACATCAAATTCTTTTCTTTTCTTTTTTTTCTTTCTTTTTTATGATTATAATAAGAAAAAATTTAAAAATAATTTGATTATAATCTATTAAAAAAAATTTAACCAAACACTGAGCAACTATATTATTTGATTATAATCAAAACCAAACAACTTCTAAATCATTTATATATATGACAACATGGGGACCTATATGACTACGCATCATGTTAATATATTGTTTGCCACCAACCACATGCAACCTCTTCCACTTATAGTTGGTTGTCACCAGTCAGTCAGCAACCTTGTCCACCCACCATCGATTGCCATCTACCGCCACCATCGACCCATAGTTAAGATATGTTGGAGTGATGAATATTGTTGAGACTCGCCTAAATATGACAACCACCTTCGTTAGGGCATACCAGAGATAACGACAACACTGTCGAGAACCAGATGATGATGAACACCATCATGACTCTTCAGAGATAACGACCATCACTGTTATGTCCCTCAGAAGAAGACAACAAACACTATTGAGACCCTTTGGAGACAATGACAAACACCATCGAGATTCTCTGAAGACAACTAGAATGATAGCCATCATCAATAACCGTTGAAGACAACAATCTAATAATTAAAGCATAATTTCGATTATAATTATTTATGTAATATAAACTTATAAATTATAATTTTAACTAATACTAAGGACCAGTTTGGTTTGACATTTGAAAATCAACGTTTTAGATAATTGATTTTGCTAGTAGAGATTATAAAAAATTTAATTTTAGTATAATCTGTTTTGTGCTTTGTTAGTTATCCAAAAAAATGATTTTGAATCATAAGAATATTAAAAAATAAAAAATTTAGGATATTTTTATCAAAAAATAATATAAAAGTCGGGTCTTATAATTTGCTAAAAGTGTATTCAGAAAAAGCTAATTAATTTCTAAAAAATAGACTAAAACTGTATTGGACATTTAACCAAAAGTATTTTCAATTTTAATTAAACATACTATTACACAAGCTAAACGTGATTTTCAGTTACAAATGCCAAACACATACTCCAAACACAAAGCCAAACTAACCATAAATCTAATAAAATTGGAAATTGGTTTTGTGATATTATTTTTCTGTATCCAAATGCATCCTTATATCTCTAGCCCTCCGACGATTAGAAATTGGTTTTGTAATACTTCTAGAAAACTACACTAAACGTACGATACAATGTACCATACTCAAGTTATGGTACTGATTATGTTTTAGCTCAATGGTAAACTTGTTCCAAAATTTTGTTTAAATTCAAAACAAAAACACATTAGGAGTACCAAATGCGTTTGTCATTTAGTACGTATAAATTTTATAAAACTCATTGTAACTCAACTAAAAATTAAATCTTAATTAGTTATTTAAATTTTAATAATATTAAAATACTACTGTTTTACTCCAATTGTATATTTAACATAATTACAATTAAATCTCATAATACATATTTTATTTTCATAAAAAAAAAAAAAAAAACATTTTGATGTGGACCTATCCGTCAAACACTCTAAGCATAGAACTAATAAACAAAAAAAACAAAAAATTATTATTAATATTAATTTATCTACTTATATTTAAAATTATTTTATTTTATTAAATTTTTAGGATTTGTGTTGTTGACGTAGATTCTATGAAAATTAATTAATGAGACACCTAGATATTTAAAATTGAACTATAACTTTCCAATCACTCATTGTTGTACACCACATTTCGTCCATTTCTGCTTGATCATCATTCCCTTCAACCTTGCTTTAATTAAGAAATTCAATCACTTTCAAACTTAGAAGTCTTCAACAGCTGTAGCCTTCCAAATGCCAATCTACACCATTTCCACCTATTACAGTTGCTACTTCCATTGATTTGGAAAATATATTAGTGAGAAACTCATCTCTGGGTAAACAAATAAAATTACTTTTGAATTTGTTATAATTTATCTGAATAATTAAAATAAATTCTCATACTCGTAGTTGATTGAAATTTTTATAATTTAAGAAAAAAAAAAACAAAGTTTTTACAAGTACCCCGTACTAAGTATTATAATTTCACATTTGAACATGATAATAATTTCTCTAGAACGATGAAGTTAGCCAATATAAAACAAAAGATCAATCAGTATATACCACAAAACATTGTACTTATACATGAACAACACATTACAAGCTGTAATTAAAAAATTCAACATGGCCACACAATTTTACAATTTGTGCTGAACCTTAGCAAACCCATTCATGATCAATACATTTCTAAAACCTCATATTTCCATCAATCTTGCAAGCAATTGGTTTTCTGATGCATATAATCTCATCTCTCATTGTCTTCCAACTCTCATCCCCCTACCAAGTCCCAAGCCATAGCTTTGTTTCTTTTTTACATTGAGCATCACACCATGTGCAATTATGTGCATAAATACATAACTAAAATCAGATATAATGAACATGCCACAAAAATGTATTCAACCCATCATAAAACCAGAACATTTAGTCTCAACTCGTTAAACCATATTAAGTCTAATCTAATCCGTTAAGACAATGAAGAAACCAAATAGTATCAGGCAATCCAAAAAGCTGGTTAAAATCTAAAAGCACAGACCCAAACTAGATTATTAAGATTCAGGAAAGAGCAGGATCTCTTACACTCACATGATTCAGAGTTAAATTCAAAATCAATCCACTGGCTGATCAACTTCAGCATATGCAGTTTCAAGTTGAGCTTGCTCAGCTTCTTGCACCTCCTTCTCTGTCTTCCTACCCTTCTTTGACTTGTAATATACACTCATGAAGGTCCCAACAGCTCCATACTTCCTCCTGCAATGCTCATAGAGCCCAGCATCAAACATCCTCCAGAAGTTTTTCTCACTAAGTTCAGACACTGCATACTGTGGCTGGTATCCATGATTTTCAATCAACCAGTTTTCCAGTCGATGAACTGCCTCTGCACCATCAAATACCTCACCCCTCAAGACAGGGCCTGGTGCATAGTAGACTCCAACATCTGTATACATCTGAGCATAATGTGTGTCCCCCTGCCTGTGATGTAGCTCAAAGCCTGGTTCAGGGTAAATCATAGTCTTAACGGGGAGCTTGTACATTTTGTGTGGGCAGAGCCAAAGGGGATATACCTGATATATCAACCATGAGAATATTAGGGGAAACATAGGTAACATAAATGCAACACCCAAAATGTCTTAACAATTGACACCCCCACAGTATTACTTTGCTAATCAGGGAAACTAAATGCTTAAACACGGGTTTTTTTCGAGAAACATTAAACATACTAGTTACTTCCAGGAGCCTGCCAATCAATATTACAAACCCCCTTCACAAGAATCTCAATTGCACATGCTTAATTTGGAACTGTCTTGGAACAATCAATACAAGTTAATATAAATGGACACAAACAATATATTTATCACTTATCAAATATATAAATGGACATATCAAACTTGCATACTAACAGAATGAGACCGAGCCCGTCCAAAACTTGTGCTTCCTCTTATAAAATATATGGTTTACTGTTAATGCAACAATTTAAATGATGTGTTTCTAATGGGTATGCTAAGAGCACTTCTTAAGATGCAATAAACACAGTAGTTAGCATGTAAAATATATTAGAGCAACAACTCATGAATTTTAAATCACAAAAATCAAGGCCAACTACTGTATTAAATGAACAATGGTTTCTGCTTCAATCATCTTAAGACTTCCCTCAGGGGCACTTGTTAGAAATGTCCATAAAAATTTTAATATGAATACAAATGTCGGAAAATAAATAAAATAAAACAATGGGACAAAAATATACCTCCATTTCGCGGTCAACCCATTCTAAAGCATCTCCAACCTTGTGCAAAGGAACAAGCATGTCCTGAATGACATGCATTTCATGGTAATAGTTTCTGATAGCTTCACCTTGAGTGGCTTTAAGCAGGGAAACTTTTGGTGGCATCAGCCAGCCAAAGAGAAACCTAAACCACAATTGATCTGCAAACGGTAAGATAAGCTTACCCTCCCAATACAAACACCTAGTGTGTCTGTGGTAGTACTCTCTGGTTGGAATATACTCTATAAACTCTCCTTTCTTTAGCGCAGTCTGGGCATGTTGGTAGAACCAGGGTTTAAACCACCATCCAACACTGTTGGTCACATTCCCCTTCTTCTTAGCCTCTTCTTTTGAAGCATATTTTCCAGTCATGCATACAGCTTCCGTTGGAGAATAAATCATGGTTTCAACAAAATCTGGAACCTTCTCAGAATTATCCAGTTCGCCATAGCTAGGAGCAAAAGAATCGAGGTATCCTTGTGCAAGATCTTTCAGGTTACCCACAACAGGTTTGTATGTCAACCTCATGTACTCTTTGATGGGTATAAGCTTAATCTCAGCAGAGACAAGAAGCCCCAGTGTCCCTTGGGACCATGGAATAGCATGAAAAAGATCAGAATACTCATTGTCCTTGGTAGCTCTGACAACACGACCATCTGCCAAAACAATCTCAAAAGCCACAACAGTATCAGAAAATAGGCCATAAAGGTGAGAGCTTCCTTCAATCCCATAGCCATTAATGAGGCCACCAACAGTAAGATCGTCTAGCTCGGCAACCACAGCAAGGGCTAGATTCATTGGGACTGTAACCCTAGTGATCTGTCCCATGTTAACTAGGGGCTCAACTCTAGCAACCATTCTCTTTTCGTCAATTTCAAGTATATTCCGGAAAGAAGATAAATCTACTTCAAAATGACGAGCCCGCTTATAGTCAACATTCCGCATTCCAACCGCAATCCAAGGTTTACGGGCAGTACAAACCAGACCATCTTTTGATGGATTCCTCTGTTTGAGGCGTTTCACAACTTTCTTGACATTTTCATCATGTTCCTTCTGGCGCTTCTTGAAAGATTTCATTTCGGATCTTACATCCCCCAAGTAAGTGAGGAAATAGATGGTGAATGAGATTGGAAGGACCACAAAAATAACAATGATCCATCGAAATTTAACAAAATAGTCCACCCAGATCTTCTTCCTCTTTGGACGCAGGGGGGCCTCAAGATCCGACATTGCAGGGAATAAATGCCTCTTGGCTGTTAAAAGGAACGAAAAAAATAATTTGTTAATCAGTAGAAATTGCGTAAGGATCAAAAAGTCAGATTCAGGATACATTAAAAAAATTATTCACTTTTAAAGAACCAGCTGAAAATGAGTGAAAAATGTGGGAATTGTAAAAGAGAATAATAAAGTCCTACAAAATACTATGAAAGTAAAAGAAAAGATTCAAACATTTCCCAACTCTTAAATGTTAGAATTTATATAATGAACCTTGGCAGCTGCAGCATTCATTCTTACAAATGTCACGCGGACCAACTATTTTGAATTTTCCATTCACTCTGTTCTAAGGAAGTGTTGAAATAACAAATAGGCGGGTCTTCGAGACAACTATGTGGTGAAGAGCTCCTATCTGAATCAATTATATTGGACATGTGCTTACGGTTCAACTTTACATTCATCAAAACCTAAACTCTTTCTGTTACAATTGTAAACTGAGAAAAAAACTTTGTCTGAAAGCATGGTACAGGATTAGATAAGACACGAGCAATGGATGATAAGAATGTGACTGTTACAAATGTTTTTCAAAATCACAACACCACTTCCAGATCCCAGTATTTAGAGTTTAAAAGTAAAGGATAAAATATTCCTCCATAAATAACAATCATTTTAAAGCATAACGTTTCTGAAAGAGAAGGCTCTACACTTTTACTTAGGGGAAAAAAAAAAAAAAAAAGCATAACGTTTCTATTTCACCAGAACATAAAGCAGAAGGTAAAAGTTATAAGACAGTGAAAAGCATAGAATCGCCAGTTTCAACTGCACAAGGATGTGCAAGGGATCATCAGTTCAGTTTTAGCATCAAAAGGTTCTTTGAGGACAACTTGCTTATTAATTAAACTTTTTTTTTTTTTAAATCTTGTTAAACTACAACGAATTAAGAAATGGCCACGACAAGCAACCCAATAAATCAAACTGATGGCACATTTGGGCAATGTTTTCCCCAGTAAAGTACACAGGACAATTCCAGAAAATAATAATAATAAGTGCTCAAGATGATATAATCAAACATGTAATTGTGACCATCAGATTAGGTTAAAATAAGATATACACATGTAATGCCAGTCTTCTCAACCATTGTAAAATTAACAATTATCCCAAAAACTAACATATAATGGCCCTACATTGTATATCAAGGATCGGATAACACACTAATAATGTAATGCAATGCAGTGATGGGAAGAAGCAGCGAGAGGAGGGATTTCAACCCAATCGAACCTAAACGCTGGTCAAAACTGTACAAGAGTTAACTCTGAAAGATGCAATAAAACTAATGTACATTCAATGCAGAATCAGTGAGATATTGACATTTTGATAAGATCTACGAAACAACAAAAAGTGAAACAAAAAAAAATAAGAAGATAAAAAATCAAACACTTTTACAGGATTACAGATCAAGATCTAAGCTTCCTAATTGCGTCAACAACATTAAAAAAGAAAAAAAATTCGGGTTCAGAAAACTAATAAACTGGAAACCCAGTTGGGGTTCAAACATATCGATCTAATCAAAAGGTAAAAATTACCCATAATCACAGATAGAGAAATGTAGAAATACAGAGAAGCTTAAGCAAAAGGAGAGTACCTGAAGCAAGAGAAGAGAAGCTGAAGCACACTAGGTTGAGGGCTCAGATGGTGTTTAAGTAAGAAACGTGATTCACAGTGTGAGAGTGTGGACTGGAAACGAATTAGAAACAAGGAAACGCAAAACAGGATGCGATTTCTGCAAATATATTTAAAAAATTCAAATTGAGAGAGAGAGAGAGAGAGAGAGAGAGGAATAAAACAAAGAAATCGGAGAAATCGAAGACAGATCAAAACCCACCAAGAGCCGTCCCAAACCCAATCAGATTCGCTGGCAGCACGTTTGAAACCACATTCATGATTGCATAACCATGTGAGTGACAGACAGCTGACTGACATCTTATTTGCTTATTATTTAAGTACCCACACTCCTTTTTCAGGGCATCCGAAAATAGTTTAGTAAGTATTGTCAACATACGTGTGAAATTGATGTTCTTTCAATTTTGTCTACCGTCACAGTAAATGGGCTGCCCACCATGTGACAAAACAAGTGAAGATGTATCTATTTTCAGTAATAACTGTAAGAGCTAATTAGTATTCTTTATAATCGAAATGATAATCCTATCTTTGAAAAAAAAAATTAAATTCAAATTAAACTCTAACACTGTATTTGAAAGATGCTAAAATTAGAGAAAAGAAAGAAAGGGAGTTCATGCTATGCACTAGAAAAGTTTAAGACATGATAGATTAATAATGTATATATTTTTGAAAATTGACTTTTGTAAAGTTAGAATTACACAAAAATTTATAAAAACTCATTTAGAAGATTATTTTTTCTTTTCAAGTGAGAATATTTTTTTTTTATATACGAATCAGTTCATTAAATTTGGTAACCCCACTTGTCTTTTATTTTTTAAATTAGTCATTTGTATATTTTTTACTATTTTTTTTAATTACACCTTTACAAAATATTTTTATTCTAAAATAAAATCTTACAATTCATCTTTTATTTTATTTTATTGATTAACAAATAAATTGAATGTTTAAAAAGTTAAAAAGTGATAATGATAAGATTCAAGACCAAGTTTTAGAAATAAATATTAGTGAGATGACAGTTGATACGAAGACAAAGATTTAAGATGGAATATTGATTTTTCCTTTCGAATCTTTATTAGCTCTGCTGTATTAATAAATTGCTTTTGGTGGCATATACTTTTAATTTGCATTTAGATTCTTTGTTATGGGGTATATACCCACCAGAAGAAAAAAAAAATGATTCTAATGATACTATAATATAGAGAAAAAAAATGATCTATCAGTGGGTTTTCTCTTAATCAGTCAATTTATATCTATTTAAATTTATTTATTTTCTAAATTTAATTAAAGGAAAATCATTCATATTAGAGATAGAAATTTCATTAAATATAATGTATACATTACAATTTTTTCTGAAAATTTTGAATTTTAAACAATAGAATATATTTATTGAGATCATAGACTATCTTTTATAAGAAAGCATTTGTGATAATCCTTTTAACTTAACGTATATGATAGAATGTTATAATCCAATAATTTAATTCGTGCTTTAAAATTTATATACGTAATATATGTTATTAGGTCAATACAATATAATAAGAATATTAAATGAATGAACATTAAATTGGATAATAATAATAATAATATTAACAATATGTATATATATATATATTCCCACTTTTAATAATAATAATATTAAAAATATGTATATATATATATATTCCGGTTAGGTGGTAAATTGAAGTATGTAGGGTGGAGTTCATTAGCATATGTTAATTGAGGAATTAATAATTTTGTTACAAACACAAAAATGACAAGTTGTCTATATATATATATATATATATATATATATGTATATATATATATATAATTGTAGAAATATCTCACAAAATGTGTGGCACATGGTTTTTCATCATTATTTTATTAAGTCTCTTTTTACTCTTCTCTTTTCTTTTGGCTGCCGTTTACCTGGGTGTGAGAATTGACTAGTGTTTTCTACTGCTTGGGTTGCTGGAATCTTGGGAGAGAAAAGGTGCCGTGAACCTTGTGCTCTGCCATCTAAGTTGAAGTTTTGGGTGAGTGTGGATCCTTCTTTCCAAGTTAGGCCGTGGGTGTGATGGTTGACGGAGGTTAGAAGCTGAGTTTGAAATCAGCAAATCAGCTGGAAGTACCCCCACCATCCCTTCACTTGGTTGCCGAAATTCCCTGCTTCTTGTACTTGGAGAAACAACCAGTTATACCTCCTATTTCCTTGCCTAAGAACCTCCTACTTCTTTTGTTGATCAAATTAAGTTCAAGGTAAAATATTTTTCCTCTTGACCGTGGGTTTTCTTTTTCTTGTTGGGTTGTGATTGTTTTGAATTGTTGCTGGCTGCTTGTTTTGGAAGGATGGCCATGAAAATGATCCATAAGGTGAGCTTTGAAGATTGTTGTGAGCTAGCGATGCTAAAATACCAGCCGTGAAGACGAAGGCAGTTGAGCAGGGCGTGAGTGGGGAGGATTGAAAACAAAAAAAGGATGGGACAAGGTGTTGTTATGGTGTTCTAATTGTGGATGTTGAAATCGTGAGGAGGTAGAATAGAATCAGCCGTCCCATATTTATTTTGGCCTTCATCATGTTGCACGGCTGAAGTATGAACTAAAGCAGCCAATATGCTGCTATAACCTTGAGAGTTATATAATAATTATAATAATAACCCTTGCTTAATTCGGACAATTTGTTCATGTAAATTGAGAGGCAAACCGTGAACTGTGTATGGGGATTTGTTAATGATCTTCCTAATAGGTGAGTTAGAAATCGAGATAAGTAAGTTGGACTATAATTAAGTTAACTTAAAAAAAGAAGAAGCTAGATGCAAGTATCAAAAGTAAGAATCGGAAATATGTTAATATTTAGAAGTTTAAATTCAAGTTATTAATTAGGTAAATTACTAATGGGTATAGAAATAATTGTATAAGTTAAGAAAATCATGAAATTTACTCTAGAATAATTTTATTAGTAACATATGAATTGATGGTTTTCAACTCCAGAACGTGTCGAGGATATTCCGACACAATCACAGACTAGACACACTGACAGATCGTATTCGTAAACTTGTGTGAATTACGTGTACTATAGTTGTCAGATTGTTATGTGTAATTACATGTATATTTGAATTGATGTGCTATATTGAAGAATAAACAAGTACATTATTTCAGTGTTTATTGAATTATATTTGTTTAATATTGATTGTGATTGATAAGGGCCAACACGTGAAAATTTTTTGAAAAATAGTTTTCATCCTTGAAATTAATAATCCAACTGCACCTAGATTATTTAAACTTACAAGTTTATATAAGTTATTCTGATTCTGACAATTGTTTTAAAAACTATTAGAGTACTCAGCTCCCGTGGGATGGATTTGTGTACGGAGAATAATTTATTGTGCAGGCGCGTAAATGCCCGGTGGGAGAGATGTTATGTGGGGCTGAGTTACTCGTTGGTCCTTTACTTGTTTAGTTGATTGTGTAATTATTGATTGACATGTATGATTTAGTTGCTGTTTTGGGACAATGAACTTTGATTGTATGATTATAATAACTACGAATGTGAATCAAAAGATTTGAGCATGAATTATAATTTATGATATTTATGTTGTATGATGCTTGTGAGACCCCAATTACTCAATGTGTACGTTAAAAATTCTCGTACGTAATATATACATACACTAATATACATACATATAATTATTAATGATGAATTGAACTACATTAAGGAGAGTTAAATATCGAGAAATTTTGGTGTGAGTCATATAAATATCTAATGGAGGGTGGAATTTGTATATACATATATATGTAGATACATATATAAATATATATATATATATATATATATATATATATATATTTTATAATTATTTAAAAAGCCTAAGCAATTGTGTGGTATAGTTTTTTTTTATTATTTTATTGGGCTCCTTTTTTGGCTTGATTTTTTCTCTTGCTGGTATCTTCTCTCCAGAGAACAAGAGGAACAAACCGACCTTGTCTCCCCTGCTCCACCACTCCTCCATTATCTTATCTCTGTTTTCAGCCAAAACCATACCGTATTCAGTGAACTATCCTAGCAGTTGGACTTCCACCTGTGCAACGCAAGCTGCCGATTTCCTTCCACCTTTGGCAGCGGCGAGCTTCCATTTCCAGCCATGGCAGCAACCGTCCCTGCATCTTGGTGGCTTTAATTGGGTGGCTGTGTTCTGTACCTCCATTTCCTCATTTTTCAGCCTTCCTTCCGTCCAAACGTGAGCCTCCTTGGTGGCAGAATGCGTGGCAGTTGGTGAGTATTCTATTTTCTTTTGTTGGCAAGGAGCTTATGGGTAATAGTTTGAAAAGTTGAATGTGGTCACCTGGAATGATTGGCAGCAACTTGTTGCTGTTGCTTCGTTCCTCCTTGTTTCCAATTTTCGTGGTGGCGGTTCTGGCCGTGGGGTTGTGGTGTGGAAATTAGAGTGTTACTATGAGTTGAATGGGGTTGAAACTCCCCTCTGTTTAGGCAACAATTTGCCATCTTGGTGGCCGGCCAATTATTTCATTCCATGATGGTGGAAAGTTTTGATAGTTTTGGTCCTCTAGCTTGATTGTGTGGAGAAATGATTAGGAATGTTGTAATTTGGGTTTGGCTGCCTCTGTTTTGAGCAGCACTAGGAAGCCTTCAATTGTTCTTTTCTTGACCGTAGGGAGGGCAGTAGAAGAGAAATTCCAAGAAGTAAGGTATGGCTGGAAAAAAAAAAAGGATAATAAGAAAAATATATATAAATGAAAAATTGGAATTAATTATACGAAATACAAATCGAGGCAATGTTTAAATGCGATTAAATATAAAAATATTCTTATAATAATCATATTAGTAGCATGTGAGACATACATATACACACATATATGTGTGTGTGTGAGTGTGTGTTTTGGAATTTTAGAAGTAACAAAATAATGATTACTAAGAATAACATATGAATTTGAAATTTTCAACTTCAGGTCGTATTGAGGACATTCCAACGCCTTTGCAGACTAGACGAACTGACGAGCCTTATTTGTGAACTTGTGAGTGAATCATGTGTTTTATGGATATCAGATTTTGTGTGCCATTACGTATATACATGAATTATATGAGTTATACTAACATCTAAGCAAATGAGTGATTTCAGTAATTTGATTGAATGATATGTGATTGACATTGATTGTGGTTGATAAGGGCCAACTCGTGAACATTTTCTGGAAAAATGATTTTAAAAAAACTGTTGGAGTGCTCAGTCCCGGTGGGATGGATTTGTGTACGGAGATTAATTTGGTGTGTTGGCGCGTAAATGCCCGGCATGGTGTGATATTGGTGTGCGGGGCTGGGTTACTCGTTGGCCCTTTTTTTGTTTAGTTGATTGTATAATTGTTGATTGATTTGTCTAAGTTGGTTGCTGTTTTGAGATTGTAAGTTAAGGGAATTGTGATTATATGATTATATGATTATAGTAATCACGTAAGTGTATTAATAAATTTGATTATGAGTTGTAACTTATAATTTTTGTGCTGTGTGATGATGGTACCCATAGGGTACATGAGTTACTCATTGAGTCTTGGTGACTCACCCTTTCCTTTGTGGTATTTTGTTTTAATTTTCAAGAGATAACAGTTGATCGCTATACAGGCCCATTTGCCGAGTCTGTAGCGGCAAGGTATATCTCGAAAATCGCACATATGGAGCGTAAAGGACAATACTTGCAGTCACATAGGATGTCGTGCATGAATGTAATATAGTTATATATTGTGATTGTTATGGTGTAATGCTTGTTGTCAGGGCGGAGCCCTTTGTATATTCTGATGTTTGGTTTTTCTATCGACTTGAATGCAGGTTATTTGTTTTATTATGGGATGTTATACCATATAGGGATATTCTGCCAAAAATTTCTATAAATTGTTTTATGTTTGTCTATCTGCATATTCAGGGTTACAGGGGTATGAACATCCATTCCTCTGGCCAGTCACACCTTCATTTGAGGGTGTGACAATGCTAATACCCGTAAGGTACGTGATTTACTCACTGAGTCTTTGTGACTCACCCTTTCCTTTGTAGTCTTTTTTTTTTTAGTTTGCAGAAAACCGTGGTTGACCACTATACAGGGCTACCTGCCGACTCTGTAGCAGCAAGTTATACCTCGAAAATCGTACACTTGGGCTGTAAAGGACAATACTTGCAGTCATCTAGGATGTCATACATGGTTGTAATATATTTACATATTGTGATTATTATGGTGTGTTCTGTTTCGTTGGGAGTGGAGCCCTTTTATATATTCTGATGTCTCAATTTACTATCGACTTGAATCCAAGTTATTTGTTTATATTATTGGCATGTTTCACCGTATGAAGAACCTCTGCCATTCCATAAATTGTTTTGTGTTTAATTGCCTGTACCGATTTTTATTTTAACTCTATGACATTTTGGTAATATTGATTATAATGTATTTTTAAATCATGAAGCATACTATGTGCATATTCAGAGTCTCAGGAGTATGGACATCCATTCCTCTAGCTAGTCATACCTTCATTTGAAGGTGTGATAGCATTTCACTTATACCTCTCTCCGCACTTGTTTAAATTACTAAATCTAATTATATTAATAGAACCAAGGTGTGGACAACGAAAACATGTCAAATTCTTGTTCTCAAATATAACAATTAGTTAAGGTGCACATAAATTTAAACATGTGTAAGATAAAAATTTGTGTCACGTCATTAGTAATATTATAGTCATTAGTTACAGTTGAAGACAGAGTCATTAGTTGAAGCTAAATGACTTCAGTTGTCATACCCTTCACGGAGGCATGACCGGCCGAGAGATTGGATAACCAAATCTCTGTAACCCAGACTTCAAAACAAAGAAACAAATACGACTTGATACTAAAAATAAATTTATTAAAGGAAAAGTTAACTGTAAAAGTTTGTTTAGTAACACAAATAACAATTTATTAAAAATTTTAGCAAAGTTTTCCCCATAACGTGGAACATGCCCAAAATTGCTAACATGTAAATTCTTGATCACATTCAACTAAATAACAACAGAGACAACATAACCAAGAAGCTCTGCTCTGGTAATACCATAAACTATAATAAATTGACTCTTTACACAAATAACTCATAGGAACCCAACATCCTAATTGTGACTGCAAATTTTCATCATTTAACTTCAAGTATGAGATTCCAAAAATTACCTTGCCATACTTTATCGGCATGTCACGAGCTTGTCAAAGCTATATGTTAAAGTCCTGCTAAAAAAAATATCAATAAAAAAGGGTGAGCCCACGGACTCAGTGAGCAAACAACGTAACTTGAGGGTACCAGCATCAATCAAAGCACATATATTACCATTTAATCTCAAGTAATAATATTCATGTCTTAATTAATAATACATGCACATACCTGTAGTTCTCGTAAAACTACGATTCACATATTTCACCAACATATATTAATCAATTCAAATATCCAAAGTTCACAATTCCAAACACAACAATTAAAACATTACAATGCAAGAAAAATGGCCAACAAGCAACTCAGCCTCGCACAACAGTATCTCCCTCTACCGGGCATTTACGGGCCACACAACAGATTAATTTTCATACATAATCCATCCTACCGGGACTGAGTACTCTACTTTTAAAACATTTATCAGATTCAGAATATTTCAAAAATTTCAATCAGAAGATCTTAGGTGCACTTGGATTTTTTTCTTTCTGAATTAAAAATCATTTCTCATAAAATTTTACTTTGTTGGCTCAAATCACAACCAATGTCACACAAATATAATTCAAATAAATCATTAAAATATTACACTTGCGTATTTTTTTCATATAGCATATCTATTCAAATACACACACAATTTGCACATAATAATCTCGCAACCAAAATACATGTAATTCACTCACTACTTATGGACGTGGCTCGTCAGTCCATCTACTCTGCGAAGGTATCGGAATGTCCTCGACACGTTCTGAAGCTGAAAATCAAAAATTCATATATTACCTACAATCATTCATTCGAAAATTAGTTTCACGATTCCTTTATTCTATATAATTAAAATTAAAACATTCCTTAAGAATTAAGTCCATTTTGGTCATTATTTTAACTTCTACCACTTAAAATGTTCTTAGTTCAATTTATGTTCCCATTAACCTAACTATTACTTATCCTAGCATTTATGTTTCATTCCTCGATTTCAAATTAACTAATTAACTAATTAACTAATTACCTAACTTACATTAAGGATTTAAACTAAATCTTTTTAATGTTAACATGCTTTTACTTCCCACTCTTAATTCATATACTTAATTAATTATTATTATTAATTTATTTTAATTTTATATTAGCATGTTTGTAACTTAACTTATGTATTTCATATTCCACACTCAATTTAAAGAAACTTCAACTAACTAAATTAAATTAATTCTTTAATCACATACCCTTCAAGATTAACACACACCTAATCAAATTCTAAGATCCCTTCAATTGCTACTGCAAATTCTAAAGGAATAGATGAAGCATCCAATCTTAGCTAAAGGAATAGATGGCAGAGAAACTGTAATCGAATATAAAGCTAAAAATATACCAATATAGTTAGGAAATAAAAAATTTCTTATTCCAAAGATATTATGTTTTCTTTTAATGCATGGAGATATGTTGCTAGGAAATAATTTCCTACAAAAATATTTTCCTTTAAAATTAGATAATAATTGCTTAGAATTATCTCTGAATAATTCTAGAATACCTATACCTATACTTGTAGAGCATAAGTATAGATGTGACAAAGGATTTGAACCTTTTAAGAAAAAAGGAGAAATTCAAACCTTAGAAACTTCACATTGGTTATACAGACAGTTAGAACCAAACTTTAGTGAAGATCCTTTAAAACTATGGGAAAGAAGTTTTAGATATTGTAGTCTAAGATTAAGTGATCCCACTAAAATTATTAGAGTCAAACCTATGGTCTACACCAAACAGGATATAGACGAGTTTAAGATTCAAATAAAAGAACTTATAGATAAAGGATTAATAGAATCAACTACTAGTCCTCATTCTAGTCCAGCTTTTATGATAAGAAACCACTCCGAAGTAAAAAGAGGAAAAGCTAAGATGGTCATCAACTACAAGAGATTAAATCAAAATCTTGAATTTGATGGTTATTTTATTCCCAGAAAGGATGTTCTTATTAATCAAATTAGACATGCTAAATATTTTAGTAAATTTGATTGCAAATCAGGTTTTTGGCAGATAAAGCTGACAAAGAGTCAAAGCCATTAACAGCCTTCAGTGCTCCATATGGACATTACCAATGGACTGTTATGCCCTTCGATTTATGTAATGCTCCACAGATATTCCAAAGATGGATGGACAACCTCTTTAAAAACATTAAAGATTTTTGTCTAGTCTACATAGATGATGTTCTTGTCTTTTCTAAAACAGAAAAAGAACACAGAACTCATTTAGAAAAGGTCAGAGATATTTTCATAAACAATGGAATTATCTTAAGTCCTAAAAAGATAGAAATAGAAAAACAGGAAATAGAATTCTTAGGATTAAAACTAAGTCCTAATGGAATTCAATTACAAGATCATATTCTTGTAAAAATTAAAGATTTTCCTAACAACATTGTAGATAAAAAACAACTACAAAGTTTTTTAGGAATATTAAATTATGGTAGAAATTTCATAAAGGATTTATCTAAAAAGGAAAAACCTTTATTAGAAAAACTCAAAAAGAATAAACAATTCTTTTGGAAAGAAAGTGATTCTTTAATTATTAAGTCTATAAAGGATGAGATAAAAAATCTCCCTTCAGTTTATTTTCCTACACAAGAAGATAAACTAATATTAGAAACTGATGCCAGTGAAGAACACTGGGGAGCAGTACTACAAACTATAGTAAATAAAGAAGAAAAAATTTGTGGCTATAATTCAGAAAAATTTAAGCCCAATGAAATTAATTACATTATTTACGAGAAAGAGCTTTTAGCCATAAAAAATGGTATAAAGAGATTCCATATTTTTCTTGCACCAGAAAAATTTCTTATTCGTACTGATAATCAATCAGTAAAGAATTTTTTAAAATCAAGAAAAGGAGAACAGAATCCAAGAAGGATTTGATGGATATAATTATATTTGTCAATATTCTTTTGATATAGAACATATCAAAAGTAACAAAAATTTTCTTGCAGATTTTCTTAGCAGGCATGAGCCAGAAAAAGGATAAAGGAAAAAAGCCTTTATTCGAATCTCAAGGTGAATGGACAACTATCAAGCCAAAGGCAAGGATCAATCCTAAACCAGGACAATCCTCCAGTGCTAACAGGATTCCTATACAAGGACAGTCCACAAGCAGACAAAATACCCCTTTCAATGAAATTATGCAACCAGCATATTTCAGGTATAATCCTCACTCTATGTATAGTAGACCACTATACATACAACCTCCTCAAATACCATACCAACCTCCACCACACATACAATACTCACAAAACCCATTGAGTCAACCTTTGATCTATTCACAAACAGTGAAAAAGGCAGAGAAATTAGTCATTCAAGAAAAGAAGGAAGAAGCTAAACAAGTTTCAGATTTCTACAACCCAGGCTTACCAGAAAACCTTTATGAACTGTTAAATGGAGTATGGAAATCCCATATTCTAGAGAAAAAATCAGGTTTCAGAAAATACATGGGAAAGCTTGCAGAAGAATTAGTTAATCAAACTAATGTCTTCAAGAACTTTAAATTTCTCATTAAAAAAGTGTTAAAAGAAGTTAATTGGGACAAATATGTTAATTTTGAACAAATTAACACTATTCTTGAACTATCTGAATTATTGGGAAGTCAAACAGACGATGATCCAATATTTCAAAAAATCAAGAGAATTAGTCTCTATGAAAAATCTAAGATGATTCTCCCAACAGAGTTATCTTTCAAAATTACCAGCAGCATAGACAATGCTCATCATTTCAAATTAATGGAAAAATTAGAACAATTTTCCTTTAATGTTCATATACCTTCTGATTATTGGAATATTAATATTCCAAAATTATCTTTCAGTCCTTATGAAAATCTTGACATAGAAAGTGTTGAGATGAGATTCGTTGGAACTATTATCCTAGAAAAGGATAAATTTGAAAAACTTTCAGGATTAAGTTCTTTTATGAAAACCATGATCCTTTACTCCATCATAGAAGACGAGTCAAGATCTATGTATACCCTTTCTATAACCAGTATGATGAGATATTTTCAAAAAGAAAAATTCTATCAACCCTTTCAGATCTTTGATTTATGCAAGACATTAGATTCTGATTTTGACCTTTCAGAAGATGATAAAACTCTTTTAGTCAGACAGACTATAACAGGAGATCAATATTATGTTAAATGTCTCGGTCAACTTGTCAGAAAGGCATATTTCATTTTAAGTGAAGACTTCTTTAAAATCTCAGATGGAAAAAGAATCTTTACTACAGCTTTACCAGTCCAGTATAACAGATCCAAAGAACAGATAGATCTTTATGATCAAATTCTCAGAAAAATCAGACTCTTTGAGGTAGAAGGCCCTGAAGATCTCATATCTGATGCAGAGATGGATTTCAACCTTGCAGACAGAGCAAACAGTGCTTGTAGCAGGAGTGATGGTGCCAACACGTATGACAGTGTTGCAGAACATAACATTGACAACATGATGGAACCATGACAAAGACATCTCCACCACCGAAAGCTGAGTAGTCGTTTTCTGAAAAAGACAGAAAGTTGACGAGTCAGCATTCCAATAACTTAAAGTTGACATGTCTCTATCTGAAACCAACAGGCAGATGATAAGTCACTTTCAAGAAAGGAACACCTCAGCTAAAGAGATAATGCATATCCACCTTTAGCAAAAGCAGTCTACTTTACAGCAAATAAAGCAGATTCTTTCTTATCTTCTTATCTAATGTAATAATGATGTTTGTAAACATTTTCCTATAAATAGGCTGATGCTTAGGCATTAGACGGCATCTTAAAATTTTTTAATTTCTCATTTTTCAATACTTCTCTCCCTCACCATCTTGTATACACCTTATCTCTCTTGATAAGATCCTCTTCATTCCGCAGCTCGTTTAGTAAATGGTATCAGAGCTTTGTAATCAACAAAGTTTGAAGTAGTTTGTACCAGTAGCTTGTACCAGTGACGATTGATATTCAGTTAATATACGTATGAAGCTATTTATGTAAATTTTACTTGTATCTCTTTTCTATTATTGCTTACTGTTTTACATATCTGGTTGATTAAAATCCTATATGCTTTGGGATTAGTAACTTCTGTTTGGGTCTTGTTGGCCATTGATAGGCTGTTGTGTACCCTGTTGTTGAAGTGAAATAGTATCCCTAGAGAGGTCTTAGGAACAATAATCGGTTCAGAATGAAACAAGTTAAGTGCATAATAGGAGAAGATCACAAAGAAAAACTTTATGATCATAGTCTTCATATAGATATTATTGAAGAAAAATCTGTCAATAGTATAAGTAGGGTATTAAACTCTTTAGTAGATTTGTCTATGTTTAATTTTAAAAAAATTAACAAAAAACAAGAAAAAATATTAGAATGTATTAATGAACCCCCTATTCATGTTCAGCAAGATCATGAAACTCCTAGGTTATATTATGGAACTGAAATATGTAATTTGAAAGAAAAGGTAAAACCTAAGAAAAACTCTAAACAAGAGTTTGAAGCCATCAAAGAAATTATCGAATGTTGGAAAGGTCGCTATATCAAAGAACCTGATATAACAGAAAGAAATAAATTAGTAAGCATGATGCAAGACTTATTTGTTCAGAACGAACATTTAATGAAGCAACATAACTATGAAATAGTATTAAATGTTTCTGATGATGAAAGTGATTCTAGTCCAGAGTCAATTACATCTGAAAACATAATCACAATAAGTGATGATAGTTCAGACACTTCTAATGATGAAAAAACATTTTCAGAAAAGGCTGAATTAAAAGGTAAAAGAAAGGTTGAAGAACCAGATCACTTAGATCTAGATTATGAAACAAAAGTCTATTCTCAAACAGAGATAGATGAACTTAAGGAAGAAGAAGATAGAAAACCTTCAACTTCTGAAATTCCTACAGTCTCTAGAAAAGATGACTTAAATAAACAAAATGTAGCAGTCAATGGGACATATTTGGATTTGACAAATATTCCTATTAAGGACTATGAAAAAACCATAGATGAATGGGCACAATCATTGTCCATCGTTATAACAAATTATAGAACCTCTTGGTCTAAAGAAAAAATTTTAGACTTCATAACAAGAACGTTGCAAGGAGACACTTTGCAATTTCTCAGAAAATAGGAAAGTTTTATAAAAAGAATAACCCAGAAAAAAGGATTACTTGAAACTTTTAATAGTTTTGATAAAATCCTACAAGAATTTGTAAATATAATAAAGAAAGAATTTTGTGGTTATATGGATCCTCAAAATTTAAAGTCAGAAGTAAACTATACTTTGACTAAAATAAACTCTGTGATATAAGGGAATTAGAAAAATTCTCTAAACAATTTCAAAAATATTATCACAAGTTAGATGCTATTGAGTCAGAATTTTGACTTAATCAGTATTTTCATAAGTTACCTCCTCCATGGGATGAATTGTGTAATAACACATACACTCCTTTTTTAGAAAAAATTAATGGAGAAGATACTCTAGGTAATAGAGTTAAGTATGCTATTAGGCAGGTCTTAGATCACTGTCTAACTGTTAAAGCGACTAAACAAGTCAAAAAGCAAGGAGGTGACAGATACTGCACAAGGATAAATATCGTTATACTGTTATAGTAACACGTTAACAAAATATTCTCGGATAATAAATAAATATTTATTATTTCCCATAAATAATTTTAATTTAATAAATTTTCATTGTCTTATAAAGTACTGTTAGGAAAAAATTATTTCTATAAATTCTTTAGCTCCTGACCTCTAAGCTAAAACTAATAATAAGTATCATTATACTTTTACAATAGCAAATTAACATTATATTTTTGAATAATAAATAAATATTTACTACTTCTGATAAATATTTTTTAATTGTCTTATAAAATACTGATTAGAAAATTATTATAGAAAAAAGTAATAATATCTATAATTATTCCCATAAATTCTCTAACTCCAGATGTCTAAACTATAAATAATAATAACTATCATTATACTTTTAAAATAGCACATTACCAATATATTCTCCAATAATAAATGAATATTTACTACTTCTCATAAATAATTTTCTTTTAACAAATTTTCATTAGTTATAAAGGACCTATTTAGGAAATTATTATATATAAAAAATATCTATAACTATTTTTCATAAATTTTCTAGATTAAGATTAAACTAGAAATAATATAAAGATTAAAGCACATTAACAATATAGTCTCAAATAATAAATAAATATTTATTATTTCTCGTAAATAATTTTATTATAATAAATTTTCATTGTCTTACAAAGTATTGGTTAGGAAATTATTATAGAAAAAAGTAATCTCTATAACTATTCCCATAAATTCTCCAACTCCTTACTTTTAAACCAAAAATAATAATAAATATCATTATACTTTTATTATATTTTTATTGTATAGTAAAATATCATTGTATTTTAAAGTAGCACATTAACAATATATTCTGGAATAATAAATGAATATTTACTACTTAAAAATAATTTTCTTTTAATATAATTTCATTGTCTATAAAGTAATGATTAAGAATTATTTATTTATTTTTTCAAATAACAATCTCTATAACTATTTGATAAATGAACCGATTTAGAAATTTATTTCTAAAGTAAGATATCAATTGTTCCAAAACTCGGTTTGTAAGCTCGTAAATTATTTAATACTATTTAATACATAATTTTTTTTTTTTATAGTATATGTATTTATATAAAAAAATAAAATAAGAAGTGATTTGTTTTTATGAATTTTAACAAATAATTTATTTGAAAAAGAAGACGATTAACACAAAAAGAAAAGATTTTTTTTAAGAAGAAATTGACAAGAGGATATTGGAAGGATTTATCAAAATAATAAACATATTACATTATATAATACAATATTTGTTATTAAAAACATCATTATACTTTTACAGCAGCACATTAACAATGTAATCGCAAATAACAAATATATATTTACTAGTTCTCGTAAATAATTTTCTTTTAATAATTTTGATTAAGAAATTATTACAGAAAAAAGTGATAATCTCTATAATTATTTGATGAATAATTAAAACTATAATTTATACTAATTTTTTTTATTTTTAAATAAGGGAAGCAATTAACTTATGAATAGTTCACTAATAACTCATTTAAGTCTCCAATGTTTCAACATAAAATAAGAGATTTGTTTGGGTGGTAATCTACTTATAATTTACTTTTTATTAAATTATATTTATTATTTAAATGATTTTATGAATTTCAAAAAATCATTCATTTCTAAAAGAAAAGAAAAATTATTAGGAAGAAATTGACAAGAGAATATTGGAAGGATTTATAAAAAACGTGGGGAGTAAAAAGAATAAAATAGCTGCACCCAAAAAATAAAATAAAATAAAATGGGAATGAGATATAATCCAGCATTTAAACCGCAACCGCCCACCTGAATTGAGGTTCGGGGCCCACACCGTGCACCTAGCGATTTATATTCGCCCGTGTCTATTGATAGTTGGATCTAGTCCAACTAGTATAGTAAAAATACCTTTTGGATTAACATCCTCTCACAGCAGGAACACGAGATCATGTCTGAAAGTAAAACTTAATCAAAAAATTTTAGAACTTAAATTTGTTTGAATTAAATACAATTTTAGGAGAAAATTGGTAGTTATTCCTCCATTTAATATGTGTACAACATGAATTATATTGCACATTAGAGGATCCAAATCCTACCCGGTATTATTAATCAAGATGTGTAACCTACAGTGGATGCTAGCAATAACCAGTTAAACCAATTCTCCTCATCTCTCTAGGATCGGCATCAGTTACCATCCAAAAACAAGAATAGTGAAAGTATGTACCCTATGATATTGCTCAGTCAAAAAGACTATAACCTTCCATATGGACAAGACAGAGATTCAGGCCACCACACTCCTTACTGGCTCAAAAAAGAAGCCTAAATTTTGGAAAAAAATCACTTTGCGGATCCATCTTTAAGTGAAAACAAGCTCCTGCATGGGCAGCATGGGAAAAGACAACAAATTATCATCTGTTTAGCTGAACAAAAAACAGTTAGGAAAAGAGTAAAGGATGAAGGATGCAAGCAAATAACTTTAGAGCATTGCTAGTACCACATTGATATAGGACAAGAGGACTATGGTCTATGATCTTCTAGACAGATTTCATACCATATTTATCTTCAGGTTTATTTCCCCTTTTCAAGTTTTGTTACTTTCCTAATTGGTTCTTGGGTTAGTCAAGTGTAAATCTCCTTTTCCAGAAATGACTATTCTTATTTATTTCTTGTTCAGCAAGTATTAGGGTTAGGAGAGCACTATAACATGTGGCGTTTTCAGTCTTCTTAGAAGAGTTCTCAGACTTCAACAAAATTGTTTTGCGTGTTCTGTTATCTTCAGAGTCTCCAGTTAATTTACCACCTTCTGCTACATTAGTTGGTATCAGAGACAGGACCAACCTAGTTGGATGGCAGCTGATGATAGAAACAACCCAGCAGCCAAGGGCCATTTAGGTGAGCCCGCAAATGTTACATGCCTCCTCGCAGCTACTAAATGGTTATGTAATGAATCAGAAATCGGTTCCAGATACAGTTGTAGATCAGCCAGTTTGTTGTCAAGCCACTGCAACATGCAATCTATGCCCCGGGGCCTCACTAATTTAAGACCCCAAACTATCTAAGAGTTTCAATTCTACTTGAGTTTTAACACAATGAAAACAAAATCTTCATAATTCCAAGATAAATTCAACATTCACTTCTCTTCTGACCTAATAAAATATAAAAGAAATCTTAAATAGAACAATCCTTTGTTTTTAATTGGTCATGTAAGCTTTTAAACCTAAGAAAAGTTAGAAGTAAGCCAAAGTAAGCGAGTTAGCCAGTTAGGAACCCAATCTTATCTGTATGTAAGTATAGACTGTATGAAAAGTTTTTGGGGACCAAATTAGTAAACAAAAACGTTTTCTTTTTCTTTTCTCAAGGAGTAGAGATGGCATAAGGTGACAAAGGTCCACAAATTCCCTGCCCCATTATAGCCTCACCCCATTTATCGATCCAAGCATGCTTCATCTTATTTTATTGGCCTTTGATTGTAGTTTTCAGTATACTTTGGTTCACGTCCATTAGCTTAATCCAAAGTCATAAGAAAATCTGCTGCAAGAATCATCTTTGAGGATTTTGAGCTGTAAGGGCTAAGGAGCATCACCTTTATGAAAATAGGACTCAACTTATCTTCTTCCTTCTCTATCTCCCATATTGATTTATGAAAACACACCAACCTACCTACTCAAAAGCCTAGTACAGCAGAGCAGTAATTCTCATCTGCAGGAAATCTTCACATTACCCACGTAGTCTAGAATGGATTCAATTGGACAATCATAATTTATTTAGCCCCACAGTACATGCTATGCATGAAAAGAAGTTAATACTTATTTGAGATGGAAAAAGCTGAATAATGATTTAAGGCGAGTAGTGTAAGCAATTGAGAGGGATTTTAAAGATGACCTGAAAAGAAAATAAACTGGTTCCTTGCAAGCATATTCATACTAAGGATTGAAGATACTTGAACCACCGACATTGATAGCAATTAGCACCAATATGCTTGTAATCACAGTAAGCCAAAGTAAGACTGACCCTGCAATTGGCAATTCCAAACTGTGAGCATTGGGAACTTAAAAAAACACGGATGGTTTTACACATGTAGTCATTTCACATAAAGTTAGATAAGAGATTGCATTGGAACAATGTACCTCCAGAATCTTCGGAATCAATAGGAGTCAACGATGTTGCTCCAGCTCCAGGATCACGTGATTTTGATGTTGGGGATCCTGTATTTGGGACATCATCTAAAAGTCTAGTATTTCCTGTATCAGATGCCACTATCCCTTGAAATTCTTCACTCACTATTAATGCCGCCAGAACATCTATAAATGATTCTGTATATGCTTCACTCGTAGAAACTCTTTCATTCTTTCCATTAGTGGCACTTAATTCATCTACATCAGACAACTCATCATCTGAAGCATCTCTATCAATGGATTCCATTTCACTCCTGTCGTCTTCTTCATCCTCCACATAGGCTTTATATGTAAGTCGTAATAGTATCTCTCCAGAAGAACCCTTACTGAACCATCCCCAACCTCCTTGCAAGATGACAATCCTGTCTGTTGGTACAGTATCTTGAAGAGATCCCAAATCAACCTGGAAATTTTATTGCATTAAAAAGCTTTATATTGGACAATAAATGAAGTTTACTATAAAGATTACCTCAGGTTTCCAGCTGTGCACAAAATTGCCAACATATGGATGTATTACGTAGTTAAGAATTTCACTCAATCTTCTTCAATAACCAAGATGTATGTCTAACTGACACCATTTCTCTCAAAGGCTATCTCTTAGGGCTCATCCCATGAACCAAATTTTCACAGGATTGGATTGCACTCCATGTGTCTAGTGTTTAGTGCAACACATACTAAATTGATATTTAATAGAGAAAACATCTTTCCAATTACTTTAAAATAGCGCTCATGTCTGGTTTCTCTTAAACATTGGTATGCTAAATATCATCCCTGAAACTTATAAATTACAATCAGAGTTAAGAAACTTAGCACTGCATTTCAGCTTTTTAATATTTTCCGGATGTAACCTGGGTAAACATCCTAGGAAACTACTTGGCTATGCATACTAGAATGAAAGACTTGGCATGTGTTTGTGCAATGCTTATGTCATGTCTTTTGAGTCTGATTACATGTTTGTTATGTCATGGAATGCTACATGTTTATTAGTTTGCTTTTGTAAGTCTACATGATGAATCTAGTAGACATGTGTATGCTTAATTCAGATGGGAAAAAGTTATGTAAAAACTGAGACGCGGAATATAACTTCTAAGATTTTGGAGTGTGCTTAGTGTTCCAGTGCACTAGCATGAGAGAAGTGAAACTCAGAAACTTTCAGGGCATTAGCATTACATGTAAATCTCACCTAAGTGTTTTATTCTAAAGGAATAGAATTTATGCAACCTGGTCCAAAGGGGAACTTAGTGGATTATGACTAAGCATTCCACTAACTCGATTGCAAAGCACCATTGGCAGCTGGTTTAGGGTTTGATAGGTGGCTTAACCAGCTTAAGAAACCACTCAAGGGAGGTGTCCTTTTCTCTTTAACATTCACATGAATACACAAACTCTAGGGAATAAGGAAGACTTTATCAGAAAAGGGAGATAACTCAGCATAGTTCTCTTGCACCCGTTTAGAAGGTGAGAGCATTTTTTATGGTTTTGGAGACAAGGAACCAAAATTCATAATAAATGTAAGTAAAGCGTAGAATTGAATTGCTGAAGACTACACTATCATTCGAAGATGATCATTCAAGAACAGTAATTTCACAAAAGCACATAAATGGAATTGGAAGAAAAAATAATCTTTAAGTTTTTATCATGAATGACATTGAACCAACACAAAGAAACTTGAAGCATTTAGTAAGCTGCACCCAAGCAGCCTCTCATATGGTGCTTTAGTGATTCATGGTGATCAAATGGCTTGTAGTATGCTAATGTGTGATAGGTTGACGGCCAGCATAAAACTAGTCAAACCCTATGATGATGAATCCTACCGAATATTCGTTGGGGCGTAACCCTCTTAGCGACGCGCTACATCAGATCCCGGGTGTAGTGAGAAATGAGCAAGGGCTGGGTCGTCACATCCTTAGTGGCGCGCCACATCGGAGCCCGGGTGTGGTGCAAAATGAGCAAGGGTTCTCGCATCGAGGGCGGGTGCGGGTAAAAAAAGCTAGTCCAGGATAAGATTTGCATAGCTACTTGGAACATATGGACTCTTACTGGTAAATTGAGAGAATTTGTAGATACTATGAGTAGAAGGAGGATTAATATTGCTTGTTTGCAAGAAACTAAGTGGGTAAGAGAAAAGGCTAGAGAGATAGAGAGAACAGGATTCAAGATGTGGTATACCGGTAAGACTAGAAATAGGAATGGAGTGACGATTATTGTTGATGGAAATTTGAAGGACGTGGTTGTTGAAATCAAGAGGAAAAGTGATAGAATAATTTTAGTGAAATTGATGATAGACGAGGAGGCATTTAATATCATTAGCGCCTATGCTCCTCAAATAGGATTGTAAGAATCTACTAAGAAGGCTTTTTGGGAAGATTTAGAGGAGATAGTTCAAGGAGTACCATTAGGTGAGAAATTATTTATTGGTGCTGATTTGAATGGTCATGTAGGAAGTACTAATGAGGGTTTTGAGCGCGTACATGGAGGATATGATTATGGCGTTAAGAATGAGGGTGGAGAGTCTATTTTAGATTTTGCAGTTGCGTATGACCTGATTTTAGCTAACACGTTCTTTAAGAAACGAGAGTCGCACTTAATCACCTTTAGTAGCGGGCCGAATAAGAGCCAAATAGATTTTGTTATGACTAGAAAGGTTGATAGAGCGGTTTGTAAGGATTGTAAGGTTTTACCCGGCGAGTGTTTAGTGTCTCAGCATAAATTTATGGTTGTGGATGTTGGCGTTAAGTGGCGGAAGCAAAAGCATAGAAGTAATAAGTGTATTAAGACTAGATGGTGGAATTTGAATGGAGGGAAGATGGCTCTTTTTAAAGATAAAATGTTACAGGGTGATCCTTGGAGGGTGGAGGGTGGAGGGTGAGCCTAACATGATTTGGGATGAGATGGCGAGTCGTATCAGGAATACGGCTAGAGAGATGTTAGGAGAAAGTAAAGGATGTGGACCTCAAACTAAGGAGACATGGTGGTGGAATGAAGAAGTTCAAAAAGCTATTAAAGTTAAAAAAGAGTGTTATAAAAGATTACACAAGTGTAGAAATGAAGATAATTATAAATGTTTTAGACAAGCTAGGAAAGATGCTAAGAAAGCGGTTAGGAAAGCCAGAGGCAAGGCTTGCGAAGGACTTTACCAAAAGTTAGAGACAAAAGATAGAGAGAGATATCTATAGGATTGCCAAGCAAAGGGAAAGACGAACTAAAGACCTAATTCGTATTAAGTGCATTAAGGATGAGGCTGATAGGGTTTTAGTTAAGGAAGACGAGATTATTGAGAGATGGCGAACTTATTTCAATACTTTATTTAATGAAGAGTCAAGGGGTGATTTTGGAGACCTTGATGACACATTTGATGATACGAACTGTCGATTTGTTCGTCGGATTAGAGCTCAGGAGGTTAAAGAAGCTATGCATAAGATGAAGAATGGTAAGGCATTGGGCCCAGATAATATTCCAATAGAAGTTTGGAGATGCCTAGGAGATATTGGTGTAACTTGGCTTACAAATCTTTTTAACAAGATTTTAGTAACCAAGAAAATGCCAGATGAGTGGAGGAAGAGTACGTTAATCCCTATTTATAAGAATAAAGGAGATATTCAAAGTTATTCGAATTATCGAGGTATAAAACTTATTAGCTATACAATGAAATTGTGGGAGAGAGTGATTGAGCGTAGGCTTAGGAATGAGACTATAGTTTCTGAGAATCAATTTGGCTTTATGCCAGGAAGATCTACAATGGAGGCTATTTTTCTACTTAGGAGATTAATGGAGAAATATAGAGGAAAAAAAAAAAGGATCTTCACATGGTCTTTATTGATTTAGAAACAGCGTATGATAAGGTGCCAAGACAAGTCTTGTTGTGGGTACTAGAGAAGAAAAAGATCCCAACTAAATATGTAGAAGTTATTAAAAATATGTATGAGGGAGTAATGACTAGGGTGCGGACTGTAGATAGTATGACTGGAGAGTTCCCGATCACGATAGGTGTTCACCAAGGTTCATCCTTAAGTCCTTACCTATTTGCGTTAGTCATGGATGAACTCACCTTTAATATTCAAGATAGGGCTCCATGGTGCATGTTGTTTGCCGATGATATCGTGTTGGTAGACGAAACTAGGGAAGGTTTAAATTCTAAACTAGGAATGTGGCGGAACGCGTTAGAATCTAAAGGCCTTAGATTGAATCGGACAAAAACTGAATATATGGAGTGCAATTTCAGTAAAACTAGAGGAGGCTCGAATGATATAACTTTAGACGGTCAGACAATCCCTACCAAGGATGTGTTTAAGTATTTAGGATCATTTATACAAAAAGATGGTGCAATTGAGCATGATGTAAACCATATGATTAAGGCAGGGTGGGTGAAGTGGCGGAGTGCTTCAGGAGTTTTATGTGATCCTAAAATCCCTAATAGATTGAAAGGAAAATTTTATAAGTCGGCAGTGAGACCAGCTATGCTGTATGGTACTGAATGTTGAGCAGTTAAGAAGCAACATTCGCATAAGATGGGAGTAGCCGAAATGAGAATGTTGAGATGGATGACAGGACATACAAGAAAGGATAGAATAAGGAATGAGGAGATTCGTAAGAAGGTGGAAGTAGCACCTATTGAGGAGAAAATGAGGGAGAATCGTTTACGTTGGTTTGGACACATCCAACGTCGGCCAATGGACGCAATAGTTAAGCAAGGTGACTTGGTCCAGGTGCCAGGTATTATACGGGGAAAGGGGAGACCGAAACTTAAATGGGAGGTAGTCATCGAGAAAGATATGGTTGTGCTAAGAATTAATGAAAATCTTGTCTTGGATCGATGCGAATGGAGGAAAAGGATTCATATAGCCGACCCCAACTAGTTTGGGATTTTAAGGCTTAGTTGAGTTGAGTTGATACAAAAAAAACAATATTCATACATTTATGAAGCAATCCTGTAGTATTTGTTTCGTTATTTATTCACTTTGAGAATTATTAGTCCAAAATCTTTGAATTTAATATTTCCTCATTGTGATTTTCCTCTTTTCTCTCTTTTTTGATAGGAAAAGAAGTTTTATTGAGATAGAAACGCATACATGGGAGGACAAGAAGTTCTCTTAAGCAGAAATAAAATAGAGAAAAATACAATCTTCAAATAATAAGACTTGCCAATCACATTGTATGTCTACTATAGAAATACCTCGAAATGCTCTTGAAGCATAACACAAAAGAAAAGCTAGGAAAATAATCTTATCCCATAGTTCTTTGTTTCCTTGGAATCAAACATGTGGAAATTTTCATAGATGCACTACTTATTTTACCTTTTTAAGAAAAACATGGCTCATTGGTAGAGCCATGTCAATTTGTCTCTCGAGTGTCGAGTTCGACTCCAATTACCAATTACTTTATACTTATAAAAAATCACATATGCAGTAAAAATCCCCAAATGTTCCAGAGAATAGAAAGAAGAGAGAGAAAAAAACAAGAAAACAGGAAAAGAAAAACAGAAAAAAAAAAAAAAAAATCTACAAGTCGACATCTAGTGAACATCTTAAGAAAGAGAAGATGCTTCAAGAAATTGTAGAAATGGGGTGGATGGAAATGTAGGGCAGTGGTAATCGAGAGGGGGGTGAGGGGAGACAGATGCATAGGGTGGAATATGATATGCTTAGAAAACCAAAATAAGGTGGTTTTCCAAAATAAAGGAATTCAATCATGCCAAATAGATGCGTGATAAGATAGATAAGTATTGGACATGATTATTATTAAAATTTACTAAAAATATTACACTATAATGAATATAAATTCAGTCAGGCTAAATGGATAAATAGACGCAAGTCTTATGAATCAAGTAAAACTCTATTTAGCCACTTCAGGCACTCTAAAGGTTTAAGAATCAGAAGGGAAATCTTTTCCAGTATGGGCCTAAGCAATTATATAAGGGACCTTCTTACTAGCTTGCGATGTTTACAGTAGGCATCAGCCTGAGGGGGGTATAAGTCTTGGAAATTTGGTGTCCTGAAACATTGCTTTTGTGAGGATGTGGCTTTGGCAGTTCCCCTTAAAAATGAGACTTTCTTCAGCATAAGGTAATTAGGAGTAAGTAAGGCCTGCAGCATACTGGATGAGATGCATTACAGGAACTAATGCATCCATTCTTTAGAAATTTATTCTGAGTATATAATTATTTTTTTCTTTAGAGTGGTTTAAAGTGGGTAATGGTTCACAAATTTGTTTTTGGAAAGATCTGCAATGTTTCATTTTATATGGATTTTCTCCTATCCTCTACTATCCATCTCCAGAATACTCATAATGCAACCATTTCCAGTTCTAAATTTCTTATACCCTAAATGGTGTCTCCAAATATTTCATTCTTAAAGAATTTGAATAATAGAGGCAAATGATCTTAATTTACTTAATAGACTTCACTCTTTCAGCTTCAGGGGCTAGATGGAAAGACTTGAATTGTGGAACTTCAGGTTCTGTTTCATCTAAACAGTAAATCATTATTATCTTTATTGTCCATGTCTGTCTTTCCAATCACATTAGCAAGTTTAACGTGCCCAGCAAGGTTAAGATTTTTTTTTTTTTTTTTCGCAGCTGTAGTAAGATTGACAATAATAATCTGGTGCAGGTGTCTGTGTCCCTGATTTGTGTCTTGTGCAATCATACCATTGAAACACAGTCATCTAATTCGATGTGGCTCTTTTACACGGAATATTGTGAACATGATTTTGCTCTTTTTGTGAACAATGGGTATTCCAGAAGAGGTGGTACATTGATGTGCCGTAAGTCTTGTAGGGCAATATCTCATAAGATGGTATAGAGATGTGCCGTAAGTCTAGAAATGATGTCTCGGTTTGCATATTGGCAAGAAAGATTTACGATGGGAAAAAAAGTGCTTGCATGAGAAAAGTTTCTTGTATTTTTGTATTATCAAACTACACATCAACCTTCCGTTTTATAATACATGTTGAGATTTCTATCTCATGTTTTTAATATTAATATGCAGATTAATAGCTAAGTGGATCTTGTTTAGTAAACACGAAAGTAGTTGTCTTGAAATGCAATTATGTGTGTTATGCTACTATGGATGAGAAAGTATACGTGGAAGAATTATGAGACATACGAGAAAATGAGCATAGTAAGAAAAATGGTCTTAGTAAAGTTGTAAAGGCTTCTCTTGATGCTATGTATATAAACTAGATCAATGAATAGTAGTTGAGAACTGAGTCTCCAAGTCTCTTAGTTCATTATCAAAAAGGTTTATTTCTTGATTAGTTGATTTTGATAAATAAAGGCTACATAAATAAGAGTAGTTCTTGAACCTTAAATAATTATGAAATTTAAGAAAAATGAATAAGGATTCAACAATCAAGGTTGTATAAAGCTTATGTACAAGAAATTTTAAATTTGGATAAGGAAATTGGCTAATATTACCTTAAGAGTTTATTAAATTAATTAAGTAACAACAATGTGATTATAACTCAATAAGACACTAATTGAATTAAGTAAAGGATTAAGAGGAAAAGCAAAGATGGCTCCTGAGAAAAGATCCCAAAACAAGCTCTGGAAGACATACTCAAACTCAATATACTAGAGGATGTATTGAGAGTAATGAGAGACTAAATAGACACTCAGAATGCGGCTGTAGAAGCTACAATGGCAGCCACCACTGTTACTGCTAATGTTGCAGCACGAGTTAATGCTGCAGGAGAGAATGTTGAGCCTCGAATGCAAGAACCTCGACCAAGAGAGGTTAGTGCTAGCAGCGTATATGCCAGAAGGGGAAGCTGAATATTGGTGGCAGAGCACAAAAAGCTTACTCACAGCTTAAGGGAAAATGATAAATTGGAGAAATTTCAAGGAGGCCTTTTGTAGAAAGTATTTTCCCGACAGTATCAAATAGGACTTTGAAGCTAAATTTAATCAACTCAAACAAGGAAACATGAGTGTAGCCAAGTACGAACATAAATTTGAAAAACTATCTAAGTTCTTTACCTACTTGCAAACCTATTATGATGATAGATGAAGGCCAATAAATTCTAAAGGAGTGATAGGAAACTTTGCTCAATTAGTAGGGAAAAGTAAAATAGCTGAGAAGGTATGTATGGAGGAAGAAGCCAAAAGGAAAAGGAAGCATGAAACGTCCAAAAGGTTTAGAAAGATGGAGAGGTATGAGAGTAACAAGAAGGCTGCAGATGTTAATGAAATAAGGCAGAATCAGTGGCAGGATAAAGGCAAGCAAGTAGAGGGTCAATTTGGGGTTGAAGCACGGTGTAATAAATGCCAGAAATTTCATGTTGGAAGGCCTTGTCAAATGGATAACAAATGTTTCAGGTGTGAGAAAGAAAGGCACATACTGCTCCAAATTCAGTAATAAGAGATCTCCTAAGAAGCTAGGCAGAGTATTTTCTTTGAACCAGAAAGAGATGCAAGAGGATGGTAATGTTATTTTAGGTAAGTATATATCAAATGACACAATATGTTAATGTTAACTATACCAAGATGAATAAAGCAAATACCTTGAGGTCTTCCGAGGTGAATAAAATGAATCTCTGAGGCATGCCATGGGAGGAAAAACAGACAATCGAAAGGAAGCAAGAGAAAGATTGTTTAAATTAGTAAAAGATTGTTTAGATAAATGCTTGAATTTTGAGGACAAAATTCTTTTAAAGGGGTGGAATAATGTAACATCCCTAAAGTAATACCTAATCAATTATAGGATAAGCAATTATCTTATGAGTTAAATAGGATTAAAATTTAGTTACATGTTATTCCATGTATAAGAATAATATATGTGTGTATAAAAATATGTATAAAAATAGTATATACGTACAAGTAGTACATGTACATAAATACTCGTGTATAAATAGGAAAACATGGACAAGTGTTGGTGTTGGAATAAAGATGGACAAATATTACATGATGGCGTTGGAGGAAGAAGAGAAAATAATAAAACGTATGCTACTTGCTAGAAAAGAAAATGAGAGAAATTATGTGTAAGAAGGAGAATTAGTGTGACAATTTGTAATTAATGAAGGGGTTTATGTGTAAGAAGGAGAAAAAAAGATGAAAAGTTAGTAATAATTAAGGAAAAATGGTGATTAACAAGGAAAGGTGACAAGATTAGGAAAAGGATGGTTTTCTTGGATCATTGTGATTTCTACTTATGGTGTTTTTGTCGTAGTTTCTTTAGCAAATATTCAAAGGGAATGGAAAGCAATTAGTGTTCATTGCTTTTCCTTTCTCTTTCTAATGCAGAACAAAAAATGGGGATTAATTACAAATATATTTTGTATTTAGATATTTTGAATGTAATTATATTTTAATAGCCAATTTTTAGGATATATTGATAGAACCATGGTCGAGTTAAAGTCCTAATGGGTTATTACTTATTATATAGGTTATGAATATTTCACAAGTTTTATTACTTGCGCACGCATAAGCCTATTACACTTGTCAGCGTACAAGAGAATGCACATGCCCTCCTCATACATTGTGCTTAAATTTTAATTATATTTTTTGGGTGGTCCTATGTGCACGACATAATATTTCTTTGTAGACGAAAAAGTAAGAAAGATGGTTTCTAATTTTTTTGTCTTTTAGTATATTTTAAGTTCACTTAGCAATTTTAGTAGTCCACAAATCAATACACTATTTTTTTAAGAATGATGGTGGCAAAGTTCAAGTTCTTGACTACTTGGTCATAAAGGCTCTGATACAGTGTCAATTAACTATTCCACTTAAAAGTTTAAGCTTTTAGGTGAGCCCCAAGAATGGTTATAATCTCTTACAATATACTAGAAGGGTCTTTACTTGCATGGAAAGTATATTGTAACCTATAGAAGGCTTATCCTATGATGGATCTATCAGATGTGATTATGCAGCTTCAGAGCTTCCTTTTATCTGGCATGCCAGATGGGTCTTAGAGAAATAAGGTTTTTATTTCTTTTTTTTTTTTGTAACTTGCATGATATCAAGCAAGATGATGCTTCAATACTGCCTAACTTTCAGTAATTTATTCTTTAGGAGAAAATTCACCTATTTGTACTACTTACTTCTTTGTCTCTTAATATCTTCTCTTATATAAAGGACGTATTGAAACTCCTGCGACAGGGAAATCCACAATCAATTAACTTGGGAGGATCAGTCCTGAAAGTCAATGTAAGCCCTTATGTTGGGTAAGTGTCTGTGTCTTATTGCTCTCTCACTCCGCATTTCCCTTTACCTACTTAACAGAAAAGATGAAGACATAGTAAATCATTCCCTGTTCCAGACCACTTTTACTCCCCAAGAGTTAGATAACTCACCTCCCCTGTCCCAATACTCCAATCTTTAAATCCAAAAGAATCCTTTACTTGGATGTGTAACTTCTGTGTTTTGGGGTTTGCAACAAGCATATGAAAATCCTGCAAAGACATATGAGTAATTAAAGATAATGGAAGATTTCTGATAAAATATATCTGACTAACTCGGGAGCACAACACACTGAGATGAAGCAGAAAGATTAAGAAACCACACCTGATTCCAAATTGGCATGCCAGGAGGGCCAATGACAGTTGTTTGGCTGTTCTTTTTACTGCGTATAATTTGATCCCCAAGGCTTAGAATAACATATGGATCCGTTTTTCCTAACAACAGAGAAAGATAAAATGATATGGCACATGGACAACAGAAGAAGTAAAAGCTAAACATACAAGCCACACTAATATAGATTCACTAATTTAGTGATGGAGATTACAAGCTTTATACAGGCTTTAATTTTATATGTGATTAGGGATTTGGTTAGATTTGGGTCTTTAATTCAAGAAGTTTATCAAACCATGACAGTTTCCAATTTAGGGGGAGTAAGATTTTTCATGTTGTCCTATAAATAGACCAATTGTGAAATTTTCAGTTTAGGCTTGCTTGATTACAGAAGTGTATTGAAGATTAGCCAAAAAAAAAAATTCATAGGTACTATGTCATTTGGTGTCCATATTTTCCATCCTCAATATTCCAAGATGTTTGCAACCTAGAAAGCATCCTTTAAAGCCTCGGTTTTTTTATCATCTAATAATAAGAACTCGACTCCACTGAGCCTTAAATCCCAAACTAGTTGGGGTTGACTATATAAATCTTTTTCGCCATTCGCATCGATCCAAGGCATCATTGAATGATGCCTAGAACAATCATATCCTTCTCAATGACTGTCCCATCTAATAATAAGAACAATGTACTGAATTGCAAAGTTCTGAGAAATACTATAATGAAAACCCTAGCTATTAGAATGGCGGCAATAGAATAGAACCAAAAGGGAAAAGAGGAGAGAAAACATTGGAAAGCTAGAATATCAAGCGAATGCCACGTAACTAAGAAATTAAGTACATAATTACTTTATAATACATTTTATTATTTTCTAGATAAGTAATGATTTTTTTAAAAAAGAAAAAGACAGTGATATCTTTGAAACACAAGGTATAAACAGACCCACCAAAGGGGGTAAAAAAAAAACCAAGACTAAAAACACTAAAAGTTACAATTCAAGCCATTTAAGAACTGTACAAAAGACCCAATCAAGTGAAATGGGGGATGATAGACATCTTTTGGGACAAAATATCCACATAATATATTGATCTTGTTTATACCATTCATCTAGATAGGATAGTGTAGATATTTGCTATAGGCCAAAATTCCCTGACACCACATCCAACTTGGAGCTTTAAACACAAAACCCCTTATTTTTCAAATTGGACAATCACATCCCTTCATTTTGCTAACATTTGGAAATAGCCACTTTTGTCACATTGCCATCCAGATATATGATGGAATTTGTTTGTATATTAAGTGTTAAATTATATTGGGTATTGAGTTCCACATTATTTAGATAAGCAAAAATTGTACTAGTTTTATACTAAAAATATAAGGCATTGGTGTAGTTTGAAATCAATCCAAGCTACTATCATTTTCTCTCTCTACATATATATTTTTCATGGTATCAGAGCGTGTTTGACCTAAATCCAAATTCAATCTTGGGGCTTTCGTCTCCCCTTTGACGGCAGCCCTAAATAGTGATCGAGTGAACAGTACTCAAATAGTTTTTTGAAGTTTTTTTTGTTGTTGATTAAAGTTCGTCTTTATGTTTGTTGGTTTAGTCTCATGACACAACCCCCATTCAAGATTAAACAGTTCAACATTTCCTACTCATTGTCGTTTACTTCATTGATTTTGGAGGTGCCGTTGTTTTCCAACTAGAAAAGTCCTCAGCGGAAGTTGTTGCCAAGTGGTATTTTATATTGGTTCATTTCTACTTAGAAAGTAAGTCAGTCAGTATGGCCTAGCAAGCGCACTCCTTTATGAGCAGGTTGACCCCTATGCATAGACATAGCTTTTTCTTTTCCTTATTTTCTTTGCTCATTCAAGTTTCGCCGAGAATGGAAAGATGGCTAAATGGTTGATAGCTCCAGTCTTGAAATCCGGTATAGTTCAAAACAAATAACTATCGAGGGTTCAAATCCCACACCTTTGATCATGAAATATTTGTGAAAGTAGGATACTCCAAATTCGGAAGTCCAAGAGTTTCATGAAACGTTCTTGATGGAAAAAAAAGGTGAATAACCAACAAGGCACATGTTGTTTGTGTTGTTTTCTTTTTAGGCATAGAGTGAGTCGGATCAAGCTTGATGTATTTTTTGTTTTATTGTTATATGTGAGGGGAAGTGCAAAGAGTTTTAATACTTGGACTGTATTTGTACAAGTTTCAGTATATATATGCTCTAGCTTAAGGGAGAGTGTTAGAGTATGTTAAGTGTTAAATTACGTTGGATGTTAAGTCCCACATAGTTTAGATAAGCAACTATTGTATAAGTGTTATACTATAAATATAAGGCCTTGGTGTAGTTTCGAATCAATCCAAGGTTCCAAGCTACTATCATTTTCTCTATATATATACATTTTACAAAATCCATGTTTCATTGACAATAAAAGCTACTCTTCTATCTGCTCTGCACACTCTTCCCTCACATCTCCTCCCCTCTAGACAAAGACAAGTCTTTGCCATTACTGAGAGCCCTATTGAAACTCCCTACCTTCATTGGAAACTTGTTTGGTCCTCAGATCTCATAAACCAAGTTACCCAACTAGTTATCCCTTGCACCCACCCGGTTTCCAAGAAACAATGAGACATCAACTCATCCTGCTCAGGGGTTTGTTCTATTGGTGAGAAAGGTGAATTGCCAAAAAAGAACAGGAGACAAAGAATCCACTTAGCTCACAATAACCACAGATATGAACTTATTGGTTCTGAGATTTAAGGGTTAGGGTTTTCTATAAGTACAACAAGGAAGATCCGAACAATGGTGTCCATTAGATTCCAGAGAGGTTATGAATTTTTGTTTTCCCCATTAAACGGTTGAAGCTCACTTGCCCACCTAAAAAGTTGAAACTTTATTTTCCATTCTGTCATGTACATTTGAAAGCAAATGTGATAGGAGTAGTTATTTACAAACGCTAGAAAACAGATGGAATGTGACTGTCTAAATTGAAAACTGAGGTGGTGTGTCTGTAAGACCCACAATTGGAGGTATGTTAGTGCATTTTGCCTTTCCACAGGATATCCTCTTTAGGATAAGTCTCTTAATTTTGTGGATTACAATAAACATCCACTACACTTCCAATAACTCAAACAGTTGTAATAAAAGAAACTGCTAGAATCTAGATAAAAATAAAGTTAATAATTCAGTTGCAACTATGGTTGACTAATCAACATTGGAAAGATAACCAATTAAACATATTTTTTACTCTTTTTGCTCAGCACAAGGTTCCCAGAAGGGACTCTCTTTTTTTAATCCATGATTCACAAGACAGAACTTGAGATCACAACTATGTCAACGTTTACTTCTGTGATGCAGCTTATTTATCTTGATGACAGAGTACTTCAGATACTGTTTTTCTTAAACAGGAAAAATATAACTATAATTCATAACTGATGTTTTCATCAGGTAACTTGTTTTGGTGGTTCTACTTTTTCTTTATTGTAATTTTACTCAGTTTACAGAACATTCATTACATTCTCAGGTCCCTTTTGATTCACATCATAAAAGGAAGTCATTATTCATGACCAGTAAAGCTTTTTATTTAATATTTTAACTGTAATGGTTTTCTTATATCAACCACTAACAAGTAGCAAATGTAGAGTCACTACTGACACTGTTGAACCAAAGAAATAAAATCATAGTATGTGGATAATAATTGTTAATAATTCACTAAATTTGAGAAGTTCATAAAGGGTATGCAGGAAGCTTTGTTTAATACGTCAATATAACAAGTAGAGAGAAATTTTTACCATAAAGATATGAAAGCTTTCGAGCATCCACAAGAGTAACTGATAATTCTCCAACAAAATCTTTGTTTCCTTCTTGCATTTCTCCTGGTTTTAAATCATTTACAATAGGACCAACTGCTTTTCCTTTTTGGAAATCTAGAACAATTTTCTTTGGCCGTACAAATAGTCGAGGCAAGTCCTCAGTGAGAAGTTTCTTCAAAAACCTAAATAAATGCAGCTAATAATTATATTGAGACAACAATAATAGAAAATCTTAAGATGAAAATTCTGAGAAATAGATAAATGAATGTGATAAGTATGTGATGAATTATACATGGAAGATGATTTCGCTAAAGATTTCTTGATGTGATTTAGCACTACACAAAAACAAAATACCAAAAAAAAAGGTGATTATATTGGCCATAGATCATAAATAATCTGATGTATAATAAGAACGTGGATCCAAACTGACATGCAACAGACAAATGCAGACATCCAGACATTTAGAAATAAGTGAAGTTATAAAATCCAATTATATGTTCAAATTTGGATTAGTCTACTACTATAGTTGCTATTAACCAATAACAAACCATTTTGGATTGATGTCTTTTCTCTATAATAACTGACAAAGAGCTCTCTTTGAAAATTGTTACATCACTCAATCTGTTGTATTTGAAAATTTTGATTGTCTTACTTGCATTGGATTACTCTACTACTTTAGTTTCTAATAACCAATTACAAACCATTTTGGATATATGCTTTTCCCTATAATAACTGTCAAAGAGCTCTCTTTGAGAATCAACAAAATCAGTCACTCTGTTGTATTTGAATATTTTGATTTCCATACATGAGGATATCCAGAAGTAATTTGTCAAGTAGTGACATGGATGATGAGTTCAAGTATCTTGATTCAAAGGCGATTCGTAAACCCGTTATTTTTAAGTGATTAGGGAATTAGAAGGATATGACTTCTAACTAATCCTTAAGGACCAAATAAGTGTTGACATGCAGAAAGGCCCAAAAGGTACTGGGAACAGTTGATTAAGAGTACATTTAGAGCGACTTGTAGCTTATTGACTTCAAAAGATATATCTTCAGACCAGCTGAGATTCTCTTGTTTCAAATCTCAGGAACTTCTAAGCCATTGGTCGCCTTCTTCATCAGGAAGACCACATAGATGGGGACTGTGAATGTTGTTTTCCTCTTATTTGGCTAGTAATTTTGATAGTGTTGGACAGTTTAAATTTTAATAACTCTAGTGCTCAACTAGAAAGTACATCCAAAGCCATTAATTCCTGACCCTGACCTAACCCTAACCCTAACTGTAACATTAACATTTTCATTTGAGTAACCATGACTAACATCAGTTTTTAACCATTCATACATTATTTCAGTTTTCATAATTCCAAACCTGATAACAAATAAAAGCTTTTTTTTTCAATAAAGAATTAAGTTGAGCTGACAATAAGTACAATTTTTAATTAATGATAAGACAAAACTTAATAGTCATTTGATCACAAGATAGTTTATCGTTGGAAGTTTAATGAGAATTGGATGTATGAACATATTGAGAGATTTTCAGAAGCATAAGGGGTGCCATAAAAATTGAAGAGGTGTAATCAGAAAGCTCTCCGAGTTACACTGTTGGAGTATTCAACTTAGCACAGACATGGGAGACACTTTGCACAGGGTAGATTACCAAAAAGCCTGTTTTTTTTTTGCAACCATACTCATTGCTAAACTTAGACCTTTTATAGAATATCAATATTACAATTTAAAAAAGCATATCCACAGTTCACATCAGGTTCTCAACATAGGAGTATACAAATGAATAGCTTCAGGTTTTGGTTTTTAGAAACAGAGACGAACAAAACAGTATGTATAATTGTAATTAATATAAGATATTCAAGAAATCAACCAAATATTAACATAAGATAACCTTAAAACTTGATGCTCTGTTCAGGTTTTTACAAGGAGAATGCTACTGTAAGAAACAATAGTAAGATTGTTAAATGAAACTTGTATCTTAAGCTGGTGGAATGAAAGCTTTCAAAGTGTTTTTGCCTCCCAAAAATTAACCAATTCAACAAAAGAAGCATATCTAACCTTTTTAACAAATAACAGTATCCAACTTCATCTACAAGAACACATGCACACAGAGGAAAATAATTGTTTGCAAAAATTAAATGCAGTAATTTCTAGCTAATTTGAGAGACTAATTGAAACTTACATTGAGAGGACTGGAATTTCTGATAGTGACAATTGATGCAAAAAAACAGAAAAGCAGAAAGAAAAAGGTATTAGTATCATCGTTAGCAAATTAGTTTAAGCATAAATTAAAGCAGAATATGCCAAAGAATGTATAGCCATGATCTTCAATTGCTTTTAATTTATTATACAAAACACAATAGGAAAATAAAAAAACTTTTGTATTCACAGTTCAAACTTGAAAATCTTATCTCAAAATAGGGGAAGCCTAAGAAGAAGAAAAAATAGTACAGAGGAAAAATCAATACCAACATCTACTAGTCCCTTAAAGGACAAAGGAAGAAGTATGAGTTAAATTTAGAATTGGTTCTTAAAGCTTCCATCTCATCAGCTTAAGAATTAGGTGGAGAGGCCCAAGTATTTTTCAAAACTTCAAACCCTTATGGAGCAGTTTTTTTAACCAATTTAGGACTCATCAAGACCAACGTTCAAAAATTTGTGCCAAGGAAAACATTTCTGAATCGACACTCTTCGAAACAAAACTCAATTATAAAACCGCAACCATGAAGTTTCAGTTGAAACGGTGTCATTTCCACATTTTCTACACTTAACAGTGTCATTTTCACCATTTCACATGAAACGGGTTGACACAAACTGAATTCATGAATTGAAAATATAAAACTGTGACTCTAGCCCTTTTCATATTTTAGAAATTTAATTCTTATTATTTTTTTAATCTTATTTGATGTACTGTTCAGATAGTATAACTTAGTAAGGATAATTATTTGTAGAATTTCACAAAGGTTAGGTCTCTCGGAATTTTTATTTTTTTATTTTTTTATTTTTTTATATATACAAATATTTCACATTAATTTACTGATGGATAATTTAAAAATTTTAGGCCATAGATATATTGTTTCAAATTAAAATTTAATTAATTATGGGTTGATCAATACTATCAATTTTTTCTTAGACAATTTTAAAATTTTGGATATGCAAAACACTCCATTGTTGGTTGGATATGATTGTAATTTGATACTTTTCTTCAATTTGTATGTTTCTACATTAAGAATTTTACTTTGATATGTATTTAATAGTATTTTATGTATTAAATTAATCACGTTAGATACTTACAATTACTATGATATGTGTTTTATTATATGTTTCAAAAAATTAGCGTTTCCATGTCATTTCCATTTTGTTTACCAAATCATTTCTATTTTTAGATTTATCAAAATGATACCTTGAAACAAATTTTAGTTTCTTGATCAGGACCCCTCTTTTGTACAAACCTCATAGAACAAACAAGCAACCCATGAAAACGGACTTAAACCAAAGCAAGTGTTAATTTACCACTAATTACAAAAGCTGAGGCTTTTAGTTGATAAGCCCAACCATGTACATCAATCTTAACATACTGACACTCAATTTCACATGCATGTGGACCACGAAACTGAACAAAACACAAAACAATATACAATGTACCAAAATTATTAACCGAAACGAAGACGTAAACTTTTAAACAACAATACTTCAATATCATGTTAAACCAACCTTGTACCGAAAGCTTAAATTGTTAGGGAATGAGTCAAACTAGCAAATCAATTCACTACGGAACTATGAGGGTTCCACATCCCAGATTGTGGTTGGTTCCCATCCCAGTTCACCAAAACTAGTAATCCCAAAATACACTCATGAAATCAAGGAAAGAAGATGCATAAGATTGAAAAACTAAAATATTTTAAGTTTCTAATGGTGTTTTTTTTGTTTTTTGTTTCTTCTATCTTTTTCTTATTAAAAATTAGGATTATATACTTTTGCATGCACATATACTTGAGATACCTATCAACTTCCCTTCAAGCATATCCTAAACTCCTTACTTGTGCCTTTCAAATGTCTTGATATAATTTTAGAGTAAAGCCATAATTTTTTTAATGCAAAAACTGGTTGGGTCACTTATTGTTCAAAGAGATGAAGAAGTAATGCTTTTGAAGGGAAGAAGACATCTTCCTCAAGACACAAACCTTCAAAACCAAGTCCATTTTCAATTGGCAAACAATCATTCACTATATGTTAATATATCTTATTTTTCAATGAATCTTATTTTTATTGCATCTATAAATTTCATTTTATATTGATTTGAAGAATTATACCAAATCTTAAAATTCAATTCTCGATTATCATAGTCAGGATTTTGATTCAAGATTTGAATATCAATTTGATAGCTATGCCTACGACTTGATATACTAAAGGATTCATTTAAGACTGGTTCAACCCTAGAATAGTAATAATTTGATCTACAATGCTTGTCATGCTCATTTTATTCAAGTATCAGACATGAGTTGATGCAGGAAAAAGAGGATAAAATTAGAAAAAGAATTACTGTAGCAGTAGAGTAATTGTAGCTGCAGTTTATTGTAGCTAATTAGAGGTTTTATATCTTTTAGGTATGTTTTAATTATTTTATTATGTACGGCTAGGATTAGATTAAGCCAATGGATGTGATTAATTGTTATTCGGGTTTTAGGATATTATCTCTCTATAAATAAGAGTTTTAGGCAGCTTTGTAATATGTTATCTTTTGATTATTATATGAAATTAGCCTCGGGCTTTTTATGATCTTAAGCAAACTTAGGGTTTGTTCCTCCTAGCATCCCAAAAAAGCTTTTCCTTTGTTTCCCTTTAAGAAACATAGGCCTCGATGGAAACCAATCATAAGATTCCATCTGTTAATGCTTCCGATCGCGCCATGGGTCCTCATAATTAACTTGAAATTTTCCAATTTTAAAAATATTAATATGAGCCCCTATTCCATTCTGCATCATGTAGCACTGATTTAGTCTTCTTATAGTTTCTGTAATCATCTGTACTGGCCCTCTTTCATGACGGGATGCTTTCAATTCTATTTTTCTCCCAAAAATAAAACTTTTCATAAGAACAGCCAACTATGCAGCACTAGGCATTGATAACTTTACAAGAACAATTTTCAGGGAATTGAAATCTCCGATCATTTAAAGTTACCCTAGTTATAAATCTAAAATTACTCTACTTACAAACGGTTTTGAAAGGAAAGATAGGAAAGAATGAAAGGTTACAGCACTTCCCTTGAATAGAGTAGTTTGGGATATCAAAGTGTCAAATTTATTCAGTTTATTCAGTCCACGCCTGCAGACCTGTTCCTTTTCCTCTCCTATCTTCCTACATAGGGAAAACTTCTATCTTGTTGTGATATTATAAATGCTTAGTCTGCAGGCAGGGTTTTGACTTCATTTTGATGTGACAAACAGAAGAAGAAAGGAAATGATAAAAAAGTATCAAAGACCTAAAATAAAATCAAACATATGAATCTTTTGTGGCTTTAACAGTTGGACTTCACATGATCTCACACAATCACTTAGAAATTAAAAAAAAAATTAATGGTTAAAAAACATTTTGATATATAGTTATATACAATTACGTCAATTATCATTGAATATCATTACTAATGAAGACCCAAAAAATTTCTACTAAAGCTGGATAACTATTAGGCCTCAAAGGGATGGTCAACAATTTAGTTAGTTTAGCTACTTCACCTTCACCTTCAATATCATAGACACGAACAACACGCACAAAGAGGATAGATATATGATTCCTGGAAGAGCAAGCCTGAAAAAGTTTCCCTCATTCTTCGTATACTTTCATCACACTCACTATCTGTTTTGACTTCTGATTATCGAAAACATATCTTGGTTGAATTTATTTTTTCACAGAATTAATTGTGATGCACATAAAGATAATAAAAGTAAGTTTCAAGGGCCACGAGATCATGACATACCCATTATATTGAACAAACGGAATGGAGACAATTCAAACTTGATTTTTGGAAGTGACACAAAAGCCCATGAAACAGCTCCCACCCAAGGCTCTGTCGGTATTAGTCGTAGTTTGACCCAAAGTTCACCATCAATGTCAAAATCTCGAACACCAACTGGCACAACAATAGGGATAATGCCAAATTTTAGAGAAAGCATTAACAGCATCCGGGCACCACCAGTATACCGAAGACCTATCTGGTACCTAGATAAAACCGAAGGAAAAACATCAGTTCTATGTTGTAAGTAATTGTTAAAAGAAAAAGAACAGATACATATTAACCAAAATCTTATGAAAATAAACTCTGGGGATAAAAAAAAAAACAAATGTCCCGCTGATCTGCCACTCAAAATTGAGTAAGGTATCTAAAAGTTTGAAACATTTAACCAGATAGTGTTCCAAACCCAATTAGATATGTTACTCAACAGATCAAGCTTCAAACTTTGTAGTCCAGAAAAATCATTGAAGCGAAAAGAATGGCTACTGAAAGATTAGATCCAAATTACTGAAGCAGAGAATGCAACTCTCCTGAGATAGCAACCACTTAGTTCAATTGTCATTCAGTTGCAGAAAAAGAAACAAATATGGTTGAAGGGACTCAACAATTGGTAAGAGAAGGTTATTGGATGCTCGGGTAGTGGCAATTTCCCAGGAGAGAGTATTGGTTGGTGATAGCCTTGGGTTGTGATGCTGGCTGCTCAAATATAATATGTTTGGCTTGGTAAGATGCATCTTATCCTGTTAGGTCATTTTAATATCTCTCTTAAGTACTATTAGTTGAAAACAGAGTAGCTACTGTAACAACAAAAATGCTAGTGATGTACATATCCTATTCAATTTTACAAAATTATATTCATCTTCATGACTGAGGAATCTGATCATACTATGTATTAAAGTACTAGATGGAAGCAAATAGAACATAGAGTATAGTTGAATAATGTAAAGCGGAAAACATAATGACTATAACAGCATAACATGATAACTTACTGCAAATCATTAACCCGACGGGAAGTTCTGCGCTCAACATTCCTAACAGATAATGGTTCATCCCCCAAGGAGAATTGCTTAATCTCAACCCTCTGCACGTAATCAGGCTTCTTCAAGTTGTCAATAACAGGTTGAAGCAATCCGATTAACCAATTCTCAAGTCCAGCTCTATAAACCTTCCATAACTTCCCCAGCACCATGTTCACCCATTCAACTGATTCTTTCCTCTGCAAATCCTTCTCTAAAAACAATGAAAAGCTGGTGGGCACCTGCGGCCATACACCACGCAGACCGTCTTCATTACCAACCTTATTCTTCCTCCTCGAGGTCCACAATTTATCGAAAACTACACCAACAAAGAAAAAGAACACAAACAAACCAGCTATATTTCGATTAATGGGAGGCGAGGGAATTGGATGTATCACACCCAGTTGGGTCCTTAACTTATCTACAATAGGATCTTCTTGAAAATTGGTAAAATTCGAACTCAATTGATACGATGACTCCTGGGACAATTCTTCACTCTCCAATTCATCAGAAAGCCTCTTAAGTACAAAGGTTTTGGCACCCCGTGTTGTAGAATTCGCAAATTCTAAATTCAAATTGCTGTTCGAACCGTCCCCAGGAATTGCACACGACCTTAAAGTCCATTTTCTTCGAAAATTTCGATACCCAAAATTGGCAATTACTCGTTTTCTTCTTCTTCTGGACAAGGGAAATATAGTAAAATTCTGGGCCCTCGGATGGGTACTAATACCTAAGTTTTTACATGGACAAAACTGAGACGAAGTTTGCGAGAAATCAAAGCTCGCAGAAGGAGATTGCAAAATCATTTAGTAGTAAAGAAAGTGAGAGAACCCCAATCGCATTGTTAAACATGAATTCCGAGCCAGACTGAGATTCTATGAAAGTTACCCGAGCTACAGAATACAGAAACATAACCTGGATAGCTTGGGATGCCTGTGACTCGAATTGAAGCGGGAAGGTTCCGAAAAGTCCATCAGAGTCGGTGTTTGTCAATGTTTGCTTGCTTGCGAGTTTTAATTTTAATTTTATAATTTTTTAATTTTATTATTTTCTTTGTTAACGAGGGAGACAGAGAAAAAGAGAGTGGTGGAGTATATTGAATTGAACAAGTGACGAATGGGATTGAAAGTTTTTGTTTTGAGATTGGAAATAGATTCATGACCTCAAAACGAGGAAGACGTGGATAACATGCGTCTTCGTGTTAGCAATTGTTTGATTTATGCACGTGGGTCGGAGCCGCCGCGCTTTGCCTTCTTTTAATTCCACCACGACACTACTTTTTAGTCTTTGCCTCGTTCTTTTCCTCTTGCTGCTCGGCCTTTCATTTACGCCTCTCGAGAAGAGACCCAAACTGTTTTTCTCTCCTAAGTCCAAATATACATGTCACATACATGTGTATTTCTTCGAGTCTAAGTTTGTCAATAATCCGGTCAAATTTATATTTAATTATTTTTATTAAGAAATTTATTTATATAATTATTTAAAAAATAATTAAATGTTAATCTTACAAAATAATATGTATCTATATATTTTTAAAGTAAGAGACTCTTAATGATTTTTTTTAAAATTATTTATATTATTTAGATTTTCCATTTTAAAAATTCAGAAAATCAACTAACCTGCAAGTATTCACTTTAAGTCATTTTTTAAGAAAAATTATAACTAAATTTAAAAGATTTTTTTAATAATTACTGTGTTTTTTAATCTTAAAAAATATATTACACATGTTTAATTTAAAAAGAAAGAAAAAAGAAGAAGCTTATAAGCACTCTTGTAAGGGCGTGCTATGATTCATGGTATATATATATTAAAAAGATAAAATTAATAAAAACAACAACTAAATCCATCAATTTTTTATTTTTTATTTTTTGATCTCACTTTTAGAATTTAGCATTATGTATGCTCAAATTTAGCCCAATATTTTCATGCAAAATTGAAATTATTTTAGTATTTTTGGCTTGTCAACACAAAAATGGGGATCCAAATGATGGTATATGAACAAAATATATATTCATCATTAAAATTTTAAAATTAATAAAAATAAACAATTTATGCCTTTTTATTTTATTGGTGGAGGTCAAAATAATTAAAAAAATTAAGAAAAATAATGGAGATGAAATGTGATCCAAATATAAAAAATAAATAAATATAGACATTTTATCAAGCATTAATTAAAGTGTAAATATGATAACATGTATATAATTATAGATATTTTTTTTTGACATAGATAATTTTTACATTGATCAATTATATTGCAGTGAGGTTGGGGCTCATAGTCATTTTGATATATTCTTTACATAAAGCAAAAAAAAGAAATATAATTTAATTTACTTCAGGAAAGTTGTCAAATTTAATTAGGTCATAATGACATTATTTTTAATTTAAGCTAAATTTATTTATATTTTTTATATTTTTCATTTTAAAAATTAAAAACCAACTAACCTACAAGTATTCACTTTAAATCATTTTTAAAAAAAACCTATAACTAAATTTAAAGTACTTTTTTAATAATTATTGTGCTTTTTAATCTTAAAAAGAAAGAAAAAAGAAGAGACTTATGAGCACTCTCATAAGGGCGTGCTATGAGGATGGTGTACATGTATATATTATAAAAAGATAAAATTAATAAAAACAATAACTAAATTCATCAATTTTTTCTCTTTTTGATCTCATTTAGTCATGGCCACTATTTTCAAGCTTTTAAAATTTTAACTTAATTCTAAACAATTTTAGAATTTAGAATTATGTGTGCTCAAATTTAGCCCAATATTTTCATGCAAAATTGAAATTATTTTAGTATTTTTGGCTTGTCAACATGAAAATGGGGATGCAAATGATGGTATAAGAACAAAAAAAATATACATGTTACATACATGTGTATTTCATCGGGTCTTTTAATATTTTTCAATGGTCTGGGTATATTAATATTTTAATTAAATTATTTACATATATAATTATTTTTACAAATAATTAAATATTAATATTAAAAAATAATATACATCGATATATTCTAAAAGTAAGAGATTCTTTATGGTTTTCTAATTTATGCTAAATTTATTTATATTATTTAAACTTTTTATTTTAAAAATTAAGAAAACCAACTAACCTACAAGTATTCACTATAGGTCATTTTTTAAGAAAAACTATAAGACGATTGTGTGGACATTCATAAACAATGGCTATCGGTTCAAAACCCTAATACAAAGCAATGAAAATTAAAATATTTGATTCCTTTAACCTTGAATCACCGTATGATTATATGAAAAATCTTAATTCTAGTTTAACAATTAAACAGTAAGTTAGAAAACTGTGTACCTTTGAGGTTTTTAATTCTTTTATCGTATTCTTGATTCGACCTTAACTCATTTGTTGACTCATCAAGAGCACATCAACGACATAAGTTTCATGTCTCTAAGTGTATCCACACGAACGAATCCAACTAAAGATCTTCATGCTTGAAGGTGAGAGGGGTTACTAAGAGATTCCTTATATGCTAGCATAAGTTATCGAATCCCTCTCATAATTAGGAACTATACTTGGCCAAAAATAACTGTTCTTAGCCAAAAATCCTTCTGAAGGTTTCAGGTTCTCAGTACAGTACGTACAATTATTTTCACTTATTATTGCCTAACTTGTTAAGTCTTATATTTATAAAGACTAGCCACCTACCTATGTACTGGACAATCCTAACACAATAGGGATTTTGCTAACATTAGAATTTAATAATAATTAAATATAATGCCTAACAAACTATAATTACATGATTGCCCCAAAACTCTTCTTAGTTGAATATCCTCCTATTTTGCATCACCCCTGAGGTTCAAACTATCGATAATTAATTAATCATTTATAAATAATTAATTATCAAGTTTTCCTACAAGTCAATAATATTGGTGCCTAGTAGCACATAATGACTACTCATAATAGTATGAATATGGTTTTAAACCATTATGTTAACAGTTACCATTCAATTCAATCCTTTTATCATGCAATATCTCGATTAAATCTATTTGGATAAGAAAATAATGTCAAATCCTAAATTTAATTTCATTGGGGAAATTAAAACTCATTTTCTAATATCCACCCTACTATGACCATAGAATTTAAGTCAAATCTTTTATATACCATATAGGACATACTCTCTTTTCTACTAAAAGTGATAAATCTTTTATATTGCATTCACATACAAGTGATTATATCTAATTACTACTTCTTAGGTGACTCATTAATAGAATCAAAAATCACATCAAAGTAAAATGACGTATATGCAAGATAACTATAATGCCTCAAGTCAAAGGACTATTTGCACAACTATAACATAAAAATCACCTATTGACATGTAGAGAAACTCCATATTTATGTTCTCAATTGTGTCACTTTAATGAACTCATTCTGTAATAAGCACCTACATATCTATCTTAATGTCTCATACACAAGTGACTATGAGATCAGTCACCCTTAACTCTTTGAGCCAACTAGATATGTGCTAATATATCTGGATTCACTAATGCCTTACTTAGTGATCTTCTAATTAGGAACATCTAAGAATTAAGCTTAAACAAAATACATGTAATTAGCATATTATCATCATGAGAATTACATACGGTATCCAATACCTTATTTAAAAGTATAGTTATATTATTAGCCATACATCATTGAAAAAACCTTGATTAGCCTTTTTAAGGCTTATATGTTTACTTGTAAGATATCTCTCACAAGTTCTCTTCCAACAACCTTCTTTACCACAAAGGAAGTATAATCTCTTTCCATTATGGCTATAGGTACTCTTACCTTAATTGAGATTTTAACGAAGAGACTTGAAAATTTACATTACAACTATGCTTTGCCCATTCATCTTTTTAAGGCTAAGCATGGTCATAGTTACCTTATCTATTTCGTCATCTAACTTTCATAAACCTTACGAGATAGATTTAAACATGTAATATAATACTTGCATGTTATACTCCCACTCCTTAGTTTATTTCTCATAGGTATTCTTACCATCACTTGTTAGAAGTATAATTCCTTAAGCTTATAGCCATTTTGGATGAAATTTGAGAACTCTTCTCGTATTCGTTGGCCAAATAATTAATTTAGGGACCAATCAATATATTGTTATATTTAATTCTAGATATGGGTTCAGATTTGGTCACTTATGATCTACCATAGTCAATAAAATATAATCTAACATATATTCAATTATTATTCACAATGAAAACTTTCTTTTTAATCTAAATGGTGCCTTCCACTAAATTTTTCAATTTTCATTACCTTCTAAATGAAAAACAGGATATACTTCAAAGCTCTCCTAGTAAGGATTAGGATCCCATTACTTGTACATAACAACCTTATATGACTCAATAAACTATATATACTTGAAAGATATATAGCTTTTATTGAATTCATTATATGAATTTCCTAATCATGTTTAGCTCCTAAAAGTATGCAACCTTGTGTGAAACAACAAATCACATATTTTTTTAGTTAAGTTCATCCCACCATTCATAACAAGTATACTCTATTGTATACAGCTCATGTCTGACAAAACGAAGCCATATAATCAAAATATCTCACAAACATCATCTATACAATAAGTAATACAAATTAATCCAAAAAATGCCAGCCATGTGATACACAACAAATTTGCATAAACAGATTATTCTATAATATTATTTATAATGGTGGAAGGCTACAATGTCATTCTTGTAATGACTTTTATTCCAATTTAATATTAATTATTTTAATGAGAGTTGTAAGTTAAGTTGCTTAGTATCATCTATCTAATCGTGTATCATATACAATCACATATATATTCATATATCAAGCATATAAAAACATACAGAACATGCATCATACTTATTAAATGTTGATTATTTGGACTTTTCCATGGCATAATACACTTTGGACATGGTTTATTACCTTATAATTAATTTTCCCATATAATGGGAGTTACATGTAATCTCTAATGGGCCATTACTTTATCTGCACTCCTCCATCTTCTATCTTGCATGTACTTGCTTCTATCTAATCCTAAGTAAACTAACCTAACTTATTATGTTACGATAATGAATAAGAAATCTTGATCAAATCAAGGATAGGTACAATAATAGAAAGATAAAAATTTAAGTCAAGAGAAAATAGAGAGGTGATGTATGCAAACCTCATTTAAGATTACATTCCAAAAATATAAAAATTAATTATACATCCCATTAAATAAAACCATATGTTCAATTACCTTAAATAAACCAATCACATAACTCAATTATTTGGTCTTAAGTCCACGATCGCCAAAGTAATTCAATCAATCACATGAAATAAAACATTTAAAAGATAATTTATTCAAGTTAAGACTTTATTAAAGATTAATATTGTCATATTAATTTAGTACTCTCACCAGGATTAATAATTCTACTTGATTATATTTCAAAAATCTATTCAATTATAATTTAATCTTATTAGTCATATATGATGTCACACCCTCAAATAAAGGTATGACTGGCCTAATGAATGGATAACCAAATCTTCGTAATCCTGAATCCACAATGACTGAACACAAATGACTCTTAAAAAAATTATAGTTAAGACCAAAAAAACTTTACTAAACTAAAAAAAGTCACAAACAGGTTATGAAACATAAATATTTACTAAAAATTTGACAGGGGTTTCCTGTAAGGTGGAACATGCCTAAAAATACATACACCAATAACCTGGTACAATTCACTAGTAAACCATAATATCAAAGTACTCAGAGGAGCTTCGCTCCTAACAACACATTAAGTTACCACAGTTAACTCAATATACATAACAATGCATGACACCTAAAACGATTGCAAGTGTCGCCCTATTAGCTTCAAGTATGTAACTCCGAGATATACCTTACCATAACGATGTCGGCAAGTAGCAAATCCTGATGTAGCAAATTGTGTTTTCCTGATGCTAAAAAAAAAATAACAGAGAAAGATACGAGTCACAAGGACTCAATGAGCAAATCACGTACCCTGAGGGTACCAGCATCAATTAACACATAATAATACATATCATTATTTATTCTCATGTAGTAATCGTAAGAAAGTCACGATTCACATATTTCACGATATATACAAGTCAAATTCAAATATCCAAAGTTTGTCATTCCAAACAACGCAATCAAAGCATACAAGCACACAAAGAGCCAATGTGTAACTCAGCCCCTCACAACAGTATCACCCCCTACCAGGTATTTACATGCTAGCATAACAGATTAATTTTCATACATAGTCCATCCCACTGGGGCTGAGCACCCAATTTTTTTTAAAAAGCATTTATTAGAATTAGAGTATTTCATATCAAAATATCAAATTAAAATATCCTAGGTGCACCTTGATTTCAATTTTGGAAACAAAAATCATTTCTTAGAAAAAATCTCACTTTGTTGGCCCTTATCAACCACAACCAATATGAAACAAACATAATTCAAATAAATCACTGAAATACTGCATTTTGCTTATTTTTCTATATAGCACATATATTCAAATACATATACAATTGCACATAATAATCTAGCAACCAAAATACACATAATTTACTCACGGGTTCAAGAACAAAACTCGTCGTTCTATCTGGACTGCGACGATATCAGAGTATCCTCGATACGATCGAAAACTAAAAATCATAAAACCGTGTATTATTTGATGTAACCATTTATAATTAAACTTAAAATTTCTTAATCATACATGTTTACATCCTTAACGTCAAACTCAAAGATTATTTTCTTTAAACCTTTTTACTGAATGTATTAAAGATATATTTATGTTTATTGAACACGTGTATATTTATATCTATACTTATATTAAGAAATCCTTTATCAATTATCTATTCTACTTTGTTCATGTTTTACTATAAAATTCAAATTATGATCGTATGTTTAAACTCAATTAGAACCTGAAATAACTATTTTCATCATCTTCATTATTTACTTTACATGTCAAATTAGACTTAAGGGAATTATAACTAACTCCTATAAACAAACTGACAATTATTAAATTGATAAATTTGATTTAACTAAATCAAAATTTTAATTCCATAAAACTCTTACATTTAACTTCTATTGGTATACTTTTCTAAGAATCAATCGATCTTAAGCTTTTATGAATATTCTAAATAATAGATTTTTAAAATAAGATTAATTACTTCAACTCATATAAATTCTAATTCTTTGATTCCAACTTAGCCTAATTAAATGCCATGATTCCTAACTCACTACTAATTTTACTTTCTTAATTAAATTAAAAAGAATTCTCAACAATTTCGTTAAACTAAGAAACTACAACTCCTAAATTATCATACTTAGATTGTAAATTTCCAATTCCTAACATAAACTTCACTTTCAATTATTTATTCATCAAGATTTGAATTTCTAACTTCCAATATTTATACCCCTAAATTTCAAGGAATTCCTCTTCCCACGTCCATGTGATTATACTATAAATTCTTTGATTTTTTTAAGCTTTTACCCATAATCTTTCTTAGTTTCTAATTCTAGCACTATAACCATCAAGATATATAATAATACTTAAACAAAATCATAACTAACTAACTACTAATACTCCTTAATCACTAAGCAACTCTAAACCACTAAACCATTCACTAACTACCAAATAAACTCATGGCAAGGAAGAAGATTTTCTGTACCTACAGTTGCCGTAGAGGTGCTAAAATATCAAAGAAAACAATTTGACTTTTACCTTTTGTTGCTTGCTGCCCTGCTGTACTATGATTCCCTTAAATACTCACCAACTGAATGAACAAATAAATTAGGGAAAATAGTCTTACTGCTGCCTCCTTAAGTAACGCAACCAGAGTCTCCAATTAAAAGAACTCCTTGCGACTGCCAACTGACCACACACACAACCTAATTGCTGTAAGAGTTTTTGGTGGTAGCTACTAGGAACATGCCACCACTAGCTCTACCAAACAGCTGTAAAATAACCAAGACAAACAAATTAAGCGGCATAACTACCTTGATTACACCTTTAAACAAAGCCATTAACCAAATAATTCCACCATAAAAAAGAGAAAACAGCCATGATCAAGGAAGGAATGAAGTCCACCGCTACAAGAAGAGAGGTACACGACCAAACAGGGAAAAGCAAGGGATAACAGCCTAGCCAAAACATTGGAAAAACAGAGCTGAGTTACCAAGTGTCACACCCATACGGCTAGAAAATAAAGTTCACTATCTGCAACTTCAAGATTTTAGTCCAAGGCTGCTGCTTAGATTTTCAAACACAGCCAAGCAATGAGCAGCAACACACGAGCATGGAAGAAGGCTAAAACCAAGAGGAAAATGACTGTAAGATTGAACAGGGCACGGCTAGGCTGAACAAAGGCTACTGCCTCCACCAAAATTTAGTTCACACTCACAGCTAGTGTCATGCCACAAGGAGGAAAGCAAGCACCGCTAGAAAGAAGGTGAAGATTTAGGGTTGCAAGGAAAGTGTTTCACGGCCATAACAAAAGAGCAAAACAGGGGAGATGATATCTGCTAGCCGAGAAAAAACAAAGGAAAGAAAATGCAAACAAAGTTGGTTTGCAAAGCAAAAAGGAGCAAGGAAATAAGACAAAATAAAAGAATGAAATAATACCTATAATTGACCACATTTTTTTACCTAATAACACGAGTTATGTACAAACATTTGAAAATGTACACGCATTAACATTCCAACTTGTACATTAAAATATCGGGTTATAACATATGATTCTTAATCCTATTAGTCTTATAGGATTCTCAATCCTATTTCATGTAAGAAACTAAAACTAAATAGAAATTTCATGTCCTAATTTGATTTCATATCCTCAATTAGAAATCTAATTAGATGAGGATTGTAAACCTTAAAATTTAGGAATTTAACACTTGTCCAACAAGTTCCCTAACTCCTAAAATTTAGAACATGGAAACTTTAATAAAATTTCAACTGAAATAGTTTATGATAACTTTGATTCCTAATCAAATTTGAACTATTCAAAATCCTTGTTTCAATCTTATTCAAACTCTATAAAATTTAATTTGACTCCAATTCAAAATTTTTTTAAAAATTAAGAATGTCAACTCAATTATTATTATTTTAAAAAAAATGAATCAAATTCTTTTTTTTAATAAATAAAAATTAATATTAAATTCAATATAGTTTTTCATAAAATAATTTAATTTACAAAAGAGTTAATTGAATCATATTCAACCTCATTCAAATAAATTAAGATTGAGCCTAACTCAACTTTCAAACAAATCAAGATTGAATCAAATTCAAATTTTCAAGAAATTTATATAAAATCCAATTCTAATTTATCTTGAAACTTATCTAATTAATCTTAAATTTTAAAAAAGCTAAGTGAATCATGTAAGGAAGTTGACCGGGCATAACAAAAATTTAAAAAATTTGGCATAACCAAATCTCTAGGATAATCTCTATTGTTTATGAACCAATGTATTTTCGATTAATCTAATAAATAGAATATTATCTCTTGAAGCAATTAGGACGATCTTAACTTAATCCACAAGTTGTACAAAGTGTACAACCTCTAAGTGTATCCATACCGAATGACTTGATTAAGAACTTCGAGTTGGCTACTAAAAATCTCTTTGTGTGCTAGCATAAGTGATAAGATTTTCTCACGTCCCACAAACACTTAGTTTGCCAAAAAATTTCTGCAGAGAACTTTGGCTCTCTGTGATATTTGAATAAAAGTTATGTATGAAACCTCTGAAGTCTAACCTCATTTAAGTATGATATAACTAAATTTTAGATAATAAGATCAAATCTTATCTCTTAGATTTTTAATTAAAATAGAAAAATCCTAATAAAGTTAATCATATTTTAAATTTCAAATACCATTTGTCTGTAATTGCATAAAAGCCCAAAACTTCTCTTAATCAAATTACATCTTTTTGTATGTGACCCCTTAGATTCATATTAAACTAGCAGTAGGCCATATTAACTTAATGTATTTTTCAATTAGATCCATATCTAATTAATTTGAATTAAAATTACTTCTTAATTTACCTATTAATATTAAATTAATTCTTGGGTTACCTACAAGGCAAGATTGATGCCAAGCAGCATATGATGACTACCTAGATAATATAAATATATTTATGAACCTTTATGTTGTTAGTTACCATGCAATTCAATATTTCCATCATTCAATGTTCTTGATTAAACTTAGAGTATAGATTAATGTGAAACCCTAAATTGTTTAATCTGATGTACTAATAGTCACAATTGATGTGGTAAAACCTAAATTCTCTATTCTAGTTTCACCCAATGTTTATCCCTATATGGTGAATTATACTTAGATAGTATCAAAGCATAAAACTTATGTACAAGGTATTTATGATGCCTTAAGTCCAAAGATCATTTGCACCACTACAACGAAGAACTCTTATTGACAACTATGTAAAAGTCCATATGAGTATTCTATGATCAAGTCAATTTAATGAACTTATTCTGTAACAAGCACCTACATGTTTGTTATAATGTCAACTACACAAGTGATCATGAGATCGATCACCCTCAACATTTGAGCTAACATAACATATACTAATCTAATTGGAGCATTAGTTCCCGTTAGGAATATTTAAGAACAAAGCTTAAGAAAATATATCTCATAAGCATGATCACATCATGATTCTTATTTCCACTGCTTATATTCTATGGGATTTATCATGTTTATACTAAAGAATTAACTAGCAATTAAAGTACATGATGAATATTAATACCATATAATAATATAAACATATTCATTTTAATAATAATTGAATAAGACTGTATTTACAAGTAATATACTATAGACATCTAATGTCATTGGCTTGTAGGATATACTACTAATAAATCACATTCAATATCTTTTGAGAAAGCAAAATTAATTCAAATACTATTATTCTTGAAACATGGTTCATTTGAATTAAACTTCAAAGAAATGAATTTTAATCATATTAAAATATTTCAAAGAAATTATTATCCAATTAAAATTTTAATTTAAAAAATTAATTTTTAAAATAAAACAACCCTTATTTTATTTCGATTAGGATTCCATTAATCCTAGTACTACTAAAATAAAACAATTATGGTTAATTTTCATAAGGACACAACTAGTTTTAATATTACTAATATAAAATAACACTTATTTTGCTTTGATTAGAATTCTACTAATTCAAAATTTTAAAATAAAATAACTTTTATTTTACTTTAATTAAGATTCTAATAAACCTAATAATATTAAACAAAATAAGTTTGACTTTATTTAATATTTTTTAATTAAATAAATAATAAAAATTAATTAGTTATGTAGCTGCCATAAACAAGGCAACTATGTACGTACAAAACTTTTATTTATTTATTTATTATTATTACTTGTGATTTCAAAGTATTTGAAATCAAAAGAACATGAATACTAAGAACAATTTCTTTTATGTTTTTCAAATTTTATAATAATATTGTTATTATCAATTAATAAACAATAAAAAGAGATCTAATCGCTAAAGTTATAATAATAAATTATCGAACCTAACATAAAACATAAGGATGACTTTGATACCACTGTTAGGAATGGGTATAAAATATGACAATGAAATGCGTAGTGAAATTTAACTTTAACCCTGAATTACCTTATGATTATATGAAAAATCTTAATTATAGTTTAACAATTAAACAATAAGTTAGAGAACTATGTATCTATGATAATTTCAATTCTTTCATCGTATTGTTGATTTAGCCTTCACTTATTTGTTGATTCATCAAGAGCACAACGACTTAAGTGTCCTATCTCTAAGTGTATCCACACGAATGAATTTAACTAAGGATCTTCATACTTGAAAGTGAGAAGGGTTACTAAGAGATTCCTTATGTGATAGCACAAGTTACTAAATCCCTCTCATAATTTAGGAAGTGTATTTGACCTTAAAATCTTTCTGAATGTTTTAAGCTCTCAGTATAGTACGTACAATTATTTTCACTTATTATTGCCCAACTTGTTAAGTCTTATATTTATAAAGACTACCCATCTCCCTATGTAAGAGACAATCTTAACACATTAGGGATTTTGCTAATATTAGAATTTAATAATATTTAAACCTAATGCCTAAAAAACAATATATATGACTATCCCAAATTAAACTCTTCTTAGTTGAGTATCGTCCTATTTTGTGTGACCCCTTATGTTTGAATTATCAATGCCAGTAGGCATGTAGTTTTTACATGTTTATTATTGGACCCTTGTCTAATTAAATTAGAACTCATTCTAATTTTTTGAATTAAATTCTTTTTAATTTGCTCTTTAATTAAGATTAATTAATTAATAATCTATAGATAATTAATTATCAGGATTTCCTACAAGTCAAGAATACTTATGTATAGTAACACATGATGACTACCCATAATAGTATGAATATGGCTGTAAATCTTTTGAAATTTTTCATTAATAATTATTGTGCAATTCAATCCTTCTATCATGTAATGTACCGATTAAATCTATTTGAGTATGAAAATAATGTCAAACCTAAATTTTATCATATGTGTCTACATCTTAAGATTATAATTTCATTGGGGAAATTAGAAACTCATTTTCTTATATCCACCCTATGGCCACAGACTTTAAGTTAAATCTTTTATAGACATAAAAGACATTTTTTTTTTTTTTTTACTAAGAGTGATAAATCATTTATTGCACATTTACATATCTTTATATGTAAGTGATTATACCCAATTACTACTTCTTAGGTGACTCATTAATAGAATCAGAAATGACATCAAAATATAATACATACAAGATAACTATGATACCTCAAGTCAAAAGACTTTTTGCACAATTGTAATATAAAAATCGCCTATTGACATGTAGTGAAACTCCATATAGGTGTTCATAGTTATGTCAGTTCAATGAACTCATTCTCTAATGAGCATATACAAATCTACCTTAATGAATAATAACAAGTGACTAGAGATCAATTACCCTCAACTCTTTGAGCCAACTAAATTTGTACTAATTACTTATCCGAATTCTCTAATCCTATGATTAGGAATATTGAGGAATTAACTTTTAAGGAAATACATCTTGTTAGCATGATCTCATCATGATGCTTATTTTCGTTTTTTAATTCTTTAGGCTCATGATGGTTAATTAATAACTCTTATAGATGATATTATTTTTCACATATTTAATTAAATTAAATAATATTAATATTTATTAATAATAATATAAATAAAAAAAATAATATTCCACAACATCACATGTCATTGGATTTAGGGGATACTATTAACATTAGTAGTTGGGTTATGCCAGAGGTATAAATGGAAGAAAAATGAGAATAAGAGATGTAAGGATTGGAAAGCTAACAAATCCTAATGTATAATGCAAAGAAATGCAAATACAAAGGATAAATTAAAGTCTCTTAGTCTAATTGGTAAAAGACCTTTTACATAGTTTTCTTATGCCCTTTATAGCCATGGCAATTTCCAATACAAAAATTTGAATTTGAATTAATAATTTTTCATAAATTAAAATGAAAATTGTTTTATGGGCAATCATGAACATTAACTACTTCTTAAATAAAGCTGATTGCTCATCCTAATTTAGTGGAAGTTAAGAATCAAATCTGTTGAAACATGGCTTGAGTTACTTTTTGGACTTTGCTTGAAAGTGATTGAAATGTCCTTACATGCTTAGGGCATTCCTTTTGTTTTTGGTCTGAATCCTTGTAACTTTGGTTCGTCTTTAATCTTTCTAACCAACCCATAATACTTGGCTGATTTAGTTAATGGGGTTATATAGGAAGCCCTCCATGTTCGGCATTTTAACGTTTATATCATGGAACTCAGCATAAACTTACTTAATTCCATAACTTGTTATTTTGAAGTATCAATAGTGTCCCTTCCTCCCTCCTCCTCCCCCTCCCCAAATATTTCCCCATACCAAATAAATGTAAGGTTATACGGAATACCCAAAAATAACCATGATTTTTCAAAATAGGCTAGAATGTCAAAAATTACTAGGAACTCCAAAGGTCTCAGTTGCAGAGACATCACTGACTGCATTCTTCCACTGTCAACTTTGTACTAGTCACTCTGCCCAGCGCGTTGTTAATGTTAATGTCCAAGAGTCAATCAAGAGTTGGTTGTAAGGACAAATTAATTTGTATTTAATGCATAACATTACAATATTTTAGCGTTCTTTAATTATGAGTTTAAATGAGATTTATTATATCCATGTTTGAAGTTCCTAGAATAATAACTGTGTATACATTATTATGATGTTGTTTTCTAATGCCTTTTATAGCCATGACAATTTTCAATACAAAAATTTGAATTTGAATTAATAATTTCTCCTAAATTTTAGTGACAAATTGTCTATAGGAAACCATCAGCTATGGGCTTCCAAAATCTTATATAAGCCACCAACTACTCATTCAATCTTCTGAGTTTCCTGCACTTATTCTAGGCCCTGTGTTCAAAATTGTTCCCTCTTTTGAGTTTTCTGAGTTTATTCTTTTAGTCCCTAATGAGACTATCATTCTTCATAAAACTCATGATTTATCATTATTTCCATATTCAAAGCCAATTAGAACATGGCATGTTAATGATTTTGAAATTTAATCATTGACTAATATGATACTTCATATTCTCCAATCTTTCCTTAGGAAGCAAGAACTTTTATCTCTGATTGAGCATTCCCTTCAACCTATGGCTTCTGACATGAAGTTTTTCACTACAGCAACTTGCTTTTGTTTTAAAAGCCACAATGTTCCATTTCCCTTAAAACAAGATTATTGTTATGTTTGAATATGACTACACTTTTTGGTCTGCACACTAGTGGTAATGAAATTCATGCCTTAGTTTAGAATAATAAGTCTTTTGACTTCAGACTTACCAAAGAGATTAAAGCTTATAGTAAATTCATAGCTCACTATAGGTAAATTGACTCTATGGTCACCCATGAGGAGTTTGTTGCCTACCTTCTTTATTGGCTTTGTAAATTTGATTTTTATGTTGCCTCTGATCAAATGGTCACCAAATATATTATTATGGCCTAATGTTTGGCCGAAGATCAACGATTGTCCACCTCTCATTTCGTCTTAGTTAAGGATAGAATTCGAATTGAGTAGGTTTGAATATGATTATCCAAATTCATGTTCCAGTACACAAATTCAAATTTGAATTCCAATACTTATTTGAACTTCAACTAAAATTTGAATATGTAGTGGTATTTTGGTAAAATTGATTAATTTTTTAAAAAAAAACATATATTATTTCGAATTTGAATTTTAATACTAATTTAAATTATTCATTGAATATTAAATCAGATTATGTACTATTCATATTTGAATAAATTCAAAGATTAAGTGAAATTCAAATTCAGTTCGAATACAATCTGAATCAACTTCAAACTTTTTGAATCAAATTCAAATCCAAAGAGTTTGGTTCTAATGCCACCCCTATTATTGACTTGTGCTTACGAAGCCTTAACTTGTTTTACCCTTATCAGCTAGAAATGTAGCTATGTGAGTAAAAAGTTAGCTCTTAGTGGACAATTATCACTAATCTAGTATTAGCTCATACTTATTTTCTTGAATTCGACTATCAAGTCATTCCAAAAAGTGTTTCTTCTTCTGACTTCAGCTATTATAGTCAATATATAATTTGACCATTCTAAAAAATAAATTTTTTCATTGCCTTCTTAATTTCATATATGATATGATTTGGTGTACTCATATTCCAATCAAAGCAACAGTGAGACTTGAAAAATCCTGTATAATATTTTTCCTGGTGGACCTATTTTAGTTCAAATAGGCAACCAAAGGGTTGAATTGTTTAGTTTACAAAAATTCTTGAATTTAAAGTGTTATTTTGTAAAACAATTTTCTTTCAAAACAATGCATGCAATGGATAATTAAAACAAAATGAAAGTCAAAGAAACATAAATTTTTATAATGGTTAACTAGACAATCTTGGCTAGTTCACTCCTCAAGATTTCACTTTAGTATTTTGCTACCATTGAATTTTTACAATAGGGATTAGTCCACTATTTACAACAACTGAACTTCTAGTTATTAGTCAATCTACTTCAATTCCTCACAAGCTCAGTAAGCTACCTAACTTGTTTATCCCTCAAGGAAAAACAATTTCAGCAAAGATGAATTTACTTAATCACAAATACTATTGGATGAATTTACAGATAGAGCTTTAAGATATGAAAAATTTAGGCTCTGCAAATACTTAAGTTAGTTGCAAAATGTTTTTATTCTAAAACTCTTGGTTTTCTTTTTTTAAGAACTATCTTGCTTAGGTTGTCTATTCAAGATTTATAGATTTACTCTGAAATTGTAATTGACTATTATTAGAAAATACTTGTTAAAAGTGTTTAGCTTAGAGAGGAAACCTTGGGCAATGCCTTTGAAGTTGTTTTAGGAAAGTATTTGTCATTTTGGTGCAACTTGGACTGTTGTGCACATGTACTATGGGTTTTTCTGTCAGTTTTGACTATCTTCAAATTCAATAGTTGACACATAATCTTTCTGAATATGATAAGCTAAGAATGAGTTTCATGAGTTGACGGAACACTTAAGCTTCAGATATATGAGATGTTTAATTGATTCTGGAACATCTGTTGTCATTTAAATACAAAGGTTAGCTTTGGTGACTTTTAGCTATTGATAGGCTTCGACTGGGGAGTTTCAACATATGACCGTTACATGAAACACTATGCATCGTCCTTCAACTCTTCATTATAATGTTGGGTACTTAATGTTTCTATGGAATGTTTCTTCAGTAGATTAACTTTAGCAGAGCGTTTCTCAGTGGATTAGTTTCAGTAGAGCTCTTCCTAGTAGATCCACTTAAGCAGATAGATTTAGAGAGATAGTTGAACTTCAATGATATTGAAATTATACTTCAGCAAAATGCTTCTTTTCAGCTTTTGATTTCATTATGCACCTGTATGACTTTCGATTGTATGATTGAGCTGCTGAACCATTCCTCAGTTGAGTTTGATTTTTTGCATTCAACCGTTGATTTTCAGCACGTAAGAAAAAATATAAACTAAATTAGAATTTTTTTTCTTATGAAGATTTGGGATAATGTTAAATGGATAATCAAATTTGCATTTGATTCAACAACCTTGTGAAGCAATTCAAATTAGAGAATATTTTTAGAAGGCTTTTGGAGTCCTTGATAGACAATTTCTCAGGATTCAAAATTAGCTCCTTCATTACTTTGTGTTTAGGAAATAAATAACTGTTTAGGTTTAGGTTATTTGAGAATTAGAGCTTGATGTTTTGCTTATCTTTGTTTTTCTTAAACTATTTCTAAGTTTGCTTAGCTAGTAAGAGGAGTTGAACACAAAACCTATTTGAAAATTATTTGTGTAACTTACCACCAAACTAAGTTACAATTTATATTAGTTTTTACATATAAATTTATATGTAAATAAGAAAAATTTATTAAATAATATTAAACGAGCCGGCTCACGAGCTTACAAGACTAGCTTTGAAAAGATTGAGCTGAGCTTGTTTTGCTAAACGAGTTTAAAACAAAGTTCAAGATCAGATTATTTAGAAAATGAGTCAAGCTCAATTTGAGGCTTTGACGTGTAGCTCACCTAGTTTGGCTCATTGCCACTCGTAGGTGTAATATGTTAAATCAATAAAAAAGAGAACATCACTAATTTAGTAATAATTTGATTGGAAAAAATACAATTGACCCTTAAAGAAGTTGAACTTCACATATATAGTTTAAAATTACAAAATTATTTCATAATTAATATTTACTGCCTAACATCATTTTTCTCCCCACTTTTATTGCTTCCCAATTACAATTACCTTTGTTTTCTTTTTCTTTTTTCTTCCTTGTAACCCCCACCCCCCCCCCCCCCCCAAAAAAAAAGGATAACATCAACCACAATCTTTGAGTCATCTTTGAGAATTACTTCCCATCGGATCGATAGAGTTACTGAACATGGGGCTTGAAGAAATAATGATTCACTTATTGTTAACACAAATGGCTGCTGACTAACTACCATTGCTCCTAGTAGAACAATCAAAATTGATTTTATTCCATTTAGCAGGAGGAAGTATCTAGCTAGAATCAGAGATAGGCTTGGATGAAGTGATCAAGCGAGCTTTAATAGTATCGTGAAAAACATTAATCCCATTTGCTGCCTAGCGAGTAAGGTCTGGGATAGTGAATTGATCAGAGTAAGAAGCTTGGTTTCTCAACAACTAAACCTGAGCAAAAGCTATAGAAGTAAACACTGACAACTTTGAATTGTCAATGCCCAGTGTTGCTTTAACCCGCTTCTTGTTGAACAAAAATATGAGCCACTGAATTAAAGACAAGTGGTTAAAGTGTTGAATGTTCAATCCTTATTAAGGCAAAAACCATAATCTTTGAGATAAAGGAAAATCAAATAGCAGATGATTAAAAGTTTCATTAGCAGTATTGTAAATTGGGCAAGTGAGATTTCCAATTTGAAACAGTTCACCGAGTCTAGATTTGATAGGAACAATGTTTCAACACACCTGCCATCATAATATTTTGTACTTTTATGGCATGGAAGAGTTTCATAGAGCTAGCCACTAATTCTTAGCTAAAGGACAAGGGCTTCCCCATCAATCGACTTGGTATAAATGGTAGGCCAATTTGATATTGAAAGTACCATAATGACTTGGCTTCCAAATCAACCTATTAGAATAGATGCCCACAAGACAATGATGTTTAAGATTTTTTTGGCTGGGAGATAATCAAAATGAGTCAACATTTTATGAGCATCCTATATCTTGGTGCCATGTAAGAATAGATCAAACACTAAATTCATACCAGGAAGTCTGCCAGTTCTCGAGATAGATTTGAAAGTGGGAAAGTTGGATACCACAGATCTTCCCAGATATTAATATTGTCACCATCCCCTACTTGAAAACAAGCCTCTTTAAGAACAAGACGCCTAGCATCTAGGATTCCTTTCCAAATCCAAGAGCCTTTTATGAATAGCCCAATCAAAAAGCTGATGTGTTTTAAGGTACTTGTGTTTCATGATGATAGACCAAACATAATTTATACCTGAAATCAAATTCCAACCCAACTTTTCAATGAAGGCTCTATTAGTATCCGAAATTCTTCTGAGTCTTAATTGTTTATAACTCTTAGGAGAGTAAATGAGTTCCCAAGAAACAAGGCTTAGAAACGCCTTCTTATTATGAGAAATGTCCTACCAAAACCGTTTCAGGTTCTAGTCAATGTTATCACAAATGGACACTAGTAATGGAAGAGTAGAAGTAGAATAGTCAGGTAGCACTTGGCATACAGACCTGATGAGGGTGGTCCTATTAGCCTTTGATAAAGAGTGAGTCTTACATGAAGACAATCTGCTTCGCTTAGAATGATTCAAATGTAGAGGAAGACCTAAATACTTTGCATTGAGACCTCTAATCTTAAACCTGAAAAAGGAGCATATGTTGTATCTTAAAGGAACATGAGTGTTTGGACTAAAAAATGCCTGAGACTTATGAGCATTGATTTTCTATCCTGAACACTTGCAGTATAAATCAATAATTTTGTGAAGCTCTAAAGCATCTCTACTAAAAGCTCTAGAAAAGAAGATGAGATCGTCAACAAATAGTAAATGAGATATTAAAGGACATGCTCTAGTAACCTTGATGCCTTTGAAGAAGTTTGATGTCTTAGAGATGATGATTAACCTTGAAAGCATATCAAAACAAATAATAAATAGATAAGATGAAATAGAGTCCCCTTGATGGAGTCCCATACTTGGAATGATGGTTTTGTAAGGAGAACCATTGAGGAGAATAACAATGGAAGCTGTCAAAATACATTGATATATCCACTGGATAAACTTTCATTGAACCAAAGAACTTTGCATAAGAAAGGTCATTCAATGTGATCATAAGGCTTTTCCATTTCTATTTTCAATACATCCATCCTTCTTTGCCTCTTGATTTTCATAGAATGAATCAACTCATGAGCAAAGATTGGATTATCATGAATGTGTCTATTTTTAACATAGGCAGCTTTACAGTGATATAATTTAAGGTAGCAATGGTTTCAACCAATTTGCAATGATTTTGGAAATATATTTATAGATAACATTGCATAGGCTAATGGGATGGTAGTGGTTTCCAATGTGAGGGTTTGCAGTCTTGGGATCAGAGTAATGAAAGTTTTATTCCAATCCCTAAACATGGAACCAGAGGTGAAGAAGTGTTGTAGCCACAAACCACCTCAGTGTGAATAATTTCCCAGTAATACTTAAAGAAAATAGTAGACAAACTGTTAGGACAAGGGGCTTTGTTGCTTGCCATGCCAAAGAGAATGTGTTTGATCTCACTTTCAATAGGAATAATGCAAAGGGCAAAGTTAACTTCATCATTAATAGAGGGATTGATGAGATTTGAAAGATCACTTGGAAAAGAAGATAAATCAGAAGAAAAACTATCCCTGAATTTGTTGACAAAGCAATTGCCAATGCTATTTCTCCTCGAAATCCAGTGACCTGGTTCATTTTTCAAGCATTCAGTGGAATTTTTTTTTCTTCTGATGATCGTGGAGAGGTAAAAGAATTTAGTGTTCTTATCCCCTTGATTGAGCCATTGTATTCTAGACCTCTGCCTCCATAAGAGTTCCTCCCTCTTCAATCACTCATCATTGACTTGTCATTGTAGCCTCATGATGAAGATTAGTAGCAGTAGGAGGTTGATGCTAGATAGAGTTCAGGGCCTTATTGAGTTTTTTAATCTATGTTGAATGTTGCCAAATTGATTTCGATTCCAATCCTTCAGTTTGCATTTTGAGGCATTGAACCTGCAGTTGAGAGAGTAGGCAAGAGATCCTCTTTAATTGCATCTCCATGTATTATCAAAATGAATATCCTGTGTAGGAAGCCTTCCTCTCTCTATCAGTTCTGAGAAGGATAGGTTGTGGTTTGAACCAACAACAGGTAGAATAGTAAGAGAAACCCTAGGGAATAACAAACTCTAGCTTGTGCTAGCCATGACTCAATCAAATCTAACTTTCACATTATACTTTGCTATTCTCTTGTTGGACCAAGTGGAAGGATTGCCAATTGCTCCTAAGTCAATTGTGCCAACATGATTCATTGCAATGAACATCTCAGTAGTAGAAAAGCTTGCCTCAGGAAGTGAGGCTTTCTTATAAAACCATTGAAATCCTCTATAAGGAAAAAAAAGAGCAGTGTTGTTGCACAAACTTTGTAAATGAGACCAAAATTCTTCTTTATTAGCATAGTACGGGGGGCTATAAACACTAAATAGTTCCCACATGGTGTGATGGGGATCAGAAGAAATAGTACTAGAGATTATATTATTTGAAACCAAATTAGGTTAAAACGAGACTCTATGTAAAAAAGCCATAGCAAGACCCATAGTAGTACCAATAGAATTAGTTGCACATGCAATATGGAAACACAAACCATGAAGTTGGTGTATAGTTCTAGTGCTATCAATCTTTGTTTCAGAGTATGATAATATCATATTTTAACTTCCTGACTACTACTCTTAGCTGACCAGCTGTTGAAAGGTGGGCAAAACCACAATAATTCTAGCTAAGAATTAACATGGAGAGCTTGGAGGCTTTGTAGGTAAGGCCTCTGATACCTCAGGAAGTGCAATAATAGGAATGAGATTTTCTGAACTCAACTACTCTACAACAAGATACTGATGGGCATTGCGTACTATTTGCTTATTCATGATCTTATGATTTGGATGCTTGTTTGGGTTTATTTCTAAGAATCAGGGCACACTTAGAAAGTTGAGCCTCAAAGATAATGGGTTGGGTTTCTGATGGATCCACAAAGTTAGTCAGCTTAAAGATTATATTGGTGTCACAACCTTGAAAGTAATCAAATTGTGGGCTCATGTAGATGGGATTAAATGTAAGAGTTGGTGCAATTCTCCCTCTTTTACCCATAAAGTCAGGCTACCCAGATAAGGATCCAAGTTTCTTTTCCTACTGGGTGAAGGGCCCAAAGACAAAAGGTTAAGCCCAATAGGGTAGCTTTAGCAAGTTGGGACTGAATCCCCTTTAATACCCCTTGGATGTCAGTAATAAAATATTCCTTAAACTTATCTTTCTGCAAATGAGGAATGATCAAGGCAACTTGGATGTCAGTAATAAAAGATTCCTTAAACTTATCTCTCTGTAGCTGAGAAATGATCGAGGCAAAGGGGCTTTGGAAGGTGGTGGTGGAAGAGCTGGCATTTGAGGTAACCATACAAGATTTTTGAATTTTCAACAAATCACTATTAAAATCTTCTTAATCAAAAACCTCAATATTGAGTCGAGCCACCCTTTTGAAGCTATATAGGACTTATCAAAAGCCAAATCCCACGTGGGCTTGCTATCGAGATATGTGATTTTGGGGTCTGGGCCCATGATTTGGCCAAGTTGTCCAAATTGAACATGGAGGTCTGGTAAAAGCTCCTCCACAGCTTTAACAATCAGCGACAAGCCTTGTTTTTCAGTTCCTAAACAAGAGTTGACAACAGGGAAACTTTGTCCAAAAAAGAGCTTCATGGAAGATTCATACTTCATCCAAGGATGGTACAATTGAGCTACTTTACCATCAGAAGATTTAATTTTGACACTCTCAGATTCCTTGCACCACTTCATATCATGACCAAGAATTCTGCATTTAAGATAGAACAAAGCCATCTTGTACTTGAATTGAATTCACAAGTCATTTAATGATGGTTGTCAGGAGTGGAAGAAACCACATTTCAGAGGTTATAAATATCAACTTCTACTTTGATGCTGAAATAATAGGAATGAGATTTTTTTAAAGGTTTAAGATCAACCTCTAATACAATCCTCTAGCTCATTGCTAATTTTGAGGACACTATCTTTAGATAAAAAACTTTTGGTGGGGGGGGGGGGGGGGGGGAGGGGGCGTGACAGGGAAGGCCATGGACGTAAACCCAAAAGCAAGTTGTGGAAAAATCGATTTCATCGATAGGGATTCCATAATTTGATAACCAAGTGGACACCATTGATAGACTAAACTATAAAGCTAAGGACTTTCTTCTATTTAACTTTAGAGCTAAAAGTAAAATCAAATTTATGGAAGTCAACCTCCTTAACATGGAAACCCATAGGTTTTCCAAGCATTGCTGACAATGTTAAGGACTACATGCTTAGAATATTTCTTACCACTGAGAATCTTATCAACAAGGGTTCGATTAACTATGATGTCAACTGAATCATTATTTGGAGAAAGATCCTTTTGAGACAGTAGTTGAAAGCTTCAAAGTATTTTTTTCTTTTTTTTGGAAGGGGGGTGGGGGGTGGTTTGCTAAGGATTGGATAATCCATGGCAATTAGGAGGCATGATGAGAAAAAAGAAGGGTTTCAAGGAAGAGAGAGAGAATTTTAAGCTGGAAGGCAAGGGCAAGAAACAAATCATCGACAATGATGTAAGGCGCACCTCATGAAGGGTGGGAAGAGAGATTCCATAATAGATTAAATACTAAAGGTTAGTTTGGTACGAAGGAATGACTATTCCATTCCATGCATGATTTTATGGAATGAGTATTCTTTCATTTGGTACGTTTTTAACCTCAGAATTCTTATTCCATTCTTACCATTCTATTTCTTAAAAGCAGAAATTGTTAAACCCACCTACAGGATGAGATTAATTATTTCTACTTTTATAAAATTAATTTAGTTCAGTTAAATGACAAATAAATCATTCTATCACATAAAATAAAAAGTTGAATATTAAAACTCAACTGAGCCTTAAAATTTCAAACTAGTTGGGGTCGGCTATATGAATCTTTTTCCTCTATTCGCATTGATCCGAGACAACATTTTCATTAATCCCTAGCAAAGCCATATCTTTATTGATTACTGCCTCCCATGTAAGTTTTGGTCTCCCATTTCCCTGTCTAACACCTGGCACCTGAACCAAGTCACATTGCTTAACTACTGCATCCATTAGCCGACGTTAGATATGTCCAAACCAATGTAATAATAATAAAAATATCCTTTATATCACATTAAATAATATAAAATATAAAAAATAATAATAAATCAATTTATTTTAGTCAAGTGACAAAAATAATCTTCATAACATAGTAAATAATATAAATATAAATAAATAATTAATGTTAAATAAATAAATTAGTTAAGTAATTTTAAACAAAAGTATTAATATTAATAAATAATAAAATAAATATAAGTGATAATAATTAATTAAATAATATAATATAAATTTTTTTAAAAATTAATTAAAAAATTAAGAAATATAAATATAAATATAAATATATATATATATTATATATATATTTCATAAACTATGTTACTTTTTTATTACTTTATCTACTAAAATATATTTTTATCATTTTAGCATAATTTTAAATTATTTTATTTCTAAAAATTGCATATAAAATAAATAAATAAAATAATTAATCCCCATTTACACTACCAAATAATAAAATTGAAAAATTATTCTATTTTTATTCTCATTTCAATTCTGCAAAAACCATTTGCATGTACTAAACTAGTCCTAAACATTAACAGAATAATTAGAAATTTAAAATAAAGTTGTATTAAAAAAGTTAAAATAACAAAGATCCACAGACAAATAATACTTAAAACTAACAAATCAATCTAAGTATACTAAATTGCATTATGTTAACTTATAATGAGATTAACATACTAAATAAGTGCATTTTCAGCCAAAAAAAAAATAAAAATAAAATTCCTTCAACACTGAACCTGACATTTAAAAAGTAACACATTGCCAAAAAAAAAAAAAAAAAAATCTATTGTATACAAATCCACTAGTATGATGCACGTTCCTTACGGCGTTTCAAAATACGTAATAGAAACGGGATTTTTTGTCCATATAATTCCAACTCACAACTCTATGAATACCCTCACAAATTCCTTAGAAACCTAAGGCATCAAGCAACTTATTTATAATTCTGTCCACTTTCAGCATTGTTCGCCTAAACCCAGAAAAATTATCACGAAAGCTAGCTTAACATATTAGTTCAAAAATCCCATTAGTGTATCCTGCATCACACTTTATAATCATGATACATTTCACTGTCAATTGTGACATAAATCATGGTACAAAAATTACAAGCAATAACATGTCTATATAAAGACATTTCATAGAGGCAACTCCAGACTTCTAAGCATGATCAAAATCAAATGGTGCATCCTTCCCACCAAGTAAGCCCACATAAGCACTTGTATCTCAAGAAAGTCCAGACATTACTAGAAACTGTGCCCACCATTCTCAATGACGGTATCTGCTCCTGTCTCTATCCCGCCCATATTCTCTATCTTGTCCATGATCATATTCCCATTGTCGATCTCTTCCCCTATCTCTCTCTCTACTTCTACTGCGACGCCTGTCTTTACCATCTCGATCTCTGCTCTTGCTGCTCTCTCTATCTTTCCATTCTCTTGCTCTGTCCCTACTCCTCTCTCTCCTATCTCTGTCAGCCATACCTGTCACTACATCATTTTTATCAATGAAGTAACTCATAAACCAGATGATATCAGCCTCATAAAACAAAAAAACATGAACCCTGAAAAATGAAAGCATTTAAAAGACATTATTGGAATGGCTCTTTAAAACAGGAAGTAGCAGTTCAATGCATCCTTTTTACAAATCGTGAATCTAATCAAATCCAAATAGTATGATTCAGAGAGAAATTAAAAGAAAAAACATAACAGTACGTATGAGTTAAAATCATCTAAAATGACTAAAATGGTAATTTTAATCTTGTTTAATAAAAAACATGATTAGCATGATGAAATTGAAATTGTGAATTGAAATTCAATACACGAAATTATCAAGACTGGCAAGTATTGGAAGTACTCCTGTCCAGCTGAAAAACCAATACTTATCGTTTATATACTCCACACGAAACGATATTTTTAAACTTGAACGTGGTCATGCTGTAATGCAATCAAACCTGTTGATAATGCTGAGCCAACATGTCACATGCCACTTATCCTGGACATTTGTCAGCTGTCTACTAACTCCTTTGTGGTGTTGGGGCCAAGTTATGGCTTATCCAACCTTAAGAGAGAACATGAGGATTATGCCATATCAGGAGTTAATTATTATAATGTTAATTGTAATTGAGAATTGGGTTTTCATTATAATATTAGGGTTAGGGTTTTGATAATTTGGGAATTAGGGCTATCAATTAGGGATTTGAGGATAATTAGTGATTACTATTATGTAAGGGTTTTATTAAAATTATGTACCCAAAAGCAATCATTTTGTATCACTGTGCCTGTCCTACATCAAGGATCCCACTTGACACACAAATTACAATTCTGAAAAGAAAAAAACATCTTAAAAGGTTTCTTCCTCTTGTGCCACTTTAAATAAGCTATGGGAAGTAAAAAACAGAATAACCATTTTAAAAATGCAACAAACTCAGTAGCAACACTACAGAAATTCAATGGTCTAATGTAAACATTATGCACCATCGCCATGTTATCAGTTGTAAGACACTTGATATTTTAACACAAAGCATAGCATACAGAGCATCGAAGAAGTGCAGACAATACCTAGTTCCTCAACCTCCCATCCAGCACGTCCAGCTCCAGGAAGCACCTGTCCAGCTTCAGCTTGCTGCGTCTTGGCACGGAACTTCTTCTTGAGATTTCCAAACTCGTCATACAGCTCGCCATCGTCCTGAAATTGAAAAATAAACATTGAAAAACCAGAATGACATAATTAGTTCTTTAGTTTGTATGATGCTGGTGTCAAAATAATCTTACATCAGCCTCTCTCCTACGCCGCTTAGTTTCTTCTATTTCTTCTTCATCAAGTTCTTTGTAACCCCCAGCACGGCCCCCTCTGATTAAGAAAAAAAGTACAACCCTGACTTAGCAGTACAACTTCAATAAAATTGAGGGTAATGCAAGGTAGCAAGCTCAATTGTGAGATAAATAGTTAGGAACTAAAAAGAAACAATTGAAGAATGATTGAAGTGGAACACTAGAAAATGGAATCAGGAATTTTACTCTTAATAAGGATAAGGAAGGAACCTCCTCCCCCAAGATATCGTCAATTATAAAGACATGCCAGAAAGAAAAAGGCTAGACATGGTGCATGACACATAAACCAAAAAAAAAAAAATCTAAGAATAACATTATTAAAAAGTGAACTTCCAAACATTTATAACAGTGTCACCAGAAAAGAGAACTCCAGCAGGACCAGCACTAAGCTATATAGACACCGTTAAGGTTATGAATTTATGCATCAGACCCCATGATACAGCTGGTACGTTTTGTCCCAGTAACAAATTTGGTACAGAAGGTCTGGTGTTTCGTCTAGGATGGTCTCGTTACATATAGGAAGGTTCCACTGGTATTGTATGAAATTGACCAGAAAATGTGGAATGCCAGTACAGTTGTGTAGAAAAAAGTGAAATGACCCATGCATGATATGCAAATGTGTCAAACCAGGACTACCAAAGTAGTCAGCATAAAATAAGCCATACCACTGATGCCAACAGGAATTTTATTTTTACGGACAGTGTAATATTACAATACGTTCACATTTATTTACATACTGATGACAGTTTGATTAATTTATCTATTTTTGAGGTTTGACATATAAGTGTGTGTGTGTATATATATATATATATATATATATAAGTAATCTGTATACTAATATTATATGAAATAATGATAATGCAAAACTGTACACTGATACCGACTTGCACTGTACTAAAAGGTAAACTGACATGCCCAGTACAAAAATTTCTTTTGACACAAAAAGGAAAGCCTTATTAAGATAGAGAAGATGTACAAGTGGGAGGACAAGTCCTCCTAAGCATTAAAAAATAAAAATAAAAATAAAAATAAATAGCTAGCTTAAAACAATAAGGCAAGCCAATCACATTACATATCAACCAAAACAACACCATGAAAAGATCTTGAAGCAGAACACCAAAGAGAAGCTAAGGAAATAATCTAATCCCATAGAAGATGTCGAGGAAGTTTACAATCTCATAGAAGATTCCCCACCAGTAGTACATTCATACAGTGATTCTGGCACCTACCTAGAACAATGCAAAGTATATGCAGCTTAAAGAAACTTCCCTGCTAGTAACATCATGTGACGAAACTATCTTCATAAACAATGAGTACATTGCATTTCTACTTCATGGACACATTGTGAAAAATAGGATTATAGTGCAGACCACTAATACCAACGAGGTGGCCAAATGATGTACTGATATGACCATACAAATCCAGAGAGGCTTCTATTCTCAATTGGCATTGACAAGTAAGCTACTCAAAGCATTATATAGTACCTTACGCCACCCTCATTATGACCGGGCTTATTTGTATTGCAAATATTGCATTTTGTACGCTTTGCCCAGTTGATGTTGGCACACCTAAACAATCACAGCAAAGAACCATTAAAATAATTAACTATAGACCCAACCAAATTAAAGACATTAGGCTGAAGATATTAGCAAATAGAGAACAAGATACACATATAAAAATTGTCAAAGTACCGGTCTTCAACTCACTATGAAGTATTACAAGATGGACGTCAAGAAGCAACACTTTCTGCTCATCCACATATTATAAATTCAAATTCACAATGGCATAGACAATAAAGTTTTGACAGGCTGCACTTTACACCACGTTGCATGCAATACTCTTGTCTCTCTTTCATGTCTTTTTTTACTTATTCTTTTGAAGAACCATCCAAACCAACTTTACCCATTCAAGGTGGTGTCAAATCTAAGAACTGAGATATGCATCACACCTACTGACTACACTGAGTAAAGCAGGCAGCAGAGGACCTTAGGGTAGCTCAAGGAGTTCTTTGCAATTAATGGTGATCGAACAGGTATGCAATCTAAAATGATTTAACCAATAATAGTAAATTTTAAATACTCAAACAAGTCATCCAAACATATCTTGTACATAAATTAAACTGCTTACAACTTCATAGTAGTGGTAGTAGTCATGGTGATGGTAAATCTTCTGGCCGGTAGTATGCACCAACAGAAAGGACATAGAAAAGCCACAAGTACCAACTAAAGCTTATTATCAGCTTAAACCCCTCAGTTCAAAATTCAGAGTTGTAAAATGATATAAATTAATAAATCTCAACAAGAAGCTTTGGAATTGTAAGGCTAAAATCTCTATAGTGTTTTTACAACCATATATCCATCATACTTGACCCATTTTTATCTGTGTCAGACTTTGAAACTGATTCCCAATGACTTACTTAGGAGTTAAATATCATTAATGCAAGTACACTCTTCCCTTTCAGATGAGTTTCATAGTATGTTAATAAATGAGAAAGTTTAAAGTAAGTTAGTAACCATACCAAATGATAGCATGCAAAAATTAAAAAGAAAAAACATAGAAAATTAGAAAACAAAAGAAAGACAAAGGTTGGAATGAAACTAAATATACAGAAAATAATCAAGATACCATTTCAAAGGTTTTGACACGAAAATAAGTAGCAAGACATTCATACATTGGACAAGCCCAGTCATTAGGACCAAAGAGTCCTCCAGTAGAGGCACCAACTGTACGGCTGCCAGCCACTGGGTCTTGGCCACCACGTCCCCTGCCACGACCACCAGCCCCTGAACCACTTCCAGTGGCACCCGCAGGACGAGCACTTCCACAGAGATTGCACACACCACGGAAAGCAAAATTCACATTGGAGCAACTGCTATGGGAATAAGCATGAGAATCTGCCCACATTGTTGTAACCATATAGAACAAAACAGCAGGAGTAAAGAGCAAGAAAGATCTGCTCACCAATCTCACATCACAGACCTTGTATTCGGACACAACCAGTCTCCGTCTTGTTGCCATGCTTTGCCTGAAGCATCAGTGCGACCTCTACCTCTTCCACCTGCCCCATTCATATCACTTGCAGTTTCCTCTACTCCACCCAAGTTACCTGCAACACTTAGATCTTCCCCTGAATTAAATGTTTGGTCATCCTTGCTTTTTGATTCAGCTATATAAACTCCAATAGCATTTCCATGGAAATCTTTGTTATTAAACCATTCAACAGCAGCGACAGCAGCATGCGGATCCTCATATGTTACAGTAGCATCCCCCTTGGGCTCATTTGTCACTTTATCTCTGTATAACCATATCTTTGGTCGACCAGTACGCTTATCTTTCTGCAGAGTGTTAAAAATAATTGAAAAGACATCACAGAAAAACCTTATTGATCTTTCCTAACATGCAAAGAAATATAGACATAGTGCACAAAAACAGTAAAAGATCAATTTGGATAATACGTAGAAGGACAACACACCTTTATTAACCCAATGGTGCCAAAATACTCAGCCAACATACTTTCATCAGTCCCATGCGGCAAGTTGCATACATAAACAGACCCATTTGAGGGAGTTCGTATCCCTGGATGGCTTGCCATTGTGCCCAAATATCATGAAATCAAAGAAATCACAACCACTGCAAAGCTCTGCAGAAGTATATAGTTGTTTAGCTAAATAGGACTAAAAAGGAATCCAATAATCTTAAAAAAGCAATTTATTTACATAGGATGAGCCAAGGGCATTCAAAGTAAGCTAGTCCACGAAACATTAAGCGTATATACTTATAAATTAAATAGGGTAAAAGGATTCATACATTAGTGCACAAAACAAGAAAATAGAATCCAAACTATGACACTCAGAGACACGGAAAATATGCAGCAGAGATTCTAACATTTTTTTTTTTTGGCTGGTAATATATCAGCAGGAAAAGAAGGGCGACATGTCAACAAAAATCCGCAGACTTTCACTACAGGAAGTGACTTCCTTCTGGTTTTAGAACTTTCCAGCACCTGGCTGATACATTGGCAAATGATGGACACTCAGCATGTTGCTTTCTTTCCATTTAGAAACATGGTTTAAGTTGTTAAATGCATTGACCTAACAATGGAATGTAGTAGATGTATTTAGCTTCTTTCAGTCTAAAATGGTACCATTTCATAGAAACCATAAAGAACAGCATTAAATCCAAAGGAAAAAAATAATTTATTGCATCATTGAAATCATCAAGGAGAGAACAAAAGGTCAGCATATTTGTGCAAAAATTATCTCCATGTCCTCTCTAGTAAAAATCTGTTATAAGTCAATAAGGAACTTGGAATGTCTGCTTTCTATCACTCATTAAAAGCCACAATTGCTTACTTTCTTTTAGAGGAGATATAAGATGATGCATTTTAAAGGATATATTAGAAAACATACTTTCCTATCTTCTTTTGTTCTTTTTCTTTCTTGATAGATAAGAGAATTCAAAAGAAATAAGAAATGTCAACGGAGGCAAACCCATCCACACAAGGGATATATAAAGAGCACACTGACTAACGGCAAAGAACAACAACTTTTTGAACTAATTCCCACGTCTGAATACGCATTTCCAGCAAACGGCAACAATTAAATTAGCCCTCATTTGCTTTCAAAGATGACAAAGTGAATTCATGTCTTCAGGAATACATATAAAAAACAAATAAATAATCAAATCTAATTTGTAATTCTTCTGGGTGCTGCAAGTAGTCTTGTATTTGAATGAAGCTGGTTAACTATGTTAGGTTGTTTGGTGACAGTAATTACTAATTTTCTAATTTTTTGGGTCTTAATACCAATGCCCATATTGTTTTCTTCCATCTATTCCCATTAAGTCAAGAATCACCCTTTTCACTATATCTCTAACATCTGAGCTAATTTTCCCACTTGTATCTCTAACATCACAAGCCCTAAATCCAGCCAGATGAAGGTAAATTCACCAAAATAAAGAACAGGTTCATCAAATGAAAGTATGAAACTTGTTACATAGAATTAATAGGATTTGATGATTTTGTCCACGATCATGTTAGAAAGTATTCTAGTCTAGCGCAATGCTAAAAGTGTTTATCAGCAAGCACAAGATAGCGGGTTATAGTCTTTTGAGTAGCCACTACATCTAGATATGCGGTACGGTAATATCTTTATCCAGAATAACCCTCTCAGGACACTAATTTTGGCTGCACAATAACTGGGTTATCAACGGCCTTTTCCGCATAGGCATATCTAAAGAACCAGGATTAAAAATAACAATTTGGGTGGTGAGTTAAGTATAAATTTTTGTGGGGAAATTTGAAATTCGAAATACTAGCGCCCAAATCGAAACAACAATTGTTCTTGTAATGTGATGAATAGCTCGTATATTAAAAAAAAGTAAGGGAATAGTGGTTTCGACAATATAACATTGTGATGGGAAATGGGTAGAAGAGTAAACGAATTGACAGAAGGAAGGAGAAAAAATAAAAAAACAGAAGAAAAATGAAATGGGCACGCACCAGTTAAGAGATCGGAGAATCTCGTAAGCAACAAGGTATGAGCTCCCTTCTCTTCTTTGTCTTGGATTGTTTTTGGTTTCCTACCTTGCAGACCTGTGCAGTGCGGTCTGAGAGTCACCACTCTTGTGTGTTAAATCGGTTCCGTGCTCTCCCCATTCTTTCAAAGTATTGATATGGAAACTGGGTTAAAAATTGTTAGGTGGGCCTCAGCTTGGGGCTGCTTATGTAAGCAGTTAGGCTTAGCACTGTACCATTGAGTCTTGGGCTTTTTTGTTTTTTTTTTATTTTAGGATGTGTTTACCAGCCACATAAGAAAAGTCGATTAGATACTTCTCCCTTTAGTTGTTTGGTATGTGCCATTGAATTAGACAAAAAAATCAAATGGGTTTTTATGCCAAGCAAAAATCTTTTGTTTTTAGAATAATGATCGTATTGTAATAGATAAGATAATGAAATAATTAATTTAGACAATTTTTTTTTAATTTTCAAGTTTCATCATCTTTCTCTGTCAACCTTCCTATTATCGTAGGAAATATTAAAAAAAAAAAAAAAACTCAAAATTATACAAAAAAGAATATTCTTTTAAAAATATATGATAGGTGACTTCACTTCACTTGACACTCATATATATTTTTTACTAAAAGAAAAAATTTAGAAGTAAAATTATATAATTGCCACTGGTTGCTATTATTATGACAAGTTTTTCTCCACTTGCACTTCATAGACCCGCAAAACTTGAGACTTATCTGGCAAATATTTTTGAAACATACATACATGAAATATCAGATGTACCTCGTCTAGGTTTGACAGTAATGCCAACCTATAAGCCACAGCTCCAACTTTATCCAAAGTTTGAAAAAGTCCTATAAATTTAGGGCTTAGCTTCCTTTTCTTACTAAATCTTATTGTACCTTTAACAGGTAAAAAACTTTCATAAATACATGATCACTCACTTCAAATTCTAGCTTTCTTTGACAATTTTCTGTATAAGACTTCTATCCACTTTGAGCCATTCGTAACCTATCACAGATAACCTGCATCTTCTCTATTGCATCTTGATTCAACTTTAGTCCCAGTAACTGATGCTTGCTAGTTTCAAACTATCCAATTGGAGACATACACTTTCTTCCGTACAATACCTCAAATGGTGCTATCTAAATGCTACAATGATAAACTTATGATAAGCAAACTCCATAAGTGCTAGGAGCTGATCCCAACTCTCCTCAAAATTCATCACATAAGCTCGCAACATATCCTTTAAGATTTGTATGGTTCTTTTAGATTGACCATCAATTTGAGGATGAAAAGCTATATTGAATAGCAACTGAGTACTAAGAGCTTCCTGAAAAGATTTCCAGAACGCCGTAGTAAACTGTGTGCCCTGGTTTGAAATAATGGAAATAGGTACTCCGTATAACGAAACTATCTCATCCAAATACAATTTAGCATATTGATGTGCTCAGTATGTAGTTTTCACTGAAAGAAAATAAGGCTGATTTAGTTAATGATCTATAATAATCCAAATTGAGTCATAAACCCTAAAGATTTTAAGAAGTCCTGTCATAAAGTCCATAGTAATCTTCTCCCATTTCCATTCCGGAATATCTAATCTTTGCAATGTTCCTGCTAGTTTTTGATGTTCGGCTTTTACCTGCTAGCATACTAGGCATTTGGATACATAGTTTGCTATATCCTTTTTCACACTATCCCACTAATAGAACTTCTTTAAGTCTTGATACATCTTGCTAGAACCAGGATGTATCACATATGATGAGCAATGTGCTGCTTCAGGATTAGATGTCATAAATACACGGTCGTGATACCTTAACATTCCTTCACTATCCACCATGAACTTACTGATGGCAAACTAATCATATTTAGCTTTCTTGGAATATACCTCAGAGTCAGTTGCCTGCGCTTCTTTAACAGCTTCAATCAAAGTAGATTTCACCCGAATAAAAACTAACAACATCCCATAAGGAGACACTTCAAATCTAATTCCATTAGCCATGCACCTTTGCAATTCTTTAACAACTTGACTGTGAACAACTGTCACATGGGATAAGCTATCCATTGACTTCCTACTCAAAGCATCCGTAACCACATTAGCTTTCCTCAGATGGTAAGAAATTGAATAATCATAATCTTTTAATAGCTCAATCCATCTACATTGTCGCAAGTTCAAATCTTTCTGATCAAATATATATTTAAGACTTTTATAATTTGTGAAAATTTCATAGGTTTTACCATACAAATAATGCCTCAACATCTTTAATGTAAAAATTATTACTGCCATCTCTAGGTCATGGGTGGGATAATTCATTTCATGCTTTTTTAGCTATCTCGAGACATGTGCAATCATCTTTCCATCCTGCATGAAGACACATCTAAGTCCAATACGAAAAGCATCAAAAAATACCGTATACTTCCCCATACTAGAAGAAAAAGTAAGGATTGGAGCTGAAGTCAGACAAGTCTTAAGTTTCTGAATACTTTTCTCACAAGCCTCTGGCCAAACAAATTTAACACCTTTATGAGCCAACCGAGTCAAGGGTGGAGCAATTCAGGAGAAATTTTCAACAAATCTACTGTAATACCCTGCTAAACCCCAAAAACTCTGAATTTCTAACACATTTGTTAGATGAAGCCAATTTTGAATTGCTTCAACTTTCTTGGGATCCACACGAATTCCTTCTTTAGAAATCATATGACTGAGGAATGCTACTTGATTTAACCAGAATTCATATTTAGAGAATTTAGCATGAAACTTATTTTCCTTAAGTGCTTGCAAGGAATAAGAAGATGTTTCTCATATTCCTCATTACTTCAAGAATACACCAAAATGTCATCAATAAAAACAATAACAAAGTGATCTAAGAAAGGCTTGAACACCCTATTCATAAGATCCATAGATGTTGCAGGATCATTAGTGAGTCCAAAAGACATGACTAAGAACTTATAATGTCCATACCGGGTACGAAAAGCATTTTTCGGAACTTCTTCCTTCTTAATCATGAGTTGGTGATATCCGGAATGTAGATCGATCTTTGAAAAGTTCTGAGCCCCCTACAACAGATCAAGTAAACCATCAATCCTGGGGAAGGGACTTATTCTTCACTGTGACCTTATTCAATTGCAAATAATCAATGCACAATTGAAATGATCCATCTTTCTTTTTGAAAAAAAGAACTTGAACACCTTAAGGAGACGTGCTGGGGCGAATAAACCTCTTATCTAGCAAAATATTGCAATTGCACCTTTAGCTTTCTCAATTCACTAGGAACCATACAGTATGGGGGTATAGAGATTAGTTGAGTGCCTGGCAACAAATCAATACCAAACTCTATTTCCCTTTCACAAGGAAGACCGGGAAGTTCTTCTAGAAAAACATCAGAAAATTCTTTCACCACAATAATTTGCTCCAAAGAAGGACAGTCTAACTGAGTATCCATAACATAAGCTAGATAAGACTGATGTTTCTTCCTGATAAGCCTTCTAGCTTGAATGACAAAAATCAATTTGCGAGGAACTTCACTTCGATCTCTATGAAAAACATAAGTTGATTTCTTAGGAATGCTAAGCTTGATATTTTTCTCACGACAATCCACCACCATGCCTATAATAACATCATATTCTAAAATGTCTAATATTATCAAATTGTAAAACTTAACCTAGTATTCACCACCACCTCACAAGATAGAATATATCTATTTGTAAGAATTATTTCTCCTAGAGGTGTCAAAATTGGTAAAGGAACAAGCAATTTACCTAACACCATTGTGTTTGAAGCCTAAGTATCATGTATAGTCATAGCATAAACACAAGCTTGACTCCTACTTGAAGATGGCGAACCTCAGGAATAAGTCCCACGACCCTCTGAGATCTAGTAGAAGTAGCAAGTAATAGAAGTCCACTCTGCACTGAATGAGTCGTCTGATTTGAAGAAGACTGCCTACTCATCATCAGACAATCATGGATACTTTGATCTATTACACCACACTTAAAATATAAGTCAGACTTCCTTTTGTATTGCCCTATGTGTCTAACACCACAAGTAGGGCATGCCGGAACTTTTAAAGTTCAAGGACCACTCCATAACTCTGTCTAGTCTGACCTTTGCTTGACTGAAAACCCCTGCGAAATGAGCCACGTCCTAAGCTAGATTCACCTTCAGGCCTTTGAGATAATAATAATGATAATAAAACTTGGTTTGGTTGAATTGGGTTAAATATGTAAGTTGAAAATGAACATATATCCAAGGAGGGTTATGAAAATGTAAAAAAAAAAAAAAACGTTAATTAAATATGTGAAACATAAGAACTTTAGATTTTTGTAATTAAGATGTTATAACTTATAAAAATTAATAAACTAAGTAATACTTGAAAATATAATTGCAGTTTTAGAAAGTGTGGTTGAATCAACGACCACATGAACTCAAGTGTAAGTGACGAATAAAATAGGTTGAAGATGAATGGTTAACTATTACTTTTGGGGGCTAAATTATTATGTGTAGCTATATGTGTATTTGAATAGATGTGATATGTGAAAAATAAGCAAGCGCAATATTTGAATTATGTTTGTTTGATATTGGTTGTGGTTGATAAGGGTTAACAAAGTGAGATTTTTCTGAGAAATGATTTTTATTTCTGAAATTAAAATCCAGGTGCACCTAGAATATTCTGATTTGAAATTATGAGATGTTCTGGTCCTAAGAAATGTTTTATTTCTAATTTGAGTGCCCAACCTCAATGGGATGGATTATGTACATAGATTAATTTATTATGTGGGTGCGTAAAGGTCTAGTAGAGAGTGATATTGTTGTGCAAAGATGGGTTACTCATTGGCCTTTTGTTTGCTTGTATGTTCTGATTGTGTTGCATAAAATTGTGAACTTTGGATATATGGCTCAATATACATGTATATGTTGTGAAACGTGTGAATCGTGGCTTTATAAGACTTACAATTATGTGAGTGTGCTATTAATTTAAGATATGAATACTGTTACTTGAAATTAAATGATCACATATGTGCTTTGAGTGATGCTAGTACCCTTTGGGTACGTTTTCTAGAGTCCGTAGGACTCACTCTTCGATTTGTTAATTTATGTACTAATAGGATCTCAAAGGAAGTTAACCACTGATACGGGATTTGCTGAGGATTTGATGACAATGTATTCTTTGGAATCTTGTACTTGAAGGCAAGGATGAAAGTTTGCAATCACATTGAAACTATGGGGTGTCTAATTTTGTATGATGTTATAGTCTAGTATTTGTCTTGTTTATGAAGTGGACGGAGCGGAGCTCCTTCTTATCCTTGTGTTGTTGTGTAAGAATAGGAGTTTATAGGTTTGTATTTTAAAGCATGTTCTATATTGCAGGAACCTTAGCCGAAATTTTTAGTAAGTTATGATTTGTTTCAGTCAACAAACTTTTATCGTTAACTTTTGTTTTATCAATTTTTAGTTTTATTCATTGGTTGGTTAAGAGTCATGTTCATTTCTTGTTTTTGAGTTAGGGTTATGGAGGTTTGGTTACTTTTCCTCCAGCCAGTCATGCTTTCGTGAGGGATGTGACATAATATATATAAACTTCTCATATAACCTCCTCGGGGCTGAGTTACTCGAATATTTTTATTTGAATATCAAATAATCAAATCAAATATATCCTAGGTGCACCTATATTCTAAGTCACATTAAATTAAACTTATTGGCTCTATCAACCACAAACAAGATTTTACACCAACACAAAATACATTAAATAGTAAAGTTTCAACAACATAGCATTCTTATCATATAATCCACTCAAAGCATTGAACCACCTTACTCAATAGCTTTACACATATACATATAAATATATATATATATATATATATATATATATATATATATATATATATATATTTAACCAAATCTAGTAACCAAAAGGTAATACTTTTCACTCACAAAGTTATGGATTTTGCTCATCTATCCTTCTTAGGTTAAAATGTGTCATTGAATCAACAATACGTTCCAGAGTTGAAATTACATTTTCAAGTATCATTTAGTTTGTAAATATCATAGGTTATAAACCTCTAATTACCAATCTGACATCTTACTTTCCTAATCCTAAATTTAAATTAATTAATATCTTACTGCTTAAATTAATTGGTAATTACTCATTTATTACTAAGCTTCCTTCTATACTTTTAATTCTTGAATCGCCTTGGACAATTTCTCCACCTAAAATTTTCTTTTTCCTTTTTATTCTTCCATGACCGAATTCATTAAATCCATTTACCTATTAATATTAATTCCTTAAACTTGATTAAATTCTTGACTTGTCAACTTAATAAAAATCGATTAGGCACTTAATGGACCAAATCACTCCTTTTTACCTTCTTTTTATTACTTGCTTATTATAAATTCATAACCATCCACCTATTAACTCTACTAATGATTTTCTTTACCAAATTTTAGACTTTAATGATCGGTTAGTACTAAATCTTTTAACCAATTCTTCTTATCTTGAATCCTACTATTTATTTCATTTGTCCTATGTTAATAATTATCCTACTTTCTTGCCTTAGCCGAATTGCCCCTTTTCCTTGCATAGATATTACCTAGCCAAATTAGACACTTTTTTTTTCCTAGGAAATCCTGCTTAGTCGGTTCTATCAAATAGACAATTAAGGTCTTACAAAGAGACATAGTCTTCTGTTTTATTAATTTACAAGACACATATTATTACATAAACTTCACACTAAGTTTGGACCAAAAAGGAAACCACTATAATTATTTTACAAGTTCTCCTTAAACTACTAACTTAAGTCCAAACTATACATATATACCTAACTATGGTCATTACTAGATTCTTCTTTACTTTACCCAGGACCCAATGACCATAACACATAATACTCGACCATTGTTCCACTTTGGTGGTTAGTGGAACTACACAAATGGCTGTAAGAGGGCTATTCTCATCTCCCTCTTCATACCACCAGTCCAGTACTTACCATCCCTCGGTAACATATACGGTATCATCCTCTAAGGAATAAACAAACACATGGAAGGTTTACATAATAAACACCTCCATGGAAAATCAATTATCTTATACATTAAGATGAACAACAAGCATTCATACATAGCAAAGGGAATATCTTGATGGCAGTTTTAAAATATAGGAATATGCAAATGCAAATTTTATTATTTTCTTTTTCTTATCCACTCTTTAGTAACCATTCTTGACCATTCATGCAAATCAGAGGCTGCCTTACAAGGATTTTATGTACTTTTTCTTTGTACTGCCTCTCGATAGTAGGATTTATATTATGGTTTGAGTATCCTCCCTTTTTGGATACCTGGGAACTTCAGCTAACATGAATTCAAGACAAGTTATCAGAATTCTTAGTCATTTCCTTTAAACTTTCCACAAAGGGAATCATTTTCATCATTTTTATTTCATATGCATGAAGGATATGAGAATATCATGAGAAATATGGAAGAATCAATGAAGTAAGTGATGAAACAATAAGAGATAGGTAAGGATATGTATGAACACTTGCCTAATACCTTTAGTCTTTTTATTTTCTTTCTTTCTCTCATACGTCTCCTCTTCCTCTTTGTTTCGATTTTCCTTTTCTTTTCTCCTTCCTACGGTTTGGCTTCCTCCTCCTTTAGTTCACGTTTTTCCTTTTCTTTCTTGGATCTACATTTTTGGTTTTCTTTTCTTGGAGGTTATGGTTTTACTTCTTTTAGTGTGTGTTTATGTTTAAGGTTTGTTTCCTCTTTTGGTATGGTATTTTCGGTCACTAGGGAATGTATGTTTGTGGGTTTTAAGGAGACATGGCTGGTTTATATAGGAGTTCAATTCCTTTGCCTCCTTCTTCATTAATGTATGCTAATCATTCCTAGTTTTTCATCTTCCACTAGTTTTCTTCTAAGTTGTCTCCTTCCTTTACACATGTCTTTCTTATCCTAGTTTTCTAACACTTGGCTTGCCACCTATTGTCACAAGTCTTTACACCTTGCCTTTGCAATTAATGAAACTTTACACCTATAATTACATGTTTTACACCTCACCCCCTTGCATTCAATGAAACTTTACACCTAAGTAGATTTAATTAATGCATTCATACCCTCCTAACTTCTTTCCCACGGTTTGATTCAATTCTTCCTAGTTTAGCTCTTTTCTTATTCCATTCTAACTACCTAGTTCCATTGTAACATATTTTAACTAGAATGATGATGTCATCCTAATGATGTCTCTATTTTTCAAATCTAACTAAACTAACTAAATGATGATGTTATCAAACTACATGATGATGTCATGATGTCACCATATGATGTCACTCTTTCCATATTTGGAAATTCACCTAAAAATTCCCTAAATTAGATGCATAGAATAAATGCATGAAAATTCCAAGTGAATGCATGTATTAGGCTAATTATGTGCATTACCGTGATTAATACCTATTTAGTCTAATTTAAACTTGATTAAATTTCTCGAGATGTTACAACCAAAAACTTATATATACTAAGTTTCATGCATTTCTTTAAACTAAACCCTCTCAGGGATTTTAGCAAACACCTTAAAAGCATAACTAGTTCCATCTCATGTGTATATATACATACACCAAGAGAACTAAAAAAATTCCATCACTTTCAACACTACTCATATTCCAAACATTAACTTCAAAGTTGGTTTAGCTATTTAAGAGCAATCAAGAGCTTAAATTATATAACTTCCACATCAATAAAACAAATTCCAAGATTTTCTCTTTCATTAACCAATTAACCACCATTTTTACTCTTTGTTCATAGACTTTTATTCAAAGTTCACTTAATCCCTAAGACTAAGTCATCAAGCAACCAAGAACAACAAAAGAATTAAGGGTATGAACTAGAGGAAAGATACCATCAAGAGATAAAAGGGGTGGTTGGCTGCTAGTAGAGTAACGGTTGGTTATAAGGGGGTTGCGCACTACCACCATAAGTTTAAGAACCCACCTCAATCACCCACCAATTGGACAACCAAGAAAGGAGGATAAAGACCTGCAGCTGTTGTTTGCTGTTGTTGAAGTCCACGGCTAGAGAATGGATGAATCTCACTGCCAAGTTGCTACACGGCTGAAACTAAGGGCTAAATAGAGTAAGACAAATGGCAAAGGAAAAGAAGGAAGGAGATGGTAGCAAAGAGAGGAACTAAAGCTCTTAGCTGAATAAGGATGAGTTGAAATTTTTGTGAAGCAAAACAGGGGAAAGAACAAAACAAATGCAGTGCAAAAGGGGGGAAGATACACGGCCAAGAAGAGAAAAAGGAGGAAAGATAAGGAGGAAAAAAAAAAAAGTCAAGTCAAAGTCAAAATCAAATAAGATTAAAATAAATGTGTATATATTTTGTGAATATGTATGTATGGTGTTTGTTTATTTTATGTATTTGTGTTTATTTTATAACTAAAAGTTATAGAAAAAATTTACCAAACAAAATAATGAATAAGGTATTTGGTAAAATAAATCATAAGCTACTGTGAAGGTATAATTTGACAAAAATAAACATCATTAATTAAGGACATATTTGGGAGATAAATTAGATGGTTTATAAATAAATTAAGGATATATTGAGATTTTTGAAAATTATGAAAATAATTTTTGTACTGTTAGTTTTGAAAAGTCACAAGTAGCTTTTAAGATTTGGTTTGGTAATTGTGTGACTTTTTAGAGATATTGTACAATTCTAACTCTCCTAGAGCCGCTTTTAAAAAGTCGCAATAGTAATGTTTAGTAAAATAATATAAAAACTGCTCTCAATAAGTAGAGGCTACAAAATTAGGATTGGTTTGGTAATGTTGTGGGTTTTATTTATTAAATATTGAGGTTATATTAATTTGTAAACTTTTGATAGAAAAAGCCAACTTTTCAAAGCATCCTTGAAGTGCTTTTAAAAGCACCTCTAATTTTTAAAAACTTGTAGCAGAAGCACTCTAACTTTTTTCTTTTTTTTTTACCAAACATAAAAAATTGACTTATGCTATTCATAAGCATAAACACCTCACAAAGAGTATTACCAAACTAAACCTAAAAGCAGCTCTGACTTTTTAAAAGCTGTAGAAAAAGCACCCTTAAAAAAATAATCAAACAACTTTTAGATGTTGTGGCTTTTAAAAAGTCACAACATCCTCTTAAAAAACATTACCAGACTTAGCTTTAGTGGGATTGTTGATTGTTAAATTAGGAGTCTCTTATTTTTACATTTTAATTAATTATTAACATAAATATTATCAATGTCAAAAAAAAAAAAATTTTTTTTTGATATTTAGAATTTTTTATAAAATAGTTCTTAGGCTTGGTTTGGTAGTGCTATTTTGGATAGTGCTTATGCTTATAAAAAGCATAAGTCAATTTTTTATGTTTGGTAAAATAAAAAAAAAAAAAAAAAAAATTGAGATTCTTCTACACTAACCTTTTTAAAATTAGGAGTGCTTTTAAAAGCTGGCTTCTGCTTTCAAAAATTTAAAAGCCTAATATAACTTTAACTAATGAAAAAGTCATATTATTACCAAATCAAGTTTAATTTTGTGGCTTCTACTTATTGAAAATAGTTTTTACTATTTTACCAAACACTACTACTGTAAATTTTTAAAAGCAACTCTAAGAGAACTAAAAAAATACAGCACCTCTCAAAAAGTCACAGCATTTTTAAACCAAGCCGTTATTTATCCAATAATATAGAAATATGTTTATCTAATTTTTCTTAATTGTAAATTATTTCTCCATCTTAGTATGATTCTTAATTGTCAAAGATAGTTCTTAATTTGATAATGTCAATCTCAGTAAAGCCAGAAAAATTAAAATCCCAAATAGAATATAAATTTGTTTTTATAGTGTCAATATGATAACTTCCATATTTCTAAAATAGTAAATGTTGACAGTACACATAATTAGATGGGTTTCTCATATCATCAATTGATTAATTTTAATAGACAAGCTCTAACACATAGTACTTGCCACAATTAACAATGCAAGTTTTGCAAGATTTCTATTAAAAAAATCATTATTTGATCTTTATTAATTTATTGGTTTCATCAATTAAACTATTATCACTTAAGGACTAATGTTTCATTATTTTCAAAAGGAATAATATTTGGTATTATTACTATTTTAAGAATAGAGGAATAATTAAGGAATGATCACATTTAGCCTTGATTATATTCATAACACTCCTCCCCTACTAATTAAAATTTTTAAGTTCAAATTCATTAAAGAAAACTTTTGTGTTACTCTCTTTTGAAAAGTATATATCAAAGGGTGTATAAATTACAAAAAATTATATAATTTTATTTATACTTTTTCGATTCTATAAATCATGGCTTTCTATACGTCCAACTTCTCACATCAACAACCTAGCTAGATTTGAAAATATGAAGAAAATTACTTCGATATTAGTAGTACTTCTAATTGCAGTTCAATATCGTTAATTATGATAAGTTGGTTATAGTGCATGCAGATTTGTCTATTAATTCAGTTTCTCGTGATAATGAAGGAAAAAATGAAAATGGTCAACATAAAAGAAGATTTGTAAGTAGGCAAGAAACCATCCGTACGGGCTGCCACTACAAATGCAGGAGCAAATCATATCATAGTAGACATAGTAAGGAGGATTATAATGATTGTATGCGACGATGTCTTCAAGAAGCAGATTATAATAAACATCATAATGAGACAAAACCACATGTCTAGCATTTTGAATTATAGTACAAGTGATCGAGTTTATAATTATTCGTATTAGTTTACAGCAATTATTATGTTTCTTAAGTATATTTTATATATAATAAAACCCAAGCTGTCAATGTGCAGTCTAGCAATGTAGGTTTAATCCACATCGCTCCCTTGTGTGTGCATTTGTGTTTGTATGTGCCCAACTTGGTTCCCTGTTTTTGAAATGGAATTAAGTTTGGATGAGAAAAGAATATGCTTATTGGAGCTTTTGTCTTTGACAGGTTTGATTATATTTGGTATAATAATTTTTATATAAGGACAAAAGTAATTTTTTGAGTGAATTATATACAAAACATGATTTATAGATTAATGTACTACACATCTCTCATCTCAAAACAAAAGATAAACATGCACATCTCTATCACATATAATTTAATTAGATAATTAATATTTTTTATTAGATGATTTTGTTTTTTTAAATATCTTTTTTCATCAGGTATAAAATGATCAACAAAGTATTTTGGATAAATATTTTGATCATAAACTGGTATATTAAGGGCGCGTCTACATAGACGACTTAAATCCCTTCATGTTAATGTTAAAATGAAAACAACCAACAGTTTCTTCTAAAACATAACAACAAATAAGTTGATATTTTTTTATCTATAGTTTAAGAGTTTTACACCATCGGTAAAATAAAATTATAACATATCAATTCATTTGACTAAAATTAAGAGTGTTGGTTGATATTAAAAACGCATGATGCTTCCTTAGTATTAATAATGTAAAAACTACTTACGTGGATCAAACATTAATTCCTTCAACTTTCACCATGACTTACTGTGGTTATGAAAATAACAATGGCAACAAAGATAAATGCAATTTGTAATCTTGTACCCTTGATAGATACTTCCATTTTCTTTTGTACTTTCACTTTTGATAGCAATATAATACTAAATGATAATTTCTACCCAAAAAATACTAAATGATAATTTCTACCCAAAAAATACTAAATGATAATACCATATTGTATTATTTAAACATAATATAACACGTGCCTTCCAATTCTAATTGTAATTAATGTTATTAATATCACTTATTTGCTTTATAATTGTTTGCTCATTATTATTGTAATAGACTCCGTAATTGTCTTGTTAATATTATGATACATGGCAATGTATAGAGCTAGGTATTGAACAATATGATTAGAAGACTTATAATTAAGGTTGGAAACATTTGTGGCAATGTGTTCTCCAAAATTGTTTATGACTTAATTTCATTTTTTGCTTACAATATAATAGACAATTATTATTATAATAAAATGACTCTTCGAATACATTTGATTATGCTTTCTGAATAAAAAAAGATTTGTAATAGAATATCATTAATTCAAAAGGTCATACATTTTGGAAAATAAAATAAAAGGCCATTATAATTAATTAAGAATTTCATTTACTTCAAGGTTTGTATCAATTGTATAAATAAATAATTCAAAAAGCTTCATAAATCTAAATATAGATAGCTAGGAATTGAACAATATGATCATCAACAAACTTATTACATGGATTATAGTTTTTGTTATACTGAGAATTTACTCCACTATTTTTTATGATAAGCTTGTCAAAGTGCAAGCTGATTATCAACACGATGATGGACTTATTAAATGGAGTAGAAGTAGACATGTATCTAAGGAAGAAAGAACTCGTTTAGATTGCCACCACAAGTGCAAGAGCAAACAACAATATTATGGCCAACTTCTACATCCAGACGATGACTATAATACATGTATACAACATTGTCTTCAACAAGCGGGTTATCATCGTAATGAGACACAACCACATGCGATAGCAGGCTCTTTTAATATCTCATCATGATATGATTTTTAATTTTAGAATAGACTGAAGTATTGATTTTCTTTCTGTTTTTTCTGTGCACGTAATCTTCTAATAAGAAAACATACTTTAATTAAATAAATCCTTACCTACATAGAACATTTTGTTTCATGTACATACTTAATTAGTCACACACTGGCACAATAATGTATTTATAATTTCTTTATATTATATTAAAATCACAAAATAAATGTATTTGAATTTTTTATGAATCTTCTTTTTATTTTTAAATAATTAACTTCATAAAGGTTTGTAGTTATTTTATAAAAGTAATATTTGATCTATTGTCTCTTGGAAAATAATTACAACAATATCAATGAGAATTCGACTATTAAGCTTGAATCAAATGTTAGATAATAGTCCTTAAAACAATTATGCCTACCCAGATAAAGATGGCACCTTCTACATTCTAGTTACAGGATGCAATATAGATAGAAAATACATGAAACTGAGAGAAAAAGTAGAAGAAAAATATATATTCTCATCTTATCAAAACTTATTTTATGAACATGAAAATTTTGTTTAGTATTTGTGTATCCCACAAAGTACCTTGTGAAAGGTTGCACATTTTCATTTAAAAAAAAGAAAAATAAAAAATGCAATCTTAACAGTCACACCTTTAGGAGAAAAAAAAAAAAAATCTTAATTTAAATCAAAAGAAATGATCTTTTGTTGTAAAACCAAAAACATAATTTTCTATTTTAAATCAAAAATCAAAACCTTTCATTTAAATCATAAGACACAATTTTCTATTTTAAACCAAACAGACATAAGTCATAACCTAAACTCATTTTCCTTTCATTTTTTAATGTGAACTACAATTTGTCAATCATTAGTGTAAAATAAATTATTTTGTGCTTATAATATATTGACACGTGGCACCTCTAAGGCATCAAAATCATAAATTACAAAGTGTCATGCATCACATCAAAGTTCTCAAGTGTAATAATGATGATAAATGAGAACATAATAGGTGGCGTTAAATGAAAATGAACAAATCATAAGATGACACGTGTTTAAAATAATTTACATGTCAATTACACGTAGATAATTCATGGTCAACAAAACTCGCCACATGTCAATTATTAAAAAGAGAAAATAAATATTCTCAAATAAAGGCTTGACACGTGTTATCCAATTAAACTTTTTCATGTGACATTAAGCTCTCCTCAAAACTTTATAAATACCGAGCACCCTCACCATTTGGAGGAAAGGAGATCAAGAAAAGAAAAAAGAAAAAGAGAAACATCAAAGCTCGGCAAAAATCAAGTCCTATAACTCTGCGGAACTTGGGGAATCTCTAGCCTTCAAAAACAAGAGTTTTTCCTAGTCATTGAAGATCCAAGCATTCAACCGTTCATAAAAGGATCATCTCTAACCAAACACAAAGACTAGAGATTTAAATCCAGTTTATGATCAAAATCAACTTATTCGAGATAAAGCTCCATGTGCCCTTGTTTAAGAAATCAATTTCGTGACCAAGCTCAAAGCCCACGAAGCCCTAACAATTCATCCCAAATCAGCTGATGATTTCACAAGAACAATAAGTCAAAGACAGTTCTTTGTATAACCAAATCCGGCCTCAAGAATTTGACTCTCGCAATCCAGCCACATGCCTATAAGAATCCTCCAACTACGTCCTCAACGACAATCTGAATCATATTTTGAAGAATAAACATCATTTTATTCAAGATCAAGCTTTCAAGCCCTCAAATCGAATAAACTTCCAAGGAGATTATTGAATCAGGGGAATTCTTATTTCTTTTGTAAACAATATCAATACAAAGATTGTACCCTATTCATTGATCTAAATTAATACAAATTTTATTTTGTACACGTTTCTTGCCATTTATTTTACAGGCTTAAAAACTGTGTTTTCAAATTTGGTATGCCTAGTGGGACAACTTTGCCTTTCATCTCTGTCTCCTTCTAAGAAAATCTCTACATCAACATTATAGGATCTCATAGCCACCATAAAAGATCAAGCATACAACAATGTTGGTGCCATTACCAAATTCGTCATATCCTTTGACGTTGATGTTGATTCCACTGACAAGATCTCATACAATGGACCGATCACACAAAAGCAGTCAAAGTCCGTCAATCAACAACTTCTTCAATCGATAAACCAAAGTATGGCTCGATCTTCATCATCTCTGATAGCCACGCCATTGGAAAAGCAAATCACATTGTTAATGATGGAGATTCATCTTTTTTAGAGACTTTCAAATTATTTGGGGCCAACACTCCATGCTCTAAGGCAAATTCTTATTTTTCTACCATCTCTTAATTGTTGTCTACAAGTTTGAATAGCGAGTTGATGTCTTCCATAAAAAATACGATCTCCTGTATTGATGTCATGCCAGTCATAGTAATTGAAACTTCAACAATAGAAGATAAGGTACTCGAATGGAGAAGATCTCATTCCTCACAAAAATTGTTGAAGACAAGCATTTAAAAATTGTTAATCTCATGAACAAGTTGGAGATATAAAATTGTGTTAAGCCAAGTCAACAACCAACTTTCATTCCTGGCTCGACTTTAAATATTGTCGTCATGGACAAAGGAAAAAAGAAAGAAGAACTTGATGTTTCTCAACAACTTTCTGTATCCATTCAGATGCTCTAGATTCAATGGTTACGGGACATGATCACCAACACCATCCGAGCACAATACAAAGGATTTTTGCAAAATTTGCATTTGTATTCAAAGCCATACACAAAGTGGATTGACAACATTAAAATGCCTCTCGAGTATCAACCTTCGAAGTTCATCCAATTTGATGGAAATGGAAGCCGCAAACAACATATACCATATTTTGTTGAGACTTGTGAAAATGCTAGGACCTGGGAGATCTTCTAGTCAAGCAATTTGTTTAATCCCTTAAAGGAACCACGTTCCATTGGTACACTGAGTTAGAGCCTGACTCAATCAATAGTTAGCAACAACTTGAAAGAGATTTTCTCAACCAATTCTACAGTACTCGATGTATGGTCACCTTGATGGAGCTTACCAACACTAGACAATGGAGAGATGAGTTTGTAATTGACTACATCAACCAGTGGAGAGCACTGAAATTAGATTGCAAAGAGCAAGTACTTATAAATCTCTGCTGTTGAAATGTGCACTCAAGTCATTCATTGGGAGCTTTAATACATCCTTAAAGGAATTAAGCCTTGTACATTTGAAGAGCCTACAACCAGAGCACATGACATGGAGCTATGCATAGCGAGCCATTGAGATTATAAACCTTTTGTGCCCAATCAATGAAACAAATGGAAAATTGTAAAGAGTACAGAAGTAAATGAAGGGGCAACAAAGCAAGTTTGTTTATTTCCCATAGCTTTAAAAATCATTAACTCAAATATGACCAACACTACTATATATAACTTTAAACTATCAACAGTTTCCAAAATAGAACACCTAAATAAAACTTACTCGACACGAGTTTAAACTGCCTTTGAAATAAAGATTCCTTAGCAGGAGATTAAACTATCTCCAAAGCTTCAAGCTTCCTCAGCTTGAAGTGAAACTGCTCCAAAACTTCAAACTTCCTTAGCACAAAATGAAACTACTCAAAAACTTCAAGTTTCCTTAGGATGAGCAAAAATTGCTCTAAATCTTCAAACTTTCCTAGCACGAACTGAAACTGTTCCAAACTTTAAGTTCCTCTGCACGAAATGAAACTACTCCAAATCTTTAAACTTCCTTACCTAAAAATGAAACTGCTCAAAATCTTCAAAGTCCATTAGAAAGAAGTGAAACTAATTCAAATCTTCAAAATCCATCGGTAAGAAGTGAAACTGCTTCCAAAGGTTCAAATTTCCTCAGCACGAAATGAAATTGCTCCAACTTTTTCAAAGTTCCTCAGCACAAAATGAAATTGCACCAAATTTTCAAAGTTCCTCAGTGTGAAAAATAAAATTGCTCTAAATCTTCAAAGTTCCATAGCATGAAATAAAACGGCTCCAAATCTTCAAACTTTCTTAGTGTGAAAAAGAAACTTTTATAAACTTCAAAATTCCTTAAAACAGCTACAAAGCTTTAAAATTCCTTAGCACGAAGTAAAACTGCCTCCAAATCTTCAAACTTCCTCAACACAAAAAGAAACTGCTTCAAAACTTCTAGAATCCTTAGCACGAAGTGAAACTGCTCAAAACTTCAAAATTCCCCAGCATGAAGTAAGAAAACATAAAAACTTCAATGTTCCTCAGCATGACATCTAAATTGTCTCAAATTCTCAAAAATTTTCTAGGCATGAACAAAAATCTTTGGAAAAGAAATGAAAAAATGAAAAAAAAAATGAAAGAATGAACTCTACTATTCTACTTCTTGTCAACATTAGTATAAACTGTGTACAACTTGAGATATATATGTGTCTTGAACTACATTTTGACTTGAGATTTATAAGTTCAGTCACATGAAAACAAAAAAAAACAAAAAAACGAGATGAGTCTAAGGTTGGGGATAAATATGCATATCCCGAACTGACCAAGAGCGTGTCATAGACAGTGAGCTCAAGGCCATGAAATTAAATACAAATATGAAACTAGCAAATGACGTGTCTATGTTATCTTCAATTGGAAGAGCAGATCGTAAATATTAGGACAGTAAGTCCAAGGTCAAGGATAAAAGTGCGTACTCAGAATCAACCAAAAGCATGTCATAGATAGGGAGCTCAAGACAGTGGATGAAAATACAAAATCAGGACCAATCAAGATGCATTTATAATATCTTCAATAGATGGAAAATCTAAGGCTCTAGGTGCATAATTGGTTATTCAAGATGCAATATGCTTTGAAAGCTATAAAAAAAAAAAAAAAAAGGGAAATCATAAGCATAAAAAAAATGTTGCAGAATTTGAAGTAACATTTACTATCCCAAGAAAAAATAGTACACGTCTAGCCTTGTAACTAATGGTAAAAAGTAAAATTTTCTAGCAATACAGCTGCAACTTAAGTGCCTAAACAATAATAATATGTAACAAGTGGAAAACGCAGAGGTGAAAAGGCATATTACAAAAATGGGAGGACTTCCTATTATTACTAGCATGTAAGACTTTCTTGTCTTATTCTTGTTTGTCTGATGCATGCAAAGGAGAAAGTAAAAAGGAATAGGCATGCTTTACCCTTTTTCATGCATGGATTCATAAAGTAAAAACGAAAAGTCAACTGAAGAAGATAGTAGGTTCTGGAACATGAAATACCTTATTGGTACCATAGTAGGTTCTGGAACATGAAATACCTTATTGGTACCATTCCTTAAATATGTCTTCCCTCTGGCTGCTCAATCCTTATGGTGAATAGGATAACTTCACTGCTACTTATATTTAAGGTGTTGGTTAAAAAACCCTACAGTAAAGGATAAGGCACAACATACACGATGAAGCTTACATTATTGGGCTTTGGTCCAAAAGAAAGTCAACTGCGTTAATTATAAATTTACTTATTAAACTCATTTCCTTGCATGATATTATGCAAGTATACATTAGGTTGCACATGATTTATTTCAAATTAAGGGAAGATAAAGATGCACATGTGTCGTGATCCTTCAAAAAACAAAATAACATCAATACTTCTTGATACAAGTTTAAATTTTCAATAATTCAAAAAAAAAAAAAAAAAAAAAAAAAGAAAAAAAAAAGAAAAAAGAAAAAAGAAAAAAATGAAAGAATCAAGACTCATCCACTTATTACACCACCAAATTGTGTACGTGTACAAGTCTCAAGGGGGTTGTTATCGAATAAATTATTTTGTGTCTATAATAAATTACCACGTGGCACCTATAAGGCATCAAAATCATAAATTGCAAAGTGCCCTGCATCACATTAAAGTTCTCATGTGCAATAATGATGAGCAACGAGAACATAACAAGTGGAGTTAAATGAACAAATTACAAGATGCCTCATGTTTAAAATAATTTACATGTCAATTACATGTAGACAATTTGTGGCTAACAAAATCTCGCCACATGTCAATTATGACAAAGAGAAAATAAATATTCTCAAATAAAGACATGACACGTGTCATCCAATAAAACATTTCAACGTGGCATTGAGCTCTCCTCAAAACTCTATAAATAGAGGGCTCACTCACCATTTGAGCATTCAACCATTCATTAAAGGATCATTTCTAAACAAGCCCAAAGCCTTGAGATTTAAATCCAGTTCGTGATCAAAATCAACTTGTTCTAGATTAAGCTTAGTGACCCCTCATCTAAGAAATCAAATTAGTGACTAAGCTCAAAGCCTACAAAGCCCCAACAGTTCATCCTAAATCAGTCGGTGATTTCATAAGAACAATAAGTCGAAGGTCGTTCTTTGTACAGTTAGATCTAGCCTCAAGCTTTTGCCTCTCGCTATCAAGCCACATGCCTGTAAGAATTTGTCAACTACATCCTCAATGACAATCCAAATCATCATTTTGAAGAATCAACATCATTTTATTTAGGATTAAGCTTTCAATCCCTCGAATCAAATAAACTTTCAAGGAGATCAAATCAAAGGAATTGTTCTTTCTATTGTAAACAATATCAATACAGAAATTGTACCCTAGTACTGATATGAATTAATATAATTTTTATTTTGTATACGTTTGTTATTTATTTTACAGGCTCGAAATCCGTGTTTATAGTTAGTTTCTCACGTTAATCTTTCTCTTTTACCATTTTAACAGTCTCACTTAATTTTAAAAAAAATTCCAACATTGTCAGTGTATAAAATTATTACATTGTTGGTAAATAAGAAAATGAAATTTATCAATAACATCAATCACCATTTTTTTTTTCTTTCTCATAATCAAAATTCAACTACCAACAAGAGTTGGGTGCAATGGTAAGCGAGTTGTACTCTTAAGGTGAGAACACAAGTTTAAACCTTGGAGTAGACAATTATTGGGAAGGGCTCCCAATCGTGACAGAGCTCAAGGGAGATTAATCTCACATCATTGTCTGTGGGGAAACTAGGAAAAAAAAATCACCTCAAGATAACATATGCATTATCCATGATGAGAAATTCAACTAATTAATACAATTTGATTTATAACCATGATTGACTTTAATAGAAAAAATATCAATATGTAAGAGATGTAAGAAATTTAAAGAGATATAAGCAACCATTTATAAGTGTATATATATATATATATATAAATTGAAAAATATTTATAAACTTTAGTATCATACTATTTAGTATGATAGCGAGATATTTTAACATCTCATCATGATATGATTTTCAATTTTAGAGTAGACGGGAATATTGATAAATAATTACAAACAATATCAATAAAGATTAAACTTTTAAGCCTGAGTTGAATGATAGATACTCTGTATTTAAAATAGTATTTGCATATCCATGTTGAATATGAGATTACAACAATTATGCCTTCCAAGATAAAACATGCACCTTTTACATTCTAGTATAAGACAAAATGTAGACAAAGAATACGTGAAACTGAGAGAAAGAATACACAAAAAATATATGAAATTGAGCTCGAATTCTTGCATTAAACCATCAAAACTCACAAATTAAGTTAATATACGTTAGAACTCATATAAAATACCTAAATTCTAGTGTAAATGAACTAGGATTCAAGATCCAAATATAACGAGGACTCAACTAAGAATTAAACTAAAACCTAAGCAAAATCAAACTAAAAGTCAAGAACAAAAATAAAATAAATGGGTAAAAGGATATATAATAAGTCTAATTCAAAGACTTATCATACCCCCAAACTTAAAGTTTTGCTACTCTTTGAGCAAAAGTAAAACAAAAACACAAACAAAAATTAACAGCCAAAGATGCATCACACTGACATAATGAAATCTCAACATACTCTCAAAAGTTTCACAGTCTTAACTTAATTTCAACCTAAAGGTATCATTCAAATTTATGATTCAATTCAAAAGCAAGCAACAAACTCAAATGGATTAACATTTTTCTAAGTAAAATCCAATTTAATACTCAAACCCCATTAGTTTGTTTTTCAACTTTCTTTCCACTAAGTTAAGGATTAATAAGACTTTATAAGCTTGTAACGTAGGCTAGGTAATGGTATGATAAATGAATTTTATAAACCTCAAGTTACCCAAAGTACATAAATCACCCTAAAATCTAGAAAAGCTTTTGCACAACTCATAAACTCCCTCATATTTGGCTTTTTCTTTACACCACTTTCATATTTTTCTCTTTTCTCTTTCATTTTCCCAACTCTCTTTGAAGCCCCAAACTTATTTTCTTTTATTATGAATATAGGGTTGATCAATAGGCACAAACATATATATATACACACACACACACATACACACACACACACATATATCTCCATCATTTCCTCATTTTCTTATAATATAGCTCAATATATTCCTAGAATGGTCAACATGCCTAAGAGTAAGGGTTCAAAACTAAAATTTAAGTGTGATAAAAGAGGCAATATTAGGCTTTGTGAGGTAACTAGGGATATAAAATAAAACATGGTTAGCTTAAAAGGCACAAACGATTCAAAGATGCCTTAAATCATATCCCTAACTTAGTTTTGTCTAAGATTTAGTCATAAGAGAGAATTAAACAAATTATAAGGTTCCTAACTAAATATGAATTTTCTAAACATAAATAGTCTCTAAATAGGCAACATAATCCCAAGAAAAAGATCAAGTGCATAAAATTGTTGGAAATCACATCCTACAATGGTACTAATTCAAGAATTTAACATGAATGCCAAGATCATGTGAAAACTAAAATATCTTCATAGAATGAGGGGATTTTATCATAAAAGTACATTAACATAATGACTAACTAAACAACCTAAAACAACTATAAGCATCAAACATGAAAACCAACACAATAACTTATAACCAAAACAACACCCCTAAACTTACGATGAACATTATTCTCAATGTTAAAAATATGAAAAAGGAATAAGGATAGAAAGTCTCTTTGGCATTTAAGCAAGGTATAAAGAACATAATTTCTCATCCTAGATGTATTTGAAGCATACAAGCTTGATAGGGGCTTGATCAGGGTCAAAATGGCAAAACACGCTACAAAAAGTGTTGATTATGCACTAATGGGAGTTGTGGGCCTTTTGGGTGCCCTAGCCACTTGTTTATATCATAGGCTGGCGCCGTGGCGCCATCTATTATGGACTTTACTAATTCAAGTGCACATATCATTTAACAAGTAATAAAGTGATAAGCAGAGATTGTTTCCATGAGGAATTGAGTCTAACAATCGTTAAGTACTAATATTGACCAACCCTAACTTTATCCAAACGAATAAAGTTTTGAGATTAATAACTAAACTAAACTAAAGCAAGTAAACTTAGGAATGTAATGAAGAAAACCTAGGATTACAACTTCCCTCAACACTTCGCTTGGATTATTATTATCTTATCATGCTTAGTTATGGTATAAAATTATTAACCTAGGGTTCTTATTCAATTATAAGTATCTTGCTTATAATACTAACTCACTTAACCAATGCAATATATTTCTATGAGAATTTAGTTAAACAAGAATCATTAAGAATAGACCTAATCTTGGCTACACATGGTATGGATGTATATTTCTATCCTATATACGAATCAAATTCATACAAGCATGTGAATGAATTCAAACAAGTGCTATCTTATTCAAGGCTAAACCTATATTTCCTTCATCAAGGTTCCTCTAAGTTAGCAAGTCAATCTAAATGATGACCAATTAATTAGAAGCATTAAATATAGAATAAAATAAATAAATTGTTTACCTAACCCTAAGCAAGCAATAAATAAAGTAAATCCAAGCTACATGTTGAGTTATGTTATAATCCTAGAAATAAAACTACTCCATGCTACTTAGTGTAAACATGGATTCAAATAAACTAAACATAAAACAAATACAAGAAAAGTATGGGAGGTGTGCCATTATAACCAATATTTGATTCTCTTGCACACTAAGACTAACACAGAGTTCTTTATAATCCTTTGATTATTAACATAGAATAGATTCTAGGCATGCACCCAGTTAAATTGCCCTAAAAAATTTGGCACGTCTGGTGGGACATCTTAGTTTAAGATTATTAAATTAAATCAAAACCTAATCTTAAATGTTTAATTTAATCCAAATATTATCCAAGCTTTTATTAATTACAAAACAAATTTTACATTATATTTGGATTGCATGTACACTTGATAAATGAAATTTTGAAGTTTTTCAAACATGTTGTCCTTCAACCAACTAAATTAAAGGATTAAAACACAATGTTTCAATAACAACACACTGTTTCATCAAACAACAGCTACCTCTATACGAGAACTGATAATTGAGAGCTGAAATTTCAAGAGCTGAAGAATCAAAAATTAAAAAATCGAGAGTTGAAGACTTAAGAGCTGAAAACTTGAGAGCTTAAATCAAAATAGCTAATCTTTCAGAACTATTCCAACAGATATTCTTCAGAGCAGATTTTTCAGATCCGTTATTCTTTCTGCTCTTATGTGTACATAAAGAAAAATCTTTATACATGCCTAGAGAAAATGAAGAATGCACCTTACTAATCTTTTGATGAGATATAAAAAGCCTCTAGTGCCTCTGATGAAAGCAACAATTTTAATCAACACACTAAAAATTTCAATGAAGCTTTCAAGTATGAAAGTCCTTTTGGAATTCTCTGAATTCCCATGCTTAAACCTTAAAGAGAATTTTAGTCTCTTTTTGAATTCTAATTGAGCTTATTGCTTATCGCTTTCAATCTAAATTAAAATGAATATCTGTTCCAAGCTAGGATTGTCATATTTTGTAAATCTCTGTAACTCAGATGCATTGTACTTTTTGAGAATCTTTATCTATAATTTATATTCCTTATGATTAGGAGAAAACATCAAGAGGCAAAATTTGTAAGACCTAATTGTGGTTGGTTTTTGGTTAAGCCTGCAAAATTCATGATTTAAAAAAGAAGTTGAATTTTGTAAATCAGTTTGCTAGTGGAATATCAAGTGGTTTTCTTGATAAAGTGGACATAGACTGGGTTTTTAGACTAACCACTATAAATTTTCTGACTCTTTACTTGTTTTGCACTATGGTTGAGCTTAAAATTTATATATGTTATGTTTTAAATTTTAAAATTGGTGAATCAATTTTGAAACTATTCATTTCTTATAGTTTTCCATTTCAACTCGACATTTGGTATCAAAGTAGGTCACTGACTACGATTTCAAAGTTTTTACAAACTTCAGCGTGAAGATTTATCAAATGGGAAACAATAGTGAATTCTTTGGTGAGAAACAATTTTCTAGAAGACCTCTTCTATTCAGTGATCATAATTTTAGCTATTGAAATTCAAAATGAGTGCATTTGTCCAACACCTATAATTCGGGGTAAAGAAACCACCCAACATTTTCATGGAGTAATTAATGGCAATACAATGAAGCAAAGCCCACTTATATAAATGGCGTTCAATCACGAGCACAAATTCCTGCACTTGACAAGAAGCCATTAATTGAAAATTAATTTGTCCAATACATATCCAAGACGGATTCTCTAATCCAAAGCCAAGTGGCATAACTTAGGAATCTTAAGAATCAAATAGGCCATCTAGCCAATGCTATTACAAGCCATCCTTGAGGTGCTTTACCTAGTGATACCGAACTAAATCCAAGAGAGGGGAATCTTAACATGGAGCATTGCAAAGCTATCATTCTAAAGAGTGGTAAAAAGGTAGAAGACCTTCTAAGCAAGCTGAAATTCCACATAAACAAGATGAGGAGATAATTGTGAATGGTAAAGAGGAGGTGCAAGCTCCTAAAGAAAACACTCCTACATACCCACCTCTACTTTTCTCTTAACACCTTCAAAAGCCAAAACTTGATAAGAAATTTAAAAAATTTATAGAGGTATTCTGGAATCTTCACATTAACATTCCTTTTATGGAAGCTCTTGAATAAATGCCTACATATGTCAAGTTTATGAAGGAAATCTTGTCCAAGAAGCATAAAATAGAGGACCACAAGATGGCTACCTTGACCGAAGAGTGTAGTGTTATCCTCTAAAAGAAACTACCACCAAAGCTCAAAGATCTGAGTAGCATCAACATACCAATTTCTATTGGTAAGTCCTTTAGTGGTAGAGGTTTATGTGATTTGGGAGCAAGCATTAACTTGATGCCATTCTCAATATTTCAAAAGTTTAAACTTTAAAAGGGTAAGATCAAGCCAACCAAAGTAGCCTTGCAACTTGCGGATTCGTCACAAACTTATCCAAGGAAAATCATTGAATATGTCTTAGTCAAAGTGGATAGGTTAATACTCCTAGGTGACTTTCTCATTCTTAAAGAAATCCTCATTCTTTTAGGGAGACCATTCTTAAACACTGGTAGGACTCTCATAAATGTGCAAAAAAGAGAATTTACTATGAGAGTTCAAGACCAAGAAGTGAAGTGTAATGTCTTCAAGGATATGACATTTTCTTTCAAAGATGATGAGTGTTATGCAATTGAAGTTGTGCATGAAGTAACAAATGAAGGAGTTTAAGAGTTGATTATTCCTCTTGATACATCCTTACCATTAAAGCACCCTTTAATTGCTAGGCCACGACCCTTAAAGAATAAAAGGTCAATCATAAGGGAAATTGTCAAGTGGTGGGATAAAACATTGGGGAGGCCAATGCTCTTGAAGAAAATTTCTAATGGAGATCATGACATGGCCGATGCAAGCTTAAGGCACTAGTGCAAGAGGAATAAGAAGAGGTTTATGAACTTTAAGGGCATCCCTCTTCCTAAACCCTCTATTCCCAAGACCGAAATGGTTAAGCATAGAAAAGTCAAGCTGACAACTATAAATCAAGTGCCTTAGGAGGCAACCCAAGCTCTTTAACTTTGCATCCTTGGTTTTTAATTTGTTTAAAGTATTTTTAATTGAGTTTTTATTTTTTTGTTGTAGGTACAAAAGTCAAGCATCAAAATACAATTAACAAGGTAAAAGGGGGTGAAAAATAGTACGTTAGGCACCCTAGCGCCAAGTCATCAGCTTTGTAGCACTGAAAATTACATATAAGTAGAAAGGATGGCACTACAGCGCCATCCAGTTTAAAGGTAGAATATTAGTTAGGTGTTTAGAGGTAGAATATTAGTTAAGTATTTTAGCTATCCTAGGTTGTCTAGGAGTTTATAGGGTTTTAATATAATTAGGAATAGTTTTATGGTTTTTGTTATTTAATCTATTTTAAGTGTCTTTGTAGTGTCCTAATCAAAGACAAAAAGGAAATGCATTGAGGTCAGCGTCGTAACACCAAGGAAGATAGTGACGTGGTGCGTGAGGATATCTTGATGAATTAGGTAGAGAGCCTTACACCGTGGTATGACCATATCTGAGCCGCAGCACCATTAAACCAAAAGTTTCATAATAAGTCAGGGAGCTTTGTGTCACGGTGTTCAACCACCTAACACCATGGCCCTTTTGAAAGCTACCCAGAATCTATCTGCAGTGCACGTAGGCTGAAGCCACGATGCCAAAAGACGAAGACAACTTCATAAATAATTAGAGAAGGACGTGAGCAATAAGAATCCTAAAAGGATTACATAGAGGCTAAGGTGCCACAGCACAAAGGAAGGCTATGCCACGGTGCCATTACAGTAATTTAGAGAATTCCTAATTCACTTAAACTAGGATCAAAAGGACTATATAATGAGGTGAAGGCTAAAGTCTAAGGATATACTAAAGCTACTGATAGAAAATCCTTAAGGGTTAGTGAAGACCGGGAGTCGTGACGACTTCTAGTCTTTGACTCCTTTCTTGTTATTTTCTTATCAGTTGTAATGGCTATGTCTTTTATGTTTTTGTTTTCTGTAGTTAATATGGAATAGTCATAATCTAATGTTGAAATTGACCTTACATGAAGCAGATGTGGCCTTAGTTTTGTATTAATGTATGCTTTTGTTTCAAATTTTTATGTTGCCTTGATCGTAATGCTTCTAATTGATCGATCACCAGTTAGACTAATTGGGAATTCTAGGATTGACTTGAAAGAGTCAGTTTTGGGATTTGCCTTAGGCAATATAGCATGCGTTTGGATTGTTCATCTAAGTTGGATAATTTGATTTGTTAAAGAGATAGAAATATACTCTTTAGCCATAAGTAACCATAATAGATTGGCTCTTAATGAGTTTATCTTAGGATAATTCTCATAGAAATATAGGAAATTAGACTAAGTGAAAAATACAATTGCTAGACATAGGAATATGTTAGTAATTGCTTAAGAAATCTGGGTTATTTGGACTATTGCATGAATTGAATTAAGTTAAGGTAAACTGAGGTCAAGTGTGAAGGATATTGTGAACCTAAGTGCTAGTTCAAAATCTTTACTTAAGTTGCTTAACAATCTTTGAGCTTAGGTTGTCGAAACTTGGAGCTAGTACTATACAATATTGAGATCAAACAAACTCTCTGTAAGCTAAGGAAAAACTAGGTTTTGAGAAACTCTAGTGTGATGGCTAATGAACCACGAGCACTCAAAAACAAGGCTTTGAGGGATTATATTGTCCCTTTTGTGTAAGGCCTTCACTCTAGCATACAAAGACCAACCATTGCTACCTATAACTTTGAAATAAAACCAGACACAATCCAAATAATCTAACAAACTGTACAGTTTGGGGGTCTACATAGTAACGACCCCTATGCTCATCTAGTCACTTTCCTGAAATTATGTGACATTTAAATACAATGGCATCTTTAATGATGCAGTCAGGTTTTTTCCTTTTCAGTCTGAGATAAGGCAAAAAGTTAGCTATATTCATTACATTAAAACTCCATCGCTACTTGGTTAGATATGGCACAAAAATTTATCGCCAAATTCTTTCCTCCCGTCAAGACCGCTAAGCTAAGGTTTGAAATTATATCATTCCTTCAACAAGATCAAGAATCTCTCCATGAGACATGAGAAAGATATAAAGACTTGATGTATAAATGACCATATCATGGCATTCTTAAATGGTTGCAAGTGCATACTTTCTAAAATGGTGTCGAAAACCAAATTAGAACCACCATTGTTGCTATTACTAGAGGTGCTTTGATGAGAAACTCTACAGATGATGCTTATGACCTTTTGGAGAAGATGGCCTTAAGTAACTATCAATAGCCATCCGAAAGGTTAGTATCTCAAAGAGTTGTGGGGTACATGAACTTAATGCCACTGTTATGGTATGTGAAGCTTATGGCGAAGGCCTCTCTACGAACCAATGCCCAATTACTGAAGCGATTTAATATGTGTAGGGATTCAATAGCAAAAAAAACCCTTATTCCAACACATACAATCCAAGGTAGAGAAACCACCCGAAATTTAGTTGGAATAATCAAGGATGCACATGCAGCAAGGTCTAATCCATTGCCTGGATTTCAAGCTTCACAAAGGCAAGCAACTTTAGAAAAGAAATCCTCATTGGAAGACACATTTCTGTAATACATGTCTAGAACTGACTCGTTATTCAAAGCCAAGCTGCCTTCTTGAGAACATTAGAGACACAATTGGCCAGTTGGCCAATGCTTTGACAAATAGACCTCAAGGTGCCCTTCCTAGTGAGTACCAAGGCAAACCCAAGGAAGGAGAGTAAAGATCATTGCAAGGTAATCACTCTTTGGAGTGGAAAAGAGTGAGAAAAGAAAAAAAAAAGCATTGATAACGAAGCTCCCAAATCACCTACTAAAGAAAAAGAATTGCCTACTGTAATTATAGAAGAAAAGAAGGAGAATAAGGTAATAATTGAACCACAAAGAACAACTCCTCCTCTTCTATTCCCACAAAGTTTCCATAAATAGAACCTTGACAAACAATTCCAGAAATTTATGGACATGTTCAAGAAGCTCCATATAAACATCCCATTTACTGAAGCTCTTGAACAAATGCCAAGTTATGCTAAATTTATGAAAGACATTTTGTATAAAAAGAGGAAGCTTGGTGACTATGAAACGATGGCATTGATAACTCTGTAAAATAAAGTTATTTCACTACACTTTTAATTCCTATTTTATGCTAAATCCTAGGGTGTTGAGTTAGAATGTTAGTTAAATTTAGTGTTTTAGTTATTTTGGGTTATTTACGAGTTTTAAGAGTTTTTACTATGATTAGAATTAGCATTATGATTTTGTTATTTAATTTTTTTTAAGTGTCTTGCAGTGTCCTAGTTGTACACAAAAAGGGGAAAAGAATTGAAGGCAACAACAATGAATGTAGCATTGCGGTGTGACAAGGGAAAAGTTGATGGATCAGGATAAGAGACTTGTGTTGTGGCATGACAAAGCTTAAGCCGCGGCGCCATTAAAACAAGAATTGCACAAATTAGCCAGAGAGCTCTACGTCGTGGCACCTATAACATGAAGTTGCAGTGTCTCAATCCAACCTACCCTGAAACCAAACAGAGACAGATGCACCGCAGCTGGTGGATTAATGCAACGATGCCAAAGTGAAAAGACGACTTCGTAATAACTTGAGAAGATGGTGCCATAGTGCCCACAAATAGGAATCCGTGGCATGACATGTTATAATCCAAGTAGGAGTGTGCATAACCTTTAGTGCCACAGTGCCATATAGTGCCATATAATGCCACATCGCTGCTGCATTACGTGCTTTAGAAGAATCCTACTTTAATTGTACTAGGATCAAAAGGTCTATAGAATAAGGTGAAGGCTGAAATTTGAGGATATACCTAAGCTCGTGATAGAGAGTACCTTAAGAGCTAGAAGAGACCCGGAGCCGTGACAACTTCTAGTTTCTACTCCCTTCTTATTATTTTCTATTTAGTTGTAATGGTTATGTCTTTTATATTTATGTTTTTTGTAATTAGTATGGAGTAGTCGTATTCTAGGGTTACAATTGAACTCACATGAGCCGATGTGGCTTTAGTTTTAATTTAATGCATGTTTTAGTTTCTATATTTGTGCTGTCTTGTTCTTAATGTTTCTAACTGATTGATCACCAATTAGATTGATTAGGAATTCTGAGATTGACTTGGAAGAGTTAATTTTGGGATTAGCCTTAGGCAATATAACTTGTGTTTGCATTGTTTATATGATATGGATAATCGAATTTGTTGAAGAGTTAAGAATATACTCTTTAACCGTAAGTGACCAGAAATATTGACTCTTAATGAGTTTGTTTTAGGATAATTCTCATAGGAATATAGGGAATTAGACTAAGGGAAATATGTAATTGCAAGATATAGGAATATTTTAGTAATTGATTAACAAATCTAGGTTAATATTGAAATTATTGCATGAATTGAATTAAGTTAAAGTTAATTAGGTGTAGTATGAAGGATATCGTAAACCTAGGTATTAGTTGTAATCTTTTTATAATTTGTTTAAAAAACTTTGAATTTGCATTGCCTTGATTAGAATTAGGCTGCATAATATTAATACTTAGCTTAGAAAGTAAATTATTTCTCGTGAAAATGATCTCTACTTATCATTGTAATACTTGAGGGTGATATGTGCATTTGTGTTTCTAAAATCCGTATCAAGTTTTTGTCGCTGTTGCCGGGGAGTATATTTACTTTATTAGTTAATATCATTATAAGCTTACTGGATTCTTACTTAAGTTTTTACTTTTAATTTCAGGTGCTATTGACTTTGCATTGAACACATTAGAGACTTGGAACTATTACTGTACAATCTCGAGATCGAACTAACACTCAGAAAGCCATGGAAAAACTATGTCCCAAAACACTCTAATGCAATGGCTGATGATCAACAAGCACACGAAAACAAGGTTAAGGGATTATGTTGTTCCTATTGTACAAAGCCTCCACGCTAGCATACAAAGACCAACCATTGCTACCAATAACTAAGATCAAATTGGTCACAATCAAGATGATCTAATAATCCGTAAAGTTTGGAGGATTACTTAGTGATGACCCCCATGCTCATCTAGTCACATTCTTGGAATTATGTGACACATTCAAATACAATGGCATCTCTAATGAAGCAGTGCTCCTCTGGCTTTTTCCTTTCTCACTTCGAGATAAGGTAAAAAGTTAGTTGTTCATTATCTCAACACTCCATCACCACTTGGTCAAACATGTCACAAAAGTTCTGGGCCAAAATCTTTCCTTTAGCCAAAACAGCAAAGCTAAGGAATGTAATTATATCATTCCTTCAACTAGATCAATCTCTCTATGAGGCATAAGAGAGATATAAAGACTTAATGCAAAAGTACCCACATTATGGCATTTCCAAGTGGTTGCAAGTGCATACTTTTTTGTAACGATTTAGGAAACCAAACTAGAATAACCATTGATGCTGCTGCTGGAAGTGTTTTAATGGGAAAGTCTACGGATGATGCTTAGGATCTTTTGGAAGAGATGGGCTTAAATAATTATCAATGTCCATCCAAAAGGTTAGCATCCTGTAGAGTTGTTAAGGTTCATGAACTTGATGCCATTACTGTCTTAACAGAACAAGTGGTTGGGTTGGCAAAAAGATTTGACAATTTTACTGGTGCAACTACATTCTAAAGCTGCTATTATGGTTTATGCAGCTTGTGTCGAAAGTCACAACATATACTAATGACCAAATACTAAAGTAGTTCAATATGTTCAAAATTTCAACCCCCAAAACAACCCTTATTCCAACACATACAATTCGGGGTCGAGAAACCATCCGAACTTTAGTTGGAATAATCAAGGTGGATAAGCTCCAAGGCCTAATCCAACACTTAGATTTCAAGCTCCACAAAGGCAAGCAGCCCTCAAAAAGAACCCTTCTTGGAAGACATGTTTATACAATACACATCTCGAACTGACTCAATTATTCAAAGTCAAGCTGCCTCCTTAAGAACATTGGATACACAATTTAGGTAGCTTGCCAATGATTTGACTATTAGACCCCATGGTGCCCTCATACTAACACCGAAGCAAACCCAAGGAAGAAGGGTAAAAAACATTGCAAACCCCATAGTGCTCTTATTTAACTGGAACTTATGTTATTGTATTTACTGACCACTCTGCGATTAAGTATTTGATTGATAAAAAGGATGTCAGGCCTAAATTGATAAGGTAGATCTTGCTACTACAAGAATTCGACTTGGAGATTAGAGACTGAAAGGGCTTTGAAAATCAAGTAGCTTATCACTTATCAACTATCTAGTTGGCAAGGTTTTTCCTTCTCAAATAACTTCTCAACAAAAGAAAAAGTTTTTATATGATATAAGATCTTTTGCTTGGAATGAGCTCTTCTTGTTTAAGCATTATGTTGATAAGATATTAAGGTGTGTTCCGGAAAGAAGAAGTTGAGAGCATACTCAATCATTATCATGCTTTAAAGTATGGACGTCACTTTAGAAATAGCCGAACAGCTGCAAAAGTCCTCAAATCAGGTTTTTATTTAGCCTTAATTATTTAAGGACATTAATGACTTTATTTTCAAATATGAAAGGTGCCAAAGGATGGACAACATCTCTAGGAAGAATGAGAGATGCCACTCAATAGCATTCTTGAAGTTGAATTGTTTGATGTATAGGGGATAGACTTTAGGGGTCCATTCATCTCTGCATAGACCAATCAATACATCCTTTTTGTTGTGGATTACGTCTCCAAGTGGGTTGTAGCCATTGCTGTGCCAACCAACTATTCCAAAGTCATGACTAAATTTTTTTAAAAGAAACCTTCACACGTTTTGGCAACCCTGAGCAATCATTAGTGATAGAAGGTCTTACTTTTGTAACAAACAAGTGGAAGCTCTTCTTACTAAATAAAGGGTGACTCACAAGGTTGCACTAGCATATCATCCATAAGCAAGTAGACAAGCTGAGGTCTCCATAAGCAAGTAGACAAGTAGATTAAGAGGGTCCTAAAGAAGACGCTATCTCCTTCGAGGAAAGACTGGTTCAAGTGATTGGATGATGCATTATGGGCATACCGTACAGCCTACAAGAGCTCTTTAAGCATGTCTCCTTTTCGGTTGGTTTTTTGGCAACGCTTGCCACTTACCAGTTGAATTGGAACATAATGCCTATTAGGCAATTAAAAAGCTGAACTTCGACTATGCTACATTGGTGAAAAGAGACTCTTTCAATTAAATGAGATGGACATGTTTATGCTCAATGCTTATGAGAATGCCAAACTCTACAAGGAGAATATTAAGAGGCGGCATGATAAAAGGATTGTTAAGCACTACTTTGAGCCTAGTCATTAAGTCCTTCTTTATAATTCCTGGTTGAAGCTTTTCTCGGGAAAGTTCAAGTCAAGATAGTTTGGTCCATTCACCATTGTCAAAGTGTTTCCATATGGTACAGACACAGATTTTACCTACATAAGCGCATGTATCGTCTTCAAGTAATACTGTAACAAGTAGAGATCGTTTCCACAAGAAGTTTTCAAATATTATGCTAAGTAATAAAATTAGCAATTCCAATTTTATTCAAACAATTGAAATTTGGGTAGATTATGAACTAATTATAAACTAAAAGTATGTTAACACAAAGATAAACTGGAGATAAACCTAGATCTACAACTTCCCTCAACACTTCACTTGAATTATTATTATCTTATCTTGCTTAGTTGTGGCAAAGAATTATTAACCTTGGATTCTTAGTCAATTATAAGTATATTCTTATGTCGTATAAATATATCTCACTTAATCAATTCACTATATTCATATGTGAATTAAATTAAACAAGTCATTAAGATTGGACCTAATTTAGCTACACAAAACATATAGGTATATTCCTATCCTATACACAAATCAAACTTAACAGCATGTGTTGAACTTAATCAAGTGCTAATTCATTCAAGGCTATCCGAACTTACTTTCCAAGTAAGTTCCTAATTCAATCTAAAAGATGGCCAGTTAATTATAAGTATTAAGCACAAAATGAACTAAATAAATCATATGTCAAAACCTAAGCAATCCATACATAATATAATATCAAGTTATATGTTTAGTTGTAGTTGCAATTCTAGAAAGGAAACTACTCCATGCTACTTAGTGTAAACATGGTTTCAACAATAATAAACATCAAAGGAATATAATAAAAGTAAAGAAAGGGTAGAAATAGAGAAAGGTATGAAGGTTGTCGATCTTCAAGCTCCTACGATCCTTGCCTCTCTTGCTTCCTTGCACCCTTAACAAACTTTAGTACTCTAGAAACATGTTGCTAACTTGTGTCTTCAATTCTGTCTCTTAAATTCTCAAGGTAGTCCCTCTTTTATAGGCTTAAAAACCCTTGATTTCACTTTAATTCATACTAGGAATTGTCCCAGTGCTGCTGCCTCAAAAAACTACAAAATTGGGCATGTTGGTAGTGGCTTGGGCACCTCAGCACCAACTTTCTAGTGCCTAAGTGCCCACCTGGGCTCATCTGGGAACTGGGGTGCCAAGCTCTTAGGTTGCTTCCCTTGTCTTGCACGTTTTGAGCCCGAATTTGACTTCCAATTGGACTTCTTGTATTAGACCTTTAAAACAAAAATACTAAGTTAACACAAGTTAGAATTCCTATAAAACACCTAAATCCTAACCCTAAAACAACTATGAATCAACATCCTAATATAAAGGACTCAACTAGGAATTCAACTAAAACTGAGCAAAAACCAACTAAAACTTTAGAATATAACTAAATTAATATAAGTAAAAGAATGTAAAATAACTCTATTTCCAAGAATTATCAGATGCTGTGGAGTTGATTGACACTAATCTGAATAGGACATTCAAAGTGAATGGACAACAATTAAAATGCTATTAGGGAGGAAAAATTGATGACAATCATACCTCAATGAATCTTGCCAATGCCACTTGAGCAATACTGAGTCAAGCTAAGGTCTTTAAACCAAACGCTTCTTAGGAGGAAACCCAAGTTTCAAAACCTTTTTCTTTCTTTTTATCTTATTGATTTTTACTTTTTTCTTAGCCTTTATCTCTTCTTTGTCAGGCCAATAAAAGAATCATTAACAACAGCAAGAAGCAACCACACCGTGGCACCATAATACCTCACTCCATGGCACCATAATACCTTACTCCATGGCACCCAAAATCCAAGGATCACTAAAATCAACCTAAGAGCATCATGTCGCAGCCCTAAGCCTAGTAACGTTGCGGCCTTGAGCCTAGTAATGTCGTGGCATCCAAATTTAAAACCCCAAGTATGTACTCAAAGACTAACATGCCTTGACCTCACAAGAATCATGCCGCGGTGCCCAAATTTCAAAGAAAATACATTTTCAAACAAAGAGTATGATGTCACAGCAGTACCACAAGTGCTCCACGTTGCCACTAAACCCATAAAACATAATTTTCAACCAGAAAGCACTAAGCCACGACGCTTTCTGAACTAAGCCGCGATGTCACTTTTATGACAATCTGGGTTTTAACCCAAGAGCTATTAGCCATAGAGCCCTCTTCTTTATGCTGCGGAGTTAAATCCTATGTTTTTTTATAAAAAAAAAAAAATTTGAATTTTAGGTTATTGTGCCGCTGTGCCCAGTGCTTCATGCCGTGGCCTCTGGTCGGGATTTTTTGTTTTTAAAAATGATTTTTAGACCAAAAAATCTCCCAAACTAAGAACCTAACACCCATTTTCTTAAAATCAAAAAGTTTTAGGAGTGAATCCTGAAACCCAAAACCCATTCTTGTTGCACGACTTCCCTTGCCCACATCTTTATTTCTGTACAGTTCTCACGTAGCTTTAACACAAGTAAGTTTCTTCTACTTTGCTTCTCATTCTTTGAATTTTTCGGTAGATAAGTTACTTTTCTTGTGTTCTATAACTTATTTGCTTTATGATTAGTGGGTGAATTTCTTTATTTTAGGGATTGTGCATACTTATTGATTTTGGGTTTTAGTTATGTAGGTGTTATGTTTGAATCAAGATAATGTGTTCTTGAGTGTAGTTGGATAGAATTGATGCAATATTATATATAACTTCATACTCTGACCCTTATCCCTATATTTCTTGAATTCCATTTGAAAGTCTTGTGGTATTTGAATTAAGTTTGGGGGTCGGGTGATGGAATATCGATTTGGAGTGCATTGGTTCTATTTCATTGATGAAAATATGCCTGAGATTTGAGATTATTGTTATGTTGGGTCAGATACACTTTGTTGATTATGGGCTATGGTTAGCATGTGTTGATGGGCATTGTGGGATTGGGATTATTCTTGTTTTGCTTTTCAGGATCATGGCACTAAAATCAAAGGCTACCAAACTCTGTTGGGTTAAGCTTTGACACTAGTAGATTTTTTTTTTGCTAAAACAGAAAGGCGATTCCACGACAGGCTGATCAATAAGAAGATTGTGGCTCAGTGAGGTTTACAACTCTACCCTAACTACTTCTGACTCATAGTCCGTCAAATTGACAAACACCATTAGCTTAGTTGTGTGCACCTTTTATAGCTGGAGTAGTCTCGCTGGTTAGAGAATTCTATGCCAACCTCATGGAGCATAGCAATAGCATGGTCATGGTAGAAGGCAAAATGGTGCCATTCATGAGCATAGCCATTAATGCCCACTATGACATTCCGAACATTCTAGATATTGATGCGTATGTGCAGTATAAAAGTGGCATAGTGGACTATGAGGCAATCAATAAACTGTGCTATCTACTTGGAAGCTGACAAATGGTGAATCAGTTCATTTCAGGGCAAGTCAGTTGTAATCCACTGTGTGAGCTTGGTATTACTTTGCTCTCTTGAATTTGCTACCTAGTGTACATGCTAGTGATGTGACCAAGTAGTGAGCAATCGTTGTTTTTCTATACTGTGAGGTATGTCTATTAATATTGGTCTTTTGATTCATAGTGTTATGTTATTGACAACAAACAACAGACACCTTGGCTTGTGGTTTCCGTCCCTTATAATAGAATTATGCCTTTCGACCGAAGTTCTATGGGATGATTCTGAGTCATTGGAATTTCAAAAGAGGCCATCGATGACAAGCTTATGAACAAGTTCTTATATTGCAATTTTGTAATCAGAGAAGGTGATCCAGGAGCTCCAGCCTATTCGATACTGATTGGTTTGCAGTGACTCACCATTGGCCAGCGTACATCTCACTTGGAAATGCAGTATGCAGAGCATTGACAACATAATCATGCTATCAATCATTAAAACAATAAGCTGATGTGGATGAGATTGTAGCAAGGAGGATGGGATCCTACTACTTTCCCTTCTTTCCGCAAGCCTCCAGCTCCCTTCCATTGTCCCGAAGATGACATCTGCATTGACTTTAACAAATAAGGGGAGTTATTTTTGTCCTTTTGGTATTCCTTTTATTTTTCTTTTCTTTCTTCATTTTTGTTAAACATTGGGACATTGCTTAGTTTAGGTTTAGGGGTGTAACTTTCAGTTGTGTATTACTTATTCTTATATAAAATTGTTATCCCCCAGTTATGTGTAAACTGTTTAGGGGTATCTATGATGTAACTTGTTCCCTTTTCAAGTATTGTTCTATTAGAATTGCAATTTCAATTTGTTAATGATGTTCAAAGGTTTCCCTAATCGCATGATATTATGTTATTTATGCATTGATTTTTATTTTTGATTAATAATGCAAGATTTTTTTTTAAAATTTATTATATTAGGGCAAATAAGTCATGCATTCATATCTACACAAGGCTAATTTCACTTAGGGTTGATGTTTTTAATAGTTTTTCTTTATAACCCTTTGAATTAGTGTGAATTCCTCTTGAGGCGAAATCCTAGGCAAGACTTAGTTGAGAATATAATTTAGGCCATTTTTGGATTAAGCCTTTGTTATATCCACTCTTTCATTTTATATATCCTTAAAAACTCACTTTTGAGCCGAAAGCCTATTCTTCCTAGCACATATATGTTAACCAATTCCTTTTTTAGAAGACCCATTTGCACTTTATTACTTTGAGCACATTGAATATGCAGTATTATTAAGCTATAAAAAGGGATGAGTTTGAAGCAATGAGGGTGAGTGCAAAGCAAGGAAGATTGAAAAATTATTATCTTTCTCACTTGATAAAAAGTAAGTTTGGGGAAAGTATATGGAAATTCCTTGAGAAGTTGTCTACAAACCAAAGGTTTGGTAGAAAATATTAGAGAGATAAAGGAGAAAAAGTGGGAAGCATGTATGCCCACACAAGAAGAAGAAAAAATAGGGTGATAAAAAAATATGTGATGAAATATTTTAAGCCCGAGTGAGTGGGAGTTGACACCTTACAAAAAAAAAAGGTAAAAAAGAAAGGTGATCTCTTGAAAAGAATTTGTGCTTAGGGTGATTGAGCCTAAAAATTCTATTTCATCAAACCTTTTGCTTAGCATTATATTTTAAGCTGAATGAAAAGACCTATTGATTTTTGACTGTACTAGCCTACATTAGTGGAGAGAGGAAGGAAAGACAAAGTTTTAAGGGTTAAGACCAGTCTTTGAGTTATTTTGGAAATATCTTTGAAGCCATTTAAACTTTAGTGAAGATGCCTTGCACACACGTAAGAAGTTTACCCGAACATGATAAATTTAAAGTTGTACTTGTGTTTTGTCTTGAATTAAGTCTTTCATATAAAATTTGAGTATTTTAGGGGAATAATTAATTCATCATTGATAAGTTAATTGTTATTCTGGTTTGTTTGTTTTCTTTCTTTTTGCTCAGGACTAGTAACATACTAAGTTTAGGAGTGTGAAAACTCCGTAAAATAAAGTTATTTCACTACACTTTTAATTCCTAGTTTATGCTAAATCCTAGGGTTTTGAGTTAGAATGTTAATAAATTTAATGTTTTAGTTATTTTAGGTTGTTTAAGAATTTTTAGATTTTTTTTTACTATGATTAGGAATAGTTTTATGATTTTGTTACGTAATTTGTTTTAGGTGTCTTGTAGTATCCTAGTTGTACACAAAAAAAGTAAAAGAATTAAAGACAGTGCCAAGGAATATAACGTTGCGGTGTGATAAAGGAAATGTCGATGGATCAGGTTAAGAGACTTGCATCATGGCATGAAAAAGTTTAAGTTGTGGTGCCATTAAAACAAGAATTGCACGTGTCTTAATCCAACCTTTCTAAAAACCAAACAAAGACAAATGCAGCACAGCACTAGTGCACTAAAGCTATAGTGCCAAAGGCGAAAAATGACTTTGTAATGACCCAAGATAATGGCATTGCGGCGCCTATAAATAGGATGCCGCGACATGGCATGTTGTAATCTGAGTAGGAGTGTGTATAACCTTCAGTGCTACAGCGCCATATAGTGCCACGCCGTTCTGTGCTTTAGAAGAGTCCTAGTTTAATTAAACTAGGATTAAAAGTTCTACAAAATAAGGTGAAGGTTAAAGTATGAGGATATACCAGAGCTTATGATAGAGAGTACCTAAGATGCTAGAGGAGACCCAGAGCTATGACAACTTCTAGTTATTACTTCCTTCTTGTTATTTTCTATTTACATGTAATGGCTATGTCTTTTATATTTGTGTTTTCTGTAATTAGTATGAAGTAGTTGTATTATAGGGTTACGATTGAACTCACATGTAGCCGATGTGGCTTTAGTTTTAATTTAATACATGTTTTAGTTTCAATATTTGTGTTGCTTTATTCTTAATACTTCTAATTGATTGATCACCAATTAGATTGATTAGGAATTATAAGATTGACTTGGAAAAGTCAATTTTGGGATTAGCCTTAGATAATATAACTTGTGCTTGGAATTTTACTTATCAAGGCAGGAAAAGGGAAGATAAAGTGGCTGAGCCCATTATCATCAACAAATCTTTCCCTGATAATCAACTCTTCCAAGTTGTTCACAAAAGGTTGCCCTGGTATGCTAACTTTGTCAACTGTGCAGTTGGCAAGGTTTTTCCTCCTCAATTAACTTCTCAACAAAAGAAAAAGTTTTTTACATGATATTAAATTTTTTGTTTAGGATGACTCATTTTTGTTTAAGCATTGTGCTGATAAGATATTGATAACTCTAAAATAATAGAGTTATTTCACTATAATTTTAATTCATATTTGATGCTAATCTTAATATTTTGAGTTAGAATATTAGTCAAATATAGTGTTAGAGTTGTTTTAGGTTGTTTTAAGAGTTTTGTAAAGTTATTATCTTAATTAGGAGTAGTTTTATGAATTTTGATATTTAATTTATTTTAGGTGTTTTTGTAGTGTCCTAGTTCGGATTAGACAAGGAAAGCAACTCAACTGGAATCGTAGCATTGAATAACATAAGGCTACGGTGCCACAAAAGGGAGAAATCGATGGATTAGACAAAAAGGCTTCAGTTGTGGCGTAAATATGGACAAGCTGCAGCGCATTAAAAACATTAAACTTGTGTAAGTTAAAAAGCATAAAGTCCTGGCACTGAAACACTGAAGCCGTAGCGTGATAAGCATGAAGCTGTAGCGCCAAACTATGATAAGCCACAACAGGTTACAAGACGAGGCCTATTGAGATTAAACAGAACCTGTAGTGCCTCAACACCATAGATGCAAGCGCCGCAGTGCTTGTACGAATTTTGAGGACTTATATTTTAATTAAAATAGGAGGAAAAAGATTATAAATAAAGGAGAAAGGCTAAAGTTAAAAGATACACTAGAGCTAGTGATAGAGTGCTAAGGAGCAGAAAAAGACTTGAAGAGTGAAAACTTCTAGTTTCTATTTATTTTTCTTCTTATTTATATTTGTTTGTAATGACTATGTCTTTAATTTTTATGTTTTCTGTAATTAGCATGGGGTAGTCATATTCTAGGGGTAACGATTGAACTCACATGTAGCCAATGTAGCTTTAGTTTTAGTATTTATGTTGCCTTATTCTTAATGCTTCTAATTGCTTGATCACTAGTTAGATTTATTAGGAATTTTGAATTTGACTTGGAAGAGTTAGTTTTTGGATTAGCCTTAGGTAATATAACTTATGTTTGGATTGTTTAGATGATTTGGATGATCTGATTTGTTTAAGAGATAGGGATATACTTTTTTTACCAAAAGTAATTAGGAGATTGGTTCTTAATTAGTTTTCTTTAGAATAATTCTCATAGGAATATATGGAATTAGACTAAGAAAAATATATAATTGTTAGATATAGGAGTATGCTAGTAATTAATTAAGAAATCAGGGTTAATATTAGCTAATGCATGAATTGATTTGAATTAAAGTTATTAAGGTGTGGTGTGAGGGATATCAGTGAATCTAGACTTTATTTTAGTATTTTTATAAATCAAAGTTATAATATCTAAATTTGCATTGGCTTGGTTAAAGTTAAGATGCATCATAATAGTAATTAGCATAAATAAAGTAATTATTTCTCATAAGAACGATCTTTACTTATTACTCTATTACTTGAGGACAATACATGCGCTTGTGTTTATATAATTCCTATCAAGTTTTTGGCTTCATTGCCAGGGAATAATTTATTTTATTTTGTCCATATCATTATAAGATTACTTGATTCTAATTCAAGTTTTTTATTCTTGATTTCAAGTGCTATTGACATTGCATGCAAAACACTAGAGATTTGAAACTATAAGCATACGATCCCGAGATCGAAGGAACACTCAAAAAGTTGAGAAAGAACCAAATCCCAAAACAATCTCATGCAATAGCTAATGATTAAGAAATATATGAAAACAAGGCTTTGAGGGATTATGATGTCTCATTTGTGAAAGGCCTCCACACTAGCATACAAAGACCAATTATTGCTGCAAACAATTTTGAGATCGAACCGGGCACAATCTAGATGATTCAACAATCTGCTTAGTTTGGAGGATTACCAAGTGAAGACCTCAATACCCATTTAGTCTCATTCCTGGAGTTGTGCGACACATTCAAGTACAATGGCGTCTCTAATGATGCAGTCTTCCTTAGGCTTTTTCCTTTGTCACTCCCAGATAAGGCAAAAAGTTGGCTATATTCATTACCTCAGGATTCTATTACCGCTTGGTTAGACATGGCACAAAAATTTATGGCCAAATTCTTTCCTCTTACAAAAACCACAAAGCTAAGGAATGAAATCATATCATTCCTTCTACAAGATCACAGTCTCTCTATGAGGTATGGGAGAAAAATAAAGACATTACAAGAAAGTGTCCACATCATGGAATTCCTAAGTGGCTACAAGTGCATACCTTTTAGAATGGTTTGGGAAACTAAACTAAAACAACAATTGATGATGCTGGTTGTGCTTTGATGGGTAAATCTATGGATGATGCCTATAACCTTTTGGAAGAGATAGCCTTAAACTCTTATAAATGGTCAACTGAAAGGTTAACATCTCGAAGAGTTGCTAGAATTCATGAAATTGATGCCATTATTGCTTTGACGGCATAAGTGGCTGGGTTGACGAAGAGGTTTGATAATTTTGGAGTGCAATAACAATCTAATGCCGTTGCCTTGGTATGTGAAGCTTATGAAAAATGTTATATCATGGACCAATGCCCAAATATTGAAGCGGTTCAATATGTTCAGAATTTCAATCTTCAAAACAACCCTTATTCCAATATATATAATCTGGGATAGAGAAACCACCCAAATTTTGGTTGAAATAATCAAGGATCACAAGATACAAGACCTAATCCACTTCTTGGATTTCAAGCTCCACAAACGCATGTAGCTCCTGAAAAGAAGCCATCCTTGGAAGACATGTTTTTGCATTACATGTCTCGGACTGATTCTGTCATTCAAAGTCAAGCTGCATCATTGAGAACATTAAAGACATAAATTGGGTAGCTAGTAAATGCTTTGACTAGTAGACCTTATAGTGCCATTCCGAGTGATACTGAAGCAAACCCAAGGAAGGAGAGTAAGGAATAATGTAAGACAATAATTCTTAGGAGTAGGAAAGAGTTAGGGGAACAGAAAATGAAAATACAATATGATGAAATCCCTATATCTCCAACTAAAGAAGAATTGCTTATTGAAGTCATAGAGGAGAAGGAAAAGAAGGTAGTTGCTAAACCTAAAAAGGAAAATCCTCCTCTTCCATTCCCTCAAAGGTTTCACAAGTACAACCTTGACAAGCAATTCCAAATTTTTTTTGATATGTTCAAGAAACTCTATATAAACATTCTCTTTGGTGAAGCTCTTGAATAAATGCCAAGCTATGCAAAATGCATGAAAGACATCCTGTCCAAGAAAAGGAAGCTTGGTGATCATGAAACTATTGCACTTACTAATGAGTGCAGCACCATACTTCAAAAGAAGCTACCACCCTAGTTGAAAGATCCAGGTAGTTTTACTATTCCTTGCACCATAAGCAAACAACATTTTGGGAGGGCACTTTATGACTTAGAAGCTAGTATAAATTTAATGCGTTTATCATTTTATCAAAAGCTAAGAATATGTGAAGTAACACCAACATTAATAACTCTACAATTAGCTGATAGATCACTTACACACCCTAGATGAATTGTAGAGGATGTTCTAATTAAGGTGGACATATTAATCTTCCCTGCTGATTTCATAGTTTTCTAGCCACTAATAGGACACTAATTGATGTCCAAAAAGGTGATGTCATCATAAGGGTAAATGATCAAGAGATTAAATTTAATGTATTTCAATCCATGAAATTCCCTCAAGACCATGAAGAATATTTTGCAATTGACATAGTACCTTGTTCAAGAGATGTTTTAGGAAGAACATCCAAGTGACCCTCTTGAAGCTTTAATAATTTTACACTCTTCAAGAGAAGATGATGATTTTAAGGAATGTATGAAATTATTGGATGCATTACTATATATGCTAAAACCAAATTCAAGATTTGAAAATCTGGATTTACCACCATCCACTCCATTCGGATCAAGGCCATCAATTGAAGAACCTCCTACCTTGGAGCTAAAACCATTACCTAATCATTATGATATGCTTTTCTTGGTCCTTCATCTACTTTGCCTATTATTATTTCTGCTTCTCTTACTAATATGCAGGAAGACAAACAATTAAGCATAAAAAAAGACTTAATCCTATAGTGAAAGAGTGGCGAAAAGGAAATAATCAATTAGTTAGATGCTGGAAATTATCTATTCAATCTCGGATAGTCATTAGGTAAGTCCTATCTAATGTGTACTAAAGAAATGAGGAATGACAATTGTTGCAAATGCAAACAATAAACTCATTCCTTTAAGAACCATTACTAGTTGGAGGGTGTGGATGGACCACTGAAAGCTGAACAAAGCTACAAGCAAGGACCACTTTCTCCTTCCATTCATTGGCCAAATGCAAGATCGGCTGGCAAGTAAGGCATATTATTGCTTTCTAGATAGTTATTCGGGGTATAATCAAATTACTATTGCCCTGGAAAAGCAAGAAAAAACTACATTTACATGCCTTTATGGCACCTTTACTGAAGGATGCTATTTGGTTTATGCAATGCCTCGACCACCTTTCAATGTTGCATGATGGTAATTTTCATCGATATGTTAGAATAAGGGCTTAAAGTTTTTATGGATGATTTTTCTGTTTTAGGTGATTCATATGATGAATGTCTCTATAATTTAACTTTAGTGCTTAAAATATATGAAGAGACCAACTTAGTCTTAAATTGGGAAAAGCGTCATTTCATAATACAAGAAGGTGTAGTGATAGGCCATATGGTGTCTAACAAGGGAATTGAGGTAGATCGAGCTAAGATAGAAATCATAGAAAAATTACCTCTCTCTAGCTTAATAAAAGGAATAAGAATCTTTCTAGGCCATGCCAGCTTCTATAGGAGATTTATAAAAGACTTTTTAAGAATTTCCAAACCATTTTTTAATATCCTAGAAAAAGGCACCCCATTCATATTTGATGATGCATGTCTTGATGCATTTTAGAGTTGAAAAACAGCCCTAATTATGGTAACCCCAAATTTGAACCTACCTTTTGAATTAATGTGTGATGCTAGTGACTATGCAGTAGGGACAATGTCAGGACAAAGAAAAGGAAAGATTTTTCACTTTATATACCATGCTAGCAAAACTTTAAATGGTGCTTAATTGAACTATACCACAACTAAAAAATAACTTTTAGCAATAGTGTTTGCTTTTGAAAAAACATGTTCCCTAACATAAATCTCTTCAAATAGGCTTCAAAACCCTAAAAAAGAAGTTAATTCCGAGTAGGAACCGATTTAGCACACTAGCACTGAAGTTCTAGCACCTCAGCACTAAAAAACGGAGAAAGAATCATCTTTGGGCACTGGGGTTGCATCTTTCTGGACCTAGCGCAATGGCACTATCACCTAGGCACTAGCTCCTCTGGCAGCACAAACAGTTTTGTGATTTTTGAGTGTTTTGAGCCTAAATTTGACTTTTAATAAGACTCCTTGAAGCATGAAATCGTCAAAACATACAAACTAAGTTAAGATAAGTTATAACACACATTAAAAACCTAAATCCTAGTCAAAATAAATTAGGATTCACATCTTAATATGATAATGACTTAACTAGGATTTAACAAAAAACTTGAGCAAACTTCAACTAAAACACAACAACATAGCAATAATAAGAATTTAAATGACATGTAAATAAGGCTATTTCATAGACTTTTCATATGAGTTCTAATTTATATTAACATAATTTATGTGTTTTGAAGGTTTTATTTCTTAAAGAAGTCCTATTGGAAGTCAAATTCGGGCTCAAAACACTCAAAAATCGTAAAACAGTGTGTGCTGCCAGGATCAAGTCTAAGGCCTCGGTGCTAGAAATTTAGGGCCATGGTGCCATGGCTAGAGCTGCGGTGCCAGCGTGATGCTTTCCTACATATTTTCAGTGTTGTAGTGCCAAAAAATCAGTGTTGCGGTACAAGCCCAATTCCTAGTCTGAATTGAACTTTTTTTGAGTGTTTTAAAGCCTATTTAAAGAGGTTTATGTTAGGAAATCAAAACACACAATTGAACTAAGAAGTTATGGAGATTAAGAGGAAAACAAGAGTGCAGAGAGTAAGAGGAGCACAGATAGCTAAAGCTTGAAGACTGACTATCTTTATATATATTTTTTTTATTCTACCCCTTTTTTACTTTCTTGTATTTGCTTGATGTTTTTATTCTTTAAATCCGTGTTTACAGTAAGTAGCATGGAGTAATTTCTAGGATTACAATGGAACTTACATGTAGCTTAACTTGAATTTGTCTATGGATTGCTTAGGGTTTGATATTTATGTTATTTATTTCATTTCATGCTTAATGCCTCTAATTGCTTGATCACCAATTAGATTGATTTGGTAACTTAGAGGAAACTTGACGAAGGAAATCTAGTTTGAATTCATTCACCTAGTTGTTTGAATTTGATTTGTTTGTATGATAGACAAATACCTATATACCTTGTATAACCAATTTAGGTCTTGTCTTAATAAATCTTGCTTAATTCAATTCTTATAGACATATAGTGAATTGGTTAAGTAACGTATAATTATAATCAATTTGAAAAATACTTATAATTGAATAAGAACCCTAGGTTAATGCATTGGTACCATAACTAAGCTTAATAAGATAATAATAATCCAACAACTAAGTGTTGATAGAAGTTGTAATTTTGGTATTCTCCATTAAATTCTTAAGTTTAATTTTTCATTAGTTAGGTTTAGATTAGATTAGTTTTTCAACCCTAATTTGTTTGGTTGAATAAAGTTAGGATTGTGCTAATTTTAGTACTTAGCTAAATACTAGTTGCAACTCATCGTGGGTTCAACACTCTACTTTTTCACTATGTTACTTAATACGATATGTGCACTTGCATGATTAATATCGATAATATGCGTACTAATAGGCAATGTGGCATCCATTTTTTACTAAATTCTGGATTTTAACCCTAGAGGATTGTACCATAGCGGTATATTATTAACGCTGTGGCGTCCAAGCATGTGGTTTAAAATTTCAAATTTTTAAGGCACGTTCTCGCGATGCCAATTACTTCACACCTTGGCTGGAACACCCTACTTTCCTAATGCTATACTTAAGTTAATTAATATCTTAATGCTTAAATTAATTTGTAATTACTTCTTAATTATCCAAAAGACTCAAATCTTCCTTTTATACTTCTAATTCTTAAAACCCCCTAAACTATTGCTTCACCTAAATTTTTCTTTTTCCTTTTTGTTCTTTTATGGCTGAATATACCCTAATGCTCTAATACCATTATTGTGAAACCCTCTTTCTTTAATTCCTTACTTAATCTACTAGTAAACTCCTAAGCTAATTTAATCAGTAATACTTTTTGTTACTTGTATTTTCTACATCTTTATTTCCTTCCTACATCGATACTTGCATAATTTTTCGTAGACATGTTTCTTATTTCACTTCACCTATACGGCCATGATTAGTGATCTTGTATTCTTCCTTCTTATTTATACCTTTCCTTCAATTTATTTTAAGTCCATGCTACTTTATTTATTTAATCTTTAGTTAACCAAGATTTACTTAAGAAATGTAACTTGTGAATAGTGGATTAATATTCCTAGAGACACAATTTGCAAACTACTTTTCATTTCACTAAGTTATTTATTTAAAGGAGCCAATTTTAGTAATACTAGACTTCCTTCCAAAATTACTACCATTACTAGGTAGACATGTTAAGAACACATTACAACTTTATACAAAAACAACCCCATACTACATAATTGCATTTCAACACAAGTACTTATATGTTTTTCCAAACAAGGTCCTCTTGCCATCTTTTCCCATTACATAGACCATACCTTTCTCCAAGGAAAACAATACATATCCACGGTACTAACTAATATGCACATCAAGATGAAGAAAAGTGAGTCAAACCTCAACAAGCATTCATACATAACAACGAATGATTCTTGATGGCAGTTTTAGAAATATAGGAATATGCAATGCAAATTAGCCTTTTTCGTCATTTCCTTTAAGTTTCCTAAAAGGGATTTATCTTCCTCATTTTCCATTTCATATGCATGAAGGACATAAGAGTAGCATGAAAATATAAGAGTAACAAAGAAGTAGCTTTCAAAGCTTTCAAAGCAAGGATAAAATAAAACAAAGGAATGCATGAATACTTGCCTAATACCCTTAATGTTTGTTTTTCTTTCTTTCTTTCTTTCTAAGCCTCTTCCTTCTTTTCCTCTCGATTTTCTCCTTCTCCTTCCTAGCTCATGGTTTGCCTTTTTCTTTTATTTCTCACTATTTCTCTCACTTTCTCACCTTTTTCCTTTTACTTTCTCTCACTTTAATGCACACTTTACCTTGCCTATGCATTTCGGTCACCACCCTCCCTTTTATTTATAGTGCATGGCCAAGGCTTAGGGTTTAGGAGAAAGTTTCATTTCCTATTTTACCCTTTTAGTTTTCTAAAATTACAACCTCCTACTTGTCATTCTCTAAATTAACATGTGTATTTTCTTCTTAACACTTGTCTTCTTCCTATTTCCTAGTTTAGATTCTTTAATGATCAGTAAGCCACCTAGTTACCTTAAATCTCTGCACATGTCTTGTTAATCATTCCATGTATACCTTGCTTCCTTAAATCTCTACACATATTCACCATAATCATTTCATGGGCATCTTGTCACCTTAATTCCCTACACATATCCTACTTAATAATTTCGTGGACACCTTGTTTCCTTAATTCTTTACACATGTCCTACTTAATTATTTCATAGACACCTAGTGTTTTGCTTGCCTTCCACTTGTCTAGCAATCTTTCTATGTTAATTATTACTTGTGTCCTAACTTTCTTCCACATGCCCCCTTAATTATTACAACTTTTCCACCATATTCCTCCTTCTTACAACTAAGCCCCTTCATTAATTGCAAGTTGCCACACTTATTCTCCTTCTTACACCTAAGTCCCTTCATTAATTGCAAATAGCCACACTTGTTCTCCTTCTTACACCTAGACCCCTTTCATTTATTACAAATTGCCACACTTAATCTTCTTCTTATACCTAATTCATCACATCTTCTTTTCTAGCAAGTAACCTATATTTTATCATTTTCTCTTCTTCCAACACCACCATGTAGCATTTTCCATCTTTGTTCCAATGCCTACACTTGTCCATGTTTTTATATGTATATACATGTATGTCTACGTATATACATACATGTCTTTATACGTATTTTTATATACATATACTATTCTTATACTAATATGTATCATATACATATTTTATACGTACATGTACTATTCATATGCATGAAATAATATGTAATTGAATTTTATTTTTATTTAGCTTATAAGATAATTACTTATCCTATAATTAATTTAGGTATTAATTTTGGGTGTTAAATTGGCGCCCTATAGGGAATTCTGTTTTTAAAAATTGATTTTAGACCCTAGAACCTCCCAAACTCAAAACCTAAAACCCTACTTCCCCAAAAATCAGAAGTTTTAGGGTTAAATCCTTCAACCCAAACCCCATTCCTGTAAAATCCCTTCACTTTTGCACACTTTCCCTCATCCATATCTCTGTTCACTTTCATTTTTCATATGGCTTTAACATAAGTAAGTTTTCACCTACTCCTCTTTTAATTCTTCAAATTTTTCAGTAGGCAATAACTTTTCTTATGTTTTATGGTTTATTTGCTTCAAGTTCAGTAGGGATATCTCTATTGAGGGGGTTATGCATAGTTGTTTATTTTGGATTTAGGTTACATAGGTATTACATTTTGAATTAATAAAATATGCTCATATGTTTATGTTGGCCATAATGCATGCAATGAGTATATAGAACACCTCATTATTGCTCCCATCCCCATATTTCATGGAAGTGCTTTGAAAATTTTTCTGGTAGTTACATTAAGTCTGGGGGTAGGGTGATTGAACAGTACGGCGCGGAGCTCTCTTATGGTTTAACGGCACCGTGTCTCAGATATAGTCATGCCATGACGCATGACTCTTTACTTGATTTGTCAAAATATCCTTCTCGTGCTGTGGTGCTATTTTCCTTGGCACTCAATGCTAACTTTCAATGCTTTTCCTTTTTGTCTTTGATTAGGACATTGCAAACATACTTAAAACACATTAGACAACGAAATCCATAAGAAATATTCCTAATTATATTAATACCCTATAAACTCCTAAACAACCTAGAATAGCTAAAACACTTAACTTAACTAACATTCTAACTCTAAACTCTAGGATTTAGCATGAAACAAGAATTAAAAGTGTTGTAAAATAACTCTATTTTACAGAGTTATCACACCCCAAACTTAACATTTTGCTAGTCCGGAGCAAAAGAAAGAAAACAAACAAACAAGAATAACAACTAACTTATCAATAATGAAGTAATTATTTTCCTAAAATCCTCAACTTTTATGACAAATACTTCACTCAAGACAAAACACAAGTACAACTTCAAATTTATCATATTTGGGAAAACTTCATATGTGTGTGTAAGTCATCTTCACCTAAGTTAAATGGCTTCAAAGATATTTTTAAAATAACTCAAAGACTAGACTTAACCTTTAGAACTTAGTCAAAAATTAATTGGTCTTTCATTTAGACGAAATGGATTAGGTAAAGCTAAGGCAAAGGTTAGACGAAATGGATTATTAAATCTTCATTACCTTAAGCATAAAGTCTTTGCAAGAGCTCACCATTTTTTTACCTTTTTATCATGGTGTTAACTGCCACTCAACCCGGACTTAAAATATTTTCTTTTTGTATCACCAAATTTTTTTCTCTTTTTTTTCTCTCTTATGTGGGCATAGATGCTTCCCACTTTTTCCTCCTTTATCGTTCTTTTCACTATTTTTTTTTCCACCAAATATTTGGTTTGTAAATAACTCACCAAGGAAATTTCACATACTTCCCAAACTTATTTTTGGGAAGTGAGGAAAATAACAATTTCTAATCTTCCTTGCTTTGCACTTACCCTCAAAGACTTGCTTCAAGATCATCCCATTTTATAACTCAATAGTAATGCATATTTAATTTGCTTGAAGTAATAAGGTGCAAATAGGTCTTACGATAAAGGAATTAGTTAAAATATACATATTGTAGAAAGAATAGACTTTTAGCTCAAAAGTAGGTTTCTAAGGATATAAAAACAAAGGTTGATAATAAAGGCTCTATCGTCTAAAGATTGCCTAAATCATGTTTTTAACTAAGTCCTTCCTAGGATTTTGCCTCAAAAGGAATTCAAACTAATTTAAGGGTTCAAAAACAATCTAAGGTTATATATATATATATATGTATCATTTAAAGAACATTAACCCTAGCTAAAAATAGCCTGGTGTATATGGATGTATGAAAATTTTGCCCTACTTATAATAAATCCAAAGAAATTCTAGCATCTTTCTCAAAAATAAAAAATCAATGCATAAATAAGGTATAGGTGAACATCTGAACATTTTTTACAAATTGAAATTGCAATTCTACTTAGAACAATATGAGAAAGGAAACAGATTACATCCTACCATAATCTAAACAAATTACACATGGATGAGGGATAACAATTTACATATGAAATAAGTAATACATAATTGAAAGTTATAGTCCCAAACTTAATCTAAATAGTGTCTCAATATTTAATGAAGAACACAAAAATAGAAGTAAAAGAAAAGGATAAAGATCATTCTCTTATTCGACAAAATCAATGTCATCGTCGACCTTGGGATGAGGGAAAGAAGCTAGTGGCTTGAGGCAGCAAAGGAAAGTGGTAGGATCCCATCCTCCTCTTAGTAAAATCATCCGCAACAACTCGTTATTCTGATGCATGACAACATGGTTTTATTGCCAATGCTCCGCACACTACACCTTTAAGCAATAGATGAGCTGGGCTATAATGAGGCTCTGGACACTTACCAATTCAGTATAAGCTTAAGCTACTAAATCACACTCTCCAGCCACAAAGTTTCTATGCATGAACTTCAGCATGAGTATATCATTAATGGGTCCCTTTAAAAGTTCCAGTGGTTTAGAGTCATCCCAAAGTACACTGGCCTAGCAGCATAATTCAGTGAGGGATGAAAACCATAAGCTGAAGTGTTTGCTATTGCTATTTGTAAAATAACACTGTTAATTAAATGACCAATGTCAATAGACATACCTCAGATAATGGCATAGGCAAGGATTGCTCTTTCCTTGGTTACGTCATTAGCTTGTCCACTTGGCAGCAAGTTTGAGAAAATGAAGTAGTACCAAGCTCTTGCAGTGGATTATAGCTAACTTGCCTTGAAATGCACTAGTTACCCCTTAGTTATCTTCCAAGTGGAGTCTCGGTAGCACAAGGAATTGATCACCTCTCCATAGTTAATTATGCCACTAAAGTATTGCATATATTGGTCAATATTAGAAATGTTTAAAATGGCCATAGTAGGCGTTGATCTTTTTGCTCGTGAATGGTATCATTTTTCCCCATACCATAACTTTGTTGTCCTTATGCTTAACAAAGTTAGCATAGAATTCCCATACCAAAACCATAACCCCAGCTAGAGAAAGTGCACATAACTGACCCCAATGGCGTACCTTGATTTGTCAGACTACTTGTGGGAATGTCAGGGCTGAGTTGAAAACCTCATTTAGCAAAAAACTTCTTATGAAGTAAACCCTCATGGAAGTGTTTCTCTGTTTTAGCAGACACAAATAGACTGGCATCATAGTTTGGCTGAAAGAAGAGGCAATATGAGAGCTTTTTGTAGCCTTTGTTTTTAGTGCCATAGACCTGTAATTAATCCATACCCCATAATTCCCAACAACACGGGTCAACCACATCCCCAATTGTTGGAAAAGGATCTTAGACCTATAGTAACAAGGAGAATTAAACCTCAGGCATATTATTATCAATGAAGCATGACCCACAAATCCCCCAACCACCCAAAGCTGTGGCGTCCCTTGTGAAAGCTGCCTAGATTCTAAATAGAGACCAATGTGCACAGTGCATGTAGGCTAAAGCTGTGGTGGCAAAAGACAAAGATGACTTTGTAAATAATCAGAGAAGATGGGGCCGTAGTGCCTAACATCATGAAGCCATGGTGTGAGCAATTAGAATCCTAAAAAAGATTACATAGAGGCTGAGGCGTTGTAATGCAAAGGAAGGCCACGTCGTGGTGTTGTTACGTACTTTAGAGAATTCCTAGTTTAATTAAACTAGGATCAAAAGGTTTATATAATGAAGTGAATGATAAAATATGAGGATATACTAGAGCTCCTGATAGAGAATCCCTAAGGAGATAGTGAAGACTTAAAGCTATGAAAACTTCTAATCTTCTACTCTTCTACTCTTCTACTTCCTTCTTGTTATTTTCTTATTATTTGTAATGGTTATGTCTTTTAAGTTTATGTATTATGTAGTTAGTATGGAGTAGTCATATTCTAGGGTTACAATTGAACTCACATGTAACCGATGTGGCCTTAGTTTTGATTTAATGCATGCTTTAGTTTCAAATATTTATGTTACCTTGATCTTAATGCTTCTAATTAATTAATCACAAGTTAGAATGATTAGGAATTTTGGAATTGACATGGAAGAGTCAATTTTGGGATTAGCCTTAGGCAATATAGCTTGTTTGGATTGTTCATCAATATTAGATAATCTGATTTGTTAAAGAGATAGGAATATACTCTTTAACCATAAGTAACCATAATAGATTGGCTCTTAATCAGTTTGTCTCAAGATAATTCTTATAAGAATATAAGAAATTAGACTAAGGAAAATTTACAATTGTTAGACATAGGAATATATTGGTGATTGCTTAAGAAATCTTGGATTAATATTTGGACTATTGCATGAATTGAATTAAGTTAAAGTAAACTTAGGTGAAGTGTGAAGGATATTGTAAACCTAGGTGTTAGTTTTAAATTTATACATAATTTTCTTAGCAATCTCTAAAATTTGCATGGGTTTAATTAAGATTAGGTTACATAATATTGATAATTAGTTCAGTAAGTAAAACAATTCCTCATGATCTCTACTTAATACAATATTACTTGAGGACAATATGTGCCCTTGCATAGGTAAAATATGTCACATGGTGCCCAAAAGATGGCGTGACAGCACTCCAAAGTTCCTTTACCCCCCATTTTGCCCTTTTAACCCTTTCAACTTCTTTTCACGATTAGACGTTTTAAATACAAATTGGATAAGGAATTATGTTCTTTATACCTTGCTTAAATGCTAGGGAGTATTTCTATCCTTATTCCTTTTGAATATCTTTAACATTGACGGACAATATCCATCTTATGTTTAAGAGTGTTTGGTTTTAAGTTGTTTTGTTTAGTTTTTCTTAGGTTGTTTAGCTAGCCAAGATGTTATTATTCTTTTATGAAGAAATCTCATCCTATGATAATATGTTATTTTTCACATGCTCTTGACATTCATGTTAAATTTTTGAGTTAGTAGAATTGTAGGATGTGATTTCCACTTTTTTGCACCTTGATTTTTTTCTTAGGATTGTTTTGCTTATTTAGAGACCATTTATGTGTAGAAAGTTCATATTTAGTTAGGAACCTTATAAATGTGTTTGAATCTTTGTTAGAGGCGAAGTCCTAGACAAAGGTAAGTTAAAGACATGATTTAGGCCATCTTTGGATCGTTTGAGCCTTTTTAAGCTTACCTTGTCTTATTATTTAGAGACATGAGTTAGTAGACATGATTTATGAGGGAGTTGGTGAGTTGTGAGCTCTTCAAGGGTCTAGAGTGATCTATATGCTTAGGGTAACTTGAACCTTATAATTTCCTTTACCATATCTTTGCCCTACATTACAAGCTTAATAAAGACCAACTGATCCTTGACTTAGTGGAGTCTACATTAGTGGAGAGAGAGTTGAAAAGCACACTTATAAGTTTGAATGCTAAATGGGATTTACTTAGGCATAAACTTATTTGAATTGCATGTATTCCTTTGTTAAAAGATCATTACACACATACTGGAGATCCATTTGAATTTGATACTTTCTTTTAAATTGAACCATGAATTTAAGTGATACTTATGGTTGGTATTTATTTAAGGTCATGTGAAACCTTTGATACCATGTTGGGACTTCATGATGTTAGTATGATGCATCTTTAGCTATTTGTTTTTGTTTTTGTTTGTGTTTTATTTTTCTTTTTCTTGTGGACTAACAAAATAGTAAGTTTAGGGGTGTGATAACTCTTCGAAATAGAGTTATTTTACATTCTTTTACTCATATTAATTTAGTTATGTTCTAGAGTTTTTATTTGATTTTCGCTTAGTTTTAATTGAATTCCCAGTTGAGTCCGTATTAGATTAGGATGTTGATTCTTAGTTGTTTTAGTATTAGGATTTAAGTTTTTTATAGGAATTCTAACTTGTGTTAACTTAGTCTTTTTGTTTTGAAGGAATAATACAAGAAAGAGTCCCATTAGAGGTCAAACTGGAGGCCGAATTGCTCAAAACGTTCAGGCCAAGGGGAGCTACCCAAGAGACTGGCGCCATGGCGACAGAGTGAATCTAGGTGGCTTCCATAGCATTAGAAAGATGGAGTTGTGGTTCCATGCCCACTACTAAGGCCCTGTTTCATTGATTTTTGAAGTCGCAGTGCCAGGAAGCTGCAGTCATAGCAGTGGAGCAATTCCTAGTCTGAATTGAAGCAAAATTGAAGGGTTTTAAGCCTATAAAAGGGGGACTAGCTTGAGGACTTGGAAGACACAAGTTAGCAGAGATTTTATGGAGTTTTACAACTTGTCAAGGGTTCAAGGAAGAAAGAGGTGCAAAGAGTATTCTTCATAGCTTTCTCTATTTCTACTCCTTCTTTACTTTCATTGTATTCTTTGATGTTTATTATTGTTGAATCCATGTTTACACTAAGTAGCATGTAGTAGTTTTCTTTCTAGAATTGCAACTAGAATTCAACATGTAGCTTGATATTATGTTATGTGTGGATCGCTTAGATTTTGGCATATGATTTATTTAGTTCCTTTTATGCTTAATGCTTCTAATTGATTGACTATCTTTTAGATTGATTTAGGTAACTTACTTAGGTTAGCCCTTAATGAATTAGCACTTGATTGAATTTAACACATGCCATTGAGTTTGATTTGTGTATAGAATAGGAATGTACCTATACGCTTTGTGTAGCCAAATTAGGTCCAATCATAATAACTTGTTTAATTTAATTCACATAGAAATATAGTGAATTGATTAGTTGAGATATTAATATAAGACATAGGAATATGCTTTTAATTGATTAAGAATCCTAGGTTAATAATTCTTTAACATAACTAAGTAAGACAAGATAATATAATTCAAGTGAAGTGTTAAAGGAAGTTGTAGTTCTAGGTTTATCTCCAGTTTATTCTTGTATTAATTTACTTTTCATTTATAATTAGTTCATAATTAACATAAGATTCAACCGTTTGAATAAAATTGGAATTGCAAATTTTAATACTTAGCATAATATTTGAAAAACTACCTGTGGGAATGATCTCTACTTATCACTTTATTACTTGAGGACTATACGTGCACTTGCGTTTATAAAATTTGTGTTAGCTATTAATAATTCTATGAAATAGCCTTATTATTTGACATTTTTATTAATATTATTTGCTAAATTATTGAGTTCTAGTTTGATTATTGCTTAGTTAAGTCATTTATATTAAAGTGTTGAATCTTAGTGAGTATGCTTAGGATTTAGCCTTTAATTAGAATTCTATTCATTCTTAACTTAGTTTGTGTATTTTGAAGGTTTAATGCTTAAAGGAAACCCCTTTAAAGTTAAAATAGAGTCAAACAAAGATTTTCTACGAGTCGGGTGCCACGGCCATGGAAAAAAGGTGTAATAGCGCAAAAGTTTGCGTCGGGCACCAAGGCACTAAGACAAGACATAGTGGTGCCTAGTTGCCCAACGGTGATCCTCTACTCCAAACTTCAGTACTATGGTGTTTACTAGATTCCTAGTCCAAGTTGAACTTTTTTTGAAGGTTTGAAACCTATTTAAAGAGGTTTATGTTTGAGAATTAAAAGATACAAGTTTAGCTAAGAAAGTCTGGAGTTTAGAGGCATGAAGAGTGTTAGGAGCAAAAGGAGACTGGGATGATTGAAAATTGAAGCCTAACAACCATTGATTTTCCTCATTCTACTCTTTCATTTCCTTGTGTTTATTTGATGTTCTCTATATATGAATTTATGTTTACACTAAGAAGCATAGAGTAGTTTTCTCTTTAGAATTGTAATGGAACTTAACATGTAGCTTGGTTTTATGTTAAAATTTGATTGCTTAAGATTTGATACATTAATTATTTATCTTATTCTATGATTTATGCTTCTCATTGATTAGTTACCAATTAAATTGATTTGGTAACTTAAAGAAACCTTGACAAATGAAATCTGGGTTTAGCCTTGAATTAGATAGCACTTGTTTAAATTCACTATCATGGTTGTTTGAATTTGATTTGTATGTAGGATATAAATATATCTTCATACCTTGTGTAGCCATTGTTAGGTCTATTCTTAATGAATCTAGGTTAACTCAATTCTTATTGAAATATAGTGAATTGATTAAGTTAGATATTATTATAAGCAATTCAAAAGATACTTATAATTAACTAAGAACTCTAGGTTAGTAATTCAGTATCATAACTAAGCCGTAATAAGATAGTAATAAGAAAGTAAGAAAGGCAAACATTGGATACTTCCATTGTACGGCTTTACATTTTTAATACATGCATTTTATAATATATTTTGCAATATTCATGATTTATATTTTGACGAGAAATGAAATTTCAAGGAAAAACCATGTCGCATATTGATTTTCTGAAAAATGCATAATTCATGGTGTGTGAAATTTTATTGATTTCCTAAATTACATATTTTAAATCTTTCATGTGTGGGGTGGAGAATTTAGTTGGATGTGATTTTGAGAAATAAATTGTGGATAATTGGAGGAAAAAGGTGAGAACGAGATTTTGGTGATTTTGTGGTGAAAGATAGGAATATAGAAAAAATAAGAATAATATATTCAATTAAGGTTGTGGCATAGTTTGAAGAAAAATAAATAATATAGTGACAAGAATTTAATATATTTGAGGAATTAAGATTATAATGAGGAAATTGGAGTAATAATTATTAGGCTAAATTACACTTTTGGTCTAGGTAGTTTCTCGAAAGTGTTAGTCTGGCCTCTCTATTTAAAAAATGCAAAATGTCACCACTACAATTTCCCAAATCATGCAATCAATTCTCTCTCGTTAGGCTCCCATTTAATTAAGCCTAATAGAATCTGACATGGACATAACTCTACCTATATGATAGCTAATATGGATATAACTGAGCCTAAATCTGAGGGTTTAGTGATCACCCAACATGCACGTGACCCAACCCATCTTCCTTCCCATCCCTAATTCTAGAATTTGAAAATATAAGGAATAGGTCTTCTGAAAGCTTTTCAATTTCTTTGAGTTGGACGTATAGACAAAGAGAAAGGCCAGCATCTATTGGGGGAGTTTTTTGCTACAATCGTAATTCGAGTATGCTTGGAGCTTCGAAAATCTACTATTCGTTCTGGTATGGATTTGATTTAGAAAGTCCCTATAGTTTCCAGTTCTAGTTAGAAAATGATATTTTATTGTGCATACTTTAAAACACTTATATTGTTGTGTGGAGACCAAAATCTTGGAATAATGGTTCTTCTATTTTGTGTAATGTTTTTGGTTTTTGTTTTGCCGTAAACATGGAAACTAATACACCCATTAAGATACTATTGTCGAATTTACCATGCAAGTGCACGTATCGTGAACAAGTAATAAAGTGAAAATAGAGATCGTACCTATGACAAATTATGTCCAACAATTGTTAAGTAGTAAAATTTATCAACCCTAACTTTATCCAAACAAGTTAAACTTTGAGAGTGAATAGCTAACTAAACTAAACTAAAGCAAGTAAACTTAGGAATGTAATGGAGAAAATCTAGAATTACACCTTCCCTCAACACTCACTTGGATTATTATTATCTTATCATTCTTAGTTATGGTATCGAATTATTAACATAGAGTTCTTATTCAATTATAAGTATCTTTCGAATTGCTTATAATAATATCTAACTTAACCCATTCACTATATTTCTATGAGAATTAAGTTAAGCTAGACTCATTAAGAATAGACCTAACATGTGCATAAGGTATGGAGGTATATTTCTATCCTACATACAAATCAATCTCAAACAAGCATGTGACTAAATTCAAACAAATTCTATCTTAGTTAAGGGTAAACTTAGATTTCCTTCGCCAATGTTCCTTTATGTTACCAAATCAATCTAAAAAATGGTCAATCAATTAGAAGCAGTAAGCATAGAATAAGATAAATAATTCATACATCAAAACCAAAGCAATCAATAAACAAAGTAAAACCAAGCTACATGCTGAGTTCTATTGTAATCCTAGAAATAAAGTATTCCATGCTACTTAGTGTAAATATGGATTCATATAAAGAAAGCATAAAAAAAGAAAAAGAAACGTAAAGAATATATGAAAGAAAATTGATAGGTTGTCAAGCTTTCAATCTTCAAACATCTAAGTTCAACTTATTCCTTGCACTCTTGATCGCCTCTTAATCTCCAGAACTTCTTAACTAACTTGTGTGTTGTGAATCCCCAAGCTAAACACCTTTAAAGAGGCTTTAAAACCCTCAATTATAGCTCAATTTGGACAAGGAATCGCGTTAAAGCCACAACCATCCTTTTTCCGAGGCTACAACACTGATTTTCAAATAGGGGCATCACGTTGGGAGCCGTGGCTCCAGCCATTTGGTGCCTAGGCGCCATGGCACCAACTTTCTGGTACTGGGGCCCCAGCCTGATCTTGGTAGCACACACTATTTTTCCTTTTTTGAGTGTTTTGAGCCAAATTTGACAACCAATGGGACTGTTTTAAGCATTAAACCTTCAAAACACATAAACTAAGCTAATATAAGATAGAACTCATATTAAAAACCTATATCCTAGTCAAAATCAATTAGAATTGAACATCCTAATATAACAAGGATTCAACTAAGAATTAACTAAAAACTAAGCAAACTTCAAGTAAAACTCAAGAACATAAGTAAAATAAATGCGTAAAAGGATATGTAATAAGTCTAATTCAAATACTTATCACACTCTAAAACTTAGGGTTTTGCTAGTCCTCAAGCAAAAATAAAACTAAAACACAAACAAAATCAAATAGCCAAAGATGCATCACACTAGAGCAATGACATCCCCAACATGCTCTTAAAAGTTTCACATGGTCTTTAACAAAATGTCAACCATAAGTATCACTCAAATTCATGATTTCACTTATGAGTAAACAATAAATTCAAATGGATTTCCAATGTGTGTGTATGATCTCTTAACAAAGGAATGATGCAATCCGGATAAATTTATATCTATGTAAAATTCAACTTATCACTCAACCCCATTATTTTGCTTTCCAACTCTCTCCCCACTAATGTAGACTCCATTAAGTCAAGAATCATTAAGTCTTTATAAAGCTTGTAACATAGGCTAGGGTAATGGTATGATAAAGGAAATTTAAGGCTCAAGTTACCTTAAGCACATAGATCACTTTAGACCATTAAAGAGCTCTTTCTTTTCACAATCCAAGTGTTACCTACTTGGCCTACTCTTTTCTTTTCACCAGTTCATATATTTTTTTATTTTTCTTGGCTTTTTCTTTTGCCTTTTTCAAACTCTTGTCACACCTCCAAACTTATTTCTTTTTATTATGAATCTAGGGGCAATCAAGAGGCACAAATATATATATATATATATATATTATAAATCCAACATTTCTTCCTTTTTCTTAAAACATAGCTTAATATATTCATAGAATGATCAACATGCCTAAAGTAAAGATTCAAAACTAGAATTTTAAAATAGGTTATGCAAACCATAGTAAAGTATATGGAGTTGAAGCCGTTTTTGTAGGTTATAATTTAACACATGCTCAGTAGATAATTGAACCTCTTCCAAGCCTCTTAGAATGATTCCAAGTTAGATTTACAAAAACATGAGATGATCCACTCATCATACATTTTTAATGTACCTCACAAAATAAACAATAAATTAAATTAAAAAGATAAATTGAATTAAAACTAGAATTGATTGATATTAATATTAACAATGTTAGACTAATTCCTTGACAATAGCGCCAAAAACTTGTTGTCGGATTTACCACTCAAGCATCCATATAGTGAACAAGTAGTAAAGTGAAAGTAGAGATCATTCCATTGAAGAATTATGTCTAACAATTGTTGAGTACTAAAATTTATTAACCCTAACCTTAACCTAACAAGTGAAACTTTAAGAGTGAATAGCTAACTAAACTTAACTAATGCAAGTGACTTAGAAATGTAATGGAGAAAACTTAGAATTACAACTTCCTTCAACACTCACTTGGATTATTATTATCTTATCATGCTTAGTTATTGTACCGAATTATTAACCTAGGGTTCTTATTCAATTATAAGTATCTTTCAAATTGCTTATAATAAAATTTAATTTAACCAATTCACTATTTTTATGAGAAGAGTTAAGTTAGACTCATCAAGAATAGATCTAACATGGCTACACAAGGTATGAAGGTATATTTCTTTCTTACATACAAATCAAACTCAAATAAGCATATGAATGAATTTAAACAAGTGCTATCTTAGTCAAGGCTAAACTAATATTTCCTTCTCAAGGTTCCTCTAAGTTACCAAATCAATTTAAAAGATGACCAATCAAATTAGAAGCATTAAGCATAGAATAAGATAGATAATTCATGTACCAAACCCTAAGCAATCAATAAATAAAGTAAAAATCAAGTTACATGTTGAGTTCCATTGTAATCCTAAAAATAAAACTACTTCATGTTACTTAGTGTAAACATGGCTTCATATAAAGAAAGAATCAAACAAATACCAGGAAAGTAAAGTAAAGAGTAAATGAAAGAAAATTGATAGGTTGTCAGGCTTTCAATCTTCAACCATCCAAGCCCTTCTTGCTACTTATACACTTGATCACCTCTTAATCTCTAGAACTTTTTAACTAACTTGTGTGTTTTGAATCCCTAGCTAAACTTCTTTAAATAGGCTTTAAAACACTCAATTAGAGTTCAATTTTGACTAGGAATTGTATCGACACCGCAATCACGCCTTTCCAACATTGTAGCACTGATTTTCAGAGAAGAGCATCATATTGGGTGCCATGGAACCATCTTTTTGGTGCCTAGGCACTAGTTCTAGCATGACGGCCCAAGCTTATTCCTGGCAGCATATTTTATTTTGCTATTTTTCAGTGTTTTAAGCCAAAATTTAACTTGCAATGGGACTACTTTAAGGATTAAATTTTCAAAACATATAAACTAAGTTAATATAAGTTAGAACTCATTAAAAACCTAAATCCTAGTCAAAATCAATTAGGATTGAACAACCTAATATAACAAGGATTCGACTAAGAATTAACTAAATACTAAGCAAACTTCAACTAAAACTCAAGAACATAACTAAAATAAATGGGTCAAAGGATATGTAATGTCATGACACCAACAATGGAGCGTGACTAGTATGAGAATTGAGGCAGACCATGGCCTGCCTGTAGCTCTCACAAAACTACAATACGACATTTTTCTTTTAGATCATCTTAAATATTTGAATTATCAATAAACTTGCTGTAATTTCAAGAGATTTATTTGATGTAACTGTATTTGATTGAATGATTAATTTCTAACTTAGTTCATTTTATTTCATCTTATCAACTTAGCTTGCTAAAGTAATTGGTTATTATAGAAACTTGTTGAATTAATGTCACCTCCTTAGTTTTCTTTACTAGCATTCCTTAAGTTGCATATTTTATATTTGGTTGTAAACTAGTTGGTGATCTAGTTTATTGTCTCCCCCATTAGTAAGCTTATTTTCAATTGTAACTTATTAAAAATCCTTTATTCAAGTTATTCACAATTAGATCATTACCATTTTAACTATGCCTTTACCATTTTAACTAAATTCAGGAATTCTTGTTCAAGATCACATTATAAACTCTTTATTCAATATTCAACCATTGTTACTAAACCTTTTTTTTTTTTTTTACTTATTTAACTACTTCATAATACAAACTTAATTCAAGTGTTCTTCTTTCATTATATACCAACTATACAATTTCAAATCCTTTATTTAGATAGCTAAAGAGGTTTCCCTCTTGTAGTTTAATTACCTTATCATTTACTTAATTAGCCAATTTAATATCCTGCCCATTTCTTATAAGTTACCAAAGCTAAATCATCAATAACTTGACTATGAACTTGCTTTCATTACTTATAAGTATACAAATTTAATTACTCTGCCGATACTAACATAAAATAGAAGACACCTAATATTCAGCTACAAGTTTTCCACTTTACCAAACTTAAAATAACTATTCACCAGGCCTTGTTTACCCAAAGCTCCTCCTTGTGGCCAATGAAGTCATTAAGGCAAACAAGAATAAGATCATACATAAACATGCCTCTTATTATAACAAACAACTTAATTACATATTCCACATAGTTACATAGCAAAATCACCATTTCATACATAACTGTCCAGCACACAACTCAATATGAACAATTATATAAAGATTTATAAGTAGCTCATATACAATAAGTAAGGAAAGAGTCATGCCTACCTCAATGCTACCTATAGCTTATATAAACATGTAAACATGTCAGAAAAAGGCTTAAACATCATATTTAAGATGTGCTTTTACAACTCTCCTTCAGGTGAGTCCTCTAAATTTTAGCTTTAAACAACCTAAAAGCAGCCATCTTCAAAACTGGTACAAAACAGGGCAAGTAACCGACAGCCATTGTTGGATTATGAAATCATACTTCTTGACCTCCAAACTGACCCAACCAAAGCTTAAATTAATTCCTCTAAGTCTCTTATATGTATTATCTAAAGACCCCAATATCTAGTTTGGCCTCTAAAACCTCTGAATTTAAGTTACACAAAACTGGGTACAAAGTAGAGCATTATTTCACTCAGCAAACCCAGAACTGACTTCCAAGAGCTTCCCCTTACACCTTACAAACAACCAAAACCTAGAGAGCTTCAGAATTGTCTCTCAGGGTGTTAGGAACAATTCTTCTTCAGAAACTCTTGGCAGATTTAGTCCACAACCTCATGCAAAGTCCCTTGGACTGACTCCAGCACCAGTGTAGTCTAGCAAAAAACTAGTAGCTGCCTAACTGCTCTAGCACCTTCTATACATAAAACAAGATCACAAAACTCTCCATAAATACTTATATTTATATGAGGAACAACTTCTTTTCAGGGACCTCTAGAAAAATATACCAAGGACACCTTCATTTTCCACCAAACCTAACCCAGGTGCGGAACACAATGCAATAGACCTATTGCTGCCTTCCAAGGTCCCCCTAGAAATTTTGAGCATAATCAGTTCTTGAAACTCTCAAGATTTTTCCTTTAATATGTTAAAAACAAGTTCTATTCAGGAACCATGTACGAATTCTCTTCTAAATCAATGAAAAGTGCTCTGGACTGACTAAGGTTACAAGTAGTCCAGAATAATAGCAGTTATGGTAAAATAACGATGACTCCTTCTCTACGCATAACCAGGTCAAGAGAAACTATAGATAAGATTATAAGACTCACAAACTAATTTAGTATAGAAAAGCACCTGAAATGCCAGATTCCCAAACAAGAAAATCTGAACAATGCCTTGCTCCCTTTTCTCTCCTTTTCCACTTTCCCTTCTACAATTGAATGAAAAATATGGGTTATTGGAAATCATGAAAGTCTAGAACACCCACCCTTTCTCTACAAATTTCTCCTCTTTCTCACTAAAATAGTAAACATGGAAGAAAGAAGATGAAAGTATGCCAAATGAGGTGAGCTCTATTGGCTTTACCTCTTTACCTAATTGACACAAGAATGAGTGGGGAAAGAAGTCATTTTCCACCACACAAATTTATTAACAATATATCTATATATTTTAGGGTTGTATGGTCTTTCACTTATCCATGTTTTATTCCATTAATGCATTACATAGATTATAATAATCTTAGTGCTATATGTTGACACCTTCCACTAAGTGTAATGTCATATAATATTATTTCTATCACATTATAGTTCACTTAGATATTTAAATATTTCATTAATCAACTAACTCATATTGTTACTTTTATATTAACTTTTTTATCATTATTTTCATATTGGTGATCACATATACACATATAAGTTATATGAACACATTGACTTAATACCAAGCATATAGCTTATCTTCTAACTTCATTGATTTAACTGTACTCATTGGCATGTTCAATTAGCACATAAAATATATGTATGTAAACTTACATATGTATACTATTTTACCAACATTTAGATACTTATTTGCTCTCCTATAACTCAAGTTATAGCAATTAGACCACTTAAAGGTAAAATTGGGAATAATCTTACATGTCCATGTTTTGCTTAATTTAAGGAATCACCTAAACTAATCCACAAGTCCAATTATCACAAATTATAAATCATTTTAAAGCTATGTTAGTCTAGTTTTTAAAACATCTATCCACATTTCATTTAGATTCTTATAGCCAAAGATACAATCAATTAAGCATGTATAGGTTAAACAATTAACCTTTGTTCCAAATTAATTTCCTTCATGCAAATTCATACTTGTAGCCAATTTCAAACAATTAAATGTACTATTGTACAGATCCAAACCATACATGTGATACCTAGTTGGAAAGATATATATGTCTATTAATGTATCCAACAAATGGATCATGATTTACATTCCTCTAGCTGAAATTAATCTATTTTAACCAACGGAAAGTCATATCAACGAAAATCTTGCGTGTAAGAATTTTTTTTCAAACTTTAAAAAATTAACTATATTAATATACAAATTCAATTAGCATGTATGATACATGTATAGAAAGCCAAACTTGTCTACTAATTTATCACACAAACGGATTGTTATTTTCACTTGTTTAGCTCAATTTATGGTAGTCGGATCACTGAAAGGTCAATATGCTAAAATCCTGGAAATTCCTGTATTTCCAGGATTTTACCTAACTTGGATGAATTACCCAGACTAATCTATTAGTCAAAATATTACAAACTATATGTCATTTTAAAGCTACACAAGCTTATTTAGTAATACATTAATCAGATTTATATTTAGACATTTCTATAAAAAGATATAAGTATCTGAGTGCACAAAGGTCATATATCTAATTGAATAGTTTTATGCTAGTATCAAAGTGTTCATGCATTTTCACTCATGTTTACAATTAACACAACAAGCTACAAATCCTAACACTAGAGTTACTAGAGTTATTTCTATGCACTTAACCATATAATTTATTAGTACAACTCTAAATTTACTCAAAATTGAATCATTGCTTTATAAGATTTAGGCAATTCACTCGCATCAACAAGTATACAAGTACAAAGACATGTAAATATGCAATTATACAACATTTTGAACGTCCAAGGCATTACATGTGATAAGTCTAATTCAAAGACTTATCAAATACATTTGCATCATAGGGGTTACTTTGTTGAAGAGGAGTGTGGGTTAACATACAAAGATGCAAAAGTTGATATTATTTGAACCTTACCAGATTGTTAGCGTTACATTTTTTAATTTTTTTTTTGTTTCCCATGAGTATCCCTACACTCTTTGGGTGTGAGTCTAATCTCGTTTGATGTTACTTTGTTACAAGAGATATGGTTAAGGAGTACTTAGGATACTTTAACTACAATAAACTACTTTGGAGACCTCTTGATTTACCTTGTAGTAATGGACTTAAGGTTTTTATTGGTGACTAAGACGTAATAGATATGATTAATTCAGGTTGTACTCATCTTGATAAGTCAGTTGCATTGTATGTAGAGGATTCTTTAGAAACTCCTGAAGTGATTGAACTACTACCATGCTATGCACCTGTAGTGGACACCTAAACTGAGCATGAAGGTGAGCATAATGAACGTGAGCATAATGACAGTAAGTAGAATGTAAGTAAGTAAAATATAGATAAGCATGATGAAATTGAGCAAAATGTAGGTGAGGAAAATGAAGGTTATCAAAATATTGCTAATGAAGAGGTGAATGTTGACATAGATATAGATATGAGAGATGGTTAACAAAGTGAAGATAGTGATTATAGTGATGACAGTGATTAGAGTGTAAAATGTTGTGACTTACCTGACAATGATGAGCAGATGAATAATGACTATTTTGACTATTATGTAAAAGACAAAAAGGTTGTGGAAAAGGTAAAGATAAGGTTGCTAAAGAGAAGGCTGCTGGTTCAAGTTCAATAACTGGTATGCAAATTGATGAGGATTATGAGAGTGATCACCTACACAGTCCTATAAGGTCTGATGATGTTGGAGTTGCTAGAGTTGGATTAAGTAGATATAGAAGTAAAGATATGTGTAGGGATTTTATTTGAAAAATGGGCATGAAATTTACAAACCTAGCTGAATTCAAGGATGTTGTAATTGTGTTCTCTTTACTGAATAAAAGAAAGACAAAATTTGTTAAATATGATGCTGTGGGATGTAAAGCTGAGTGTAAAGGGAATTGTTGTTGGTGGGTATTAGTAAAGTTGGTGGGTCCTTTGAAAATTATTTTGCTAAAACCAAAACAGTGGCTGAAGTCATCGTGGATAAGGTGAAAGTAAACTACAAAATGAAGTTGGATTCTATGGTGGATACTTTTAAAGAAAAGTATATTGTGGGAATATCGAGGACAATAAAGAACAATACTCCAAGTTTTTGGCCTATTGTACAAAGTTGAGGAGGGCCAGTTCAGGAACCACATGCCAGATCAAGCTTTGGAGGCCTCAAGTTCATATTCAGCCTTTATTTCAAAGGCTTTATATATGCTTTAATGCATGCCAGAGAGGCTTTCTAGTAGCCTACAAACTTATTATTGCCATTGACGGGTACCATTTAAAAGGTGAGTATGGGAGTCAGCTTTTGGTAGCTATTGCAGTTGATCCCAATGATTTATACCTTCCTCTAGAATTTATAGTGGTGGAGCAAGAAACTAAAGATAGCTAGACATGGTTTCTTCAGAGACTATTGGATTAGAGATATTAGACAACACAAATGGATTTTTATTTCAAATCAATAGAAAGTAAGTAAATTTGTCAATCCATGTTAGTTAATTGAATAATTTTTGTAGTTTATCACATAGCAAATGTGTAATTATTTTTACTTTGTAGGAACTTGTCTCAGCTCTTGATGATCTACTCCAAGGTGTTAAGCATATATTTTGCTTAAGACAACTTTATGCTAATTTGAGGTTTGGTAGAGCCACAGAGTTAAGAGACTTGGTGCATGCTTATTTTTTACTTTATGAAAAACACATGGAAGATCTTAGGAAAACAAACTCTAAGGCATATGACTGGTTACTTGAAACACCAACCAGGTATTGGTGTGGACATGCCTTCAGTTTTTGCCCAAGGTCTGACATGTTAATCAAGAACATAACAGAGGCATTTAATAAGGTCATTCTTGGTGTAAGAGACAAGCACATCATATCTATGTTTTAGTGGATTAGCAACTATTTGATGGATAGATTCATAAGTCTGAGAGATAAATTGTTGAGATATGAGGGTGTCATAATAATGTCTAAGGTTAAAAGAAGGTTAACCAAAGAAATTGATCAATTTGTAGTGTGGACACCCAAATGAGCAGGCAATGGTAAATTTGAAACTACATGGCTAATGGAGAAGTTCTTAGTGGATTTGGATGCTTATTCTTGCAGCTATAGGTTAACTGTTTTTGTGTTTGAGTCCAGTTTTAATTTGTTAACCTATGAATGAACAATGGACTAATAATCATGTTTTCGGTTACAAATTTTAGGAATTGACTTGTTTTCCATGTAGGAATGCCACAAGTTGTATATATTTCGAAGGTGAAAAGCCAAATTCATATGTCAGCGGGTACTACAAGAGAGATGCCTATAGAAGGTGTTATGAACCAATCATTGAACTGATAAATGGGGAACGTATATGGCTAAAAGCTCAAGATGACACAATTAGACCATCACAATAAGTCAAACCACCTGGTATGCCTCAAAAGAAAAGAACAAAGGGCCCAACTGAAGTTGAAGATGAGGCTGAGGCATCAAGCACCAAATGGAATAGAACAAACACAAGTCTTAGGTTTGGTAAGTGCATGTAATATGGCCATAATGGGAGGACTTGTAAGGCTATTGTTATAAGACCTCACTTGTAACACATGAACGCAAGCACACACCTTGACAGTATATTGAGTAGTAAAAAGGGGAATTAGGCATAACTATGTGTGTATAGTGTAGAATTTTGACACTTTAACACCTTGACATGCACACTGACATTGTGTAAGTAAATAAGGATGACTAATAGGAGACTGTAAACAATATATGAATAATTGAATATAAGTGAAGTATAATAGGTTAGAATGGTACTATTTACATACTTTACTGTAATTTAATTTCCATATAAAGATTACTTAGTTCAAACTGACTTATGTATTAAAGTAGGTATAAGCAAGAAACAGTAGTAGAAACATGTAACCCATTTCTAAAGAAGAAGAATGGAAGACAGTATATAAGTTAGTAAAGTTATTATAAATTGGAACATTACTACATTATAAATTACACCAAGACTTAGTGAATTGATATATTAAGTACCTTAGTAAAATTTAGCAAGTTATGCTAGAACTAATAATTCTAGTAGATGTTAATGGAAAATACATACACCAATAAGCATAACTAGGTCTAATGCTGAGTACAAAAAAGAATAAAATATCCTAATAGATTAAGTGGAGGTATAAGGAGTGTTTGGATGAGGAATAGGATATCTGGATACAAGAATAGTGACTTAACAAGGACATGCATGTTTGGTAGCATACAAGTGAATGATTAGTAGTAGACTCTAATATCTCTAATAAAAATAATAATTTAATCAAAGTATAGGGTATTGGAAGGGCAAGCGAGTCAAATCAACACATAATGCCAAATAAATCCCTTGGATCACCACTTTCTTCTCCATTGTTTCATTTTTTGCAAATCCACCCTAGAGAGAAAGTTGAGAGAATTGGAGAAACCAAGCCTTGCATGTGAGGGTTCCTTGACTCTAAACTAAAAACCTAAACCACAAATCAACTCAATAGACTTCACTATACTTATTGCTTGTGACACAAGCAATTTCTGGGCAATTTAAAGAGAACAGATTTTTAAGACTAAATTGAAGTGAATTAGGATTGAAGAAGGGACTTTTACAAGGGAATTCAAAAGGGATTTAAGGTGGAAAGTCAAGAGAAAATCACTTAAGGCAGGATTGGACTAATGTAATACATGCAATTCTCTATTTATGATTAACTTGTTGATGTTAGGGTTCATTTTATTCCTTAAAATTCTACCTGCAAAGATCATGTGGTATTTATGTTCCTACTAAATTCTGAGTTATTGGAAAATGTATTTCTGGAATTGAGAATGACATGTTTTACATGTTGCATGAACTGAATCTTGGATTTTGACCTAAAAGTGTCTAAGGCCTAGAAAAGCCTAAAATGCCTGTTGATTGGACCCAGGCAATAGAGAGAAACCTCCCTGGAGTTAACTCACTAACATGCCATGGTTAGATGGTTAAGGAATTCCTATTTGAATTATACTTCTGGTTCTGCAAATGTTACATTGAAAAGCTTTACTGCATTTTGTTTTATAAACTCAACACCATTACTTGTCTTATCAAAAATTGGTGTGTATTACATTACTAAGATTTTTGTCTCTCACTCTTTTATACTTTGTGGTGTTATAGATTGATTATATCTCTGGTAAAGCTTGGAAGTGATGGTTCTATACATCCAGTCTTATTTTGTGTACTATGTGTTTTATGTAGAGTACTACTAGAACTACATGTGCATCAATGAGTATTGGTATGATTAGGGAGGAGGTTATAAGGACAAGGACCAAAGGACTTCATGGAAGAATAGCTAATTCACTTAGTTTAGTATTTTTTTTTTTTAATTTTTTTTATTTTTTATTTTTTTTACTTGTAAATAAAACCATGGAACATAATTGGATTAATGTAAATCTTATGTCTTTATATTGTATTATGTTCCCTTTTGTAAAAGTCCTCTTAATGTATAAGGCCAAGACAAGTCCTTGAGAAACCATGATGTAAAATATCTGTCACTATGTTAATATGAATCAAAGTGACTTAAGGTAGAGTCCTCTTTAAACTCTATGTTTCTGTTTTAACCAAGTTAAGATAATTTTGTCCTTCAAAATCTTAATAGCAGAGGTATAAAATTAGTTAAGAATAAAATTAGGAATGTAACAAGAAAATTGATAAAAACTAGTACTTGAAAATATGATAAACTGAAACAACATTCCTATATTTGAATAAAAGTAAATTCTATCTCAAATTTAGTCATAGATACTACTTAAAGACTTTCTAATAAGAATCTACACTTCACAAAGTCAGGGAAAATAAGTTCTTAAGGTCTTTCATCCTTTTATATCTTGGAAATTTTTATAAAATAATAAAATGGCACTAATACAAGTTAGTTACGTTACACTTAAAGTAAAAAAAAAGAAAGAAACTCAATTATACTTAATACTAGTACACTGAAGCCAGTTTCTTAATGAAATTAGACATATGAGAGTAATAAAGGGCTTGTTAAAATTAAGGGCATTACAGCTGTCACTTTGTATTATGAAGAACACCAAATGGGAAGTGGATTTAATATAATTGGAAGGGGAACATGATTTAGCACTAAACCTTGAGCTGCTAACAATGAAATTTGACCAAATGTTACCATCCAAACTGGTGGTAGAGGGATGGGCAGAACTGTGGATTCAGGCAGAAGTGGGAATGCAAGTAGAGGTGGGAATGCTAGCAAGTGTGGGATTACATGTCGAGGTGGGATTGGTAGCAAGGGTGGAAATGCAAGCAGAAGTCAAACTAGATTCAAAGGTGTTGTTGGAAGGAGAGGAGGAGCTTATAGGGTTAAAAAAGGAGGATCAACTAGGGTTTCATATGGTGGAAATGCAGGAAGAGGGGGTGCTAGAATATTTAAATGGTTTTACTGATAACTTGAAGTTAAATAGTGTAGTTTTTTGTTTACTTAAGTGATTAAATATTTGAATGGTATCATTAATAACTTGTGTTTAAACAATGATGTTTTTTGACAATGTTATGTAGTAAGATAATCTTAATTAGCCTCACTTATTTAAGTAAGTTTACAGTGTAATGATTCTTTTGTTATTAATGGAAATGAAATGTGATATTTTTGGAATTATGCTCAATTCATTTTATCTTTTGTTAGCATTAGATAATAACAACACAAGAAAGGACTAACACAGGAAGCTTCATTTCATTTTGTTAGAGCTAAATTATTTCAAGGATCAATTACAAGTAAGAACTAACATCAGAAGCTACTTATCCACATCATAACAATATTATTAAACCATTAAGCCACAAACCTAAACACACTGACTGCCACAGTTACAAGCCTAAGTTTAACAACCAACAAAACAAGACCTAAACTTGTCAGCTATTATTAAGCCTTATGAACTGATAAGCAGGCACTAAATCCATAAACAAACACTAAGAATCCCTACCACATAAGAAACCTTCCTCCACCAATCAACATTTTCTTCTAGATATTCCACCTTGCCTTCTAGGTAAGTAATTCTTTTACTTTGCTAAAAGATAACATGCCTTCGATGTTTGCAAATTTCACCATCGATCCAGAAAAAGTAATTTAAAGGGAAGCAAACCTATAAATACAAAAAATCAATGAGAACTAACCCAAATTTTCACAATACACAAAAATCCAAGTCTGCCTTAATATACATACCCAAAAATTTGGACATGCCCAATACCTCTTACCAGCGTTGTGGTCCTATGTTGTACAGAGTTTTGTAGAGTCACTATAATGACAAAATCGTGAGAGCACCCTAACATCACTACTACTCGCATTAGAAACCATTACGGAACCACCTATTTGACTTGTTTCTTGATTAGCAAATTTTAAAAGTTTCAATTGTATTTGAATTATGATTTGCAGGAAAAACCCCTAACAGATGATGGCCTCAGGAAAGCCACACTCTCATTGCAATGATATACTTAATCTTTTTGTCCCCACTTGGTGAAATTCGGGTAGCATTTCACTATGTTCTCCTAAGCACATGACATAGACAAGCTAGCTAATATCGTAATGTCAATATAAGTACCCGAAGAACATAGAGAAACACAACCATAATTTTAACCAAATGGATAAAAAGTTAAGCATATCATGTCACAGATGGAGTGTTCACTTTCCTAAATTGTCCACTTAACTTGGACAATTCAAGAATCATTTTGAATGAAATTAATATATATTCTTCGTGTTAGATGAACATATATTAGTTCATTTAAAACAATACTCAAACAGGTTTCTAAGGGAATATGATATGCAATGGATATTTAACATATATGACATCATTATCAATTGAAATATTAATGAAAAAACATATATTAGTACACATAGTTATGAAACTTAAATACAAGAAGAGAAATTGAGAAATTACTCTGTCAATGGGGAAATTACATATAATACCATCCTGGAATTGTTCCCTTGGCTTTTGATTTCTAGTATGATGCTTCAATCATAACCACAATTCAAGGGCAATAAACCTCTAGCACTCCGTTATTTGAATTTGAATTTTGTTTATTAGGAGAGTTAAAGGGGCAATCATGATTCTAATGACCTATACCTTTCAGTCAATGCATAATAATTGGATCATGGTAATAATTAAAGGTACGAATTATTTAGAAGGTATTATTTTAAATTAAGTTAAGAAGTTTATTGTTTTATTGGGGCTTTCCTTTTTTTATTATGTTCAAATTTTGTTAGACTAGTTAATTAGAATATATATATATATTCAAGATTTTATTAAGTACATAAGGCATTTATTTGGATAAATATATTTTTAAGGTTTTAAGGCAAAGGGATTAATTAATTAACTTATCTAGGTATTTAGATAGTTTATTGACTTAATTAAATTAACATTTTTTAAGTTAAGTAAGGCATCGATAAAATTATTTTCATAATTTTAAGGCATTAATTTGATCTTTAATTGGAGATAAACTCATTACATAGGATTGATTTAAGAAAAACCTAATCAACACTTGAGAAAATATAAATGTAATTAATATATAAGAGTTTGAACAAGTTAAGCACTAGGTAATTATGTTTTTACTTGATTTCTCAACCGTTAGTACTAACTAGCTAGGCACCATGATTTACATCTCCTACCTAAATCCTTTGTAACAATACAATACCAACACCCCACCTCTTATATATACTAATCTATACATAACTACACATCAATTTATCATTGTGTGAGTATGTAATGTGTTACATTCAAGCAAGAAACTTTCAAATCTATATAGATGTATATAACTACCTAACAAGCAATACAAAAATATAAATGTGTATATATACAACATACCATTTGTGGATCTCCCCTAGATTTGAAGTTGGCAAGGAGATGGACGGACGGTAACAAGAAGGTGGTCGGATGACTGTGGCAGGTCGTCGGATGGTGTCTTGTGTGGCAGAAGATCAGAGCTGCAATGGTGGAGGACTAAAAGGAAGAAGGAGAAAAGAGAGCCACGATCTGATTTAAACTAGATAGACTTTCTGCATCTACCACTGCAGACGCAAGTAAATTAAGTGTCACATGTAGAAAAGAAGATGTTTTTTAAAAAAAAAATAATATTTAATTACTTGCATCTGCACATAGGCAGACTTAATTAAGGAAAATGCAAACGCAGATAAATTTGATAGAATTTGGCGCCAAACTAAAAAATTTGCTTTTGCATAGGCATAAATCCTAAAAAGTGCGTGCAGCAATTTAAAAATGTAGTTTTACAAATTAAAGAGATTTATGTGCAAATGCTATGCCTGTATGAAATGGATTTTTGTGGTTGAACTAACCAGTCTATAGGGTATCCTCTTTGTTGGATCAAGGCTTTACATAATGAGTTAACTCGAAGCATACCTCTCCTAATTTAGGTCCAAGAATAGGGACAATAATATATATATTGCATTCATGCAATAGAAATGCCTTTATTCAGCACCTCAATGCTAACAATAATTCACAACAACCAATCGATATTGAATTCACAATTCATGTAATTTCTTCAAAGTTCGCAAGGCAACTTTTCCAAAAATTCATATGCATGCAATATAGTAGAACTTTTCAAGAGTAAAATGATTATTTCAACATGCACACACTAAAAATCATATTTTTGTAAATGCATACAATACTCTTACTTTGATTCTTAAGAAAACAACCCTTTCTCTTTAGAGCATCTTGGATTCTCTCTCTACTCCACGGGACTCTTTCTTTCTCACCAAAAATCTTCACAATTTACTGCTTTTCTTGTTCTTTTCTCAAGATTCAACACAATTAACACACAAACTCACTTTCTCTCTCTCAAGTTCAAGCAATACCATGAGTTCCTCCATTAAAAATCATCAACAAGCCATGGATTGTCCAATACATACAAGGATCTTGACATGCCTGAAAGAATTCTTCAATTTCCCTCAATTTCTCTATCTAGTTGTGGCTCTTCCTCTCTCTTCTTTCTCTCTCTGCCTCTCAACAATGGTGGAAAATGAAATGAGAAAGATGACTTTCTCTTTTCTCAAGTCTATTCATACTCATATATATGTAATTTATAATATTACCTCAATCCATTATTATAACAATATAAAGAATTCTTACCTTGTCCTTTTTTAATGATTATAACTAATTTCAATATTCTCACCTTGTCTTGTAATCATTATCATGTAACCAATGATCACCTTTCTACTCAATTATGTATACTTTTACACTCCACCTTTACTTTATCCACCCAATCAAAATATTCCCAATTATTATATTCCAAATGTAAAGCCCAAAAGTGAACTCTATAATTAATTACCCCTTAAAATTCTCATAATAATTAGGCTAAATTACACTTTTAGTCCTTGAAATTTTCTGAAAGTGTCAATTTGGTCCCTTTATTAAAAAAATACAAAATGTCACTCATACAATTTCTCAAATCATGCAATCAACTCCCTTCCATTAGCTCTCGTTTAATTAAGCTTAATGGAATCTGACATGGACATAACTCTACTCATCTGGTTGAATGGTCAAGTGACATGCATGTGACCCAACCCATCTTCCCTCCAGCCCTAAGTATCTATTTCTAAAATATTGAAAATTAGGGTTTCTGAAAATTGTAGAATTTCTTTAAATTGGAAGTGTAGACGAAGAAGAGATAGGACTAAACCTTAGGATGGCATTGAAGGTGGTAGAAAGCATATACTAATAATTGGTTGATCATTCGTTTTAATTAATTGATTTGAAATATTATATGACCAATGCACAGACAATGTCTGTTGATAGAAGTTAGATGTACCATCGTATAATAGATCATGTCGTGTCAAATGAATTTAGGAAAGGGGTTAAAGAATTTCTGGACTATACATTTGCTAGTACGAGTTATACATTTGACGGATTAATTCGGTATCCCTATAAAATCTGTGAGAATAGTAAATTTCTGACTAGAGAAGTAGTAATACTTCACCTCTATAAGAAGGGTTTTGTTGCAACATATAGACAGTAGAGTCTACATGGTGAAAGTCAACCTAGTAATACTGCAAGGACCATGGAGTCTGCAGAAGCAATGCCATCAAATTATATTGAAGATGAAATACTACTTGATACGAACCGGATGAAATAAATGATATTGAACTCAATATGCCTAAATTACAATTAGGACCCAAAGAATCCCAATCCAGAAGCTGCAAGGTTTTATAAGATGTTGCAATTACAAATGATCCAGTATAGGCAAGGTGTGAAGAAACCATCCTTTCAACTGTGACTCAACTGTTGAATTACAAATCAAAATTCAATGTTTCAGAGAATTGTTATAATAGATTCATCCAAATCATTAAGTATATTCTACCCAAGGATGAGATGTTACCTAGATCTTTTTGTGTGTCTAGGAAGTTGGTGAAGGAGTTAAGACTTAGATATGAAAAAATTGAAGTTTGTCTAAATCAGTGCCAATTGTATTACGATGAGAATAAATGCATGAATGCTTGTGATGTTTGTAAAAAGCCTAGTTTCAAGGAAGGTGCGACACTTGCCAATCATGAGAATGTTACAAAGATTTTATATGCCTAAAGTGACTGCAAAAGAAATGAGATAGCACAAGGAAGGTAAATTGGAAAAACCTAAAGTAATGATACATCTGTCTGATGGGAAGACATGAAAACAAAGTCCATCCATAATGGTTACAAGAAATAAGAAATGTCAGACTTGGGCTCTTAATAGATGGATTTACTCCATTTGGTAATTCAGGATATCAATATTCATGTTGGCTAGTGTTTTTCAATCCTTATATCCTTCCACCAGGCATGCACCTATAGTAACACAACATTTTCTTGACTTTGCAAATTTCTGGTCCGCTTCATCCTGATAAGAATTTTGATGTTTATCTCAGGCCTTTAATAGATGAGTTGAAAATACTTTGGAGAGATGGCTTCTTGACTTTTGATAAGCCTTTGAAGGAAAACTTTATTATGAGAGCTGCTCTTCTATGGACGATTCACGATTTTTCTGCTTACAGAATGACTTACGGGTGAAGTACCCATAATAGACTATCATGTCCTATATTTATGGAACGTACAAAATCCTTCACATTAAATAATGATAAAAAACAATGTTGGTTTGATTGCCATCATCAATTCTTGCCTGAGAATCATCAGTTTCGAAAGCAAAGAATCAATTTCAAAAGAACACTATTGAGAAAAGCTCATCGTTAATTCTTGCCTGAGAATCATCAGTTTCGAAAGCCTCCCAAATTGTCTAGTGATGAGGTTTTTGCTAGGGTTAGACCATTTGATGTTTCAACATGCACAAGGAATCATAATTGGGTGAAGATGAGTATATTCTAGGAGTTGTCAGTATTGATCTACCAATCTACTGCGCTATAACTTAGACATAATGCATATTGAGAAGAAAGTATCTGATAATATTTTCAATACTATTATGGACTTTAAAGGTAAAAGCAAGGACACTCCACTAGCGCGTCAAGAGAGGTTAGTTTATGAATGGATCAAGAATGATGTGAAGTTCCCTGATGGTTATGCTTCTAACTTGTCTCATTATGTAAACATGAAAGAATGCAAAGTTTATGGTATGAAGAGCCATGACTGTCATGTGTTCATATAGAGGCCATTGCCAATTGCATTTCGAGACTTCATTCTGAAGCCAATTTGGGATCCTATTATAGAACTTAGTCATTTCTTTCAGGATATTTGTGCAACTGAACTGAGTGTTCTATATGTCAAGCAACTTGAGTCAAATATACCTATGATGCTTTGTAAGTTAGAAACTAAGTTAATACCTGGTTTTGGGATCCTATAGAACATTTGCCGATTCACTTGGCTTATGAGGCAACAGTTGGTGGCATAATACAATATCGAGGATGCATCCTTTCGAAAGATAACTTTCAAATTTCTTGCATTGGTTATTATTATTATTATAATTTATTACAATTGCATGTTAAATATTTTATAACATGCATTAATAGGATGATGCATAACCTATAACAAAGTACGGGTTAAGGGCTCAATTGTCATGGCTTAGATACTCGAGGAAACATCAAATTTTTGTACCCTTTACTTTGCAAGCAATGTGCGTACAAAGATACAAGAACTAGGCTAAAATGATGATGACGATATTGATCCAACTGGTTGAGCATCTAGATTTTCTTATCCTGGTAAAATTATTGGAAATGCTTGATCTAAATTTGCAAGTATAACAAAGCAGTGATATATGTCCTTCTTAACTGTGAAGAGATTGGACCTTTTATGGAGTAAGTTTCAAAAACTCTGCATTGGTACCTTCAAACGTTTTACACACAACTTATTTTGTCATACATTTGTTTATAGTCAATTCAATTCAATAATAAGAGTTGATGATCCCAATATCTCTGATCAACAACTTGAGAGACTCCATGAAAGGGAATTCTTGCAATAGCTATGCCAACTAGTAAGAATTTCATCGATTATAGTTAAACTTAATTCTATTTCGTTAATGAAATTTTTATTCACACATATGTCATGATTATGTAGGTATTGCGTTATGTAAGTTTTGATGAGCACATACAAGATATAGCTATGGGTCTAAACTGGTTTACCCACTTGATAGGAATTGTACAAACCCAAGCGTTATCGTCCTCAAGTAATATATTAATAAGTAGAGATCATTCTCACGAGGAATTACTTTTTTTTAATGCTAATTACTACTATGATACAGCCTAACTCTAATTAAGCCAATGCAAATTCAGAAATTATAAATTCGGTTTAAAAATATTAAAACTAAATCTAGGTTCACAATATCTCTGACACCACACCTTAATAACTTTAATTCAAATCAATTCATGCATTAGCTACTATTAACCCATATTTCTTAATCAATTACTAGCATACTCCTATGTTTAGCAATTATACATTTCCCTTATTCTAATTTCCTATATTCCTATGAGAATTATTCTAAAGAAAATTTATTAAGAACCAATCTCCTGGTTACTTATGGTAAAAATTATATCCCTATCTCTTAAACAAATCAGATCATCCAAATCATATGAACAATCCAAATATAAGTTATATCACCTAAGCTAATCTCAAAATTGACTCTCCCAAGTCAAATTCAAAATTCCTAATCAATCTAACTAGTGATCGAGCAATTAGAAGCATTAAGAACAAGACAACATAAATCCTAAAACTAAGGCCACATCGACTACATGTGAGTTCAATCGTTACCCCTAGAATACTACTACTCCATACTAACTACAGAAAATATAAGAACTAAAGACATAGCCATTACAAGAAAATAGAAAATAAGAAGAAATAGAAATATAAATTAAAAGTTGTCACTCTTCGGGTCTCCTTCTGGTCCTTAACACTCTCGTTCACGAGCTTTGGTGTGTCTTTCAACTTCAGCCTTCCTCCTCTATTTATAAGCTTTTTCCTCCTAATTTAATTAAAATAGAAGTCCTCAAAATCCGTACAAGCGTTGTGAAGCGTGCATCTATGGCGCTATGGCAATAGAGGTTCTATTTAATCTCAATAGGACTCGTCTCGTACCCTGGGACGCTAGCTGAGTTACTTTCCTTCTCTAATCCAAACTAGGACACTGCAAAGACACCTAAACAAATGAAATACCAAAATTCGTAAAAGTACTCCTAATTAAGATTAAAAAAAAAACTCTACAAATCTCCACAAAACTCTTAAAATAACCTAAAACAACTCCAACACTATATTTGACTAATATTCTAACTCAAAATATCAGGATTAGTATCAAATATGAATTAAAATTGCTGTGAAATAACTCTATTATTTTAGGATTATCACACCCTTCCCCCAAACTTATTATTTTCTAGTCCCTAGCAAAAAAGAAAGAAAATAAAAATCACAATTAATTTATCAATGATGAGCTAATTATTCCCCTAAAAATTCTCAAACTTTATAACAAAGACTTGACTCAAGATAACACACAAGTATAATTTCCAAATTTATCATGTCCAGGCTAACCTCATGTGTGTATGTAAGGCATTGTCACTAGAGTTAAATGGCTTCAAAAATATTCTTAAGATAACTCAAAGACTAATCTTAACTCCTCAACTTCGTCTTTCCTTCCTCTTCCTCTCTCCACTAATGTAGGCTAATATTTAGTCAAAAATCAATAGGTCTTTTATTCAACTTGTAATGTCAGGCTAGGGTAAAGGTTTGATGAAATAGAATTTTTGGCTCAAATACCCTAAGCACAATTTCTTTGCATGAGTTCACCCTTCTTTTTCCACCTTTTCTTTTTAAGGCATTAGTTCCCACGTACTCGGGCTTCAACTATTTTATCTCATGATTTTATCACCCGATATATTTCTTCTTTGTGTTGCATAAATGCTCTCCACTTTTTCCTTCTTTTATTATTTCTACCAAACCTTTGGTTTGTAGGAATCATCAAGGAATTTTCACATATTCCCCCAACTTAATTTTTATCAAGTGGGATGGTCACGTAATATCTTTGTTTTCCTTTTCTTCTTTATAATGCACTCCTTCTCATAGACTTGCTTTGAGCTCATTCTCTTTTCTAAACTCAATGAAGTTGCATATTGAATGTGCTTAATGTAAAAGGTGTAAATGGGTCTTACAAACAAATGATTGGTTAGTATATGCATGTGTTAGAAAGAAAAATAGGCATTTAGCTCAAAAATGGGTAACTAAAGAAATATAGAATCATTGGTAGATTTACAAAGGCTCTATCGATCCAAAAATTGCCTAAATCATACTCTCAATTTAGCTTCATCTAGGATTTCGCCTTAAGAAGAATACTTACTCATTGAAAAAGTCAAAAAGAGTCTAGGGTTTATAAAGAAAAAATCATTAAAAATATCAACCCTATGCGACAATAGCCTTGTATAATATATATATACATATATATATATATATATATGCCCTAATTATAACAAATTCAAAAAACTATATTCGTATCTTATCAAACTATCATGGGAATAAGGGAATATTAGAGCATCATTAACAACTTGCAATATTCTTAACACGATACAACCTAATTAGATAATTACACATAATCGAGGGTTAACCAAGCATAAGAATAGAGAATCATTACAAAACTGTAAGTTACTCCCCTAAATCTATACTAAACATTGCCCCAATGTTTAAAGGAAAGCAAAAAAAAAGTATATATATATATATATATATATATCAACACAAAGAAAGACAAAAGATAAAGCAAACTCCCCTTAGTCATTGAAATCAATATCGATGTCCTCCTCGGGATATGGGAATTAGGCTAGTTGCGCTAGACAAGAGGGAAAGTGGAAGGGTCCCATCCTCTTTACTGCAATATCATCCTCAGCAACTGGTTGTTTTGGTGGTTGACAGCATGGTTATGCGGCCAATGTTCTGCACACTACACTTCCAATCGTAAGATGTACTGAGCCAATGTCAACTTCTATGTACCAATGGGTTGAGCTGGAGCTGCTAGATTACCTTCATTCACTTCAGCATTCCGGAGTTGAAACTTATTCATGAGCTTGTCATCAATGGTACCTTTCGGCAGGAGCTTCACAGCATGGTTCAATGATGAAGGAAGGGAACCATATTTCCAAGTGTCCACTATTCGCAGCCTGCAATAGCATTATAAATAATCCTACAAACATCATCGGACATATCTCGAATAATGGCATACACCAGAATAGCTCTCTCCTTAGTCACGTTAATGGCATGTCCACTAGGGATGATGTTGGTGAGAACAAAGTGATACCATGCCCTTGCAGGGGCTGGCAATTGACTGGCCTTAAAGTGAGTCAGTTCTCCATTGGTCAACTTCCAAACGAAGCCTTGATAGCACAATGCACTGATGACTTCATCATATTCTATTATCCTACTTGCCTAGGTCACATACTCATCAGTCTCGGGGATATCCAAAATGCCATAATATGCATTGATTGCGGTGCTTGTGAATGATACCATTTTTCCTTGCACCATTACTATGCTATTAGTGTGTTCCACCAAATTAGAATAAAACTCCTGAGCCACTGCAATGACTTCAGCTAGGGGTGGTTCACATAATTAGCCCAATATCTATTTTCAATCAGATTGGCCATCCTCGAGAAGTACTCAAGGCTGAAATGTAGATCTTGCTGTGCCATAATCTTTTTCGTTGCAAGCCCATTATAGAATCTCTTCTCTGTAGAAGCAAAGATGAACTGGCTATTATCAAAACTCAGTCCAGAGGATCAAGCACGCTTGGTAGCCTTAGTCTTTGGTCCCATTAGCCTTTAAAACTAAAACAATATAATCTTGAACCCCAAAATACCTAGCAACAATGTCAACCATAGCCCTTTAATTAATAAAAAGGGTCTCAAACCCACACAACATTTAACAAGATTCTTAGGCATGTTATTATATCATCCATGCATTACACATAATTATGCATCATCCCTCCCCCAAACCTATTTTACTATAATCAACTTATCAATAACATTCAAGAATTATGAGGGTAGGGGTCATAATGAGATGATATAAATTTATATTACATCAATTTCATTTAACATTACCCAAGAACTCATTATCAAGATACAAAACGTTACACTCATGTAACCAAAACCCAAAACCAAAAATTATGCACAGAACCCCCTAAAAAACATATCTACCTACTATCAATCAAGCATTTAAGCATACAACACAAGAAAAGCATTCTACCTACAAGAAAATTTGTAGAATGTAAAAAGAAAGGGAATAGCACTTACTTATGTTGAAGCAATGTCCAAATAGAATGCAAATCGTGAAGTGGATAAGGGGTTTTTTTGTGAGCATGATAGAAGGCACTATAATGGGGTTGGGTTGTGGTTTGTAGCTTAAAATCTCTGATTTCACGAGATTGGGTGTTTAGGGTGTAAGTTAGGGCGATTATGGCTCTGAAATTTCCTTTTAAACAAAGATCGCGACATAGTGCAGCGGCGTCAAGAAGTAGACGCCTCGGGGCTGAGCCCTAACTTTTGAAAATTTAGAAACATGAAGTTTGGCGCCGCGACCTATGTAACATGGTGCCACGGCGTAATGCTCTCTGCCTAAAACCCAGTTTAACCTAAAATAACGACATTGCAGCTTTAGTAAAGGGGTGTTGCGGCTCAATGCAATCTGTGTAAAATGTTTTTGTTTCTGGGTAAGTGGCACCGTGGTACTAAAGAGTTGACGCCGCTACATATGGCTCATTGCCTAAAATGTGATTTTTGGTTGGATTTAGATGCCACAGCACGTGTATTTGTGATTTCGTGGCTCCAAGCAATCTAAGAACTTACTTGGGCTTTCTTTTCCATAGAACAGCAACTTGAATTTATGAGTGCCAGAGCATTGTTCTCTCTATTTGATTTTTGTAATTTTCGGATCATGAGGCGTAGCAATGTTAGGTATTGTTGTGTCGTGGCATTAATACTTTTTGCTAAGGGACTTAGTCTTTTTTACCTAAGAATGATATAAAGCCTGAGTAGAGAGTACAAATTAAAACATTACTAAAAACAAAATAAGGAAAAAAGGTTTTAGAAACTTGGGTTGCCTCCCAAGAAGTGATTGGTTTAAAGTCTTCGACTTGACTTAGTGTTACTCAAGTAGCTTCACCAAGTTTAATGGAGGTATGATCATTATCAATCTTTCCTCCCCAATAGTGTTTCATTTGTTGGCCATTCACTTTAAATGTTCTATAGTGATTAGTGGCTATCAACTCCACAGCACCGTATGAAAATACTTTGGTAATGGTGAACGATCTAGACCATCTTGACTTGAGTTTGCCTAGGAAAAAAGCTTCAACCGAGAATTATAAAGCAGGATTTGTTGACCCGGCTCAAAGCGGTGCTCAATAATCCGTTGATTATGTAGCCTCTTGGTCTTCTCCTTATAGAGTTTGGCATTCTCATAAGCATTGAGCCTAAACTCATCCATTTTATTCAATTGGAGGAGTCTCCTTTTGCCAGCAGGTTGATAGTCAAAGTTCAGCTTTTTTATTGCCCAATAGGCATTATGCTCCAACTCAATCGGTAGATGGCAAGCCTTGCCATAAAGTAGCCGTAAGGGAGACATGCCTAAATGGGTCTTATAGGCAATTCGATATGCCCATAACACATCGTCCAATCTCTTAGACCAGTCTTTCCGTGTTGGAAATACAGTCTTCTCCAGAGTCCTCTTGATCTCTCGATTGGAGATCTCAGCTTATCCACTTGTTTGCGGATGATAAGCTAATGCAACTTTGTGAGTCATCCTATATTTAACAAGGAAAGTTCCTACTTGTTTGTTGCAAAAGTGAGACCCTCCATCACTGATGATTACTCGGGGTATACCAAAGTGTGTAAAGATGTTCTTTTTCAAGAAGTTAGTCACGACTTTAGAGTCATTGGTTGGCACAACAATGGCTTCAACCCATTTAAAAACATAATCTACAACAACAAGAATGTATTGATTAGTATATAAGGAGATTAATGGACCTATGAAGTCCATTGCCCATACATTAAACAATTCTGCTTCAAGTATTTTGTTGGGTGGCATCTCATTCTTCTTGGATATGTTGCCCATCCTTTTGCACCTGTCACATTTAAAAACAAATTCATTAGCATCCTTAAATAAAGAAGGCCAATAAAAACCTGATTTGTGTACTTCTATAACAGTTCGCCTCTTTCCAAAGTGACCTCCATATTTAGAAGCATGGCAGTGGTGAAGTCTATTATCCATCTCTTCCTAAGTTATTCTAACAGGTTTCAAAACTTTTACATTAAACCAGAATTTTAAAATTGAAACTTTCTTAAGGTTTGGTGATAACATTAATTACATCCCCATTACATATTTGGCTGAAAAGAGCGGCCATATCTGGAATGTTGATGGTCACCATGCCACAAGGAAAAAGAAAATTGTTATGTCTCTTTTACTAAAAACATGCAGCGACTGTTATAAACCTGATAAACCTGATATGCAGCGACTGTAAGGAAATTCTAATTAGATGAAGGAGAACTTGCTTTTTAATCTGTTTTTCATGAACATATAAGATTCTTTCAATCCTTTTTTCAAACAAAACATCCATAACTGGCCAAGTTCTTATTGGCCTTGGGTAAGCAAAGAATGATGAATCTGGATGTTCATGGAGAACAAAAGTTTCTCTAGAAACTAGGGGTACATATTTAGCTAGCTCATGAGTTAGGATGGTCTTGAAAATAGGTCTTAGTATTAGAGAAGAAAACTAGAATGCTTTATAAAAAATAATTAGTTTACTTGGGAATCAGGAATACTCTTGACCATTTGAGTCGAAGAACAAGATCTTGGTAATTGAAGGAATTTCTAAGAAGGGGATCAATTTTGAAATTGCTTATGGAAGTTGAAAGTTTTGAAGACACCATTGTTGTGGATTTGAAGAACTAAGAAAGGAATGTGCAGAGAAATGAAGGTTTAAGTTGTTTGAGAAGGTAAAGAAGAGTTTTTAATTTTTGAAACACCTTTTATATAGTTGTGAAGGCCTGGTTTCTCGCATCGAATGAATTCAAAAGCTATCAAAAAGGGACATGTGGTAACCGACATTAGAGGCGTTGTAGAAATGGAGATGACATACGAGTATTACAAGAAACAAAGCATCTGATGATTTAATGTATTACATAAGCCTAGATTTTTAATGATTTAAAGCTTTTTGAATCTTGAAGAATTTATTGTTATAGGTGAATTTGGGTTTACCATATTACCACTCTATTCGATGTACGACAATATAAGGGGCATTGTCGAGTCCCTAAATTCACATGTTATTAGCCGAATAGAATATGAGATTATCCATAAGAATATGGTCGAATGTAATCTAGGATTACTTTATTGACACACAAAATATAACATTAGACATTTGATGTTAGACCAATTGAAGGCATAAGAAGCAATCAATTGGTGAACCGATGTTAAAGTACCAAGCCAAATGAAATTAAGTAGACTAGTGAAGGCCAATTAATTTCATTTCTATTTGGGGATAGAAATTCAACCAATAATTTGAGAAGATTTTACGCGTTGCTCGTGAATCGTGTTTATAATGTATAATATATGTTCATCAACAATTGATATACATATCAAAAAATTGTAGTTAAAAAATAATAATAATACTTCATGTTAATTATATCAATAAATATATAAATCCTATAAAAAAAATTAATTCATAATAAAAACATATAATTTTTTTATAAAAAAATTAAAGAAGAAAAATAATTAACACAACAATATTATAATTATAATAACTATAATATTAATATTTCTTTTAATTCCTAACATTTAAAAAAAATTAATTTATAATATTATAAATTTTTGTAACTTATTAAATATAAAAAATTGAGAAATTTATTTTTTTATTATTATTGATATGTTGCTAAATTATAATTTTTTTAATATTGAAAATTAAAATGGAAAAGAATTAGGAAAGAAGTAAAAAAATAAATAGTCTATTTGAAGTAAAATCAATTAAAAAGTATTTATATATTAGTAAAAATTCATACAGAGTATTTTAAAAAATTTCACTAAATCACTTTTATATTCATAAGCAAATAGATAAATTTAATAAAAAAAATTATATTTATATTATTTTAATTCTTAAGATGGAAGAAGAATTAAGAAAATAAAACAACAATATTATAATCATGGAAACTATGCTATAATATTTTTTTAATTCATAGTACTTTTAAAAAAAAATTAATTCATAAATTTGAGAAAAATTAAAAAACAATATACTTATTAGAAATTTATTAAACAAAAAATTTGAAAAATTCTATCTTAACTACTATTGACATATAATTATTGAAAAACTATTTTAAAAATTATAAATTAAAAGTTAAAGCAACAATATTAGAATCATGAAAACTATACTCTTAATATTATTTTTTTTAATTCATATTAATCTTTTAAAATTTTAATTCTTAAATTTGAGAAGAATTAAAAAAAAATTTCCATTATTAAGAACTTATTAAACTAAAAAAATTGAAAAATTCAATCTTAAATAATATTGACATATAATTATTGAAAAAATTATAAATTTATTAATATCGAAAAGAATTAGTAAAATAGAAATCATAGTACTAAAACAATTACAATCCTATTGATATTAAAATTAAAAATAATTAGAAAAAATAAATAAATAATGATAGTTTATTTATAATAAAATAATAACTAAAATAACTATATAATAATAAAAACTCATAAGGATATTTAAAGAAGTCAAAAATTTCTTTCATATGAAACCACTATTATATATGTAGTATAGATAGATTAACAATTTCAATTAACTACAATTATGCAATAAGAAAACCAATTGTTGCGATTGCTTTTGTATTTAAATAATTGTATTGGAAATCACAACTACTATAAATACTCTCCGGCTAAAACATTTAGAGAACTTCCTTGTCCAAATCAACAAGTTTTCACTACATTAATCGCTGCTTTATGTATCTATGCTGCACTTTTTATATGTTTTTCTTAAGAATTATTAGTTTAACTTCACATCTAAAAACCCACTATGAGTATTTTGTATTAGAATTTGAACCGATGACTTATGTTATTCACAATAATTAAGTTATTAATTGGGCCCTTTAAAATGGAAACACATTCCATTTTCAAACGAAGCTAGGTTGGTAAACGAAGCTAGCTGCTCTACTGATCAAAGTGCTTCATATCATTTCCTTCCCAATTTATCAAATTAAAAAAAAAAGGTCATCATACTTACCAACAATCTAATGCAGAATTCTATTAAGAAAACCATTTGAGGCAATTCCAATATGCTTCTCCTAAAACAAATGTGTAAAATATTACTGTTCTTGGCTTCTAGACACTCCTTTATATTTTATTTAAAAATCAAAGACAAGTAAGCTTCATTACATCCACTCAAAGCTAAAGAAACTGACCAGACATATTTTGTACTAGGGCCTCTATAATTGCCTTTTTCTCATGTTCGTCTTTAAATTTGATTCTCCTTCCATGACCTGCAAAGAATCGATGTCAACCTTTTCAATTGAATTCATCATCACAACTTAGATAAAAGAAAATAACTAACTTGGAAATCATAAATTTTCTTCTCATGTGATTCATTCTATTGAGTGTCTACATCTCAATGATGCAGTAACGAGAGAAACTGCTAAAGCACATTTCTTGACTCAAAAAGACAATGTTTATACTATAACATCCAATGGGAAGCATTGAATGACCTCATTCCTGGTTCAACGGTTCTAGTGCACATTTATGGTATGCAGCCTTGATGCAAATACAGATCAGGACAACTGAAAAAATATCTCAGGCCAAGAACCAAGAGTGACAATTCCACCAAAAAAATTAGGCTGCTGACAGAGGAGAGAAAAAGACCACCATGGCACTTCTCAACAATGATGCAACACAGGCCACAAACTGTAGTATTGATCCTGATACAGAAGTCAATGATCAACTAAAGGTGATAATACACCTATCGTTATATATGTTTACCACTAAGAGTCTAAGACTCACCAACAAAACAAAGATCAAACAAGTGGAAGAAAAATATCATAAGAGCACTTCTTAAAATATTTAATACAATATTTAACAGCCATAAATATGCCAGTAGCGATCTTGAGGCAGAAGAAAATGATCTAATACAAAGTTAATGCAGGAAAAACAAAGAAGAGACGAGTGGCATAGACAAAAATCTAGTACAAGATGTTAAGAGTAGAAAAGAAGGCTTTACAGAATTGAAGAGCTTACGAGACACTATAGCATCCTCTTCTATTTATATTGAAGAGAGGCAATACAATGACTAAAAGACCCCTTAACCTAATGACACATTTAAGCTAGGATAGCCCTCACACACGTACAAGTACTCTAACACTCCCCCTTAAGTCAGAGCATAAAATGCTCAAGCTTAAATTCAAAACTTTCAACAACACATCTAGCTTCAATCCAACGAAACTAAATACACAAACAACTATGTTCCCTGTTGGTTCACACCCAACAAAATTTAAAAAGCCACTTGACAACAACTTCCGCTGACCTTCTTTGGCCGGAAAACAAATTCAGACACAACTCTGAAGTTGCCAATGCAAACATGTTAAAAACTCTTCAAATGTGAATTGGGGTTATATCGAAAAATCACCGTTCAGCAACCAAACCACCAACATGCAAAACTAAACATGAACATCAATAAATAGCCAGACATCTTAACAGCCACACGGGATACTGCTGTCACATCCCGCTAAATCGTTGCCTACATGGCGCCACTTAGGCAACGATTGGGAGGTTTGTATGACACACTCGTACAAGTTCGTGTAGCATCCTAGAAGAATCCAGGAGATTCCGGAAAGTTCCAGAACATTCCAGAAAGGTCCAGATAGTTCTAGAACATAGAGAGTTCTAGAAGGCTCTAGAAGGTTTTAGAAGATTCAAGAAGGTTCTGGAAGGGTCTAGAAGGATGTGGAAGACTCTAGAACACTCTAGAAGGTTCTACAAGGTTGTAAAAGATCCTGGAAGATCCTGGAAGGTTCAAGAATGTGTGGAATGCTCTAGAACAATGTACATAGCTCTAGGAGGTTTAGATACTTCTTGGAATTGAATAAATATCTATATATTTTGTAGGAGAGTTATAGATCTCCACCGTTGGTTGAGGAGGTGGAGTAATATAAATAGGCATAGGAACTTCATTTGGAAGGCATCCAAGAAATCGACAAATTGTAAGCATTCCAAGCATTGTAAGAGCCTTCAATACAAAGTTCATTTCTTTACGATTCTCTTGTGTGCTATCCTTCTCACTTGTCTTTCTCTCGAGTTTGAGTGAAGCTTAGGCTGAATTTAGCATTCTAGCACGGGGCTTGAGTGACTAAGTGCCGCACGGGAGCATTGGAATTTCCAAGACCGTGACACTGTTCACGGTTACTGTTCATGCTGAATTGTAACTGTTAACATTGAGCCATCAAAGTTAATGTGAAGGCTAGTGCAAACAAAGGGAGAACTAGGGTAGGGTTTAGGAGATCAAGCCAAGAAAGAGAAAGCTAAGTTTAGATCAAACCCACTCTGATACCATGTTGAGAAAATAGAAAGAGAAAGGGTTGTAGCTTGAATTGATCAAGACTAAAACCAAAACCTTTATTTATATTAAAATAATAACACAGCCTACCACATCTAAACAAAGTCAGACTATCTAACAATGTTCCAGTCCTAAAAATCTTGTTTATCTTTTCCCATTCCTGGCTATGGTAGTCAATTACTACGCTGTGATAGCTACTTTTATAGTCCACTTGCTAAGTAAATAAAGATGAGTTTTTGGAAGGAAGTAGGGGTAAGCAGTAGGTCAGATAGGTTCGGTTTCGAGCCTTCAACTGATTGACCTGACCATGAATGTTATCTCACTATATTTGCATGTAATATATTGATAAGGTTTATGATCTTAGGATCATAACCAATAATTTCTAAGTAACAGTAATGGCTTGATGATATAGAGAAGGTTTTCACAGAAGTATTGAAGTTGAAAATGCACAAATACTATTTTACCATTAATATCTTTAAAAGGGCAGGGGGGGTTCCTCAAGGAGTAAGCATTGGAAGATATTCTATGGTGTTCAATATGCAATTACATTATGCAAAGAACAAAATAACTAATTGAAAAGAGAAAAAGTACCAACCAGGTAGTAACAACTTGATGTCCAGGTCTACTAACATCTTGATGTTATTTAATTGCATGGGAACTGCAGAAAGAGATAATCAAATGAATTTGTTTTTATCAGTAATAATCAAGTGAAACTAACAATATCATGAAGTATTATCTAAGGACATTTAGGAATGGTGCCAATTACTAAGTAAATAGACCTAAGATGAAATTCATCATGCAATGACCTTAGCAATGACCATAGAGGATGGAGTTAAATCATTGTGATTAGATAATTCGACAATTTGGGTCTCATGGACCTCTAAGAAGGTGTAGGCAGAGATCATGGATTTGAATGCCATGGGTGTCAAGAGTGTGATTTTTTTGTGGTGAATAATAAAAAAGAAAATTAAATACATTAACAAGAAGGTATGTGGTATAAAGTATTAAGGTATTAGATTAGATACATGTGGTGTAAAGTATTCTTGGCCACAAGGTTAATGCTGTTCTTTAAAGTATAAAGATCTATTTACTTTTGTGGCTGAACTCTGATGTGATCACTACCTGAACACTGATTATACTTCTCCCACATGCTCATCACTCCAGACTCCGCCATGCCCACATGGTCCCCAGTGAACAGAATCTTGTGGGACTTATACAATAAGCAGACTGATCCCTGCACAGGAAGATGAAGATTAGAACAGAACTCCATTAACAGCCAGAAATTTGATCCAGTTTCTAGAACAAATATGACTATGCAAATGGTATAACAGAGGGGAATAAAAGCATGATACTTTTTGTTATTTCTTTTTAAAGAAAAAAATGAGCATTGTGTTTGTCTTGTATCTGGTTGGGCCAAAATTTTGCAGTGTAACCCGTTTGATAAGTATGAAGTAAAAAATAAGTTTTAGTTCACGAAGCAGAGGAATGGGCCGAGGCCCATTCCGTAGCAAGAGAACAAATTGGGAGGAAAACTTTTTAGGGTTTGCTCTACTTGTAGCCTATATATAAAGGCAGATAGCTTTAAGGTTTAATATGTTTTTCAAGTGAGACACTTGTCTTTTCTTCAAGAACAGAATAAAGAAATTTGATCTCTCTAAGGAGGACGTAGGGTAGATTGAATTGAACCTCAATACATCTTGTTCTTTCTTTTGCTTGTTTTCATTTTTCAGTTCTAGATTTCATCCTATTCTCATCTCTATTTTAACATAAAGAATAATCAGAAAGTAAATTCTTAGCCTTCTCAAACTATGCCAAATAAGGTGACAAGGATTTTAAGTATAATCATGAGCGAATTATTATTTAATCAAGCAGGAATGAAGAAAATATCTGACAATTATCTTCAGAGAAAAGTATATCAGATATGAAAACTCACTTCTGTATGGCCTGGAGTGTGTATAAGTTGCACATCTTTGTAGAGGCTCCAAGGGCCCTTCCCTTGTAGCTGCATCTCTACATCAGCCGTAGAAATATCAACCTGGAAAGTCAAGGAACCAATAGCATCTTATCCTCAAATTGATGTTCCATGAGACTGAGAAGAGAGACTTTCCCCCAACTAGTTTCAATTAATGATTGTGTACATTCCTTTATGGATTACTGTAACCAATAGAGATCCAATACCTAATATTTATGAACTATACCAGTGTAGGTGGTAATGGGGGCCCAACAATTGTATAAACTGCAGCTGGCTACATGTTTTACTTACATGTTCTACATTCAAGTCCCTGAAATGAAAAGCATAGTGCCAGTGTGGTGAGGCTAAGACCTAAAATCAATTAATACAGTTTGGATTATTTGCGCTCTATCGAGGTCCTTATATAGGATAGAATCAGCAGGTTAAAACTGAAATGAGATTTCCACATTGTTACTTCCTCACCCTTTATTTTAACTGTTAATAGTGAGCTGATATAGCCTAATGAAGAACTCTATTATATATACTTCATAGAAAGCTCTATAACAGAAAAATATAATGAAAAAAATCTAAATAATGAGCGATGAGAAAGTATGTATACATCTGAAGAGTGCAGAATTCTAATGCAATTTAGCCGCTTAGACCACTTCTTATGATCAGCAACATCATCTCTGTTCACCAAACAACAATTAACATCACATGGAATAAACATATTCATTAACTTGAATTATGGTTATAAAACCATACTTGTGGGTCAAGAACATGTAGCGAGCTCCACCCAGCATCTCGATGTTATATGCCAGTCTCTCAGTGAATCTTGGGCTGCAGAACCAATTGAGAATTTGGAAAAGCCAGCCAAACAAGAAGGAAAGGGGTCCTCCCAATCATATTTTACTAAAAATGGAAATACAACAAAAGTCCTTATCCATGCACCATTCTCCGAAACTCTTTAACTTCATCTAATCAATGACAGTTCAGAAACAAAACAATATGGTAGGCCAAAGCAAATACATTCATACATATTAGTAGAAAAATAATTACACAAACATTTCTTACACTAACCTTTTAGCATTTTACAATAATGTTTGCAGTTCATCCATGAGAAAATCAATACTAAACTGAGAAATTTCTTTTTCAAGGTACACCATTAAATCTCAGATACAGAATCATATTCCACTTGTTGCTTACTCTACTTTTAATATATTTCATATATCATAACAAAAATTGCTCTTTTTCTTATTTTTTCAGACACTGAAAGAGCATTATATGTCTTCCAACTAATAGGGATATATGCAAAGAAGAAAAAATAGATAGGAGGTAAACAAATGAGCTTAAACAAAGTTGAAAATTTGAAAAATACAAGGGAACTTTTCAAAAAATCAAGCCGGCCTATTGGGATATATGTGACAAAATTAAACTTAACCTGGGCCTAATCTAAAAATAGAAAGAGTATAGGGGAATTTTGAAAAGGCCAAATGGCCCCACCTTGGCCTAAACTGCAGTACACCCGAGTCTCAATGTCTACCGTTCAGATAAATTGTAAGAAGAAAGATTAAATACCTATCTATTAGTATATTTCCTTCAGGATGAACAATCAAATAAGAAGCAGCTCCATATGAGTTCTCAGAATGGTAACCACAGTGATAAACACCCTGAAATCATGTAATCAATCAATAAAGACAATGTTTGGGTAAAATACATACAGACATACATATATATATATATATAAACAATAAAGAGAGGGAAAAAAAAAAAAAAACAGAGAAAACAATTTCTTGCAGATTGAACAAGCTAAAATTACATGCATAAATGGAGCTGCAGTAATGATGTTCAGAGCAAAACTCTGATCAGAAGAAGACACGTAAGAATTACATGTATAATTCCAACTAAGGTATGAAGAAAAAAGAGAAGTCTAACTTCAGTATTAGGCATGCCAAGTAATCTTGCTCAACATTTATAACATTGTTGTAGTGGAAGAATGACATTATTGGAAGATATAAGGTAAAATATGTGTATGACAGATGCAGTGGAAGTTAAAACTCAAACCAACAGAATTTATGTGTTGGAACAAGATTAGTGTCCAGTAAGGATTCCTGTAGCGACTTTACGTATCAGGAATTAGTGAGAGTTGCTATTATTGTGTCTATTTAAATATTACCCTTACTTCTTATAAGTGATTCATTAATAAGTTAATATTAACATCATTTTGGTGCGTTCTACAAAAGTACACATACCATAACCACACAAAACATTTGGTGCCTTAAACTCCAATCTGATGTCCAATCTCAAAGTTGATGTCTCTTTGAAAGATCTCGCCTATTGTATTGATTACAAGCTCAGATTTGAGTTTACAATATTTAAACAAGTAATATTCATTAAAGAATGCAATAGATGGTGTATACTACAGTACAAAATACAAAGTATAAATTATGAAAAAGTTCTATTTGGTGATGGTATAAACAAGTTAAGGATATGTGATGGTTTCTACTAGATAATCAAAATAAGAAAAACAGGTTGCAGTAGCAGCCATTGACTACAGTACTTATGGGTGTTCTTTTGTTGCTTGAAAGAGTTTTTCCAGGTCAAGTGGCACTGGCAGTATAATAATAATATAATTAAATGCCTCTAGATCAGAGTGCCATGTAGGAAGAGATTTGATGGAGGGAGGTGAGGAAGAGCAAAGAGTAATCAGAAGTGTTTGCTCAAAAATAAGCAGGAGTCAGCTGGAATCTGCTTTTCTTTTCTTTTCTTTTTCTTTTTTTCCTTTTTTTAAAAAAAAATAAGAACTTTGAAGTTTTCTCCTAAGAGTAGCGTCTGACAGCTATTCAATGAATTGTGAGGGTATTGATAAGGGATAGCCATATCTTGTATGCTTGACTGATGCATGTGTTTGGCACCTTCAGAATATATTAGGAACTGCTTCTCTTTCCTTTGAGCTGAGTGGGCTTTTTGACATGTCCCACCAACCCACATCCTCCTTACAATCCCAATCATGACAAGACATGTAGGCATTTTATGGATCCCTCGTGGCATGTCCATATAGGAAATGTAAAACTGATGCAGGAATTTTATTTTATTTTAATAGAAAAAGAAAAACTATTAAGAGATGAGAGAAAAGAGTACAAAGAAGAGGATAAGAAATCCTCTTAATAACAGAAAAGACAATAACAAAAAGTAAAAGCAAAAATAACTAGAGGATATACAAGAATAAAATCTCCAATCACACTCAATGAATGAAGAGATCTAAACAACCTCTGTAATTTTGCGAAGTCTGTCCCAACCATAAAAGTCATATCAAACCAAATAGGCGCCTTTTTTATTAAAATACCCAATCCCAGCATTTTTGGCTGGTATTTTTGTAGCTTTTATTTTGATTAGGCCACGTGTTAATCTCTCAATAATACCATGCATTCTTTGAAATTTTCCATAAGCACCTAAACGTCGAGAAAGAAGATGGAAAATAAGTGGTTTATGGAAGTGTTCTGGTGTACAAATAGGGAAAAATGTTAAAAATCTTTTATCCTTTGCTGATTTTTAAAAATAAATAAATAATAGAAAAATAAAAAGTGAAAATTTTTGAGTAAAAGAAAGAAAAAGATATGCAAGATCAACTGTGCTGCTTTAGGCTGTCAAGAATATGCAAGAAATAAAAAAGGACAGAAGAAAGTACGGCAATCAGCAGTAATTACTATATGTTTTACTCTGTAGCAGTTATGAGTTTTACATGTTTTTTGGGTAATTTTTCTTACTCCAATGTAATGATCAAGTGTTTTACTTATTGTCTCCACCCTCCTTATTAATAGAAGTTATATGCTAGCAACAATATGAGTTGTTTTTTGATCAATAAAAGTGGTTAGTTTTTGGATTTTCAGCTTTCAAGCTATGAGTAAATAGGGTTAGCTTCCCCTGCACCCTAAAAGCTTTCCATTTGATTCCCATTAAAACATAGGATTTGACAGATATCAAAGGTTGGTCCCATCCCACGGCATACGCTTTAGATCAATTGATTCAGAAGCTGAAAATGCGCATCAAACCCATTAAGAAGGAATGAAGAGTTTGATTCACAATTTTAGAAATGCCACCCCTATATAATTTGGAGAGATAAACTATTATGTGTTTGAATATCTTGATCAACACATCATGCAGCAATTTCCATACTTGGAGAAAAGCTGACTCAAGTTCTGAACAGTTTAGTATTACAAATTAATGACCTTATACCTGTAGCAAAGAATGACAGTATGGATTAATAATTCCAACTATTACTTGTTTTCTCCAAAAAAAATCTATTGGGCCATGACATCATATTTATGCCTATCATAGTATAAGTAGATAAGATCTAGACTTCTTTATCGACATCACTACATACTAGTCATGCCATGTAACAATGTTTTGTAGAGATTAAACTGTTTTTTGTATCCAAGTTTCCAAAACTCTGCAAGCCCCATGTTCTTTATGGCTTATACTTTTCATGTATTTATTTATTGACAAAATTGGTTATCAAATTATTAGTTATAGCCTGTGTTCTTTTCTTCCTTTTCTTTTTGAGGAGGGGGGCAGGTAAAGGGTATGCAATGCACTGTAGGCAAATTATAGAATAATCTGGATTTCATAAATGTTCTATACTTGTTCATTGAGTAAATAATTGACAAAGATTTAAAGATAATCATGTCATCTTGTGACTACCTGAAAGTATGTAGTGTAATCGGCCTCCCAAGTATGAACGTAAACTATGAAATGAACAGGAAGAAATGACAAAGAGAAGTAACATGTACCGGAGTTCGATGCTCATCTACTGGAATTGGGAATGAGTCCTGAGCTTTCAGAATATCGGGGGGAGGTTTCTCTGTATGAATTGAGTTTGTAGGGCATGAAAGCAAGGCCTTAGTCAACAACAGGTCCAGATGGAAAATAAGGTTAGTGCTGTTAGTCACAGAACGTCCAGAGTTCTTTAAGTAACAGACAAAAATTAACAAAAAGAATTTCAAGAAATGAGAAATTAAATTTCTTGGATTTACATTTTTTATGTGGACAGATCAAACTCCATGAAAACAACTACATATGTTCTATATCAAAAGAATATAAGATTTTAAAGAAGTTTAATTAACAAAGTAAATATATTCCAAAGAAATAATCTTCCTCCAATAAGTCAAAACAACCAACTGCTATTGGCAAAAGAAGAATCATATAGAAGCTCCCTTTTGAAGCCTGAACATATCACCAACTGCATTATATATTACTTTTCAGCTTTTACAAACTGACAGCTTCCTCATCCTCAGTTTTCGATGACATAACATTATAAACATACCTAATCCTCCCTCGTTCATCTTTCCCTCTCCGTTAAACCTAATACTTGGTCAAGAAAAAGCTCATAATGGATTAAAACCCACCCACTCAAAAGAAACCAACTTTTGTAACTTCCTCTACTGTACATATTCTAAACAAGCATATTTACATACATATAGGGCTGGAATTTATTAATTTCACTATTTAAATTTGATTTGAATTCAAGTTAAAATATTCCAATTCAATATAGATACTATTCGAATTCGAAAAGCATTTTCTATTCATTTCTAAATTTGAATTCAAATATTGATATTCAACAAATAATTTGAATCTACTAATAAAGTAATAATATACCAATAATATATATTAAAATCTAAAATAATAATTCATAAGATTAAATTTTTCTTTTCTCTCAACTCCTTCATTAATTTATTAATTTCAAAATTATTATTCATAGATTTATTAACACTATTTAGAAAAATAGTAATTAACCAAGAATAAGATTAATGGGATATTATTTTAAAAAAATTTGAATTCAAATACTTGCTCAAATTCCAATTCAAATAGTGAGAAATTTGAAGCTATTCGATTCGAGTTCTAGTCATACATACATATCACAAATCATTTTAAAAATACTACCTCACAACCCATCTACTTTAAAAATATACCTACTTATATTCCAAAACGAAATTGTCCGATCAACAAAAGCTTGTAGACCAATAATTGATAGCTATAGGTACCTGAAGAGCCTTTAGTCGTTCTTCCTCAGAATTTGGCTGCTTATATACTGCAGACATCTCATCAATCCGAGTGAAGCTTTCCTGAATTGAGAGAAACACACAGGTATTGTCCAAGGCTGATACAAATATGATTAATAAAATTATAACTTGAACAAAGCCATTCATTGCTGGTGGGTCAACTCGAAACAGTTATCCCTTTCACATAAAGAGAAAAAAAAAAATTCATATAACGCAAATTTCAGGCTCAAATGATTACCGGAGCCATCCAGCGGCAAGTATCACAGTCTAATGCAGGTATGGTCTGTAAAACAAATGAAAAAAAAAAAACGATATGTAATAACTTTTACATATGATTATCGGAGCCATCCAGCAGCTGAAACAAATAATAATTACCTACAAAGAACTCTCCGTCCACATTCTGAGGTCGTCGCTGCTTTAAACTTGAAACAGTGTATGTTTGGTTGTCACAGCTTTTAACCGCTTTGATCACACGAAGCCTGGACGCTTCTGAAATCGATTTGAAACCCTTGCGCGGGTTTTCTGATGACAACCATATTCTTGAAGTAGATGAAGTGAAAACTGATTGATGATGGATGTGAGGTGGGATTGCCGTACTTCTTACTGCCATGTTTGCCTTCCACTTCAAAGCTTCAATTTTTAGTTCTTAGTCACTAGTCGTGATATCAAGGACTGGGCTTCATTTTCACTGGGACTAAGGGATCATTTCATATAGAGATTGTAAAATAGATTAATTATGGGTTAGGTTTGTATAAGTTTGTTATAAAAATTTTAACCAAATTAAATTATTTGTGTGACATACAAATTACATAAGCCAACTTGAATTTATAATTATTATACATGCATAATAATGTATGTCATCCACTTCCAAGCTATCAAGGACTGACTGTGCTTCGTTTGCATTAGGACTAACCCGTGTCTTTTTCTCTGAAAACCAAAAGGTAAAATCAATGATAAGTATTTTTTTTTTTATGTGAAAAATAAGTTTTATAATAAATTTATTTTTCTAATAACTCTTACTTTCATATTTCATTTTAAATAAATTTTAATTTTTAAATTAAAATTTTTTATATTACTATTTTTATTTAAAATAGTAATCAAGTAAAATAATTCATAAAAAAATTATATTTATCTATTTATATCTATTTATACTATACTAAAAATCAGAACACCCTTATAGTATTTTTAAATTTTTTTTTAATATAGTTTTTAATTCAAATATAATTTTAAAAAGAAGGATAGTATTTTACTAAATTTTGACCTATTTTTAAACTATTTATTAAAAACTACTAATTTTCTCCAATGATTAAGGGAAAAATTAATAAAAACTAAAAAACTCACTTATTGTAAATTCAATTAATCAATTATTTAAAAAAATAAATATCAATATCTTCTAAAACTTATCCCATGCTCTCTATTTTATACAATAATTATAAATTCTTTTTTAAAAGCCCTTGAACATGCGCGTAAACACATGGGATAGGACTAGTAGTATAAAATTAGAAAACCAATAAATTTTTATATAATCACTAATGAAAATATTTTCTATTGAATTAATAAAAAGTTCTCATTATATCCTTTCATATTTTTTAAAAATATTTAAGAAAAAAAAATATTATTTTCAAATCCAACTTGTATTACTTTTAATTAACTATTTGTTTAAAGGAAGTAGACAATGCACTAGTTAAAGAGGAAGAAGATTTAAACAATTCAAGCTCCCCATGAGTATAAGCTCAGTTTAAAGTTCAAGTTCTTTTTCCCTTTAACTAGTTCATTGTCTACTTCCTTTATATAAATAGTTAATTCATGTTCTTCTCCCCTATTTGTGATCAAGCAAAAAGTAAATTAATAAAGCATGGAATAATAATTATTGAATAAAAACTTATATAATTATATAAAAATTGACAATATAATGAAAGTAACAAGAAATCAAAATAATCGTGATATGAAATGCATGGGGTTTAAGTTGATTTGTCAACAAGATCCTTGACAGTTTCTCCTAGAATGTGCAATATCTTTTAATAGCATCTAGGTCACTTGCAAAATAGTGTGAATTAGAGGAAATGAGCCATAGAAGTGGTTGCATCCATTGAAGACTTCCTTGTGCAAATGACCAAGGCCAACATTTCTAATTGATCACTCAGTGCCTTGTCTCATGATCAATAATTTGAGTCTCCAAAGATTTCATAGTAACCTAAAGATCAAAGATGGACTTAAGCACTTCATATGAGGAATTGTTGGCAACCATATGAGTTTCTCTTGTTTTGCTCTTGGCAGTTGTGGATAGAGCTGCTGGAAGTTGGTATTTTTCCTTTGCCTTTATTGATTGAAGATTTCTTGGGAAGCTGTAGCATAATAGTATCCTTGAACACTATATGAGGCCTTAGATTAATGGGAGCATGAGGTACAGCAAGCTTAAAAGAGTATAAATTGTCAATTTTTCTCCTTCAAAGTGGCCAGTTCATTATAAAGAACTTACATATTGGTCCTCTTGTCTTAGTGGAGGAAAGACTACCCTTGTAGCCAACGCCTCTATAGTCTTACTCATCCAATGCATCCTCATTTCATTTGCCATCTAATGCATAGTTTACATATTTAGCAGATATTGTCATGATCCAAACTAGGGTTATGGCCAACGAATAAATCAGGGTGGATATAAGCCGGTCATGACCCAAAAAAATCTACAAAGGTATTCAAAAACAAATCAAAACTACAATAATCCATCTAAAACTCAGACGATCAAAAGGTTGTAAACCTGATAGAATAACGTTAATTTGCAAATTGTCATCCATAACTGAAAGTACATATGTAAATAGAAATAAATCCTAAAATAAGGTTGCAGTAGAGTCTAATTTATAAATATATAGACATAAACATCTAGATACAAATATAACTACTCTCAAGCCAAAACAAAGGTTAGGCATACTAAAAAAAACTTCACATGGACACCTTCCTGCGACTCGAAACTTGGCATCCAAGATCAACTATATGAAATAAAACATCAAACTAACAAGGATGAGTCACAAATACTTCTTGAATAGATGGTAAGTAATATAGCTAATAGGGAATAAGCTAATGCACAAGTGTTTTACCAATAACCAGTTTACATAAAGATACAATGATACATTTGAAAATATCTACAATGCAAATAAATTGTTACTAACAACCATTTGGTGAATGAGATATAATTAAAATCTTAAAATAATATGAATAAACCATTTGTCACAACTATTTTAAGAAAAGCACATGTAGACCTTGTACATTATCAGAACTATCACACTGTTATATCAGTGCCAAACCCTCAGTAATTAGGGTGTCAAATCTGACAATTAATACAAATTGTCGAACCCTTAGGTTACAATGAATTAGTGCCAAACCTACCACTAACTAGGGTATCAAACTAGTTATCATGTATATTGGCCCACACACCTGGTTAGACATCTCTCCCTAACTAGGTACCATGTCAGAAATATAAACTATGTGCACATAAGCTAACTATACCTCGTTAGTTCTTGAAATTCAAGTTCGTCTTCCTCTTTAATTAGTTCATTGTATATTTTCCTTATATAAATAATTAATTCATGTTCTTCTCTCCCTTTTGTGATCATGCAAAAAGTGAATTAAAAAAGAAAATAGAGAAATAACAAAGCAGGGAATGATAAGTATTGAATAAAAACTTGTATCATTGTATAAATATTGATAGTATAATGAAAGTAGCAGAAAATCAAAATAAACATGATATGAAATGCATGGGGAGTTTAAGTTGATTTGTTAACAAGGTCCTTGACAGTCTCTCCTAGAATTTGCTAGCCTCATTTAATAACTTTATGTTCAGTTATAATAGCTTGTATACCGGCCTTCTTATCTTAGTAGAGGAGGACCACCCTTGTAGTATGTATTCTTTCTCATACGGTGCATCCTCTTTTTATTTTTCCTTTGATGGGTAGTCCACATATTTGACGAAAATTGGATGTCTTTTTTATGGCATGGTCCTCAATAAATATTTTATTTTTGTGCAAGATGTCTATCACATCCCCTTGTCTATTGAACAAGGAGAATTAGATTCATCATCTGGTTCATATGGAGTAAAATCATTAGCAACTAGAAGGAAATCATCATCGACTAAAGCAGAAGGAGCTTTAGGACCAGGAACTACAAGAGCAGCTGAAGGTTGGAGCTGTTGAGCTAAGGGAGAAAGAGCAACAGATTCTATTTCCTATTGGTAAGGAGATTAGGAGGTGAAAAGATGGAGAGGATTCACTAACAAAAGTCACAAAGTTGTCAAGTGAAGGTAACAAGAAATGATGATTTTGAGCTTCTTCAATAAAGGTTCTGGGAGAAGCATCAATAGGTTCCCTCTTGACCCAACTCATGCTTGCCTCCTGAGCATATTCACTCAATGATTTGCAATACAGAAATTCAAAAGTTAAGTGCTTGGCTACTATAATATCTTTTAATTCTACTCCAAAATACCTAAACATTTTGGAGAGCTTCCTTGAGTAGCAGAGTGCCAATTTCTTCCTCTTTATCTTGTTTAACATCTTGTTGATGATAATACTCGAGAAGTTAATATTATGTTACATAATCACACCCTAGATTATGAACAGTTTGTTGGTGGAGAATGTTGTAGGGTTACTAATTTTTGAAACTATGCTATTAATGATAAATAAGTGGTACATTTTATGTTTCATCTTGAATGAATTACTATCATGAATTCTTTTTATAATAAGGGTATCTCAGATCTATCAAAACTATGGACTTAACTTAAATATATTGTTTACCAAGGATTATCCCAAACAATTCATGTAGAACAACTTTAGAAATTATAATGGTCTTCTCCAAAACCAAATCTTTCCATAACATTCACAACCTTTACCAAACTTGCAAAGAACAAGTAAATAGGGTTAGGATATACCTTGTCCTCATAGTTGATGGAATGTGTAAGCTCTTGGAAATTAAAGTTGATGAAGAGTAATCCTTGAAATACATCTAGGATTCCAAAGAAAGAACTTTTACAGAAGAATCATTTAATTCTTCTTTATCATCTCACAGTAGTAGTTATACTAAGCTCCAGAGTTGTGCCTCAACTATCTAAACTCAAGAGTCATAGAGATACCTTAGTCTGTCTTGAGCTTCTTTGATGATGAAGATAAAGTACCAGAAGTAAGAGATCTTTAGGTGCCATTAGAAATGAAGATTGCTGAGACTAACAGGTTTTGAGAATGTAGAAAAGGAAAGTGATACGAATTTTACCATTGCAAGCACATACATCATCCTCAAGCAATACAAATAGTTCACATCATGCTCAATTGTGTTATCTTTTTGTATAAATGAACCTAAAACACATTCTTCGTAGGATTTCCTAACCATCCAAAGTTATTTCAGTTAAGCCTCCTCTAGTGTGACTAAAATTGCACTCCATATACTCCAGTTTTCGTCCGACTCAACCTAAGTTCTTTAGATTCTAACAGGTTCCTCCGTAATTCTAGTTTGGAATTTAAACCTTCTCTAGTTTTGTTTACTAACAAGATGTCATTAGCAAACAACATGCACCATGGAGCCATATCCTGAATTGTATAAGTAAGTTCATCCATGACTAAAGCTAATATATAGGGGCTTAAGGATGAACCTATGTCTTATAATAATATCTCATTTAACCAATTCACTATATTCCTGTTTGAATTACATTAATCAAACTTAATAATGTATTGAATTCAATCAAGTGATAATTCATTCAAGGCTAAACTACAACTACTTCTCCAATCTCCTTAGGTTTCCTAATTTAATCTAAAAGATGGCCAATCAAATAGAATCATTAAATATAGAATGAACTAAATAATCATATGCCAAAAACTAAGCAAGCCATAAATAAAATAATATCAAGCTACTTGTTTGAGTTCTAGTGAAAATTCTAGAAAGAAAACTACTTTATGCTACTTAGTATAAACATGAATTCAACAATAATAAACATCAAATAATACAATGAAAGTAAAGAAGAAGTAGAAATAGAGAAATCTATAAAGATTGTCAGTCTTCAAGCTTCAACGATCCTTACTCCTCTTGCTTCCTTATACCATTGACAAGCTCTAATACTCTAGAAAATCTTAGCTAACTAGTGTCTTTTGAGTCCTCAAGCTAACCCCTCTTTTATAGGTTTAAAAATCCTTAATTTCACTTCAATTTAGACTAGGAATTGCGAATGTGCCACGACCTCAGCTTCCCAACATCGTGGCCTTGAAAATTGACAACACAAGGCACTTAGCAGTGGCCTTGGTGTCGTGGCACCTAAGTCCTAGTGCCATGGCACCCTCTTGACTGATCCTAGCATTGTGGTGCCAGCTTTCTGGCGCCTAGGTTGAAGATCAAGAACCTAAGTACTTGAGTGACTATGCAGTCTCTCTAGTGCAAGGCCTCTACTCTAGTATTCAAAGGCCGACGATCCAAGACAACAACTTTGAAATAATGCCCAACCAAATCCAAATGATTAAGCAAATGACGCAGTTTGCTGGATTTATGAATGACGATCCAAACTTCCACATTTTAAGCTTTTTAGAGCTTTGTGACACTTTTATGCTCAATAGAGTTTTGGACCATGCACTAAGGTTGCACTTCTATTTCTTCTCACTTCCGAGATAAGGTAAATAGCTAGTTGACAACATTTTCACCTAATTCCATTAAAACATGGGAAAGCTTGGCCCAAAAATTCTTAGCGAAGTTCTTTCCACTAGCTAAGATACCCAAATTACAGAATGAATTCACTTCATTCATGCAATTGGATTTGAAGTCTTTATATGAAGCTTGGGAAAGGTTCAAGGAGTTTCTTAGAAGATGTGCCCACCATGCTATACCAAAGTGCCTGCAAATTCAAACCTTCGATAATGGCTTAGTTAACAAACAAGGACAACAATTGATACGGCAGCTAAAGGAGCTTTAATGGGAAAGTTTATTGATGAAGCCTTCAAACTATTGGATGAGATGACCTTGAACAATTATCAAAGACCTTCCAAAATATTTTCAACTTGAAGAGTAGCTAGAGTTCATATGTTGGATGCCATTAATGCATTAACTGTACAAGTGGTTGTCTTATCAAAGAAGATTGACACTTTTGGAGTTCAACTAATCAAAAGCCAAGACATGGCTTGTGAGATTTTTAGGGATGGACATGCTAGTAACATGTGCCCATACAATTTTGAAGTAGCAAATTTGTGGGCAATTACAATAGGCAACCGAACAACAACCTCTACTCCAATAACTATAATCTGGGGTAGAGAAACCACTTAAATTTTTCTTAGAGTAATCAAGGGAAATCTCATGAAGTAGAGCCTACTTATCCATTAAGTTTTTCAAGCACAACAAAGAATGCTGACACTTGACAAGAAGCCAGCCATTGAAGACATGTTCATGCAATACATGTCTAAAATGAACTCCATCATTCAAAGTCAAGAGGCATCACTTAGAAAACTTGAGATGCAAATAGGCCAGCTAGCCAATGCTCTTACAAATCATTATAAAGATGCTCTACCTAGTGATATCGAGCCAAATTCGATAAGAGGGGATCCAAACATGAAGCATAGCAAAACTATTACCTTAAGAAATGGTAAAAATGTAGAAGTACCTCTTAACAAGTTGAAAATCCAACAAGCAAATTGAGGAGGAGATTGTGAGCGACAAG